>JAPVLO010000184.1:8750000-10000000 GCA_027257055.1 Cephalopachus bancanus | reverse complement strand
CCTCCATGGATGAAATAAAAAAACCACAAAAGATGCATAAAACAACCTAGTTTTTAAAACACACTCAAAAAAGGTAGAAAGGAGACATACCTGTCAACTTTAGCTCTAGCTTTGATGAAAGATGGAAAAAAAAACTTTTGAGAATCTGTGACTGAAGCTCAGTCCTTATGAGAGGCTGGAGACTGAATTCACAGATCTGGAGCCTGAAAAGCCATACCTACGATTTATACTTTAAAATGGGCAAAGATAGTACTGTCCCTGGGTATCTGCCAGAAACAAATGCAAATATTCTCAGAGGAACTTTGAACTCATGAAATTCCTAAAGAATTCCTGTAAGTAGAGTTCCAAAATCATGAACTCACAATAATAACAATAACAACAACAATAATAAATCTTGTGCCAAAGGAAAGAGGGGTTATATGAATGGAAGGCAATGGAGAAAATAAAACAGAACCAGACAAATAAAAATGTAATTATCTGATACAGAACACAAAATAAAATTGTTAAACCTACTTACGCAGGGGAACCCAAGGAAAAACCAAAATTTATTTATAAGAAATTGTGCATTATTCTTATATATTTAAATTTCAGTCACCGTCAAAGTACTTTCCGTTTGATGTGATGATACAACTATTGAGATGCTTTTTCCACTGCTCAGAACAGTTTTGAACTTGTCGATTTTGATACCTTTTACTGCTTCTGCCGTTTTGTTGTTGTTTGTTTTCTCTCTTCCACATTGGCAAATGCTTCACTTTGAGGCGTTTTTTCATCTGGGGAAACAACAAAAACAAGTTGCTTGGGGCTAGGTCAGGCAAATAGGGAAGCTAGGGCACTGCGCCATGCCATTTTTGGTCAAAAACTGTTGAACACTCAGTGCGGTGTGGGCAGGTAGTTGTCATGGTGGAAAAAACAGTTACCTGTTTGTCATCTTCCACAAATCATGATGCAACCTTCTCAAAACTTCCAGATTAAAAACTTTGGTTGGCAATTTGATCAAGAGGAACAAATTCTGAGCGTACTACAAGAGCCCACCCTCCAAAAGATAATTCTGAATATTTGGGGGTTCCCTCCTTATATTAAAGAAAGAGCAAATGAAAAATCATGATTAAGAACTAACAGTTATTTTAGAATGACCAGGAAAATTGGGGTGAAAATAACTTTAAAAACTTTAGAAATAAATGTATAACAACTAACATGAAATGGTTAAACATCAGATTACACAAAGCTGAAAAGAAAATCAACTGCAAATAGATGTAAAAAAGCTATATGAACTATAACAGAAACAAAGATACATAAACTAAAAAAAATTAAGATACAATAAAGTTAGAGAGAATATATTCAACACATTTGCTAAGACTTCTAGGTGAAGATTATAAAGAGAATAAAAGGCAGTATATGAAAAGATAATGGCAAATAGTTTTCTATAATTGTTTAAAGACATAAATCCTCAGATTCAGGAAGCCAGTGCATCTAAAGCAAAAAAATTAAAAATAAGTCCACCTGTAAGCTCATTGCCTTTGAGATTTTTGCAATTTCATTATAAAGAACACATTTTTAAATTTAAATTTAAATTTTTGAGATGTGGGGTACAATTCTGGATTACGTATACAAGTTGTCATCATGCAGATAAAATTTGGGCCTCCCTGTGGCTCCCACTTTGTCTGGTTTGGTTAGAGGGAAAAAAAGATGAAAAAAATGACTATTGGACTGACAATTAGTTTCAAAGTACTTAGGAAAAAAATTTGTAATAATCTATATTCTATATTTTCAAAAACAAAAAGAAAAGCAAGACATTTTTAGAAAAATGAAAACAGAATTTGCTAGTACCGTAGCTTTGCCATAAGGAACTTTTAATACATGTGCTTCAGAAAGAAGAAAATGATCCCAGAAGGTAGGACTAAGATATAAGATATATTGACTAAAGCAAAGAGCAAACATTTGGATAAATAAAGAAAATATTAATGATTAAATTTAATAATGCTAATGCCTAATATTGAGAGTTAAGTAAAATAGGATATAATGTATATCATGAGCAAAATTAGCATGAGAGTGTGGTTTTTTGTGACAAATGATTGGAATGAAAGTATTCTAAGATCCTTTTATTGTTCAGCAATAATGTGAAGATACTAGCTTTAAACTTTTTAAAGTTTACAAGACAAAAATGAAAACTCTCAAAGTGAAAAAAAATTCACAAGCACTGCAAAGGAAAGCAAGAGAAGAAACAAAACTGTGTCAGAGCTGGGCAAATAACATAGAATAAAATGGCAGAAAAAATCCAAATATAAGATTAATTATAAATGAGAGCACAGAGATTATCAAAAAAGATCAACACCAAAAAATATTGTTGTTTACAAGTGACACACATCAAACATAAGGATAGGGAGAGATTGAAAGGTAGAGGATGTAAAGAGAGATAACAGGCAGATGCTATTAAATGTTCCTGGTGTTTGTTACTAACAGACAAAATAGACTTCAAGGCAAACATTAGTAAGGACAAAGACAGTCACTATATAGTTACAAAATGTCAGTTCACCTGAAGGTAATACAAGTTAATAACAAGTTAATAACATAGATTTAAAATATGTGAAACAAAAATTTTCAGACCTCCAAAGAGAAGTGAGAAATTTTAATTATCTTTCTCTCAGTAATTGATATGTCAAGTAGACAGAAATCAGGAAGAATAGGAAGGAACTGAACTATGCAGTTACTGAGTTTGCTTTTATGAGCATATGAAATATATTCCCAACGATCAGATAATATAATGTTTTGAGCACACAGGAAAGATTTATAAAAATTGACAACACATCCCAAAAATTGGATGTAGATCTTGTGCTGTGAATACAATAAAATTCATTTACTAAACAAATACCACAGAGAAACAAAAATATAGCAACATACAACTTGAAAATTTTATAAAACAGGTTCTGGAAAGATCTATAGGTCAAAGCAGCGATCTTTATGGAACAAGAAATCTGAATGGTGATGTAAAACCAAATTTAAGGGTTATAGGAAGACTTTCTGGAAGAAGTACTTACATTAGAAAAAGAAAGGCTAAAAATTAATGTGAGAAGCAGCCAATTTAAGAGATTAAAAGGACCACAAACATTTTTTTAAAAATGAGAAACAAACTTAGACAATTGAAAAAATAGAAAAGAAGCCAACAGTCATTTTTAATTTAAAGACTAATAGAGTCAACACATCTCTAACAAGACTGATTAAGGTTAAAAAGAAAAGAGACACAGACATTATTAGGAATGGAAAAGAAAACATAGCTATAGATAAAGAAAAGATTAAAATGAAATAATGAAAGCAGTGTGAACATTTTTTCAGCTGATAAATTTAAGAAACTTAAGTGAAATGAACAAAATACCCAGGAAAAAATCTATTATTGAATTAGTAATAACAGTTTTTCTCAAATAAAATATTAGGTCCAAATAGCTTTACAAGTGAATTATATAAAACAAGTGAAGAATAATTATATCCAGTCTTAAAATTTCTCCAAAGAATAGACTGAGTTAGGGAGGGTTAATTATTTTCCCATGAAGTTAATATGACTTCAGTACCAAAACCAGCAAGGATAGTATAAGAAAGGAAAATGAGTTTCATTTCAGTCATGAACATGCATGAAGTATTCTAAACAAAATATTGGCATCCTTAATCCAGCAATGTATTAAAAAAGGATACTGTTAATCACATTGGTTAAATCCTAAAATGCAAGATTATCTGAATATTAGAAAATGTATTAAAGTGTAAATCATCAGATTAACATATTAAAGGAGAAAACTTGTATAATTCATCTGAATGGGTATAGCAAAAACATTTGATGAATCCAATATCTATTCATGATAAAAATTCTTAAGTAAAACTAAAGTTAAAAGGAAAATTCCTTAACCTAATAAGTGTTATCTACCAAAAACCTACTGCAAGCATCATATTTAATGGTAAAACTTTAAAAGCAGTCCCTTGAAAATCATGAACAAGAAAAGGATACTTGTTTTCACCAGTTCTACTCAAAATATTACTATAGATTCTAATCAGTGCAGAAAGACAAGAGTGTACTTAACAGTGGGTACCAGGGTGTTCATTTTATAATTATGCTTTATGATTTTCATCTATGTTTCACATACTATTTTGAATGCATATTTAATAATAAAAAATAATGCAAATGTCTCCTAAAGAAAGGAGAGAACAGAAAGGAAGGAAAAGTGGATTAAAAACAAACAAACAAAAAAGCCGGGCTCGGTGGCTCAGCCTGTAATCCCGCGCCTTTGGGAGGCTGAGGTGAGTGGATTGTCAGAGCCCGCGGGTTCGAGACCCGCCTGGGCAACTTGGGGAGACCTCATCTCCACAGTAAATCAAAAAATCAGCCGGGCGTGGTGGCGCATGCCTGTAATTACGGCTACTTGGACGGCTGAGGCGGAAGGTTCGCCGGAGCCCAGCAGTTCAAGGCTGCGGTGACCGGGAGAGGACACTGCACTCCAGTCTGGGCGAGTGGGACTCCTACTCAAAAAAAAAAGAAAAGAAAGACATGTCCCTCACAGAACATACAGCCTAGCAGTAGATACAGGTGAGTCATTTATGCACTTGGAATATTATACCAAGAGCTTTGATTGTTGGGTTGGTGAGTGGGTAACAGCACCACACAGTCCTGGCACCAAACTTCCGATTTAAGCATTCCAAAATAGGCTCCTGGAAGAAGTGATACCTAAGTCAAGGCTTAGAAAATTTATTAGTCTGTTGTGCTGCTATAACAAAATACCAGAGACTGGACAATTTATAAACAATATAAATGTATTTTCTCACAGCTCTAGAGACTGGGAAGTGCACGATGTAGTTGCCCAAATTTGATGTCTGAGGAAGGCTCCCTCTCTGCTTCCGAAATGTTGCCTTATTGCTACATTCTCACATGGTAGGAAACAGGAGGGCAAAAAGGAAGAACACAGTGTCCTGACAAGGCAGGAGAGAAGGAAGGGCAAAAAGGGCTTCATGGCCAGGAGAGAAGGAAGGACATAAATGGCCTAGCTAGTTTCCTCCAGCCCTTTTATGAGGCACTCATTCTGTCCAAGGGCAGAACCCCTCATGGCCTAATCACAAAGGCCCCACCTAAAGGTCCCACTTCTTAATTCTATTGTATCAGGGATTCTGTTTCAACACAAATTTGGAGACAGCACCAATTCAAACTATAGCACACAAAGAAGTGTTTGCCAGACAAAGACAGTGGAAGACTGAGCAATCAAGTGTGGGAAAAAGTGCAAATGGGCAGGGGTAAAAGCATCTGCAAAGGGCTAGGGACTGAGCATCATATGGGGCTTTCAGATTCTCCAAGTATTAGCATAACCTAAGCCTGGGATTTTAGATCAGGAGAGGTCAGAGAAGAAGGTAAAGAGGAAAGTAAAAGTCAGTTGCAATGAGCCGGAATCATTCTTTTTCTTTTTCTACTTCTTTTTTGTGCAATCTTATCAAAGATAAACTGGCAAAATAATCTGAAAATAATATAAATACCCAGAAATTGGAGAAGAACAAATAAAGGGTGAGATATATAACTGATTATAGAAAAACATTTTAAAATGATCATTATGAAGACTATAGAAAACTGTGAATATTTATGATTCTGGTAAAAAATTCTAAATGCAGAATCATACCTTACCACATGCACTATAATTGTAAGATTATGGAATCTACATGCATGAAAACAAACAGGAGAGCATTATACCAAAAAACATTGTGTTTGGATGGTTAAATATAGCTGGGTTTTATTATCTTTTTCTTATTCAAAAATGTTAACTATATTATTTAAAAATTTAAAAATAAAAAGTAAAAAACAGGAACAACAATAATTAGTCAAGGGAATGAGTTTTTACTAATCATTGAATCTCTTGTGCTTCCCAAAAGTAAAGATTGAATAAGCTAGTGAATTTATTTAATGTGTGAAAGATGGGGATGATTCTGAGGTGTTCTGGAAGATTGCTGATGGCACTCTAACACCAACAATACAGTGCCAGATGAGTCAGAACTGGGTTTCAGTTCCAAATCAGAGAAAGGTAATACAAGTTGATTGAGCTTGCTGGAAAGTTCTCCACAGCATTTTCAAGAGGTCTCGGCTACTTGACCTTGTATACCCAAAGCAGATCCACCGGAAAGAGAAGGCAACACTTTGTCAAAATAGGAGCCAGGAATAAAGGAAAAGTTGGAAGTCTTTTTTTTTTTTCTTTTGCGACAAGGATATGGAAGGAGTATTGTTTTTACTTGTTGATGCTTTTAAACATTAAGAATATGCTTAAATAAGTATATACATATTTAATAAAATGTGTTTAAATGAAGGGAAAAATACCCAAGACTACAATGAATTTTATTTTTTGTGTTTCTTTCCAAATTTTTTCTCATGTATAGTCATAATCATTGTGTATATATTGTTTTCTATTCTATTCTTCCCTTTTAATAATGTTCCTTTATCATTTTAAAACCTGATTCTTCATTTAGTAAGTTGCATAGTAGTTCATCATATTGATATCCCATAATTGATATAATGATCAGTCCTTTGTTAGGCATGAAAGTTTTTTGTTATTGTTTTGATTCTTTTTAACCTTACTGCATATATTGCTTTTTCCTCCTTTCAATGATTTGAGGAAGATTTTTAGGAAAGGTGAAATTTCTGGGTTAAAAATTAGAAATGTTGTAATTTCTAACAGTAAATGAAATGGTGCGTATAAAAGACTTATCCAGTGCCTACATGTGGCAGCATTTAGTAAGTATTAGCAAAATGCCTAAGGAACAGATTATTTGATGTTGGCAAGGAGGTTAACCTGATTAACCTTCACTGATCCTTTTCTTCAAGGCAAATTTAGGACCCAGGATATACCTTGGAGATTTTTGCAGGTGCAGTTTCTGTATCTAGAGCCTGTACACTTTGCATCCTAACACTTGTCTTCCTTTTTCCCTGTAGTACTCTAATTTATTAGAGAGCAAAGTATCTTTTTAGAAGGAGCTGCAACTTTCATGCTATCGCTGTACTATTGATGTGCTCTGCTCTGGTCCTGACCTCTGTCTTAGCTCTTTATTTTAGATCCCTGTAAGATTTCATTCTCCTGTGAATGCCTTCCAGACTATTTGAGGTGTTATGTCATGAACTAGACATGAGTCATAAAAGCAAAATTTAATTGGAGCATTCTTTAGTATTTTAGGCTATTGCTCTGTTTTGGACAATGATATGCTTTGTTTTACAGAGTTACAATGAATGATTGTATAAGCAGATAATGCTGGTGAAGTAAACTTGTAATAACAATTAATTATAGTTACATTGTGTAGTGAGGAGACCAATTATTTTAAAATTAAAAAACAGACTCTTTCTGTATATGACTTATGTGACTTTTTGCCCATGATTCAGAAAAATGTCTCAGATGAAAAAGCAATGATTGTTTATTAAGCTAACTGTATTTTTGTTAAACTATAATGTATTAAGGAAAAGAGTGAACTGGATACCTGAAGTACTTTCTGTTTGAGTTTAGCACTTTAGTGTTAAAGCAGTCTTTTTTATCATCCACATTTTTATTTACAAAATGAGTTGACTGGTTATTTTTTAAAAAGTCATGTTAAATCTGGAATTTGAAAAAATGAACAACCACTCATTCATTCAAACATTGGTTCCTCTCTTCCCATTTTCTTCTCATCTACACCAAGTGCTTTTTATCCTACCACTCTACTAAACATATCAAGATCAAGGTCAATCATTTTTTATATGTTGACAAAAATCAATAGTCAAGTCTCTTACCTCCTTCATTATACTTGACCTCTTAGTAGCATTTCACATCTTACTTCACCTCCCACCTTTTTGAAACAATGTTCTTGCCTAGGTTTCAGGACAACACTTCCACTCTTATTTTTAACTGCCATTTCTCAGTCTACTTTGCTTGTTAGATAAAATCTTACTGGCTACCAGACTTCAAATGGTGGAGCCCAGAGGGCTGTTATAGTTTCCATCTCTATTTACACTCACTCCCTACAATATCTTTTTTTTTTTCCTTTAAGAAAGCAGGATTTACTGAGTGCCAGAAAAGCTCCCCCTCCATTGCCTGCTACATTACCTTAACTTGTTTCATGACCTTAGATACCATATGTGCTATTGACTATCAAAGTTTTATCTCCAGTTCACATCTCTCCCTATGGGCTCTAGACTTATAGATGCACATTCCTATACAATTTCTCTTTTTAATATGTGCAAATAGAACTTTTGTTGTCTCTCTATCCAATTCACTACCCTGTCCTGCACAATAAGCCTTTTCATCTTACTAACAGATACTGTCACTTATGCAATTGCTTATGCCAAAAATAGGGATTCAGCCTATATCTCCTTTCTTCATTTCCTGTATTGACATTAATATTTAATGTGATTATTGATACACTTAGTTTTAAACCTGTCATCTTGCTATTCATTTTCTGTTTGTTACATCTATTTTTTGTTTCTTTATTTCCCCATTTTCTGCATTATTTTGGAACAATTGAGTATTTCTTATAATTCTATTTTACCTCCTTTGTTGGCTTATTAGCTATAAGTCTTTGTTTTCTTATGATAGTGGCTGCTTTTGCATTTACATTATACATCTTTGATTTGTTGCATAGATAATATATCCTAGAGATATGATACCATTTCACACATAACAATCTTACAATAATCTTTCATTTATCTCTTGCTTGCTTTTATATTAATGTTTCAACACATTTTCCTTTCAACATTTTATAAATCTCATACCATAATGTTATTTGTTTTTGAAATAGACTATTTTTTTGAGTTGGGCGTCTCACTCTGTCTCCCAGGCTGCAGTGCAGTGACGTGATCATGGATCCCATAGTCTCGACCTCTAGGCTTAGATGATCCTTCCACTTCAGCCTCCCGAGTAACTGAGACTACAGGCATGCACCACCACGCATGGGTAATTTTTAATTTTTTTGTTTTTGTTTTTGAGATAAAGTCTTGCATAGGCTGGTCTAGAACTTCTGGGCTCAAGAAATCCTCCCACCTCAGCCTCCTAAAGTTCTGGGACTACAGGCGTGACCCACCGCACCTGGCCTGAAGTGGACTATTATTTGTAAAGAAAAATAAATAATAGGAAAAAATCTTTATATTACTCATGTGGTTATCTTTTATGGTGTTCTTCAACCTTTGGGTTAGCTCCAGATTTTCATCTGGTATCGTTTTCCTTCTGCTTAAAAGACTTGGTTTTTTTTTTGTTTTGTTTTGTTTTTTTGAGTTGGAGTCTCACTCTGTTGCCCAGACTGGAGTGCAGTGGCCGCTCCCGGCCACCGCAGCCTTGACCTGCTGGGCTCTGGTGATCCTTCCGCTTCAGCCTTCCAAGTAGCTGGAACTACAGGCATGTGCTACCACACCCAGCTGATTTTTGATTTATTGTAGAGATGAAGTCTCACTGCCCAGGTGGGTCTCGAACCCGCGGGCTCAGGCAATCCACTCACCTCAGCCGCCCAAAGGCATGGGATTACAGGCTGAGCCACCGAGCCTGGCTCAAAGACTTCTTTTAATATTTCTTTTTTTTTTTTTTGAGTTGGAGTCTCACTCTGTCACCCAGACTGGAGTGCAGTGGCCACTCCCGGCCACCGCAGTCTCGACCTGCTGGGCTCCAGCGATCCTTCCGCCTCAGTCTTCCGAGTAGCTGGAACTGCAGGCGCGCGCTACCACACTCAGCTAATTTTTTGATTTATTGTAGAGATGTCTCACCAAGTTGCCCAGGCGGGTCTCGAACCTGCAGACTCAGGTAATCCATTCACCTCAGCCTCCCAAAGCACGGGATTACAGGCTGAGCCACCGAGCCCAGCTAATATTTCTTATAATGTAGATTTGCTGGTAAATTTCTCAATTTTTTAATGTCTGGAAAAGTATTTTTTCTTTGAATTTTAAGACTTTTTTTGGATCAGTTTTTGATTCACGTTAAAATTGAAAAGGAAGTACAGAACCTTTTTCACATACTCTTTGTCTTCACACATGCACAGACTACAACATTATCAACACTCCCATTAGAGTGGCACATTTCTTACAACCGATGTATTTATATTAACACATCATTATCATCCAAAGTCCACAGTTTACGGTTCACTCTTGGTGTACATTTTATGGCTTTGGACAAATAAATAATGACATGTATCCACCATTATAGTTTCATACAGAATATTTTCACTTCCATAAATGTCTCTATGCTCAGTCTATTCATTCCTCCTTCTGACTGATCTTCAACCCCTGTCAGTCACTGGTACTTTTACTGTCTGCTTAGTTTGTGTTTCCCAGAATGTCCTACAGTTGGAATCCTACAGTGTGTAGCCTTTTCATGTTGGCTTCTTTCATTAAGTAATATGCATTTCAGTTTCCTCCATGTGATTTTATAGCTTAATAGTGTCGAGGTACCAGCTCCGACCAAAGAGGGAAGGGTTAGGACCCGCTCCAGAGAATCCAGACGGCGAGAAGAGACCACTCAGAGGCAGTTTCTTCTGGGAACAGTCTGATCAGGACTGAAGCCAAATTTTATTCGGACACCTTCCAACTTATATACCATTTTTCATACCCTCCAGCAGTGTGATAATCACTTGCTGGGGACGTACAAACTCCATGATGTATATTGCGATTTACAAACTATGCATCACAAGACCATCACAAGACTTGCAAGCTCCAAGCAGGCGTGCCTTGCAAATCTCACATCAAGGTCACAGGTGCACAAATACAGTTCGTTTAAAAGTGTCTTCCATAGTGTTCAACAAATCATTCATATTATACTCTTTGTTCTAAACCCTGATTAATACAAAAACTTTCTTAGTTAACTCTAGGTTCAATCCAAGTTCACTGACTCCCAATGTTTTTTAACGACCGATATTATCAACTTAACACTATACTATAATCTATTAGTTTACCTAAATGACTTAATTTTTATTTATTCCATTAACCTATTACGATTCAACATAGTGGCCTGTAGTTCTACAACAATTAATTCAAAACTTATTTCTTACCATGACTTATATGAGTTTCGTGATCTAGTGTTTGGACTTTAATACTATGCTATATCTCATTAAGCTAATACCTTATCATTAAATCTTATAATTATCATTGACGTATGATTTTAGAATCATAACACTATAATTCCCATTCTATTCTAATAAAACTACGACTTTAACCCAAAACTTAAATCTTTTTTCCTAGTATATTAATACATGGCTACGTGTAAAATTTCCTATTGTCATATTAGAAGCAAAAACTACAGCGTTGGGAAAGTTTCGGTATACTAATCAAAGGATCTTAAAATTGGCCTACAGGAATAGGAACTAAAGTCATAATCTGAGAAAAGGAAACTTAAAAAGCTTAAACAAAACCTAAAAGTTTTCTACAAATGCTTATTACTGTTTAAATCTTTCCAATGGAAATTATATCGTCTTAAATGAATGTTTTATCCGAACAAGTCCATTCTAAAAATCAAATAGTGTCTGTCACACTCTTGGATAATGGACTGTGCAGTTACTATGGAAATGGCCACGGGCTGAAGCAAACAGTTTCGGCATGTAACGAAACTAGAAAAACGTCCTGAAGAAAAACGCCCTGCCCGGCTAAAAGGCAGGGCAATAAAACTATTATAATTCAGTTTCTAATCTTAATCCTAGGAGAGACTGCCTTTGGGAACAAGAGCTGAAGAAAAACGCCCTGCCCGGCTAAAAGGCGGGGCAATAAAACTATTATGATAATTTAGTTTCTAATCCTAATCCTAGGAGGAACTGCCTTTGGGAACAAGAGCTGACTCACCAGTCTACCAGGAATAGAAGTTAAAAAATATCTAGAAAGAAGTAAGATTTAGAAAGGACAAGGTCATTCTGCTGTATAACCTTTCATCAGGCATATAGAGATTTTACTTGTAAGTTTTACTGCCATGTATGCACACTGGTCACCAATCACACGCCAATATTATAGGTATAACTGACATCCTATTTCAGAGGTGATCTTCCAGATGGGCCTTTACAGGCCTCAGCCATGTAGCTATAGATGTTGGCTCCCAACATAATAGCTCATTTCTTTTTAGGGATGAATAATATTCCACTACTGGATGTACCATATTTTACTTATCCATTTAACTACTGAAAAACATTTTGACTGCGTCCAAGTTTTGACAATAATGAATAAAGCTGCTTTAAACATCCATGCATAGGTTTTTGTGCAGACATAAGTTCTCACTTCAGTTGGACAAATACCAAGGAATAGGATTGAGGAAATGTAGGGTAAGAGTATGTTTAGTTTTTCTTTTTCTTTCTTTCTTTCTTTCTTTCTTTCTTTCTTTCTTTCTTTCTTTCTTTCTTTCTTCTTTCCTTCCTCCTTCCTTCCTTCCTTCCTTCCTTCCTTCCTTCCTTCCTTCCTTCCTTCCTTCCTTCCTTCCTTCCTTCCTTAGTTAACTGTCTTTTAAAATGGCTGTACTATTTTGCATTTCCACCAGTAATAAATGGGAGTTTCTCTTGCTTCTCTTTGCCAGCATTGGCTGTCATCAATGTTCCAGATTTTGGGCATTCTAATAAGGGTGTAGTGATATCTCATTGTTGTTTTAATTTGCAGTTCCCTGATGGCATATGATATGAAGCATCTTCTCATATGCTTATTTGCCATCTGTTTATTGATTTATTTATTTAGATGATGTATCTGTTAAGGTCTTTGGCCCATTTGTTAAATGGGGTTATTTTTCTTGCTGAGTTTTAAAAGCTCTTTGTATATTTTGTATAATAGTTCTTTATCAGATATGTTTTTGCAAATATTTTCTCCTATTCTGTGACCTGTCCTCCTATTATCTTGGAAGCATCTTTCACAGAACAGAAGTTTTTAATTTTAATAAAGTCTATCTTATCTATTATTTCCTTCACATTTCATGTCTTGGGTGTAGTATCTAAAAGTCATTTCCATATCCAAGGTCATCTAGGTTTTCTCCTATATTATCTTTTAAGAGATGAATAATTTTGTATTTCATATTTAGGTCTGTAGCCAGTTTTGAGTTCATTTTTGTGGTGGGTGTAAGGTTCTGTCTAGATTCATTCTGTGTGTGTGTGGACAGCCAGTTGTTTCCGAACCATTTTTGGAAAAAACAATGTTTGCTTTATTGCTTTGCCTTTGTTCCTTTGTCAAAGATCAGTTAATTACATCTGTGTGGGTCTATTTATGGGCTCTCTATTCTGTTCCATTTATCCATTTGTCTATTCTTTTGTCAATACCAAAATGACTTGATTAGTATAGATTTAGAGCAACTGTGTTCTTCTCTTTAAATATTGCATTGACTATTCTGAATGTTTTGCTTCTCCATATAAACATTAGAGTCAATTTTTGATATCCACAAAATAACTTACTGGGATTTTGATTTGGATTACATTGAATCTATAAATTATGTTGGGGAAAACTAACATCTTCACAGTATTGAGTCTTCATGTCCATGAAAATGGTATATCTCTTTATTTAGTTAATTATTTTTTCATTTCTTTAATCAGAGTTTTCCAGTCTACCTCATAGATTTTGTACAAATTGTGTTAGATATATACTTAAGTATTTAACTTTTAGTGGTGCTAATATAAATAGTATTTTGTTTTTAATTTCAAGTTGCACTTGTTTATTGTTTATATATAAGAAAGTAATTAACTTTTGCATATTAACCTAGTATCCTGCAACTTTGTTATAATGACATATTAGTTCCAGGAATTTTTTTGTTGATTTTTTCAGATTTTATACCTAGAAAATTATGCCATCAGTGAAAACATACATTTTGTTTCTCCTTTTGCTATCTATAAACTTTTTATTTTCCTGTCTTACTGCATCAGCCAGAATGATCAGTATAATGATGAAAAGGACTGGTGATAGAGGACATCTTTTCCCTTGATCTTAATGGGAAAGCATATAATTTTTCACCACTAAGTACATGATATCTATAGGTTTTATGTAGATATACATTATCATGTTGAGACAGTTCTTCTCTATTCCTAGTTTACTGAGAGTTTTTGTCCTGAATTGGTGTTAAGTTTTCTCAAATGTTTTTCTGTCTCTGTTGATATGATCATGTGATTTTTGTCCTTTAGTCTATTGATGTGATGGATTATATTAACTATTAAAAGTTTAACAGGACTTGCATAACTGGAATAAATACCACTTGGGCATGCAATATAATTCCTCTTCTACAACATTGAGTTCAATTTGCTAATATTTTATTAATGATTTTTGCATCTATGTTCATGAGACATATAGGTCTATAGTTTCCTTTTTTGCAATATCTTTGTCTGGTTTTAGTATTAGGATAACACTGACTTCTTAGAAGTTAGGAAGTACTTTTTATGCTACTATTTTCTAAAAGAGATTATAGAAAATTAGTATAATTTCTTTCTTAAGTGTTTGATTGAATTTCCAATGAAACTATCTGGGTCTGGTTTTTTCTGTTTTAGAAGATTTTTAGAAATTAAATATATATGGATGGATGGATAGATAGATAGATAGATAGATAGATAGATAGATAGATAGACAGACCGACCTATTCAAATTCTTTATTTACTCCTGTGTGAGTTTTGGCAGATTATGTCTTTCAAGGTCCACTAGATGTAGGTTATCATATTTGTGAGCTTAGAGTTGTTCATAATATTCCTTTCTTATTTATTTAAAATCCATAATCTATAGTAATATTCTTATATAATTTCTGATATCATCAATTTGCATCCTCACCCTCTTTTTCATAGTTAGCTTGGCTAGAGGCTTCTTGGTTTATTGATCTTTTCAAAAAATCAACTTTTGGTTTTATTGATTTTCTCTATTGATTTCATATTTTCAATTTCACTGATTTTTGTTCTATTTTTTTGTTATTATATTCCCCTGCTTACTTTGGATTTAATCTGCTTTCCTTTTTCTAGTATTCTAAAGTAGAAACAGATTATTGATTTTTAAATATGCCTTTGCTTTTAATATATACACTCAATGCTATACATTTTCCTCTAAGCACCATTTTCACTGAATTTCACACATTTTGATAAGTTTTGCTTTCATTTTTTTGTCCAAAATTGTAATCTCCATTGAGATTTATTATTTTAATTATAAATAATGTCATTCAAAAGTGTGTTTATAAATCTTCATGACTTTCAGTTTTTTTAGTTATCTTTCTGTTACTGATTTCTAGTTTAATTCTATTGTGATCTGAAAGCAGACATTGTATGTTCTTTTACTATTATTATAAATTAGTTGGGATGTGTTTTATAACCAAGAATGTAGTTTACCTTAATGAATGTTTCATGTGAGTTTGAGAAGAATGTGTATTTGGTTGTTGAATAAAGTAGTCTAGAAATGTCAATTACATCCAGTTGATTCATAGTGTTGAGTTCAACTATGACTTTACTGATTTTCTGCCTGCTGAATCTGTCAATTTCTGATAAAAGAGTATTGAAGTCTCCAACTATTATGGTGAATTCAGCTATTTCTTCTTGCAGTCCTATCAATGTTTGCATTACACAGTTTAACATTGTGTTGCTAGGCACATACACATTAAAAATTGTTATGTCTCTTAGAGAATTGACCCCTTTTTCATTATATAATGCCCTTCTTTATTCCTAATAGTTTTCCATGCTTTGAGGTATGCTCTGTCTGAAATTAATATAGCTACTTTTGCCTTCTGCTTACTTTTGATTAGTGTTAGCATGGTAAATTTTTCTCTATTTACTTTAAATTGCATGTGTCTACAGTGAAAGTGAGTTTGTTGTAAACAACATAGAGTTGGGTGTTGTTTTCTGACCCACTCTGACAATTTGTCTTAATTGGTGCACGTAAGTTGTTGATATTGAAAGAAATTGTTGGTATAGTTTGATCAATATCTGCCATATTCGTTATTGTTTTCTACTTGTTGCTCCTGTTCTTTATTCCTATTTTGTCTTTTACTCGTTTTCTGCCTTTTGTTATTTTGAGTATTTTGTAAGATTCCATTTTCTCGCTTATTAAAAATATATCAGTTATATGTCTTTTTCTATGATGTTTAGTGGTTGTCCTAGAGTTTGCAATATATGTTTATTTTATTTTTTATCTTAAAGATGTGGGGTCCACTTCAGGGTTAGAGATACATGTAGCTATCATACATGTGTCCTTGTTGATGTTATGTGCCCCCCTCCACCCTCCCCTGGCAGTTTCCAGCTACTGCCAATGTCCTTCTTATAGTATTATGGTAAATGTTCAGGGTTTGCTTATGAGCAAGAACATGTGGTACTCAGTTCTTTGTTTCTGTGATGAGTCACTAAGTATTAAGACTCTAAATCCATCCAAGTTGCTGAGAAGTTCATAATTTTGTATTTCTTTATGGTTGCATAGTATTCCATTGGGTATATGTACCACATTTTCTTATCCAGTCCAGTTTTGATGGGCAGCATGGTTGGTTCCATGTTTTTGTTATTGTGAATAGTGCTTCATTAAACATGCATGTGCAGGTATCTTTTTTGTAGAGTGATTTAAGACCCTCCAGGTATATTTCCAGAAGGAGGAATGTTGGGTCCTATGAAAGGTCAATTTCTAATTTTTTGGGAATCACTACACTGTTTTCCATAGAGGTCAAACTAGTTTGCATTCACACCAGCAGTGTAGAAGCCTTCCCTTTTCTCCACATCCTTACCAGTATCTGTTGTTTTTTGTTTTATTAATGATGACCATTCTTACTGGGGTTAGGTGGTATCTCAATGTGATTTCCATTTGATGATTAGTGAGGCTGAGCACTTTTTCATGTATTTGTTGACTATCCTTATGTCTTCTTTTGAGATGTATCTATTCATGTCTTTTGCCCACTTTTTAATGGGGTTGTTTGTTTTCTTCCTTTTGGCACATTTGAGTTCCTTGTAGGTCCTGGATATTAGGCCTTTGTCAGATATGCAGTTGGCTCTTTTTTTTTTTTACATTTTGTGGATTGTCTCCCAACTCTGTTTATGGTTTGTTTTGCACTCGTCTATCTTCTCTCTTATGGCATGGGCTTTTGGGGTTTTGATCAGGAATTGGTTGCCTATTCTAATTTCCATAATGGTGTCTCTTGCATTTAGGTTTTACATTTAAGTCTTTTATTCATTGGGAGTGGAATTTTGTGTGTGGTGATAGGTAGGGGGCCTGTTTCATTCTTCTGCATGTGTTCAGTCAGTTTTCCAAGCACCATCTACTAAACTGGTTTTCCTCTCCCCATTGGTTGTTGGTAGAGGATTTGTCAAAGTATGTACATTTCAAATATACATTTCAAATAACTTCATACTGCTCCACAGGTATTCACCTTATAATAACAATAATCCTAACTCCTCCCTCCGGTTTTTTATGTCATTGCTGTCATTCATTTCACTTATATGTAAGCATATTTAAGTGTGTATATATTCATGCATGTGTATATATACATATATACACAAGATAAATACATTATCAAATACATTGTCACCATTATTATTTTGAATAAACTGTTATCTATTAGACCAATTAAGAATAAGAAAAATAAAAGTTTTTACTTTACCCTTACTTATTTTCTCTTCTATGTTCTTCCTTTCTTTGTGGGGATCTGAGTTTTTGACCTATATTATTGTCTTTCTCTCTAAGGAACTTCTTTTTAATATTTCTTTCAGTATAGAAGTATTGGTAACAAATGTTATTATCCCTTTTTGTTTGCCTGAGAAATTATTTATTTCTCCTTGACATTGGAATGACATTTTGCTGGGTACAAAATTCTAGTTTAGTGAGTTTTTTCTTTCAACACTTAAAATATTTTATTCCACTCTTTTTTTGTTTGCATGGTGTCTGAAAAGTCAGACATAATTCCTATCTTGGTTCTTCTTTGGGTAAGATGTTTTGTTTCTCTAGTTTCTTTCACATTTTCATTTTGTTTTGTTTTTAGGAGGTCTTTTATTTTCAGAAGTTTGAAAATTATGGGTCTAGGTACAGCTATTTTGGTATTTAATCTACTTTATGTTCTCTGAGCTTCCTGGGTCTTTGCTTTGGCATCTGACATTAATTTGGGTATATTTTCAGTCATTATTGTTACAATTTTTCTTGTTTTTTTCCTCTTCTCTCTCCTTCTGGTATTTTTATTATCTGTTTGTTACAACTTTTGTAGTTGTCTCATAGTTCTTTGATATTCTGTTTTCTTATTTTAGTCTTTATTCTTTTTGCTTTCTGTTTTGAACGTTTCTATTGAGGTACACTGAAGCTCAGAGATGATTTTCTCAACCATGTGCAATCTTCTAATAAGCCCATCAAAAGTATTATTTATTTCAGTTATAGTTTCTTATCTCTAGCATTTCATTTTTAGTCTTTGTAATAATTTCTCTTTGCTTACACTGTCCATCTGTTCTTGCAAGCTATTTTACCCATTAAACCACTTAACACATTAATCAATGTTGTTTTAAATTTCCAATCTGATAATTCCAACATCTCTGTCATGTCTGGCTCTGATACTTGTTTTTTTCTTAAAATTGCGTTTTTTGCTTTTTAGTATGTCTTGTATTTTTTTCTTGATAGTCAGATATTATGTATCAGGTAAAAGAGACTGCTATAAATAGGTCTTTAGTAATGTGGTAGTGAGGTTTTTGGGGGGTGAGAGAAAGAATTCCATAACCCTATGATTAAGTCTCTGTTTTACATTTTTGGTCAGTTTTTAGGATTGCTTCAGTATGAACTTTATAATTACTAGTCAGTTTCCACCCCACCCCATTACGTAGAACAGGATGGCTAAAGTGGGCTGGAGTTGAGTATTTCCCTTCTCCCATATGAAAGGCTGTAGTGGATTGGAGTTGAATATTTTACTTCTCTAATGTGGAAGGCTAGAGTTCGTTATTTTTCTTCCCCCAGGTCAGCTAGACCAGGGGTCCTCAACCCCCATGCCAAGGTCAAGTATTGGTTTGTGACTTGTTAGGAATCAGTCCTAACAGTAGGAGGAGAGCAACAGGCAAGCAAGTGAAGCTTCATCTGTATTTAGAGCTGCTGCCCATCACTCACATTGCCACTCACATTGAGCTCCCCCTTCTGTCAGATCAGTCACAGCATTGGATTTTCATAGAAGAGCAAACCCTATTGTGGACTGCGCATTTAAGGAAATCTAGGTTGCATGCTCCTTATGAGAATCTAATGCCTGGTGCTCTGATATGGAGCTGAGATGGTGATGTCAGCACTGGGGAGCAGCTGCAAATAATGATTAACATTAGCAGTAAGGTTTGACTGCACAGAGACCATAATAAATCAACTGCTTGCAGACTTATATCAAAGCCCTATCAGTGAGTGTCACCTGAGTTGATGTACATCAATTATACAGCTGCATCTGGTAGCATAATTATTGTATAATTATGTATAATTATTTTGCTATAATATATAATTTTATTGTATAATTAATTCATTATATATTACATTCTATTTCATTATATGTCATATCTACTTCTTATATTATATAATTTATATTTCATTATATATTTTTTATATATAGTACAATGTAATAGCAATAGAATTATAGTGCACAATAAGTTTAATGCATTTGAATCAACCCAGAATCACCTCCCACCCCAGTCCATGGAAAAATTGTCTTCCACAAAACTGGTACTCCCTGACATTAAAAAGGGACCACTGAGTTAGACTCTGAAAAAATCAGCAGTTTGGTTTTGGCTAGTTTCTCCTGAGAGTAGATCTTCGTAAGAACAGAATATTCTGGAATATTTGAAAAATGCCTTATTTCTTTTCTCCCCCTACTAGAAGCATAAAGTGATTTTCCTCTGATATTCACTGTGAGAACAGCTGAGCTCCTGAAGGTAAAACTCATAGAAGTATGAGGGCTTGTAGGACTGAAACTCCAGCAATTCATCAATTATAGTTTAGGTCTTCTACCCTGTCACTGATGCAGTTTCTGCTTATCAGTTTTTACTCTAAGAAAACTAGAGAAGATATTTGGTAAATTAAATGGAAACATGGAAGATGTAACAAAGATCCAAAATGAACTTCTAACAATGAAGACTACAATGTCTAAGATGAAAAATATACTAGATTAGATTAATGGCAGATTAGACAAATGGAAACAATGCACAAAAGTCATTTTTACACGTGTGAAATTCAATTATAACAATTAAAATAGTTTTGCCTGATAGTTTTTACATCTGGTTATATTTGGTTCTGAGATTGTCTGTAACTAATTAACTTTTATTTCCATCATGGGTCATATTTTTTTACTTCCTTGCATGTATGGTAAATTAGCATAAACTTTATGTCATTGGATGGTGAATATTTTTGCATTACCATAAATATTGTTGTATTTTTTCTTAAATGCACTGCATTTGAGTTATATGAAAATGTGATACTTTGGGATCATAATATTTATTAGATAGGAGCCAAAAAATAAGTTTTTCTGGGGTTACCCCATCCTCAACACTGAGGCAAGAACTTTTTGAGGACTCTACCCAATGTTCTCTGAATTATGACTTTTCCAATTTGGCTCATGACAACAAGCACTATTCCCAGCTTTTTGCGAACATCAGTAATTATTTTCTCTAATTTTTTTCAAGTGATTCCTTTTCTAGACTTGAATAATTTTTTTTCACATGCTCTAATTAGTATTTAACTAAAGATTCTAGGGGCTCTATGTATATCTCCAGTATTTTCTTTCTCTTTCTATGAAGTTCTCTTCTCTCTGATATGTTATCTTGTGATTTATAGTTGCCTTGACTTCTCTCAAGGCATTCTCAATTGTGTCCATTCAGAGTCTGCCAGGCTCTACGTGGGTCCCCCTCTATGTGCTACAACTTGTAAACTTAAAGTGATACATGGAAGTTGTCACACACTTTCATGATTAGTTTCCTGTCTCTCAGGGAACATGTTCTTAATCGCCTACTGTCTGATATTTAAATAATATTTTGTATATATTGTCCAGTTTTTCTTTTTGAAACTTAGGTAAAAAGATAAATTTGGCTTATTTTATTCCATCTTGGCCAGAAGTAAGTCTTCTGATTTTCTTCCCTATTTCTTAATGGATCTAAGTGTCTATTTGCAAATTTTATGTAGAAATAATTTGAGGCCTCAGTGATCTATCACAGAAACAAAGAACAGAGTATCATATGTTCTCACTCATAAGCAGACTTTGAACAGTTATTATAATACTATAAGAAAGGGATTGGCAGTAATGGGAAACTGCCAGGGGAGGGGGAGGGTGGGATTGGCAGTCGAGGGAAACAGTCGGGGGAGAGAGGGGCGCACCTCATCAACAGGGTTACCAGCATAATGAACATTTGCATACATAACCCTGCATTGTACCCCGCATCTTTAAAATAATTTTTTTAAAAGGAATAATTTGAGGCTTACAATGATGTTACTTTCCTACAAAGGAAATTTATATTTTCTTCTCCAGACATATGAGGGCACAAGAAATTTGAGTTTATTTTAATCAAATTTCAGTTGTTGTGATGATTTATTGCTGAATGTCATTCCTGTAATGGTTCATCTAATTTTAGTTGAGTCTTAATCCTAGGGTGCTTACTTTTGGAATTAAAAACCTTATGGTAGTTGGGTTTGCTAGCCTCCTGCTCCCAGTCCTGTGAGTCTTACATTTCTTGTTACTCAATGTCATTTTATTTGACGTTTCTTGAAGGTAGCACATAGTGTGTGTGTGTGTGTGTGTGTGTGTGTGTGTGTGTGTGTGTGTGTCCATTCTAATGTCTATATTTTAAGTGATATATTTAAACCACTTAAATTTAAGTTGTTTATTAATATGTTAGGGCTTAGATCTGCCATGTTATTATGTGTTTGCTGTATTTCTAATTTCTCTATTCATTTTTTTCTTGCCTTTCTTTGGTAATTCAAACATCTTTTAGGACTCCATGTCAATCTACTTACAGTGTTTTAAAGTACATTGTTTTGTATAATTTTTTGACTTTTATTGTTCTAGGTAGTGCAACATCATACATCGTTTATCACTGTCTCTTGCTGCTGATGTTGTACTATTCACATAAAGAGTAGAAATCTCATTTATATATGTTCCTTCATCCTCCTCATTTTTAATAAAATTTACTTCAGTAATTTTTAGATTCATATTTTATCATATCAGATGATGCTATAATTTTTTGTTTAACTCAGATATAATTTTTAAATCCCTACCACACACAAATTCCAAATTGTTATGCAGTCAAATATGTCAATATTTCCCTTTTTTTATTTAATAAAAATAGTACACAATAAGTACCAGGGTATAATTTTATGTTTCTTCCAAAGATTAAATCATTTCATCTTTATCACACAAAAAATTTAAATCTCATGGTGAGAAAAAGAGTGTACCTACCCATATTTTTTAATCAATTTCATTATTCTTCCTTTCTTTCTAGAGTTTCAAGCCCTTTTTTGCTATATTTTTCTTTCTGTTAGAAAAATTCCTTTAACCATTCCTTAATGGTCATTCTGGTGATAACAAATTCTCTCTCTTTCTTTGTTTTAGGATATTTTTATTTCCCATTTATTCTGAAGAATATTTTATTAGATACAGCATTCAAAGATGACAGTTATTTTTCAGAACAATGAAAAGCACTGTACCACCTCTTTCTAGCCTCTGGTTTCAGATGAAAAATATGCTGTTATTTGAATTGTTTTTTTCCCTGTAGGTAATGTGTTCTTTCATTCTGACTACTTTCAAGATGTTTTCTTTGTCTAGTTTTCAGCAGTTTAATTATAATGTGTGTTATATTTGGATTATTTGGGCTTATCTTGTTTGGTGTTCACTTACTGTCTTGAATTCATAGATTAATGTCTAGCATTAAATTTGAGAGATTTTAGCCATTAATTCTTCCATTTTTTTTCAGTTGCAATCTTATTCTACTCTCTCACTCTCTCTCTCTCTCTCTTCTGGGACTCCAATGTCATAAATATTTGATTTGTGTTACTGTCTCATAGATCTCCAAGGCAATACGTTTTGCTTAATTTAAAAAAATCTCTTTGCTGTCCAGATCAGGTAACTTCTACTGTTCTGTTGTACTAGTTTGCTAGGGCTGCCCTAACAAAGTACCACACAATGGATGGGTTAAACAATAAAAATGATTGCTTCACAGTTCTGGAGAATAGAAGTTTGAAATCAAGGTATTAGTAGAGTTGGCTCCTTCTGAGAGAAGAATCTGTTCTAGGACTTTCTCTCCTTAACTTGTGGATGGCCATCTTCATGTTCACATGTCATACTCCCATTGTATGTATCTCTGTGTTCATATTTCTTTTTTTTTATGAGGACACCAGTCATATTGGCTTACGGCCCATATAATAACTTCATTTTAACTTGATTACCTCTGTAAAAGCTCAATATCCATACAACATCACATTCTAAAGTACTAGGTGTTGAGACTTCAACATATAAATTTTGAAAGGACACAATTCAACACAATTCAAAAAATATATATTCAAGTTTGCTGATTTTTTTTGTTTGTCATATTTATTCTACTACTGAGCTGTCCAGTAATTTTTTTATTTTGGTTATTGTATTCTTCAGTTATGTAATTTCCATATTTAAAATATTTTCTTATTTTAACAATTTTTTAAAAAAATTTTGTTTAAGAGAATTCATATTAGCTTATTGAATCACATTTATGCTGACTGCCTTAAAAATCTCTGGCAGATAATTCCAACATCTGATCCATCCTAGTGGTGGCATCTGTTGTCTTTTCTCATTCGTGTTGTAATTTTTCTGATTCTTGATATAACAAGTGATATACTATTGTATCCTGGACATTATGTTAAAGATCTCTGACTCCTATTTAATTATTCCTTTTTATACAGATTGTCACCCTGTTTAGGTTGAGTGTACAGGTCCTGGACTACTTTTTTGACCTAAGGTTTCAATGACAGTTTAATTTTCAGAGGTTTTACAGTGCTATTTTTGTTTATTTTATTTGAAGGATTAAACAGGAGCTTTCTACTAATCCTTGATGAGTCCCCCTCAGGTGTAGGCAGCACTTCCTCTTGCTAGGTACCCAGTGACTTTGATGAGAGAAGGCAGGCTTCCGTTTTCAGAGTTGAAAAGGATTTCCTTTAGCTTAGCTGTTTGTCATCAGCAGGACTCCTCTTTGATATGAGAAAGGAATGTACCTGAAATATCTTCTGCTAGGTCTGGGGTTGGTAGATTCCAGACCTAGATCACTTTCTGCCACTGGAAGGATATTTGTGATACCTTGGAAAAATGTGTTGTTTCTCCAGTTCTGGGCTCCCTTGCTAGTATGAATTTTTCTTCCACTATTTTCTGTTTATTAACTATTGCATTATTTCCAGAGCTTATAGTTTTAATTAGTAGAGTGAAGCATGAAGAGTCAAGTCTATGCCATCTTGTCAAAACCAGAAGTCATGTTTTTATTTTTTCTAAAAATACATTTTTTGTTATACGATAGATTTTGAGTGGAAGATTAAGTAGGCAAATATATTTGGTCTTCTGTCTTCCATTTTTAACTTGGAGACTGATGGATGTGATTTTTTTTTCTAATTTTTATTTCAGATTCAGGAGTACACATGTGTATTCATTACGTGAACACATTGGGATTGGGTCTCAGGTAGTGCATTCCTCAGATAGTGAACATTGTGCCCCCCATATGTAGTTTCTGAACCCAAACTTCCTCCCTACTTATTAGTTTTCACTATTATTTCCATCTTTGTGACTATTTAGCTCCCACATATGAATGAGAAATGTGGTGTTTGGTTTTCTGTTTCTGAGTCAGTTCCCTTAGGATGATGATCTCCAGCTTCATCCATGTTGCTGAAAAGGATATGATTTTATTCTTTTTATGTTTGTACAATATTCCATGGTGTATATATACTATATTTTCAATATCCATTGATTGGTTGGTGAGCATTTAGGTTTATTCCACATCTTTGCAATTGTGAATTGTGCTACGATGATCATGTGGGTGCAGGTGTCTTTTTTATATAACAACCTCTGTTCTTTTGGGTAGATACCTAGGAGTGGGATTGCTGGATCAAATGGTAGATCTACTTTTAGTTTTTTGAGTAATCTCCATACCACTTTCCATAGAGATTGTACTAATTTACATTCCCACAAACAGTGTACAAGTGTTCTCTTTTCTCCACATCTGTGCCAGCATCTATAGTTTTGTTTTGTTTTGTTTTGTTTTTAATAGTGACCATTCTGACTGGTGTAAGGTGGTATCTCATTGTGGTTTTAATTTGTATTTCCTTGATGATGAGTGATGTTGATCATTTTTAATATGTTTGTAGGCCATATGTATATCTTCTTTTGAGAGATGTCTATTTATGTCATTTGCTCACTTTTTAATGGGGTTATTTGTTTTGTTCTTGCTGATTTGTTTGAATTCTTTGTAGATTATGAATATTAGTCCTTTGTCAGACGTATAGTTTGTATCTTCTCCCATTTTGTAGGTTGCCTGTTTGCTTTGTTTATTATTATTTTTTATTTGCTGTGCAAAAGCTTTATAGTGTAATTAAGTCTTATTTTCTAACTTTTGTTTTAGTTGCATTTGCTTTCAGAATTTTAGCCATAAATTCTTTGTGCAGGCTGAGGTTCGTAAGAATTTTTTCTAGGTTTTCTTCTAAGATTTTTGTGGTTTCAGGTCTGATGTCTAAGCCTTTAACCCATCTTGTATTAATTTTTTATATAGGGGGAGTATTAATTTTTGTATATGGGGAGAGATAGGGATCAAGTTTTATTTTTGTGCATGTAGCTATCCAATTTTCCTAGCACCATTTGTTGAATATAGTGTCCTTCCCCCAGTATATGTTTCTGTCTGCTTTATTAAAGATTAGTTGGTTATTGGTATTTGGATTTATTTCTGGATTTTCTATTCTCTTCCATTGGTCCACGTGTCTGCTCTTGTACCGGTACCATGTTGTTTTGTTTACTACAATCTTATAGTATAATTTTAAGTAAGGTAATGTGATGCCTCTAACTTTGTTATTTTTGCTTATGATTGCTTTGGCTATTTTAGCTTTCTTTTGGTTCCAAATGAATTTTAGGATTGTTTTTTGTAATTCTGTGAAAAATGATGTTGGTAGTTTGATAGGGATTGCATTGAATCTGTAGATTACTTTGAATAATATGATCTTTTTAATAATGTTGATTTTTTTTCCAATCCATGAGCATGGAATGTTTGTCCATTTGTTTGGGTCCTCTGCAATTTCTTTTATCAGTTATGTAGTTCTCCTTGTAGAGATCTTTCACCTCCTTGGTTAAATATATTCCTAGGTATTTTAGCTCTTTGGCTGCTATTATAAATGGAACTGAATTTTTGCTTTGATTTTCAACTTGGTCATTATTGGTGTAGAGCAGTGATACTGATTTATGTATGTTGATTTTACATTCTGAAACTTTACTGAATTCATTTACCAAGTCTTTTATGGGTTTTTGTTTGTTTGTTTGTTTGTTTTGGCTTTTTTTTTTTTTTTGGAGTTGGAGTTGGAGTTAGGGTCTCACTCCATCGCCCAGGTTGGAGTTCAGTGGCATACCGACAACCAACCCAGCTATGACCTGCTGGACTCCAGCAATCCTTCCGCCTCAGCCTTCCAAGTAGCTGGAACTGCAGGTGTGCATTACCATGCCTGGCTAATATTTTACTTATTGTAGAGACAATGTCTCGCCAAGTTGCCCGGGCTGGTCTCAGACCCACAGGCTCAGGCAGTCCTCTCGCCTCGGCTTCCCAAAGTGCTGGGTTTACAAATCAAGCCACCAAGTCCGACCCAGCTTTGTTTTAAGCTGTCTATATCTTCAGAGAGTTTTTCATCCATATCCTGAATAGTTTTTAAAATTTCTTTATGTTGGTGACCAACTTTTTCCTGAAGTTTGTTGACCAATTTTGTCATCATTTAATCTCTGGAAACTGTACATGTACACAGGCACTATTTGTTTCTTCATCTATCCCCTAGAGCGCAGCCATGGATCCGCAGGGGTTTCAGGAGCCCCAAGCTAATAATAGCAACTGGTGAAATTGTACTTAACTTTTATAAAAGTGATAATATGAATACTTCAATGATACAAGTATAAAATGATTATTCTGAGTCCATATTCTTCACATAGAAGCCACTCTTACAGCATTTAGTTCCCATATTAATTAAGCAAAGACAAACTCTTTCTGTTTGTAAATGGGTCCCCATTGGAAAGTGTCCCTATCCGCCTTAAAAGATTTAATTATTCAAAAGAAGACAGAAAAAGTGGAAAAGGGGAACAAAAAACAGATGGACAAATAGAAAACAAATGGCAAAATGATAAACTTAAATCTAACCACAATGATTATCACATTAAATGTAAATATGCTAAATGCTACACTTAAAAATTAGAGATTGTCAGATTGGATTTTTTAATTTTCATTTTTATTTTATTTTATTTTTGTTACTTTTAAATTTTTTTTTTTTTTTTGAGTTGGAGTCTCACCCTGTCGCCCAGATTGGAGTGCAGTGGCCGCTCCCGGCCACCGCAGCCTGCTGGGCTCTGGTGATCCTTCCGCCTCAGCCTTCCAAGTAGCCGGAATTACAGGCATGTGCTACCATGCCCGGCTGATTTTGTGATTTATTGTAGAGATGTACTTTTAAATTTTTTTATTTTAAAATTGTGGAGTACAATTCAGGGTTAGGTATACAAATATTCATTGGGCAGGTTCTCTTGTTGATGAGGTGTGCCCCCACTTCCTCAGGCAGATTTCGACTACTGTCAATCCCACCTCCCTACCCTCCTCTCCCCTGAGTTTTCCGCTACTGTCATTCCTTTTCCTATAGTATTACGGTAGTCGTTCAAGGTCCACTTATGAGTGAGAACATGTGATACTCAGCTCTCTGTTTCTGTGAAAGATCACTCAGTATTATAGACTAATTCCATCCAAGTTGCTGCGAAAGTTCATGAGTTTGTTCTTCTTTATGGCTGAGTAATATTCCATTATGTATAGGTACCACATTTTTTTTAATCCAGTCCTCTTTTGATGGGCAGCATGGTTGGTTCCATGTTCTTGCTATTGTGAACAAGGCTGCAATAAACATACATGTGCAAGTATCTTTTTTATAGAGTGACTTGAGTTCTTTTGGGTATATTCCCAGTAGTGGGATTGCAGGGTCATATGGAAAGTCTATTTTTAGAACTTTTAGGAATTGCCACACTGATTTCCACAGAGGCTGTACTAGTTTACACTCCCACCAACTAGAAGTAGAAGTATTCCCTTTTCACCACATCCTCTTCAGCATCTGTTATTTTTTGAGTTATTGATGATGGCCATTCTGATTGGAGTTAAGTGGTATTTCAGTGTAGTTTTAACTTGCATTTCTGTGATGATTAGTGAGGCTGTACATTTTTTCATGTATCTGTTGTTGGCTCATATGTCTTCTTTTGAGAAGTGTCTGTTCATATCTTTTGCCCACTTTGCAATGGTGTTGTTTTTTCAGCACATTTGAGCTCCTTGTAGATCCTAGATGGTAGGCCTTTTTCAGACACGGAGTTGTCAAATATTTTTTCCCAGTCTGTGGGCTGTCTCTCTGCTCTCTTGATGGTTTCTTTGACTTTGCAGAAGTTTGTCAGTTTTATGAGGTCCCACTTGTCTATCTTATCTCTTATGACCTGGAAATTTCAGGTTTTGATCAGGAATTGGTTACCAGTTCCAACTTCCATAAGTGTGTCTCCTGCATTTTCTAAGGTTCTTATAGTTTGAGGTTTTACAGTTAGGTCTCTGATCCATTTAGAGTTAATTTTTATGTATGGGGATAGGTAGGTGTCCTATTTCAATCTTCTGTGTGTGGTCAACCAGTTTTCCCAGCACCATTTACTGAATAGGTTCTTGTCTCTCTAGAGGTTGGTGGTGGAGGCTTTGTTGAAGAAGAGTTGGTTGAGAAATTGAGGCTTTGCTTCTAGAATCTCAATTCTATTCCGTTGGTCTACATGCCTGTTCTTGTACCAACACCAGGCTGTTTTGATTATTATTGCTTTATAGTGAAGTTTAAAGTCTGGGAGTGTGATAACTCCTGCTTTGTTGTTGTTGTTGTTGTTTTGCTGAGAATTGTCTTGGCTATTCTTGGTCATTTATGTTTCCATATGAATTCCTATATTGTTTCTAGGTCTGAATGTTGCTGGTAATTTGACAAGTATTGTGTTAAATCTGCAGACTGCCTTAAGTAGAATGGACATCTTAACAATGTTGATTCTTCCAATCCATGAGCATGGGATATTTTTTCACCTGTTTGTGTCATCTCGATATCTTTGCACAGTGTTTTGTAGTTTTCATTGTAAAGGTCTTTCACATCTCTGATTAGCTCGATGTCAAAGTATTTCATTTTTTTGTGGCTATTATGAATGGGATTGTGCTTTTTATTTCTGTTTGTTTATTACTGGTGTATAGAAATGCGATTGTCTTTTGCACATTTATTTTGTACTTTGCCAAAGTCCTTTATCAGTGCAAGGAGGTTTTTGACAGATTCTCTTGGATTTTCAAGGTATACAGTCATGTCGCTGCAAAGAGAGAGAACTTGACTTCCTCTTTTCCTATTTGGATACTCCTGATAGCCTTCTCTTCTCTGATTGCTCTAGCTAGGACTTCCAAAACTATGTTGAACAGGAGCTGTGAGAGTGGGTGTCCTTGTCTTGTTTCAGTTTTCAGGGGAAATGGTTCCAATTTCTATCTGTTTAGCAGTATGTTGGTTGTGGGTTTCTCATAGATGGCTATTACTATTTTGAGGTATGTCCCATCCATGCCTAGATGTTCGAGGTTTTTATCAGGAAGGGGTGCTGGATTTTATCAAAACCTTTTTCTTCATCTAATGATATAATCATGTGATTTTTGTTTTTATGCCTGTTGATGTATTTAATTACATTTATGGTCTTACAAATCTTGAACCAGTCTTGCATCCCGGGATGAAGCCTTCCTGGTCATGGTGGATGATTTTTGAGATGTGTTGTTGAATCTGGCTTGCTAGGATCTTGTTGAGAATTTTAGCATATATGTTCATCAAGGATATTAGCCTATAGTTCTCTCTTTGTTGGGTCTTTACATGGCTTGGGTATCAATGTGATGTTAGCTTCATCAAATGATTTAGGGAGAGTTCCATCTTTCTCAACCACCTGGAATACTTTCAATAGGATTTTTATCAGTTCATCCTTGTATGCTTTGTAGAATTCTGCTAGAAAGCCATCTGGTCCAGGGCTTTTTTTTTTGTAGGCAGCATTCTTATGACATAGTCAATTTCTCTGATTGTTATTGGTCTATTTAGGGTTTCAATTTCCTCTTGTTTCATTGTGGAGTGGTTATGTGATGTTAAAAAGTCCTCCATTTCCTTTAGGTTTTCAAGTTTGTTTCCATACAAGTGTACCTAGTAGTCTCTGATAATCTTTTGTATTTTTTCGGGGTCAGATGTGACTCATCTTTTGTGTTTCTGATTGTTTTTATTTGGGCTTTTTCTCTCTTTTTCTTAGTCAGTCTAGCTAGGGGCCCATCAATCTTGTTTTTCCTTTCGAAGAGCCAGCTTTTTGTCTTGTTGATTTTTGTATTATCTTTTTGTCCTCTATGTCCAGGATTTGGGCTTTTTTTTGGTGATCTGAATTCTTATGCTGACGGTTAGAATTTTTTTTTTTTTTGAGTTGGAGTCTCACTCTGTCACCCAGACTGGAGTGCAGTGACCACTCCTGGCCACCATAGCCTCAAACTGCTGGGATCCCATGATCCTTCCGCCTCAGCCTTCCAAGTAGCTGGAACTACAGGCGTGTGCTACCACGCCTGGCTAATTTTTGATTTATTGTAGAGATGAGGTCTTGCCAAGTTGCCCAGGTGGGTCTCGAACCCGCAGACTCAGGCAGTCCACTCACCTAAGCCTCCCAAAACACTGGGATTACAGGTTGAGTCACCGAGCCCAGAATGGTTAGGGTTTTGCTGGTCTTGCTCTTCCAGCTTCCTTAGGTGACTTGTTAGGCTATTAATTTGTGATCTTTCCATTTTCTTCTGTGCATTTGTAGAGATATGAATTCACTTTTTACTGCTGTTTTCTTGGCATCCCAGAGATTTGGGTAAGATGTGTCTTCATTTTCATTTGTTTCCAGGTATCTTTTAATCTCTGTTTTGATTTGCATGTTGACCCAGGAGTTGCTTAGCATCATGCTGTTTAGTGTCCATGTCTTTGTCGGGTTTGGGGGAACTTTGTGTTGATATTTATTTTTACTCCCTGTGGTCTGAGAAGGTGCATGTCAAAATTTCAATCTTATGAAATTTGTTTATGCTTGATTTATGGCCAAAGCTGTGGTTGATCCTAGAGTACATTCCATGTGGTGTTGAGTAGAATGTATATTCTATGGTTGTTGGGTAGAGTGTAATGTAGGTATCGATTAAGTCCATCTGGTCAAGAGTCACATTGAGGTTCTGGATCTCCCTGCTGATTTTTTGTCCTGATGATCTGTCTAGGGTTGTGAGTGGAGTATTAAAGTCCCCATCTATGATAGTGTTAGAGAGTCAATATCTTTTTAAAGTTTGCCTAGAAGCTGTTTTATGAGAGTTGGTGTTCCTATGTTGGGTGCATATACATTTAGGGTGGATATTTCTTGTTGATATCATCATCCTTTTGAATTCTACTTCTGCAATTTAATTTTGGTTAGGGTTCATTGCTAAAGAGGTGATGTGGCCTTTTGAGGTTGTTGGAGAACTCTGTTTTTTCATATTGTCAGAATTATTTTTCTGATTCCTTCTCATTTGGATAGATCTTTTCCTCTTATTTGAGGTTGGCTGGAAACTGGCATAGGCACTGTAAGGTTCCCTTCATTATAGATAGCCTTGATATGGCAAATTTCTCAATTGCTAGATGTGGCAGTCCTGTGCTGTGTACCTGCACTGACTCATTGTGTCCTGAGTGGCCAGACTGTCTTGGAAAGTGTTGTTAGCTGGTGCTTGGGATCTGGCTTTCCCCAAAGCTGAAGTAGTATAACTGATAATTCTACTGTTGGTTGTACTGTTGGCCTTATACTATTGGTACTTGTGAGAGAAAATTCACTACAATATGACTGTAGGGTTTCTTCTTGGTGAGTTTTGCTCCAAGTAAATACCCAGCCAGCCTAGGCTAAGGGCAGGGTTCTGGCAATTTCCCAAGTTTACATTCTGTTTTAAGCCTCTATATATTACAAGGGGAAAGACGATAAAGTCCCTCAGGAGAATGTACTCTTAACTGTGCCAGTGGGTATTAGAAGGGCATGCCAGGCCACTGCAGTAATACTCTTGTGCAGAGCAGGCCCAGAGGAGTTCACAGGGGGAGTGAAAGATTGCTATGGCAATGCATCCTACCTGGCTTCCACCTTGGCCTCAGGCAATCTGCATTCTGAATGTCAAGGTGCAGCCAGCCTCAGGGCATCAGGTGTTCTCAGGCAACCCACCCAGTCAGGAACCAGCTTGCTGTCTGCAGCTGCAGAATGCCTTTGGGGCCTGTCACCTACCAAGCTGCCTGGAAGTCAGCTGCTCCACCCTGCAAGGGTTGTGTTCCTGAAAAATGGTGGCTGTCACTGCTCAAAGCTTTTCTCCTGTACCACTCCACAATAGAGCTCAGTTGTGAGGACAGCAGTTTCCTGTGAAGGGCTGGAGTACCACAAGGCCCAGGAATCCCTGGAAGTTCATAGCAGGAGCACAGAATTCCCAAATACTTGTCACTCACCTTCCCCACAGTGTTTGGAGGCTGTGGTGGACTGTGGTGCAAGAAAGAGTCTAGTCAGTTTCAGCCCAGGTCAGTGGATTTTTTCCTTCTTCTTTGCTCGAAGTGGTAATCACTCCTTTGGAGATCCATGGGGTGTGCTGCTGGATCCTTTTTTCTCTGGGTGCTGAGGAAACTCTATCTTGGTTTACTCTGTAAGGTAAACACACCCTAGCTGCCTCATGCTGATCATCTTAATCCAGAATCATTGAGATCTTTTGAATGCATTTTTTTTTCCTCACTGGAGTTACTTGAGAAAAAATATTTGCATGATTGCATGATTGTAATGGATATTTGGTACCATTGTAGAGTACAAAGTAGGAGGCCCTTGTAAACATCCAGTTGTGAACTATTGAGAAACTGGAGTACAAAAATGTATAGATAATGAATGAAGTTTTGGAAGTGAATAAAGTAAAAATTTCCCAAGAATAAATAAGATAATGTCATGTCTTTTTTTAAAAAATTTCTCCATCTTTTTATGGTTCTAGTTAAGTATATCTGCTTCTTCACCAGCAGTAAAATAAAATAAGCTATGTCATTCTCTTTCTTAAGCATAAAACACATTAATCATTTTAGTAAAATTTTCTGGAAATTTTTCTCAATTAACCAATGTTATTGGCAAGGTTATTTCTTTTTATTTAGAGATGTTTAATTTTGTTAAATCAATTCAATTGTCAACACGTTCCTGCTCACTATAATCATTGTGAAATTAAAAAAATAACTCTTTGAGCAATAATTAGGTATAAAATATGTTGCCTAGTAGCCACCAACACATATGGCTCTCATTTTTAATTTAAACATTATGGGATTACCTCATCTGCCACTGTTTGGCATCTCAGAAGGGAGAAAAATATTTCAAAGGTTGCTATAAAATCACTTATGAATTTATGAGATAAACAATTATATGGATTTTATTTGAAAAAGCAGCATGCCGCTTTCAAATAGTAAACTTTAATTAGCACAAATAAAAAGTTATGTAAATTAATTAACAAACATGTAAGTGCTTTGTACATGCCCTGCATTCTGACAGTCTGTGGCAAATGTACTTAAGACAAGATACTTTCCATTGTTCACAGACTAGATTTGGAGGTAAATGCATATGTGAAATGCTTAAATGAGAATCCCAAACACTGATCGTCAGTAAAGAATGAATCCAGGAAATGAAATACCAAGTAAGTATGGGTTAGAATAGTCAAAAAAGCTCTTGAAGTATAGGAGACATATGAGTTAGTATTTGAAGGAAGACAGGAAAACTTCACAAGAGAGAAAACAGACCAGACCCAGAAATGAAAAGGGATTCGGCCAATGTTTTCAAAGTGGAGGATAGCAGCATGCTCGGGAAAATGGTGGAGGTACAGGAAGAGGTAGGGGTGGTTCATCAAGGCAAAGAGGGTAAGAAACCTCCTAATATCCTAAAAGAAAACAATGACTATGTTAATCAGTGGGTTTGTGAGTTCCCGTGGGACAATAATTGAGTTTTTGCTCTGTACTCCCAGCATCTGTCCCTCAAGACTTTTACTGAATACATGAATACAGATCAATGAAAACTATAAGCTTAGTTATTTTCTCAACTCATGGATAGAACTATCATCATTTTTCCTCTCCTTGTCTTCCTTCTCCTTTTTCTTCTCCAGGTATTCTAATTCCTGCTACCTTGAGCCCAGCCTTTCCTGCAGTTACATCGTACTGAATGCACAAGGTTATTTTTAAGCAAGATAAGCCTGCTTAAAAGTAGTTTTTTTAAGGATTTTGAGTCAAAACTTCTCTTCTACAATTCTAAAATTGTATTATTTGGGGTTATTAATTATATTATATTGGGTTATTTTTCTTTTTTGTGACTCATTTCTATGACGATTTTTATTTAATCTAATTTTTGTGGCAATGCTTGCTCTGAAAATCTAGCCCTGAAAAACATATATTTAAATTGTAGGATTCTTGCTTAGACTTTTAGTGACAGTTGAGCAATATATTTACTAAAATGTTCTTTCCAGTTAAATATATATATATATAATGTGTGTGTGTATATAAAGTTAATATATGTTTACTTTGTATATCCTATCTATCTAGTCTTTATTTTTAACAGAAATTTTAGGTTTACAGCAACATTGGGAAGAAAATTCCCACATACCCCCTCCTCACACATACTCGCAATCTTCTGCACCATCAACATTCTGCACTAGAGTGATACTTTCTTACAAATGATAAACCCATACTGACACATTATTATCACTGAAAGTATGTAGTTTACATTAGGGTTCACTTTTGGTATGATATACTCTGTGGGTTTTAACAAATGTATAATGACATGTATCTAACTGCATAGTGCCACAGAATAGTTTCACTGCACTAAAAATCCATGGTACTCTGTCGTCCCTTCCCCTACCTCTGTCAATCACTAATTTTTTTATTTTACTGTCTCCTGGTTTACCTTTTCCAAAATGTTATATTTTGAATCATGCAGTATATAGCTCTTCATATTGGCTTTTGTAACTCAGTAAAATGCTTTTCAGTTTCCTTTGTGTCTTTTTATGGCTTGATAGCTCATTTCTTTTTAGTGCTAAATAATATTCCATCCTCTGGATATAACACAGTTTAGTCATTCACCTACTGAAGAACATCTGGTTGTTTCCAAGTGTTGGCAGTTATAAATAAAGCTGAATTCAATACCCATGTTCAGGATTTTCATGAACATAAGTTTTTACTTTGGGTAAATACCAAGGAGTATGATTGTGGAATTATATGGTATGAACACATTTTTTAAGAAACTGCCAAACTGTCTTCCAAAATGAACCCTAAAGTAAACTAGGGATTTTGGGTGACAATTATATTTCAATGAAGGTTCATAAATTATCAAATGTACTGTTCCAGTGCAGGATGCTGATAATGGAGAAGGCTATGCAGGTGTAGGGAGAGAGGATATCTGAGAATTAACTTTTTGTACCTTCTGTTCAATTTTTCTGTATACCTAAAACTGCTCTACAAAAACCTGTTAAAATAATAAGTTTAAAGTATGATGGAAGAAAAGGAGTCTCTTTTAAAAAAGTAATAACTTATAAACACCTAAGTTCCTCAAACTCAGGGGGACAAGCATCATTTATCTTCCTGACCCCTCAACCTGCCAATTACCTATACACTGGCTGGTGAAATATGCCTATTTTCTTTCTTTCATTCCATGTGCATCTTTTTTTAAAGGCAGTACTGCTAAATGAATTGTTTGGATCAATATTCAGTGCTGATAATGCTTGTCATAGAGTAACTGTTTTTTCTTGAGCTAAGTTACCTCCTTGATGGTTCTAACTACCTCAAGAGTAACTGATTTTAGTTAACTCCCAATTAAATTACAGTCATGTATTGCTTAACAATGGGGATACATCCTGAGAAAGCAATTTAATTGCACAAGCATCATAGAGTGACCTTATACAAACCTAGATGGTATATAGCCTACTATACAACTAGGCTATAAGGAGTCTATTGCTCTTTGGCTGAAAACCTGTACAGCGTGTGACTTCACTAAATACTTCAGGCAATGGTAGTACAATGGTAAGTGTTTGTGTATCTAAACATATTTGAAAATAGAAAGGTAGAAAGGTACAGTAAAAATATGGTATAAAAGATAAAACATGGTATATCTGTATAGGTCACTTGCTATGAATGAAGCTTGCAGGACTGGAAGTTGGTCTGGGTGACTCAGTGAGTGAGTGGTGAGTGAATGTGAAGTTCTAAAACATTGTATGCTACTGTAGACTTCATAAACACTATCCACTTAAGTTGCACCATATTTTTAAAAGTTTTTCTTTCTTTAGCAATAAGTTAACCTTAGCTTACTGCAACTTTTAAAATAAATTTTAAGGCTGTTTTGCTGCCCCTCCACTTTTTCAATAAGTAGATGGAGTACACTCTAAAATAACAATAAAAAGAATAGCATAGTAAATACATGAGTAGGCAACAGAGTCATTATTCTCATTATCAAGTATTAAATACATAATCGTATGTACTATGCTTTTGTCGTATGTACTATGCTTTTGTATGACTGGTAACACAGTAGGTTTTTTTTCACTAACAACCCCACAAACGCATGAGTGACACAACATTATGACAGTTAAGACCTCACTAGGCAATGACCACTGTCATATATGAAGTTAAGACCTCACTAGGCACTAGACCATTCATTGCCATGTATGAAGTCCAACATGGAATGAAACACTGTTATGCTGTGCACTACTATAGGTATTTGGAGTTTATATAGTCAAATGCTCCTTAAAAAGTAACATCTAGATCCAGCTATGGACAGATACCTAAGTTTAGTGATATCCCCCCAGGTTGTGGAAATAGCAGAATGCTGTGGAATATTTAAGCCATCATCACACCATTATTATCCACCATTGTTTTGGGGATACACCTACATTTAGTTTTAACTTGAAATAATTGTTTTCAGTAAATTTATTTTATTCCTAACCACATAGGCTCAGCTTGTTTCAACTTCTGTTGCCATGGGAACAAATAAATGAATTAATGCAATTGTCTGGGCATGGAGCAAGTAATTTCTTTGGTGTATTGTTTTTTACTTTAGAATAGAACACTTGTCAAAGTGAAGGGCTAGAATTCTCTCACCAACTTTAAATATCATAATTTTGACACCGCATAATCCACCTATAACTGCTTTTAGAGATTTTTGGAAATTTTAGCTCTGATTTACTAATATATTAGAGCTGTGCATGAAATATTTGTATTTTATTTCCTTTTCTGTGAATTTCATGGTGTGCTCTGTGATGTTTATTTTCAAAAGCTATATGTTAAAAAAAAATGAGAAGTTTTTCTTAACAAAATCACAGGGGACCCCAACATACACTAAAGTTTTCAAATTGAGTTCATAGCATAAATAGCTCTTTTCCAAGGTTCAAGTAAAAATTCAAGCCAAAGGCCTGAGAAAGGTGGTGTTACATATACCTATGGATCTAGGAAAGTTTCAGAATCTGGTTCCTGCCTTATAAATCTTGTAATCAAGTTGAGTAGCCTAGGTTTGCAAGCAGATAACTGCCAGAGGTGTGAAAACCCCTAGAAAGACTTGCCCAATGTTTATAGCCATCATGTTTGGGGAAAGGGAGGAGATGCTATTTTTAAATAATTTTAAAAATCAAATGGACTAACTTATAATGAGTCTGCATGACACAAAACTACAAATGTAGTAGTTAAGTAGGATCAAAGGTCACATTGTTTGTGTTTGCATCCCAGGTTCATCCCTTTTTAGTTGTGGGATTTTGGACAAGTTGCTTAATTTCTCCAAGTATCAGTTGCTTCTTTTAGAAAATGAAATGTTTCTTGGGGTTATGAGGAGTACTGAAAAAAATGAGAAATGCATGGAAAGTGTTTACCATACCAAGAATTTAACTAATGGTGACAATTGCCGGTAGTATTAAAGACTGTCACATCTGTATGTTGTGCACTAAACTTTCACCAGCTTTATGTAGTAACACTATCTCATTCGGATCAGAAGCTGCTTCTAGCAATTAAAGACAACTTTAATTAACATAGGATAATTAATTCATGTCTTAATAAGCACTGTGTGTTTGATGAGATACATCAAGACAAAATATTCAAAAATGAAAGTGACAGAAGCAAAATGAAAAAGAAAGAGGGATTATTGGTGATGAGAAGGTTGAAGATTTCCAGGGCAGATCCTAAGTGCAGAAGAGTGTCTGAGAAGAGACAGAAGTGTAGGGGCAGGAGGGATAGGATGGTCATCACCATGGCCTTAGCTCTTGCCATCGCCCCATCTCTGCCCTTCAGCCGTGCTAGTCTGCTTTCAATTCTTCTCACACATCATCTTTTCCCAGTATGAACTTTTCTACTTGCTTTTCTTTCTGCCTGAAACATTCTTACCACCCCTCCTCATCAAGCTAATTCTTCCCTCTTTTAGGTATCAATTAAAACATCACTTCCTTTCAGAAATCTCTCTGATGCTCTGGACTGGGCCAAGTTCTACTGATAAATTCTGCCATAGCACTGGGTGCTTGCTCTGTCATCTCATGTTATTGTATCTATTGCTCACTATTTGCCTTCCCTGCTAGCTTATAAGGAACAGACACTAATTCTAATGCCTATTTGTCTTGCAGAGATCCTAGTACTTAGGTGCTCAGTAACTACAGGTTGACTCACTGGTGAAGAAACGTAAACTTAAGATAGTTCTGTGTTCTTCCTCAACCACCTGTCCTTGGCAGCAACAGTGCTCAGAACATTGCTCAGGGTGGGAAACAAAGTACACTGCCTATTCAGCAAACAATGGACAAGATTTTCCTGTGTATTATTCTTTATGCTTTGTCCTGCTACTCCTACCATAAACCTATCAATTGCCTCTTAGTTTTCTACTTGTGGAACCGAAGATCTCTTTCCTTGAGTTCCAGTGGCACTGGAAGCTATGTTGGAAAGCAGCTAGGAGAACTCAGGGGTCAAGACAAGAAATCAGGAACTTGAAGAAACTCTAAGGACATTCATTCATTTATTTAACAGTAATTCAATAATAGTAACAATAAGAATAATGATAATAATAAAAATAGCTGGAAACTATTGAGTATATTTCTCACATCACTTCATTTCATTCTCACCATGACTCTATAAAGTAGGTACTATTAATATCCCCATCTACAGACAGAAAAACGGAATCAACTTTCCAAAGTCACATATGCAACACAATTATGAAGCCAGAATTTGAACCTAAACTCTTAACTAAACTGCACTTTTTCATCTCGTGGTCTTGGTATTGGTAACTATGTCCCAAGCATGAGACTAGATGCTAGGAATTCTAAAAACAACTAAGTCCGTGGTCTTGTGGAGCCTGCACTGAGTGGGGAATTAATAGGTGTAGTGCTAAAGACTGGACTAGTGGAATATATTTCATGGTAGGCCATAGGGGAAACTATCAGGATGCTTGCTCTGGGAGCAAGCATCTGCTCCCTGGAAGGACAGATCATTTGGTAGATATTTTAATTCAGTTTGCACCTGCATAGGCATATGTATTTGCATAAGGGTTTGCAGTATTTGGGCAATTTATGTGTCTGAGACACCAGGAAGAAAGTTATTCTTAAACTGCCTGGGTATTTATTTTCCTTGGCCTATGCTCAATTTACCCTTAGGCAAAGGATATGTTTTTTGTTTTGCTTTCTTTGTTGGTTTGTTGTTTTCCTATAGGTTGAGCAGCTTTAATCTGAAAATCTGAAATCCAAAGTACTCTAAAATCCAAAATTGTTGAGCACCAGCATGACACCACAGGTGAAAAATTCTACACCTGACCTCCTATGACAGGTCACAGTCAAAAGTCAGTCAAAATTTAGTTTTGTGCACAAAATTATTTAAAATATTATGTAAAATTACCTGTAGGCCATGTGTACACGGTGTATATGAAACACAAATGAATGCTGTGTTTATACTTAAGTCTCATCCTCAAGATATCTCATGATGTGTATACTAAAATCAAAATCAAAAAAAATTCAAAATCAGGACACTCCTGATCCCAAGCACTTTGAATAAGAGATATACAGCTTGTACTTAAAAGGAAGAAAGACTTCAGCTTTGGAAGCATATTATGTGATTTTAAGTTATTAAGCCATTATTAAGGTATAGGGAAGCATTTCCAAAATGTTCCTCGAGGCCTTTGATTCAAAGGAAAACTATTCTATTAATATCTGGTTAGTATTTTCTATCTAAAAAGTGACTAATTTCTACATTTTGTGATTTAACATTTTCAAAAACTCTAGGAAAGGGGCCACATTGTTTACTCTTTGCTAAATATAATCAGTACTATTCTCTTTCTTGTTTTTGATTCCAGAAATATTTTCTATATAGCTTAGTGGCATGATCTGGTGGTACCAGCAGAGCATCTGTGGTTCTGTCTCCTCTTTGGGCTCACAAAATACATGTGAGTTAATAGATATCCATGATAACTGTGGATTTTATAATTCAGAAACTAAAACCTTAAATTGATTGGCTGTTGGTTGACTAAGCAATATAAAATAATAAACAGAGCACTAGAAGATACAGATTTTAAGCTCTTGACTGCCTCTTACTAGCTACTAATGAGTCCAAAAAATATTTATTGAGCATGTACTATGTACTGAACACTGCACTAAGCTCTGAAATACAAAAGTATATGAGACAACATGGTCCCTAACTTTGATGGAACTTACATTCTGTGGTATGGAAAAGAGCTTTTTTTTTTTTTCCCTTAGGAGCTAAATCAAATCAAACTGATTGGAGTGTAATGAAAAGGGAAAATTTTGGGGAGTGGCATAAGATGAAGTCATATTGGAAGTCAGGGTGGAGAGAGTGATTTCAGGCTATAGCAAAGGTTTTGGATTATACTTTATGTGCAGTTAGGAAGAAGCTGCCAGTAAAATGAATTGTTTCAAGTCAGACTTTGCTGCCTATAAGTAACATCAACCCACACAAACTAGCTCAAATATAGAAGGCTTATCATCAGGCAAAAGAGGTGTCTTATGGAAACTAGTGAGGAAATGAAGAATAACCAGGTCTTACTGGAACGGAAACCGAGGAGTAAGTAGAAAACCATAATTGCTTAGACTGTTCTCCGTCAGGTTTTCTCTACTCCCCTGCTTCTCTCCTTCCTTGCAAACTGCCTTCCTCTGTCTATTCATATTAAAACTGTCTCAAAGTGGGTGCCTCAAGCCCTAAGTCAAGGGGACGTATTAACTCAGCTACTCAGAATTTAGTCTATGGCCGTAACACTGTGAACCTGCCTGATCTCATCAGAAGTCGGAAACTAAACAGGATTGGGCCTGGTTAGTAGTTGGTTGGGAGAACTTACTGTCTCAGTTTATCAATTCCAGCTTCCCTAGAGTGAAACTGGATAACCTTTGGCTCACTTCATTTTGGGTGAAGTCCTTCATATAAAACTTTGTTATGGGGCTTGTAATAGGCTACCTAGATCAGTTGTCAGTCTTTGATCCAGGCAGCTGTAGGTGGCAGGATGGTGTTACGTGGTACAATCATAGTTTCTCTCTCTCAACAGTTAAGAAAAATAAGGAATGGAAAGTTAACTTACTAGTAAATTTTGTAGATATGTGAACACTGTGCTCTTGTCAAGTTCACATAATTTTGATAAGGGTCAAATAGCCCTTATACATTTTGAAATTTTTTTGTAAACTGTTAATTTTGTGGTTAGTGGATTTTTGCTCACTATCAGGCCACCTAAATAAAGTATATAAGAAAATGCATTATGGTCCACAAAATTCTAAGGAATAATGTAGACAGAAAATTATTCTAGGCATTTATCCACCATATTTCCCAAGTCTCGCTCTCTTGATGATCCTGAATGCAAGTGGTTAAAGTGATAATTAACTTTCCAAATTCTGATCGAAACTAGTTTTCAACTGTGCATTATGACCCTCTCCAAAAGGGTTTATGACACCATTTGGGGCAATGTGATAAAAAGGAGAAATATCTAAAATATAGCTACATACTTACAAAAGAAAAAAAGTTGATGTTAAAAGGATAGCATATTTTTTCTTTTGTTAATGAAAGATACTGCTCCCAACAAGTAGAGGGCAGTAGCTATTTTTCTATCAAGGAAGTGGTTCTAGGAGTTGAACTACTTGTTCAGTATGAGACAACACTTGGAACACATCGTTAAAGCAGAGCAATTGAGAGTAGAGTTTGTGTAGTAGAGATGCCTAGATGTTAAGGGTTTTTTGTTTGTTTGTTTGTTTGCTTGTCTGTCTTTTGGAAAACTGATATAGCAACAAGCCGTGGTTTGATAGGCAACTTGCTATACAGTTTTACTTTGGTTTGTTTGTTTTTTTGAGTCATACCTTTTTTAAGCTTCTTGCACAATGCCATAAAATAAACCGTGTACATGAAAATTGGTTCCAAATCCCTGTATCTATCTGTGGAATACAGATCAAGTGACTAAACCTCAATTTTAATGTATCCAGTGGGAAATTCAACAAGGCCTTTTCTATTGTCTTGGAATTTTGACTGAGGTCTAGGAAATAAAAACCAAAGGATATGAAATATTCGTGTATGTTTTAAAATGAAGTCTAAACCATGAATGTAGAATGTACTAAAGGGTCATTAAAAATATTATAGTCCCTCAGCTACTATAAGTATAAAAAAAGACACGGAAGGGAAACAGACTTTCTTTGAAAAAGAAAGGAGTGTGATTACTTTTACCTCAAGCCCACCACATGTAGAAGGGGATGTGTTTTCAAGAGGGGAGTTTAACTCCTCCCTCCAACTGAAAGTTACAAATCTGAGGTCCCAAGACCACTAAGGAGCTAGTGTTGAATGTAGGGAGAAAGTCTTCACCCAATGCTTATAATGTCTTCTTCAAGGTCTCTTCTCAGTGAGGTCTTCCCTGACCGTTTAACTGCAATTTCCTTTCCGTGATCCCGTATCTTTCATGTTCTTCATTTTTTTCTTCATAGCATTTATCACTTTCTAATTTATGATATAATTGATTAGCTGTTTAGTTAATTATCTATCTCCTACTAAACAATGTAAATTCCATCAGGACAGAGGCCGTGTTTTGTCCCTCACTGTAGCATGAGTACCTTGAACAGTACCTGACAAATGATAGGAATTAAATACAATATTGAAGTGAATTACGTTGTAAGCCCCTGCATGTCCTTTGTAGTCTAGGGAATGCAGGGTACCTGACTCTCTGTGGGGAACAAGCTGGTTGAAGGGTCCCTGAGAACAGGAAGAGTAGAATGGTCAGAAAGAGAACAAACAAGAATGCAGGCCAAGTATATGAGGAAGGTGGTCATTGGCTCTGGTCATCACATAAGGGAGCTCACCTGGAGGACAGCCTATGGGGTGAGTGTGCCATCAAAACAGGACCTGAGGAGAAGTGGCCAGTGACCAGAAGGAGCATTTTAGTACTGAGAAACAGAACAAAAAGTGGTGCCAGCATAGAAGACTCTCTGGGCCAGCATGGGACATCTTGAGACTTTTCCTATCCCTTCATCTCCTCTGCACTGCTCTAACCCTAGAAAAAAGGGAGTCAGATTAGTGACCCAGAAAGAGGGATGAAGGAGTAAAGCAAAGAAACAGGGAGAATGCACTTACCACCCCTATTATCTTCTTACTGTAGGCTTCGCCTAATGTTCATATTTTCTCCAAATTCTCTTCTCAGTCAAGCCTTCCCTGACCATTTAACTGCAATTCCCTTTCAGTGGTCCCCGTGTCCTTCCCCTGCTGAATTTTTCTCCGTTGCATCTGTCACTTTCTAATTTATTACGTTATTCATGATCTTTTTGTTAATTGTCTGTCTCCCTATTCAACAATGTAAATTCCATCAGCACGGCGACCAACCCAAGTCCAGGGTGGGGAATTTTTAATCTATTGAGAGAGTAACGGTGTGATATTTCAAAACCTTAACTTGAAAAATCTCTCCTAAATAAAGTTTATTATATGCGAAACTGACAAAAAATAGGAATCCACTTGAGACTTTATTGAGGTTTAATTACAAAGAGCAGATTTCAAGGACAATGATGAAGAGGGAAAGTTAATTTTTTTTCCTGTTAGTGTCCTCCTGAGGCAGCTCACCTAATAAGTCTAGTATGTGTCAAATAATTGATGTAGAGTATAAATTTCCCAGGACACTGCTAGACACATGGTAGAACCTCAATACATGACTGTAGGTCAAGGGTAGCATAACCATTTGCAACCTTCCAGAAACATCCTCAACTGGACATCCAGTCTCTGACACATTTTCCCGCTCAGTTTACATAGTTCTGTATTTATTTATCTCTTCCACTGAGATTTATCTGACATTTCCATTAGTTTGTCTAAAGTAGAGACTATAGATTTCTCTTTCTTCCTGTTTTTATGATTTCTAGTGATAATGATAATTTTCAAGATAGTCAAAATTATTAATGACACTAAAATAATGGGCATTCTTATGAGCACTTTGAAGCATTATTCTATTTAATCCTAATCACAGTCCTAAGAAATAATTACAGATGAATAAAAATGAGGCTTTCCAGAGTCTGTGGAATTTGCCAGCAATCACTCAGCTGCTGTCAGATGTGATGTTAAACAACAAGCAAAAGAAACTGGTCAGGGCTTCCCCCAACATCCTGAGAGGTAAATCCATGCACATGGTGGTATGTGTGCATCCTTTACTTCATTCCCTGTCTAAAGATCCTCTTTTATTATGAAATCAGGACAGTTAACGCATGTTCCCTTCACTGTGTTCCTTGCATGGAAGGTCTAGTTTGTAATCTTATCACATGTCTGCAAGATGAAAACCAGCTTTCTTGGTTCAGCAGATAAAATCAATGCTTCAAATAGAAAGACTTGAACCTCAATTACTGAATGCAGTGGTCCAAACAGAAACTCTGGTTGTCTAGGCAAAAATATCAGCAAGAATTCCTTTGTCTATTTCTAATTAACTCTATCTCCAGATCCTCTGCCTTATTCTCCCATTTGGACAAGCATTCCTGAAATGAATCAGCAGGCAGCATCTGGTTGCTTTTGCTTTGACTGGAATGTTCCATAGTCTAATGTTTCCAGAGGCAGACCAGGCCACAAGGTTGCTACTCCTACAAGTGAGAGGATCACATAGGTTAGCTGTTGGTGAATGTAGGGCTTGATATATCTCAACACATCTCATATGTTACATTGTGTGTATCACCCTTTCTACACTTTCACTGCTGCATCTTTGCAATTAGTGACATCTGAATTAATGAGATACTACTTAAGTGCATAAACTCTCCCAAAGCATAAATATTTCCATGGCTCTAACTAAGGTACCAGCATTTCCTTGCTTACAGTTCTGCATTCTACTCAGCTGATAAAAGGACTTCTATTATGATTTGGCTAGTGGTAGGTATGTTGAATTTTATTAGTCCTTCATTTGTAAGTAAAGAGCTTCCCAGGAACACAGGTGCACTAATATATATAACGGGCACATCCTCAAGGAGAATATGAATAAAAATGCAGATTTTTATTTGCTTATTATTTATAGATAGGCTCATGTTGTTAGGGAGATGCTGGATCGCAGTCTGTTATGAAGCTGTTCTGCCATTGTTTGGGATTTTATATCTTTTCAAATCCTTTCCTTAGTCCGTGGCTTGGAGATTAGATTTGACTTCATGAACTACCACTGCTCAACCCTTTCTGCCTGAAATTAGAATACTCACAAGGCAGCAGAGAGAGGCCAGACAATATACATCAACAGATATGGCTGCAAAACTGGGGATGATGTTGCCTTGGCTTTACCTTGGCTTTTGCATGCTGTGATGGTGATTAGGAACAGGAAAATTACAAATTCTCTGAAAATGCCTTCTGCTATGTTTCCTATCACCCAAGGAATTGTGTTCAGAACACAAGTACATTTCAAGGAAAACAAATGGAGACTTATTCTCTGGATTTTAGCTAGCATCAAGTCCTGGTCCCTTTGAAAATTCCTTTTTGATCTAGTTGTTCTGAACATTTTGTTTGTGTGTGTTTAATTAATTTACATGTCTTTCTGGAATCATTCTTAATTTGTTCATGGTGCAAAGCATCTTTTGGCTAATGATGTCAGCAGCAGACTCAAGGCATGCTGGAAAGGCCATGTTGGACTTGCTCAAAATGAGAGCCACCATTTGCTGAACCACTACTCAGCAAGACACAGAGGTAGGCCCTTGAGCATGTTAACTCTATTCCTTATCACAGTCAGATGTGTAATGATTATTCACAAGTAACTGAGGAGGAAACTGAGACTCAGATTGCAAATTGCTTTAGCAAGGTCATACACCAGCTGACTGACAGAGCTAGAATTCCAATTCAAATTTGACGCCCCAAGTCTCTCCATGAAATGATCACCAGTTAGACTCACAGAAGTTTCTAAATGTTGAAGCTTCACTTTTTTGAACCGTAAAAGTGGGAAAAGAATACCTATGCTGTTTATTTTCCCAGGATAATACAGAAAGCAATTAAAATAATATACAAGAAAATGTTTTGTACGATTTCTAGAGCTAAAAATACGAGAAGTTTGCTATTATAATGAAAGCAGACTAAGCATATACAATCTCCCACATAAGATAGAATCTGGGTTCTTTATGGCAGACCAAAACAGATGGACTAACTGGGAGATACACCTAGCTACTAAAAATTATGTCTTCTTCCACAGACAGTCCTGCCAATATCTTGACTCAAATAAATTTTTTTTCTTGCCTTTATGTCATACATAGTACAGGGATTAAAATTTGTATGGTTAATGTTGCCAGTTGTGTCAATGACCTTATTACTAATCAGGGCTCTCTTTCCACACACACAAACAATAATTTTTTTTAAATTTTCATTTATGCAAATAGATCAATTCTCCTAGAAATTTTTTGTAATAAAAGGTAAAATACTTTGAAAGCATTATTCAGATCAAGGGGTAGGGTATTTTAAGTCCTGCCTCTCCCCCCAAAAATTGTCATAAGTGGCTCACAATTTTCAGACAATTACTATTTAGAAGAACACTGTTACTGTCCAGCCCCACTCCACCAGAATCCATAAAACATAACCAGGCTGCATAATTCCCTGCTCAACTCTATCACCTCTCTAATCACATTTCTTTTTAACACATTCATCAGGACATGAAGCAGAACTCTGGGCATTGATGTGGCCTTTGATTTGCACATTAAACTTTTCAGCTTTTGAATTTCAGAAATAAACAATAATGCCAGGGTAAGGATTATGGACACAGGTCTGGCAAAGCATTGCACAGATACCCTTGTTGGACTTCTGTGTCTGTTTACTGCTGTCTGTAGCCCATCAAATTTGTAACTGGTGGCAATACATTTGAAAAGACCCTAGCATAGGCATAAACTGTAGTGTATTTGAGAACAGCTTATTGGTTGGGACAGGATGAAATTCATCACTCGAACTACCTCCTCCCTATGCCAGTCCTGCCGTCCCCCCATCCCAGGTTGACAATATCGGTGTGGTCATTCCATGGCTTATCACTAAGTGTGACAAATAAGCAAAACAGACAGTAAAAAAGAAGGTATAACTCTAATGTAAGATATATTTTAGAATACTACTACTGAAAAAATGTTGCCAATACATTTGAAAACTAATATGAAGTGAACAATTTCTCAAATGAAATTAATCACTATGAAAAATAGAAAACCTGAGTAGATCTGTAAATATTAATATAATTTATATTCAGGGAGATTCCAAAGCTTATCTCCAGCAATTGTATGCAGCACCTATTCAAAGAGCTTGAGTATGAGAAAACTCAGGGAGATGATATGCACATGGTGATATGAAAGGTAAGTCATCAGTTGGAGTGATCTCCATGCAAAGATGGGTGTCAGTCGTCAGTCTCCATAACAATAATTATTATAGTGGTAATGACACCTATGATCATAATGAGTATCAATTATTGAGCACTTACTATGATTTAGGCGCTTTGCATACATTATCTTATTTCATTTATTACACAAACTAAGTCCATAAAATAGGTAATATTATCCTGACTTTATAGATGGAGAGCTAATCCTGAAAGAGATTAAAGAATTTGCCAAGAGTCACCCTGCTAATGGCAGGGTGATCTGGGCCCAGGCTTAACCAGCTTGGAGTTTGAGGCTAAATGATCTGATTTAGGAGCCGTTCTCTTCAAGACACAAAAAGGCAAGACAGAGCACAAATAAAAGCTATGATTTGGTGCAGCTGAAAGGAAATACATTTAATCAGTTTTTGTGACTGTGAAATTTTTCTATGAGTTTCTCTGAAGATTGTTATGTATCATTGCCACTATACCTGGAATGTAATTTCATTTAAATGTGATTGCAATGACCTTTTACAGAGGGCACTGAGTAAAATTATGTGTTTTTTGTCCCAATGTGTAACTCAGATAGACTTTATTCCTTTTCTCTAGGTTTTTTGTCTGCAGTACTAACTTGAATGACACATTCTTAAAGGCTTGGGATGACACCTTATCCATTTTGATTGAACATAATTAATTGATTACTATTGTGTGCAGAAAGAGAGAAACTGAACTTTCAATCTCTGTTTCCCAAGGACTTGCCACTGAGCCTGGCACATAGGAGGTGCACACCAAATGTAGAATGACTACCCAAACTGTATGGCATGGTGCTAAGCTCTATAAGTATCAGTTGATATGTCTTCCCCTGACTGAAAAACATCAAAGTCTCAAACACAAGGAAAACATTACTTTTCCCCAATGAGATGTCCATCTTTCCATTCCCATCACCTAGTCTGGTTTCTTCAAAGATAGAGTGCCACAAAGAATGAAGACAAGTCCCAGCATTGTGATTAAGAAACTTGGGGAAATAGCTTGGAACAATCTAAACAGGAAATGAGGTTCAGTGTTGCCTGTACCATGAAGACACAAGAGAGTGAAGACAGTGCTGATTATTTTCAGCATTTACAAAATTTTTTTAAATGATGTTACACCTTACTAGATTGTAAACTTCTTAAACATATGGGTTGTATAGCTAATGCAACACTTTGCTTACAGGATGCACTGAGCAAATGCTTATCAAAATGAAATAGGAACATCCACTCAGTGTTTTCTGAGCACCCACTTTCAGCTGCCATGGTCATTGCTATTGTGGATGTCATTGCCTAGTAAGGAGATAATTGGCTAATGTGTATGGGAATTGATTGTGAACACCAAAAGGCAGACATTTGGGATGATGGGAAGATTTGTATAAACCAAGAATAGTAGGGAAGTTTGGCAGGTAGATGGAATAAGACTCCAAACTGCCAAGTCTTCTGCCTTCTGGAATGAAAATCTCCCACTTTGATTCTTCTGCTCTCTTCCCTTTCTCCTATTTAATTGTCTTCCTTTTTCCTTCCAGGGCACTATGGAGACTATGAGCTATGAAATATTTTTAAATCCTTGAAAAAGAATCCTAGTACTTTTAAATGTTTTTTTTAATTCAAAGAGGATGAGAAAATTATACATGAGACTGTGCAAACATAAAAGTGGGATGCAGAAATAAAATAGGAGGAAGGGAAGGAATTGGAAGAAAGAAAGTTAGAAACAATCTCTTCAGGGAATTGGCCACTTTTTAAAAGACAAAACTGATTGAAAGTGATGAGTGCAAAAGACCTTATTTCAGTGGTGCTGAGTTACTTACTAGGTGACATTATGGATTTTTTTTTTTCATTCTGTAAAGTACTCCTCCTCCCCTACACACACTCCTCACTTCTTTTACATACACACACACCACTCTAAACCAGGACAGATTATGACTCTTAAAGACCCTACCTCAGAATACCTCAAAAATAGTAACAGCTATCTATGAGAAACCCACAGCCAACATACTGCTAAACAGACAAATTGGAACCATTTCCCCTGAAAATCGAAGTAAGACAAGGATGCCCTCTCTTACCCCTCCTGTTCAACATCGTATTGGAAGTTCTAGCTAGAGCAATCAGACAAGAAGAGGAAATCAGGGGTATCCAAGTAGGAAAAGAGGAAGTTAAGTTATCCCTTCTTGCAGACAACATGATTCTATACTTCAACAAGCCAAGAGAATATATCAAAAACTTCCTTGCACTGATAAAGGACTTTGGTAAAGTCTCAGGGTATAAAATCAATGTGTAAAAGACATTTCTATATACCAACAATAAACAGAAAGAAACCCAAATATAAAAGTACAATCCCGTTCACAATTGCCACCAAAAATAAAAAAAGGAATACCTTGGCATCTTCCTAATCAAAGACGAGAAAGACCTTTACAATGAAAACTACAAAACACTGCTCAGAGAAATCAAAGATAACACAAATAAATGGAAAAATATACCATGCTCATGGATTGGAAGAATCAACATTGTTAAGATGTCCATCCAACCCAAGGCAATCTACAGATTTAATGCAATACCCATTAAATTGCCAGAAGCATTCTTCTCAGACCTGGAAATGACAATACAGGAATATATACGGAAATATAAGTGACCATGAATAGCCAAAACAATCCTCAGCCAAAAAAAAAAAAACAACAAAGTGGGAGGTATCACACTCCCAGACTTTAAACTTTATTATAAAGCTACAGTAATCAAAACAGCCTGATATTGGTACAAGAACAGGCATATAGACCAATGGAAAAGGATAGAGATTCTAGAAGCAATACCTCAATTTCTTAACCAACTCATCTTCAACAAAGTTTCCAACATCAACCACTGGGGAGAGGAGAACCTATTCAGTAAATGGTGCTGGGAAAACTGGCTGACCACAGGCAGATGATTAAAACAAGACCACTACCTATCACCATACACAAAAATCAACTCTAAATGGATAAAAGACCTAAATTTAAAACCTCAAACTATAAGAACGTTAGAAAATGCAGGAGGCACCCTTATGGAAATTGGAACTGGCAATCAATTCCTGATCAGAGCCCCAAGTGCCCGTCCCATAAGAAATAAGATAGCCAAGTGGGACCTCATCAAACTGACAAGTTTCTGCAAAGCCTCAAAAAAACCATCAAGAGAGCAGGGAGACATCCCAAAGACTGGGAAAAAGTATTTGCCAACTGTATATCTGACAAAGGCCTAACATCTAGGAGCTACAAGGAACTCAAACATGCCAAAAAGAAAAAAACAAACAGCCCCATTGCAAAGTGGACAAAATATATGAATAGAGAGTTCTCAAAAGAAGACATATGAGCAACCAACAGATACATGAAAAAAATGTTCAGCCTCACTAGTCATCAAATAAATGCAAATTAAAACTACACTGAGGTACTACCTAACTCCAGTCAGGATACTTATCATCAATAACTCAAAAAACAGCAGATGATGGCAAGGACGTAGTGAAAAGGGAGCACTTCTACACTGTTGATGGGAGTGTAAACTAGTGCAGTCTCTGTGGAAAACAGTGTGGCGATTCCTAAAAGATCAAAAAATCAACCTTCCACCTGACTCCACAGTCCCCCTACTGGGAATATATACGGAAGAACTCAAATCACTCTATGAAAAAGATACCTGCACACGTATATCTATCACAGCTTTGTTCACAGTAGCAAGAACATGGAACCAACTGTGCTGCCCATCAAAAGACGACTGGATTTTAAAAATGTGGTACACATACATGATGGAATATTATGCAGCCATAAATAAGGACAAAATCACGAACTTCACAGCAACTTGGATGGACTTAGAGTCTATAATACTGAGTGATCTTTAACAGAAACAAATGACTGAATACCGCATGTTCTCATTCATAAGTGGATCTTGAACAATTATTGTAATACTATAAGAAAAGGATTGGAGTGAGGTGGTGGGGAAGCAGGATTGGCAGTAGTGGGAATCTGAGGGGGTGGGGCACACCTCATCAACAAGGGTACCTGCATAACGAACATTTGTATACCTTGCCCTGAATTGTACCCCACATTTTTAAAATAAAAATTAAAAGAAAAAAACATTTTAAAAAGACCCTATGTACTACAAAATGGCCCTGCATAGCCATGAATGATAGAAAACAAAAGCAATACCAAATGACAAGTTATAAAATGTAATTTTTAAAAATTTTACTGAATACTATTGTAACTTGATATTAAAATGTCATTCTAGCCTTTCTTTGCTTTTTCTATTTTTGATATTCTTGTTTTTCTGCTACCCTAAGTTTGTGTTCAGTTTGCTTATTGAGTATTCCCCAATGAATACTTCTTTCACATTCTTCACCCTGCTTTCTTGCTTTACTTATAAAGCCATCCACACAAATCACCTCCCCTCCTTTACTTATTGATTGGCTCATCTCTTTCCTCTATTCCACATTTTATTTTCCTCTTGTGTCTAAAACAAATTGAAGGTTTTCTCTATTTCAAAAGACAGATGAACTTGGTATCCTAAGAGTTGGGTTATTTCCATATTTGAAATATATGTTTTATGCTTTCAATCTAAAAATCTTCTAAACTAACAAAGATGAATCCCTCTCTTTCAGTTGGATATTTTTCTTTCTGGAGTGTCCTTGGCACACACACTCAGAGTCAATTTCCTGTCACTGAGTTCATGTGCACATATGTGACTGAAACAGATATGGTGTTAGGCATGCACTATCTAATGAAATTCTATTTCATTAAAAGTAAAGGGTACAGGCTGTCATAGTGACTTGTGCCTGTAAACCCAGCATTTTGGAGGCTGAAGCAGGAAGATTTCTTGAGCCCAGGAGTTTGATACCAGCCTAGGCAACATAGCAAGACTTTGTCTCTACAAAAAATATATATAAAATTTGTATAAATAAAAAATATATAAAATATACTTATATATACATATATATATAAAAAATTTTAAAATAGCTGAGTATGGTGACACATACCTGTAGTCCCAGCTACTCAGGAGGCTGAAGCAAAAGGATCGTCCGACCCAGGAAGTCAAGGCTGCGATGAGCCATGGTCATGTTACTGCAGGGGAGCCTGCATGACACAATGAGGTCCTGTTTCAAGAAAAAAAGGGAAAAAAAGAGTAAAGGGACAAGGGCTGGTTCTACATTACAGATTTTTAAATGTTGAAAAAGTCAAATCCTGTTAGTTACAGCTGTGTAGGGGTTGGTGGGAAAAAAAACATCTAATAATAACTAGAGGAGGTTCTGGCTTGTTGGAGAAATGGCAACTATTCTACTTTGTCCTTACTGTTCACAACAGTGTGAGCCTCCACTGGCTCAAGTAGGCAGCTTTTCTAAAGTAAAGTGAAGTATTTGGTCACCTTTTCCCAAAAGCATCCCCAGTTTCACAATGTAGTCAAAGATACCTTGTATGAGTTCAGTAGCCTGCTGAGATGAACAACCTTTGTATTCCTACTGGAAATTTAAAATGCTGTTATGTCAGTCCACATCCTATGAAAAGCAGATACTATGACTGAATGAAAGGTGTGAGGATTTTCTTAGGAGAAACGTGTGTATGAAAAGAGATAAGTAGGGAACTGAAGAAAGTTGAGGAGCCATCAGACAATATAATTTGGGCCCGAAGTGAAGGAGAGGGGTAAGGAAAATTGGATGGAAGTGTCATTGACTGCTTTGCATTTTAAGCCATTAGGGAGTATTTGAGTCAATATTGGCCAACAAAGATGTATTATCTGTTTTCTGTAGAAATGGGCCTTCCTTCATATTCCCACTACCTTCAGTGTTTGGCATGACCTCAGCACAAATGCTGTGATGAATTTCAAAGAGAAGGATTCGAAGTGCTCAGTGATTGCACTCCCTGTAGTAAGATGTCCTTGAGACATATTCACAGAACTGCTACAATCCATGCTTTGTACTTTTCCATGCAGGTTCAGGGAGCAACTCCTTCACTGGGTTTTCTTTCTCTTAAGGTAAATTCAGCTGAAGAAGGTTAGTGAGATAATTTACTGACCCCATGGCTGCTGTTGACCTCGGGGATACAACTAGTACTTATCCTCGCCCTTATCCACTATCCTTTCTAAATCTCTCTCATCCTGAGGTCCCACCACTTATTTGGTGGTATGATCTAGACCTTTATTACCTGAATCATCTAAAAACTTGGTATCATATCTTTCTCAGTCTAGGGATGTTGCACACATCTGTCCACCTTAACAGGCAGTGTCAGGAAGTGACCCTGTAGATCACTTGAATTCCATATGTATCTTCCTTGTCTTCATTGTGTAAACACAGCGCACCCCCTTCCTGCTGATAAGGACAGTTACTCACTATTATAGTGATTCCTCTTTTTACTTGCTGGTTCCTGGGCTAAAGGAATTGAAAATGTCATGGTTGCAGCCTTAGCATGTATTTCAGTGGCTCCTTTGCTCTGTCCTCTTTGTAGAATGTGTAACCTACAGAACCAAACTTTCAATCTTGCCCAGCCGGGTTTTAGGGACAGGAAGCACATTGGAGGTGACATATGGGGACACTCCTGTTTCCATTCCTTGGCTCCAGAGCCCATATCCTTCTTAATGTAGACAGTTGCATACAAAGTGTCAGCATTATTAAATATACTGCATCCTAAAAGATGCATCTCATTCTTTCAGAATATTTCCTATAAGCTGGCATTTTGGTTGTCAGATTGTCTCACTGAGGGATAAGGAGCCTAAAATATTTACCCACTACATGCAGTCTCTTATTCGTTGTGAATGAATCCCAAGAACTTTAACTCTCTTCATTTATGGCCTTTTATAGGCAAAAAAGGCTTCAAGAAAAGTGACACTTGCCCTCAAAATCAGAAGCCATCAGTCTTTGTGAGAATTGTTCACCAAAACTGCAGCTGACATTTGGGGGTGAACCCACATGTACTGCACTGGTTTTTAGCATTATTACTCAGTTTCTTAAGACTCTCTGCTAAATGCTAGGCAACTCCCTATAAAAAGAAAAAAAAATATGATGTTGCTTGATATTGTTCGTCTTTAAATATATATTTTATTTTCCAATTGGCTTTTCTCTTGTAGTCAGTTGCCAAGTCATTCCAAATCTCCTTCTCTCATTAGAGCTCTAGAATTGCAGCATCATAAAGTTACAATTATATTTTATTAGCAGTTGGTAACCTAAAATGTTATAGCTTGGCCTTTGTCACAGACACCTCCCTTACAAAGAGAAATCAAATTTTAAGACACATGTAAGTGAAGCATAGTTCACTTTTGAAGCAGCCACAAAATGACTGCATCGTGTGAGTTACAGATCCTATCGTCAGCCTCACTCTGAACATGGAGCTCATTCAAGTCGTATCTCTGATCAGAAGGAGATGAAAAAGGAGAAAATGAGAAGGAAAAGACATCTCTAGTGACTTTAGTATCAGGATATTAACATTTCTTATCCAATACATGCAGAGATTCCTGGGGATTTTCTCACACTAAGGCAAGGAATTTTATGTTCAGTGATGCATGATAATATATCAGGTGCAGTTGTCAGAGTTTATAAATTGGAAGAAAGGGGATTTATGTTCTGTTCTGCCCAACTGGTTTCTTTGCCCTGTCTGCAACCAGCTGAGTCAGCAGGTTGAAGAAAGTACACATTCCTTGTAAAAAGCCAGATGCCCCCATTGATGTGGTTTATCTCCAAAAGGAGAAAAGGGGTAATTTAATGGTGTCAATTTTCTTGTCTTATACGTGCAACTTATATATCAGCAGTGATTTTAGATCCCAAGAGAATTGCTACAGAGTGCAGTCTCTGAAGACCTAAGGTCCAATTTTGTCTCATTTAAGAGGCCTCAGGTCCATACTAGATGAAAGCAATAAAACGGGAGACGCTTTCAGTTTTCAGGTTGAAGGTAACTAAGGGACAAGATTCCCAGTTCTGCTTTCAGGAAGTTTTTCTTTTTATGTAAATTGAAAAACAGAGCAATTTTACCCCCACCCTAGGCTTCTAGAAATTGAATTCTTTTTGAAAAAAGACCAATTATTTCTTAGTCTTTTTTCCTGCCTGAATGATCAAGTATCTCTACATGATCTCAGTCTCTGGATCACCCAATGACATAAAAATTGCCATTTAGGATGGAAAGTGAAGTTACTAAGGGCTCACTTGTAACTTGCTTTTTAAAATATGATCTGCTACTTATTTTTGTAAGTTATATATGTAGTGTATTAATAATAACAGATGGCTGGGCATAGAGGCACACGCCTATAATCCCAGTACTTTGGGAGACCGAGGCAGGAGAATTGCTTGGGTCCAGGAGTTGAAGACCAGCCTGGGTAACATAGAGAGACCTCATCTCTACAAAAAAATTAAAAAATTAGCAAGGTGGGGTGGCACATGCCTGGACTCCATGTTGCTTGGGAGGCAGAGGAGGGAGGATTACTTGAGCCCAAGAGGTCTGCAGTGAGCTGGGATCATGCCACTGTATTCCAGCCTAGGTGAAGAACAAGAACTTGTCTCAGTAATAATAATAATAACAACAGATTACACTTATATTGCTTACTAAGTGAGAGATGATAGACAGATGACTAGAAAGATGGTCAGATAGGCAGATGTTCATTTTATTCTCAAAAACACCTATGGGATGCTATTTTGTTCTCAAGTTATCATGAGAATACTGAGGCGTGGAGCAGTTAAGTAATTTGATAGTAGTTAAGTCATATGATAATTAGGTTGCACAACTGGGAGCTGGGAAGGGAACCCAGCAGTAGCCTGATGTCAGACTCTGTGCTCTTAACCACTATACCACACTGCCCTTTCTCTATTAGAAAACACAAGGTCATGTTACATATCGTTAACATTTGTAATCTACATATTATCTAATGAGAGCAGAAATGATTTACATTTACAAATTGGTAAAGTCAGAACCCAAATGGTCAGTAGGTTTGCTTACCAATTCCAGCAGAGTGGTGGCGGACTGCTTGGAGGGCCAGTGGAGAATTGCTTCTGGAGGCAGCAGAAAAGAACATGTAGCTAACCCCATCAGTGTCCTGGTCTGCATCCCCTTAGCACTTATTGGCTGAGTGCTCACAGATTCAGGGGCTTCGGACTACAAACACCTTGCTTAGTGACTTTCTACACCTATTGGAATGTGGTTAGTTAGTAAGGGCAGGGCAGAAAGAAGGTGCCTGGCATCTAATGCCCCTGAGAACAGTCAAGGACTGGCTGGAGTTGGTGGAAAAAAAACCCCAGTTCTTATGCCCATGTGGAGAAGAACTCTGAGGCATGCTCTATGTGCTCTCCACAGGTTCCAAGTGAGCTTGAGCTCCCCCTTACGCACCACCCCAGAGCTAACTTGCTTACTAATGTGCTTTGTACTGACCCCTTCAGGTCCTTGTTTTGCTCTCCCATTCTCTTACTATGACTTCCCAGTAAGCCAAATCAATTTTGTATGCTCAATTCTCCATCTCAGAGTCTGTTTCTGGGGGAACATAACCTAAGAAAAATGTCATAAGTGATTAGTGATGCCTAACAGGGGCACAAAACAGGGACGTGATTGTTTGTCTAGTAGGTGACAAATAACCAGCCCTGAATTATGTGGCAAGAATGTGATTTGGGTGCATGGCTGTAGAACATTGTGTTGTTATCTGTAAAAGTAGGTAATAATAGCTACCTCATAAGTTTTAGAAAAGATTTACATAATGCTCTTGAAGGTGCCTTTCTTTCAGCAGTATCAGATTGTGTTAAGTACAATTACTTAGGACTGGCCTACAGAAAATCATTCCCCTAATTCCTCAATGATTCAGGAAGGGCTGGGCCAATTCTGGCACATCTCATTCCTCAGGCCTCTGAGGACAGCTATTACCATCATGAGATGTTTGGAACAAATGAGGGTAGATTAAACTATAACATGAGTCCAAGTCATTCTAAATGTGAAAGTACTTTTTAGAATTGGAAGGATGTAGGTAGCATATTATTGGCTAAGTACTGAAGTCCTCTGATTCAGTCACATGACAGGAGGAGTAGCAACACACGAAAAAGGTGTTAGGAAGTGGAGAGGGTTCTGGAAACCAATAAAGTGAGAGATAACTGGATATTCAGTCTTACTAAGCTTCAGTTTGTTCATATGTATAATGGAGACTACTGAGGTTGTGACAAAAATAACTGATAATGCAATTCCAGGCATGTGGTTTTCATTCAATGCATGCAAGCTGTATTATTAATATTATTATTACTTGGCTTAAGCTACCTAAATTAGTCTTATATCATCCATAGTCTTATAACCATCCATATAGTTTGCATAGTTGCATTCGTTTGATACCATAGATTGCTATAGCCTTTTTTATGTCCAAAGGTACTTAAGTCCAACTGTTGGGGCTTGTTTCAAAGAAAGAGTGGTCATTTATGTTAAGTGCTGCTGAAAGCGGGATAAAATTCTATTAGTTGTGACTGCAGGATTTACTGTGTAGTAATCCAGTTATGTTTTTACCTATAAAAGACTGTTGTTAAAAGTCTATTTCACAACGTATTTGGTGTGAGGTATGTGGGATTCTGTTTTAAAAAAAAGTTGGCAGTGAAAACTCACCCTCAAGAGCTACTGGAAATCAATTAATTCTGATCTTCACTGTGGAATTTGAGTAGCACCTGTGGTTAAAATGGCTGCTTTGAGTAACGAGGCTAATGTTTGTCCCGCTGTTTCCTGAAAGTCATTGGATTAAAGTAGTTTTCTTGATGCACGTAAGATGAAAAGACCTGAAGAGAAGCTGGGATTTTTGGTGGTCTGTGAAAGCCAATGTGGCTCCTTGCTTTCCAGGATCGAGACAGCACAACTCCTGAGATTATGAAGAAATTTGTGGCAGGACCATCTGCTGTTGGGCAGTCAACTGCCTCTGGAGAGCCTGGTGATTGTATCCCAGAGCTGTGAAATCTTTCACAGTATTGCAATTGAGGGGAGTTTCTTGCATAAAATACTGTAGGATGACCATCAGTTATTTTATTTTTTATGACATGTTAACAAATACGTTTATTTTTGTTGTGCTTTTAAAATTTAGTATAATTTTCTCTCTCTCCACATACACAATCTTTTTATAAAATAAAATGTTTGAGAAATAAGAGGTAAAAGTGCTCATAGAACATTTTATCATAAGAAATTTGTATATAATATATATTTATATATAATAAAAATTTTTCATGTTCCCAGACAGATTATACAGTTCCTACTCTTACTAGCCATATATTATTCCATGAGGTGCTGGCACCACAATTTCCTGCACCATTCCACTGATATTGGATGTCCAAGTAGCTTCCAAATTACTCATTATTACAACTGTTCTGGCACTAGGCATCTTTTTCTATGTGACTTTTTTCACCCTTTCGGCTTTTTCCTGAGGAGAGATTACCTCAGTTAGACTATAAGAGCAGAATGTATGAATGTTTAGAGGATGCATAAGGATATGGAAAAGGTGCAAAGTGAAGGAAAACTGAAAGGAAGCAGCCATGGAGAAGCCTGAGCGTGTGGAGCCCCAGAAACTGAGTCATAATGCTGCAAGGAATTAGTGGTCATTTGTGTCGAATGCTGCTGAAAGGTGAATGACAATGAAGTCGTGGAATTGACCATAGAGAATTCCAGGCCCTTCAGTAAGCACCTGGGTGACCACAGATAGCCACAATTCCTACTCTCCTAGATCTGAATGTCTGACTAGAAGAAACGTGGTCCTGTAATCATGCCATGAGTGTTTAATTACAATAGGAGACAACTGCTCTGGTGGAAAGAAATACATAAAGTTCTATGAGAATACAGATAGGTCCTGTTTTAAAATGGCTTGACTTAAGATTTTTCAGATTCTACAGTGGTACAAAAGCAATATACATTCAGTAGAAACAAAAATTTGACTTTTGCTCTTTTCCTAGGCTAGCAATATGTAGTACAGTATTCTCACTCGATGCTGGGCAATGACAGTGAGCCATTTTGTTTTTCATCTTCTATGTAATATTCAATACATTATATGAGATACTTTATTGTAAAGTGGGCTTTGCATTCAATGATTCTGCCTACCTATAGGCTAATGTAAGTGTTCTGATCATGTTTCAGGTAGGCTTGACTAAACTATGATGTTTGGTAGGTGACGTGTATTCAATGCATTATTGATTTATAATATTTTCAACTTACAATGAGCTTAACCCCACTGTAAGTCAAGGAGCATCTGTATACATAAAAAAAGAAGCAAACCTAGACTTGGAAAGCAAAGAACACAGTAGAAAAAAGAGACAGCCTATACAAAGGCTCTAGGGAGAGAGACCGTGTGACACCTTGGAGACCTGAAGATCAGTGAGCTCGAAGCCCATGCAGGAAGAGGAGAACCATGCTACTTGAGACTGGACAGGGAAGGGGATTCACCAACCATAGCAAGGAGTTCAGCCTTTACCTTATGGAGAGATGTGATCAGAAAAGTATTTTGATAAGCTCTGCTGGTCAAAGTATGAAGGGTGAATTGAAGGTATGCTTGAGACACTGGTATTTCAGTAGCAGTCATAGAGGCCAGGCATAAAATTGGTGATCACAGAAATTGCTTTAATATCTTCCAAAATATTTTCTCACAAAGTCATAAATTTGCTGAGGCCATTGATCTTTTAATTATACTCTAATAATCATACAATTGATGTTACTGGAAAGCATATGAGAACTGTGTATAGGGTGATTCCTTTATGGAAAAAGTGTTATGTGTACTCAAAATAGTCTTAGTATCATCTTATACTCTGAAGCAATAGTCACAGCTCTTTACTAGCTATTTTCGACACATATATTGGGAGGTAGAATTTTTTATGTCTTTGAGTATCCATTTAAATTCCAGAAATTTAAGAACAGAAATCTTATCTGAACTTTCTCATTTATGATTCACTGGTCATGAGGAAATGGTTGGGCAGAAATGATGATTTGTGTTGAGGATATTGTGAGGGTGATTGATGTAGATAGTTGAAAACTTTGACTTTTCAAGTTTTCATATCATTTAATATCTCACTTGATATTCAGCAAGAGAAAAAATCAGCTGAAATTTTAGTACTTGAGATGAAAATATAGTCAAAACTCCAACTATTGCAAATAACTCAAATGGACTTAAATGAAAATGAAAATACAATGTGATGTTATATAACAGAAAAGTCCATAAGCTGGCAGACTTTACTTTCAGGGTGATTCAGGAGAACAAATTATTTCACTTAAACTCAACTGTTCTCACTCCTTTCAAATTTGTTCTCAGGTGCTCTTGCCATTTGATGATCCCCTAGTTGTGCCAAGCTTATGTCATACCAGTTTAAAAACCTTACCAGAAAGGGCACTTCTTCATATGAACTAAACATAAAGTCCTAGGAGTGACCCATAATCCTCCAGTTGAGGTTACAAACTGATTCAGGAATCAATCACTGAGGCTAGAAGAGAGCAAAGTGCCTGACCACCAGAACTAGTGATTGTCAGGAAAGCATATGAGAACTGTGTATAGAGTGATTCCTTTATGGAGAAAGTGTCACGTGTACTCAAAATAGTCTTAGTTTCATCTTATACTCTGAAGCAATAATCACAGCTCTTTACTAGCTATTTTCTGCACATATATTGGAAGGCAGAATCTTTTATGTCTTAGTATCCATTTAAATTCTAGAAATTTAAGAATTCCTCCAAAACCACCAGGTCTGTGACTGAGAGGGATGTTCCCCAAAGGAAAGAGGATAGATTGATGTTGGGCCTGCACAAAAGATTGATATCCACTGTGGGAGACAATGAAGATCCAGTTCAGTGATTCCCACAGTCTTATGGTTTATAATCAATAAGTATGTGCTGAAAGCTCTTCTGTGTGCTTCTTTTTATCTCTTTCTTTAAAAGAATTCATTTATTCATTCATTTATGCATTCATTTACACTCTATTTTTTCTCCAAATGGTTGCAGATAGATTATGAGTATCTATCACATGCAAAGTGGGGCAAAAGAAGAAAAATAGGAGAGTAAAATGAAATCTAATGATACATAGATGCCTTAGGCTATAAATTTAGTTGTGGCTCTTTAGAGGTCTAAGAGGTAAGATTTGCTGGTTTCCTATTCACAGAGATTATAATTTTAAAATGAGTCTGTTGCTCTAGAACATTTATGGAAACCAGATCAGCCAGGAATTTTTCTTGCAGGCAATGATTGACTTCCTCAAGAGCCAACAGCAAAGAGAACAGCCACACATTTCACAGGACTCCCTTGCATAGTAACCTTTGGTATGATTATGCTCATTTTAAAGCATAATTCAGTCAAAGCAATTCTGAAGAGACTAGTTTTTAAAAGAATTAGATTTTTAAAAAAATGATTTTGCTAGAGTGAAGGAGAATTCTGCAGTTGTTCTTAAGATGATGAATGCTGGGGTATGTGAGTTTCAGGGTGTTAGCAGTAATAATAATGGCAGTAGTACTGGTAACAGTATACTTATGCCCATGATGATCATTTATTGAGCATTGCTCCAGGTTCTAAGTGTTTGTATGTATGGATTATCCCACCGATTGCTCAGAAAAAAGCTATAAGGTCATAGTACTATTATTATTACTATGAAATTTCACTTTATACATATTTAAAATAGAAAAGTATAAAGACTAACTCTACACATAAAATTTGAACTAATGTGAATCCATTTTGCTTTCACTCCTGTGGGAAAATTAGTCCTGAATTATGCAAGTCTTTGAGTTGTGAGAAATCTTCAAGAACTCATCCCTAGCATAAAATGCTACAATCTGATATTGTCATAGCACAGCTGTGGATACTTAGGTTTGGTGAGGTGCAAGAACTGTTTCACATATAAAAGGCTTAGCCAAGATTTAAATTCAACATTCTAGGGTAGCCACTGGATAAACTCCTTTTTTTATCAACCTGGAACATCCTAACATTTACTGCACAGTGAATGATTTTCTTTAAACTAAGCTATTAAACAAGTTGCATTAAACTGTACATATATTGCTTTCTGAAAAACTACATTTCACACATGGTGGCAAATGGAATGTGTAATAACTACTGCTTTCCCAGAAACTTCTGTCCAAAATTGTGCCTCTTTGCTTTGGGAAATTGCTTCCAAAGAGCAGGGAAGGTCTACCCACTGAACCTTTCTCTGATGAAATAAGATAGTTGGGACTGGATCTCAGCACTGCCAATCATCTCTGCCCAATGAGTGATGAATAAAATGAGTCATAACACCTTCCTCCTCTGGGGTGGCCACTGAAGAGAAAATAAAGTCCTTCCGTTCACTCCAGGAAATGAGGAAGGTTAATCTGTTGAGACTTTGAGTAAAAGAAAAAGAAATCTTACAAGGAGAAAGCTAGGACCAGTGAGAGTTGTATTACAGAGAAGAGGCAGTGGAGTATTTCCAGGCACTGACTATTCTTAATTTCTCAGACAAATGTTTCTGCTTCAATGTTCATTTTAAAGAACCAGAATTAGGCCAAACCCAAAGAAGGGAGACATCAGATTTAGGCAAAGGTTTAAAGTGGTATAATTTTACTCTGTTGATCATAAGTAGAGTATTTGTTTAGAGAACCCAATTTTGGCTGGGGTGTTTGTTCATTTTTAAGCCACTTTTCAAAAAAAATCACCAAAGTCCCCCAAAATAAGTTAATTTCTTTGCTAGTCACGACATTAGCTAAAACAGAAATTCTCTATTCACCATTCACAGAGAGAACCTAAGAGAAGAGGATAGAAAATGTTAATGAAGTGGGAAGGCCATTACACTATGACTTGATGTAGCTGTTTTGCTTGTTTTACATGCCTATGTGACTAGCTCAGTCATTTTGACTCAATATAGTCCTACTGCTAAAACCATTCTTGTCCTGGCAAGTTTTGTTGCTATCCAGCTAGAGAACAAATCAAAGGTAAAGGGAGGGATGAGAAATAATCATGTCCTTGACATTCCAATTTATATCTGACTTTTCTAGGTAATTTATTTGGCTGAGCAGTTCATGGCTGGTCAAGAGTAAAACTATATCCCAGCTTCTTTTCATTCATCTTCAGGAACATATAAAAGAAAGCCTTAGTCTTTTCTTTGGTCAGGATGTAATTTTGCCATCCTGATGTTTCTTAGCCTCGCAGGGTAATTGCTTTAGTTGAAATAAGTGCTGCTCAAAGTTTAAATAGAAAAAAAGATAGGGAAATTGATTAATTGGTTCAGCCGAGAGTATCTTTGTAGCTAAAGAAATGTTAATGGTCATTTAAAAGGTAATAAGCTTACATCCAGTTTTTTTTTTTTTTCCCCTTTTAGGTCCTTGCCCAGTAAACTGCTTTAATGACTAACTGATCTTCAATTTACAGTTTTTTTTCCTTTCTTTCTCATATCCTAAGTTCAAGTGCTGAATTGTCTGATTCAAGATAAAGAAAGGAAACAATCTCATCCCTTAAAACCAATATTTACCCAGAGTCACGGGTGAGCATGTATACAATAACAAGAATTTCTTCTTATAAATACACATCAGGGAAGAATGGGAGACTGCATTTTGTGCAAGATAGAATGGTATAGTTATAAGTTCATGGGAGTTTTGACCATATTGGCCTGGTTTCAAATCCCAGTTCTACACAGAATGCTGACATTGAACAAGTTACTTTCACAACCATCTGCAAAATGTTTCTCACTATTGTCTTATTTTTGTTAAAATACCTGACATATAATAGCTGTTCAATAAATGGTAGTTGTTATAACTACTATCATTTTATTTATAAGATATGATGGTAATACAGTGAAGAATTCCCAAGTGGTCTTAGGTAAAAACTATTATTTTAAAGAGGAAAAGAATCTCTGGTTATCTCATGGAACTCCCAAGTCTGAAATTTAGAATCCCTGAAATTGACTGTTTGCTTTCCAATGCCCCCCCAAAGTAGGCATAGATAAGGAAATTGGTTCTTCCAGTTTCCTGGAGCATTACTTGCTTTCTTGCTCCCTGGAAATTTTTTGACCAAAGACCATGGCATCCAGTCATGCATGCAGTAGAACCCTGAGTAGTCATTAAGTTTCTGTGGAATTATCTGATGCATTAGACTCAATCATTCTCAGGATTGCAGCAGCTTCCTTCCCCATGGTGATTTCCCTGAGGGGAAGATGGTGATTTAGATGTTGCCATCTATTGTTTTTTTTAAACTGGAAGACAATGGGTTGACTCTTCAGTCCTTCAATATTCAGGAGTATCCATGTTGTCCAATATCTAATGATAAATATTGGTTAGCACAATAAATCATTGATTATATGAGCATGTCTGGCTATTTATATAATATGTACAACTAAGAAACAGTTTTGGAACAGGAGGGAGGAGACCAATGAGTAGCAACATTTTTTCATGGGTCACGAGACCTTGTATAGACTTTTGCTTTCAAGAAGATTCAGTTTTTGCATATCAAAAGTGGAGGTGGTAATGTTAGCCTTTGTCTCATCCTGTCACATGACATTTGAAATAGTCATAAATGCTTTAATTGCCTTAGAAACAATTTTTATGATTCTAGACATTGATGTTTTTTAGTAGTTTTCAAATTCACGTGAATTGACCATGACATTTTTTTGTATAGGTTTTTCAAATGTCTCTATGATTGTCAGTAAATGCATATTGAATGGAGTTGAAATGAAATTATATGAGTCATCAAGACTCAGCTTTCTCTAATGCACTGTCTTTGATCTACTTCAATCATTTCTTGAAAGTGATTTTTAACCTATGAGTAATTCTGTCTCCTTCTGGAGTCCTTTCTCCATTAAATACTGAAAGAGAGAATTTTCAGCACAGTAAAAGATAGTGCTCATTGTGGTGGTAATTTATGTTCATGTATTTAACTTTGCAAATTAATTGTTAGCTTCCAGAGAGTATTTTACATCTACCATTGTGTGGACCTAGGCTGTAAGAGGCTAAAAACTTTCATGACACAAAAATGTCTTTGGAAGCTCTGTTTAATGGAACTTTATTTATTTTTCTTTATTTTCCAGTTTTGTTTTTCCTCAGCCTAAAATAAATAATGAAAGTTTATATTTTTGTGGGACTTATTTGTGTCTCTTAACCTAAGCTACCTCAAAGACACTCAATGACAATTATTTTGAAAGCTCATAGTCTTTAGACTCAAGCAAACTTGACATGAAATCCTAGCTCTGCTATTTTCTTCCTTCAAGATATCAAACAAGCAACTCAACTTCTCAGAAACAAATAATTCCTTCATCTAAGAGTTGTTCTCAAAAGCAAAGAAGACACCAAACATCTTGAACGTGACCAACTAATGTTAGTTTCTTGAGGAACTTTTCATGGGAAAAGTTGAAGGCATTTGATTAAAATAATATATGTAGCTTTTTAGGAGTTGGTTAGGACAGGAAGATAAAATGATTTCATTTTTTAGGCTCAGCATTCCTTTATCACTTAATTTTATTTTATAAAAAAATTGTTTTATTTTTAAAGAAAAGTCCTTTAGAAAGCTCATATTCTCAAGCAACAACTCTGAAACCCTTGTATTGAATTTCCCCTAAAATATACATGTGTTTAAAATTTTAAAAGAGCATGCTCAGCAAGATGGCAACAGGACAGGTCAAACTGTGAAGATCTCCACAAGGGGTGGCTCCTGAAAGCAGTTGCCCCGCAGCCGCCGCCTACATGGGGGTTGGCTGCTGTGGCCAGTCCCACGCAGCAGGCTGCCTTCATCGCACTACGGCCTCTGCAAGAGATTGCTGCTGTGGCTGTTTTGGTTGCTGCCAGGTGTTGAACAGCTGCTGACACTGCAGCTCTCGGCTCTGGCCCTGGAGAATTCCCGGTTCCCTCCTCTACCCCAGGCTGCCCATGGCACACCAGGCTGCAGCACCCAGCTGTCTCACTGGTTCCCAATGCCTGTTGCCAGACACACACCATCATTACCCTTCATAGCTGATCGACTGGGGCCCTGGACAAGTGAAGAGAGACGATCAGCAAAAGAGGAGCTGCTCACCACAGCCATTTTCCAGACAGAGATTTGCACTGCCCCACCCATCTCTGCACAGCCACCAACTTGTTTGCTAAGGTAACCTCACCAAAACAGGAGAAAGAAACCTCTCCCCTATGCTGAATCAGACACAGACAACTCAGTTCTATGTGGCAGAACTGTCAGGCAGCAAGCCAACAGAAATGACCCAAGTTTTGAGTATCCTTATCTGCTTGCAATGAAAGCAAAGGGAAAGGGCTAGAAATCAGAGCTGAAGAGAATTTAGACATCCAGGAAAGACCCCAGAGCTACTCTGGTTTCTTACTTTGATTTTTTATTTTATTGTTTTGACTGTTTTGTTCACTTTTGTTTGCTTTTTGATTTAAACTACCAGTTTGTGTTGGGGAAGAACACAACAAAAGACATGATTTCATTGGACTGTCTTGGTGTGATTACCGTTATGCTTTTGGGAATTTTGCTTCTTTGTTTTTTACTCTTTTCTGAACTTGTGTCTCTTTTCATTCATTAGTTGGTATATATGTCTGTTTTCCCTCTTACTCTTCTCTCTCTCCAACTTCCTCTTGACCTCCCCTTCCATTATTTTCCTTTTTTCTTACCTCCTTTTGTTCCAGGGAGCAAACTTAAACCCCCAATGCATGGACAGATTGTAAAGCAGTGGAATGGGTTCCAGGGTGCCCATACACCTGTCAGTGGATACTGGGATCTGCAGATAGATTCTGAATCACAACTTCCCCCTCAATTAAACCTCAAAGCTGCAAAAAGTACAGCCCCCAACTCACAGTCCAGCCTCAAAAGTGAACAAAGCCAGAGGATCCTAATAAGGAAAAACAGAAGATTGAACAAAAAGAAGTAAAAGCAACCTCACCTTCCGTGAAAAATAGAATTAAAGAAGGGGAGGGAAAGGGGGAGAGAAAAATGTACACATTGAAGAAAAATGAAAAGAAGAATATGGGTCTCTCACAGACCCTTGGGAGGTCAGACAATGAGAAAACAGACTTCGGAATGAAAACAATGAAGATCCCCCAGAATCCTGGTCTCAAACTACAAACCCAGATATCAAGACATTCATAGAGAGATTAAAAAGAATTGAGGAGAGACAAGAGGAAAATAGGAAGGAGTTGATAACTGAGATAACAGTGGAAAAGAATACTGTGAATGAATTAAATAACAAACTGATAAGCATGGAAAGCAGAATTAGCCAAACAGAAGAAAGAACCTCAGAGCTTGAGGACCTAAATATAGAACTAACCCAAAGTCAAAAGCACAGAAAAGACACCTTAAAAGACAGAACAAAACCTTCAAGAGATGAGCAATTACTTCAAGACACAGAACCTAAGAGTAATTGGTCTTTCTGAGGCAGAAAGAGAGACAGAGCATTCCATGGAATTATTCAAGAAAACTTCCCTCATCTCATCAGTGATGTGAAAATTCAAATGCAAGAGATTCAGAGAACCTCTGCAAGACAACAAATGAGAAGACCAATGCCCAGACACATAATAATTTGCCTAAACAAAGTAGGTAAAAAATCCTAAAGACAGCAAGAGAAAAGGTCAGACTACCTACCGGGGGAGACAATTAGAATAGCAGCAGATTTATCTCCAGAAAAACTTCAGGCTAGGAGATCTTGGAGCCCTATCTTCAAAGTTCTCAAAGATAAACAATTTCAATCAAGAATAACCTACCCAGCCAAGCTAAGCTTCATAAGTGAGGGAGAATTAAAATCTTTCCCAGATATCCATCCCTAAGAACTTATGCTGCCACCCGACCACCTCTCCAAGAAATACTTAAGAAAGTATTAAAAACAGAAGAAAAGGAAAAAAAACAACAACATTCTTCACAAGAGTACAGGAAAAAGAATAAAAACACACTTGAACCAACACCCAAACCAAAAGAAAGACAATAAACAAAGAGGAACAACAACAACTCTTTAAGAAACTCATGATAGGGATCCAGTCTCACATTTCAATAATTAGTCTGAATGTAAATGAGCTAAATGCATCACTGAAAAGACATAGAATAGCAAAATGGATAAAATATCACCAGGCAACAATATATTGCCTCCAAGAGACTCATCTCACTAGAAAGGACACTCACATACTCAAAGTAAGAGATTGGGAAGCAAAATTTCAGGCGAATGGAATACAAAAGAAAGGAGGAGATGCTATCTTAATCTCAGACAAAATACCCTTTAAGTCATCAAAAATTTAAAAAGATACAGATGGCCACTACATCATGGTAAAAGGTTCAATCCATCAACAAGAAATATCCATCCTAAACATATATGCACCCAACATAAGAGCGCCAACTTACATAATGCAGCTTCTAGGTAAACTCAAAAAAGATATTGACTCTAACACTATCATAGCTGGGGACTTAAATACCCCACTCACAACCCTAGACAGATCATCAGGACAAAAAATCAGCAAGGAGATCCAGAACCTCAATGTGACTCTTGACCAGATGGACTTAATTAATACCTACAGAACACTCCACCCAACGACCACAGAATATACATGCTACTCATCACTGCATGGAAGATACTCTAAGATCGACCATATCTTTGGACATAAATCAAGCATAAACAAATTTCAAAAGTTTGAAATTTTGCCATGCACCTTCTTGGACCACAGTGGAATAAAAACAAACATCAATATCAACAAGTTTCCCCCCAAACTCACAAAGACATGGACACTAAACAACATGATACTAAACAACTCCTGGGTCAATGATGAAATCAAAACAGAGATTAAAAGATACCTGGAAACAATTGAAAATGAAGAAACATCTTACCAAAATCTCTGGAGTGCCATGAAGGCTGTAGTAAGAGGGGAATTCATATCTCTACAAACGCACATGAAGAAACTGGAAGGATCACAAATTAACAGCCTAACAAGTCACTTAAGGAAGCTGGAAAAGCAAGACCACCAAAATCCTAACTTCAGCAGAAGAATCCAGATCACCAAAATAAAAACCAAATCCAGGACATAGAAGACAAAAAGATAATACAAAAATCAATGAAACAAAAAGCTGGTTTTTGAAAGGATAAACCAGATCAATGGTCCCCTAGCTGGACTAACCAAGAAAAAGAGAAAAAGCCCAAATAAACCAATCAGAAACACAAAAGATTAAGTCACATCTGACCCTGAAGAAATGCAAAAGATCTTTAGAGACTACTATGTACACCTGTATGAAAACAAACCTGAAAACTTTAAGGAAATGGAGGACTTTCTGACATCACACAACCTACCTAGGTTGAAACAAGAAGAAATCAAGATGCTAAATAGACCAATAACAATCAGGGAAATTGACTATGTCATAAGAAAACTACCTATAAAAAAAAAGCCCTGGTCCAGATGGTTTTCAAGCAGAATTCTATAAGACATACAAGGAGGAACAGATACCAATCCTACTGAAAGTATTTCAGGTGATTGAGAAAGATGGAACTCTCCCCAACTCATTTTATGAAGCTAACATCACATTGAGACCTAAGCCAGGTAAAGACCCAACAAAGAAAGAGAACTACAGACCAATATCTTTGATGAACATAGTTACTAAAATTCTCAACAAGATCCTAGCAAACCGGATTCAACAACACATATCAAAAGTCATCCATCAGAACCAAGTAGGCTTCATCCCCAGCATGCAAGGCTGGTTCAACATTCGTAAGACCATAAATGTAATTAAACACATCAACAGACATCAAAACAAAAACCACATGATTATATCATTAGATTCAGGAAAAGTTTTTGATAAAATACAGCACCCCTTCTTGATAAAAACCTCGAACATCTAGGCATATGTGGAACATACCTCAAAATAGTAAAAGCCATCTATGAGAAACCCACAGCCAGCATACTCTTAAACAGACAAAAATTGAAACCATTTCCCCTGAAAATTGGAACAAGACAAGGATGCTCACTCTCACCCCTCCTGTTCAATGTAGTATTGGAAGTCCTGGCTAGAGCAATCAGAAATAGAAGGTGATCAGGGGTATCCAAATAGGAAAAGAGGAAGTCAAGTTATCTCTCTTTGCAGATGGCATTATTGTATACCTTGAAAATCCAAGAGAATCTGTCAAAAACCTCCTTGCACTGATAAAGAACTTTGACAAAGTCTCAGGGTATAAAACAAATGTGCAAAAGATAATCGCATTTCTTTACACCCAAATAAACAAACAGAAACCCAAATAAAAAACACAATCCCATTCACAATAACCTCAAAAAAAAAAAAAAAAAAGAAATACTTCAGCATCTTCCTAACCAGAGATGTGAAAGAAATTTGCAATGAAAATCACAAAACACTGCTCAAAGAAATCAAAGATGACACAAAAAAGTGGAAAAATATCACATGCTCATGGATTGGAAGAATCAACATTGTTAAGATGTCCATCTCACCTAAGGCAATCTACAGATTTAACACAATACCCATCAAATTACCAGCAATATTCTTTTCAGATCTAGAAAAAACAATACAAGAATTCATATGGAAACACAAACGATCAAGAATAGCCATAACAATCCTCAGCAAAAAAAAAAAAAAAAAAAAAAAAAGCAGGAGGTATCACACTACCAGACTTTAAACTTTACTATAAAGCTACAATAATCAAAACAGCCGGGTATTGGTACAAGAACAGGTATATAGGCCAACAGAATAGAATGAGATTCCAGAAGCAAAACCTCAATTTCTCAACCAACTCATCTTTGACAAAGCCTCCACCACCCACCAGTGGGGAGAGGAGAACCTATTCAGCAAATGGTGCTGGGAAAACTGGCTAACCACATCCAGAAGATTCAAACAGGACCCCTATCTATCCCCATACACAAAAATTAACTCTAAGTGGATCAGAGACCTAAATGTAAAACCTCAAACCATAAGAACTTTAGAAAAAGTAGGACACACCCTTATGGAAGTTGGAACTGGAACCCAATTCCTGAGCAAAACCCGAAATGCTCATGGCATAAGAGATAAGACAGACAAGTGGGACCTCATTAAACTGACAAACTTCTGCAAAGTCAAAGAAACCATCAAGAGAGCGGGGAGACAGCCCACAGACTGGGAAAAAGTATTTGCCAACTCCATGTCTGCCAAAGCCCTAATATCAAGAATCTACAAGGAACTCAAATGTGCTAAAAAGAAAAAAAACAAACAACCCCATTACAAAGTGGGTAAAGATATGAACAGACACTTCTCAAAAGAAGACATACAAGTGACCAACAGATACATGAAGAAATGTTCAACCTCACTAGTAATCAGGAGATGCAAATTAAAGTTACACTGAGATACCACCTAACTCCAGTCAGAATGGCCATCATCAATAACTCAAAAAATAACATGCTGGAGAGGATGTGGTGAAAAGGGAATACTTCTACACTGTTTGCGAGAGTGCAAACTAGTGCAACCTCTGTGGAAAGCCGTGTGGCAATTCCTAAAAGCTCTAAATATTGACCTCCTGTATCACCCTGCAATCAACCTACTGGGAATATACCCTGAAGAAATCAAATGACTCTATAAAAAAGATGCCTGCACATGTGTGTTTATTGCAGCATTGTTCACAATAGCAAGATCATGGAACCAACCATGCTGTCCATCAAAAGAGGACTGGATTTAAAAAATGTGGTACACATACACAAAGGAATATTATGCAGCCATAAAAAAGAACAAAATCATTAATTTCACAGCAATCTGGATGGAATTAGAGTTTATAATACTGAGTGATCTCTCACACAAACAAAGATCTGAGTATCACATGTTCTCACTCATAAGTGGACCTTGAACAACTACTGTAATACTATAAGAAAAGAATTGATAGTGGTGGGAAACTATGGGGGGGCAGGGAGGGGGGATTAATAGTAGTCAATATCTGTCTGGGGAAGGGGGGCACACCTCATCAATAAGGGTACCTGCACAATGAATACTTTTATACCTAACCCTTAAATGTACCGCACAATTTTAAAATAAATAAATAAATAAATAATATATATATATATATATATATATATATATATATATATATAAAATTTAAAGAATAAAATAAAATTTAAAAAGAAAAGAAGAGTGTTTGGCAATAATATATTTAGAGATTGGATCAAAATCCCAAATATTTTGAAACCTAATACAACACATACCTAGATGTGCTAATTTATTTTTAGCTCTAGAAAGGTCAGTTATTTAATCTCTTAATCAAATTGCTTGAAGTTTCCATTTCTAAATAAATGAAATGGTAATAAACAATGAGCCAAATAAATAAAATCCACCCACTTAAGGGGAAAAATGAAAATCTGATGGAAAACAAATGTGAGTCTGAATAAAACTAAATTATCATTTGTCTCCTTTGATTTCAGCTTCAAGTAAATGAAACATTAAAGCCTAAGCTAGCAAAAGTGACTTTGGTCAAGTTCTGCAACTTTGAATTCTTCATTCATGGCAAGTAGACTACATTCATTCAGGGATTAAGGGAGACCTGGGGAATTTAAGGCCTAGTAACCTGACCATGACTGCCTCTGCTGGCGTGAACTCTCTTTCCAAAGACCATCTATTTTATTTAATGCTGCTATTATTTATTCCTTACATGGTCTGAGAAAATGTAATTCTAAATAATGTGTGGAGTAATTGATTGTGACTGATTGAATTAGCTAGCAGGTGACCATGGAAAAGCCTTGTTTCTGTCAGGCCCTGGGCCAGGTCGAGCATGGTTTCCACCCTGAAGATAATTGCAGTGTTACAGGGTAAGGAGTAACATTTTAATAAGGACTACACTGTAAATCACAGAATTTTAATAATGACTGTTACAAGATCATGGAAAACCTCAGTACAATGGGGAGAACACAGACTAACAATCACAGGAATTAGATTTTAACAGAGTTCCGCCACCATTTAGCTCTAGGACTTTGGATGAATTATTTCCATTTTTTCTCCTCAATCACCCCACTTTGAAAATGGATGGCCAGAGGAAAGAAAGTCCAGGCAATCTTTAAGATCTTTCTAAGTGCATTCTTTTTCTCTGTAGATCATCTATATTTATTTATATTTCCTGATGGAGAGAAAGGAAAATTGTGTAAGTGTGTCTTGCTAAAATAGAGAGCAAGTCTTCTTAACTTGTTGATTTTGATCTTAGCCATGGTAAACGATCTCTGCCCTCATAGATGTGGTACAAATAAATGGAAACTAACAAAGTTATGCTCCACTAAAACAAGTACAGCACACTATTTTCCATTTCATTCCAAGTAATTAATGAATTCACTGAATTTGTTTGCTAATCTATGTGTTTAGTAAAATGCAGGACCCTAGATGGAGATACAACTTTGTCTAAAATATCTATTCCTAAGAGTCTGAATCTTTCAGAGGCAAACTGGAATTTATCCATAAGGATCATATGTTACTTTTTAAAATCAACTTTTTATTGAAGCATAACAAACATTTAGCCCATCAAAATTGAACTGAAAAAAAAAAAAGTGGTACCTATACACAATGGAGTATTATTCAACAATAAATAACAAAATAATGGATTTCATCACAAATTGGATAGAGTTGGAGACCATCATAATTAGTGATCTATCACAGAAAAATATAACTGAATACTGCATTTCTCATTCATAAGTGGGACCTGAACACTAATCACATTAGCACAAGCGGGGGATCGCCAGTCACCGGACACTGCCAGTGGAGAATAGGGGCACATAACAACACAAAGGGTATCTGGTACTAAACCAGAAAAAGTGAGGACCAGTTGGCTCAAACTTCACCTGCACTCAGCCTACTTGTGTAGCTGTAATCCATATCTCTATAATAAAATAAAAATTAAAGAAAAATAAAAGGACACAAGTCATAAGTGTATATATTTTAAAGAATTTTCATAAAGTGAGTACATCCATGCAACTAGCACCTGGATAAAGAAAAAAGCATTTCTAAAACCCAAAATTTCCCCTCAGACCACAGCTAGTCATTAACCTCTACCCAATAACCTGACTTCTAACATCAGAGATTAGTTTTGTGTGTTGAGGAGGTTCATATCAACAAAAGTATACAGAATTATATATGTATCTGCTATCTGTCCCTCATTATTATGTTTGTAAATGTTGTACATAACAAGTATTTTGCTGTGGACATTTGTACTAGTTTCTGTTAGGTGTATACCTTGAAGTGGAGTTGATGGGGCATAGGGGTCAGCATTAGTAACACTGACCACCAACCAGTTTCCCAAATATAAGTAGTAGCACAAATACGGAACAACTCAGAATTTCATATACTGCTGCTGAGAAGTGAACTGCTGCTAGTTGGTCCATGTATATGTGTACCAATGCTTGTCTTTTTCATGTAACCATTCAAGTGGGTAAGCAGTAGTATTATATTGTGATGTTATTTTTATTTTTCTGACAGCAAGAGAAGTTGGGCTTTTTTTTGATATCGTATTGATCTTTTGAAGTCCTTTTTTTCTAAATTGTCTGTTTGTGTCTCTTCTCCATTTTTCTGCATTGAGTTAGTTATATTTTTAAAATTAATTTGTGAAAGTTTTTGATGTACTCACTTCTGTTGGAAAAATGCATTGCAAAATCTCCTCTTTCTCTTACTCTCTTTTTTTTTGCCTTTTTACACTCACTTTTTTTTTTGAATGAGTGTCTCACTCTGTCACCCAGGCTGGAGTGCAGTGGCACAATCATGGCTCACCACAGCCTTGACCTCCTGGGCTCAGGCGACACTTCTGCCTCAATCTCCTGAGTAGGCCTGTAAGTATGTGCCACCATGCCCACTAATCTTTTTTTTTTTTTTTTGTAGAAATGAGATCTCACTGTGTTGCCAAGACTAGTCTTGAACTCTTGGGCTCAATGATCCTTCCACCTTGGCATCTCAAAGTGTTAGGATTATAAACATGAGGCACTGCACCCAGGACCTTTTTGCACTTTAAGACACTTTAATGTGTCTTTTAACAAGTAGAAGTTCTTAATTTTAGTGTAATTTAACTTTTTCCTTATGTTTACTGCTGTTTATATCTAGTTTAAAGATGATTTCTCTAGTCCAAGATTATGATGATATTATTTTATAATATTTTTAAACTTTTTCATTTAAGTTTTTAATATATCTGGAGTTAATTTTGTGTAGTACATATAATAAGGGTCAGATTTATTTTTTCCTGATGTATATCCAATTGACCATTGATTGAAAAGATGCCTATTACATTGACATCTCAACTCTGTCACAAATTGATCATATATGTGTGGGTCTGGTTTTAGATTCTTATTTAGGTCTATCAATCTAGTTTTCTCTCTGTGCCAATACTACACTGTATTAATTACTGTAACTTTATAATATATTTGATTTTGATAATAGTCTTACAGCTTTATTGTTCCTTATGATTTCCTTACACTTTCATCTCCCTCTGAATTCTCAAATCAGTCTATCAATTTTCATTTTTTTTAACTGAATATGTAGATATGTTTGAGGGAAACTGATATTTGAGTTGTAAATTTTCTAATCCATGGTATATCTCTCCATATGATTAGATTTTCTATACCTCGCACAATATTAAAAAAAAAAAACAGAGTCAGACTACATGAGTCCCTGTGTGTGTGAGAGATTGTATGAACGATTCTGCATGTGTTTCTGGGTGTAAGTGGGAGTATGAGAAGTTGACTGAGTGGGGACTCTAGACTAAGTGGCCAGGGCCCTCCTCGTGAGCCACTGGTGCTACAACTGCTCTGCTTGGACCCTAGTGCTTCCCAGAGTGCAGAAGCTGAGTGCCATCTTCTAAAATCAGCAGAGCCTGTCCTGGGAAGAACTGCTGGAATGATTGCTGGCCCCAAAATCATAGCACTGGGCTCAATGCTGGCAGAGAGGGCTGCAGAGGTAGCAATGAGGGAGCCTGAGGCAGAGTCCTGAGGAAGTAGCAGGGAGAAACCACTCTGAGCCTGAACCAAGCAGGCTCCAAAGCCTTGTCACCACATCCCAAGATCCAGAAACTGTGATAACTGCTGGAGAGGGAGCTATCTATCAACCCCATTGGAGACAGGAACAGCAGCCAGCAGAGAAACTGACCCAACATTCTAATGCCTGGGCAGAGAAGTGCTCCAAGGCAGCCTCTGCAGAACAGCAGAACTGCATCTTGAAACCAGGTACTATCTCTGTGTGTGTTGGGGCTGTTTTTTGTCACCTCAGAGAACATTGCCTCCAGTGCACAAGACCTGATGGGTAAAGGCAGATGTGAAAGCCCAGATGATCCACCCTCGACCCTGAGCCAGTTACTGGGTGATAGATGCAGACAGCAGAACGCCTGAGAAGGAGGCTGGTGTGTGCCTAAATGATTCCTCTCTGCCCCTAGCAACAAGCGAAAGAGATCAGGAGGGCAGGGCAGAGCTGGGAAGCCCAATTTCCTTACTGTGAACTGGATGCTCAGAAAGATGTGACAAAGCTGGGAGAGGAAGGAAGGGGGTGAAATTCCAAAAGATGCCACATAAAGTTATTTCAGCCTCCTTTTCTCACACAGCCATGTGACAGCTACCAAAGGCAGGCAGCAGGGGGTGAAGATTCTAATATCTTAAGTTATGAGAAGACCACCCCTAGATACATAATAATTTACCTACACAAAGTAAGTATAAAAGAAAAAATCCTATACCCCGAAGAACTCAAATCACTCTATCAAAAAGATACCTGCACACATATGTTTATCGCAGCATTGTTCACAATAGCAAGGACCTGAAACCAACCATGCTGTCCGTCAAAAGTGGACTGGATTTAAAAAATGTGGTACATATACATGATGGAATACTACGCAACCATAAAAAAGAACAAAATCATGAATCTCGCAGCAACCTGGATGGAACTTGAGTCTATAATTACTGAGTGATCTCTCACAGAAACAAAGATCTGAGTATCACATGTTCTCACTCATATAGTGGACCCTGAACATCTATCATAATACTAAAAGAAAAGGACTGACAGTGGTGGGAAACTATGGGGGGGTAGGGAAGGGAAGGGAGGTGGGACTAATGGTAGTGAATATCTGTCTCGGGACAGGAAGACCCCCCCCTTATCAACAAGAGTGCCTGAACAATGCATATTTGTAAACCTAACCCTTAACTGTACCCCACAATTTTAAAATAAAACATTTAAATAAAAAAAACCTAAAGGCAGCAAGGGAAGTTTAGACTACCTAACAGGTGAAACCAATCAGAATTGTGCAGACTTATCTACAGAAACACTGCAGGCCAGAGGGAATTAGACCTCAATCTTTAATGTTCTCAAATATAAACAATTTCAGTCAAGAATTTCCTACCCAGTCAAGCAAAATTTCATCGGTAATAGAGAACTAAAGTCTTTCCCAGACATCCAGTCCCTAAGAGAATATGCTGCTTTTAAGAACAGCTCTATAGGAGATGTTTTAAAAGGTGCTGTGCACAGAAGAAAAAAGAAACATAAGAAAGACCATATACTTCACAAGATCACAGACAAACACAGAAGCAGCAGAACACAGCATACCTGCAAAAATAAAAACACACATATATATGAACACAAAAGCTAAATGAAAACAAACCTGCCTAATAAAAGCATTATGTCTGGGACAAACTCTCACATTTCAATAATCAGCCTGAATGTGAATGGACTAAATGCATCACTGAATAGATGCCGGAGACCAGATCCAACCAGGTTCAGGGTACCCCAAAGGTGGAGACAGCGTCAGCAATTGGGGGAAAGAAGAGAGAGAGAGAGAGAGAGAGAGAGAGAGAGAGAGAGAGAGAGAGAGACTGGACTCCGGTCTAGTGCAGAAGTGATGGGTGTTTTATTGGGAATTACAACAGGTCTTTTATACACAAAGTCAGATGTGGGAGGGGCGTCCCCCACCCACCAGAAACCTTAATCCATGAAAACTTAATCAATGATTGCCTTTAAACCCTTTTCATATGATAATCTTAAAATCCCATAACAAAGGATAACCTAATCCGTGACTGACATATTCTATAAACCTTTTTCATCCTAAGCTGATTGATTTATGCCAAGTTAAACAATTCTATAGAAGCTTAAGTATTCACTTTACAAACGAAAGTGGCCCATCCCAGAATGTTTGGAATGTGGCCCAGTCCAAAGTTCACAGTGGGCTACCTGCAAGTAATCCAGGCGCATTCTTTCAATAGAATGGCTGTCTTCTAAAACTATATTCTACACAATTTATACCTTATTCAACTTCAGTGAATCCTGAGATCACAACCCAGAAGCCTGTGACCAATACTAAGGCTCTTAGATGTGACTCAAGTTTGAATTGCAAGTTGTGTGAAAGCCGAAACTGCAGTTTGTGGAAGAATGGCAGCAATGAGCTTCTAAAGTGAGCTTGTGTTTGTCTCGGTCTCAGAGTTTTTATGTTTGAGCTTATAGGAGCTTAATCTGGTAAGTGCTGAGTAGAAAGGGGGAGGAAATGGGGTCAATAGCTCCCAAACGCATCCTAGTGGTCTCGGGGTCAACGGCCCTTCCTGATCCCTAATGCTCAGTGGGCCTCCATGGTTGGCTCCCAACAAATAGACATAGAATGGCAAACTGGATAAAACCACATGACCAGTAATTTACTGCCTCCAGGAAACTCATCTTACCACAACCCACAGAATCAAAATTAGAGAATGGAAAACAAATTTTCAGGTGAGTAGATCACATAAGAAGGCAGAAGTTGCAATTTCAGAAAAAAACAACCTTTAAGCCATCAAAAATTTTAAAAGATACAGAAGGTCACTACATAATGATAAAAGATTATCATGAAATATCCATCCTAAAAATATGTGTACCCAACACAGGAGCACCAGCTTTTATAAAGCAGCCACCAACTAAACTAAAAAAACTCATTTACTCTAACTTTATCTTAGCTGAGGATGTAAATACCCCACTAACAACCCTAGATCATCAAGGCAAAAAATTAACAAAGAGATTTGGAACCTCAACTTGATGCTTGACCAAATGGACTTTGTAGCTACCTACAAAACACTCTACCCAACAACCGCAGAATATACATTCTGCTCATCACCACATGGAACATACTCCAAGATCGACAACATCCTCGGCCATAAATCAAGCAGAAAGAAATTTCACAAGATTAAAATACCAGGCCAGGCTCGGTGGCTCAGCCTGTAATCCCACGCTTTGGGAGGCCGAGGTGAGTGGATTGCCTGACCCCATGGGTTCAAGACCCGCCTGGGCAACTTGAAAAGACCTCATCTCTACAATAAATCAAAAAATTAGCCAGGCGTGGTAGTGCACGCCTGTAATTCTGGCTACTGGGAAGGTTGAGGCGGAAGGATTGCCAGAGCCCAGCAGTCGAGGCTGCGGTGACCGGGAGCAGCCACTCCCCTCCAGTTTGGGCAACAGAGTGAGATTCCCACTCAAAAAAAAAAAAAAAAAGATTAAAATACTGCCATGCACCTTCTCAGATTACAGTGGAATAAAAATAAATATCACCAACAACAAAATTCCCCCAAAATCCACAAAGTCATGAGCACTAAACAGTATGATGCTGAACAACTCCTGGCCAACACAGAAATCAAAACAGAAATTAAAAGATTCCTGTAAACAAGTGAAAATGAAGAAACGTCTTACCAAAACCTCTGGGATGCCATGAAAACAATACTAAGAGGGGAATTTATATATCTATGAACACAAGAATATAGAAAGAGAACAAGTTGACAGCCTAATAAATCACCTAAGGGAGCTGGAAAGGCAAGACCCCCCAACCCTAAATTCAGCAGAACTCAGATTACCAAAGTAAAAGCTCAAATATGAAACACAGGAGACAAAAATGCCTTTTTAAAAAATCAATGAAACAAAAAGATAGTTCTTTGAAAGGATAAACAAGATTGATGGACCCCTAGCCAGAATGACCAAGAAAAAGCCCAAATAAACACAAGCAGAAATGCAAGAGATTAAGTTGCAACTGACCCTGAACAAAAGTTTATTAGTGATTACTATGCTCACCTGTATGAAAACAAACTCCCAAACCTAAATGTACTGGAGGACTTTCTAACATCACACAAGCTCCCAAGGATGAAAAAGAAGAAATTGAGATCCTAAATAGACCAATAACAACCCAGGAAATTGTCATAAGAAAACTACCTACAACAACAAAAACAAAAAAACCCTGGACAAGATGGATTTGTAGATGAATTCTACAAAACATACAAAGAGGAGTTGATACCAATCCTACTGAAGGCATTCCCAGCAATCAAGAAAGATGGAACTCTTCCCAAATCATTTTATTAAAGCCAGTATCATGAGGATACCCAAACAGGGCAGAGATCCAACAAAGAAAGAGAACTACAAGCCAATAGCCTGATGAACATAGATACAAAAATTCTCAACAAGAATCTAGCAAGTCAGCTCCAACAACACATCTCAAAATTCAGCCACCTTGACCAAGTAGACCCCAGGATGCAGGGCTGGTCCAACATCTGCAAAAACCTAAAGGTAACTAAATACATCAACAGATGTAAAAAACAAGTATCACATGATTATATTATTATATACAGAAAAAGCTTTCGATAAAATCCACCATACCTCCTTGATAAAAATCCTCAAATACCTAGGCATAGAGGGAACATACCTCAAAATAGTAAGAGCCATGATAAATCCACAGCCAATATATTGCTAAATGGACAAAAATTGGAAGCATATCCCCTGAAAACCAGAACAAGACAAGGCTGCCCACTCTCACCCTTCCTGTTCAACATAGTGTTGGAAGTCCTAACTAAAGCAATCAGACAAGAGAAAGAAATCAGGTGTATGCAAATAGGAAAAGAAGAAGTCAAGTAATCCCTCTTTGTTGATGACATGATCCTATACCTCAAAAAACCAAGAGAATCTGACAAAAACCTCCTTGCACCAATAAAGCACTTTGGCAAAGTCTCGGGGTAAAAATCAATGTACAAAAGACAGTTGCATTCTTATATACCAGCAAAAACTAGGCAGAGAACCAAATAAAAAGCACAATCCCATTCACAATAGCCACCACAAAAATGAAATACCTTGGCATCTTCCTAATCAGAGAAGTAAAAGATCTTTACAACAAAAACTACAAAACACTGCTCAAATAAGTCAAAAGTGCAACAAACAATGGAAATATTTTACACTCATGGATTGGAAGACTCAACATTGTTAAGATAGCCATCCTGTCAAAGTCAATCTACAGATTCAATGCTATAACCATTAAATTACCAACACCATTCTTCTCAGACCTGGAAACAACAATACAGAAATTCATATGGAAACATAAATGACCACAAATAGCCAAAACAATCCTAGAAAAAGAAACAAAATAGGAGGTTTCACACTTCCAGACTTTAAATTTTATTATGAAGCTACAATAATCAATACAAACTGGTACTGGTACAAGAACTGGCATGTAAACCAAGGGGATAGAATGGAGATTCTGGAAGCAAAACCTCAATTTTTCAACCAACTCATCTTCAAGAAAGCGTCCACCAACAACTACTGGGGAGAGAAGAACCTATTCAAGAACCTATTAAAGAGAAGAACCTATTAAATGTAAAAACGCAAACTCTAAGAATCTTAGAAAATGCAAGAGACACCATTATAGAAATCAGAATAGGCAGCCAATTCCTTATCAAAACCCCAAAAGCCCATGCCATGAGAGATAAGATAGACAAGTGGGACCTCATCAAACTGAAAGGCTTCTGCAAAGCAAAAGAAACCATCAAGAGAATAGAGAGACAGCCCACAGATGGGGAAAAATATTTGCCAACTGCATATCTGACAAAGGCCTAACATCCAGTATCTATGAGGAACTCAACCATGCTGAAAGAAAAAAAAACAATTCCATTAAAAAGTGGGCAAAGAAATGAGTAGACACTTCTCAAAAGAAGACATACAAACAGCCAACACATGAAAACACATGAAAAAATGCTCAGCCTCACTAATCATCAGAGAAATGTAAATCAAAACTACATTGAAATACCACCTAAAACAGTAAGAATGGCCACCATTATTCAAACAAAAGAAGATAGATGCTGGTGAGGATGTGGAAAAAAGGGAACACTTCTACACTGTTGATGGGAATGCAAACTAGTTCAACCTCTATGGAAAACAGTGTGGTGATTCCTAAAAGAACTAGAAATTACCATCCATATGATCCAGCAATCCCGCTTTTGGGAATATACATGGAGGAACTTAAATCACTATACAGAAAAAAAGTATGCTTATTGCGGTACTATTTATAATAGCAAAAACATGTAACCAGCCATGCTGCCCATCAAAATTGAACTTAATAAAAAAATGTCGTACATATACACGATGGAATATTATGCAGCCATAAAGAAGGACACAATATGGATTTAACAGCAACTCTGATGGTTTTAGATTCTATGGTACTCAGTGATCTATCATGGAAACAAAGAATTGAGTACCACATGTTCTCACTTATAAACAGACCCTAAAAATGTGCCATAATACTATAAGAAAGGGATTGGCAGTAATGGGAAACTGCTAGTGATGGGGGAGGCACATAACATTAATAAGGGTACCTGATCTCACCAGGCAAATTGGGAACCAAAGGGAGGTCCAAACTTTACCTGTATGATGACCATTTATATACCTAATACTGAATTGTATCCCACATTTTTATAATAAAATAAAAAATAAATTTTAAAAAATTGGTTTAATATAGGCACCTTTCACATATTTATTAAATTTATTCCTATCTATTTTGATAGTTTTATAAATATCTAATGCTATTTGTTGTTTGTTGCTAGTATTTTACAAATAAAAATTATTTTTGTATTTTGTATTTGCTTAAAAAATAAAAATTACCAAATTTACTTATTAATTTCTAAGCTTTTATAGATTAAATTGACAGCTAAACAGAGATAATCCATGTTACTCAGGAACTTTAAAGAAGCAGTGTACAGCGGTGATTTTCAAGAACATATGCTTTAAAGTCAGGCAGAGATGGGTTTAAGTTCTGACTTCATCCATGTTAACTTGGGCAACTTAATTTTCTCATCTGTAAAGCAGAGGTAACAATGGTATTAACTGCATAGGTATTAGACTATAGTAAAGTAACTGAAGGTAAGTATTCTGCCTGCAGCCTAGCAGGTTGGGCTTTTGCCTCAACTAATGCAAGCTATTAGATGTAAGCATTAAAAATCATATGACACCTAACAACTTTGTCCTCCGTTGGCCATAATGCTTTTTCTAAAACATTTCTGGTGTTATAAGTTTAGTCAAGAGGTAAAATGCCCTTATGTCATAAAAATTTTGCACATAGCCTTTCTAAGACCAGATCAATTGTGTATGGGGAAGAGTCTCCTACAGAGCCCTATAATCTTTCTTTCTTTGCTTCTGGCCCTTCAAGTCTGTGAAGGAAATAAACAAGGCGTTTTTAAATTTGAGTTCTTTTATCTTCTTAGGTATAGGTGAGTCCTTGATTCACCTTGGTCCTGTATCCTTAAATTCATGACTAAGATTTCTTGGCTTTTAATTTCCTCCCTATTCTTATATGGCAAATATAAGAATTCCCATCAAGAGAAACCTGAGAGTTCCCTAAGGCTAACCTCTCTACTTACTTAACTGTTTCCAGTATCAAGAGTCTTCATTCTTCAGTCTTTACTCAAGTGGACAGTATAAATGCCTAAGATTAATAAGTAAACCGCATCAGAGTTAAATTGTTTCTGTTACCAATTCCAAGTTCATTATAAATTCAAACCTAAAATGGGTGTGAGGTGGGGCGGGGGTGCTGCATATGTAGTATGTATGTGTGCATGTGTATGTGGGTATATATCCTGATAGATCGACCTCTATTAACTTGAAAATAGACTGTAATTATGTAGTGTAACCACTCTCTTTGTCTGTTCAACTCCATTCAGAAAGGATTCAGTTCACTGATATTTTCTGAGCATTTGCTGGATGTGTGAAGACAGCAAAAAATAAATCACCACTATCTTTACTCCCTGCTAAACTTTTTAAAAGTTTTATAAATGTCTCCAATCTTGAGGCCTTATATTCTGTAAATATACACAAAGGAATTTATAGACTGTGTAGAAAATGCCTGCAGTGAAAAGTGGTAATCTAAGCTAAATTTCCTTTAGAAGACCACTTTTTTGTATATAGTGAACCCAAGACCTGTTACAATCTTAACTCATTTTTGCCTCAGTTGTGAATGAACCTAACCAACTATCAAGAGCTTTAGACACAATACAAAATTAATGCAGAATAACTAATATTTTGTTTTAGAAATCTAGATAAGGTAAGAGTTTACAAGTTACCCCACCAATGACCAGACTATGCTGAGGTTGGGAGAATAAGCAGATTTACTCTTTTAAAAAAATTTTTTTTATTAAGATATTATTCACATACCATACAATTTGCCTATTTAAAGTGTACAAATCAATGCTTTTCAGTATATTCACAGATATGTGCAACTATTACCACAATCAGCTTTAGAACATTTCATTATCTTAAAAAGGAGCACTATCTACTTTAGCTGTCAGTTCCCCTCCCAATTCCCTTCCCAGACTCGTGACCACTTAACTTTTTATTTCTGTAGATTTCTTCATTCTAGACTTTCATGTGAATAGAATCATATAATGTGTGGACTTTTATAATATAATATTGGTTTCATTTATTAATATATAATATATATAATATATAATATAATGATTGGTTTCATTCCCTTAGGATAATGTTTTGAAGGTTCATCTAAGTTGTAGCATATATCAGTTCTTCATTACGTTTTATTGTCAAGTAATAGTCCATTGTATGGATAATACCACATTTTGTTTATCCATTTGTCTTTGATAGATATTTGACGGTTTCCCCCATGTACCAGTTTTTGTGTGAGCATGTGTCTTTCATTTCTCTTGGGTACATATCTAGGAGTGGAATTGCTGGATCATATGGTAATTCCATGTTTACTTATTTGAGGAATTGCCAGACCATTTATGAAAGCAATTGTACAATTTTACATTCCAAGCAAGTTTACTTTTAAAAAGATCTTAGAATTTTTTTTCCCCAAAATGTAACAAACAAACAAATGACAAAAGAAAACAATCTACTTACCATGGAGCTGAAATATACTCTGAACCTTAGAATTAGCCAATCACTATTTAACTATTGTGCCTATAAGGAAAGATAAACTGAGAGCCAAAATGTTGATACACAGACTTCAGAAATATAGCTTGTCTTTTATTGGGGACTCCTCGGATCTGGGTTAGGGTAATACATTTATTCCAAAAAAGCATCTGGGGAAAGCACTCTTGGCTTAGATTAGAATGTTCTAGAACTTATGAGTTTCAAAACATAAACTACTCATGTCATATGAGCCTGGGGGATAAAAAAATAACATCTTTTTCAAAGAAATAAACTTTTAAGATAAACTGGGGATGCTTGGAGCAAAATCATCGCTCCATTCTAAGATTCCAGATAAGCTCATTTTTGAACTGTGCTTTGGAAGCATTATTTCTTTTTGTGTAAACAAGTAATTGAATGTAAAAAGAAAAGTGTGAAGTGGTAAGGGGGTCTAATACAGAATATTTCCAGCAGGAGGGAACATTGTAGCTCAAATTGAGGCTCCAATACTTTCAAGAATCTATGTTTATTTATGTTTGACTAGAATGAGGGTAGTGTCTTACTTTTTTAAGACACACAAAAAAGAAGGTTTTGAGATCAAAGATATTTTCATTGTACTTGATTTTCTTTCCATACTTAAAAAAATCACAATGGTTTGTTCTTGAATTTTTTTATGTCATTCAAGAAAACAAATTAATTACTCTTTTCTCCTACAAATCACCGTCTCATGTGATATGAAAATTGGATTCCCTCCTGTTTTATGTTTGGGTTGGAGATGTAAATGTAGTACATTATTCTGGATTTTTTTCTTTTGTATGAACAGTAAATTATCCTGCCAATGAACATCTCCTCACTATTACTTAAGTCTGATTAGAAGCAAAATGCTGCAGAGGAGAGATCTACTCTCATTGCTATATTAAGTATAATTTCACTATTCTCTACAGCAATTGTTTCTGTCATATTTCTCCAAGAAGCATGTTGAAAAACGATGCTATAAAAAAGATGGAAGTCTTTTCAGATGTTTGACTCTCTTTTATCTATCATCTAAAAAAATACATTTTAAAAGAAATATTTTATTATCATCTAACACCAAAAAGTCATCCAATGCAGAAATCTGCATTTTCTGACAGTATTTTGCGAAGTCTAAGCTCTTTTGTTTGTTTCCTTTTTGAGGCTTATACATTCAAAACCTGTGGTACTATGACCAGGGTCCTATAAGGGTAAAAAGAATTTTTGCTTATTGTCCTCATGCTGCCAGAGTCATCAAGGAGATTCTGAGTTCTAGTATATGAAAACAGGCTGGTTTTCCCGTGTGCTTTTCACTGTTGTAAGGGGTTCATGCAGGACCAAATTCATAGACCAGAGGGTCAGATTCTGAGTGATATAGAGGAAAACAGAGCATGTCACCTTTTTTCTACTAATGCATACCTTGTAGAAGGCACCCTGCTCAAGAAAAAGCTCTTATTTTATTCCCATATGATATCGTGTGTGTGTGTGTGTGTGTGTGTGTGTGTGTGTGTGTGTGTGTGTGTGTGTGTAAGTACACATGTGTACAATTGACACTTGAACAACACAGGCTTGAATTGGGCGGGTCCACTTACACAAAGATTTTCTTCTGCCTCTGCTACCTCTGAGACAGTAATACTGATCCCTCCTCCTCAGCCGACTCAATGTGGAAATAGTGTGGATAAAGACCTTTACGATGGCCCACTTTCACCTAATGAATAGTAAATATATTTATCTTCCATGTAATTTCCTTAAATAAAGTTTTCTATTCTCTAACTTACTTAGTGTGAGATTGCAGTATATAATATATACAAAATGTGTTAATGGACTGTTTATAATATTGATAAGTCTTCCAATCGACAGAAGGCTATTAGTAGTTAAGTTTTGGGTGAGTCAAAAGTTATATGTAGATTTTTGACAGGGTCAGCACCCCAATCTCTATGTTGTTGAAGGGTTAATTGTGTATATATATATGCACACATATGTAATTCACTGGCTGTATTACCTTGTGCAAGAACCCTGACCTCTTATCTGTTTCATGATCTATAAATTGGAATAAGTAGAGGCATTGAATATGATTGTGTGCATGTATTTCTATAATAAATAAAAGATAAAAGAACACGAAAATGCCACCCTTCCCCCACATCCTGTGTGCTTTCATTCTAGGCTCTGTATTTTTCAGCAATGCCTGAAGCATATCAAACAACAGGACTCTTGACTTTAAAAGAATTTACCTTTTATTACATCATTGAGATCTTTCGTAAAATTATATGAATATGTATATAATCTTACTTATTTCTTAAAAGACCCCTAGAATTTAAATGCCTCTACTTACTCCATGAAACAGATAAGAGGTCAGGATTCTTGCACAAGGTAATACAGCCAGTGAATTACACTATGAGAATGCTGATCCCGATCTCCCAAATGTATTTTCTCAATATATCTGAAGTATTATTATTAAACAAGTAGCCACTAAAGAAATAAAAAATCTAGCTCCTTTATTCTATTGTAAAGAAAACTATTGTCCAGAGAGGACAAAGATACACAGCTAGTAAGTAACAAAATTCAAATCAAAATGAGATTTTTTGACCTTCAAAATCTATGCCTTTCAAATCCTCAAAATACTTATTTTTTATTCTTTATATGGAGATATTTAATATTGAGTATCTCGTTTTAAATCTACAATTAGTGTGGAGAAAGCCATGCCAAAACTTTGGGGGCCTTTTCTTGTTGAGCAATCTACTCTTATTTCTAAAACTGTTCTTCTTTGGGTTTAATCAGTGAGAAGATGGAAAATTGATTTTGAGGACTTCTTGGTTTCATTCTGGGGAAAGTTGAGCCAACTCATTCCTAGCATGGGTTCCAAGGTTCTGATGATTACTTTCTTCAAGAATCAGAAAGGCTGCAGCCTCTTTACCTAGATTTCATTATAATGCAGCAAGAAGAGGCAGGGCTGTGTTTGTTCAGATCAGAGCTTCTCAGGAAGTGGTGTGAGCATGATAAATGTGTCTTGAAATAAAAGATTACTCTTCGGACTTCTTACAACCAATGCATTTCACTTTCATTAGGGACCTCTCACTTTCACAGTTAAGGGACAGTGGAATAATTAGTAATGTATTCATCAGAACCCTTTCAATTGTAACTGATTTTTAAAAACACATTTTACACTGGGCTGTGCAAAAAAGGGGAAATTGGGGTCTCATTTAAGTGATATCTTCAAAAGTAGTATCTTTAAGGCATGGCTTGACAAATGGCTAATACCATGACACTAAGAGCTGATTTTTTTTTTTTTTTTTGAGTTGGAGTCTCACTCTGTCACCCAGACTGGAGTGCAGTGGCTGCTCCCGGCCACCGCAGCTTCGGCCTGCTGGGCTCCGGTGATCCTTTCGCCTCAGCCTTCTGAGTAGCTGGAACTACAGGTGCATGCTACCATGCCCGGCTAATTTTTGATTTATTGTAGAGATGAGGTCTCACCAAGTTGCCCAGGTGGGTCTCAAACCCTTGGGCTCAGACGATCCACTCACCTCAGCCTCTGAGCCCGGCTAAGAGCTGAGCCACTGAGCCCGGCTAAGAGCTGATTTCTTTCTGCCTCTTGCCTTTGCCCTTTGCTATGTTAGCTCCATTCTTAGATGATCATCCCTTCTAAGAGTAAAATAGTGATAACTACTCAAGTTCAACTATAATGGAAAAAGAATTTGCTTACCCAATAGCTCATACAAAATCCTGGAACCAAATTTTACCTTTTAGAAGACCAGTGGTGACACAGTGAGGAAATAGAGCATTTATTGAAAGATGATTAGAGCCCTGTACTGGAGTTACCTAATCTAGTTTTACTATTGTGTGGCCTTGGGCAAGTTTATTTACCTCTTTAGGACTAAAATTTGTTCCCTGTGAAATGAGGGACTACATTATCTCTAAGGCATATTCCAGTTCTAATGTAATAGTTTTTGATTTGTGAAATGATCCATAATCTGAAAGTTGAAAAGCTCCAGTTATATCATCTATAAAATAATCTAAGATGGGTTTTAGGTAGAAGTTGCATGTTATATCCATAAAAGCATGAAACCTAGAGAAAGGAGAGAAGAGAGAGGGAGCAATTAACCATACCCAAATGGATTTAAAATTAGGGAGAGGTACCTAGCAAAGTGAAATTAGAGGTTGTTAAAAGAAGCTTGATGAATAAACCCTGGGCACTTAAAAATGAGAGATATTGTCTAGGTGCAGTGGTTGATACCCGAAATCCCAGCAGTTTGGAAGGATTGCTTGAGGCCAGGAGTTCAAGGCTAGCCTGGGCAACATAGTGAGACCTTGTCTCAGAAAGAAAGAAGAAAGAAAGAGAGAGAGAGAGAGAGAGAGAGAGAGAGAGAGAGAGAGAGAGAGATAAGGGAGGGAGGGAAAGAAAAGAAAGAAATATTCACTAAAAAAAATTCACAAGCCAATGTGCACTAGTGTTCATGAGTAAAATTGATATTATGTTGTACTGTGCCATTGACATATAGGGATTAGGTCTTGGAAATGAAAGAACTTAATATTCAACAAAATGCTTCCTTCAGTCATCTGGGCATCTATCATTCAATAAGAATTAACTCAGTCCCCATCTCTTCTGAAAAATATAAAAATAATAATAATAATACTTCTTTGCAACTTTTAACTGCATTGCATTTTGTCACCATTAGCACTTCCTCTACTGTGCAATTTAGTCCTTTCTAACATGAAGTTTTCTCTTCTCTTGTGTGTGTGTGTTTTGTGTACATGTAAGCCATTCTCGACTTGATCTCACAGCATCATCACCACTGTAGTTTATTCCTTCCATCTATAAATATTCTCTTCCCTTTACTATCCTTTTCTCCTTGTAGCTCTTCACTGTTCTGGATGTTTTCATCAGTTCATTCAATATACTCCTCTTTGCTTATCATTTAAATGTTGCTATTTGGGACTTCTGGCAAGAAGGTGATGGGGCAGCTCGGTCTGTGAGACTCTCCACTGAGGAGAACACAAAGAGACTCTGGTTCTCTCCCTGGAGGCTGTAGATCCCATCATCGGCAGCCTGCTCTTCACACAGAGCTGGGCCGTAGACTTTGCTGAGGCATCACCGTGGTATGGGCAGCTACTGTGGCTGCCGTTGCCACCACTACCGCCACAGCCAGCAGCCATTCCACATCACTGCCAGTGCCTGAGGCAGCCTAAGACGCTGCAGCCTCCGAGGCAGCCATTCCACATCGCACTGTCAGTGCCTGAGGCGAACTGCAGCGGCTGCTGCCAAGGCAGCCATTACACATCGCACAACCCATGCCTGAGGCAATCCACGACTTCAGACCTTGAAGCTCCTGCAAGCAAGATCTGTTGAGGTTTACTACCACCATGACGTCCTGCCAGGCCATGGGTCTCCTCCCGTGTGCCTTGAGGCAACATCTCCCTCCCCTTAGGGGCGGGTGAGCAGCTGAGATAAAGACCATCTGGAGTGAGGGATAACACCACCTGCTGGTGATTCAAGGTAACAACACCGAAAGGGGATAAAAATGGAAGCCTGATAGACACAGGCCAGATCTGAGTGATGAACGGGGCAGTCGTGCACTGAGTGATGATCTGAACAGCCCTTCACAACAGGCCAAGGGCAACTAATCCTAAACTGTGAATAAATATACCAGCTTGAAAAGACAGCTAGAAATCAGAGCTGAAATGACATTCGACTTAAACAAAAAGTCTCAGAGTGTGCTTGATTGGTTCTGTTAGTTTACTGACTTGATTCTATTCCTTTTGTTTTGTTCCTTTTTTTTCTTTTCTTCTCTCTGTAAACTGTATCTTTGTATAGAGGAATAGCACACCAATAAGGAGGTTGGTTAGCTTGTATGTTAGTAACATTGTATGTTTTAGGGTTTTTTTGTATGGGAGTTGGTTAGTTTGTAGCCGTGGTCTATTGTTTTTATATGTTTCAATTTTTGTCTCTCTCTCCATTTGTTGGTACACTTGTCTGTTTTCACCCTTACTCCTCTCTCTCTCTCCACCACCCTCTTCCCCCCACTGCCTGCTCCATTCTCTTCCCTCTGTTAACCGCATTTTATTTCAGGGAGTAAACCTATAACCACACTGCATGGACAGATTCCAAGGCAGTGGGAAGTGGGTTTCAGATTATTCATACACCTGCCAGCAGATACCAGGAACTGCAGAGAGATCCTGAATCACAGCTCCACCCTTAAGTAAATCTCAAAACTGCAAAAAGGACCACCCCCAACCTACAGTGCAACTCCAGAATTGAACAAAGTAAGAGGACATACATAAAGAAAAATAGGAGATTGAACAAACAGAAGTAAAAACAACCGCTCCACCCCTGAATAACAGAATTAAAGAAGACGGTGACATGGAGGGAAGGAAAAAGTAGGGAAGGGAAAACAAAAGCAACAACAACAACAACAACAAAAACCACACAAATGAAGAAAAACCAAAAGAAGAATGTAGGTCTCACACAGACCCCTGGGAGGTCAGACATTGAGAAAACAGACTTTGGAACACAAACAATGAAGAGCCCCCAGAATGACTGGTCACATGAAACAAACCCAGACATCAAGACATTAATAGAGAGAATTAAAAGAATCAAGGAGAGACAAGAGAAAAATAGGAAGGAGCTGATGTCAGAAATAACAGCAGTAAAGAATACTGTGATGGAAATAAATAACAAACAAATAAGCATGGAAAGCAGAATTAGCCAAGCAGAAGAAAGAAACTCAGAGCTCAAAGACCAAAACACAGAACTAACCCAAACTGTCAAAAACATGCAAAAGAAGCTCAAAAAGACAGAACAAAACCTTCAAGAAATGAATGATTACTTCAAGAGACCAGACCTAAGAGTAATTGGCCTTCCTGAGGCACGGAGAGAAACAGAGGCCACACTGGAACAAACATTTCATGAAATCATTCAAGAAAACTTCACTCATCTCATCAGTAATGTGAAAATTCAAACACAAGAGATTCAGAGAACCCCTGAAGATAACAAATGAGAAGACCAACTCCCAGACACATAATAATTTGCCTAAATAATTAGGTATAAAAGAAAAAATCCTAAAGGCAGCAAGAGAAAAGGTCAGACTATCTACCAGGGAAGACCAATTAGAATAGCAGCAGATTTGTCTACAGAAACCCTCCAGGCTAGTAGAACTTGGAGCCCTATCTTCAAAGTTCTCAAAGATAAACAATTTCAACCAAGAATTACCTACCCAGCCAAGCTAAGCTTCATCAGTGAGGGAGAATAAAAATCTTTCCCAGATACCCAATCCCTAAGAACCTACACTGCCACCAGACCACCTCTATAAGAAACACTTAAGAAAGTATTGAACACAGAAGAAAAGAAAAAAAGAACAACAACGTTCTTCACAAGAGTATAGGCAAAAGATTAAAAACACACATGAACCAACTCCAGAACCAAAAGAAAGACAACACCCAAACAGAAAGAACACAACTCTGTAAGAACATTATAATAGGGATCAACTCTCACATTTCAATAATTAGCTTGAATGTGAACAGACTAAATGCACCACTGAAAAGACATAGAATGGCAAAATGGATAAAATATCACCAGGCAAAAATTTATTGCCTTCAAGTGACTCACCTCACTAGAAAGGACACTTACAGACTCAAAGTAAGAGAATGGGAAACAACTTTTCAGGCAAATGGAACACAAAAGAAAGGAGGAGTCACGATATTAATCTCAGAAAAAATACCCTTTAAGCTATCAAAAATCAAAAAAGATACAGAAGGCCACTACATAATGATAAAAGGTTCAATTCATCAACAAGAAATATCCATCCTAAACATATATGTACCCAACATAGGAGCACCAACTTTCACAAAGCAGCTTCTGTGTAAACTAAAAAAAGACATCGACTCCAACACCATCATAGCTAGGGACTTCAATACCCCACTCACAACCATAGATCAAGACAAAAAATCACAACCCTACATCAAGACAAAATACCCCACTCACAACCCTACATCAATAAAATACCCCACTCACAAAAAAAATACCCCACTCACAACCCTACATCAAGACAAAAAATCAGCAATGAGATCCGAAACCTCAATGTGACTCTTGACCAAATGGACTTCATTGATACCTACAGACCACTCCATCCAAAGACCACAGAATATACATTCTATTCATCACCACATGGAATCTACTGTAAGATCGACCACATACTTGGCCATAAATCAAGTATAAGCAAATTTAAAAGGACCAAAATTTTACCAAGTACCTTCTCGGACCACAGTGGAATAAAAATAAGCATTAACACCAACAAGTTCCCCCAAAACCCACAAAGACATGGACACTAAACAACTCCTGGGTCAACAATGAAATCAAAACAAAGATTAAAAGATACCTGGGAACAAATGAAAATGAAGAAACATCTTACCAAAATCTCTGGGACACCATGAAAGCTGTAGTAAGAGGGGAATTTATATCCCTACAAACCCACATGAAGAAAATGGAAGGATCACAAATTAATAGCCTAACAAGCCACCTACAAAAGCTGGAAAAACAAGACCAAAAAAACCTAATTTCAGCAGAAGAATCCAGATCATCAAAATAAAAGCCCAAATCCAGGACATAGAAAACAAAAAGATAATACAAAAAATCAATGAAACAAAAAACTGGTTCTTTGAAAGGATAAACAAGATTGATGGTCCCCTAGCTAGACTGACCAAGAAAAAGAGAGAAAAAAGTCGGGCTCGGTGGCTCAGCCTGTAATCCCACACCTTTGGGAGGCTGAGGTGAGTGGATTGCCTGAGCCTGCGGGTTTGAGACCTGCCTGGGCAGCGAGACCTCATCTCCACAATAAATCAAAAAATCAGCCGGGTGTGGTAGCGCATGCCTGTAATTCCGGCTACCTGGAAGGCTGAAGCAGAAGGATTACCGGAGCCCAGCAGGTCGAGGTTGCGGTGGCCGGGAGCAGCCACTGCACTCCAGTCTGGGCGACAGAGTGAGACTCCAACTCAAAAAAAAAAAAAGAAAAAGAGAGAAAAAGCCCAAATAAACACAATCAGAAACACAAAAGATGAAGTAACATCTGACCCTGAAGAAATACAAAAGATCATTAGAGACTACTATGTACACTTGTATGGAAACAAACTTGAAAACCTTTCAGAAATGGAGGACTTTCTGTCATCACACAACCTGCCTAGGTTGAAACAAGAAGAAATTGAGACCCTAAATAGACCAATAACAATCAAGGAAATTGACTATGTAATAAGAAAACTACCTACAAATAAAAGCCCAGGTCCAGATGGCTTTCCAGCAGAATTCTACAAGACATTTAAGGAGGAGCTGATACCAATCCTACTGAAGGCATTCCAGGTGATTGAGAAAGATAGAGTTCTCCCCAAATCATTTTATGAAGCAAACATCACATTGATACCCAAGCCAGGTAAAGACCCAACAAAGAAAGAGAACTACAGGCCAATATCTTTGATGAACATAGATGCTAAAATTCTCAACAAGATACTAGCACACCGGATTCAACAACACATCTCAAAAATCATCCATCATGACCAAGTAGGCTTCATCCCTGGGATGCAAGGCTGGTTCAACATTCATAAAACTATAAATGTAATTAAATACATCAACTGATGTCAAAACAAAAACCACATGATTATATCATTAGATGCAGAAAAAGCTTTTGATAAAATCCAGCACTGCTTCTTGATAAAAACCCTCAAACATCTAGGCATATGGGGAACATACCTCAAAATAGTAAAAGCCATCTACGAGAAACCCACAGCCAGAATACTCCTAAACAGACAAAAATTGGAACCATTTCCCCTGAAAACTGGCACAAGACAAGGATGCCCACTCTCATCCCTCCTGTTCAATATAGTATTGGAAGTCCTGGCTAGAACAATCAGAGAAGAGAAGGAATCAGGGGTATTCAAATAGGAAAAGAGGAAGTCAAGCTATCTCTCTTTGCAGATGACATAATTGTATACCTTGAAAACCCATAAGAATCTGTCAAAAACCTCCTTACACTGATAAAGGACTTTGGCAAAGTCTCAGGATATAAAATAAATGTACAAAAGACAATTGCATTTCTTTACACCAATAATAAACAAACAGAAACCCAAATAAAAAGCACAATTCCATTCATAATAGCCACAAAAAAAATGAAATACCTTCGCATCTTCCTAACCAGAAATGTGAAAGACCTTTACATTGAAAACTACAAAATACTGCTCAAAAAAATCAAAGATGACACAAACAAGTGGAAAAATATCCCATGCTCATGGATTGGAAGAGTCAACATTGGGAAGATGTCCATTTTACCTAAGACAATCCTACAGATTTAATGCAATATCCAACACATTACCAGCAACATTCATCTCAGAACTAGAAAAAGCAATACAGGAATTCATATGGAAATATAAATGACCAAGAATAGTGAAAACAATCCTCAACCAAAAAAAAAAAAAAGCAAGGCAGGAGGTATCACATATTCCCAGACTTTAAACTTTTTTATGAAGCTACAATAATCGAAACAGCCTGGTATTGGTACAAGAGCAAACATATAGACCAATGGAATAGAACTGATATTCCAAGCAAAACCTCAATTTCTCGACCAATTCATCAAAGCCTCCACCACCCACTACTGGGGAGTGGAGAACCTATTCAGTAAATGGTGCTGGGAAAACTGGCTGACCACATGCAGAAGATTGAAACAGGACCCCTATCTATCCCCATACACAAAAATTAACTCCAAATGGATCAGAGGCCTAAATGTAAAACCTTAAACCGTAAGGACCTTAGAAAATGAAGGATATACCCTCATGGAAATTGGAACTGGCATCCAATTCCTGAACAAAACCCAAAACCCACAGGCCATGAGAGATAAGATAGACAAGTGGGACCTCATTAAACTGACAAGCTTCTGCAAAGCCAAAGAAACCATCAAGAAAGCAGGGAGACAGCCTACAGACTGGGAAAAAGTATTTGCCAACTCCAGGTCCGTCAAAGGCTTAACATCTTGAATCTACAAGGAACTCAAACGTGCTGAAAAGAAAAAAAACAAACAACCCCATTATAAAGTGGGCAAAAGATATGACATCCGAGCTGCCAATAGACACATGAAGAAATGTTCAACCTCACTAATCATCAAGGAGATGCAAATCAAAACCACACTGAGATACCACCTAACTCCAGTCAGAATGTCAATTATCAATAACTCAAAAAATAACAGTTGCTGGAGAGGGTGTGGTGAAAAGTGAACACTCCTACACTGTTGGTGGGAGTGCAAACTGGTGCAACCTCTGTGGAAAACAGTGTGACAATTCCTAAATACTCTAAATATCAACCTCCTATATGACCCTGCAATCCCCCTACTGGGAATATACCCTGAAGAACTCAAATCACTCTACCAAAAAGATGCCTGCACACGTATGTTTATCACAGCATTGTTCACAATAGCAAGAACCTGGAATCAGCCATACTGTCCATCAAAAGAGGACTGGATTTTAAAAATGTGTACATATACACGATGGAATACTATGCAGTCATAAAAAAGAACAAAATCATGAACTTTGCAGCAACCTGGATGGAACTGGAGTCAATATACTGAATGACCTCTCACAGAAACAAAGATCTGAGTATCACATGTTCTCACTCATATTAACGGGCCTTGAACATCCACCGTAATACTATTAAAAACAAAGACTGACAGTGGTGGGAAAGTATGGGGGGGGAGGGGAAGAGAGGTGGGATTAACGGTAGTCAATATCTGTCTGAGGACAGGGAGACATCCCTTATCAACGAGGGTGCCTGAACGAAGCATATTTGTATACCTAACCCTAAACTGTACCCCACAATATCAAAATAAAAAATATTAATATAAAAAAAATCAATCAACCAAACTCAGCAATAAAAAAAAAGTTGCCATTCTTTAGGCTTCTGACCTTGACTCACTTCTCTTCCCAATTTTCACACTATCCCTTTATAATTATACCCACTCCCATGGTTTTAATTATTCTTCATTTTCTGGAAAATCCTACAGCTATTTTTCTGATCCTGGTCAAATATTTTTCCCAAAATCTAGATGTATTTACTTACCATAGTTCTCTACTTGAATTTTTTTTCACTACTTTATTTTATTTTTATTTTTTTATTTTTTTTAAATTGGAGTCTCACTCTGTCACCCAGACTGGAGTGCTGTGGCACGCTCCCACAGCCTAGTCCTGCTGGGCTCTGGTGATCCTTCCGCCTCAGTCTTCCAAGTAGCTGGAACTACAGGCGGCGCACGCTCACAGGCCCGGCTAATTTTTGATTTATTGTAGAGAAGAGATCTTGCCAAGTTTCCCGGGATTGCTCAGGCAATCCACTCACCTCAGCCTCCCAAAGTGCTGGGATTACAGGCTGAGCCACCGAGCCCAGCCCCACTTTAAACTTCAAATATTCAAAGTTAAATTGATGGATTCTCCCCATATTGTCTTAATCACAGCTACTTCGTTCTTGCCATCCTATGTATGTAAATGTCACCATCATTCAATTGCCTAAGTTAAAAACGTGGAAGTCATTCTTATTGCTTCTTCCTCTACTGTTTTCCATTAATAACCAAGTTTTGTGAACTCTGCCTCTTACATGTCTCTTAAAGTTGTGTATACCTAACTTCTGACTACTAATACACTATTCTAGAGTCATTGTCTCCTCTCACCTATAGCTCTTTGCAAAACTACCGACTGGTCTTTCTGTTATCATTCCTCCTCAACCCCCATTTTATCAACTATTCTTCTTGTTCCGCAAAGGAGCTGTCTCTTCTTGTCTCTGCTTCAAATGTGTCAGTGAGTGTCCCTTGTTATTAGCATATAAAACAGTGTTCTGAAAATAATCCTACAAGGCTTATTCCTGTCTACCTCCGTTGTATTCCTCACAACATTCTCTTTTTTTACTCTCTAGCTCCAGTCATTCCATAGATGGAAACCATTTTATAAAGAAATGAAAGTGTCAAAACAAACCAGTGTCCTATTTAAGCATATCAAAAGAGTTGAAGAAATAATTTCCTTTTTTGATCAAAGCTAATAGCACATTTAAAAATTATATTCTAATCAAATTTTATTAAAATGCATACTTTAAGGGCTATTTTCCTGAGGCAATGAGATTAAGGCAAGTTAACCTTCTTGACTTGAGATTGATTTTCAAAATGAAAGAATTAACTAGAAAGTTCCTAAAGTAATAAAACTATCTAGCAACCAGGCCTAGAGATTTTTACTGAATACATTTTAGGTGGGGCACAGAATGCAGTATTTTAATAAGCCTCCAAAATGACTCTATTGCAGGAAATCCAAAGATCATAGCCTGAGAGAATTTCAAGGGGAACAATATTGTCCTGCTGCAGCCAGGTGGGTGTCCACTCCTGACAGCTCCAGGGATCATGGGGAAAAAAATGCTTTAAGCTTTTTATCCAACGCTTTTATCTTTCATGTGTGTTTTAAACATTTTTCCTGGATAAGGACTAAATTTCTTACAAGCCCAGCTTTATTCCTGTCACAGCATGACAGTTAGTCAATGTTTGCTGCTCCTGTAACCACGGTCCTCCTCTGTGGATGCACAGTCTTCTTTTTGCAGGATGGGGTGGTTTCACAAAATGCCATATATACAAATGTAAGTATATATACTTATATGTGGTCTAATATATTTAGTTTTTTAAATCATATCCTCACATCAAAGTGGGTTTCCCCTTTGTTTTTCTTTTTTTCCCCCACTCTTCCTCTGTTCTAGTCACTCATTTAACAAATATTTAATAAATGCTTTCTATTTTCCCAACTCTGTGATGGGTACAGGTAGATCTTATAATAAATAAGTCATACTGGTCCCAGTCCCCACAGAGTTTCCAGTCCATTGACAGAGACAATGAGGAAATAAGAACATTGTATAACACATTCTTTAATTACAGTTGTAGAGGTGCTATGAGGAAAAATAGTGCACAATAACAGCAAATGCTTTGGGGGCCATGTACACATAAACACACCCACACACGTCTTCCGTTTCTGCAGTCTTGCAAGGCAAGAAAGAATCTCTTTGACCTAGACACTGGATGATGCTAAATTTGCCAGTTGATCAAGAATACTTAACTGTGTGGATTTGTCCTAAAGTCTTGAAATATCCTTCAATATTTAGGGAGTAATTTTTAAATGGTGATTTTTTTTTCACATGTAATTTCAAATAAATAGTACCCAATACAACCACTTTTCTGTTATAATAAGATTCTACTATAATAAAATATATTTCAGGGAGGCTTACGCCTATACTAGCTCATATGTGCTATTTCCCCAGCCTGGAAAAGCACATTTGTTATCTGTTGTGGATCTACCTCTTTACTTTGTACTGTGACAATAATGACTCAAAAAGGCAGATGGAGCATAGGCATCAGACATTCGGGGGCACTGTGTATGAATGTGTTGCTTTTACTACTTTTGGGTGACACAATTTTCAGGTCTCATGATTCATGATCAGGTCTCCTGGAATTGATCCCTCTAGTCTGGGCAGGAGTTTGTTTTTTTCGGGGATAAGGTGACTTAGCAATGTTTATATCTTTGCAATTATATGGTAATAATAATAGCAGGGGAAAATGTAATCCACCATGCCAAGTACTTCCTTTCATGAACATTTGTGCTTTCCTGAAGCCTCTGTGCATCCTATATAGGCATGTCCCTCACTAAGCACTGTGGTTCCAGTTGGGCTGTTGAGTGAGAGCATGCTGGCACCTGTGCTTGTGGCTTGTCCAGAGCAATAGCTCTTTCTTGTCAGCTGGCTGACTGTTAGGCCCAGCAAGAGAGCATACTACCTTCCAAATAAATGCTTTGCAGGGGTTATACTCAAAGCTATCAATAGTAAAGAGTGCTTTCATCTTTCTTTTTTCTCTTCTTGTATTTTCAGTGGGTATCCAGCAGTGAAAACATGACCAGCAAAAGGCAGAGGCCTTGTAACAGTCTTTAAAACTCATACAGATAGTTTTCAGTCCTTAACTGTTCAAAAATAACATGCATTATTAACTGAAATATTAGCTTTAGGGTTGAAAATTCATTATAATAACCTTCTAACCTACCTGTTGGGTCTATTGCTTCCTTCTTCTTCAGGATTACAAATGTGCTACCTGAAAGACTTGGTTTGGGGAACTAGAAACATTCTTGAATTTTCTGAGAAATATATTGATAATTCTTGTAGTTGTGTGTTAATTATAACAGTGAGGTAGTCTCAGGAGTAAAAAAATGCAAAAACTTTTTAAAATATTGAGGCACCAATATTTTATTGTTCAGGAACCTGTTGGTTGAAAGTGAAGCTGAGCCAATTAATGTGGCCTAAATCAAAAGATACATTTATCACAAAGTCTGGGAATTGAAAAGTCCATCAGATATGGCTGAATCCAGGAATCCAAACTGTACAGTCAGGGCTTAGTCTATCTCCTTCCATATCGCTACTTTTTAAATCTCTTGTCTCATTATTAAACATGAGATCATCCCTGGCAGCAAAGGCTTGTACATCTTTACAACAATTAAATGCAGCTTTTTGGGTAGCCCAAGGTTTCTCTCTAATCAGACTAACTTAGGTAGCACCATCAATCTTTGAACCAGCCAATCTGCTTACTTGGAGATCAAGGAGATTGAATGTATTCACACTCCAAATCTGGATCACATAGCTACCCTTTAAAATGAAATAAGCATGATATTAGCTGAGCAGCACCACCCAAGTCACTTGGACAAAAAGTTCAGGATGGGTTTTTCCCCAAAGGAAAACCAGGTTTCAGTTTTCATAAGGTAGAAAAATGGATACCAAGCAGACAAAAATAGTCAATATCCACTACTCAAGTCATGGAACATCCAAGGATTCTTCCTTGCAGAACATCTGTCCCCACTCTTGCCTGGCCAACTAGGCTTAAATTACTTCTTTTAGGGCTTTAATGCACTGAGTTTCATCCCACCTAAAGTTCTCCTCACTTTCTCTCCATCAGGCAACTGCTTATTTCCTGAACATACCCTTCATTTTCACGCCTCCATACTCTTACTCTTGTTCTTTTGCTCTCTTGTCCGTCTTGATCGTACTTCTTTTCATCTTTCAAGTCTCCACTCAATTATCACCTCTCTTCTCACAACCCAAATAGATTCCAGTACTACCTACTCTAATAGAAATAGAAATAGCTGTCAAATTGAGCTCCAGTTAGGTGTTTATACACTGGATTCTCCAGCTGGTCTACAGCTCTTTGAGAATCGACCTGTAGTTTTTGCAACTTTGTGTAAATAACTGGCTGAATCATATCAAAGTAACACTTGAAGAAGTTTCCTTATGGAGGTAACAATTTTTAAAATTACTTTAACAAGCCTTATTGAAGTGGACAAGTGACCTAGGTGCTTTATATAAATTACTTCACTTATGCCTCGCAAAATCCTGTAAGATAGGTACTATTTATTCTTTTTCTATTTACATATAAGAAATCTAAGGCTCAGAGGAGTTGTGCAGCTTGCCCATGGTTACCCAGCTAATAAGTGCCAAAACTGAAATTTGAATCTAGATCTGTTTGATTCCAAGGTCTGAGATGTTAACCCCTGTGCAAACTGTTTCTTAGTCTGAAGCTGTGTTTGCTTATGAGTAGTTGTCCATATACCCACGGGAGAACTAAAGCAATGCCACTTTCCCCACTCTGCCCCACCCCATTCTATCTCACCAGTAATAAATGGTGCTTTCTAAATATGACACTTTCCACAACGTTAGCTTAAATCTATGTCAGTTTTTTAAGTTCTTTGTTCTCGACTTTGCAATTGGCTCATTCTCGTCCATTGATACATTCATGAGCACCCTGTACCAAACGAAATAGAATAGTTCTTTCTGTAATAAAAGTTCACACTGAACTTGCTCTTTCCTACATAAGCAAGGCAATCTGACTTGTATCCAGTAGGTGGCGCTAGACTTTCCCCTCCTGGCTATTGCTGTAATTGAATATGGAGTTCTGTTACTGAGCAGGGGGTGAAAGGGATTGATGGAATGTCGCTGTGTGGTTACTTACTAGCTAAACCATTCTGGATAGAGCAGAGTTCGTCCTCAACTTGCATTAAACCTTCTCCTAGCCCTAGAGACGTGTCATATGTATCAAATGCCAGTTCTTGGGGTGCTCAGAGAGAATAGCAAGCAGCCTGAGTGTGGCAGTCTCTGTAGACCATACCACCCTTCCAGCAGCTGACTTTTTGGCACTGTGAGTTGCTTAGAGATGATGGTAGGGAGGGAAACATACAGGTACACTGCAAGGCATTAGAAGGAAAAGTATCTCAGGCTTGGATTCCAGATGAGAGTGGTAGATTGTAACAGGAAATGCTTTTCTCTGCACAGTTACAGCAGCTGGATTAGGGACAATGTCTGGCCTCAACCAACATTTCCTAAATCTCTTCTAATAATCCAAATAATTCTAGAAGCTAAAAAGGATACAAAAGTGGATAAAGCATGGTTTCTATATTCCAGGAGCTTACTTACCATCTATTCATAATGAATCTAGCACCCGTTGATTCCACCTGCATTAAAGGGGCACCTACTGAGAACCTGGAAATAAAGTGTTAAACCACACAGGAATGTTTTCTGTCCTGATGGAATTTGCAAGCCAGTGGAGAATACGGACATTAAACAAGTAATGACATGGTACTAGTATAATAAATATTATGGTATTAAAGTAACAAATATTATGGGAACATAGAACAAGGAAGTCTGGGGGAGGGTGAGTCATACGAGGCCTTCTAGAGGAGATTATTTTAAGGGAGAGCCAAAGGTAGGTTGGAATTAAGTAGGAAGCATAAAGAAGGGGGAGGAGATGAAAGAGAATCGTGACAGACAGAAGGAAGAGCATGTGATGACCTGGAAGCAGGGTGGAATGAGGTACCTTCAAAGTACCTTCAAGGTCTGAGTCTGAAGCTGGGAGGGCAAAAAAAAAAGTGGCAGAAGATGTGACTGAAAAGATTGAAAGTCAGGGATAGTTGATGCAGGACTTTGTATACCACTTTAATGAGTTTAGAATGTATTTAAGAACAATGGAGAGCTATTGATAATTTGAAAAAAATAAATGTTAAAACATCAGATATTCACGCATCCAATAAGATTTGTTGCATGCCCACTACGTGCCAGTGTGTCAGGTGCTAGAAGCTGTAATAGAGATATAAATTGCAATCAGATCTTTAAAAAATAATTCTGATTTAGGAAGAGGAAAACAAGAAAGTTGTCTTAGAATGGATAATCAATTCTCCCTATAGCTTTTCTTTAGGGATAATGTCATGTAACTACAGAATATCATGTATTTACAGTCATAGAGGATGTACTTTTTCAGACTTCTTTCAGTAACAATATGTATTCAAGATCTGTCAACTTTTCATGGCTTGATAGCTCATGTTAAAAATCACTGAATAGTGAGTGGGGAAGATGGCGACTGAGCTAGTCGGACTATGCGAGTCCCTGTGTGAGTGAATGAGTGAGTGTATGGAAAATTTTGTGTATGTGCTGGTGAGCGAGTGGGCATGTGAGTGGCTGACGGAGTGAGACCTAAGGAGCTAGCGGCCAGGGCTCTCCTGGTGCATCGGCTGGTGCCGCAGCAGCTGGGCTTGGACCCTAGTGATTCCCAGGATACAGAAGCTGAGTTCCATTTTCTTTTTCTATTTTTCTTTTTTTTAAATCAACAAACCCTCCCTGGGAAGAAAATGCTGGGAAGAAAATGTCTAAGTGGGGCTCGCGAGCGGGTGGCCAGGCCCCTGGTGCAACAGCTGATGCTGCAGCTTCTCTACTTCGTCCCTGGCTTTTCCTGGGTCACAGAAGCAAGTGCCATTGGTTTTTTTTTAATGAACAGAAGTTTTCCTTTGAAAAAGCAATGGGGAGAAATTATTGCCCCAGGTTCTCCCACACCATTGAAGCAAGAGAGAGACTACCAGCTTCTGGCTTTGCCTCACCACTTCAGCACCTGGCAGGGCTCTGGCAGGGGCTGTAGAGGGAGTACAGAGGCACTTCTTCTTCCATGGAAGAAGACAAGAGAGGTACCCCACCACCATCTTGAAGGCAGAGCAGGAAAGTGCTCCAACTAACTCACCATGGAGCAACAGACCCAATCTCTGTGACTGGCAAATCAACTACTCAGGGACTGATAATGGCCCAGAGGGAATATCCTGAAAGCACAAACTTCCGAGGAACCTGATCAGTGCTGAGAACCCCCTACCCTGATCCAGCCGTGGTACAAAGGTTGTGGCCAGAAAAGGATGAGGAAGAACTCCAAAGAGATCAGTGGTGAGTCTGGGGCTGACCCAAACCCCCTCCTCACCAGCAGTCCTCTACATGTCAGACCCACACAGCTGGGCCACGACTGAGAGGGACAAATGCAGGAGAAGCCTGGATGTCAATTGCAACAGGAGAGCTCCATTCCAGGATAGGCCTGGCTGGGGCACCCCTGGTGAGCATACATACCTGGGGAAGAGACAATCCTGCACCTCCCCATGGGAGGAGATCTCCGTGACCATACAAGAGTAGGATGGGAGGATTATAGCCCCACCCATCTCCACTGCCCCTCCTCCTTCCTTGCTTCGATCCCTGAAGAGAGAGTGAAAAAGGTGGCTCTGTAGGAAAGACCTGATTCGAGGAACAATTACAGAGCCTGCAACAAGAGGGCAGGTTTTTTTTTTCAATTATTTTTTAATTTTAAAATTTTTTTTGACAATTTGTTTATCTATTTTTAAAATATTTTTCCTTTGTACATGAATGTATATATGAGGGTTTGATCTGCACCCCCCAACTTTTTTTCTTTTCTTTTTCTGTTACTGTCTTCTTTTATGTGTCATTTTCTGTTTATGTGTATATGTGAATGAGTGTTCATCTTTCAATTTTGTTGTTGTTGGTTTTTGCTCTCTTGTTCTTCTGGGGTTTTTTATATTCATTTTTTATAGTATAAGGGGTGTGTCAATATGTGTGAGGGTTGGACCTGAATCCCTTTCCTTTTTTTTAAATTTTATTTTCCTCTGATCTTTCTGTTTTTCTTCTCTATTCACTTTATGCTAAGCATGTGTGTGTGTGTTTAGTTTTTTGGGGGTTTTTTGTTGTTGTTATTTGTTTGTTTTATTTCATTTTGTTGTTATTCCAGTTTGTTTTGGGGTGTGTGTGTATGTGTTTAATTGCTTTTGCATTGGTTTCTGCTTTGCACCATCATATAGAGTGGTGGTGGGGAGTGGGTCTCAGGGAACACATACCACAATAAATGAACATTTTAATTTGCAAATAGTCTCTGATTCCTAGCACCCCATCCCCTACTTTATTTGAATTTCAAAAACTACAAGAGACAGCAAAACTTCCCATCCACCATCCTATTTCAAAATAGAACAAATTCAGAGCCTGGATCAGGGAAGAATAGAAGACTGGGCAAACAACAGAAGGGAAAGCCTCTCCCACTGACACTGAATAACAGAACTAAAGAGAAAAAAAAGAAATCTGTCACAAATGAAGAAAAACCAAAGGAAGGCCTCAGGCAATTTCAAGTGTGCCAAAGACAAAACTCCAAAAATCAGACCTTGGTGCCCAAGCAATGGAAGTCATCAACAACTAACCCCAGAATACAATAGGGATTAGGGAATGAATGGAAAGAGTGAATAAGACTCAAGAAAGACAAGATGCATCACTGAAAGAACTTGTAACAGAGATTTTGGCAATAAAAATTTTCATCCAGGAAATAAATAACAAGATGACAAACATGGAAAGCAAAATTAATCTAGCTGGAAAAGACTCTCAGAACTTGAAGACCAGAACACGGAATTAACCTGATCTGTAAAAAGAATAGAAAAAATACTCAGAAAGAAAGAACAAAGCCTAGAAGAGATGTGTGATTATATCAAGAGGCCAAACCTATGCCTGATTGGTATCCCAGAAGAAGAAAGGGAAATAGAGAACAACTTGGAGCAAATATTCCAGGGAGTAATCCAAGAAAACTTTCCCCATCTCACCAGAGATGTGACCGGCCAAGCACAAGAGATACAGAGAATCCCACAAGATATCAAATCAGAAGACCAATCTTTAGACATATAGTAATTTGCCTACACAAAGTAGGCACAAAAGAAAAAATTCCTAAAGGCAGCAAGAGAGAAAGGTCAGACTCCTACCAGGGAAAACCAATCAGAATAGCAGCAGACCTATTGGCAGAAACACTACAAGAAAGAAGGAACTGGAGTCCTATATTCAAAGTCCTCAAAGAAAAACAATTTCATCCAATAATTTCCTATCCAGCCAAGCTCATCTTCATCAGTGATGGAGAAGTAAAATCCTTCCCAGATATCCAATGCCTAAGAGAGTATGCAGCTTCCAGACCAGCTCTACAGGAGACACTTAAAAAGGTATTAAGCACAGAAGAAAGAAAAAAAAGAATGACCACACATTTCCCAAGAGAACAGCAGAGCATAGAATCAGCAGAGAATATAGCGCAACAAGAAACTTGAAAACACACACATACATTAACCCCAAAGCCAAAAGAAAACAGGCAAACAAAGAAAAAACTTTATAAGAACCTCATGACAGGGAGAAATGACCACATTTCAATAATCAGCCTGAATGTGAACGGACTAAATGCACCACTGAAAAGACACAGAATAGCAAACTGAATAAGAAACCATGACCCAATTATTTGCTGCATTCAAGAGTCTCATCTCACCACAAGGGATGCACACAGACTCAAAGTTAAAGGACGGAAAACAAGTTTTCAGGCAAATGGATCACAAAAGAAGGCAGGATTTGAGATCTTAATGTCAGACAAAACAATCTTTAAGTTATCAAAAATTTTAAAAGATGCAAAAGGACACTACATAATGATAAAACGTTCAATCCATCAACAAGAAATGTCCCTCATAAACATATATGCACTCAACACAGGAATGCCAGAATTTATAAAGCAAGTACTAAATAAGCTAAAAAATAATTTAAAAAAGATATTGGCTCTAACACTATTATGGCAGGGGAATCGAAGATCCCACTGACAGCCCTAAATAGAGCACTGAGGCAAAAAATCAACAAGGAGATCCAGAGCTTAAACTTGACATCTGACCAGATGAACTTAGTAGATACCTACAGATTATTCCACCCAACAACCACAGAATATACATTCTACTCATGACCACATGGGACATACTCCAAGATTGATCACATTCTTGAACATAAATCAAGCATAAACAAATTCCATAAGATTGAAGTCTTGCCATGCACCTTCTTAGACCATAGTGGAATAAAAATAAATATCAACACCAACAACATTTCCCCCAAAGTCCAAAAGGACATGGACACTAAACAGCATCATGCTGAACAACTACTGGGTCAACACTGAAATCAAAGCAGAAATTAAAAGATTCCTGGAAATAAATGAAAATGAAGAAACATCTTTCCAAAACCTCTGGGATGCCATGAAATCAGTTCTAAGAAGGGAATTTATATCTCTATGGGAACACATCAAGAAAATGAAAGATCACAAGTGGAAAACCTAGCAAGTCACCTAAGGGAACTGGAAAGAGAAGACCACCAAAACCCCAACTTTAGCAGAAGAATCCAAATCACAAAAATAAGAGCCCAAATACGAGACATAGAAGACAAAAATATTATAGAAAATATCAACAAAACAAAAAGCCTGTTCTTTGAGAGAATTAACAAGATTGATGGACCCCTAGCTAGAATGACCAAGAAAAAGTCCAAATAAACACAATCAGAAATGCAAAACATCAAATCCCAACTGACCCTGAAGAAATACAAAGATTATCAGAGATTACAGTGTACACCAGTATGGAAACAAACTTGATAACCCAAATGAAATGGAGGACTTTCTGACATCACACACCCTTCCCAGGATGAAACAAGAAGACATTGAAACACTAAATAGATCAAAAACAACTCAGGAAATTGACTCTGCCATAAGAAAACTACCTACCAAAAAAAAAGCCCTGAACTGAATGGTTTCCCAGCAGAATTCTACAAAACATACCAGGAGGAGCTGATACCAATCCTACTGAAAGTATTACAGGCAATTGAGAAAGATAGAATTCTCCTTAAATCATTTTATGAAGCCAACATCACACTAATACCCAAACCTGGTAAAGATCCAACAAAAAAAGAGAATTACAGACAAATATCCCATGTGAACATAGATGCAGAAATTCTCAACAAGATTCTAGCAAATCGGATCCAGAAACACATCTCAAAAATCATCCACCATGACCAAGTAGGCTTCATCCCCAGGATGCAGTGCTGGTTCAACATTCACAAGACCATAAATGTCATTAAATACACCAACAGATGTAAAAACAAGAACTACGTGATTATCTCATTAGATGCAGAAAAAGCTTTTGATAAAATCCAGCATCCCTTCTTGATAAAAACCCTCAAACACCTAGGTATAGAAGGACCATACCTCAAAATAGTAAGTGCCATCTACAATAAATCCACAGCTAATATGTTGCCAAATGGACAGAAATTGTAAACATTTCCCCTGAAAACTGGAACAAGACAGGGCTGCCTACTCTCACCCCTCTTGTTCAGCATTGTGTTGGAAGTCCTAGCTCAGGCAATTAGACAAGAGAAGGAAATCAGGGGTATCCAAATAGGAAAAGAGGGAGTCAAATTATCCCTCTTTGCTGATGATATGATTCTATACCTTGAAAATTCAAGAGAATCTGTCAAAAACCCTGCTTGCACTGATAAAGTACTTTGGCAGAGTCTCAGGGTGCAAAATAAACATGCAAAAGACAGTTGCATCCCTATACGCCAACAACAAGCAGGCAAAGACTCAGATTAAAAGCATAATCCCATTCACCATAGTCACCAAAAAAATGAAATACCTCGGCATCTTCCTAACCAGAGAAGTGAAAGAACTTTACAATGAGTATTACAAAACACTGTTCAAAGAAATCCAAGAAGACACAAACAAATGGAAAAATATTCCATGTTCATGGATAGGAAGCATCAACACTGTTAAAATGTCCATCCTACCAAAGGCAATCTATAGATTCAATGCAATACCCATTAAGTTACAGCATCATTCTTCTCAGATCTGGAAATGATAATACAGAAATTCATATGGAAACATAAATGACCACTAATAACCAAAACAATCCTTAGCAAAACAAAAACAAAGCAGGAGGTATGAGGTATCACACTTCCAGGCTTCAAACTTCACTATAAGGCTACAGTAATCAAAACAGCCTGGTATTGGTATAAGAACAGGCACATAGACCAATGGAACAGGGCAGAGATTCCAGGAAAAGTCTCTACTCCTCAACCAAGTCATCTTTGACAAAGCTTCCAACAACAACCACTGGGGAGAGGAGAACCTATTCAGTTAATGGTGCTGGGAAAACTGGCTGACCACATGCAGAAGACTGAAACAGGACCCCTACCTATCACCATACACAAAAATTAGCTCTAAATGGATCAAATACCTAAATGTAAAACCTCAAACTACAAAAATCTTAGAAAATGCAGGAAACATCCTTATGGAAATTGGAACTGTCAACTAATTCCTATTCAGAATCCTAAAGGCCAATACCTTAAGAAATAAGATAGACAAGTGGGACCTCATCAAACTAACAAGCTTCTGCAAAGCAAAAGAAACCATCAAGAGAGTATGGAGACAGCCCACAGAATGGAAAAAAAATATTTGCCAACTGTATGTCTGACAAAGACCTAACATCTAAGATCTACAAAGAACTCAAACACACTGAAAGGAAAAAAACAAATAGCCCCATTAAAAAGTGGGCAAAAGACATGAATAGACACTTCTCAAAAGAAAATATACGGGCAGCCAACAGACACATGAAAAAGTGCTCAGCGTCACTCATCATCAGAGAAATGCAAATCGAAACCACATTGAAATACGACCTAACCCCGGTAAGAATGGCCATCATTAATAAAACAAACAACAACGGATTCTGGTGAGGGTACGGAGAAAAAGGAACGCTTCTACACTGCTGTTGGGAATGCAAACTAGTGTAATCTCTCTGGAAGACACTGTGACGATTTCTCAAAGAACTAGAAATTGACCTTCCATATGACCCAGCAATTCCCCTATTGGGAATATACCCAGAGGAACTCAAATTATTCTATAAAAAAGATACCTGCACAACTCTATTCACAATAGGAAAAACATGGAACCAACCACTTTGCCCATTGAAGCTGTACTGGATAAAAAAATGTGGTACATATACACAATGGCCATATTATGCAGTCATAAAGATAGACAAACATATGTACTTCACAGCAACTGGATGGATTTGGTGTCAATCATATTCGGTGATCTATCACAGAAAAAAGAACAGAGTACCATGTGTTCTCACTCATAAGTGGATCTTAAACAATTATAATACTATAAGAAAGGGATTGGCAGTAGTGGGAAACTGTCAGGGAGGAGGGTGGGATTGGCAGTTGACGGAAACTGTTAGGGGATGGAGGGGCATACCTCATCAACAAGGATACCTGCATAATCAGCATTTGTATACCTAACCCTGAATTGTGCCCCACATCTTTATAAAAAATAAAAAATAAACAAATAAATAAAAAAGAATGGATAATCCATTCATGCAACAAAAAGTTACTGGGTACCCTACCATGTTTTAGTATCTGGTCTGGGTCCTAGAGATTTAATGGTAAATTAAACACAGTCCAGGTCATAAGGAATATATGTTGTTTGCATTAAAGATCAAGGAAGAGAGTATGGCATGTTGGAGATGAGATTTTTAAAATTACAGTCAACTAAAAGAACTGCTTTCGCAGACACTGATAGTGTGGCACAATGAAAGCAAGTTGTAGGCAGGATCTGGGCACATTAATATTTATGCTTTCATATTTAAGATTCTCATTTTTAAAAAACTTGCAGTGCCCAACTAAAAGAGCTAGAAGTCCATGAAGGGATGACTGATTCTCGACCTAAGCAGGAAATGTACAAGATAAGCCTGGGCATCTTTTAACTCAGAGAGCAAAGATATAATCAAAGACTAATGGAGTCACAGCAAAATGGCATAGGAGCCAGCTTGGCAGACTTCTCAATGACCAAAGATGGGACAATGAAAACATCAAAACAAAAAAAATTTTAACTGAGAACTCAGTGAATTAATTTTTAAAAAATCATATGCTTCTGATAATAGTAAAAGAAAACAAAGATAGCTGTTACTCCTCAAAATCAAAAAAAGACCCATTGGTTAACTTTGGAAGTAACCTCTCACTCTGAAAATTAAGATGAAATAATTAAACTTTTTTTTTTTGGATAAGCAGTGTTTCAGTGTGACCAAGTAGCTCTAGTTAATGAAGATCAGCATTTCTTTCTAAAGGAATTCTACTTAATAAATGTGAAAGGATCGAATAAATGACAGAACTTTAAAATTTCTATTTTGCAATTTCTAATAAAATTATTATTTTAGGTAAAGATTATCAATTAATACAAACTTTTAAAACAAATGTGGAGGATTCTTCAACAAAAGGATCAAACTCTTACCATCTGAACCCACTGATCAATTTAAGCATTACTCCTAGTGGGGAAACCAGAAACTTTTATGACTTGAGGCAAGATAAAATACATAGCACAACCTATGAAGTATTCTTAGTAAGAAAGGTCAAACTTGACTAACTGAACCCTTAGCGCTAAAGTTTTGCTTACAAGAAATAATGAAGTATAGAAACAAGCTAAGTGCTACCATGAAAAAACAAGTAGAAAAATCAAGAATGTGAAAATTTCTAAACTACTTTTCCCAGTAAGACAATAGGGTTTTTAAAATCCTATATTAAATACCAGATTTATAGTAAATCTCATATTAAAATATTTTGACATGTTAAAATATATATTCTCTATATATTAAAATATATTCTATATTAAAATATTCTGACATAACTAAATGCAATGTGTATATTTGGATTCTGTTTTGAGCAAATTAATTGTAAGGTAACATATTTTATAAATCAGGAAATGTGAATATCATGGATAATTAAATAAATCAAAGAAATATTGTTAACTGTTCTAGGGTTGATAATGGTGTTGTGGTTACATTTTTAAAGTCTATATTTTGAAGAAATACATACTGAAGAATAGAAGGATGAAATGACTTGAGTTCTGAGATTTGCCTGAAAACACTTAGCCCCCCCCACCAAAAAGGCATGACATATCTAGGAAATTGTTGAATCTGGGTGTAGTATATAGTCACTATACTGTTCTTTTTTCTTTTGTATGTTTGAAATTCTTCATCAAAACCTATGACTGTGCCCTTGTGAAGTAAGGCGGAGATTCTCAACATACCCATGACTAGACCTCTTTAATTAAAAGCTCAAGTGTTTTTGTGAGATGATGCAGCTAATAAGAAACAGAGTTATGGTTAGAACCCTAATTCCAAGTCTAGTGCTCTTTCTACAAGATCTCTCTCTTTGCTTTTTTGGAATATGCTCACAGATACCCTCTTTGGCCCAGAAGGTGACTTTAGCATGGGAAGTAGAAGCCACCATTTTACTTTTTAAATCTTGCCCATTTTCCTAGAACTGGAAAAGAAGTCTGTAGTTTAACATTTGGCTCCTGGAGAGAGGTGGTTCAGGTGTAGAGGAAATTAATGATCAGGTGTTGGTAAGGGATTTGGCCCCTGGATAAAAGTTAGACAAATCCCCGGCTTCCACCCTTTCCTAAGCCACAGGCAAATCCCAGGTATGCTGGCCATCTGCAGGCATATATCTACCTGCTCTCAGCTCTGCCCTTAGCACCAGGTTACCCTCTTCTAAAGTTCTAGTATATAAAATGCCTTAATGAGGATAAAAGAAATCTAGTCATTTACAAGCAAAACTGGGGTCAAACGTTCACATTTGTCTATATTTTTCTTTTTCCTGTATAATTCTGAGAGATTTTCTCCGGATCAGCAAAGAGGTGGGAGTGCTTACACAAATGAAACATAACTAGCTCTATTTTCAGTAAAATGATACTAACTGGCATTACTGCCTACTGAATGGCAGGCACTCTGTCAGCGGCTTTCCAAAAGTTAACTCATTCAATTCAATGTACATATTAATTAAAAATAAAGCAATTTGGGGCACTGATTTTAGAAAACTCGAGGTCTAAGAGAAGATTGAAAGTCTACCATTTCCTTTTCTTCTCCAGAAACCTAAGCAAAATGGTTGCAAAGACACTAGGTACATATGAAGATGCCAGACTGGTGCCCATAGAGTTTGCACATCATAGAGCAGATATAAGAGGAAAAAATCTGTTTTCTTTGATTATAAATGTGTCTGTGCCTAGTTTGCGAGGACATTTGTTAGACTGTGGCATTGTAAGCAGTGCATATTACCTTGAAGAAAATCACCAAATGAGTTAGTTGAAGTTAAAATATGATCACTATAATGTAAGCTATAGCAGAAACCACATAGATCTAGTGTATCATTGTATCCACAGCACCTAACACAGTTCCTAGCCCAGAGTAGATACTTGACAAATATTTATGTATTGAATGAATTAATGAAAATAAATTTGATCTCCCAAAATGTGACCCAATCATTTGCTTATTCCATGCCAAGTAGGCAGTAGGGTAATAATTGAGATGGAATTTTATTTTTTGCAAATTATAAACACAAAAAGACAAAGCTTCTTCCATATGTTGTAAATTCATTGGTCTTTCTCAAATCTTGGCAAGTGTGGCTAAAAATCTAGGAATTGTCCATCTCATTCTCCCTCTGAATTCAATTAGTGCTGCAGGTTTACCCATTTCCCCAAATCTTCTCTGTTCCTAACCCAGAAGGCCCACTTGCTAAGCCTGTGCTTTTGAGATTTCCTCCAATCCTGTCTTCTCCCTCAGACCCCTATGTCCCCAGAGTGTCCTACAGGGTATTCTGCACGTATTTAATCATTTTATACCCAATTTCAGATTTCCCCAAACTCCCTATTATCTACTGATTACTCAAAAATGCCCAGTCTGGCGGTGTCTGTTATTGGAATCATCTCCCAAACCAATCAGTCTTCCCATCCTGCCCCAAGAGTAGTCTGGTTCAGACAGAATGGGGCTTGGTCCTTTGCCCCAGCCCTGGCAGGCCTTGAGCAGTCAGCAAGCCATAGCAGAAGGAATGAGACAGCTGCACTCAGTTTCTTCATTTTCCCAAATGCTTAGGAATTCTGTTTAGCCAGAAACTCCACTTGTGATGAATCACAGTTGTACACAAATTATATATTCAGTCTTGACAACGCAAGTTCCTCACTGAATAATTCTATGCTTCTTGCAACAATATAAAAGCATATGTGCCTATAAGGAGGATATGACTGCCATGGACTCCTCATTTCCTACACTTACCTCTGTATTAGTCAACTCAAGCTGTCATAGCAAGCACCATAGACTGGATAGTTTAAACAACAGAAATTTATTTCTCACAGTTCTGAAGGCTGGCAGTTTGAGTTCAGGGTGCCACCATGATCCGGTTCTGGTGAGGGCTCTCTCATTGGCTTAAAGACAGTCACCTTCTCAATGTTTCTTTACATGGCAGAGAGACAGAGTACTCTAGTATCTCTTATAACCTTATTAACTTTAATGATTTCCTAAAAAGGCCCTATCTCCAAATGCAGTCACATTGGAGGACTATGAATTTTGAGGAAAATATGAATTTGGGGGGAAACATAATTCACTTCATAGCACCTCCCCATTTCTATACCACCCATCATTCTTGTGTCATATATGAGCCAAGGTTTAAACCACAAAAATTCCTATATTTTATTATAACTTATTTGAAACCAAACAGTTCAATATTGTAAATTTCTAATGAGGTTAATTTTTCAGGCAATCTTTTATTTATGTTTTACCAAGGTTCAAAGAGATCTGATATTTTTGCAGTTTATAGAAATGTTGTTTTACCAGAGCATCAGTTCAGCCCAGTGACTAGGGGGACCAACTGTGGCATCAGACCTGAGCCTGCTGAAAATGGTAAGTCTCTGTCATCCCCTCACTAGCATTTCCAATCTCTTCCAGTCTATTTTTTTCCTACTGCACGTGCAATCTTCTAACATATTTAATATGTTTGTTTTCTTTCTTTCCCCCTAGAATGTAGCTCAACAGTGCAAGCATTTTAACTGTTTATTCATTGACATATTTTTCATGGTTAAAACAGTGCCTGGCACATAATAGGTACTCATAAGATTTTTGCTGAATGAAGAAATATTTGAATGTGGGCTCAGTTATGGTTAATCTTATGTGTCAACTTGACTGCGTCAAAGTGTGTCCAGACATTTGGTCAAACATTATTCTGGACATGTCTGTGAGGATGTTTCTTGATGAAATTAATCTTGAATTTGTAGATTGAGTAAAGATTTCCTTTCCTAATATCGGTAGGTCCCATTCAATCAGTTGAAAGTCTGAATAGAGCAAACAGGCTGAACCTCCCTGGAGTAAGAGAAAATTCCTCCTGCCTTATTGCCTTCAAGTTCTGACATTAGTCTTTTTCTGTCTTTAAACTCTAACAGAAATATCAGCTTTTTCTGAATCTCAAGCCTACAGGCCTTGAAATGGAGCCACACTATTAACTCCTGGTTCTCAGGCTTTTGCCTCTGGACTCGAATTATATCACTGTGTCTTTTGGGTCTCCAGTGTGATGACTGAAGATTTTGTCATCCTCCATAATTATGTGAGCCAAATCCTTACAATAAATCTCTCCCTCTCTCTAGGCACACACACACATACTCACACACATCCTATTGTATGTGCTTCTATGTAGAACTTTGACTAACACAGATTTTGGTACCAAGAGTGTTTTTAGAAGAATAGAATTTTAAGAATGAGTTTTTTTTAACTGGTTCTGAGGTTTCCAGAAATGACCTTTTAATATAATTAGATATAAAGTTGCCAATGTCTCTATTTTTAGTAGTAAAGACTGATCATTTATCGTGTGATTTAGCAATGAAGAGATGCAAAATATCACCATTAATATTCCTAATCAACCACATAGAAGATGCAATGAGCTAAGTGACACTGTATATGATTCTTTCAAATATGTTTCTCAAACTAATGGTTATAATGAGATTGGCTGGTTGTTCCTAATGTCACTGGACAAAGTAAAGAAAGAAAATGATAAGCTCAGGGATTCAGATTTCCAGCTTAAGTACTGCATAAATGACATGAAAGCTTCTATGTGTACCCTGAAGTAGACTCTTATCTCCTGCAGTCATAGGGCTGAGACTGCTGACAGTCAAACCTAGAATCTCAACCTGTAACTGACTGAATTACAATGCAAATTGAAATCCTAGGCTCATAGGATGTCTACTGTTAAAGTGAGGTCATTGATTGGAAAGAAATGGAATTCTGAATGTCAGAATGGGAATATGTGAGAATCCCTTTCTACTCCCAGCGAATGCAGACTCCTCACTTCCAAAGGAAGTGACCTCTCCACCCTTTTTTGAGCAGATTAACTCTGCATTGCCTGAGGGAACTCTATTTGCTTTTTCCCCAACCCCTTAGACAGTTGCCAAACAAGACAATGCTGGGTCTACCCAGGATACACTCTCACCACTTCTCTTTGCTGATCTAGATATAATTGACTCAAGTCACAGCAAGCCCCTAAAGGTGCCAAAGTGTGAACACTTGAAGAGGTATTCTACACTCCAAAGTAACTGTTTGAGTTTCCTAAGTTATATGAATAGAAATCTAGAGAGTATGTGTGAGAATTGATAATAAGGGTGTAGGATAATGATGGAAGGAACATAAAGTTAGACCAGGCCAAATTTATCAATATGGGCTCACAAAGCAGAGATTACACATTTAATGCTGTCACTTAAGGAGTTATAAAGGGCCCTAACAGTTTGCTTGGTTGGTTGGCTGAAATATGAACCAATGGCTAGATCCTAGAGGAAAGGATTCAAAGGTAGATTTACAGAGATTAGAATGTTAGCATGAATTTCTCATTTAAGTCTTACTCATCTACCCTGTGAGGGTCCAGAAGACTTACCTTTTAATAATACTATGAGAAATATCTTTGTGAGGGGAACATCAGCATCCTGGAAGAGTTCTGTGAGCAATTTTTTTCTATAGGCCAAACCTAACAGAACTGCAGGCACTTCAGGGGAAAGCCTAAATGCAGTGGGAGTAATTGGATCCTAGAGTGACAGAGGCCAAATGGCAGCACTCAACCACTACAGCAAGGTGGACGTGATTGCCAGAATAGACAGCAGAGTCAAAGCGGCAATCAGAATAGTTCGACTAGCACAGACCTAGGGTGCTGGCTAGTTGATGCTTCTGTGGTGCTCCTAGAGATGAAATAGATAGGAAGCCTACTAAATCCTTCCTTGATATGCATAAGCATAAAACTTTTAGCCCAAGTAAATAAAAGTCTAACCTGAATCACAAAGAGAGATACAGACCCTAAGTGAATTAAACTAGCTTACTGACTCAGAACCTTTAGAAGAAAGACCCCAGTAAGCTGTCAAAAATTTATACTGTTAAGTTTTCTCCCAGTCTTTTCCAAAAAGACCTATGGCCTTTAACCATGGTATATATGCACTGGGGGAAAAAAATAACCAGCCTTTTCAGGGACTAATGGATGCTGGCTTGGAACTCACATTAACTCCAGGAGGCTCAAAATGTCACTGTGGTCCACCAGTCAAAGTAAGGACCTATGGAGATCAGGTGATCAGTGTAGTTTTAGCTTGGGTTGTCTCACAGTGGGCCCAGTGGGCCCCCAAATACATCATTACAGCAGGCATAATTAGAATAGATGTTCTCAGCAGCTGGCAGAATTACTATATTTTTTCCCTGGCCTGTGAAGTGAAGGCTATTATGGTGAGAAAGGCTAAGTGTAAGTTACTGTGCTTGCCTCTACCTAGGAAAATTGTAAACCAAAAGCAACACTGCATTTCTGAAAGAACTGCAGAAATTAGTGCCTTCATCAATAACTTGAAGGATTCAGGAGTAGTGATTCTCATCACATCACCATTCAACTTCTCTATTTGGCCTGTGCAGAAGACAGATGGATTTGGGGGAATGACAGTGGCTTATTGAAAGCTTAACCAGGTGGTAATTCCTACTGCAGCTGCTCTACCAGATGTCATTTCATTGCTTGAGCAAATTAACATATCCTCTGGTACCTTAAATGTAGCTATTAATCTGAAAAATGTTTTTTTTCCTGACTATCAATAAGAAAGAACAGAAGTGGTTTCCTTCAGCTGGCAAGGCCAGCAATACACCTTCACTGCCTATCTCAATGGTATATCAAATCTCCATCCCTATGTCATAATTTAGTTTACAGTAATCTTAACTACCTTTTCCTTTCATAAGATATCAAACTGGCCCATGCATTGATGCCATTATGCTGATTGGACTTAGTGAGCCAGAAATAGCAACTTCTCTAAACTTACTGGTAAGACATTTGCATACATTCGCAGAGGTTAGAAAATAAATCTGACAGAAATTCAGTGTTTACTATTTTCCTAGGTAGCATAGTAGTGAATTTTTTAGGAGTCCAATAGAATGAGGTATGTTGAAATATTTCTTCTAAAGTGAAAAATAACTTGTGATATCTGGCTCCTCCTACAACCATGAAAGAGACACAATGCCTAGTGGCCTCCTTTGGATTTCGAGGTAATATATTCCCCATTTGAGTGTGCTACTTAAATGACCTGAAATTCTGTTAGTTGTCTGGCAACAGCAGTGGGGAGTGGGAAGGGATGAAACAAGAGAAGGCTGGGTAACAAGTCCAGGCTACCAGGTGAGCTGCTCTGCCACATGGGCCATATGATTCATAAGATTTAATTGTGCCTGTAACATGTCAATGGCAGATAGAGATGCTGCTTGGAGTTTTTGGAAGCCCCCTATAGTGGAACTGCAGCATAAGCCCTAGGATTTTTGAGCAAAGTCCAGCCATACTCTGCAAATAACTATTCTTATTTTGAGAAAGAGCTCCTGGCCTCCCATTGAGTATTATTAGAGACTGAACATTTAACAGTGAACCACCAAGTTGCTGTACAACCTAAGATGCTTATCATAAACTGGTAATAGATAATAAATATTATCTATTAATAGTAATAGATAATAAATATTATAATAAAATATTATCTTACCCACCAAGTTATGAAGTTGGGCATGCACAGTAGCACTCCATGATTGGGCCTGACCAGGCCTTGAAGGCACAAGTAAGTTGCATGATGAAGTAGCCTAAGTGGTCATTGTCCCCATTCCTTCTAAACTTTCTTCTCCCTTCCATCTGCACCTATGACTCCATGGGAGTTCCCTAAGACCACCTGACAAAGGAAGTGAAAACTTGGGCCTGGTTTATAGACATTCCGCACAATAGGCAGATGCCACCCAAAAGTGGACAGCTCAGCACTACAGCCCCTTTCTGAGACATCCTTGGAGATAATGGTGAAGGAAAATATTTCCAGTGAGCAGAATTTTGAGCAGTACATCTGATTGTTCATTTTGCTTGGAAACAGAAATGACCAGATGTGTGATTATTATATACTGATGCATGGACTATGGCAAATGGTTTGGTTGTATTGCCAGGGACTTGAATGAAGCATGACTTGAAAATTGGTGACAAAGAAATTTGGGGAAGAGACATGTATAGTCTTCTCTGAATGGGCAAATAAACTGAAGGTATTTGTCTCATGTGAATACTAACCAAAGTCGATCGCAGTAGAGGAGGACTTTCATAATCAAGTGGCTAGAACAACCACTTCTGTGGATACCAACCAGCTTCTTTCTCTGGCCACTTCTGTCATCACCCAACGGACTCATAGACAAAGTGATCGTGAAGGCAGGGATGGAGGCTATGCATGGACTCAGCAACATTGACATCCACTCTGCAAGGCTGACCTGGATAGAGCTAGTGCCAGCAGCAGAGACAAACACTGAATACCCAGTATGGCACCTTCCCTAGGGTGGTCAGCCAGCTATCCGGTGGCAGATTGATTATATCATAGAAAGAGGCAGTGTTTTGTTCTTACTGAAATGACCAATGATTTTAGATATGAATTTTTCTTCCTTGCTTGCAACAATTCTGCTAAAAAACTAACATCTGTGGACTCATAGAATGACTTATCTACAGTCATGGTATTCCACACAGAATTACATCTGATCAGGGATCTCACTTAACTGTAAATGAAGTACAGCAATGAGCCCATGTTCACAGAATTCATAGTTCTTACTCTGCTCCCCACCATCCTGAACCAGATAGTGTGACAGAACGGTGAAATGGTCTTTTGATGACTCAATTACAGCACTATCTAGATGGCAATGCCAAGTAGGTCTGTGGCAAGGTTCTCTGGAAGACTGAATATGCTCTTCATTAACCTTCATTATATAGTGGTGTTTCTCCCATAACCAGGAACGGTGGGTCCAGAAATCAAGGGGTAGAAATGGAAGTGGCACCACTTACTATGACTCTTAGTGATCCACTAGCAAAACATTTGCTTTCTGTTCCTGCATCCTTATATTCTTCTGGTGAAGAAGTCTTAGTTCCAAAGGTAGAAATGCTTTCACTAGGAGACACATAAGTATTCTACTGAACAATCACCCACCTATTTTGGGTTCTTTATGCCTTTAAATAAGCAGGCAAAGAAGGCAGTTACTGTGTTTCCTGAGGTGATTGACCCTGAATACCAAGGGAAAATTGAGGTAAAGAAGAATATGTTTAGACTACAGGCGACCCTTTGTGGTGTCTTTTTGTGTTACCATTAAACTGTGATTAGGGTCAATGGAAAGGTACAACAACCCAATCCAGACAGGACTACTAATAGCTCAGATCCTTCAGAATGAAAGTTTGGGTCAATCCAGCAAGTGAAGAGCCAAGACCAGATGAGGTACTTACTGAAGGTAAAAAGAATACATAATAAGTAGTGGGAAAAGGTAATTATAAATACCATCTATGACCACATAACCAGTTACAGAAAATAATTGTCATGAGTTTTTTCCCCTTATTTTTTAAATAAATGTGTGTTGGGCGAGGAGGCATATACATGCAGAGCAAATATATTTGTTTCTTTTCCTTTCATTTCTTATCATACAATATGAGATGTATTCACATTATTTCATAACATTTAAGTACTATTAATTTTACACCATACTATATAAGTTATGGTATATAAAGGAGAAAAGTAAACATCACTCAAGGACTTTGCCTCCTCTTCTGGAAAAGGGATTGATGTGTTTGCTTACAGTTGTAAGCAAGATAGTTGTATCATATTAGGCAGAACTATGACCTTGTTATTGTCTTTATTTGGAGATTAAGTATGGTTTAATGAGCTCCCTATGAATGTCAAGCTGATAAGAGATAAACTCAATGATGATAATTGTATGTGATGACTAATTGTATCTAATCTCCTGGGCTACAAGGTATCCATATATTTGGTCATACATTATTCTGGATGTGCCTGTAAGAGATTCTGGATGAGGTTAGCATTTGAATCAATAAACTGAGAAGGATTACACTCCCTAATGTGGATGGTCCCCATCCAATCAGTTGAAGATCCAAATAGACAAAAAAGGCTGACTCTCCTTGGAGTAAAAGAGACTTCAAACTAGGACTTCAGTTTTTTCCTGCCTTCATATTTAGACTGAAACATCATTTCTCCTTGGGTCTCAAGTCTGCCAACTTTAGACTTGAACTATACCATCAGTTATCCTGGGTTGCCAGCTTGCCAACATTTGGCACTTTTATCATCCTCCATAATTGCATGAACCAATTCCTTATTTTATAGATATCTATATGTCTGTCTATCTATCTATCATCTATAGAGAGAGATAGGCAGACAGAGATAGAAAGATACATATAAACTATTGCTTCTATTTCTCTGGAGAATTATGTCTAATATAGGTGTTCTTTCACTTTTCTGTAGATTTGACCCTCTTCAACTTCTTCACTTTTCCATATCAATTTTTGGACCAGGTTAAGTAAACAAAAAAACCTAACGAACTAGTGCATGAAACAAGGTGTTCTTTCTCTTCTCTTTTCTGCTTCATGAACACCTTCTGTTCCCCACTTAGTAACCAAATGTCTAGTATGTAACAAGAGGTTTTAGAGATATATTTTATATTTTACAACACCCCAATAAGGAAGGTATAGTCATCTCTGATGGGCAGATAAAAAGCCAGAAGCTCAGAGATTGAGATGATGCTCCTAAGATTATCACCAAGGAGCTCTGTTACTTTCTGGTTATAGAACCTCAGGTCAGTTACTTATTTTTGTCTCAAATTCTTCATCTGCGAAATGGAGACAGGATTATAGCAACAATTTTTAGAACTGTTGAGAAGATTTTGAAAGTTATTGTATTATTAAATTACATATTATTAACATAATATACATAGAGTGGTGAAAACAGTACCTGCAATATAAAACATCCATCGTTTTAACTTTTCTTATTCCTGTCTCAGAACACTTAACTTCCTGGACCATGTAATCGAGGGGTTGGAGTTGATGAGCTCTGGATGTCCCACCCATCTGGAACCCTCTAGGACTCATAAACTTTTCTTTTTCTTTTGAGATCTCCCTTATGGAGGCAGATGATGGGGGGGGTGGGCATGGGTTTCTGTTGTCACGTGGCCCCACCTCTCCAGGAACCCCTCCAGCTCATCAGGTTGCCTTTCAAGCACACTGCTCTCATCTGATTCTCTTACCCAGAGCTGACTCACTACATTGATGGAATAAGCTGCTGCATCCCAGTCCTTCCTTAGGACTAAATGTCCTCCTGGAAGGCATCCAGGTACCTTTGTTCTCTTGGACTGTGAGTCCCTCTTTTTCTCTTTTTACTAACAGAGGCTTTAATATAAAGCATAATGTGTGTTGTTAATGTCTTCATTGATGCATGCATTTATTCAAAGATGATGCTACCCCTGGTTAACTGTCAAATACCATGACTTCATGGAAGGTTGTTTTTGACTGTGCTTACTTAAAGGAACAGAAAAGCAAATTTCTATAACTGCCTTTACATTCAGAGAGAATTCTGCCTGTACCATTATGAGAAGCTGAAAGACATGAGTGCTTTTATTTATCTCCCCTGACTTTGAATTGACTCTGGAAAAAATTGTATTGGTTCATGCTCAGAAACTAGTAAAGAGACATGAGCAAAATGGAAAAAATGGTTCCTCATGGACTTCCTATTTCTCTCTCACTATTTTTTTTAGAACATGCAATACAGTTCCACCTCTGGATGTACTCCCTTTGTTCGACATTATTGCCTTTGCCACCTGCTTTGAAATGGTTCTTCAAGGGCTTTGTTAAATCAGTTGCAAAGGTGTCTTGCTTTCTTGTAATATCTGTAAGTGCCTTTTTTGAAAGACTTTTTTTATGCTGCCTAGAGAAATTCACCACAGTGAGTCTTAGGAGAACCCTAAAAGCAGCTGCAATGTATCAGATTTTTCTTTCCTAACTTTATTATTTTGGAAAGTCACAGAGGGCATTTAAGAAGAAGGAAAGCAAATAATGGAATAAAACTGGTCATTCTGAGAGACTCTTCTGCAATTGCTTTCCCCCGCCCCCAACATTGTGATGTTAAGAAGTTTAAATGTGTCCTTGGGGACCTAGCTTGGATTCTTCATCAGTCATTTATCCCCTCTGGGATGCTGCCTCTTATCACCTCAACCAGGTGACTGAGGAGATGCTCTAGGAACTTATATACTTTGGTCCCTTATCCCATCAACTGGTATTAGCATTTCTCCTTGTACAAGCTCACCTCTATAGAAAAAGAGCTACAAAATTGATGGCCACTGGCAGGGTTGGAAAGAATGAGTGATATCTTGTTATTCGGGGCTTCCAGAGAAAGCAAGTATATAATATATACCCACTAGATCATCCAAACCAACCTATAGATTATTGGTGTATAATAGAGATCTGGAGAAATTTAAACTGGTGACTGGATTAGACAAAATTATCAAGAGCTTCAGAAACCAACCAATCCTAGACTGGTCTGTGACTATCCAATAGAGGGGTCTATGAGTTAAGACTATCAAAATAGGTGGAGAGAGACATTTTCCCTAAAGGAAATAGATAAATTGTACTGGGAAAATAGAAATTTGGGGCCATGGAATTAGGCAAACCAAGAGACAGCAAGAAGGAGGGACTTTCTTCTTACTCATGCCAGTCTTCTGAGATGGAAGAGAGTTTATCTACATAGACACAGACTGAGAGCAGAAGATACCATCCGAGTTCTTCTCTGAGGGAGAAACAGCACAGCAGCAGAACCACTGATATGCAAGCTCAGTCCTGTATCTACACTCTAGACCCCCAGAACAAGGTTTGAGTCTCTGGGTGAAGCAGAGGAGAGTATCTTTCTGGAGACTATTGGCAATAGCTGTTCCTAGACACAGCCTGTTGCTAGAGCTAGAGCCTCTCCTGGGTCAGCCCCTGAGGTGTTTATTGGCCCAAAGAAAACGGATCCATGTTACGTTTGCATTGCAAGAGTTGATTGCTGACAGCTAAAATCTCAGACAGTTTTGCTATGTCACACCCTTAATTTGCACTCTGGGGGATGCAATGGCAGGCATTTGTGCTTTTCAGAGTTCAACCATTTTAGATATTGACCTTGAAGGGAGCATCTGAGTACTAGTTTTCCTGGCATTTTCTGCAATGTTTTTCTCCTCCCTTTCTTCTTCCTCTGTTTCATCACTTTCCTCCTTCTCACAATTATTATTAACAATACAATTGTTGTCTATTGAGTGTAAAACATTCATTAACATACCAACCGGGCTTCAAACTGAACACATTTAAGACTGAATCCAACTTCCTCCCTGACCAACTTCTTGCCTGACATCTTTCTGCACTGTCAGTATCTCTCCCACTTACCCTGACTCGAAATTTCAGTATCCCTTTAGATTAGTTCCTCAGCTTGGTCCCACAGTAACAATATTTTTACACATTCTGCCTTAAAAATCTCACCTGTATGTCTTCTTTTCTGGCTCTACAGCCCCTCAGAAAGTTCTTACCTTTCTTCTGCCAGAAGGCAACTTACCAAAAAACTTCCTACTAGTCTTTCTGGCACTGGTTTCTCCCAGTTCTAAAGACCACATTTGCCACTCAAATAATTATCCCATTGCACTGTTCTGAACACATCAGTTCTGTTCTCAAAACTTTCAATAACTCCCTTTTGCTTATAAAGTTTAAATACAGCTGATTATCAGTTACAGTAGCTATGTGCTGTCAAGTTGCTGTAAATGCTGAATTAGCAAGTACCAAACCACTGCTCCTAGGAGAAATACAGGGTTACGTTCCTGAAACTCTCTGATCACAACATTTTTGTTAACCAACCAATACATACACTTTTTTAATGTGTTTCTGCTTAAAGACATTTAATACATATTGTTGATTAATTAACATTGAACGCATGGCCAACAACACATAACTTATACCTGATGAAGCTTATTGAACAATGTATTTTCCCTTTAATGCACATCACAGCTTTCTTGTGCTTAGTAACACTAGACAGTACTTCACCACTGCACTCGGGGTCATTTTAAACAGTGAGTTCATCAAGAAAAAGCACAAAAGTGTGAAATATGTGGCACTAAATAGACTGCAAAAAGGACACTTATTTACAATTACAAGAGCTAAAATAAGGCGAGTTAATTTGACTGTGGTAATGAATGCACAAATTATCATGTACATTTTGAATATATACAATACAAGTTAGGTATTTTAAAATTAAAAAAAAGTAATTAAGAAAAAGACATAGCATCAACTTGTTCGACCTTCAACCTCAACTGGGGATATGTGCATCAAGTGACTTAATTTTTTTGCCATTCTGTGCATGCCTGAGAATGACCATGAAAGTCCCATGAGTATTGAGTTTAGGTTAAGAAATGTATTTTAGTCAGTAAATTCATTTGGGAATACAGAATCTTTGAATAATGAGGATCAACTCTTCCTCATCTTAGATTTCAAAGTTCTCTAATAAGAAGTCCATTTTTTCTTTCCAGTATTATATCCTATTATGTTCCTATACTTTACTCCTACTAAAATACTCAATCTTTTAAAATTTACTTCTTATTTTCTTAGCTCCATGCTTCTCCCTGTTAATTATACAGTTAATAATTATCTGGTTGCAAGCAACAGAAACAGACTTGGACTGACTTCAGAAAAATAAAGGAGTTGGAGGGTATTAAGTAGAACAGCAACTCATAAACTCAGAGGAAGGACAAGACAATCAAGATTTGTGAAGTCAATGTTACTAAGCACAAGAATGTAGCTAGGCATCTCAGAGATCTAAGCAAAAGGGGCCCATGAGCCTTCTTCTAAGAGACTATCTTCAAGATAATTTTATTTTATTTAACCTCCTACTAGCCACTCCATCTTTTGTCTTCTGGTTCCAAATTCTTAGGAGAGATAATGTGACTGGCCTAGCTTGGAGAGAACAAGGTGTCTCTGAACCTCAAGATGTTCATTCCCAGTAACTAAAGTAAGGTGGAATGATGACTGGCCTAACCTAGCTCATTTGGTCACTGCATGGGCTAGTATGACAGAGTCTGTTGCCAATGTAGGACTGGGATTGGTGCTGCCCAGTTAAAAACAACAATCACTACATTTGTTTTCCTTTCTCAATTTCATAGTCAAAAATTATTTTCATCCTCTAGTTCTCACCTACACATGACTTCTATGATGGGGCCTTTCCTGATTTACCCAGCTGAATGGTTTCTCTCTCTCTCTCTCTCTCTCTCTCTCTCTCTCTCTCTCTCTCTCTCTCTCTCTCTCTCCTTTAAACTTAGTAACACTTGGTATTTATCCTATGGTTTTTATATTTTTCCCTATGATGTGGCTACATTTGTACCTTTTTTATCATTTGCTTGCCCATTTATTTGTAAATTGCATTAATTACCTTCTGCATACAAAGACAATGCTAAGCTTCTCCTCCTCTGGGTTTCTAGAGAACTGGAACTATGGCCTGCTCATTGTTGAAGAACTTGTGGAGACTATCAATGGGTCTGATGGATTCCACGTGGAAAACACCTCACCCAAGCAGGTGGAGTTTATCCAGGAAAAACTCCTCCTGTGAGGGCCATGTAGCTTGGAGTAGTTGACTTCCTAGTCAACATTATAATATATACCCTGTATAAATGCATTGGTGCTGTATTTATTTTCTTTAAGAATGACCCAACTAGAGGAACTAGATGTAATACATTACCTAACTGTGTAGAAATTTATATACATACACACAATCAAATTGTAAGCTGAAGAAAATTTATATATTTAGTTAATCTTCATTTTTAATAGCAAATAAATCTAAAGAAAAGAAGAAACAGATATAACTCAGCCTTTGGATTTAGTGACAGCACAAAAACAATTGGAACAAAATGAATAAGAAAGTATTAAAATGCAAAACCAGATATGTATTACACAGGTTTAATTTAAATATAGTGGTAGAAGCCATAAAATCACACAAATATCTCCAGGAAATGATATCCCCTAATAAGAGGTTCCCTTTCATATCTGCCCTAAACTGCCCTACATTTTTTCATGACCTAGGGGATCAAAAATCTGGATTCACATCAAAGGACTTGTTCAGGTTCTCAAGAATATTCAAAGCTCTTTTCCAAGAAAAAAATGCAATCTTTCTCTGGCACACCTATGATGAAGTGGGATGTGCTCTAGACAAGACAAGTCAGTATCTTAACCTCCTAGCTCAGTAGGACAGCTCAGCCTCTCTCATCACTGTCCATTTAGGGCACACTTTGACTGATTGTCCTGTCTTCCTTCCCTGAGATTTGTACCTTCCCAAATTGACTGCAACTCAACACTGACCACAGACCTGCTTAAAGCAACTGTAATTTGTGAGAAAGAGTCTAATGGACACGCTAAGAAATGTCTTCTTTCTTCTAGGTTCTCTCAGTATAGTCCCTGTCATAAAGCAAAGTATCTAGGCCACAATACCTTAGTTTCTTACAAAAATGCTTTTGTGAATTTATGCCACGCTTAACTTTTAAAGACACTGGCCCAAGAAACATTTGTTTTTAACTGTATTTTTATCTTCTTTCCTTCAAAATTTTCCTTGAATGTGTTGTTCACTAGATACCTAATGTTCTTTATATAAACATTATAGGATAAATTCTTCATTCTATGGAATTCAAGTAAAATGTTTGTCGCTGTAGAGTAATTCTAATTTTTTTTTATTTGGAGTCTTTCTCTGTCACGCAAGCTGGATTGCAATGGCATGATCAAGGCTCACTGCAACCTTAACCTCCTAGGCTCAGGTGATCCTTCTGCCTCAGTCTCCCAAGTAGCTGGAACTACAAGTGTGCCACCATGCCGGCTAATTTTTTTTTTAATTGTAGACATGAGGTCTTGCTATGTTGCCCAGGCTGATCTCAAACTCCTGGGCTCAAATGATTCTCCTGCTTCAGCCTCCCAAAGTGCTGGGATTACAGGCATGAGCCACTGCACCCAGCCTTTTGTTTTGTTTTTATCTAATGATAAACATCATGCAAACTGCCATTTCCCTATTCATCTTGTTTTCCAGAAAATTCAAGGCAGAATTTAGTCACTGAGTTCATAAGTTGTAAAACAACTCCCTTCTGGGAGATGAAGAGATTTGTACTCTCTTTTTTCCCTCCCTTGATTTCTCCTTTTTTGGGGGCAGTTTTTAATTTTTGAACTTATTTCAAATGCGTTTGTTATAGGTGGGGGACAAGTTAAACGAACACAGGTCAAATCTGTGATCTGCTTCAAATCAAACACCTGGCAAGATCCAAAATCAGGGGTAATATCTCCTTGAATACTTATTCAAGTGCTATTTGGCACTAGGGAAAAGGATGTGGGTAGGATCTGTGTTTTACTTTCTAGGAGATGAAGCCAGCAAAAACATTTGTCAGAACATCAATAACAATTAGATCTTAATTATAAGGATATGTTCCAAGTAACATTCTGCTCCCAAAGGGGCAGGTTGGGGTAATTTGAGCCACAGATTTATTTTGTTATTTACCATGAAAGTCATGCTGAAGTGGATACTAAACTTCAAAGTGATGAGGTGGAGTTATTGATGCAAGTTATCTTGAGTTTGCATCAAACCTTTGAAGGCTCTTGGTTAATTAGAACCAAAGTTATGGAACAAGAGTATTATGAGCTGACTGTTGTATTACATTATTAAGCATGTAATTATTTGAGTACTTCATTATCATACAATAACAATTTAGTGTGTGGGGTTAATCGGTTCTCGTAATTCTGACATGACTTCAAACTCTTTAATATCCTCTCTTGGCATTTAGGATACAATCTGACCCGTCTACCATGGACAAGAAGCCCGAGGTGATCTAGCCCCTACCTCGTTCTACAGTTTCATTTCTTACCACTGTCTTCTGTCTCATTTTTCTTCTTCATAATGCTGTTCCTTCTGTTCCTTTAGTTTCAAAATCTCTTTACCATGGCAGTATCTTATGTACTCTCAGTTCTCTATACCTCCCCATTTTCTCATATTTGGCTTTCCCAATATCTGCTAAAACAGCATTCCCTCTTCTGAGATGTCCAATCACTGTGTATCACAACACTTTATTAGCTCCTTCTCAGCACTTGTCACATCTGTTCTTGTTTATCATCTGTTACCTACAGTAGATGGTAAGTTCCATGAAGTCAGTAACTTAAGCAGAGTCAAGTCCTTGCACCTAGCTCAGAACCTTGTTCCTTATCTTAGATTGCTTTGTGGATTAATACAATTGTACTTCCCCAACTCTCAAATGACAGAATAATCTACAAATCAAACACTAGAGCATATTAGAACTGGAATATCCCTCACAAATAATCTACTTCCTTATTTCCCAGGAAGAATAATTTAGGCCTAGAGAGGTGAACTAATTTACCGAAGGCTACACAATGGTAAAAGTAGCCCAGGGCTCTTATTATCTTTCAATAAATGCTCCATTTTCTTACTACATGTCACCACTGGCCTTCCAACAGATGAAATTTAGCCCATTTAGGGTGATCAACTTGTCCTGATTTTCCCAGGACTTTTTTGATTTTAGCACTGGAAGTCCCGTGTTGCAGGAAACTCCTCAGTCCTGGACAAAACATATTTCAGGATTTAAATGGCCAGTGTGTGTTGTTCCTTCTTCTGCAGTGTGAGTGTTGATAAATTCTGCTTCCCTCTGGGGTGCATATTTCTAAAAGCAATAAAGAATATGAGTAGTACATATTCCTATTAAACACTATGAGCATTTTCTCAGAAGCTGTAAATAGCAACTGGTCATCAACAGAAAATCAGTACGCCCAATGTCAGCAGACAATGTTTGAATTCAAAAGCATTTCCTTTGTTATCAGAAACTAGGCTCAAATAGTCCATTTTCTTGGGGCAGATATGTCTTAGTTTTCTCAGGCTGCTTAAACAACAACAATTTATTTTCTCACAGTTCTGGAGACTGGACACCTGAGGTTAGGGTGCCAGCATGACAAGTTTCTGGTGAGGGCTTTCCTCCTGGTGTGCAGATGACCTCTTTCTTACTGTGTGCTCACATGGTCGTTCCTTGGTGAGTGCATGGGAAGTTAGAGACCTCTCTGTATTCCCCTTATAAGGTCACCAAACCTATCATACTAGAACTCCACCTTTATGACCTCATTTATCTTTAGCTATCGTCTATAAGTGCTATATCTAAATGAAGTCACAACCAGAGCTTCAGCATGATTTTGGGAAAGACTCAATTCAGGCTATAGCAAAATGCTACTATACTTCCAAATGATGATCACATCAAACCTGTGATCTGTTAATTTACTTGGCAGATGAGTGGATGATTTCAAGTTTTTTAGCACTGAGAATGGTCTCCTCAGTAGTAGTCGAAACTTGTTCAGTGTTGGGTTTTAAACACAGGCTGGCAGCAGCAACTAATTGGTGCTCACCTCTGGCAGGCACAGGAGAGATTAGAGAAACAGGGCTGGAAAGGAAGAAAGCAGAATTCTGTGAACCCTGTGCCAGTTGCCCAGAGCGACACATTTTCTGACAACAGCTGCCATGGCAGCCCAGAGAACCCTTGTCCCTTAGTCTGTGCACTGCATCTGCACCTTCCACGGATACTGTTTACTGTTGCTCATGAAAACTGGCCTGGCACCGGTGGAGGGTGAAAGCTGGGCTTGAAACAACTTCAATCCTGTTTCTGTTCTTGATGTCCTTTCCCCTCAGCTTTATTCTTCGTGATGGAAATGAAAGCCTGGGTGCACAATCAAGCCCTGACAATGTTTCAATACCCTTTCACATCCATTTGACTGAACACTATTTTAAAGAAGTGCATCCCAAAATTCCATGGTCATAGAAATTATCCGAGGATCTTGCTGAAATACAGATTCTGATATGATAGGTATGGTATGATACTATTTCTAGTGAGCCCCCAGTATTGCTGATATTGCTGATTTACAACCACACTTTGAATAGCAAGGTTTCTAAAGATACAAACAAATTGCATCAGCAACCTTCTCTAGTTTGATTTCTGGAGAAGGAAGTAACCCACTACTTTTGCGCATAGATTTCTCTTCAGTAGGGCCACCAGCCTTGCTGAAGTTTGCTTTTTTTTGCTTCCTCCTGAGTTAACTTCCACCGGCAAACCCAGCTTCTCTTCCCCAGAAGCTCCCCCTCATGCTTGTCCTGGCCCATACCCTTCCTCCTCGATGCTCCAGGGAAAAATATGTGTATGGAGTTCACTTGTGACTTACAGGACTTGGGTAGGTCTCTAGGGTAAAACGTGAAACAATTAATCCCAAGTATATCCACAGAACTCTTGTGTCCTGATCAGTCAAAAATTGTAAGATTAAGAAAAAACACCCAACCGGGCTCAGTGGCTCAGTCTGTAATCCCGCGCCTTTGGGAGGCTGAGGTGAGTGGATTGCCTGAGCCCGCAGGTTCGAGACCCGCCTGGGCAGCGAGACCTCATCTCTACAATAAATCAAAAAATCATGGTAGCGCATGCCTGTAATTCCGGCTACTCGGAAGGCTGAGGCGGAAGGATCGCCGGAGTCCAGCAGGTCGAGGCTGCGGTGGCCGGGAGTAGCCACTTCACTCCAGTCTGGGCGACAGAGTGAGACTCCAACTCAAAAAAAAAAAAAAAAAGAAAAAACACCCAAACTAGACTATTCTAATAATTTTTCATGTAAAATAGTCTAGAAACATTAAAAAATAGCCCGATAACCTGCTTCCATATATGGTATTGGATCTTTTCTAAAAAAAAAAAAAATCGCAGATATAAAGAAAAGAAAACAAAAAAAAGAAATATAACTATGACTTCAACTGGGTCAACAGGGCAAATTTGTAAACCTGAAAAATTTTATTTTCAGTGTCCTCAATTCCCTTCTCACATCAAACATGTTTTTGGAGCCCCTTCTTTTTTGCATGCCCAGTTGCCTCATTCTGTCTTTCTCCCCTGCTACTGAAGCTTACTATCAAGAAGATCATTTATATCTGTGCATGAATTTGAATCATTGCTATTTTTTCCCCCAGGGGTATGTGTTTGAGCTTCATTGCAGACTATGGAAACAAACTGGTTGCCTGGTAAATAATTTCAAGGAATAGTAGTTCACTGTGAGTGACCTCTTGGAACTGTCTTTGAATACAGCAATCAGCTGTTTGACTCTTGTTGGCTGTATTGTGTTTGGTGCCTTGTATCAATCTACTAGGGCTGCCATAACAAAATAGCACACACAAGGTAGTGTCAACAACAGAATTTATTTTCTCAAAAGTTTTGGAGATTTCAAGTTCAAGACCAAAGCGTTAGTTAACAGGTTTGGTTTCTCCTGAAGCCTTTCTGTTTGGCTTGGAGACGGCCTTCTGCTCACGTTGTCCTCATGAGACCTTTCTTTCATGCACGTGTCCCTTGTGTCTCTTCTTCTTATGACACTTGTCATATTGGATTAGGACCCCACACTTTTGAGCTCATTTCATCTTAACTACCTCCTTAAATGACTCTATCTCAAGTAGGACTTTAGCATATGAATTTGAGAGGGACATGTTCAGTCCATAACATGCCTCTAATTATGCCCTCATTGTTCATATAACTGGTCAATGTTTCCTTTTAAAAAATACCTGAACCCGATGCCTAACATATCTCATTCTTTTTAATGTGTCGGCTTTTGGATTCCTGAGTGAGGCTTGTCTGGTAGATTCCACCCCAATGAAAGTCATCAAGAGATAAGTGCCATCCTGTTTTTATTGCTCAGCTCAAATCTCTTCTCTTTAGAATAAGGGAGGGGAAACTAAAAACAGAAACGTGTGCTATTGCTCCTCTTACAGGGTCTGCCTGTCAGTTGCCTCTATTTAGGAAGAAAATGCTAAAGTGCAGTCACAGAGAGGGTGGTAAAACAAAGTTAATCGTGTAGGTTAATGTCTGTGTTTACTCGATGGATTCATCTCCTGTTCACTTCTGAATGTTGATGACACCATCTCTTCCCATTGTGCCTCCAGCCCCAGAACCTGTAGCAGCTTCCTGCTGTTGTTAATCTCTGGGTTGCCTTACTGACCATTTGTGCCTTCTCAGCTCTCCCACTCTGCTATAATCGATTTCCTGAATCAAACTCATTATATTGAAAATCCTAAAGCGGTTCCTGTTTCTTAACTGATCTAATAATCATTGAACCTACTTCACACAGTTAGAATTAAAGGGAAGAGAGAGCTCAGAATACAATAATTGTTCAAAACATAGAAAATATTGAAATAAATGGCAGAAATAATGAATTTTATTAATACTATTTTATTCAGAGATGGAATCATTAAATATATATAAACACAAAATTCAACAATAATCCAAACACCCCTGACACCCAGTTTCACAGTTCTAACTTTGGTGGTCTTTTCTAAAAAAAAAAAAAGAGGATGTAATAGAAAGAGCACTGAACTGAGAGTCCACAAGCATGTCTCTCCACCAATTAGCTACATAATCTTGAGTTTCTCATTTTTGTCCATAGGCCTCAATTTCCACCTCTGTAAACTAAGGTGGTTGAATAAGATATCTTCGCAACAACTTGGATGGATTTAGAGTCTATCATACTCAGTGATCTATCACAGAAACAAAGAACAGAGTACCACATGTTCTCTCTCAAAAGTGGACCCTGAACATTTACCATAATACTATAAGAAAGGGATTGGCAGTAGCGGGATACTGCCAGGGTGGGGGTGAGGGGAAAACACATCAATAAGGGTATCTGATCTCAAACCAGGCAAAGTGGGGCCAAAGGGAGGTCCAAACTTTATCTGTATGTTGTCTACTTGTATACCTAATCCTGAGTTGTACCCCACCTCCTTAAATTATATATTTAAAATGTTATATTAAAAAAAATATATATATATATGCTACTTTCAAAGACCTCCTGTAACTTTTTTATGACTCTGTAACTTTTATCCTTGGGGAAGAATGAGGAGTAGAATATCTTCCTTCCTTTAAAAATGGAATTGCAATGACTCTTAGATCTCACATGGCTAGCCTGATAAGAAATTCAGATTTTTTGTTTGCTTGTTTTTTTCTGTTTGCATTCCCCAAATATGTCTAAGGATGATCCCCATTCCTTCATGGTTGATTAAACTGGTCCATGAATTAATCCAGAACAGCATAATAATGTGAATTGTTAAAGAAGTAAAGAGGAGAGAGAATTCTAGGAAACGAAATGTGCTACGAGGTGGACAGAAGACCAGTACCTCCCCTCTAGATAGGAGGAGCTCAGCCTGTTACACAAAATAATGTACGGGGAAGACTATGGGTTGTTTAAATAGGCAGTTGAGCATATTAGTTAAGAGTTTGGGGAGGTTTTCCACTCTTTTATTTTTTTAAATAAATTTTATTGTGTATATTTAAGACAATAAGATGATACTATGAGCCACATAGACATAGTTAAAAGGTTACTGTAGTGAAGCAGATGAACATATCCCTCATCTCACATAGTTGCCCTTTTTAGAAAAAATGCTTTTGTGGCAATAGCATCTAAAATCTATTCATTTAGCATGAATTCCATATACAGTACATCTTTGTTATCTGCAGTCCTCATGTTGTACATTGTATCTCTAGAATTGCTGATCCTACAAATCCGCTGCTTTGTAGTTAAAAGTTTTAAAAACATATACAATACACTTAGATTGGAATTTTGGCTCTGTCCTTTACCAGCAGAGAACCTTTGAGCTATTAATTTATTTTTTCAAAGCACAGTTCTTTAATTTATAAAATCAGTCTAACGCAACTGGGTTTGACAGTGAACCCCCTCCTTTCCAAGGACATGCAACATATCTAAAGACATGTTTAACTGTCAGGGCTGAAGGAGACAAAGGTTAGGAACATCTGTGAATAAAGTCCAGGAATGTTGCTCAACTTTCTACAATGCACAAGGCAATTCTCCACAATGAAGAATTATCTAGCCCGAAAATATCAATAGCATTGAAGTTGAGAAACCCTTCTCTAATAAAGTACCTATTTTTGCATATAATACAAGGATTAAAAGAGATAATGAACATGACTTCAATGCACCTTGTGGTTTATGGTAGGCTGTTGAGTAATATCTGTCCAGATGATGGTCAAATGTGAAATCTTGACAAATATTAGAGTTTTATAATATAGGAAGAAAAAATAATCAGAGTTTGAGATTACATGGCAAAGGTGATGATCTGGGTTAATAACCAGAGAGGAACAGACTAAAACTACAGAGATAGGAGGCAGAGAGACCAGAGTGATTACTATAAATATAAATATTACTATAAATATAATATGCTTGAGTTGTATGCATGATGTAAGAAAGAATTAAAACACCAAAGTATTTTTTAAAATTAAAATGCTGAAATATTCAGCATTCTCACATGTCCCATTAACTGCATGATCTGCTTCGGTGACAGCTTACCCTTAAATTTCACTCCTTTTCTCTCAATGAGAGGCAGATATACAACGTTCTGCTTCATGTCACATGATCTAAGTTCAACTTTCTGTCTGCTAGACATTTCCATAATATTTACACTGAAATCAAAAATTAATTTTATGCACTGATCAAAGAATATTTTCTTACTCAAAGTGTTAGAGTAAGAATGCTTATAAATCAAAAAATTAGCCAGGCGTGGTAGCGCGCTCCTATAATTCCGGCTACTCGGAAGGCTGAGGCGGAAGGATCGCTGGAGCCCAGCAGGTCGAGGCTGCGGTGGTCGGGAGCGGCCACTGCACTCCAGTCTGGGCGACAGAGTGAGACCCCAACTCAAAAAAAAAAAGAATGCTTTGGGCTGCATGAATGTGTAGCCCAGGGACTGGTTAACTTTTTCCATAATGAGCCAGATAGTAAGTACGAGCAAGGCTTTTCAGTCAGTCTCTATTATATTGTGGTTGTGTCTTCTCCTCCTCCTCCAACTCCTCCTCCTCCTCTTCCTCCTCTTCCTCCTCCTCCTCTTTCTCTTCCTCTTCCCCTTTCTTTCTCTTCTTTTTTAACAATTCTTTATAAACATAAGAAACCATTCTTCGCTTATGGGCCATACAAAAGCAGACTAGGAGCCAGATTTGGCCTATAGGCTGTAGTTTGATGAACCCCAGAATAACCAATTAAAATGACTTACAAAACAAAACATTTCATATTCACATAATAAGAAGGCCAGAGCCAGAGTGGGCCTTGGGTTGCATCTGCAGCTGTACAATAATTATAGCAGTAGAAATGACAAAATGATAATCACAATTGAAGACCCATATAATATCTACTTTGTTTATTAAATGTGAGACGCTGTTCTAACAAATTTTATGTGTATCTTTTCATTTGTTTGAAAAACATTTCTAAGATATTATTGGTACTAGGCATTGCTCCTTGAACTTAAGTTATATTAATGAATGAAGGTAAAAAATAAAAAAAGAAAGAGAGAAAGAAAAAGGGAGGGAGGGAGGGAGATTAGAAAAGGAAAGAAAAGGAGGATGCTGTCATTGTGTTGTGGAATTCACAATTTAATTGGCTTAATACTTCCAAAAATCCCATAAAAGCGAATGGTATTTTAATCATCATTCTCATTTTGCAGATGAGAAAACAGAGACACACAGAGGTGAATGGACTTTCCCCAATCCTAAAGATAGTAAATGGAAAGATTAATTTGAACTTGGCAATCTGCCTACAGGGTCCCTGCTGTCAACCTCCATCCTACACTGCCCTCTTCCTGAAAGAAGGACAGAGCATGAGCCATTTTTCTACTCCATCTACACTGGCTCTGTCATTATTGGCTGGTCTTCTTATGATCCCAAGATGGTTGTTCAAGAGTCAAGCATTCCATCTAGCTGAAGATGAGTCATTCCTCTTTTATATCTCTTTTTTAAAACAAAATTTTATTGAGATAAGATTTACAGACAATAATATACCTATTTCAAGTATATAGTTTAATAACGCCCATATAATCACAATAATCAAGATATAAAACATTTCCATCATCCCAGAAAGTTTCCTTGTGCCCACTTATAGTCTATGCTTTCTCTCACTCCTAGATATAGGCAACCACTGATTGGCTTTCTGTCACTATAGATTAGATTTGCCTTTTGTGTAATTTCAGTTAAATATAACAACACACTATCTATTCTTGTGTATCTACCTTCTTTCATTCATTTTGTTTATAAGATTCATTTATGGTATTGCATGTATCAGTATTTCCTTTCTCTTTATTAACATCTAGTATTCTATTTTATGGGAAACAACATAATTTGTTTATCCATTCACTGGTGGTGGTCATTTGGGTTTCCAGTCTTGAGTCATCATGAATATGCTATGCTTTGAGTACTCATGTGCAATGCTTGCATAGACATGTTTTAATTTATCTTGAGTTAAAGACCTAGGAATAAAGTTGCTGGGTCAAATGGTTAGTGTGTATTTAACTTTACATAAAACTGAACCTGTTTTCTAAAATGGTTGGATTTTTTTTGCATTCTTATTAGCAATGTGGAAAAGATCTGTTTGCTCCCCATCCTCTTCAACACTTGGTATTGTCAACCCTTTTAATTTCAACCGTCCTTAAGTGTGTATAGTGTGTCTCTTTGTATTGGCGAGGGAAAATCTTTTCCAGAGTTTACCTAACAGACTCGGCTAAGACTGGAGCTCATTAGAGCAAATATAGATCAAAATTGGCTGTGATAATAGTATAAGTTTAAGGAAGAGTTATAGCAAGAATTTGTGTTTGTTTGTTTTCCCTTGAAATTCCAATGAATTCTCTAGATCTCTTTTTATGGAGAGAGCCTCTTGGAAGCACTCACATTTGAATGAAAACTACAAAAAAATCCCAGGAAGAGACTCAACAGTCTCCAGTGAGGTCCTCAATTTTTAAATTAAGTATTTGCAGAAAAAGATTGCATCTATTTCACTAGTATTGGTATTTCAGGTCAATCATCTGTTCCCCTCTTCATTGTGTTTTAAGTTTCAGTGACAGTGTAATGATATGAAGCAATCATTACATCTATGTCACAACATTAAAAATATGAGTTTAATAGGAAATGATCTCTATTAACAAGATATTGATCTCCATTTTTATTTATGCAGACAAAAAGCTATTTGGGCTAGTAATTTTTTTGCCATTTCTCAAGGTTTCAAGTTACTTACTGGAAACAGCTTGATGAATTCAAATACTGGATTCTAAATTCCTTGTTCATTTATAAACCATTGCTCAATGTGGATAGTAGAAATGCAGTACAAGCAAGGAACAAATTAGAATGGAAAGCTGACCCTTGGAATAAAATGGATTTTTAGGATTTTAGTACCAGTTTCTTAAGAAAATTTTGTGGACTTTTCATGTAGCTGAGATGGACTTGGAAGCTTGAGTTTATTGTTATTTCACTTCTGTTATTATGGAACTGTTTATTTCTGGGAAACTAGCATATTTTTCAAGTGTTGCCAAGGATATGTTTGCCTTATTTAATTTACTGCAGTGTTCCACAGTTAAGTTTTCAAGTTTCATTACACATACAACCAGGAGTATAGCTGTTTGTGCACACACACATGCACAGAAAAAGAATAAGATCGTTTCAAAATTGTCTCAAGAAGATACTTACTGTCTAGCCAGTAATACTGTTTGAAAGTCAATTTCTTAATAGGAAAATAGATTATTATGTGTATATAAACAGCATGTTTGGGCTTTCTTCTCCCAAATTTCCTGGAAAACATGTTCTCAGAGTCCAGAGGGAGATTTTTCCATACACACACAGCACCCCTACATACTCTCTATATAACAGGCCAACTCTGAGATAGGGGAGAGAATCATTTCCCAAACAACCCTCTCTCCACTTTCCAATTATTATAACAGCAGCTTGGATTCATTACTGCCCTACTTTAAAATCTATTTTGAGGGGTGTGTGCGTGTGTGTGTGTGTGTGTGTGTGTGTGTGTGTGTGTGTGTGTGTGCATGTGACCATCCTCTGCCCCCAACGAAGATTTGAAGTTAGAGGTTACTCTTTTCCCCCAATTATACCGGCTTTGTGTTCCTGCAGGGTGTGGGGAGGTAGATGGAGAGGTTTCTTACCACAACAGGGCCAACTCTAGGCAAAATCTTAAAACAGTTGTATTTTTAATTGTGTTCCTTCTTTCTACTGCATTCCCAATCCCAATATTCTGATCACACACACTTCTTGCTTTGACACTCTCTCTTCCTTCCTCCATGACTATGGCTCAGTCACACTGCTGAGAAGGGGTCTGGTCAACTACCAATTCCCATCATAGGTTGGTCAGTTGGCTCAAAGCAATGATCCTTCACCTTTCCCCACACAACACATGATGCCATGCATACATCAGACATGCTGCTAAGCCTGTGAAGGGTCATGGATAATACTCAGCCCACCAGCTACAACACTATTCTTTTCTCTCACAAACTTAAAAGAAAATATAAATACAGGTGAGTGAAAGAAAGAAATTGCAAGGAATAATGTTGAATCTGCTTTAATTTCAAAACTAAAATAAAATAATGTGCAAGCTCATTACTGTATTTTTTTCTATTTTTTCATTTTAATAGCTTTAGAAAGTACAAATAGTTTTTGGTTACATGGATGCATTGTATAGTGGTGAAGAAGTCAGCTTTAAGTATATCTGTCACCCCGACTTGTGTGCATTGTACCCAACAGGTGATTTTTCATTTCTTCCTCCCTTTCTCACCCTCCTCTTTCTGAGTCTTCAGTGCCCTTTATACCATTCTGTATGCCCTCATAGACCCTTAGTAGACTCATTACTTTAAATGAGATTAATGACAAATGATCTCTGTCCTGCCTGACCACTGTGAGTCCTTGTGCTGCCTATTCCCCGTTTGCCTTTTCATATCCTTTTTCCAACCTTCTCGGCCTGCTTTGCCCCCAGGAGGATTCCCTTTTGTCATGTTTCAACTGCTTAGTTTTGCTATTTGACTTCCTGCTGGGTCTGGTCAGTGGGAGACATCATCAGCATACTGGGCAGTGGGAAGAAAGAGAAGTTGGTGTATTTATTCTCATCACATTCTCTGCTGGCCTGGTTCCTCTTTCAAAGTCCACTCAACTCCTACTAGGCTTCCTTCTTCCACATCTGCAACCTAAACTCAGCTACAGCTCTCTTGAGGATCCAGAAATGGCTCCCTCCCCATCAGAGGTGACAGGAGGAGGGATGGAAACCTCCCTGCTGCTACCCCACAGGATACTTAACCTATCTTTGTTGGTTTCTTTTAATGTTGTCCACACCTTTGAAATAGTCCCTGAATGAGAGTGCCAATGTGCCATTTACATCCTGCCAAGATTCTAATTTCATAGTTGAGAACAAATTGCTTAGTTTATTACCCCTCCCAGGAGATCTTATGTTTAATAGGACACTCCTGTTGTTGATAGAATAAAGACTGAAAACCCTAATGTCTAAAATGAATAGCTCTCAAATAGGCTTTTAGCAACCAGCAAAGATTTATTTTTGTGCAAGACACATGTTCTTCAATAATACTGCCTATATGACCCTCTTCATAAACTCTTAGAACACATTTTTCTTTCCACTCCTATGCTCATGCTATTTTCTTTTATCAGATACTCTCTTTCTATCTGGCAGTAAGAATCAAAACTTACTATCAGAAATTCATAAGGCCTTTCTTGGTCCATTTTTTTCTCCTTAATTTCCCTCTCCAAGAGTTTACTAATCCTTCAGGAAATACACACACACACATATGCACACATCTTATAACAACTATACTTTTCAAATCCTAAAAATACAACTATCACTGCTCACCAGACACAGGACTATGATCCAGGTTCATGTTCTGATTTTATGCTTTGTATAAACTGACATTACAACAAAGTACTTTAAAAGCATGTTATTGACTTTGGCATCAGATGGACTTAGTTGGAGGCTTAGATCTGCCACTAGCTCACTATATATGCATACATTATATAACTGTTCTGCACCTTAGTTTCCTGAAAGAAAAATGAGGATAACAAATTTCTTGTGGCATAGTTTTGAAATTGAATATTTGCCCTGCTTTTTTAAGCATAGTGCATATTGCCTAGTAAATGCTGTATAAATATTAGCTAAAAAAAAAAAAATACAAAGAACAAATTGTGTTGCTTCTATTAAGTTCCTTAAAGAAAACAGCCCGTCTTCTTGTCTTCATGTTCTCCTCAATAGAAGTCCAATATATATTGAAGATGGATGGATTAATAAGTGGAGCTGGTCTCAAACAGAAATTTCTTCAGACTACTTTGACATTGCCTGACCGATAATCACATTTTTAAACTTTCCATGCCAAGTACAGTGGCATGCCTGTAGTCTCAGTCACATGGGAGGCTAAGGCAGGAGAATCACTTGAGCCCAAAGGTTGAGGCCAGTCTGGGCAACATAGAAAGATCCTGAAAATAAAAAAAATTAAAATTTCCAACGAGCCCTTTATGTCTCTCAATTTTTCTTTCTGCTTAATTGATTAAAATCATGATACAAATTCTTGTATTTACAGATTCTTTTTCAAAAAAAATTATTTTGTATTAATTATATTTATAAGTAATTTAAATTTCCTCTTACATGTTGTTTCAGGCCATTCTCATTCTAGCTCTTGGGAGCTTCAGACAGGTATGGGTCTTCCTTGAGAATTATTTTTGTGTTTCTTTAAAAATAAGGGGTGCAGTTTCTGCCAAAGCCACAAGCAGGGAAGAGAAGAGATTATTAGCTGACTAAATATTTCCACAACAAAAATTGGGAAATTTAACCCTGAGGGTATTGAAATTTCTACAATTCTCTATGGATCAAAAATTAGGCCAAGTTCATCTGTCAGTTATGAAACAGCCCAGAAAGAATTTGGACTTTTATTTTTGGCAAGCAACAAAAGAAATTTAAAAATATGGAAAATACCGCACATAAGTTATATCTCTTACTATTTTCCCTCTTAACAAGTCAGAAACTATTTAATCCAATTCAATATTCTTTTTTGCTACCTACTATGTGATAGGCATTCTATACATTCATTAAAGGAATTCTTTCAAAATGAAATGCTGTTCAGTTGAAACAATTCCCCCTTTTGTATTTGCATTATTTGGCAAAAGTGGATACATTCTTTTTGGGCCAGAAAGTACTCATCTGTGGTTGAATTTATCAGTAGCAATGACTTCAGTTTCTCAAAAACTGGGGGAGAGGACAGTACATGAATTTTTGGAGTCACTTTTAATCCTGCCTGCACACTTTCTAGCACTATGGTCAAGCAAGTTCTTTTGCAAGTATAATCCTCTTTCTTTCACTGAGAAATGAGTGTGATAATACCTACTTCACCATACAGATCTGAGGAATGAATGCAATGGTGAAAGTGACCAACAAATATCAATTTTCTTCATTATCTTGTGACTAAGACATTAAGATTGACACTAAGTCATCTAGAGAAAACTAACACTGTCATCTAGGACAGGCTGAGCAAAAATAAGCACTGTGTACCTGGATTTTAGTTTATTTATTTAATGACTATGAGAGGAGAATTTTGACCTGATGCATTTCATGAATCTTCCATTCCTATGAAGGAAAGAAGCTGGACATTGATATGAGACAATTGAAACTTATCTTCAGATAACAGGCAGAAAAAGAAATCCTTGTATTGGTTCCTGTATGTACATCTGTCTTGGATTAGTGGATTAGAAAAATTAGAATGATGACCAAAATAACTTCTTGGTGCTAAGGTTTTAAATGTATAAAATTCTGAGGCCTTTTGTCTTTTTCTTGCAATTGAGTGGAAATGCTGACAACCTCTTTTGAGGAACTATCCTTTGAATAGAGGTGGCAATGTGTGCAGGTGTCTAGGACTTGCAGGTAGACATTAAGAAACATATCACTCAGGGTACTCTGCTACCAACTGTGGAAACCAAATCAGGTTAGCTTAAGTAGAACAAGAATTTCCTAGAAAACAGTTAGATAGCTCAGAGCATTAATAAGATCTTGGAAGAATCGAGTTCGGAAAATGGGCAGAAATCAAAGGAGGTTGGTACATTTCAGAGTTTACACTCATTTCAGAGTTTACACCTCTTTCACTCAAAAAAAAATCTTGTGATAGGAATTGTCTTTTTGAACTGCTGCCACCAGGTTTGACACTCCTGGATACTTGCCACTCTGCTGATAGACTTTAAACTTCAGCACTGCTACCCAGATTAATTTCTGACTGCTTCTGTATAAATGTGACACATCCTTGAGACTCGCAGCCATCAGGGAAAGGATCTGATTGGCCCACTTAGGTCACATAACCATGCTCCAGTCACCATGGAATGGAAACATGAGCCAAGATCTGTAATGGAGATGGAGGAAGAGGAGGCCTGGCTTCAACCTACCATGTTTCTTAAAAATGAGTAGGATGTCACAATGTCAATGCCCAGCAGCTAAAAATGAGTATTCTCTATAGAAAGTTCAGCTGGTTTTTTCCCTGTCCTCTTTTTTCTTTAGTTTACTTCAGTATCTGGTCCCCGCTGTTATATGGCATGATCCTCTTATGAGTAGACATAGTCTATTCAAGGGCTGAAGCCACATTTGATGCATATAAACCCTCTAGAATGATCTGACTGTGCTTCCTGCTTTTATCTGATTCTGACCTCTGAATTCTTGTCATGGTCAGTGCAGAGAGTTCTCTGGAGCCTGGTAAGAATACTGGCAAGCACTTCCTGAGAAGTGAGAAATCCATGGTAAAGACATTGTCTGTTGACTTACTCAAAAATGCAAAATGGAAGATGAGCTGCTGAAGTATTTGAGCACATCATACTAAAAGCTTCTTGTTTAATTTTAGGCACTGAAAAAATGTGTTTCTTCTTTTCCTTCATTCAGGCCAAAGAAGATCAGTTTTGCCAAAGGAAGAGAAGAAACTAAGAGGCAAAATCTCAGTCAAATAAAGAACACTTTGAAGTGCTTTTTTATAGAGAATAAAAGTGTTCATTATCTTTGGAATCAGCCAGGTCTGCGTTAGGATCTCAGCCTTCAAACACTTTCTAGGAGAGCAAACTTGGGCCAGCAACTTAAGCTTCCTTAAGCCTTAGTTTTCTCATCTGTAAAATAGTGATAAATGGTGTCCCTAAAAATGAATGGTTGTGAGGATTAAAAGCGATCAATGTAAAGCTCCCAGACACAAGATCACTCAGTTGGTGTTTGATGCTTTTGTCCCCTGCTCTTTTTTGTTCACAGAAGCAAATAGAGCAGTCAGCATACTTACCCAACTGTAAAGCACAAAGTTACTAGAAGCAATTTGAATAAACGTTGAAGGTTAGATGTCAATAGTGAAATAAAACATCAGCATGGAGGAGAAAGGACATTGAACCCAAGCAGAGAAGGCAGAACTGTAGCATCAGCATAATTCCTATGTTAATGCTAAAACCATTTAGTATGGAAGTCATCTGAGACTAGAATACAGGAGGAATCCTAAAGACAAGAGAATTAGCCTTTACAATGCAGATACTGTGCTCCAAGCTGGGTGTTTTGTAAACAGTGCGATGCCACTTTTAAACAATATAACCACATAAGTGCATTATTACGCTTACTGTATAGATAATGAAATTGAGGTGCAGAGAGGCAGTGAGTGGTGAACTAGGGTTTCTTCTGACTTCAATTTCCTCGCTTAACAGTAGGCAGAAGAAAATCAGCCCCAGAGTTTACACCTCTTTCCCTCAAGAAAGCAACCAGCCTGAGGCAGAAATTAGATTGGAGACCCAGTCAGGTGCCAATTCTAACAGAAGTAGGCAGGAAGAGAATGGTGTCCATCTGAATGAATATAAAGTCCTCCCGCTCCCTGTAGATGAGAGGAAGGCAAGAAATTGCATCAGCAAATTTAGGAGGCTCCACTCACATTTTAGTGCTGTTATGAAAAATAAACCTAATTAGAAGATAAAGCAAGAGGATAACTGCATGTCCCTTTAATGTCACCCTTAGGCATTAACTGGCTCACCCAAATATAAGTTCATCATCTAAGGCAGGAGTTAACAAACTATGACTGGCAACCATATGTTTTTGTGAGCAATGTTTTATTCTAAAACAGTCACATCCATTTGCTTATGTATTATCTAAGGTTGTTTTCAAGCTACAATGTTACAGTTGAATAGTTTCAGCAAAGACCTTATGATCTGTAAAACCGAAAATATGTACTATCTGGCTCTTTAGAAAGTTTGCTGACCCCTAACTTAGGAGAATTTCCCTGTGTTTGAATTTGCTACTTAGTATCTGATTAGAGCCCAGATACTTTGAAGTTATAGGTTTTCCAGTCAAGTTCTATAAGGTAGAAAATATAATCAGAAAACTACAGTTTTATTGCCCTGTAAGACATTAACCAGGTGCATATCTATTGGCACGTTGATTTCAGTATTCTCTTGACTGACTGACTATACGCATTTCCTTCCTCCAATTTTCCTTTGAAGCAGCCTTACCATCCCTCTGCTCCTTTCATTAACTAGTAGATTTTTAAATTTTTATTTATTCTATTTTGTATGAGTCATGCTATTTACTTTTTGAAAATCATAGTTTCACACCTCCAAGGGACATCACTGAATGCAACATCATGCTGGAGAGGGTGACAATTTTCTGGATAGGGATAGTGTTACTGCATAACCAATCCCATGGTGCCCACTGCAGTATTTGCCTCTTTAATTCACACATCAACCCTATAAGGTACGTTAACCTACAACTTGGGAACATTAAGATAAAAGCAAGGCCCATCTCATATGGTGATTTTGGTGGTCAATAAAAGAGAAGGCAGGAAAAGTACTTTAGCACAGTACCTTGCACTTACTACTTGCTCATTAAGTGCTAGCTATGATTATTATTACTTATGGTATTATCCTATATACTAATGTTTCTTTGGCTATAAATCACAGACATTTGATTCCTACTGGCCAAATAAATAAAGCAAATAAAGAAGTGACTGGAAGAAGCATCTTGCACTCACAGAACCCAAGGACAGGCTAAACAGCTGAGCCCCAGGGTTCTCTTCTCCATATCCTCTAAAAACTCAGAGGTTTGAGGTCGGGCTCGGTGGCTCAGCCTGTAATACTGTGCTTTGGGAGGCCGAGATGAGTGGATTGCCTGAGCCCATGAGTTCGAGACCTGCCTGGGCAACTTGGCGAGACCTCATCTCTACAATAAATCAAAAAATGAGCCGGGCGTGGTAGCACGTGCCTGTAGTTCCAGTTACTTGGAAGGCTGAGGTGGAAGGATCGCCGGAGCCCAGCAGGTCGAGTGCCTGGGAGCAGCCACTGCACTCCAGTCTGGGTGACAGAGTGAGACTCCAACTCAAAAATAAATAAATAAATAAAAACTCAGAGGTTTGAAAAGGCCTGCAGTGTCTAAAGATACGAGTGACTTGGTTTTGCAGTAACACACATTGATCAGGTAGGGAGTTGCCCTCATCTCTTCTTCCATCCTGTAAAGCAAAAGCAATAATTTCCTCACCTTTGTATTCCTCCTTGCTTAGTACAGTACCTGACACATGGTACATGCTCAGTAAAGGTTGATTGATCTAAATTACCTGATTGTTGATAGGGGTGATAAGTAAATATGATTGGCAAAAAAAGTCACAATTACCTACAGATAGTAATGAGTCTAATTTGGTGGTGCAGGTGAAGTCCAGGTTAGGGCAAAGACCTCAAGTGGTATAGCCTTAGGATACTTTTCCTCTTCACAACTATGAGATGAATATGACATTCCAAACACAGCTTGAGTGTGTAGAAGTCACTGATGTGTCTTCTTTTTTCTGTCATTGAATCTTCCTCTGCTCCCAGGGGAGGTAGGAGATAATGCCAGTTTCCCTTTTACCCTGGGGGCACAATGTCAGCCGGCTTTATTGCATTACAAGTGCTGCCTACCTCAATTGTGTTGAAAAGGCATGCCAAGTCTGTGCACACGTCCAGATCTTTCTAATCTCTTTAGTTCCATCACCTGGACATTTTATTTGAAATTGATTTTTAAATGTCTGAGTAATTGAGGTTTATGTGTAGTTGCCTCTTTGAAACAGAGGTAAGCTGAGGCTGCTTATATCCTCATTAAACGTTGATTAGAAGTGATTGCATTACTGGAGGCCTCAATTTGTGCCATTCCTGAGCGCTCCCATCAGAAAATAGCATCTGTACTTGGCAGACTCAAACGTCTGGAGAGCAGAAACGTACAGATTTGATCTTTGTGTCCCCGTGTACATCATCTGCAGATGACCATCTCTGATGGGAGGCTCTTTCCCAGGGCTTTTCATGGGCTCCATCTTTGGGACATGTGTGTACCACCAGGCTGTGGTTTAGGCACAATAGCTTTTTTCCCCCCAGAGACAAGGGACTTGAGACACTCTTAGGAATAAAGATTTGGGATGGGATGTCTGATGTGTTTTGGTGCTGATTTTGTCAACTTGGGCACGTTCTAAAGCTTTTCTTTTTCCCTAAGTCTTCCCCAAATTTTCTTTTCTTAGCCTATATCTGTGGTCTAAACTTGCTTTTTACCAAACAAATTATCTTCAGAGCTAGAATAGATAAGGCCTGCCAAGGGACAAAGGAAACCAAAAGAAAAAAGTGTGATTTTAAATTCCTCTGTCCTCTGAGAGCAGAGTTACCACTGCCTATTCCAGGAGGAACAGAGATTGGCAGTTGGAAGTTATGTGGGGACACAAGCTCTGGCTTCGAAGTCAAAACAACCCACCTACTAAATTGAATCTTGATTCCACCTGCTAAAGGCTGGGTAGTAATGAGAAAATTCCTACTCTCCTTTTGGTTCTGTTCCTTTATCTGTGAAATGGAGCTATCAAAGCCTGCTTCACAGAGTAAGTGAGAAGACTGGACAGAATAAGGTGTATAAAGGGTTAGGCATAAAATAATTCAGCCAACGTGAGGTAAGTCATCTAAAAAAAACCTACCTGGCCCTTGAAATCTTTTGTTTTATTTCGTATTAGATCCTCTTCTATGGATCTGACCTCTGTAAAAAGGTACGAGACTGAGACATCCAACTTCTCTTGCAGTACACATTACCTGGCCAGCTCATTTTTTGTCTATATGTTGTGCTTCTATGTAATATTTCCTTTGAAAACAATTTACACCACTTTGAAAAGAAAATGACTATTATTACTATATTAAAAAATTCATGAAGGCCACAAGGTAAAATAAGAACTCCAATTTCCTGTCACACTGCAAAGCCCTCTCAGTATACCGAATGGCAAAAACTTCTGGGCATGTATGTGAGTAAATCTCACAATCACAATCAGTCTGGACTAGTGCATCACTGAAGTTTTTGTTACAGAGAATGGAAGATGCACACAGATTCAGATAATTAAAGGTTAAGCCTCTAAAATCTGAATTTTCTCTTATTTTAGGCTAACTCCCAGAGAAGCAGATCTCTCCCAGTTCTTAGTCTTTTCAAAGTCATCCCTAATGCATTGTTGGTTTACATTTCAGCACCTTGCACTGAGCTGAGAATTAGGTAGGAGAATTCAACAAGAGCAGGTCAAAGAGAAGTCTCACTTACAAGTAGATCAGATCTCTGTCCTCATGATATGTGCCACTGTGCCCTGAAAAGCCCAGACGGTTTATGTTTAGTGCTGAATATGTGCCCAAAGAAACTAAAATTCAGGAAAAGTGACAGGGAAGGAGGTGATAGGGAAGACCTCACAGAGGAAGGGATGCTTGGGATGGACCTGCCAAAAGCTAGAACTTAGAAGAGCGGAGAAAAGGCAAGTCAATATTGGTAGAACCAAGCATAGAAAGAGTGGAGCAAAAGTGAGAGGCAGGACTACACAGAGTGTGTGGCATAAAGAAAAGAAAAGAAAAAGAAAAAGAAGAAGCCCAGGTTGAGAGTAAATGGGATCCAAGAGAAATAGGATGGTGCATCTCCTGATGATGCTAGAAAATTCTGGGTTTCTGTCCTCACTTTTCATCACATTCACCATTAAGCAATGCAAACAGGGATCTTTTCCTCCAGTATTTAACCGGGGATCTAAGCCCCTTCCCAGAAATAGAAAGAGATAAATAGGGAGAAAAAGCTAACCCACCATTTGTCAGATAATTTGTATATGCCAGTCACTTTACTAAACACTATACAAAATGGGTTCATTGAACTCATCAAGCCACCATACTGACACATTTGTTTATTCATTCAGCATAAATGTATTCAGCATTAATTTGTTCTTGGCTCTGGCAATGCAGCAATATATAAAACTCCCCAAGTCTCCATCCTTGTGGAACCTAAATTTATGGGGAGACTGAAGAACAATAAATAAATAAGTGAACATTTGATAGGCATTAAAAAGTATGTTTAGCCCATTCATGAAGAAAAGAAGACTGAGGCATGGAGAGCTTATGCAAAATGCTGAAGGTTATTCACAGTCCACAGAAATCCAGACATGGATGCCTTCATATCCTGTGTTTTTCAATGCTAGACTCTATTGCTCTTCTCATTTTCTCAGCATCACTGAAAATTGCCTTTTCCCTTGAAGTGTTCCCATGCTTTAAGCCAAAGCAACCAGTCAAAACCAACTGAACATTTTTAAGAAATGTGCCATGCCCTATACCTGCCCACACAGGATGGTTTTGAGATCCACAGAGAATACCTCTTTCTGGTGTCCTGGACACTACTTCATATCTCCTCTTCAGATGAAATCACACTATTGCTTTTCGCTGATCTCAGTTCTGCCCTAAGTATTAATTTATGAATTGCTGCTTCTGAGCCACTGTAGTGTCACTATGACTTAATGACCTAATTTCAATGCAGTTTTTCTGTTTCAGTCATTTATTTGGGCCTTTGTGTGTTTCATCTCCTCTTCTCCAAGTTCTTAAAGAAATATACTCATAGTTCAAGGCAGAAGCAAACACATTTAGAGCTTCAAACTGTATAATTAGGTCACAGAGTTTCCACTCTGCAGGTTCACTTCTGGGAGTTGGCTTCCCAGTTAAGCATCTTTAACAAAGATTTAACTTGAGGACTTTTGCTGGCAGAATCCAAGAAGGGATTTCCTCTAAAGTAAAAAGCTGCTAACCCCATGATAGAACAAATGGGATATAGTGTGTCTAAAATGATTCCAAATTATTTATGTAAAGAGCCACTTAGAAAGAAGGGCTATATCTCTCTCTTTCTCTCAAGAAGAACAATTGTCTCTGAAATAAAGCCCCAATGGGTAAGTCCAATGTGAGTGTGTGTACATCTGTGTGTGTCAGGAGAGCATTAAGAGGTTTACATTTCCTCTTGTTATTTTCCTGTGTTCATTGAAATGTGGCATGCCCATTAAGTCATCTTCTTCCTGAAATCTCTAAAATAAACAAGAAAGGAAAGATTCCCTCCTCCTTAGCACTTCTTTTTAGAAAAGAAAAATCATATGAAAAGTGCTAAGACATACAATATTTTTAGAACAAAAACCTGTGTTAGACCCAACATAGAACATTCAAAAATCAATGTCTCTGTCTTCAAAGATTATCTTCAGAGACAGTGTCTCTGTCCTCCTAACTGTATGGAACAGGCCCACAAATTGTGTAGAAAATATCAAGAAATGCACTGGGTGAAGAAACTGAAGGCAAAATAGTATCCACGAGATTTTCCAGACTACCAAAAACACCCTTCTAACATACCTACAAGTACTCCACAAGAGGACCCAAACCCATCAAAGCCAACCCATCACCCTCAAAACCACCAAAATCACCAACACTGTCTCTTTCAATGATTCTTAACTAAATATGGGATACTAGTTCAACCCTTCCTCCTAGCCTTCAAAATGTCCAGGACCAGGATCCTACCTCCGTATTATTCTGACCCTCTCTTCATAAAATCTACCCCTTCTCTGCCAGGTAACTCAGGCTTCACTCACCCCCAGGATATCACTGTCCTCCAAATTTTCTCTTTTCCTACTTTTGAACTTTCCACATCATTTTTACTCCTGAAGCGTCTTCTTTCTATAACTGTTCTTTTTCCTCCTATCACAGTCACACGCCTACCCCACAATCCAACATTCACACCTTTTAGAAGTTTAGGTGGAAACCTCCTCTCCTCCCCTGTTATGACTTCACTGGGTAGTTACAGTATTTATTAAATTCTGCCTTCTGTAGTTGTGATCGTATTTGTGTCTCTATCTCCATGTCGTAAATCTTCAGTTAATAAAATTATATCTTATTCATTTTGGCATATTTCTCAGTACTTGAACACTAAAATGGTATTGGCTTAGCTGAATTCCACAGGTCAAGGACAACTTCAAAATAAGAGTTATATCATTGAGCCATCAATGGGAGAATGGATGAATAAGTGGTCACATAGTCACACAATGAAATATAATACAGATGTAAAAATAATTGAGCTATAGTTGCATTCAGCAGTCTGGATGAATCATAATAATATAATATTGATTTAAAAAAATAAGCCCCAAGCTGGGTACAGTGGCTCACACCTATAATCCCAACACTTTGGGAGGCAGAGGTAAGAAGCTTGCCTGAGTCCATGGGTTCGAGACCAGCCTGGGAAACGTGGCAAAACCTCGTCTCTATAATAAAATCAAAACATTAGCCGGACATGGTGGTGCATGCCTGTAGTTCCAGCTACTTGGAAGGCTGAGGTGGAAATGCCACCTGAGCCCAGCAGGTCGAGGTTGTGGTGGCAGTGAGCATGCCACTGCCCACCAGCCTGGATGAAACTGTAACTCCAACTCAAAAAATAAAATTTAAAAAAGCCCCAAAAGATTATGTACAACATGACACCCTTTATATGGACTTAAAACAATTTAAATAAAAGTCATGTTTTCATGCATACATAGAGATTTAATAGAAGAATATAGAAAAGAAAGCAAATGAATGGTGAACAAAATTTGGATTGGAGAAAGCAGGGGATATGCTGATGGGAGATACCATAGGGTTAAATGTGGATTATTGACAAGATCCTAGCTTTAATTTTTGGTGGTAGGTTTGTGCATGCTTATTAAATTTTTTAAATTAACTAAACAATAAAATACAGAAAAGTAGGCTAGGCATTAACCAGTGATGAGAGTGTGTCAGGCGCCACAGATTCTGATTAATCTAATTACGTGTACCAGATATCTATTTAGATAGCAGCAAAAGAAAAATGAATACACTGCTGGCACTTAAGCTATCCATGACGATTATAAATATAGACTCTCCTAATCACCTACGGAAAGGGAGAGCAAGTGTGATCTTTCTCAAACTTTCCTCCAAAATGATCTCCACTGATCCTGCTATGGCATGCACATATAACATCCTTTTGTCCACCTTGTCTACTTCTACTGAATGTACAAGTGGGCACAAGACTCCCATAAGAGCAAAGTCTCTAAATTATTCTATTCACCCAAGACTATTTTCATGCATTTATTCATTTAGTAAATATTTATATATCAAGCACTGTGCAATATATTGCATGTAGAGTGGTCTTCAAAATCAACATAAAGTCTTACTTTCTAGAGCTTAGGGCCTAATGGAAAAGACAAGCAATGCTATATGCGTAGAAATACATGAAGTGATGCCATAATTATGAACTGTGAAAAGCTCAGTGAAGAACAGAACTGAATGCCAAGAAAGAACAAAAAGAATTTTATCTTTTTGTTGTTGCTGATTAAGATAGTGTTTTTAAGAGAGGACAGCAATACAGAAAAAGCCTATTGCTGCTGAGGATGCCTGCAGTTCACCATCTGCATCCCTGTTTGAATGGGCATGTCTGTTGATTTAAGGAGAGTATGTCAGAAATATCATAGCTGAGGCCTTGTAACAGGCTTGTGACATTCTCTTATCAGCCTTGACAATGAGGTTGATGTTCTCAATCTCCAGCATTTCGATTCCTGCTTAATGTAACTAGGGAGGCATGAGAAGAAGGATAAGACACAGAGGTGGTCAGGGGGAAGGAATCTGGATTTATTATAGGTTTGACTAAAAAACCACAGAGGCATTTTAAGCAGGGAAGGAACATGTTCTCATTTACATTCTTAAAATGATCACCCTGGATGTTGGAAGAAAAATAGAGTGAGCAGGAGCAGAAGCAGAACCAGGAAGACCAACTTGGATGCAGAAGCCTAGAGAGGGTCGATGGTACATTGGACTGGTATGGTATCTTTGGAGATGGAAAAGAGGGCAGGAATGTTTTGGAGATAGTCAATACATCTTACTAAAGAATTGAAAGTGAGAGTTGAGGGGAAAAGAGAAAAAAAGAGATTTCTAAATTTTTGGCTTAAGAAACTGGGTGTATGGTGGTACCATTTTCCTAAATTTGAAATATAAAAAGAGAATTTGGGAGCAAGAAGACATCAGAACGTTGTATTCTTCTTATGATATGTGAAATTTGACATATACATTTAGACAAATAAATGAACATTCAGGCAAGAGGTTGGAAATTTTACTTGGGAATTTTGGAAGAAATCAGAGTTAGAGACATAGATTTGGGAGTTAACTATGTATAGATTGTATTTAAAATCATGGGCTTGGATGAGATTAGTTAAGCAGAGAGAGTCAGTATAAAAGAGAAGGCATATAGTGGAGCCCTCAGGCATGTAAGTACTTAGAAGTCAGTCACAGTAGAAAAAGGCAGATAGGAAATGAGAAGGAGCTATCCTTGGGGTAGGAAGAAATATAGGAGAGTATGGATTCCAGAAGCCAAAAGAAGAGACACTTTCAAGAAGTAGAATGATTGACTGTCAAAGTAGGGTGAAGAAAGAGACATCCCCATTGGTTATGCTGTTTTCTTTATGGAGTGTGGAACCAGGAAAATCAGCTGAGGGAGTTCAAGAAAAAAGAACAAATGAAGAAGTGGAGATCTCCTAGGAATTACACTGTGTGGGGCATTTTAAAAAGAACTATCTTGTATCTTTAGAAAAATATGAATTCTAGATTAAAAGATATTTAAGAGATGTAATCAAATGCAATGTATGGGCAGAGACCCAAGTTAAAACACAATCCCATTCACAATAGCCACCAAAAAAATGAAATACCTTGGCATCTTCCTAACCAGAGAAGTGAAAGAACTTTACAATGAGAACTACAAAACACTCATCAAAGAAATCCAAGAAGACACAAACGAATGGAAAAATATTCCATGCTCATGGATAGGAAGAATCAACATTGTTAAGATGTCCATCCTACCAAAGGCAATCTACAGATTGATTCAATGCAATACCCATTAAATTACCAACATCATTCTTCTCAGACCTGGAAATGACAATACATAAATGACCATGAATAGTCAAAACAATCCTTAGCAAAAGAAACAAAGCAAGAGGGATCACATTTCTAGAGTTCAAACTTTACTATAAAGCTACAGTAATCAAAACAGCCTGGCATTGGTACAAGAACAGACATATAGACCACTGGAACAGGAAGAGAGTCTGGAAGCAAAGCTTCAATTTCTCAACCAAGTCATCTTTGACAAAGCCTCCAACAACAGCCACTGGGGAGAGGAGAACCTATTCAGTAAATGGTGCTGGGAAAACTGGATGACCACATGCACAAGATTGAAACAGGGCCTCTACCGATCACCATACACAAAAATTAACTCTAAATGGATCAAACCTAAACATAAAATCTCAAACTATAAGAATCTTAGAAAATATAGGAGACACCCTTATGGAAATTGGAACTGGCAACCAAATCCTAATCAGAACCCTAAATGCCCATACCTTAAGAAATAAGATAGACAAGTGGGACCTCATCAAACTAATGAGTTTCTGCAAAGCAAAAGACCACCAAGAGAGCAGGAAGACAGTCAGAATGGGAAAAAATATTTGCCAACTGTATATCTGACGAAAGCTTAACATCTAGGATTTACAAAGGCTTAACATCTAGGATCTACAAGAAACTCAAACTCACCAAAAGGAAAAAAACAAACAGTTCCGTTAAAAAGTGGGCAAAAGACATGAATAGACACTTCTCAAAAGAAGATATACTGGCAGCCAACAGACACATGAAAAAGTGCTCAGCCTCACTCATCATCAGAGAAATGCAAATCAAAACCACATTGAGATACTACCTAACCCCTGTAAGAATGGCCATCATTAATCAAACAAACAACAACAGATGCTGGTGAGGATGTGGAGAAAAGTACCGCTTTTACACTGCTGGTGGGAATGCAAACTAGTGAACCTCTTTGGAAGACAGTGTGGAAATTTCTGAAGGAACTAGAAATTGGCCCAGCAATTCCCCTATTGGGAATACACTCTGGAGGAACTCAAATCATTCTACAAAAAAGAAACCTGCACACGTATGTTTGTTGCAGCACTATTTACAATAGCAAAAACATGGAATGAACCATGCTGCCTATCAAAGCTGGACTGGATAAAAAAATGTGGTACATATATACAGTGGAATATTATCCAACCTTAAAGGACAACATAAGGACTTCACAGTAACTTGGATGGATTTAGAGTCAATCATACTCAGTGATCTGTCACAGAAACAAAGAACAGTGTGCCATATGTTTTCACTCATAGTGAACCTTGAACAATTATTACAATACTATAAGAAAGGGATTGGCAGTAGCGGTAAGCTGTCAGGGGAAGAGGGGTGGAATTGACAGTTGAGGGATACTGCTAGGGGAGGGTGGGGTATACCTCATCAACAAGGGTATCTGAATAATCAGTGTTTGTATACCTAACCCTGAATTGTACCCCACATCTTTATAATAAAAAAAGAGAAAAAAAACAAAATAAAATATATGTACCTTATTTGGATTGTTGTTCAATTAGCCAGCATAAAAAGACATTTGAAGGATAATGGAGGAAATGAGACTCTAAACTGGATATTAGATGATATTAAGGATTTTCTGTTAATTGTATTATGTATGATAATGTAATCATGGTTATATAAAAAATGCATCTGATTTTAAGAAATAAATGGAAATATTTAGAAGTAAAATGTCATGAGGTCTGATATTTGATTTAAAATGCTACAGCAAAAAATGAAAAGGTAATGATGAAAATATGACCTAAAGTTAATAATTTTTTAAGTCTATGTGGTAAGTATATGGGGGCTCATTATACAGTTCTACTTTTGTGTATATTTGAAATTTTTCATAATAAAAGTTACAAAACAAGTGTATGGTGAAGGGGAGCAGAGAAGTAGGACAGTAGCTGAAGGAGAATGTAGGTTGAGGGAAGTTTTTAATTTTTTTAAATTAGAAACACTAGATCATTTCCATGATGACAGCGATCCAAGAGAGAGGGAAAAATTGATGATACAGGAAAGACAGGGAACAGATATGGCTCCAAGTTCCTAAGGGAACCCCGGGGGACTAAATCAAGTCCAAGTATAGCAGCTGGACTCTGAGCTTTAGCAACAGAAAAAAGAGATGAGCACAGAGGCAGGGGAACCATTAGTTTTGGTAATAGACAAAAAAATGCAGTTCTTTCAGGTTGATTTTGCTTTCTTGGTGATCTATGAGGAAAAATCATCAATTGACAAGTAGTCCATCGTGATATAAAAACTGGAGCTAAATAGTGGGTACTCATGGACATAAAGATGAAAAAAAGACACTGGGGCACCAAAAGGAAGAGGTGAGGAGAGAAATGAGGGTTCAAAAACTACTTATCAGGTAAAATTTGGGGAATGGGGACAACAGAAGCCCAATCCCCACCAGTACACAATATGCCCATGTAACAACATGCACTTTTATCTATTGAATCTAAAATTTTAAAAGAAATTTTAAAAAGTAAATGGGAGAGAAAGAATGATGCATGAAATAGATAATTTGAAAAGTGGGAAGGTGTAGTTGGATTGCCAGGTGGTATTATGGCTGCCTCCAGAGATGTTGACGAGTTTGCACTTGAGGAGAGTCAGCACTCTTGCTTGTGTTCTCCAGATACACTTAGCGACTCAGGTGAATGAAAGGACAGATCGAGAGTTGGAAGCCATTTGTCATCTTATTCTTAAACCCTGGCACAATGATGAGAAAGTAGGAGCTATGTTTTGGAGAAATGCATACTTTAGATAAAGATTAACCTTGCCAACTTTGTCTTTTCAGAAACACAGACTTCCTGGTGCCAAGTGTCAGAGATATCTCAAAGTGGCAACCAAGCTTGCCTAGAGTAAAGGAAATTTACAAGGCCTAAGGCATCATGCATTGGGCAAGGATTGTAGAAGCCACAAAACTTGTAATTACAAAAGTTATGCAGATCACAAGACATGTGACTGCTCAGAGGGGGAGCAGGTAGGGATTCGACCTTCTAGTAAATCGGGTGCTGTCTACAGAGAAGTCAAGAATTCCATGGGGCTGCCCACTGGGAATGCATAGGAGATAAGGGGAAATGCACCCTCCATTAGCTCTAAGAAATGTTGTTCAGAAATGTACAGGAGCGCTGGAATTCTTGTCACACCCTTCTCTAGGTAATACAGACAGACATTAGTGGGTCTCTGTGTCACAGGATTTCCAAGACATTCACAGGTGGTCAATAAGGAAGTCACAGCAGTCATGTCTACCTGATTGTAACATCTCCAGGGGAGAGGATTTAAGCGAGGACTCGGGGGACTATGGGGCCACACTCATCTAGAGTGTAGGACCACTACAGGACCACACTCATCTAGAGTGTAGGCCCACTTCCTACCTGTGGGAAGTAAACCTTTCTTAAATAAGTTTTTTCTTCTTTCACCTCTTTGTATGTTGCAATTCTTTGCATTACTCAGGTCTCTGGTTACCAGCCTGCACCTCCAGCACACCAGCTCCAGGGGTGCTGTGCCTCTCTCCCCACATCTATCCCATTCATTCACCCTCACCCTATCCATACCCTAACAGTGAATGCATAAAGGAAGTTGATAGTTGGTTCTAACCAGATAGGAGCTTTGCCACAAACTTACATGCAAATTGGGAATTACAGAATAAGAGAGAGTTAATATGCTTGAAAGGAACTGATTATAAGAATAGATGATGGAATTTACACTAGCAAGGAAGAAAGTAAGGAAGGACATGCAGGATAGAGATAAAGGAGAGTAAGACATTAGCTCAAGGGATAGGAGAACTTGGATGAGACCTCCACATTTACTGAGCAAATGCCATGTGCTTGGTATAGTTTGGGACATTTTATATGTTTGTATATCCTATTAAATTGTTACAATGACCCTGAGAAGTAGTTATTGTTATTGTTTGTTTCTTGAAGGGGAAATGACTGAAGGACAGAGAGGTTAAGCAACTTTTGTACACTCATAGAGCTGTTTAATGATGGGATTTAAATCCAAATCTACATCCAGAGCCTACAGGTTCGTTTATAATTTTTGGAGCATTATGAGGCAGGTAAGCTGGAAGAACAGGAAGTGGTGACATACTTGAAATCGGACGTTCAAGAGTTTGAACATGGGAAAATGAGAAGGGGTAGAGAAGATTATTAGCAGAGAGGAGGTCAAGAAAATAAGTCTAGGAGTTGGATGAAAGATTATCACAGATATTGAGGCTTTCAAGAATGGTGGCAAGAGGTAAGGGAACAGATTTCTTTACAGCAGGATTTCTGGAAAAGTGTGGTGTGTGCCAATTTACTTTATGACAATCCAAGAGGAAGAAGCATATGTTGCATTTCTCATATTTATTCGCCATGATATCCTTTCTCTCAGAACACATATCTTCTGAGAATCATAATGTATGCCTAGAAATCTGATCCAGGAAAACAGTATTGCAAAGAAATGAGAACCAGGGCAAAGCCCAGGTCATATTTCTACCCATTCCTCGGGCCCACACACCCAACCTGATCCCCCCCCCAAATTAAACAAGAAGCCGTTATGAAAATTTTTGTACTGAGGGGCAAGCACGTGCCTTTGAAGAATTATTTATTATAAACTCTGTAAGTTTCCATCTTCCTTCATCTGAACAGTTTAGTCAAAACTGCAGTTACAAATGCGAGAAAAATCTCAGCTGCAAGTCGCTTTCCCAAAGCAATCCAGGCCTGTTTTTCAGTCTTCAGAATTTGGGATGAGCCAAATAATTTTCAAGATAGTCATCTGACCTTCCCCCTTGCTGAAGCCAACCTGAATACTTTGTTTTGAAGATTCAGTCACCATCAGTCATTTACAATTATGGAACTCTGTGTTGTCTTGTACTTAGAGACATGGGCATAGTTCAAATAAACAAAAAGCAACCCATCCTTTTCTTCCCGTTTCTTCTGCCAATGGAAACCTTTTAAACTGAACTTTTTATTAGTTATTTGTTACTGTCATTTGCCATTGTCTGTCCCCAAGATGATAGGCTTGTCATTAAATGCGCTTCTCCCCAAGCCTTGGTGGGAATTAAATTGACATTCAAGTGCAAACAGCAAGCCACTGACTACAGTACAATTCCAGCCTCCATGATTCCATGCCCAGATTAATTTTAATCATTTGTAAACAATATGTGAGTAGCAAAGTTAAAGTCCGTGAAGCAAGAGGGTGACACTGACATTATCAAGAATCAGTGATTCCCTCAAGATGCCCTCAACCTGACTCCTCACTGTTATGTATCACTTCACCAGTTGAAATGCATTTTTGCCTCCACAAATTATTGTAATATCAAATTGGTTTAGAATGGCCATATTTCATATTGTGGTGGACATATTATTACCACAGTGCCATTATACACTATGATTACATTTTACTGGAATTTCTAAATCATAATTCTCTCTATTATGGTTCCACCAAAGAGGAGCTATGAAAAACATCTAATAAAAAGATTAAACTACATTTCACAGCTTATCAATGTAAATACTTGTCAATAATTTGTAGCAAATAAACCCAATGCTACTGGTTTATTTAGAATATTTTGCTTTTCTAACTTTATAAAAGAAATTATTATAAAACAAAATCTATCATCTTATGAGTCATTCAAAGTGTGTCAAAAAACTAGATTGAACACAGAATTAAGCTCATTGCACTTATGAATTCTGGTGTCAGTGTGGGATGGGCTTAGAAGTGTGGCAAAAAAAAGATCTGTGCAAGGAAGATCTACTCATGTTCTTCCACAGGAAACTTTCAAAGTCAGTTATTTAAAAATCACCTTTATTGAGATATAATTTATAAACACTAAAATGACCACATTTGAAATTTGCAATTAATGAACTTTGACAAATATATAAATCAAGGCAACTACCACCACAGTTAGGATATAAAATATTTTCATAATCTCAGAAAGTTCCTTGGGGTCCTTTTGTAGTCAATGCCCACACCCTAGGAAACTCCTGTTCTGAGTTATGTCAACACTGTTTTGCCTGTTATTTTGCCTATTATTTACTTGGTATAAATGAAATAATGTAGGAACTCTCTTGTATCTGGCTTTATTAATTCATCTTCATCTGTTCTGTTGTTTAGCTTTTATACTTAAGTACATGTTTCATTTTGAATTAATCTCTTTATAAGGTGTAAGGAAGTGATTGAGGTTCATTTTTTCCTCATAGAGACGAAACATTTTTTCTTTCTGTATAGAATTGTGTCAGTGCCTTTGTTGAAAATCAATTGACCATATGTGTGGTCTATTTCTGGAATCTCAGTTATGTTCCACTCATCTAACTGTGTGTATTTACCTAGAATCACACTGCCTAGATTACTATAGATTTGTAGTAAGTCTTGAAATCAGGAAATTGGGCACCCCAACTTATTCCTTTTTCTCCAAATCATATGGGCTACACTAGATCTTTTGTGTTGCCAGATGTTTTTTAGAATAAGTTTTTCATTTAAAAACAATCTGGTAGAATTATGGTTGTGATTTTGTTGAATCTATACATCAATTTGTGGGTAATTGACACTTAACAATATTATGTCATCTAATCCATGAACTTTATTTATTTATTTATTTAAATCTTCTTTAATTCCTCTTAGCAATGTTTTACAAGTGTCTTTATTATAAAGGTGTTGGATACAAGTTAGGATTAGGTACATAAAGCAATCTACATACAAGTGAAGTTTGGGCCTCCAACTGGTTCTCACTTCCCCTGATTTAAGACCAAGAACACTTTGTAAGATATTTTCTTGATGACTACTCATTCAAATCATAGTATAGCCATACCTGCTTTTGAGGTTTGCTTTTGGCCAGGTATAGTTTCTCCCATTTTTTTATTTTTCAGTTTATTTGTGTATTTATATTTTAAATGTTTCTAATATACAGCACATACTTGGAACTTGCTCTTTGACCTAGCCTACCAATTTCTGACCTAGCCTGTCAATCTCTGCATTTGAATTAGAATCTTTAGCCCATTTACATTAAATGCAATTATTGATATGGTTCTATTGAAGTCTACATAACTTGCTATTTGTTTTATATTTGTTCATTGTGTTTGTTGTTCCTTTTTTTAAAGTTCTTTCCTGCTCTTTTTAATAAATAAAATATTTTTAGTGACCCAGTTAATAGTTTCTTTTTTCTATAGTATTATTTTTATTAAGTACTTTTGGATTAAAATAATATACCCTCAATGTTAAGGTGCTTACTTAGAAATTAATGTTGTAGTACTTCATATTTTACACTGAACATTTTTCATGTGCTTCTTCTCAATTTCCATTCATGCTGCAAAATGAGGTAATTATATGAACTAGATCCCACATTTTTTGTTTTGTTTTTGTTTTTGTTTTTTTGAGTTGGAGTCTCACTCTGTCGCCCAGACTGGAGTGCAGTGGCTGCTCCCGACCACCGCAGCCTCGACCTGCTGGGCTCCAGCGATCCTTCCGCCTCAGCCTTCCGAGTAGCCGGAACTACAGGCATGCGCTACCACACCCGGCTGATTTTTTTATTGTAGAGATGATGTCTCGCTGCCCAGGCGGGTCTCGAACCCGTGGGCTCAGGCAATCCACTCACCTCAGCCTCCCAAAGGCGCAGGATTACAGGCTGAGCCACCGAGCCCGGCTGATCCCACATTTTTTGTGTGTTATTCCTGTGATATATTTTACTTCTAAATACATTATCAACATCAAATTATGGTGTTGCAGTTTTTCCTTAAAGAGTCAGATATCTTTTTAGAAATTACAAGAAAAAAGTAGTCATTTGTTCACCTAATTATTTACCACTTCCAGTATTCTTCTTTTCATCCTGCATAGCCAAATTTCCACCTGGTATCAGATGCCTTCAACCTGAAGAATGCCTTTTAGCCTTTCTTATAACTCAGGTCTGGTGGTGACGACTTTTTCTCAGCTTTTATTTTTATGTTTATGAAAAATATTTTGTCTGCATATGGAATCTGGGATGTCAGATTTTTCTTTTTAGGCAAGAAAAAAATCATTCCATTGTCTTTCTACTTCCATTGTTTCTCCTGTATGTATTGTAATTTGTCTACTTTCTAGATAAATACTTCTTTATTTTTGAATGTTTGCTGTTTGAGTCTGGTTTGTCTAGGTGTGATTTGCTTTGCATTTGACTTGTTCTGGATTCACTGAGCACCTTGTATCTATAAGTCAACTTTTAAAATCAAATATAGAAAATATTTGACTATTAATTTTAAAATATTTTTCTATGCTTTCTTGCTTCTTTTCTTCTTCTATGTCTCTAATTATATATTTGATAAAGACTTCAATATTATCTCAAAAGACCCTGATGCTCTATTAATTTTACTTCAGTCTTTTATTGTAGACTCTGCTAGGGCAGGTCTAGGGTAGGCTTTTTTTCTAAAATGCTTTTTTTTAAAAAAAAGTAAGGACTTTATGATTTATTAACAAGATATTGAAGTATTAATAAAGTCTCTCCACTCTAGCTAGACTGGATTTCCAATGTCCTCCAGAACTGATTAGTACCTGAAAGCGCTGTACCATTTCCAGTGCCATTAATAGCCACTTTATCATATGCTTTTTAACATAATCTCAACCTACACTTACACAGCCATACCATGGAACTCCCAAATACCTCCCATGTTCAGCTTTCTCTTCTCCGGTGCCTTACCCTATTAAATCTGGTTCTTTAAGCTACCCCAAATTTTGATTTCTCCCTCCTTTGTTCAGTGGAAGAATTGCACTCTGCCTGGACTCCAGCTCACTGTGTTCAGGTCAGAAAGTTGTACCTAGACAGAAATCTGGATAATCTTGGTGCTCTCCTTGTGAGTTTCCCTTATCTTAGGGATTGCAGACTTCCCTGCCTGTTGTTCAATGCCTGAAAACAGTTGTGTTGTATATTTTATTTTTCTTCTTTTTTTGTTGTTCAGTTGTTTATGATAGGAGGACTCATTTGGGTAATAATTATTCCATCAGAGCCAAGTGAAAGTTCCATCCAATGTGTGTGTGTTTGTGTGTGTGTGTATATATGTGTGTATTTTAAAGCAAACTGAGTCTAGAGAAGGGATTCCAGATTAAAAAAAAAACAAACTTATTTTGCATTTGCAATCTACTTCCTCAAATTGTTTTGTATAAACTCTAAAAAGACATAAGATGAAATGGCAAAAGTGTTTTTATCATGAAAAGGAAAAAGAAAAACTGGGAAGCACTTTTGGCTTGAACCCTCAAAGTGACTAAGATTCTATATTTGTATGCCTCATCCTCTGGGGCAAGATGGTCTATAAAAGTTCTATATAGTGACTCATTGTCTTTTCAGTTGTCAGCCTTCTCTGGAAATTCTAAGATTTCCATCAGTCTAAATATGGCAGGCTTACTGTTTCTGTAACACTTCTGGATTCTCAAAAGCATTTTTCCTCTTTAATGGTTCAGCGTCCTTTTTCTTAAAAGGTCGGTACTTCTTTCTAAGTGCTAAATCCAGAATGTTGCTGAAGAAATGAGTGGTTATTTCTTCTGAGCATTGTATTTGAATAAGAAACACCAATATTCTTGAGGTGTCTTTTCAAGTCCTAAGAGAAAGGCTGACACTCTTGACTGACTGGAGTTGCTTCTGTTGTGAAATTTTTTTAACTCCCAAAGTATTGCTGGATATGTATTAGGACATGTCCTTTAAGATGGTTTCAGGTAGGAGTTAGTTATACTGAGAGCCAGCTACTCCTCGGTAGGCAGTAGAGGGAAAGCCAGCAAAAATTGAAAGAAATTGGATATATTCATCGGGCCAGATGGTCAAACCAGAAGGTTAAGTCACCTGAACACTATGTTATTTTATTGGCCATTAAGCAAAGTGAAATTTTTCAGTAATATTTAACAATATGTTTTGTTTTATTTTGTTTTGTTTTCTCCCTCATTTAAAACCACAAGGCTTAAAATGTGTCAAGTGAAATTTCAACTCAGGGTGAAGTCTGTGTTCCAGGAAATGTCACTAAGAGTTTTAAAGCAGGCAGTTACTGTCATCGAAGTTCTATGAGAGCAAGATTACAGAATTCACCAAGGGTACTTTCCTCACCCGATCAGATGAATTAAATACATGTGCAAATCTCTAGTGCTTGACTTTTTTTTTAAACTTCACCTCTGAGAAACCATAAATGTTCTCCTCAAAACTCCCCTTGCTAGAGAGTTATTTAAATAGAAATCATCCTAAGCATTCATATCACATGGGACTGAAATAGAGGCGCCCAAACCACACTCCTACCCCGACCCCCAACCTCCATCCCCAGCCTAAGATGCTATTGCTCTCTGTGCGTACACCAAAATGACAGGCTTGGGATTTCAGTTCTATATCCTGGATTTCCCTAAAGTCCTTCTCTTTCCTCAGAGTAGAGAACACTCAGCTTCTGTCCTTTTCATGTCGATGTTCTTAAAAGGCTTGTTCCCAGGAGGATGCTATGCATTGCTTCAGAACCGCTGGGAAATGTCAAGAGGGCTCCTAGGATCGGATGTCATTAATGTTTCTTGTTGCTCTCCACACAGTGTGTTTTGATCTTTCTTTCTCCAGTGCTGCTGCTTCTTATCTGCCCCTTTCCCTTTCTCCAGGACTGCATGGGTTTGCACCAGCTCCTCATCTCAGTCACTTTCATCTTCAAAGTAAATCCTCAGTTACCTTTAAGTCACTTCAGGTACTAACTTTGGGTGAACTAATAAGTATGAAAGAGTGATACGTTTTTTTTTTCCTCTACACTTTCAGTTTATCGAATCTGAAATTTAAAGCTCTACCCCCAAACCAGGAGACTCCAATTGTCAAATCATCAAATAAAAGAACTTTCTTGAAGTTTCAGCCAATTCTTCTTCCCCTCAAAAATGTAACAGGACTCAGTGTTTCTGAGTTTGGAGTCTAGGTAGAATCCTATCTGGGTGCCTCACTCTAAGACTATCTTCCGTGCAACCTCATCCTCATCAGTGGAATTCTGAGTTGAAGACAGAATAAGAAAATGAATGCCTAATTATTAATTTAATGTGCCATATTGAAATGAGGAAGCTAAACTGATGTCATCTTCACTGGCTACATTAAAGTTTCTGTACAAATTCAATAAGCATTCTGATTCTAGCTCGGTAGTGGGAGACAGGTCCTGGGAACATGATGCTGAATACAATGCTGACTTTCCTGCAAGGAGTCCGCACAGAATTCAGTGGTCCAAACAGTAAGAGTCTGAAACCTTTTAGATAGGTCCTTTTCACTCATTAGAGATAGGAATCTCCAGGCAAGAAAATCCTCTACTAGACTGCACTATTTTGTATTGTCAGATGCTTCATACTTCCCTACCTTCATTTCATGAACTCCATGGCCAAAACATAATTTGCTACATCAGTCCCTCATATGTGGGTTTTCTGGCTCATTTTCAGTAGTTAAATTGAACTCATCTTTACTTTTAAAGCTTTACCAGCATTGTGACAACTGACCACTCTACTCCAAAAGAGGAAATTGCCTCTGCTTTCTTAGAAAAGAGAGACAACAAAGGATGCTCTGAATCACCTTAGGATTTCACAGGCTGACTAAGAAAGTAATCCAACTTAAGAAATATTTCTATCTTAGCCAGCCACTGGTGCTAGGCACCAAAGTGAGTGTTGAAATGAATTTCCAATGACGTTCATGAGATTTCCCATGAAGCTCATGAGGGGCATCAGGTTTCCTCATTTCATGACCTTGGGAGGGATCCTAGCAGTGTCCCAAGGTCACTCTGTATTTTTCTCTGTAAAAAGGGCTAACCAAATTGTGTATGCTTCTATTCCCAAAAAACCTGAATCTACGCTTGGATATGTTTAAAAACAAATCAATATGAGATTGTCTCTGTCCTTAATATGCTTAACTTTAGTAAGCGATAAAACAAAAATAACATAAATGCAACAAAATAAAGGGATGCCAAATATAAGGCATTTTTCCACTAACGTTATTGGTTTTGGTGAATTTTAATCTGTAAATGCTTAGTGACATAGTTGAAATAATTCATATTTTATTTCTTAGTTTATAAAAATATACATTTAAATTAAATGTTACCAAATACATTGATCTGGAAATATTTCCTTTCTACATTCAGATTTCATAGAACAACTTTATTCAAACCTTTCACCTGCAACTTTGATGCCAATGTCTTCATCCTCATTAGATTCTCTTTTTGAATCATGTAAGTTTTCAGGTACACCATATTTATGGCTAAGTTGTTTCAACTATAGCTCTTTGGTAGTTCATGTGTAGTTACGTTCTGTCACTCGAAATTTTATCCCATGCCATTATAACTCACGAGCATAACATAAGAATGTTTCCCATTTATTCTGTAGATAAAAATCTGAGATTCTAACAGCTTATAATGACTGTATTTTAATGACTTTAAAATTCTTCTTATGATACCCATTACTTGCAGAGATGAAATATTTTCCCCCAGAAATATTATGTTTATATTGAATCCCTGCTTCTGCCAAATGAATTTTATAAACACTTAGCATTGATAAAGGTCATTTCAGGTTAACACAATGATGATTCTCAGATCAAGGTGTTGGAATCACCTAGAGAGTATTATAAAACACTTCTGCCTTCAATCTACTCCCAGAGATTCTTATTTAATGGTCAGGGATTCAGCCTGGGCACTGAAATTTTTAAAAGTTATCTAGATGATTATATCGTGCAGCCAAAGTTGAGGTCCACTGTCTCCTCCAAGTAATCCTTTATTATTCAAAATAAAATAACTGGGAGAAGGACAGATATCTTAACATGAGCGACTTCATAAGAGCTCAAATATAAAATAACTGCTTTTTATCTAAGAGATAAATTAGAAAAATTTACATGTCACTTATATAGGCATTCATGTCTAATACATATAAAGAGAGATACTTAAATATATATGTTTATGTACAACTACTCTTTAAATGTAATAGATTTTTTTTCTGTTTCAAAGTTGGGCTTGTTTACTAAATAAAATTTAGAAAAAGTAAGGCTTTCTGTCTCATTTGAAGAGTTATGACATAAAAGGCTCAGGTGTGGCTCCAGGAGAAAAAAATAAGAATTCATATAAGTAGAAATATGAAGGGGAAGCAGGTGTACAAGGCAAAGGAAATGAAAATGTAATACACAAAGTTCCCAAAATGTATTATGTTTGAGATGGCAGTGAGAAGACTTTTTAAAATTTTATTTTTTGATTAAGAGTTGTGGGATACAAGTAAAGATTTACTACATAAGTAGGCTGCATGCAGCTGAAGTTTGGGCTTCTAGTTGGTCCTTATTCCCCTGGTCGTGGACCAGATACCCACTGTGTTGTCACATATCCCCCACCCTCTTCCCTCTTTCCCTTCCTTAGCAGTGCCCAGCAGCTGCTGATCCCACCCTTGTGCTAATGTGGCTAGTATGCAGGGCCCACTTATGAGTGAGAACAAGCGGTATTCAGTTCTTTGTTTCTTTGATAGTTCACTTAGTATGATGGTCTCCAAGTTGCTGTGAAGATCATGATTTTTTTCTTCTTTGTGGCTGCATAATACTCCGTTGTGTATATGTACCACATTTTCTTTATTCAGTTCATTTTTGAAAGGGTTGGTTTCATGTTTGTGCTAGAGCAATTCATGTTCATTCGGGTATATTTCCAGGAGAGGAATTGCTGGATCCTATGAAAGTTCAGTTTGTAGCTCTTTTAGAAATCACCTCACTGCTTTCCATAGAAGTTGAACTAGCTTACATTCCCACCAACAGTGTAGAAGCATTCCCTTTTCTTCACAACCGTGCCAACGTTAGTTATTTTTTGAATTACTGGAGTTAGGTGGTATCTTATTGTAGTTTTGATTTTCGTTTCTCTGTTGATTAGTGAAGCTGAGCATTTTTTCATGTGCCTGTTGGCTGCTTGTATGTTATCTTTTAAGCAGTGTCTATTCATGTCATTTGTCCATCTTTTAAAATTATTTTTATTTTAAAGATGTGGATTACCATCCAGGATTAGGTATACAAGTGGTCATTGTACTGATAAAGTTTGACCCTACCTTTGGTGCCCACTTTATCTGGTTTGAGATCAGATATGCTTATTAATGTCATGTGCCCCCCCCCATTCCCCTGGCAGTTTCTTATGATTGAGTCAGTTTCCTAGATTATTATTAGTTTGCTTAGGGTTTCAATTTCTTCTTGTTTCAACCTTAGGAGATTATATGATGCCAGAAAATCCTCCATTTCCTTTAGATTTTCTAGTTAATTTGCATACTGATATTCATAGTAATCTCTGATGATCCTTTTAATTTCTTCAGGGTCAGTTGTGACACTGACTTTTGTCATTTCTAATTATGTTTATTTTGACTTTCTCTCTTTTTTAAAAGTCATTCTGGCCAGGGATTCCTCAATCATATTTATAATTTAAAAGAACCAACTTTGTGTCTTGTTGATCCTTTCTATGATGTTTTTTCTTTTATATCCTTCAACTGTGATTTCATCTTCATGATCTGGATTTTTCTACTGAAATATTGATGACCTTTCTCTTTTGAGAACATTAAAAATTGAACTCCAGTGTCTTCCAGCTATTGGTGTTTCTGCTGATAAATCTGTAGTAATTCTGATGGGTCTTCCCCAGTAGGAAGTCTTCCCTTTCTGACTTGCTGTTTTTAGGACTTTTTTTTTTCATGCTTACTTTGTGGAGGGCAAATACTATGTGTCTTGTGGACAGTTTTTTTTTTTTTTTTTTTTTTTTTTGAGTTGGAGTCTCACTTGGTCGCCCAGACTGGGGTGCCGTGGTCGCTCCCAGCCACCGCAGCCTCACCTGCTGGACTCCAGTGATCATTCTGCCTCAGCCTTCCGAGTAGCCGGAATTACAGGCATGTGCTACCACGCCCGGCTGATTTTTTGATTTATTGTAGAGATGAGGTCTCGCTGCCCAGGAGGGTCTCGAACCCGTGGGCTCAGGCAATCCACTCACCTCAGCCTCCCAAAGGCACAGGATTACCGGCTGAGCCACCAACCCCGGCAACAGACTTCTTATGTGAGACTTTGTGGGGTTTTTCTGAATCTCTTGTGCTTGAATGATCACCTCTCTAGTGAGATATGGGACGTTTTCTTTGATGACCTCATGGAATGCTCGTTTCATGACATTCTCAGTTTCCCTTTCTGCTTCAAGGATACCAATCAGGTGTAGATTTGGCTTCTTGATATAGTCCCACATCTCTCAGACGGTTTTCTCATTCTTTTTTAGCCTTTTTTCTATGTCTTTGACAGACTGGGTTAGTTCTATGTTTTGATCTTCAAGCTCTGAGATTCTATCCTCTGCCTATGCTTGTTACTGTGTTTTTTAAATTCCAGAAGGACGCTCTTCATTTTCAGTATTTCAAAATGGGCCTTTCTCCAATTGGCCAACTCTGCTTTTACTTTCTGTATGACTTCAGTGAGTTTCTTTTCTAGTTTCTCATGGTTCTCCTTATTTTATTCTCTTTATTTTAGACATCCAATCTTTGAGGTCTGTGACTTTCAGGTCATTCTAGGAGGCACTGATAGCTGCTTTTTTGAGTGTTATCTCTTTAAGACTTTTAGGATTCCCTGGGAGTTTTTTGATGTTTTTTCTCCCTCATTTGTTTAAAGTAACTTTTCCCTCTTTATCATTCTTCTTAGTTTTGTTGTTTTAAACTAATTAATGTCTTTCTGTTCTGGGCCTTTTCTGCTGTTCAGTATAGATCACTCACTCAAAGAAAGGGGTATTCATTTTTACTCTATGATCTGTCCTGGAAAAGGCTTTCTTTTTTAAAAAAAATTTATTTATTTATTATAAAGATGTGGGGTACAATTCAGGGTTAGGTATACAAACATTGATCATGCCAGGTACCCTTGTTGATGAGGTATGTCCAGAAAAGGCTTTCTCCTGCAGAGTTTACCCTGCAGTTAGACAGATTAGACAAGAAAGACTAGTTTTCAGGCCTCATTGCAAGTACTCTATGGGGAATGGGTCAGGGAATGGGATCCCTGTCTGTTGTTAGCAATTTGCAGGCTAGAAACCTTCTTGCTGGGGAAATACTTCAGGTGTCTTTTGTGTCACTCCCTCTCTGCGTAATTCCTCACTTAGCACTTGAAAGACTGTGAGCTCCCTACCCTGTGGTGCCCTATGGATGAGCAGGGCAGAGAGGAGATGTTTCCTGATCTGGGGAAGGAGTTGGCCACCAAACACTGGCTTTGGTTGCCAGCTAATTGTAATCTGCTGGTGAGTTTTCCCAACATGGGAGCTGGCTGCTGGGCTGGCAAGAGGCACTCCAGGAGCTGTCAGAGTATGGGTTTTTTCCCCATTCCCTTGGGCTCTAGTCACCCAGTGCTGTGCCCTGACAAGTACTCCTCCTGCATGGAACCAATGACTGGCACAGGCTGGGACAGAAGATGTGGGAGGACCAACCCAGCATGTGTCAGGATCTCTCACCCTCTTTCAGTCACACACAGAGCAAGGCTGCAGTTTCTATATGAGCCTGGCTCACAGCAAGTATGGGGCACTTCATTCCAGCACCTGCTGTCCCAGCACTCTACTCTCTGGTCTCTATGTGTTCAAAGAGACCTCTGTGAGGTACAGGGTGCTTCACTAATCCAAAACTTCTCAGGGTGCCTACAACTATTTGCAACTGGGTCTTCACTCTCTGTTTAATAAAAGAGGGGCTGATCCGCTGCTCAATGATGGCTATCTTGGATCTCCAAAAAGACTAAAAAATAAACATTTTCTTATGAACAAAGCTACACATCTGGCTACTATAGGTGACCAGCATTTCAAGATTTCTTATTTGATACATTTCAGCATGGAAGGAGGGGCTAACATTCGAAAATTATTGTATAATAATTGAGTGTGCTATTTACTACTTTACCTACAACATAAATGCAATTTTCTGCCTGGACAGGTCAGAGTTCGTTCATAATGTCTTCCTTTGGTTATTGGGGTATTTTACATTCTTCTCATTTTCTGCCTTTTTTTTTTTTTTTTGATTTTGTAACATCAGTTGGCAGCAAGTTGATAAAAGCAAGAGATGATGATCCTAAATATCTAAACTGAGAAAGTCATATCAGGCTTAGTCACTTCTAATCTGACTGCAGATGTTTCTGGTTCAAATTCATTTAAAGAGAAGGAAAAAAAGAAAACAAATTCTATGTAAGATGTATGTACTGATTTTTCTCTATAAGGCATAGAGACAAAAAGTTAAATAAGAATGAATGTCACTGTGGTTCATGATAAATCTTGCTTCCCAACCCAGTTGGCTATGTCAGCAAAAGAAGTGATATAAGGGGCAAGAGTCAATCTTTGAAGAGGTTAGAGCCTACAACAGAAAGGTAATAAACCTTTGTAAAATATTTCTCATTTTCAAAAGTATTTAATATTGCATGATGTTTTTGTTAGTTTGTGAGATGATCACTCAAGTGTTGTTATTTTCATTTCCAAGAAGAAATGGAAGTCAGAGAATTGAGTGACTTTTCCAAGGTCACAAAGCAGGAAAATACCCAAATCTCTCAATGTTTAGTTCTGTGCTTATCTATGAGAAACAAAAGAAATTTTAATAAGAGGAATGGTAGCCCCTTTGTATTACTAGACCCAGAAAGGCATTGGAATGAAACAGCACTCACATCACTTCTCTTAAGCTAATTACCTCTTAAAGCCATTTTCTATGTGGGCTCTAGTCAGAATGATTCCAAGTATATATAAAAGTATATATAAATATATGGAGCACCACAATACATGCCCCATAGTTCAGCAATGTATGGCCCATCACTAATCAATGTCATTTCTGTAAACCAATGAGAATTCCTGATTAACATGTTTTATAATCACCCCTTCTCCTGATTCATCACCTTTTCTTCAAAAACTGGAACCTCTCTTTTGTTCTTTGGACCATTCCCAAGGCAACTTGAAAGTGTGTGCCAGGCATCTGTCCTCAACCTTGGCTCAAGCACACTCTCTATATAAATTTTGTCTCAGTTTCTTCATTTAGGCCAACATCTACCACTCATCTCATAATTTTCTTCTACCAGTAGCTCTAATTTAATGGACACCTGAAAAGATCACCTGTCAAAAAAGGATAAGAACATTTAGAAATGGATTATTTAATAAGTTAAGAGGGTTTTTTTATTGTAAAAATTGTGTATATTTATTAAAGAGATTTCAGAAAATGCAGAAGACTTAAAAGAAACTCAAATCCGGCCAGGCTCGGTGGCTCAGCCTGTAATCCCAGCATTTTGGGAGGTCAAGGCAAGTGAATTGCCTGAGCCCACGGGTTCGAAACCAACCTGGACAACTTGGCGAGTCCTCATCTCCACAATAAAATAAAAAAATACCCGAGCATGGTAGCATGCACCTGATGTTCCAGCTACTTGGAAGGCTGAGGTGAACGGATCACCGGAGCCCAACAAGTCAGTGTGGCCGTGAGTGTGCGTGGCCACTGCACTCCAGCCTAGGTGAAGGAGTGAGACTCCCAATTCAAAAGAAAAAAGAAAAGAAACTGAAATCCTATAATTGTCTTAATAACACATTTTCATTAAAAAAATTTTTGATACTTCAGTCTTGTTTTCCTACTTACAATATATATTTTTAAAATTTTAGATTCGGGAGGTACAAGTATATGTTTGTTACATGAACATATTGTGTACTGTTGGGGATTGGGCTTCAGGTAGCCCTTTCTCCAGATAGTGACATTGTACCCAATAGATAACTTCTGAACCCTAACCCCCTCTCACTTTCCCCCTTTTAGTGTCCTGATGTCTATTATTTCTATCTTTGTGGCCCCTTAGCACCTACATATAAGTGAGAGCATGCAGTGTTTGATTTTCTGTTTCTGAGTTAATTCGCTTAGGATACTATTATCCAGCTCTATCCACGTTGCTAAAAAGGACAAACTTTCATTTTTTTTTAATGGCTGCATAGTATTTCATAGTGTATATGTATCACTTTTTAAAAGATCTGGTCAGTCATTGATGGGCACTTAGGTTGGTTCCATGATTTTGCTATTGTGAACAGTGCTACAATGAACATATAAGTATACATATCTTTATAATGCAATAATTTATTTTCCTTTGATTAGATATCCAGTAATAGGATTGCTGGGTTGAATGGTAGTTCTATTTTTAGTTCCTCAAAAAAATATCTATACTATTTTCCGTAGAGGTTAAACTAGTTTACAATCCTACCAACAGTGTAGAAGCATTCCCTTTTCTCCACATCCACACCAACATCTATTGTTCTTTGATTTTTTAATATAGTCATTCTTACTGGTGTGAAATGATATTTCCTTGCAGTTTTAATTTATATTTTTCTGATTATTAGCAATGTTGAGCACTTTTTCATATGTTTCTTGGTCACTTGTGTGTCTTCTTTTGGGAAGTGTCTATTCATGTTTTTCATCCATATTTTGAAGGGGTTGTTTGTTTTCCTATGGTGCTGAGTTCCTTGCAAGTTCTGGATATTAGTTCTTTGTCTGAGGTCTAATTTGCAAATATTTTCCCCCTATTCCCATTAGGTTTTTTCTTCACTGTTAATTATTTCTTTTGTTGTACAGAAGGGTTTTAGTTTAATTAAGTTCCATTTGTCTATTTTTGTTTTTGTCACAGTTGCTTTTGGGGACTTTGTCATAGATTCTTTACCTACGCTGATATCCAAAATAGTTTTTCTTAGATTTTCTACCAGGATTTTTATAGAGTTTCAGGTCTTATGTTTACATCTTTAATTCATCTTGAGTTAATTTTTGTATATTGTGGGAAATAGAAGTCCAGTTTTATTCTTCTTCATATGGCTAGCCAATTTTCTCAACACCATTCATTAAATAGTGTCTTTTTCCCATTGTTTATTTTTGTCAGCTCTGCCAAAGATCAGTTGATGGGAAGTAGGTGGCTTTATTTCTGGGTTCTTTATTCTGTTCCCTTTACCTATCTATCTATTCTTATACCAGTACCATGCTGTTTTAGTTATAACATCCTTGTACTATAATTTGAAGTCAGACTGTGTGAGGCCTCTGCATTTATTCTTTTACTAAGGATTGCTTTGGCTTTTTGTTGTTGTTGTTCCATATAAACATTAGGATTGTTTTTTCTAGTTCTGTGAAAAATGATGGGTTTTTTTTTATATATATAGAGAGAGATTGCATTACATATTTAGACTGCTTTGGTCTGTACGGTCATTTTAACAATATTGATTCTTCCAATCCATGAGCATGGGATCTTCTTCCATTTGTTTGTGTCATCTACAATGTTTTTCTTTCATGTTTTGTACTTCTCCTTTTAAAGATCTTTCACCTCTTAATTAAGTGTAGTTCTAGGTATTCTGGGTTTTGTGGCTATTATACATGTGATTGAACTCTTGATTTTATTATCAGCATAGGTGTTATTGGTGTATAAAATGCTACTAGTTTTTGTACATTGATTTTATATCCTGAAGTCATCTATCAGGTCTAGCAGCCTCTTGAAGAAGTATTTAGGGTTTTCTAGGCATATAGACATGTCATCAGCAAACAGAGATAGTTTGACTTCCTCCTTGCTGATTTGAATTCCTTTTGTTTTTCTGTCTTGCTGGAATGCTCTTGCTAGGATTTCCAGTATGGCATGAATAGGTGGTCGACTGTTATATATTAATGTGAAATACTATGTTGTTTCATCTTTAAGATACCATAAGCATTTCTTTTTGTTTTTACACAGACTTTTTGAATACTTAATAACTCTATATTCACCATATTCCAGGCACAGTGCTAGTCTTCATTACATATCACAGTGACCTTACTTTATAGGTAAGATTTATTTTTATACCCATTGTACTGATAAAGAAATATAAGCAGAAAAGCAACTTCCTTCCAGCCATGTAAACTAGAATGGGTAGTTTTGGAATTCACCCTAGGAGTCTGTTAATTCCACTCTGATGCACAATTTCTAATTAATGAATGCCCCCTGGTTTATTCAAACACTCCCACACAATTGAACATTTGGATGTTTCTAATACTATTACAAATAATACTGAGACAAAAATTTTAGAACTATTCATACTTTCCCTTACTAATATTAAATGAATTTTTTCTTACGGAAAAATTGCTAATGCAATTTTTAGGTCAAAGAACAAAAACAATTTAATATAATTTAATCACCATCCTCTACCTCCTTTACCCCCAAAACATTGTTTTCTTTTTTTTTTTTTTTTTTTGAGCTGGAGTCTCACTCTGTCACCCAGACTGGAGTGCAGTGGCCGCTCCCGGCCACCACGTCCTCAACCTGCTGGGCTCCAGCGATCCTTCCGCCTCAGTCTTCCAAGTAGCTGGAAATACAGACATGTGCTACCACACCTGGCTAGTTTTTGATTTATTGTAAAGATGAAGTCTCACCAAGTTGCCCAGGCGGGTCTCGAACCCGCGGGCTCAGGCAATCCACTCACCTCAGCCTCCCAAGGAGCAGGATTACAGGTTGAGCCAGTGAGCCCGACTTAACTACTTATTTTATGAGAAAAATATTCTCACACATTTTACAAGAGTCAGCACTTAACTTACCCCCCCCCATACATTTCTCTCTCTCTCTCTCTCTCAAGAATTTTCTCTCTACTTTTCGTAATATCATGGGCAAAATTGTTCACTAGTTCACTCAGAAGGCTTTATGCTTAATATGATTTACGGACAACTTGGGGTATACAGTGGAACCACCAGTCTGTAAGAGCTTAGTATAGGACTCATTTTCACACCTCAAATTCTGATATTGTGCTTGGGGCCTAGCTGCTGCTCAGTGATACTTGCTGAACCAAACCAAACTTGTGGAAGCCAGTGCTGTGCACAGGGACATGGTGCACTCAGGCAATTGACTCTTCCTTCTTTCTCTTTTATTTTAAAAGTCAAAACCCAGATTTTTGCATTTTAAAACACCAAAGAAGAAAACTAACAAAAATATTTGCAATCTTAGTGTTTATAGGAGGGAAAATCTTACTGTTTATAGGAGGGAAAAATCAAAGGATCCCTATTCCCTCTTCTCTCTCTGACAAGGACAAACTTTTCCCATCCTTACCCTCCTTCCAAAACAGCTAAGTCATGTTATTGAATAATTATGAAGCAGTTGCCAAATCCTAGCATCTATACACATCTATATGTTTTTAATTAGGGGGGGCGAGTGTAAGGAGGTCTGCTCCTCATACATGTAAAGATTCTGGAAAACTTCTTAGTATAATATACACTACTCACTACAAGGGTTTATCACAATAAACTCAGAAGCTTTCTCCAGGGATGTGTAGCCCTTAGAAGTGTAGATTATGCCAAATTCAATTGCAAATTGGAAAGTATCTATTAGACCACAGGAGAAAAAAGGTAGCTGGAGGTAGGTTTTCCTGACTGTCACCATGACTGAAAGCAAGGATAGTAAGTGGAGCTATTAGAATGATTTAGCATCCTAGGGCAAACTCAGGAAGATAAGCATCCTGTGCTTTTTACAAGGACATGGTTTTATACACATGAAATAGCAGCTGAAGTGAAATTCCTAAATGCGAAGTGATATCAGTTATTTTGCTGTCATTTGGATAGTGATAGGGTGGGAGGAGGAAGAGAGAGTCATTCAGAGTAGAAATGGGGAGACCAAGAAGAGAGTCCAGGGTCTGTTGCTGCACTGGAGGATGAGGGAGCATGTGTAAAGTTGGGTTAAAGAATCAGGGGTGATGGCCAGAGGCAAAGGGAGAGGAGATGCTGTAGGATTCCAGGCATGGTGGAGAAGAGAAGGAAGCAGGAAGGTAAACCTTTGTGGAATGGGAATTCCAGGGCCCCATCATAGAGTCTGGCACAGGCTCATGCCCTCAACAATTCCTCTAACCCTTATACCTTGGTTTACAAACTTTTACTCATTCTCCAAGCACCAAATTCTATCTTGCTCAAAGAAGCCTTTTCTGAACCCCTCCAGGACAGTTTTGCTAAGTCTGGTGGGTTCTACCTAGGACACTTTATTTCCACTATCATTGTCTTCCATCCCTTATGTAGACTATAAGTCCATGGGGCAAGAGAGTTTTGTATACTGCTCTGTTCCCAGGGTTAGCACAGTGCCAGACACCCAAGGACCTAAGACATATAAAGATTGAATAAGTAGAATGGTCTGTGAAACTCTGTCATCCTCTCTCTAATCAGTCATTGTGATCATGAGACTGGAGCAGCCCAAGGAAAAGACTTTGTAGGACTCATTTTCACACCTCAAGTCCTGATATTCTGCTTGGGGTCTAGCTGCTATTCAGTGCTATTTGCTGAACCAAACCAAACTTGTAAAAGCCAGTGCTGTGCACGAGGACAAGGTACACTCAGGCGATTGACTCCTCCTTCTTTCTCTTTTGTTTTAAAATTCCAAACCCAGATTTTTCAAAGACAGAGTATAAAGGCAAAGTCCAGGACACAGTTTAATACCCTGTTTACTAGTTCTGATGAAGCCCATAGAAAGAGGAATTGGGAAGTGACCCACCAAAATGTTTTAGAATAGACATCTATATAAAAATAACTTTTCCCTCAGCAAAGCTTTGCTATGATTGACTTTTCACTTTTCTGTCTTGCAGAGAAAATGTAATGCTAAGCAAAAATAGTTTTGTGTGTGTCCATTCTAGGTTGTTTGATTATATGATTAAAAGTCCAATTCCTATCCATTGCTAATGGCTAAAGCCTAGATTCTACTCAGCGATGCAATCAATATTATGTAGATAATTCAGGGTAATGTAAAAATATGGAGACAAGCTAGTGCAGTCCAATAAATTTATATCATTGAAGAGCTGAAATTTTTAGCATTTTATTTAACAAAGGGAAGAAGGGCCCTTATATCTTTACAAAATTTAATATGAGTAAGACCTGAGTTAATGATCTACACATTAGCCAAAGTTTGTATCTGAGATACAACATCTGTTATCCCTTAAAGTAATTGTATACTCAGAAATGTGCCTTATTAGCTAACGAATGCATCTCTGTCATTGATATTTCCAAGGAAAAACCCTTAAAAAGTAAATAAGAAGTTTGTTGAAAAGGAGGAGAATACAATTACATAATGTAAGAAAAATATTTAGATCAATTTCCTTTAGGCATGAGTCATAACCCTGTGTGCTCAAATTTTGTTTGTTTTAGTTTTTAATTAATTTATTATTGTTAATAATATAATTAATAAATTTTTACATTCTTATAAACAATTCTACAAAACAATCTTTACCACAAAAAAATCTCATCATCTTCCCCCTGTACATATGTTTAGGTCTTGCACTAAGAATTTATTTACATACATTTAAATTTAGTATGATACATGTTTGTTTTGTTTGCTTGTTTTACACAAATGGAATTATATTGTGTATTGTTTGGCAGGTTTTTTTTTTTCAAATGACAATATGTCTTAGAGATATTTCTATTTTAATACATACAAATGATCTCATTCTTTCCCATTGCTGAATAATATTTTATAGCATAGATGTTTTATAGTATATTTCAATTAACTATACTTTATTGATGGACATTTAGTTGTGTTCAATTTGTCACTATAACAAGCAAAATTGCAATGATTATTCTTTCTGTACACATGGACACATTTTTCTAGATAAAAAACTTAGATTTAGAATTGCCAAATCAGAGCATGTGCATACCAAATTTTGATAAACAATGTGAAAATATTCTTCAGAAGAGGCTGTATCAATTTTAGCACCAACAGCATTGAACAGAAATCTCCATGATAAACTTTTTCCCCAATTATCCTTTCTCTTACATAGTTTCCAAATTTACGAGGTAAAATTTGATAATCTAAAATGTGATGTTTTATTGTTTAATTTGCATTTAGCTAATTTTTAGTGATATTTTGTATCTTTTCAATATATTTTTGAGGCCAGGAGCGTGGTTCATGCCTGTAATCCCAGCACTTTGGGAGGCCAAGGTGAGAGGATTGCCTGAGCCCACAGGTTCGAGACCAGGCTGGGCAACTTGGTAAGACTCATCTCTACAACAAATCATAAATTAGCTGGGCATGGTGGCACATGTCTGTAGTTCCAGCTACTTGGAAAGCTGAGGCAGAAGGATGGCCTGAACCCAGCAAGTCAAGGCTGCAGTGACCTTGAGCATGCCACTGCACTCCAGCCTGAGTGACAGAGTGAGACTCTAACTAAAGAAATAAATAAAAATAAATAAATTTTTGGACATTTGCATTTATTCTCCTGTGAATAGCTTCTTCATATTCTTTTCTCTCTTTCTCATTTTTTTCTTATTAACTAATAGAAACTCTCCAAATATTTTAAGTATTTATGTGATAGACAGAAAGAAAATAGTTGTAACACATATGTTATTGCCTTTAAACTGAATATCTTTTGTTAGATCATTTGTATACAGTCAAACTAACCAACTTCGTGTCTAACTTAAAATCTTCCCTGCCCCAGTACTTCTCTTTAATTCCTCCTTATACTTTCTCCATTTATAATAATACTTTTTATAATTTTATCTTTAATTTATCTGGAATTTATTTTATATACAGTTTTGAAAATGGATCAAACTTTGTCTTTTTCTCAGTTGGCTACCCAATTGCCCCAAACTCTTTCTTCATTTATATGAAATATTAGCATGCATTTATCTCTAGTTTATTCACAGATTATTTTGAGTTCCACTGATCTGTTTTACCTAGTTTCATTTCTATACTGTATTGTATTTATCCCTATAGCTTTATGGTATATTTTGGTGTCTAATAAGACACATCCTCATTATTTTTCTTTGTTCAAAAACTGATTTAGTCTCATACATTTTTTACTCTCTAATGATTCAAGAATACATGTAAGTTCCATAGATATTTGATTAGAATTGCACTAACCCTTTAGATTATTTTATGAATAATCGGTTGAGTTTTCTCAACTATAAATATGACATATTTATTTTATCAAGTCTTCTTTCATGATCTTCAGTAAACATTATGATTTTCTTAATATCTATATTAGAAAATTCTATTTCATAACTGTCACTGGTATGTACAGAAAGAAAGGTGGACAGATGATAGACAGATGATAGATGATAGATAGATAGATGATATAGATAGATAAAATCTGTTGCTGAATTTTCTTAAGAGTTCTAATAGGAAATTTTAAAGTTGCCTGGAAAATTACTTACATTTTCATATAAATCCAAATAATATCAGCTGCATCGCTTTCTTTCTAGTAACCATTAACTTATCTTCCACGTCTAACTCCACTGCCTAGGCTCTCCATATAGTGCTGAATAATAGCAATCATAATAGCCATAGTTCTCTTGTTCTGGATTCTAATAGGACTTCTAAGATTTCAAAATTAAGTGATATGTGTGCTAAAGATACATAAGTATTTAATGTAGTTTGTATCCCATAAGTAGAAGCAAACATGTGTGTGTGTGTGTGTGTGTGTGTGTGTGTGTGTGTGTGTGTGTGTGTGAAGCAGTTTCCAACTCAAAGGCAATAAAGGGAAATAATTTTGGAAAATTTTCTAATCTTTAGTCACATTCTTTTAAGGAGTCCCTGAGATCCCTGTATAAAGAGAGGACCAGTTAATATATTCTATCACTCTTTGATGTCCCAAATTGTTTTCCTATTAACTCATGTATAAATAAAAATATTTCATCTTTGAAAACTCAACTAGAATTGACCACGTGTGTGTCATTCCCTTTTCTGTCTCAATTCTGTTATCATACAACTCTGCCCAACTTTGTCACCCCTGCCCAAAGTGTCTTCATGTCTACAATGCATGAGACCCTCTAGCCAGCACTATTCCTAATCCCCTGAAAATCTCTCTTCGCTATTGCAATGACTCTTAAATTTAAGCCTTTTAAAAGAACTCTCTTGACATATGTCCAGATGGACTTAATGGTTATCTCCCAGACTTCTCTCCACATCTCATTATTTTAGGCAGTTTACTTTGATGTGTCCTGATCTATTGTTTCAGAGGTTGTCTATTAAGGCAATTTATTCTGCACCTACACAGTATCACTTACTGTATGCCTAGCACTGAATTAGAATCTTTAGTGAATAACAAAGGCATAAAAGACATTGCTTGTTTTCTACATTTTTTCTACAATTACTTATATTATAAATTACTTCACAAATGTAAGCAAGACCTATTTCTGTGGAAAAAAGTTATTTTTGGAGGAGGGCACTTTTAAATTAGGTTCCAAAGGGCCTAATAGACATAGATCAATATTGAAGGCCTAAAAATTGTGTGTGTGTGTGTGTGTCTCTGTGTGTGTGTACAAACTCATAATCACATTCAGAAATGGAGTACATATCACTACATGTCTCTCTATATTGAAGGCCTTTCTGTAAATTATTTTCATATAATCAAACACTACTCACTTACCCTCACCTCCTTTCCACTCATATTCTGACAGGTGCCAAGACTGACCTGTGCCTCTTCATAGAAAGTCCATTCTTATAATCATATTCCCTCTCCCTGGAGTATTGTAATTCCCATCTAAGTGACCTCCACATTTCCAATTTCTCATCTCCCCAATAAGTCATAGACATAGCTACCATTTCAGTCATACAGAGAAGTTTCAAGAATGTCAATCCAGTTCTCAGAATTTAGTAGCTTTTCACTGTCTACAAATTAAAGTTCAAACTTTTACACTGATGTTGGAGATTCTGAGTGGCCTTTCCTACCTCTTTACCAAACAACCAGCTTTCTTTAATCCAGTATATATAACTGTTCAACCTAAGTCTTTACCTTTGCTCATGTTATTGGAAAAATATTCTCCTCTTTTCTTATTATTCCAAGACCTCAATCCAGTACCAAAACATTTTCTGCTTTTTTTTCATCTTTTATCAATTCTGTCTTCCTCTGGATTTTATAACCCATTTAAACTATGTGTGGCAATTAAATTATACTGCTGTTTTATTTACATGTAGCCATTTTTCTGACCCATCTCTACTAGATTGTAAACGCTCTGAGAAAGGTGTTGTTGACTGCATCATTGCTATATTTTCATAAGACGATCAAATTGCCTGGAACACAAGAAGTCACTTGTGAGTTATTTTCTGGATTGAATTCATCATACAACAAACTGAGATAATCACAGTTTGTAAGTCTACCTTAAGCTGGAGCAATTTCCATTCATATTTTGTGTTCATGGTGTAAAAAAAAAGTATGTATAAGCAAGCTTTAAGCACTAAGTAAATCAAAGTTGCAATTATCAGCTTTTCCTACAGGTGTGCCTAGACCTGTCCTTCTATTCCCCTCTCTTCCCTAGAATATCTACAACATTGCCCTATCCTTACATTTAGGGAATGACACTGCTTCTTTCATTAGAAGTCAAATTTTATTTTTTTTAAAAAAACTACTTATCTGGAGAATAAGTCATATTTCTTTGCTTTCAAATTTTAATAATATTCAATAAGAGTTCTCAGAGCAGAATAATCATCCTAAATCATCAAGGAGTCAAAGAGAACAACTTGCATCATCTTTGTTTTAACTGTTTTTCTGGGTGTTATTCAGAGATGGCAGAGAGAAGATGGACACTGTCTGATCATTACATGATTTTTGCCCTTTTCATTCTAACTGTTTCTCAATCCAGAGAGTCCCATAGCTGCTAAATTTGTACTGTTAAATACCAACAAGAGGGAAATGGTTAAAAGTTTATTGCTTTTCATCACGCATTTATGATCAAAAAGTTGGAAAGAAATTCACAGAAGAGCATTTAGAGAAGGCTAAGAGCAGCAGAAAACAGATGACACATTCTGGAATGGGAGCAATCAAGGTTCTATTCAATCTTTTCCCTCTACCCCATGCATCAGAATATTTCCCCATTTGAAACTTCTGCACAGTTGCACAGGTGTATTAAATTCACATTGATCCACCAAAAAAGCAAGAAAATTGTTTGTATGTCAACAGCATCCAGAAATTTCAGCAAATTCTTTAAGATGCAAAGATTAAAAATAATCCACTAAGGATTATCTCCTGCTAACAGGACAATGGTGATGCTTTTCATCTGCAAATAATCTTTTGGTCTAACTATAAAGCATTCATAGAAAAAAATGTACTTAGCTCTGTGCCAGGTAATGGGAAGTTATATGCCTAGGTCAGAAAGGCAAACTTTCTATGTATAGGTAGCAAATATTATGGGTTTTATAAGATGTACTGGTTGCTGGTACTACTCAACTCAGCCTTGTAGCTAGAAAGTAGTCATGGAATTACATAAGCAAATGGCCATGTCCTTGTTCCAATAAAACTTTATTAACAAAGTAGGCAGCTGGTTGACAGCCACAGTTTACCCTGGGCTACACTATATGTTCTCTTATTACAGCAATCATATATTTCTTAGTAATCATTGCATCTCCAGTTCCCAGCTTAGTGCTTGACGCATAGCAGGTGCGAAATAAATACTTGTAAATTAAAACAAAAAAACTAGTTAATTTTATAAAAGTACATTTCCTGTCCCCAAAGAGCTTACTATATAGCGGTTTTTGTAAGGTAAAAACAGGAAACTTTAGAATAAGAAGAGTTCAAGGATTGTGAATTTAGGTTTAGCTCCTGGACTCACCATCAACTTTACCAACTCTAATAAGTTTTATATCTTAACTGATTGTGTCTCCATATCTCAAGGACTCAGTTTTCTAAACTATTGAAAGTGAGTTAAGTATAGTCAGTGGCTTTTCAGGTTGCTTTTGTGAGGCTCAGTTCATGTCAGAAAAACAAAAGAGGCTTCACAAAGTTCACAAGATAAAAAGAGACTGAGATTGAACAGATGTCCAAGTCTCCTCTCTCGCTATTCACCTTCACCTGTCAGTTTTGGCGTGTGCATTTCTCTCATGGCAGGGAAGATGAGTCAGACCCCATTTTCACCATTAGCAAAGTTTCTAAGAAGAGCTAAAGAAGGGAGATATAGCAAGAAAGGATGCATATTCGGAAAGACCGCATTATTTAGACTCCCAAAATAAAATTGATGGTGCAGTCAGGATAATCCCAGGATAGTTTATTTACAAAGGTGTAGACATCATATAGGGAGGCCACAGGGATAGTACAATAGTCCAGGGTTAATAAGAGCAGAGACATTTCTACCTCTAAACCCAAAAAGACAAGGGAGGAAGAATTATGCAAACCTAAAAAGGAAAGTAATCTAGAACACCTTAACCACAAAGTGAAGAACAATGACCTTCTGTCAAGGGACTTGGCTAACTAAAGGTGATCTCACTGAGGGGAATTTTCCATCTTCATTTTTCTTTCTCCTTCTGATGTCCTGCTGGGGCTCCTGAGTGGCTGAACCAAACCAGATACCAGAGGGCAAGGAAGCCAGTTGGTGTGGTCCACACAGGTCAGCCTCCAAGGGCAGGAAGCAGAGTGGAGAAGGTTGGAAGCAGTTCTGGAGGGAAAAACATAAGATGTCTGGCACAACCAGAACCCAAAGAACTGACAGTTCATTATACCAAGGCTGTCTGTAAGGGTTGTTAGGTACATCGGGGTGACGTGGGATTGATCACCCACACACTACCATTTTTCTCATGAATGAGATTTTCACCACTGTCTACAAGGAAATTAATTGAGCAATTTTCTGTACCCTGCAATGTAAGGAGATCTCTTGCCAAACACTCTCATTTAGCAGATGGTAGGTGATACCGTGAGGCCTATTTAACTCCTTTTAAGGCAAGTAGCCAGGGAGACAGGGCATTGGGGTCAGAAGCCCTGGTTTCCAGTCCTGATTTTGCCCCTAAGTGGCTAGGTAACTACAGGTAAGTCACTTTTCCTGGGACTTAGCTTTACTTTCCTAATTTAAAAAATAAAGTCATTGGATGTAATAATCTGTGATCGTGGTTTTTAACATAAAGTTCTATTGAAATTATTTAAAATCTTTGAAAAAGTTGTGTTTGTCTACCTGAACACTTTTCTATCAGTACGTAGACTCACTTAGGCACTGTACGTAGTTTGTTCTCTCTCTCTTTCCTCTCTCTCTCTCTCTCTCTCTCTCTCTCACTTTCTCTCTCTCCTTTCTTCCATTTTCTCTCAGGAAAATCTCATTGAATCCTCATTGACACAACAATTTATAAAGAATGTGAGCCGGGCTCGGTGGCTCAGCCTGTAATCCCGTACCTTGGGAGGCTTAGGTGAGTGGATTGCCTGAGCCCGCGGGTTCAAGACCCACCTGGGCAACTTGGCGAGATCTCATCTCTACAATAAATAAAAAAATTAGCCGTGCATGGTAGCACGCACCTGTAGTTCCAGCTACTTGGAAGGCTGAGGTGGAAGGACCGCCGGAGCCCAGCAGGTCGAGGCTGTGGTGGCCGGGAGCGGTCACTGCACTCCAGTCTGGGCTACAGAGTGAGACTCTAACTCAAAAAAAAAAGAATATGTGTCTTTTTGTACTTTATCTTTCAGTGACTTGCCCAAGATACATGATTAAGAAGTGACAGAGCCAGAATTCCCACTCTTCTATTTAATTCTTAAGATCATAGCCCATTTTCTCTCCTCTGTTGTCTCACCTCCTGGGTCAGAGATACATGGCTAAGGATGCCAAATGTACATTAACTTCTCAGAGCAATATGATACAGCCATTTTCTGGAGGAGGAAAGTTTGTGAGTTTGAGTTTGGAGACTCTAGCCGTGGCTCATAGTATTGGAGAGGTTAGGGAAGGAAATTTCTGGACTAGGAGAGTCAAGCCCTGAAGAGCTCTAAGGTAAGGAAGATACCCCACAGAGCAGATCCAAAGGCCAAAAGGCCTTGAAGTTGAGCAAGAGTGTGTCCTCTGTCAATGAAGATAGTTTTTCCTGTTAACCTTCTATAAACTTTGGTGAACCATCCGATGAAAGAACCATTGCCCCATTCTCTCCAATAATAGCCTCAGGAAGCTCTGGAGGAGAAGATCCCCCATTCCAAAAGGAGAATTCATCCAGACCCTTCAGAGATCAGAGGCAGCAGGAGGTTAAGTTTCTTGGTTCCCTGTGATGTGGAAAATCTAAGCCAGTTGAGCCAACAGAGTCCATGCTGGGATTGCTGTTCATTGTCCTGCCACCATCTGGAAGGCTTCTCTGCCAGGCCTCGCTGCCCTTTGAAAACCAGTTTGCTCTGTTGTTAATTCCAAACACAGCAAATGCCTAAAGAGCAACTGTGAGGCCAAGATGCCTCATCTGTGAAGCGCCCAAGATATTCTGAGACCAAGAAGGGCTTTTCTTATCTATCTATCTATCTAATCTATCTTATTTTATTAGAGACAGGGTCAGGGTTGCATTTTCTCTCCCAGTCTGGAGTGCAGTGGCACAATCATAGCTTACTACAGCCTCAAACTCTTGGGCTCAAGGGATCCTCCTCCCTCAGTCATCCCAAGTAGCTGGGATTATAGGCTCAAGTCACCTCACCTAGCTGGAAGGGGTTTTTTTTTATTCATTCTTTGAACTTCCATGGTGGAAAATTCTGAGTCAACATGCAGCTCTCCTGCTAACCTGGCCAGTGGATGACAACTACTATGAGACACCAGAGGCACAATTCCTTTAAAAAGAAAGTATTTTCTGGTCTCTCTGCAAGGACAATGGGGATTTTTGAGTTAATCACTGCTGCACCTTGGGATAGATTACTGGGCACAGGCAATGTGCATGCCAGGCTTATTTCCTGTGTGCTGGCAGGAGTCATATCTACAACAAACCCTGGCAGCTCTGTTTGACCTGGATCATGGATGTGAAATTCTCTGCATGGTTTAGCAAGGCCTCTAGATCCCATTTTGTTCTGCCAGAACCCTTTTCTTCACCCCATCAATCCATGTAATCCCTTCCTTATTGCCTGGCTGCACTGGTGGTGTTCACGTAGGTTCCCTCTGAGCTGCCTGAAATCTGCAGGCTGCTATCACTGCTGTTGCCAGAAATCTCAGTCTAGTACCTAAGGCGTGATCAACTCTGGGCTTTCCATCAAGGCACCCAGATGGATAGAAATACACGGCCTGGATGTTCTTGACTTAGAAAAATATTAAGATCTTTATAAGTAGTCCAATAGTGTGGAGTCAGTTGACACAGTATGTAGATTGCTCTTGGTCTGGTCCCACAGTCTGTGCTGACAAGTCAGCAAAAAATACATTTTCCTTTTTCTGGTCTGCTGATTCCTCCAGCTTCCTACCAATGACAGTCTCTTTGAAATACCTGATAACTTCATCTCTTCTTTAAATTGTGGCACCTGGTTTTTTGGATTGCTTTCATGGATGGAATTTCACAGATAAAGAAACTGAGATACTGGGAAACCAAATAAGCCATTACAGGTTATAGAACTTGTCAGTGGAAGAGATGAAGTGAAGGGGAGGAAATGAGATTGACCCCAGCACTTTCTAAATGGTGATCAGCGTGGGACTAGGCTCTCTATATACATTACCTTCAGTTAACTCTTAATGCATACATAATTTCCATTATTCTCACTTATTATTACTGCCACTTCTAAGAACACCCAGTTCTGGCCTCCAGGAAGTCTACAGTCTGCTGTTCTTTCACGACAGAACACTGTCTTGGGTTTGTTCAATCCATTTTGAATAACTGCTCCTTTCATATTCCCTTCTTCCGAAAGTTTTCTTCATAGGAAACAATATCCATGGATAACTTACTCTTGGATTTTACTTCTTTTTGCCAAAGAAAAATTTAACCAGAAACTCATGAAATTCAACATTTACCAGTTTCCTTTATTTTGCTCCTTAAGCCAAATTGGACCTCCCATTTTGGTAGAGACAGCAAAAGATACTCAAGAGAAGAGGAAAATCAGCAAGTAGATACAAAAAGAACTCAGAAATTCCACTCCTACAGGAACTTTTGAATATAAGAATCTGGAGAGAGAGCGTTTCAAGAATTCTCAGCACAGCTTGCTCATAGTTTTTTTCAGAATGGCGGCATAAAGTGTGGGATAGTAATACAAATAATGCTATCCAGTCACGATGACAGTGAATGATTTCCAAGTCGCGGCTCAGTGATGGCAAGTCCCAAAGCACAATATAAAGTGAAAGAAGTGAATCACAGGTTGTAGGTTATACGTTCATTTGTATGATATTGTAACATGAAAAACTAAATAAAACAGTATTGAGTGTTCCACGTATAAGCTGTGAAACTATCAGGCAAACCAAGAACATAATTCACACATCTATCAGAATGATTATTACTCAGGCTTATGGGACATACAGAAGGAAGGCTATGAGAAGAAACCACTGGGTTCTTTTTTGAAAGAAATAATCTACATCTTCAGTTGAAAGGTGGGTACCAGGTAGTTTGTCATATGTTTTTCCTTAAGCTGTTTGTCTGCTTTTGCAGACCCTTTTATATGTGTGTGTCTTTCTCATCCCCTAAAATGTAAGCTAGATGGAGGTACAGTTTTGCCTGTTTTGTATATTGCCAGGTCATCAATATTTACAGGGAGGCATTATATATAGCTGACATTCACAACATATTTTTTAACCAATTTATCACTTAATATTTCATAGCAAAAATGTAATAAGTTAATATTTAAAATAACAAAACCTACACACAAGAGCACTTACGTGATAAGGTCACAAAGTGCTTATGAGAGACACAAGGAAAGAAGAATGAAGTCGGGGAAGGAGGCCTTCATTATGACTGGTATCATCTGAGGAGGACATGAGCCAAACATTGAGTATGGGAAGAACTATTTGATTTTCACTACAATCCATTAAGCAAATACTATTATTACCTTCATTTTACAGATGAGTTTTATGGCTCTCATAGAGCTAGGAAGTAGATTTACTTGTAGCCTAGTCTGTCTGTCCCTAGAACATTCAGGAGCAGGGGCAGGGGGGTGTACAGGGAATGCTCAGCTAATGTGTGGGGAGTGACCCCTGCTGGGTTGTGCTTATCAAATTCGTCTCTGACCTCACTGAGGTCCGAGAACAGACCTGCTTGGAATAGACTACTTCTAGGGTATACATCTCCTCTGTAGCGGGAGTGAGTAGGCAGTGAATGACCAGTGGTGAATAACCAGCCCTCTATCTAGTGGTGGCAACAAAGGCACTATTATCTCAACAGAGACTCCGTTTTCCAAAAAACAGATGCAAGTTGAGGAGCTGGAGCTTTGCAGATCAGATCTCCATCTGATGCCTGAGCACCTGAGGTCAATGGGCTTACAAACCATATCTCTTTTCAAAGAGAAATCCTCCTGTGTGTTCCAAGGGATAGTTTTTTTATCATCATCATCATCATCAAAGTAATCATGGCAGTACTTACTACTAAGTGCTTCATATATACACCATTGAATTTTCATAAGATCAGTGTGAATTATTCATTTCCCCATCTCACTGATCAAAGATTTTGGGTGACTTGCCCAAGGTGATACAAACTTTAGTTGGTGTATACATGACTCAAGTCCAGGTTGTTGAGGTGTAGAAACCACCTCACCCTACTGCCTCGAGGGCATGGAAATGCAGTTAAAGGGTCAGTAGCTACATGGGAAAGTGTCAGGGGAGGGCAGGATTGTCCATCACACTAAGGACTCTGTATATAAATCTAGCTGGGTATCCTTGGGTCACTTCCCAAAGACATTCTCTCTCTCTCTCTCTCTCTCTCTCTCTCTCTTCATCCCTCCATCTGCACCCACATGCTTGCCAGAGACCTCATGAAAATCTGAGTAGCATCTCTGAAAGTTCATCAGATTAGCAGGAACCAGTCTTAAGGCTTTGCCTTTCCTTGAAAGATTAACAAGAATATGTATTGAATTTTCCTTGTGAATCCATTGTTTCCCTTTTACACTGAGTTAAAATTTAGCCACACTCTCGCCTCCATTCATTTTGAGCTTGTGCTGTCAGTGTCCTACAGCCTTAGATTTCAGTTTCTCCATTCCTGCTTCCTCCACACTAGTCTAAATCCTGGAAGACTAGAGAAAGGAGGAAGCTATCCAGAAAGAGAGTTCACAACTTTAAAAGATTCCTTTTTAAACTTAGAATAAAATATAGAAGCAAATCAACACTTTTTAATTTTATCTTATTTGTGAGTTTTGATTTTCCTTAAATCAGAATTTCTTCTTCTTAAATCAGACTGAATTTGTGTTATGAGAAAAATATGATTGAAAAAAATCCTGTAAACAGAGAAAAAGGATATTTAAGGCTTATAACACAAAAATCCTAGCCCTTCTTCCATCCTTTAAACCTGAAATGCTACATCCCATTAAATTGCTTCCAATTTACATATTGGAAACAGAGCCCAGACAAATTCATTTATAGTCCTTTCCAAATTGGGATTCACCTGATCTCTACCCCAGAATCACAAGTCTCTTATTCCTGTCTCCCTGTGCACACAGATAACACACCAACCTGGTGGTTGTCACCAGTGGTTGGAGGGCACTAGACATGAGCTAATGCCTCTGTTCCATTGATTATTTCTATGTGACTCTCCTTGTGTCCTGTCATTCCTGGAATGTGGACCATGGGTAAAAAGAAAACAGCCTCATCCTATCTTTCCCCAATGCCACAGAGGGCTTGCAAAGATGTTGTTGGGAACACTTGGAAAGAAAATTGCCAGAAAGGGACCTTTAGAAGAGTCTTCAAGAGACAACACTGTGATCGGCAGGAAAGCTATAAAAATAGAAGAAGAAAATAAAAAGAGAAGGTCAGGTAGTGCAAGCTGAGAGTCTCAGGGTAGAGTTCCATGAAAATTTAAAATATCTGAAGATGGATGGTCTAAAACATCTCTTTTTTAAGAACAGAAAATCAGTACCATGAGCTACAGCACAAAGAGAACAGAATTTTTCTAATACCTAAATGCTTATAATACCTGGCATCTGTGTGTGCAGGATTGTACAATGAGGTGTCCACATTTTGCTGTACACCACTCTCCCATATACATATACAACAAATGAGTGATACTTGAGCTTTTACACTAAGATTTGACCCCTTTTTTGGACTATCTCTAGAGTTTTCATTTTAGTAGTTTGATTCTCAGATACCAAGTGATATAAAATCAGAAGTTCATGGTACTATTACTACTGATACTAACAATATCAGTTAAGGTTATTAAGTGCTTGCTATGTACCAGACACTGTCCTACGTGTCTTGCAAATATGAACCCGTTAATCTTAAAAACACCTTTAAGAGTAAATGTCCACTTTGTATGCAAGAAAGTTGAGGCACCGTCTATGTAACATGCCCAAAGTTACAAAGCTAGCAAGTGATAGCACACTAGAAAACTTGGAGGGAAGATCAGAAGACTTAGGAAACCTAATCCAAGAAGTGGTGAGGGAGAAAGATGAGAGAAATAGGCTGGACATTGGGAAAGACTTTTAAGGATACCAGAGCAACAGTAGGTAGAAAAGAGAGACAAAGGATGCTTTTCAGAAACATGGCTATAGGTTATGAATTGGATCAACTTTGGTGTTATTCTAGGGATATAAATAAAAATTGAGCTTCCTTTAGTAATAATCTATGTGTTGGACTCTGTTCTCTGGTCATAACTCCATGGAGTCTGGAACATACAAGGATCCTGCTTTTATGTGAGTTACACGCCTGAAGTGCTTTATGGTTTCATATACATCATCTCCCTAGTTAAGCACAATAGTCTTATGAGAATAAGATGTAGTGATGATGTGTGTTTGTGGAGAGGAAGTAGGAAGGAGTGAAGTGCCTTGAAATAACATATAAATGAGATGGCTCCTAACAAAACTCTAAAACTAGCATATAATGGATTCATTCACTGGTCAAATATTTATTATCTACTTTGTTCTATTTGTTGCCACCTATGTGGCATGTCCTGTTAGATACTAGATATAGCAGTGAACAAATAAACATTTTTTTTTTGGTGCTTACATTCTATTAAAAAAAGATAATGAGCAAATAAGCAAGTAAATATTTACCATAATATCAATTAATGGCTAACCTGCATAGCCACCCTGAGATTGTATCCCTTCCGGCTCTGCAAGCTCCCATTTTAACCATAGGATTGACTATATCGCCCACCAGAAAGGGAAGCAGGTGAGACACCATAGAGAATGGATAAGGGAGAGAACAGAGTCCAATATCAACAGAGCCTATAAAAAAACTATAAAAGAGACATTTTACATTTTAAAAGAGAATTCTACCTCTTCTAGCCATGTGACTTTGGGTATTGCTTACCTGCTCTGTGACTCAGTTTCCTCAACTGTAATAATACTGTTTATATGTTAGCTTTTAGATACACATTAAGTAAGACAACATCTATAAAATGTCTACCACAGAGGATTCCCAATAAATGCTGCTTGTTAATATCATTACAGTGACCCAACTCTTAAAGTTGCTGGCTCTAGAAGAATTGGTGACACTCATTTAATTGTCTGTAAAAGCCGTTTAGCATGTATGACATGGATCCAGCTTGGTAACAGCAGTCTTTACTGTTTACCAGACGCTCCAAATACTTATATAGAGGGATAGAAAGAGACTCAGTACAGATGGAAAATGCCCTCCAGAGATAACAGATCCAGGTGGTCTGTACATTTTTCTGTTTTCAAAATACTTCTTATTTAGTTTTCTTGTTAATAAGACTAAATATCAATAATCATTACCAAGCATTAACTTGGTGCCAGCACTAAACCCATGTTCTAGAAAATACAAGGACAACAATAATAAAAGACCAAATTTAGTCCCCTGCCTTAGGGTTCTCAACACCTGGCTGGAATATAAGATCTAAGTGAGTTCTTGGATCAAAAATCAAAAACAGCACAAAACAAGAGCAAGCCTTGGTGTTCTCTAAGCACTGCAGAGGAGAATAAGGAAGATGTTACCTGGAAAGAAGGCAGAGTCTACAGGAGAATGCAAAGAGCATGCTTTTATAGAGACCTCCTATTGACCAACCTCCAAAACAAACATTTGTACTAATTCCTCACCCATGCCCCATAGGATACATTCTTAAACCCGTTTTACAGATGAGAAAGCTACGTTTCAGAGAAGTTGAATGACTTGTCCGAAGTCATTCTGTTATTTAGAGACTGCCCCCAGAAACAAATGTGTGTCTGTCCATACACCTTTGTTATTTTCCCTATTACTAGGAGTTAATACAGGGTAACAGTCAAGGGTGTGGTGGGATCTAGGGACAGAGCCCAGGATTTGAACTCTAACATCTAAGTTTGGGGAAATTATTTCAACCCTTTGTGCCTCTCCTCTTAGATACAGAATATGGTTCCCTGGCAACATCTCTCTCACTGCATTGTTGAGAATTAAATGACATAATTCTTGCTGAGCACATAAGTGGCACTCAATAACTGTTGGGTGTTATATCAAATATGATGTGGCCACTACTTCCTTTTTCCATCTTCTCAGAGGATGCCACTCTAAGAAAGCTCTAAAGATCTGAAGACTAGAACCTTCAGGCAAAGAGATATCTTGAGAAGAAAGTGAAGTAGCCATTGTGGGCAAATCTAGGGCAAACACCTGGACACAGGCTTCCAGGGCCTGGCCGATCACTCCCACCAGCTACCTGATTCCCTTCAGGAACTGCCTTGCTCAGGATGGCCTCTTTGGAAATGAACAGTCCTTATGGCAGAGGCTGTCACTGCATCATTCATACAGCCCCTGCACTTACCTTTGTTCTTCCTTGTCCTGCTTAAAGGCTCACTCAGGCTGCAGGATTATGCAATACTTCTACACAGAGAAGGCCCTAAATAGGTGAATGTATAAACTGCCTACCTGCTTCCTGGAGCAGGACAATTCTGAAGTGTGTTCTCCACCACTGACCAGAGGCCCCAGGAGCACTGAGCTCCAGCTGCCTACTTAGTAAGTACTCATTAACACGTCCTTTCCTGGGATCAACCAAACCTCAGTTTCAGGATCTGCTTTGGGGGGCCCAACTTAGACAGCTGGACTCAACAAAACTCTCTAGCTCAGCACACAACTTTTGGTTAAGCCACCCCATCAACCCTCTCTTAGTTTCTCTACACACTGGGACTCATACTTACAGTTGTTTTGCATCTGCACAGAGCTTATTATCAAAATACCAAGTTTGCTTATAACAGAGACTGGAATTAACCACTGTCAGCTAGCTTGCCAGTTTTTCATAAATGCCTTACTTTTCCGTGCCCCCAGCTCTACCACCATCCCATCCACCTGCTCAGTGTGGGTGTCCTCCCACCTTTGGCTACCTTGAAGCTCTTATCGGGAGAGGACTGGAGGAAGCAATCAATTTCTGAAGTATCTCTGAACTAAGCAGTGTTTAAGCTGAGGAGTAAGAAAATACAGATTTTCTGAATCAGCAAAGATTTATGCTAAACAACGTGTTTATGAAATGACCCACTGAGAAGGGAGAACTTCACTGCAGCAGTTCAAGAGATTTCTTAGGGGAAGAGAACAGAGTCCTCTTTGAAATTTTATTGGAGAAAGGGGGATTGGAGGGTAAGATGCCGAAGATCCCCCAGCAGTCCACAGATGTGCATCGACAAGGACAGACTACAGAATGTCAGCTGGGCAGGAAGAGAGGAGTGGCAAGGAAGGGTGGGGAGGAGGGAAGGTAAGTGAGGACAGCAGGAGTTGTATTCTTTCTCATTAACTGACTCTAAGTACTTGGAGAAGTCTTCCATACTGCCAAATGGCCTCTTAGCAAAGTGCAAAAAATCTCTTTGTAACGGCCTGTCAGATATTTCACTGAATTATTTAGAAAATATGTGTTGAGCACCTACTGTGTGCTCTGATAGGCACTGACATAGAGAATGGGGATAAAGTAGCAAAAGCAAGCAAACAACCAAAAAAACCCACCAAATTCTTTCTGTCCTCATAAAACCCACATTCTATATCAGCTGTCTTTTGCTATATATCAAGCAGTACAAAAACTTGATGGTTTAAAGGAATAATCATTTACTCTAAATTTTGTGGGTCAGAAATTTGGGCTGGGCTCAGCTGGGCTGGTCTTTTACTTATCTCTTCTGGGGTCATTCATGCAACTCTAGTATGTGGTGCCTTTATTGGGGCTGCATGGTCTAAGAACGCCTGACCCCCAGCTAATAGATAATGCTACCTGTCAGTTGGTTTGTCAGGTGGCCTCAGAAACTGAGACAGGCTATTCCTGCTCTACATAGCTTATCTTCCTCCAATAGTTTAGCCTTGGAAGTTCTACGATGTCATGTTTATAGCATTCTACTGGTCAAAGCAAGTCACAAGGCCAGGCCAGATGTGAGGAGGTGCTTCAAAGATATATTGCAAAATGCTACGTATATAGTTTTGAAAGAAATCTGTAGCAGTTTTGTTTTGTTTTTGCAGTCTATGGTTATTCTAATAGTGGAGTCAAATAGCAAATATATTACAACGTTTAGCCAGAAGTTCTCAATCCTGACTCCACATAAGAATTACCTGGAGTGTTTTTTTTTCTTAAACGCCAACTTCTCCATCACAGACCAATTAAATTAGGAATTAGGGATTGGAGCCTGGGAACTTACACAATTAACCAGCTCCCCAAGTGGTTCTAAATTATAGCTAGATTTGACAGTCACTGGTTAATGTGCTCTGAAGGGAAGATGAAGCAGGATAGGGGAATCTCGATTAATAGGAGAGCTGTATAAAATGTGGGAGTCAAGAAAAGAATCTCTAAAGAGAAAACATTTGAGCTAAGGAATCCATGGAAGAAGGGGGCCAGGGAGCCTTGGTGCTGCTTGGAGAAAGGAGGGAAGAATACTCTGAAACCAGAGGTCAACAGAGGAGCCTGCGCCACAAGAGAGACGTGGCAGTAGAAACATTAAGAGAATGGTCCAGAGCATTCTAGACTGAAGGAGGCAGTGATTTGGAGGAATGTAGTACTTGTTTCTCAGGATTCAGGACCTTACAGTATTACCGGTCACTTCACTTGCTTTTTGTAGAGAGGTGAAGCAATAAAGAACTGATTAAGTAGACTGTCTGTGGAAGGATACACAATTTTTACAAAGGTCTTTTTTAGAAAAGCGAACTAATTTAACAGCAGTCTCTAGAACACGGGAAACAAAGCTGGAAGAGAAAAGAATGTGGAACATGAGAAAACAACAATAAACAAAAGGATTGTTTCTGAGAAGCCAAGTATAGGAAAAAAGAAAAAAAGGAACTCAAGGCTAAGCAACAGTGGAAGCTGTGTGCCTATCTACTCCAGGCAGAGACTCAGCACCCAGAAATATACAAGAACAAAGAAGGGCAGGTAACAGGCCAGAGCTGTGGACCTTAGAAATGTCACAGGATGTAATCCTTCCATGGGATTATGCTGCTGCTGCTTATTAAGCATAGGGGAGGCAAAACCTTACCTCTTCCCTCTTAGAGTTTTTCAGTTGGGCTTGAAAGTTACTTTGACATATGACAGATTAGCAAGAGAAAAGCATACAACTGTATTTAATCTAAGTTTTATATAGGCCCTCATAAGAAAAAGAAGACCCAAAGAAGTGGCAAAGCCTAAATGCTTTTAGACGGTTGAACAAAAAAAGGCAATTGTGAAAAAGTAAACTGTGTAGGAAGGCTAAGGGAAGATAAGAATGATTTTTACAAGGTCTGTTTGTGCAGAATTCTTTCAGTCTCAACTTCCTGTCCTTGGTGATAAGAACATTACTTTCCTTCTAGTACAGGGAGGCCATCTTCCATATGGGGGTTTTATCTCCTGCTTTCAGGAAGATAAGGGGGGAAGGTCGGAACACTTTTCTTACACTTGCTGGCTTTTTAAAAAGTGGCTTTATCTCAAAATAATCCATATGACAAAAAGCGTATTTTGGAGTGGCAGATTCTGCCATCAAGTTACTGAACAAAATTTCCAGTTGGGAGACTTTTGCATGGGGTTTTAAGGGTACTTCCCTAGTATTATGGCATTTCCCCTCCACATTGCAACTGTGGGGTAGGGTTTGCAGGTGCCAGCAGTGGGTGAGTTCTTCATCTTGTAAGAGCTAACAGAAGCTTTGAGAGGCAAAAAGCTACGTCTCCAGGTTAATTAGTCACTGAAAGAGGAAAGGATACAGGAATTCTATCTCCTGCTGTCCTCACTCACCTTCCCTCCTCCCCACCCTTCCTTGCCACTTCCTCTCTTCCTGCCCAGCTGACATTCTGGAGTCTGTCCTTGTCAACGCACATCTGTGGACTGCTGGGGGATCTTCAGCATCTTACCCTCCAATCCCCCCTTCTCCAATAAAATTTCAAATTTACGACCTAGGTTGTAGCTTCACTGGAAGAAGCTGGTCCAGTGCAGAGTTATTAATTCACACTCTGTGTCCTCACTGGAGGGAGCAGAGTCTATCACCTTGTGGCTCCATCTTAGAAGGTAATGAAAATGCCTTGTGCCCCAATTCCCAGTGATGGTGCTTCTGGTAAGAAGGAATTGTTCTGGAGGAGACAAAATTAAGACCCAAACTGGAAACTCTAAATTCATTAATGGATAGCCACCAAGTGGAAAAATGGTCAGTGTCCCCTCTCCAGAAACGATATGGCTAAATATGTCACCAGCCTCTTTCCTGCTCTTGTTGATACCAAAGTCAGCAAGTAAAGAGTTTTCACTGCCCCAAGAGCTGCTGGCCTACAGCCTCCCCCTGCCAGGTGTCCCCCTAGGAGTCCTGAGACCCTGCATCAGAATTAAGCAGGACAGGGTTAGCTGTTAAAAGGCAGAATCCCAGAACCCTCTCCAAACCTACTAAATCAAAGCCTACTAATCAGAGTCCTAGGTTTGGGACCTAAGACTGCACATTTTAAACAAGCTCCCCCAGGTTAATGCTGTTGCAAGTCAAAAGTCACAAGTTTAGCCGTGCTCGGTGACTCGGCCTGTAATCCCGCACCTTGGGAGGCTGAGATGAGTGAATTGCCTGAGCCCGCGGGTTCGAGACCTGCCTGGGCAACTTGGTGAGACCTCATCTCCACAATAAATCAAAAAATCAGCCGGGCGTGGTAGTGCGCGTCTGTAGTTCCAGCTACTTGGAAGGCTGAGGTGGAAGGATCGCCGGAGCCCAGCTGGTTGAGGCTGTGGTGGCCGGGAGTGGCCACTGCACTCCAGTCTGGGCGACAGAGTGAGACTCCAACTCAAAAAATAAATAAATAAAAAATAAAATAAAATAAAAGTCACAAGTTTATGACAAAATTTACCTAGTAATTAAGTGAATCTTTCTCTTATCATCATAGTAAGAAACTCTATACCTCAAACCCCCTTCCAGGACATATCACTAAACAGGAGGTCCCCAAGCAAGACTATGAGCCCCCACACTGGCAGAAAGAAGACATTTCCCCAAGGAAGCACTTTTAAGAAGCTGTGGCAAACAATTCACTCTGCAGCCCACACTGCCTGCTGCAGCCTCCTGGCTCTCTCTGTATTAGCGAGATCTTACTAAACTTGAATGAGGAGATTCCCAAGACCAGGGGGTCTTAGTTACCTTAAGCCCATTCCTCAGATATGAGCCTTGGCATTGTTGATGGAAACCCCAGAATGCAGTTCTGGGACAGGAGATAAAGAAGACCCTGACTTTCTGCATTTCTCACAGGTAAAAGACTTTGCACAAGACAGTTCTATTGGAGACACAGACTAGGACTAGATGAGTGTGACGATGAGACGGTGAGAAGTGAGGGAGGAGAGCAGGCCGGGAGACAGGCAGGGCTGCAGGGAATCCCCACTGCGTCTCTTGGGCAGCAGACCCAGTTCCTTTTTCTCTCCCTCTTCTCTTCTGTTTTATCTCTCTTTTCTTCCTTTCCTTTGTTCTCTTCCTCTGTACTCCTCTGTCCTTTTCTCTTTCCTCTGGAATCTCTCTTCCCCTCCTACTTTCTCTTCCTTTCTCCCTTTCTCTCTATCTCCCCTCCTTTTCATCCTTTTATTTTTCTCCTTTCCTTTTCCCTTATCTCTCCCTTCATTCCTGCCACACAGATTTACCAGGTATCCACTCTGTGCCCAGCACTGTGGATAGCATTTATAGAAGAAGAAAGACAGCCCATGGTCTTGAGGAGTTCCACACTCAGGGAAGATTCAAAGAACAGGCTGCTGCAATTCAGTTATGAGTGGTGACGTAGAGACACCTAAAGCAGACATTTAATCAGGCTTCGGTTCAAGGAAGTAATGTGTGAGCAGACATCTAGGAGAAGAGTATGCAGCTGGCCAGCAAAGAGCAGGAGGAGGGGTAGAGAGGACTTCAGGCTGGGAAAGGCCCCAGTTCAAGAGAAACCATGAGGCCTCTGAGGGTCCAGGGCTGCTACTTACAGTTATGTAGGCTGTGTCTTGCACCAGATTCTGGGTCAACGAGCCAGGGCCCAGAGCCACCCTGGGGCACGAGTCTTCCTTTCACACAGCAAGTCTTCTGTATTGACAGGAATGTTGTTCCCATTTCTTCCACTGTTGCTTTTCTTTCTGGTACATTGGCAAAAGACTGGACCAAGGACAGTCATTTGAAAATTTAAGTGGAAGCTTTTTTTTTTTTGGCGGTTTTCTTGTTCAGGGATACGATATTCTCAGGTTTCACCCAGTCTGAGGCTCACCAGACATAACCAAATCTGGGATCCCTTTCCCAGCACTTTATTCTTTTGGGGTGCCACACTTTATTCTTACGTTGGTACCTCCATTTTTCGAATTAGCCTCTCTTCTCTCCAGTCATTCATGCCCTTGGGTTACACTGCATGGAAATGTTTTGTTTCCAAATTTCCAGCGAACATTTACCTAATAATGCCTCATTACCATTTAGAGAACAACCTTCAGGAGGAGTATTGGGAATAATTATTTATTCCAACCTATAGAAAGGGGAGACATTTTGGCATATTGCATTTTTTTCCAGAGTTTGACTCCAAGTATGATCCAAAAACACTTTAATGAGTTAGATGTGTTTAAAAGATATTTACAGACTTTTCTTGTAATTACAACTCATTTATCTGGTCAGGGAAATGATTCTGTGCAAGGCAAAGATAGCCTCAAGATATCAGCAATGTCTTTTTTCACCTTCAGAACTAAAACCACAAGGAAAATTAATAATTACTTCTCAATATCTCCACCCTCTACAGTTGAAAGGAAAGAGCTAGACTTCTCTCTCATTGAAATAGTGTTGATTCAACTTTGTCCATCAGAACTTTTTGAATGAATGATTACTTGGAGGTAGAAATGGGATTCTGAAATATTTAGAAAAATTAATATATATTATTATCCTCAGGGAAGATATTTTGAAATAAATATACTTCCCCTTCTTTGCATAGAAGAACCTATTTGTTTGACAATAGAATCAGTGAGGGAAGAGACTCCCACAATCTTTAAAAACTACTCTATGAAGAAAGAAAAAAGAAAAGTTGCTTTTGTCTTCCAATGGTGATGAGTGGTGGGAGAAATACATACTAGTAACTTGCAATGACTTGTCTCAAAATATAGAGATGTGGCTGGCAAATGTGATCATCTCAAACGTGAAACCGAATGCCATAGACACAGAGAAAGACTTGGAGGGTTGTCCTGTTCAAACTCTCATTCTAGAAGTGAGAAAACCAAGACTCCTTGAAGAAAAGTGACTTTCCCAAGTCACACAACAAATCAGTGGTAGTGCTGAGATGAGTCTCAAAAATGCCTAATCTTCTGCAAGAAATTTTCTTCTACCATGATGCTTCCTGAGTCATAGTCTTTGATTTCATTAATTCATAATGTCTCAGCTCTATGAAAATCCAGAGAAAGGAAATGAGATGATCCCCACCCCACAAAGAGCTTGTGATTCCTTTAGTCAGCCGAAAATAATAGCAACCCCATTTTTTGAGCTAGCCAACTGACTTGGGGAGAACCTTCTAGGTTGTATCTAATATAACACCTTTCTTATCTACATGTAAATAAGCTTAATTTACAACTAGTATAACCTGGACATTCACCGAGGTCAGTGAGAGACAATGAATTTAGGCATGGAGATTAGAAGTTGGTGGAGAAGGGAATGCTTTCTTCTTTCTATAATAGGCCAGAAATAGGAGGCATGTAGACTGTGTGTACATGCATGAGCATAAGATAAGTGTGTGTGTGTGTGTGTGTGTGTGATTTTAAGCAGAATGGGCAAATATCTAACACATGCATGGAAAAAAAGGGAATACATTTTGTTATCAGACAAACTTGAGCTCAAATATTGACTCTGACAGTTACAATGTGATCCTGACCAAAGGAGGTAACCTCTCTTTGCCTCATTCTCTTCGTGTCTAAAGCAAGGATAACAAGTTAACAATTGCTGACATGGAGCCTTGATGTTTAGATTGAGCAGGGCAGAGAATGTAAAGTCCCTTCACCCCGTGGGTAAAGAAGAGGCCATTTTCCCTTTTATCCAGAAGAACAATTTATAATATTATAAAGGAGGTCTATATATTCTCTTTTCCTATATTCTTTAAATTCCCTAGAATTAAGGTATTTTTAGTTGTGAAACCGGAGGGAGACTTATTCAGGATGAAAAATAGCTACAATTTTTATTTTGAAAGCAGACTTGTTGACAGAATGTAAATGTTTTCAGAATACTTAGCAGGAAATCCAGGATTGGGGAAATTAATTGCTATTGATGCAACTGCCTTCCAAATGGCAACCTTGAAGCTGATATAAAATAAGGCTTTCATTTCTCCATGGGGTAGGCAAGACCTCTGTTGATAAGCTGCTTGCAGACCTGGGAGACTGAAAAGGTGGCTCTGTCCCTCATAACAGTATCTTCCTAAGATGAGAATTAGTATTTGCTAAGCTCCTACTGTGTGCCCAAAGTGTACTGCCTACTTTTGCCTATATCAATTTAAATACCTTATCAATCTTATAAATCAGATATAATTAATTCCATTTTATGGAGGAGGAAAGTGAAGTCTGAGAACTTGCCCAAAGACAAGTGTTTGGAAAATTCCTAACTCCGGAGTGTGCTCTTTCCTCTCTATGAGAACAACTTCCACAGAGTATGCAGTGGATATGAGGGTAGAGTTAGACTTAGGACACTAGAGATCAAGATCTCACTTTCTTAATAATTATTCCATTCATCCTAGGTTTTAGAACCATCATTTAATAGCTTAGTGACTTTGGCAAGTTGCTTAACCCATATAATACTCAATTTCCACATCTCTAACGATTTTGTAATTTTGAAGGTATCACTTACATCCTACAAGGATGCTGATAAATTTATAACCTACACACCACCCACCCTCACTCAGGATGCTGCCAGAGCCTAACTTTAGTGGATAGAACAGTGAGAGGAGATGCTTATGGAAAAATGTGTGTGTGTATGTGTTTTAGGATAGGAGATATAAAACATAAGCTTTGTATAATTTCCTTTCCTCAGAATCAACCCAGTTCTTATCTATTAATTTGAACCATTTCAATGACTCAAGGTGAGAACATTATTCATGAATGGTTTCTCACAGCATGGAGGAAAAGTCTGAAATACTGTTTATAAAGATGTCCATAGTAGAGACATATAAAGGAACATAAAGGCGTGAGTCCATGTTGAAGCCCTCTAGAAAGCATCCACTGTGGAAGATGCATTGAACTACCAAGGAGACAAAATGACTGGTCCATTAACATTAGCCAGCCTTCATCTTCAACCACTGCAGACCTAGTCTGATGGGCACATGAACAGAGCGGTGCTGCCTACAAACACAGAGGTCATGAATAAGTCCAATGTGATAATGTCACACAAATGCACTCCCTGCAATTCACTCCCCGGGCAATTCATCTCTCTCCTTCGCTTCTCTTACAATCATTATAATTAAGTCTCATCCATTTCCCCAGATAGGGACGGAGAGGGGAAATAACTCTTTCTACAGTAAACATTTTGCAGTTTCTCTTTGTGTAATTGAGGGAGCCTTGATGAAGGAGCATATGGTCTTTTACTAATGTCAGCAGGCCCCAAATATCTCAATCTGGAAGAAATAAAGAATAATAAATTGGATTCATAACTTTTTGTAAAAGGAAGGGTTCTGCAGCTTACAGACACTGGAGTAGTAACTTTTTCCCTCGTTTTGGCTTAAGAATGTACTGTCTCTGAGAACTAATAATGTCTTCAGAGATGTGGGTGTGCACAGGGAACAAGAAGTACCATATTAATTAAACAGATGTTATCTGCAAATCATCCTGACAGGAAAACCACTCATGCAGATATGCCTGACCCCACCTGAGCCTGTGAAATCTGGAGCCTCAAATTCTCTTCCCATTCTGGAATACCAATAGGTATCTCCATCCGTCCTGCCAAATTTCTAAGAAATCAGTCCTAATGTAAAAACCCAGATTTGAGAAATTGTACAACAAGATGGTAAGAGAGAGGAAATTGGGTTGCTAATCACCTCACATTAAAAGGGGTAGAGCTCCTTGCAGGAAAAAATAAAAGAAAAATGTGACACCTGAGGCAAAAAAACTGGGAGAAGAACTGGAGTCCCTTCGCGGAAGTTAGTTTTCTATTGGGTTTTTGAAAAATTATATTTAGCATGTAACTTTATGTTTTCCTGTCTTATGCTGTCTTTTTCTTTTTTTAAAAAAATATACATTTTATTGGAAATACATATGTTAGAACATGTATACCTAAGTGGACAACGCAATGGATTTCTTAACATTAATACAACTCCAATTCTCAAATTAAGTCAGACACTCCCTTCACATGACTGGTTTCCTGATGGATAGAGAAGTTCATGTAAGCCATGTTCCTGTGGAGAACAAGAAAATTTTGATAGATTTCAAAAGTCATACATGTAAAGGCATCAGAGAGCTGCAGAAACAATGAGGACTAGTGAGAGTGAAATTCCATGGGGGATAACATCGCAGAGGTGAACTAAGATTCAGTTATCCCTGGGGCATTTGTTGATTATAAGTCTGTGGGGACCAGAAGCTGAGAATTTTGGTTTGACCCAGGCAGAGTAGTGATGTTGGGGCAAGTGCAAAGAAAGTAATTGAGAAGAGCTTGTAGAGGAAGCATAGGGATGGAAGGACATAAATGGAAAATGAAATGTCTTCAAACTAATGACATTTTTCTCTTAAGATATTTTCTGGAGTTCAGGTAAGATGCCGACAGCATAGGTGGAAATGTGAGATTCTCCGAACGTGAGTTCCCAAAAAGACTCTTACTTTTCTTCCCCCACCCCCTGCCCACTGCCAGCCACACTGGTCCGAGGCCCAGGGACCCTTGGTCCCATGCAGGGCCGGATACTGCAGCCCCCAGCTGCTGCTGATCCACTATACATGACTCCCACCTGCGTGGGAGTATCAGGTTTCAGCTCCCTTCCTGGCTATATCGTCTCACCCAGCACCCAGTACCAAGCTGCCAGTCACCCAGGGAGGCGCTGGGTGCCTGCCCCTCAGAGATAACGGTTCCATTTCTGGCTGAAGTACCCTGTGAGGGGCCCAGGGCCACTCTTGCTGCTCACCGCCTGCCCTTTGGAACTTTGGAGCTCTGGAGCTCTGGGCCCACCCTGGCTGAGGCACCCAGTGCACGACCCCATGCTTGTGTAAGGGAACAGCATATCTTAAGGAGGTGCTGATCAGAGGCTCTCAGTTCCAGAGGAGGGAACTCCTGACCCTCTCCTCCACCCCAGCCTGCTGGTGGCATCCCAGATCCAGCGCCCAGCTGTGCAGCTGATCCCCAGTGCCTCCCACGCCACCGTGGCCCATCATAATGGATTGCCCAGGGACCCAGACAAGTGGAGAGAAAAGATCCATGAAAGAGAAGCTGCCACCTCAGCCATTCTCCAGACAGAGATTTGCATTGCCTGCCCACCTATGAGCAGCCTCCACCTCGGTTCCTAAGGTAATGTTGCTAAACAGAAGACAAAGCCCCTGCACTACACTAAATCAGACAAAGGCAACTAAGCATCGCAGACCTTCCAGGCAGCAGGCTAAAAGAACAAACGCAAGCTGTGAGTAAACCTAGCTGTCTGCAACAAAAGCAAAGGGGAGAGGTTGGAGATCAGAGCTGAAGAGACTTTAGACACTCAGAAAAGATTTCACAGCTAGTCTGATTTCTTATTTTGACTTTTGATTTTATCATTTTGACTGTTTGTCTTGCTCACTTTTGTTTGCTTTTTGACTTACACTATCTGTTTGTGTTAGGAAAAAATGCAACAAAAAGCATGATTTTATTGGTCTGTCTTTGTGTAGCTACCAGTATTCTTTAGGGAATTTTGCTTGCGTTTTTTTTTTTTTTTTCATTTCTCTCCAGCCTTGTGTCTCTTTTTCACCTGTTAATTGGTATGTATGTCTGTTTTCCCTCTCACTCTTCTCTCTTTCTAACTTCCTATTGACCTCCCCCTTCCTCCATTATTTTCCTCTTTTGTACATCCTTTTGTCCCAGGGACCAAACCTACATACCGCTGCACAGACAGATTGTAAGGCAGTGGGAAATAGGTTTCAGTGTGCTCATATACCTGTTGATGGATGCTGGAATCAGCATATAGATTCTGAATCACAACTTCCCCCTCAATTAAACCTCAAAACTGCAAAAAGTACAGCCCGCAGCCCACATTCCAAAAGTGAACAAAGCCAGAGGACCCTCATAAGGAAGAACAGGAGATTGCACAAGCAAAGCAAAAGCAACCCCACTTCCATGAAAAACAGAATTAAAGAAGGGGAGGGAAAGTGGGAGAGAAAGTAAAATCTACACAAATGAAGAAAAACCAAAAGAAGAATATGGGACTCTCTCAGAACCTTGGGAGGGCAGAAACTGAGAAAAATGACTTTGGAATGCAAACAATGAAGAGCCCCCAGAATGACTGGTCTCAAACTACAAACCTAGATATCAAGACATTAATGGAGAGATTAAAAAGAATTGAGGAGAGACAAGAAGAAACTAGGAAGGAGCTGATAACTGAGATAACTGTAATAAAGAATACTGTGAATGAAATAAATAACAAACAGATAAGCATGGAAAGCAGAATTACCCAAGCAGAAGAAAGAATCTCAGAGCTTGAGGACCAAAATATAGAACTAACCCAAACTGTTAAAAACACAGAAAACAAGCTCAAAAAGACAGAACAAAACCTTCAAGAGATGAGTGATTACTTCAAGAGACCGAACCTAAGAGTAATTGGCCTTCCTGAGGAAGAAAGAGAGAGAGAGACAGAGCCCACACATGAACAAACTTTCCATGAGATTATTCAAGAAAACTTCCCTTATCTAATCAGTGATGCAAAAATTCAAACACAAGAGAGTCCAAGAACCCCTGCAAGACAACAAATGAGAAGACCAACTCCTAGACACATAATAATTTGCCTAAACAAAGAAGGTATAAAAGAAAAAACCCTAAAGGCAGCAAGAGAAAAAGGTCAGATCACCTACCATGGAAGACCAATTAGAATAGCAACAGATTTATCTACAGAAACCCTGCAGGCTAGGAAAGCATGGAGCCCAATCTTCAAAGTCCTGAAAGATAAACAATTTCAACCAAGAATAACCTACCCAGCCAAGTTAAGTTTCATCAGCGAGAGAGAATTAAAATCTTTCCCAGATATCCAATCCCTAAGAACTTACGTTACCACCAGACCACCTCTACATGAAACACTTAAGAAAGTACTAAACACAGAAGAAAAGGAAAAAAGAACAACGTTCTTCATAAGAGTAAAGGAAAGAATAAAATACACATGAACAAATCCCAAAACCAAAAGAAAGACAAAAAACCAAGTGGAAGAACAAGAACTCTATAAGAACTCTCTGATAGGGATGAACTCACACATTTCAATAATTAGCCTGAATGTGAATGGACTAAATGCACCACTGAAAAGACATAGAATGGCAAAGTGGATAAAATACCACCAGACAACAATATAATGACTTCAAGAGACCCATCTCACTAGAAAGGATATGCACAGACTCAAAGTAAGAGGATGGGAAACAAATTTTCAGGCGAATGGAACACAAAGAAAGGAGGAGTCATGATCCTAATTTCAGACAAAATATCATTTAAGCTATCAAAAATTTAAAAAGATACAGAAGGCCACTACATAATGATAAAAGGATCACTCCATCAACAAGAAATATCTATCCTAAACATATATGCACCCAACATAGGAGCACCAACTTTCATAAAGCAGCTTCGAGGAAAACTAAAGAATGATATTGACTCTAACACCATCATAACTGGGGACTTTAACACCTCACTCACAACCCTAGACAGATCATCAGGACAAAAAATCAGCAATGAGATCCGGAACCTCAATGTGACTCTTAACCAAATGGACTTAATTGATACCTATAGAACACTCCATCCAAAGACCACAGAATACACATTCTACTCATCACCGCATGAAACGTATTCTAAGAACTACCACATTCTTGGACATAAATCAAACATAAGCAAATTTAAAAGGACCAAAATTTTACCATGTACCTTCTTGGACCACAGTGGAATAAAAATAAACATTAACACCAACAAGTTCCCCTCAAAACCCACAAAGACATGGACATGAAACAGCATGATGCTAAACAACTCCTGGGTCAATGATGAAATCAAAACAGAGATCAAAAGATACCTGGAAACAAGTGAAAATGAAGAAATATCTTACCAAAATCTCTGGGACACCATGAAAGCTGTAGTAAGAGGGGAATTTATATCCCTACAAATGCACATAGAAAAAATGGAAGGATCACAAATTAACAGCCTAACAAGCCACCTAAGGAAGCTGGAAAAGCGAGACCACAAAAACCCTAATTTCAGCAGAAGAATCCAGATCACCAAAATAAAAGCCGAAATCCAGGACATAGAAGATAAAAGATAATACAAAAAATCAATGAAACAAAAAGCTGGTTCTTCGAAAGGATAAACAAGATCAATGGTCCCCTAGCTAGACTGACCAAGAAAAAGAGAGAAAAATCCCAAATAAGCACAATGAGAAACATAAAAGATGAAGTCACATCTGATCCTGAAGAAATACAAAAGATCATTAGAGATTACTATGTACACTTGTATGGAAACAAACTTGAAAACCTTAAGGAAATGGAGGACTTTCTGTCATCACACAACTTGCCTAGGTTGAAACAAGAAGAAATTGAGATCCTAAATAGACCAATAACAATCAAGGAAATTAACTACATAATAAGAAAACTACCTACGAAAAAAAAGCCCTGGACCAGATGGCTTTCCAGCAGAATTCTACAAGACATTTAAGGAGGAGCTGATACCAATCCTACTGAAGGTATTCCAGGTGATTGAGAAAGATGGAACTCTCCCAAAATCATTTTATGAAGCTAACATCACATTGATACCCAAGCCAGATAAAGACCCAACAAGGAAAGAGAACTACAGGCAAATATCTTTGATGAACATAGATGCTAAAATTCTCAACAAGATCCTAGCAAACCAGATTCAACAACACATATCAAAAATCATTCATCATGAACAAGTAGGCTTCATCCCTGGGATGCAAGGCTGGTTCAACATTTGTAAAATCATAAATGTAATTAAATATATAAACAGATGTCAAAACAAAAACCACATGATTATATCATTAGATGCAGAAAAAACTTTTGATAAAATCCAGCACCCCTTCTTGATAAAAACCCTCGAACATCTAGGCATATGGGGAACATACCTCAAAATAGTAAAAGCCATCTTCAGGAAACCCACAGCCAGCATACTCCTAAATGGACAAAAATTGGAACCATTTCCCCTGAAAACTGGAACAAGATAAGGATGCCCACTCTCACCCCTCCTGTTCAATATAGTATTGTAAGTCCTGGCTAGAGCAATCAGAGAAGAGAAGGCAATCAGGGTATCCAAATAGGAAAAAAGGAAGTCAAATTAACTCTCTTTGCAGATGACATGATCGTGTACCTTGAAAACCCAAGAGAATTTGTCAAAAATCTCCTTACACTGATAAAGGACTTTGGCAAAGTCTCAGGATATAAAATAAATGTACAAAAGACAATTGCATTTCTTTACACCAATAATAAACAAACAGAAACCCCAATAAAAAGTACAATTCCATTCACAATAGCCACACAAAAAATTGAAATACCTTGGCATCTTCCTAACCAGAGACGTGAAAGACCTTTGCAATGAAAACTACAAAACAGTGCTCAAAGAAATCAAAGATGACACAAACAAGTGGAAAAATATCCCATGCTCATGGATTAGAAGAATCAACATTGTGAAAAGGTCTATCCTACCTAAGGCAATCTACAGATTTAATGCAATACCCATCAAATTACCAGCAACATTCTTCTCAGACCTGTAAAAAACAACACAGGAATTCATATGGAAACACAAATGACCAAAAATAGCCAGAACAATCCTCAGCAAAAACAACAAACCAGGTGGTATCACATTACCAGACTTTAAACTTTACTATAAAGCTAAAATCATCAAAACAGCTTGGTATTGGTATAGGAAGAGACATATAGACCAATGGAATAGAACTGAGATTCCAGAAGCAAAACCTCAATTTCTCAACCCACTCATCTTTGACAAAGCCTCCACCACCTACCACTGGGGAGAGGAGAACCTATTCAGTAAATGGTGCTGGGAAAACTGACTGGCCACATACAGAAGACTGAAACAGGACCCTTATCTATCCCCATACACAAAAATTAACTCCAAATAGATCCGAGACATAAATGTAAAACCTCAAACCATAAGAACCTTAGAAAATGAAGGACATACCCTTATGGAAATTGGAACTGGCATCCAATTCCTGAACAAAACCCGAAACCCACAGGCCATAAGAGATAAGATAGACAAGTGGGACCTCATTAAACTGACAAGCTTCTGCAAAGCCAAAGAAACCATCAAGAGAGCAGGGAGACAGCCTACACACTGGGAAAAAGTATTTGCCAACTCCAGGTCTGAGAAAGGCTTAACATCTTGGATCTACAAGGAACTTAAACATGCTGAAAAGACAAAAACAAACAACCCCATTATAAAATGGGTAAAAGATATGAACAGACACTTCTCAAAGGAAGACACCCGAGCAGCCAACAGACACATGAAGAAGTGTTCAACCTCAGTAATCATCAGGGAGATGCAAATCAAAACCACACTGAGATACCACCTAACTCCAGTCAGAATGGCAATTATCAATAACTCAAAAAATAACAGTTGCTGGAGAGGGTGTGGCGAAACAGGAACACTTCTACACTGCTGGTGGGAGTGTAAACTAGTGCAACCTCTGTGGAAAGCAGTGTGGCAATTCCTAAAAGCTCTAAATATCAACCTCCCATATGACCCCACAACCCCCCTCCTGGGAATATACCCTGAAGAACTCAAATCACTCTATCAAAAAGATACCTGCATACATATGTTTATCGCAGCATTGTTCACAATAGCAAGAACCTGGAAGCAATCATGCTGTCCATCAAAAGAGGACTGGATTTAAAAAGTGTGGTACATATACACGATGGAATACTACACAGCCATAAAAAAGAACAAAATCATGAATTTTGCAGCAACCTGGATGGAACTAGAGCCTTTCTTTTTTTTTTTTTTGAGTTGGAGTCTCACTCTGTCGCCCAAACTGGAGTGCAATAGCCGCTCTTGCCCACCGCAGCCTCGACCTGTTGGGCTCCGGCGACCCTCCGCCTCAGCCTCCCAAGTAGCTGGAATTACAGGCATGCACTACCACACCCGGCTGATTTTTTGATTTATTGCAGAGATGAGGTCTCGCCTGCCCAGGCGGGTCTCGAACCCACGGACTCAGGCAATCCACTCACCTCAGCCTCCCAAAGGCGTGGGATTACAGGCTGAGCCACCGAGCCCGGCTGGAACTAGAGTCTTTAATACTGAGTGACCTCTGACAGAAACAAAGAGCTGAGTATCACATGTTCTCACTCATACAGTAGACCTTGATTGTCCAGCGTATTACCATAAGAAAATGACTGACAGTGATGGGAAACTATGGGGGCCTGGGAAGGGAGATGGGAGTAATGGTAGTAAATATCTGTCTGGGGACAGGGAGACACCTGTTATCAACAAGGGTGCCTGAACAAAGCATATTTGTATACCTAACCCTTAACGGTATCCCACAATATCATAATAAAAAATATTGATTATAAAAAAAAGATATTTTCTGAATTTTAAAGCTGCTCAGAGCAAAAGGAGGAAGAGCTAAGACCAAACTCTGAAAAGCGCGGTGAAATTTCCCACAGCTTCTCACTACCTAAGAGAGAAACAACCAGAATAAGGAATAACCCTGAGAACTATTGATAGGTGTGTTATAAACTCAATCATGTCACCCCCAAATTCATCTTTTGAAACTCTGGTCCCCAGTAACTTAGAATACAGATATTGTCTTTAAATAGGTAATTAAATGAAAATGAGATCATCAGGGTGGATCCTAATCCAATACGGTTGTTTGCTCTATAAGAAGAGGAAATTACAACATAGACAAGTTCAGAGGGAAGAATACATGAAGACATGGGGGAAGACAGCCATTTACAAGCCAAGAAGAAAGGCCTCAGAGGGACCCAGCCCTACTGATACCTTGATCTCAGATTTTCAGCCTCCATCTTAGAGAGAAAATAAATTTCTGTTATTAACCACCCAGTCTATGATACTTTGTTATGGCAGTCCTAGCAAATGAATAAGAGCCCCCAAGGAAGTAGTAAAGCAACATGAACTATCTGCAGCTGTTTTCTCCTGGGCACTTGCTAATCTGAGCACATCCAAATCTGTAAATCCAGTTTTGACCTCTGCCAAAGTGCCACGGCTATGGGAAAGATAAACTAGCAACCTGTATGTTGGCAGTCATATCGGGCTGAAGTGATGAAACTGAAAACTTGGGGAAACTCAGACACACAAGGAGTATCCTCTTCAACACATTCACCAAATACTGAAGCTGTAAAAAGTGGTGAGTCAAGATGTTAAGCTAAAGATCTTGTTAAAATGGAGCAAACATTTCTGCAGTTTCTCAGTATTGAAGAAAAAAGAAAAGACCAGCTCTCAGTTGAAATTCCTGATGGTCATAGCCTAATAACAGAAATAAATAAGATTGAGACTGAGTCTTACCAAATGGTTAACTTGAGCTAGACCCATTCTGTCCCTGACTGGATTAAGATTAGCCACCTCACCCCAGTCTCCTGACACCCATCTGCCCATCAGAGGAAAGGGTGAACCTACCTTAGTGAAAGATAACACTAGCTGTGGAGTGTTTTAAACATATTTATTAAAAGTGTACTAGGTGTGTAGAAATAGGACCCTGTGGTCAATAACCAAGGGGAAAGATAAATGATTTTAAAAAACACAGATCCACAGATGATCCAGAAACAGTCCAGTTTTATATGTAGTGGTTATATTCTATAAAGTTTCTATGAACACAAAACTAATGTAAACTGAGCTATTTCTCCAAAGGAAAACATAAGGGAGGTTTTTGAAAACCTCTGGTGATAACGTTTTTCTTAGCCAAAATTCCAATGACATTATATAGTTTTGTTTGAAAAATATCCCTGCCCCGCGGGTTCGAGACCCGTCTGGGCAGCGAGACCTCATCTCTACAATAAATCAAAAAATCAACCGGGCGTGGTAGCGCATGCCTGTAATTCCGGCTACTTGGAAGGCTGAGGCGGAAGGATCGCCGGAGCCCAGCAGGTCGAGGCTGCGGTGGCCGGAAGCGGCCACTGCACTCCAGTCTGGGCGACAGAGTGAGACTCCAACTCAAAAAAATATATATATATCCTTGTAAAACAAGCCAATTAAAACAACTTTGATAACCTGCTCTTCCACATAACTCTTCCATTTTAACACTTAGTAGGTATTTTTAAAATCCTTCCATATAACATATCTTATGCCATATCACCTTTACAAACATGTGAGCTACCATCATTAGCTAAGAAGTGTTTAATATTTTCCTGACCTCGAATAATATAACAGTACATTTATTTGACATTCAGCATTATAAGAGTGCTGTACACGATGATTTTCAAAAATCACTCATCATCTCATGAATTCACAATTTTAGCAAATTTTTCATAATTTTATTATGCACTATAGATGTTACTTTAGCATTTTCCAAAGTGGTTTCACTTATGGATCGGTAAGCATTCTCCTTCTTTTCCTGCATATACCATAATGCTGATTCATTGACATTGAACTTGTGGCCAAAAGTACTATAATCCATGCCTGAAATTAGCTTGTCTAGCACCCATATTTTCTCTTTAGGACAAATCACAGCCTTCTTGCACATAAAAACAGCAGACAGCACTTTGGCACTATTCTTGGGACCCATCTGAACAGCAAAACTGCCAAATAAAGCATAAAAATGCAAAAAGCATGACACTAAATAGACCACAAAAGACACTTGTTTACAATAAAAGAGCTGAAACAATAAGGAAGAACATCACCTTGTTCAGTCTCAGCTGGGATCATGTGTATCAGGTAAATTCAATTTTTTACCACTTTGCACATTTTAAAAAATGACTGAGAGTACATGATTATTGATTTGGGGATTACAAATAAATTTTAGTAAGTAAGTAGATTCACAAATATGGAATCAACAAATAATGAAGATCAACTGTATTGGTGTTAACAAAGATTTCAAAATAATTATAATTCATATATTCAAAAGTATAAAGAAAAATAGAAAAAAGCAGAGATTTTTTAATCAAATAATTTTTTAAAAGAATCCAGTGGACATGAAACTAGATTTAACACAATATTGGCCATAGAGAAGATAGAAGTATTTAAGAATTTTTAAGAAAGGACAAACTGAGCATACTCATGAATGGAGGTGTGTAAATTTATTTTTTAAAAATACAACAGAAGCGGGTTTGTTGGCTCAGCCTGTAATCCCACACCTTGGGAGGCTAAGGTGAGTGGATTGCCTGAGTATACGGGTTCGAGACCTGCCTGGGCAACTTGGTTAGACCTCATCTCTACAATAAATGAAAAAGTTAGCCGGGTGTGGTAGCGTGCACCTGTTGTTCCAGCTACTTGGAAGACTGAGGTGGAAGGATCGCCAGAGCCCAGCAGGTCGAGGCTGCGGTGGCCGGGAGTGGCCCCTGCACTCCAGTCTGGGTGACAGAGTGAGACTCCAACTCAAAAAAATATATATAACAAAGCACAGTAGACATGTGAGAAATACCAAAATAAAATTGTTGAAAATGAAAAGCAAAAAGAAAATTCTAGAAGTAAAAAGAGAAAAGAGACATTATTCCAAAGAAGTATTAATAAAGTTGACAGCAGACTATATAATGGAAAGTATGGAAATCATTACTGTGGCTTTTCCAGCTATAGATTAGTCATAGATTAATCATTACTGTTTTTATTCATTATATAAATGGAATCATGCAGTAATCATTTGTGTCTGGCTTTCTTTGCTGAATATTATGTTTGTGCACTCATCTATGTCATCACATGTAGCTGTTCACTCATACTCCTTGTATAGAATTGTATGTAGCAAAGGACCACAAATAATTTAACTACTTTACTATTTATGCACTGTTTGCTTATTTCCAGTTGTGGCTAATATAAAAAACTACTGCTGCAAATGTACTTAAGCAAATCTTTTGGCACCACATTTCTATCGGTTTCATTCTAGCAGTGGATTTGCTAAACCATGTATAATGCTGTTGCTGTTGACTGAATTGGGTCTCCCCACAAATTCATATGTTGAAATCATAACCTCCTGTATAACTCTATTGGACATAGGGTCTTTAAGGAGATTAAGATTTTTTTTTTTTTTTGAGTTGGAGTCTCACTCTGTCACCCAGACTGGAGTGCAGTGGCCGCTCCCGGCCACCGCAGCCTCGACCTGCTGGGCTCCGGCAATCCTTCTGCCTCAGCCTTCCCAGTAGCCGGAATTACAGGCATGCACTACCACGCCCGGCTGATTTTTTGATTTATTGTAGAGATGAGGTCTTGCTGCCCAGGCAGATCTCAAACTCGCGGGCTCAGGCAATCCACTCACCTCAGCCTCCCAAAGGCGCGGGATTACAGGCTGAGCCACTGAGCCCGGCTAGGGAGATTAAGATTAAATGAGGTTATAAATAACGGTAGAGTCCTGATCTAATAAACCCGATGCCTCTACAAAATGAGGAAGAAACACCAGAACATGCTCTGTCTCCACAAACCACCCCCACAACCTCCCTCAGCTCTGAGGACAGCAAGAAGGCAGCCCTGAGCAAGCCAGGAAGAGAGTCCTCACCAGAACCTGACCATACCTGATAACAGACTTGAAACCTTCAGAGCTGTGAGAAAGTAAATTTCTGTTGTTTAAGCCACCAAGCCTATTGTATTTTCTTATGGTAGCCTGAGATAACTAATACAGTCAATTTTAAGTGATAGCAGACATCATTAATCAATTTTTTGAAATGTTGCAAACCAGCAGTTTATGAAGATTTCAGCTGATCCATATCCTTTACAACAGCTAGTATGTATATTTTGTAATGCATCAGTCTTATACTGTAATATGTCATTGTGACTTTAATTTAAATTCACCTAATTAATAGTGAAGTTAATCATCTTTTTTGCAAAATTCTTCTTCAAAGTTTTTTTTTTTTCATTTTTCCAGAGTTGTGAGTGTTTTTCTTTTTTTGATACTGATTTTTGGGAGAGATTTATTTATTGAAAATATATTCTCTCATATTGTATTTTCCTTTCTTAATGATGAAAATACATTCTTCATGTCAATGCAGTCCAACTCATCAATCTTTACTGTTAGTGCATTTTGTGTTCTGCTTGAAAAGTCTTTGTCCTAAGGTCCTAAAGATACTATTTTATAGAAGCATTAAAATATATATATATATATAACATTTAGATTTATAACCTATATGTAATAACTTTTTTTTTTAAGATGTAGGGTACAATTCAGGATTAGGTATACAAGTGGTCATCATACAGGTAAAGTTTGGGCCTGAAATAACTTTTACATTTGATATGAAGTAGGGCTTAAGATTTTTTTTTTCCATGTGCATATTCAGTGGGCCCAGCACTACTCATTGGAATGTACACTTACTACTGTGTCTCCTCTATAGTAAATAAAGTAACCATACAGAATTTTTTTCCTAAATTTTCTATTACATTCTAATGAGATAGTTCTGTTTTCTTATCCTAATACCACAATGCCGAAATTACTTTAGCCTACTAATGTCTTGATAGCAAATAAAGTAAGTTCTTCATATTTTTGTTCTTTCTCAAGATCACCTTAGATATTTGTGGTCCTTTTGTGTTCTATACAAATTTTAGAAATACATTGCTAGTATCCACAAATTAAAAAATCTTTCTGAATTTTTAATTTAAATTGCATTTAATCTATTTATTGATTTGGTGACAAATGACATTTTTACAATACTGAATCTTCCATAGATAAGCATATTATATATTATCATTATTTACGTATTCTATCATTTATCTCAAAAATGTTTTTTAGATTTGTGTTTATAGGTTTTGTTAGAAATACTTTAAAATATGTGATGCTTTTGATAATATTAGAGAAATTATTTTAATTTTTTTACTTATTGATTTTTAGTAAGCAAAAATACTAAAGAATTTTTATGTTAATCTTACACTTACCTACTTAATTTTCCAAATTCGCTTTTCTGTAGATTTTTTTGAATTTTCTACACTGATCTTCAATACAGTGCTGCATAGAAGAGTTAATAACAGGCATACTTATCTCATTTCTGATCATAGATGCGAAATTTTGATATTTTATCATTAGCAATGATACTATAGGATTTTTGTAAAAAGTTTTATCAGATTATGGAACTGCCTTTCCATTCTTGGTTTGTTAAGAATTTTTACTATGAATAAGTATTCATTTTACAAATGTCTTTATTGAGATTATTATGATTTTCTTCCTTATTTTGTTAGTGCGGTAAATAACATTGATTGGTTACTAAATATAAACACACTTTACAAGCTTTGCTTGCAAATTTTATTCCTGAAATAAAATCAATCATCTATTTACCAACACACACACACATACATGCACACACTCATACACACGTGCAAACACATACATAACTAGAGCTGATTTGCTAGTTTTTAGTTTAGACTTCATTTATGCACCTAGGATTTTCCTATAACTTTCTTTTCTGGTTCTGTATATGTCAGGTTTTGGTATCAAGTTTATGCTGTAATTATAAAACAAATTTGGAAATGTCTTCTCTTCTTTTTAACTTTCTGTAAACATTTTTATAAAATTGTTTCTTCCTTAAAGACTTGAAAAACATTACTAGATAAGACACCTGGGCCTAGAGATTTATTTGTGAAAAAGTTCTTAATCACTGATTAAATTTCTCTAAATGATTATAATACCGTTTAGGCTCTCTCTTTCTTTCTGTACTCGTTTTTTTAATGTTAAAGAAATTTCTTCGCTATATCTATATTTTCACATTTTTCGGCCTATGTCCCTTCAATGTATTATTAATTTTTTAGATGTCTGTATGACCCATAGTGATCTCCCATTTTATTTCTGCTGTTGATATTTTGTACTACCTTTTTCTTTGTCTTGCCCAGTCTTGCTAGAGATTTATCAATTTTATTACCTTTTTCAAAGAGTCAACTGTATATCAGACGAAGTCCTAACATGCAGGATCTATAAGGAACCCAAATGTGCCAAAAGGAAAAAAAAAACCAAACAGCCCTATTAAAAAGTGGGCAAAAGATATAAATAGATATTTCTGAAAAGAAGACATACAAGCAGCCAACAGATATATGAAAAAATGCTCAGCCTCACTAATCATAAAAGAAATGCAAATTAAAACCACACTGAGATACTACCTAACTCCAGTCAAGATGGCCATCATCAATAACTCAAAAAACCACAAATGCTGGAGAGGATGCAGAGAAAAGGGAATACTTCTACACTGTTGGTGGGAGTATAAACTAGTACAACTTCTGTGGAAAACAGCATGGCAATTCCTAAAAGATTTAAAAATCGACCTTCCATATGACCCAGCAATTCCCCTCCCATATAACAGCGCTCCCATATAACCCCTCCCCTACACATAAAAAAAGTTCTGTCTATTTTTAATATCTTCCTTTAATATGATACATTTGTTCAGTTGATGAATCATTATTGATTCATTATTATTAATAGTAGTTTATATTAGGATGCATTCTTTGTGTTATACAGTCCTATGGGTTCCAACAAGTGTCATGAATACAGCATGACATGTCACACAAAATAAACTTCACTGTCCTATAAATTTCCTGTGTTCCACCTATTCTTCCCTTCCCTCCCTCAAACCCTTGGCAATCACTGACAATTTTACTGTCTCTGTATTTTTGTCTTTTCCAGAATGGCATACACTTGTAATCAGATACTTTGTAGCCCTTTCAAACTGGCTTCTTTTGCCTAACAACATGCATTTAGGGTTTCTCCAAATTTTTTGTGATTTAATAGCAAATTTCTTTTTATTGCCAAATAATATTCCATTGTATGAATATACAATGGCTTGTTTATCTATTTACCTACTGAAGGACATCTTGGTTGCTTCCGGTTTGACTATTATGAATAAAGCTGCTAATCACGTTCGTGTTTATATGTGAACATGCTTTCAACTATTTTGGTTGTATACCTTGTAGCAGAATTACAGGATGGTATAAGACTGTTTAGCTTTTTAAGAAATGGCAAACTACTTTCCAAAGTGGTTGTACCATTTTTTCTTCTCACCAGCAATGAATGAGCGTTCCTGTTGTTCCACATCCTTACTAGCATTTGGTGTTGTCAGTGATTTGAATTTTAGCCATTCTTATAAGTACACAGTGGCATCTCATTTTTTTAATTAGCAATTCTCTAATGAGATATAATGTGGGGCATCTTCTCATATACTTCTTTGTCATTGGAGAACTATCTGTTCAAATATTTTGCCAATTTAAAAAAATCAAGTTGTCTTTTGATTGCTGAGTTTTAGAGCTATTCATTCCTTTTATTTTATATTTTATTTATATTTTAAAGATGTAGGGTATAATTCAGAATTAGTTATACAAAAGGTCATCGTACAGGTAAAGTTTGGGCCTCACTTTGGTCCCCACTTCACCTGGTTTGAGATCAGGCACCCTTATTGATGAAGTGTGCCCCCCTTCCCTTTCCTGGCAGTTTCCCATTACTGAAAATCCCTTTCTTGTAGTATTTTGATAATTGTTTAAGGTTCATTTATGAGTGAGAACATGTGTTACTCAGCTCTTTGTTTCTGTGATAGATCACTGAGTATTAAAGACTCTAAATCCATACAAGTTGCTGTGAAGTTCACAATTTTGTCCTTCTTAATGGCTGTGTAATATTTCATTATGAATATGTATCACATTTTTTTATCCAATCAACTTTTGATGGGCAACACAGTTGATTCCATGTAGCATAATTATACTGTATATGTGTGTGTTTATAAGATTTATAGATATGTTTAACATATTTGTGTATAAAAGTTTAATCTTTTTACTTTTAATTGTTCTATGAATTTATATTTAAGGTGTGTCCCTACTAAGCAGTATTAAGTTAGGTTTTGTTTTGTCTTTATCACTCTGACATTCTTTATTTTTAAAAATTCTTTGTTTTTAAAATTAACTTATTTATGTTACTCATATTTAACATATATGGGCATGTGATAATATAACTATGCATCATTAATACTATAAAATTGTAAATATATAGTTATATAATTACTGATAGATTTATCACTTTTTTTTTTTTTTTGAGTTGGAGTCTCACTCCGTCACCCAGACTGGAGTGCAGTGGCCGCTCCAGGCCACCACAGCCTTGACCTGCTGGGCTCTGGCGATCCTTCCACCTCAGCCTTCCAAGTAGCTGGACCTACAAGCGCGCACTACCACGCCTGGCTAATTTTTTTATTTATTATAGAGATGACGTTCTCGCCAAGTTGCCCAGGCGGGTCTCAAACCCGGGGGGTCAGGCAATCCACTCACCCTCAGTTTCCCAAGGTGTGGGATTACAGGCTGAGCCACCGAGCCCGGCTAGATTTTTCACTTTTTCTATCAGTTTTAGTTTTCTGTTTTTCTAGTTTCTTACATTATTTGGATTAACCAACTTTTTAAAATAATTCCCCGTCTTCCCTTTATTAGCTTTTTGGTTTTGCATCTTTTCTCATCTTTTGGTGATCACTCTAATCTAGAGATTCTTATAATTCTTGGCTTATCACATTCTAACATATTACTTTTACCACTTTCTAGACAAGGATAGGTCTTTGGAACATTTCAGCTCCATTTATTATTTTCTACCTTATATGTTATAGTTATCATCTATATATATGTGTGTGTATATATATATATATATATATATATATATATAAAATCACAATACATTATTATTATTGTATTTTCAGTCAACATTTATTTAGATTTGTTTACATATTTGTCCCAGTATTTTTTCAGTATGCTGTATACAATTTTTTGCTATTTTTGTTTGCTGAGGAATATCTTAATTTCTCATTCAGAGCATAAGGATATTTTTGCTGGATGTTGAATTCTAGACTGGCATTTCCTGGCTTCCCCACTCCCACCCCAGAACTTCAGAAATTTTTTTCCGGCTTCCATTGTTTCTGATAAAATGTCAGTTGACACTCTCATTCTTTTGGTCCTTTATGGTTTTTTTTTTTCTTGTCGTTTTTAATTTTTTCTCTTTCCTTCAGTTGTGGCAGTTTTACTGTCTTGGTCCTCTGTGTGCATTTATTTAAATCTACCTGTTTGGGTTTAATAAAGATTCTTGAGTCTATAGCTTGACGTTTTTCATATCCTGTGATAAGTTCTTTGCCATTCTCTCTTTCTGCTTTTTTTTGGTGAATCAAATTGTGTGGATGTTAGACTCTAAGTCATGCCCTATATGCCTCTTATTCTATTTGTATGCCTTGTACTTGATTATCTCTGCACATCCAAACAGAAACATTCTATTAAAATTCCTTCCATTTCAGTAATTGAGAATATATTCACCCTATTCTCTGGCTAGGTAGCTAGAGGGTTTAGTACCTTAAACCAATGAGGAGATTCACTTTGTGGGGCTTATTTTTAGATTTCATAAGGCTTGGTTAACCTCTGATCCAACTCCACGTTTATGTTGTAGCCCTTGAAGGATCTGAACTGAAATCTTGTTTGTTTTTCAGGATCTGTCATCCTTCGTCATCCTGTCATCCTGAACTTCAATTGTTCTCTCTTATGTAACATTAGACTTCTGAAATTGTCACTTAGATTTTCACGTTACATTCTGCTCTGTTTTTAAAATATATTATACTCTCTCTCTCTCTTTCTCTGTCTCTCTCTCTCTCTCTCTCTTTCTCACTCACTTTCTCACTCTCTCTCACTCTTTCTGTCTTTCTCTCTTCCTCTGTCTTTCTCCCCAGTTTAAGAAATGGCATATGTCAAGGTCATAGCTTTCGTGCTCACTTTCTTGCATACCCCTCATCTTGGTAATCTTGCCTCCTCAGTTCTGGTAACCTCAGAATTTCTCCAGTGCTTTTTAAATAGACTATATTTAAATTTTTATTCAGCAAAAGAAGATGTTCGGAATACATAATTAATTAATGCAATGTGTAATTTTTTCCTTGATGTTTGTATTGTCTGGCAAGAGTATAATCTTCCTGAGGGCCAGGACAAACCTGCCTTTTGCCCTACCATCATCTGAGTCGTCAACTCAGTGCTTGGCATAGTGTACATTCCCTGTATATTTTAACTATCTTTTGGAAAGAACAAAGGAAAGAAGAGAAGAGACAAACTGTAAGAGAAAGTTCCCCTTAGTGAACTTAGTGAAGCAGTGCTATAACAACAAAGCATGATTATCAAAGATTCTTGAAGCTAAATGTGCTCATTGTGTTGGGACAGCCTGACCACCCCACTTTGGGAGCTAACATCTCTGAAACTTAACAGTTTGTACATTTTCCATTCTCTACCTTCCATGTTTCTTTGTCCCAGTGGAGATGGAAATCTCATATTAGAGGCTCCTGTTTTCACTGGGTTTTATGCAGTATTGAATGAATTGTTAAAATAAAAATCTAAAGAGAAACCAGGGTAGTAGTTTATGTAAAACAACTGTAATATTCGAATTAAAGCTATAAATCAACTATGCAAATGAGCCTGTGCCCAGAGCAGAAATGCAATGAAACAGCCTGCAGAAGGAAACTTAATAAAGCCTGCCTCTTCTTCTATTACCTTGTGAGTAGGTTTCCTGAGAGTCAGGTCTTGTGGGGACACTGAGAGAGGTTAGCTCCAGGCATTCCAGGAGCTCTCACGGCAATTTTCCTGGGACCTGGCAGTATTCTAAAGCTTCAGAGAGGGTTGAGCAGTTTGCATCTGTGTCTCCATTAAAATTCATTAAATATGCATCTGATCAAGATTGTAGTTAGGAATATAAAGCGCCTATGGGGGAAATTTACTTAAAATTATGGCTACATACACATGCTTTTTTCCTTCCGAAATGGATTTGAGTCTGAAATTTCCACTAGAGAGTTGGTTAAAGAATGGGTTTAGTTCAAAGAAGAATGGCTGTAAACAGTTTGGGTGGAAAGTGGGGGTAGGGGGGGCAGACTACAAGTCAGGTTTTGTTACTAAAATGGGACCAGATCCTGCCCATTGAAGTTAATTTGTAGTATTTGTTGGTGGCCATAAGATCACAAGGGTCAAGTGACTTTACATCCTGGTTTGCACAAGTTAGCCCCGTTTTATACCTATTGTCCCAGTATAATTATTGCTAGCACCCCCTTTCATTCTTAAAAATATCCTGGTTAGGATGATCAATTATAGGACCAATCTAAAACATAAGGACCTTCAAAATATTTCACCCTTCAGGTAAGTCAAGCACTCAGACTGTTATTTCAGTCAAGTAGCATAGGAAGTCTCACAAGTCATAGCCCAGACCTATGCCCACTAATTAAGGTAGTAAATTTCCTGTCTCTGGAAATATTCAGGCAAAAGCTAGATGAGGAGATTAAGTCAAGGAGATTCAGACAGCAAACAAGGACTATGTCAATGACTTTGTGGGGTTTTGTCTTTTGTGGGATTGAACAAGTACCAAGCTTCCTTACTTCCTTTACTAAAGACTGATCAGGAGAAAAGAAACAAGACAGAAGTAAAAAATTAGACTGGTTCTAGATACTGCCTGTCCACCTCAGCTAAAATCTAGACCTAATTTGGACTCTAAGGGCAGTAGGGTTCCTGCTAGATGCAAGAGTTAGGGTGCATGCCAGCACCTAGGGATTTGTCTAAACCAGGGTAGCTTTTTCTACATCATTAAACAAAATTTCAGTGGCTTAAAACAACAAAGTTTTGTTTCCTGCTCAGTCACACTTTTCACTGTGCATTGCCTGGGAGCTCTCCCCCATGTCAGTGTTGCTCGGGAACTCCATATTTCTTGGATTATTAAAGCAGGAAAAAGGGAACATGGTGAATCACCCACTAGCTCTGAAAGTTTCTGCTAGACATGATTGTTTCTTTTCAGTTTGTTTTACTTTTTTCTTTTCTTTTCTTTTTTTGGACACACTTTATTTCTACTCACATTTTACTCACAGAAAGTCCAATGGATATGCTTAATTTGTTATAGGAAGAAAGTCATCATCATGAAAGGTAGAGAACAGGAAATATTTGTAAAATAATGCCAATGATAGATTTATGGAAAAGAGTATACAGATGGCATGTCAAAGTGCCTGGTACACAACAGGAGCTAAACATATGCCAGCTCCCTCCTGAGAAATGCCCCGATTCTTTGGAGCCCTTCTCTCCCAACTCCTCCCCTGTTGTTCTTCCTTTTGGAGCACCAGGGATTGCTTAGTCTGTAGACTCAGAAAGGAAAGGGTCCTGTACACCACAAGCAGGTGAAGAGTTAGTACCTGAACCATAGGCAAGGATTTACTTGCCATATTCTGGCCAGAGCATGTTAAAACAGCAACAATAGCAGCAGCAGCAGCTGAACATGAAACATTTACATGCACTTGCTGTGTGTCAGGCATGGTTCTAAGTGTCTCACTAAGCATTTGATCCTTTATAGATAGTTGCTATTAGCATGCTCTTTTTATTGGTGAGAAAACTTAGGTAAAATATGGTAAAGTAAAATCTCCCAAGTCAACAATTAACGAATGTCAGAGGTGGGATACAAACCCAGACAGTTTGTACCAACGTCCATGTTCCATTATTTGTATGCTAGACTGACTGGTTGAGGAATCAAGACAAGCCTGTCTTTTCCAATAACATCTGACAACATACTATGGACAAGAATGTTGTTTCCCAGGAAGTGGATCCCCTGGGGGGCTTACGGAATGATTTTATTGAAACCCAAAGAGCGATAAATAGCATCAAATCACATGATGGCAAGTGCATTTCTTTTCTTTTTTTTTTTCTTTGTTTCCCAATCCTTCTGATTGTGTCACAAAGAAAGCTTGGATGTCAAAGACATACTGGCACTAACCATTATTGTTAATCATGCTTTGGAGAAAGAGAAATAAGGGCTCTGGCATAGAGCCTGCTGTGGGCAACAGTGTCTGCCTAGTTTTGGTTTCACTATATTTGTTTATTGTTCATTTCTATTACTGGAAAATGATACTAGATTTCCATTTATGGCAAAGATACAGTTTTCATTTTAAAACATTTGTTTAAGTGAAAAACAAAAAAAGTGAACTGTTGTGAAAATATGGAAAATAAATAGTATGGATGGTATGCAGACAGGCTCAGACCAGTACAAGCAGTAGGTCAAAGACTGGAATGTAGGGATTACTATTCTGGAGTAATGGGTTTTCAAAGAAGCAAACTGGATTTAGGGCTGATGTTAAGAAATTATTTTCCTCTAGTCAGCTGCCAGTAAGTGGTCAGTGAACAAAGAAAATAATACGGATCTTTTTTCCCACTCATGACCTATGGTAAAGTCTCCCTGAACCCTGAGAAGCTACACATTTCAGATTAAATGAACCTGAGAGAAAGCAGTGAGGTAAAACAAAGAGGGCCTCAGATGAACAGGGGAAGTAGTGAGCCTTAAGTAAGACTGATAACTAGCAGCGTGACCTGGTCAACTTTTTTACCGACCCAGAGCCTCTGCCATCATCTACTAACTGGAGGAAATAAAACTTGCCACACAGCGGTATTAAGCGATTTGATTATGATTGTGATTATTAAGTCATATGTTGGGGAAAATATTGCAACACCCTTTGCTGGCCATTAGAAAAATCAAGCATATATTCCACAAATTTTTAACAAACCTACCGAGTACTGGGCAGTCAAAGAACAGTCTCAGCTGTTTACCCTTGTGGAGTCGAGTAGAAAATTACACTAAAAGGAGCATGAGAAACAAAGCTATTTATTGAGGATTCACCAGAGGCAGGTATAATCAAGTGTTCATTATGCATAATCCCATTTCATCCTCACAATAGGTCTGTGAGGATTATTTAATCATTGCCCCCATTTTACAGATGAGAATCCTGAGACTTAGAAGGATAAGGAACTTACATAAGGTTATGGCATCAGCGAATGGCAGAGCCAAGACACATCTGTTTTCTTCTTAAAACAGAAGTTATCCAGATAAACACAGGTGGGATGGATTTTAGCAAAGAGAATAGAGTTGCAATAAAAGCACTTAAAGATTCAGTCCTGAAACCACCAAAGCACATTGTGGATTGTGAAGCAATGAGGAGTGGAAACTTGGTAATACTCATTATTCTTACTGCATTATTTTTAGAGTCAAAGTTTCCCCATGGGACATTTGAAGTTCTCCAAAGCTCCCATACAAGTGTTGAGAGACTTCCACTATTAGAGTAATGCTCCTCAATGTTTCCTGTGATTTAATGCATGCAGCAAACATCCCCCAAAATGAATCTTGTTAAAATGCAGCTTCTGAGTCAGTAAGTCTGGAGTGGGCTTGAGATTCTGCATGTCTAATATACCCCACGGTCTGTGCTGCTGGTCCACAGGCCACGGTTTGAATAGCAAGGCATTAAAGCCCATGAAGATGGATATCTTTTTCACCCAAAGTGTCCTATTCAGCTGTGAATCAAGGTGCAGCCTGTGCAGCAAGGTAAGCAGTCTCCTTGCTATGGTGGGAAATGGGCAGGAACAGGCTGGGCTGGAAGCCTAGCACGACGACTTCAGCACAGAGCAGAAGAAGCAGGTGGGGAGCCTGCTGGCTCTACAATCCCCAATAGCAATCAGCCAGAGGGAAGCTGATGAGAGGATCCATTAACATTTGCAAGTCACTCCAACAGCCCTTATGGGCACTCAAAGGCACAACAGAGTGGTTGTTATTAAGACTAATGAAAAAGCATGTAAAATGTGCAGTTAAATACCGATAACGCAGGGAGTAGTAGCTCACTGGGGGTTGGGCTGCCTCTTGCTTCTTGGTGGTGGCCTTTTTGCTTAGTTATGCAGTTGTTTCTCTGTCTCTAGCTGTCCAAGTGCTGCACTGGTGCACGGAAAGCAGCTAAGGGGTACAGGTCCTTTCTTAGGGTCATTTCACTTAATCCTTATTCCTACCTAGATGTATATGAGGGTGCTGAACCTCAGACCAGTCAAGTGAGTGATGACTTAGATTCAACACCCCTCTCACCCAGACTCCACATTCCAGTCAGGAAATGGATTGCTGGGGTGAGGGAGGGGCATCTGTGAATTACCTGGAATTGTATACAAAGTCTTGTGTCTGTGTATGAGTGTGTGTGTGAGTGTGTGTATGAGTGTGTGTGTGTGTGTGTGTGTGTGTGTGTGTGTGTGCATGCACACACATGACTTTTGAGTGTGAAGAGGATAACTATATTTCATCAGATTCTCAAAGGTACCTGTGATTCTCCCAAAAGGTAACAGCTCCCTGGCTTAACTGTACAACAGAAAAAGAGGTACACCAGGAGCAGAGGTTCTCGGTCTTTCTTAGTGAAAGGGATCAGTTTTCAATGTCAAATGTTTTTCAACCATTCCCTTAAGAGATAGTTGAGATATCAGACTCCATTACTTGGAATCACACTTAAAGACAAAAGAGGTTCTGAATTCTGGCCTGCTTTCAAGTGAATGCATATTTTCATTATTATACCAGCATCTGTGTTTACTTGGTAAATGGGAGTAAGTGTACATACTAAATATTATTTCTTTAATCCATAAAGAGCTTGATGTACAAATGGATTTGAAGACCACTTGCAACAACTTGCAGGGGGCATGCAAAGATGAATCTGAGCTAGACACAATTTTGGAAAGTGCAGTTCAGCAAGATGCTTAAGTTCTCAGATCTTTCCTGAAAGTCCCAAAATGGGAGTCAGAGTAAAATGACCACAGAGAGGGCATTGTTGTTACTGCAATGGCTCAGCATGTTTTCACTATTTGCAAAGAAACCACACGATTCCTGCTGGTTGAAATGAACAGAGCCAGGTGCTCAGCACTTCTGGGATGTCCTGAGGTATCAGTTCAAGCATAAGGCAGTATCTGCCACTAGGATACTTCACAAGTCAAAGCACAAACCAGTCACGTCAGTGAATACAAATGGGAGCAGTAGGATACATTTCTGGACCAATGGCAGACCTGCAGGTGTCCAGGCAGCACTGGGTTTCTCTGTAGAGTTCCCCAGGATGTCAACAGAAGAAACAGTCATGCCAGAGCAGTGATGATTCTAGTTCCTAGTCCCCAACTTAAAGCGCTACCGTGGGGCATGAAAAAATTGAAGAAATGTCCCCGTGACATAGGACTTGATGACCCAATTCAGGAAACTACTTCTACTGTGAGGAGAGAGACACAGAAAGCATCAGTCTCTGAAAGTCTTTACCTCCTTCAAGAGCCTACTCAAATGCCGCATTCTTCATAGAGAATATTTCCACTTTTGCCTCCCCATGTTACACATCCTCCTTACAGCTCTTACAAAATGGCTAAGTGCTAGCATGAAATCCGTATCAGCTTTGTATTGGAGATAATGGAAACAATAGGTTTGTCTCTCCCTAGGGAGACTTTAGGATTGGACATCACTGGTTAGATAGGCCCTTGCAGACAACCAGACAACTCCTTCTATAGATGAGATCCCAAAAGGGGACATGACTTATCCTAGGTCACACACACAGCCAGTATATGACAAAGTTGAGTCTAGATGACAGAGACCCCACCTCTAATCCAAAGCTCATGCACAGTACCATACTCCTGCAACAAGTAACTAGAGGAAAGAGTTTCTGCCTTAATCACAAGAAGCTGTCATACAATGATGAAAAACACCAGCTGTGTTTGGAGCCAGACAGACCCAGGTGCAAAATATACACTGTAACTGTTGGTCAATTACCTCAGTGTACTAATCTATAAAACAGGGATAAGAATAGTATCTACCTCAGAAGCAATGTTGTAAGGATTATAACAATGATGTCCACAAAGTACCTCTATTATTAATTTAACACTTTCAAAGTGCTGGTCTTTACATTACTCACTTAATCTTGAGGTTCTGAATGTGTATGTAGTTTATTCATAGACCCAGGAAGAGCAATGGTTTGCATTAGATCTTTCTAGAATCCAAATTCATAGGTGGTATACTTTCTACATGGCTTCACTGTCTCAGCATCTCTCTGGGCCAGGAATGCCTCCGTAGAGCTAGACACACACAGGCACTTAATAAACATTGCTCATTGTACTTGGTCTACATCCTATTCCAGTATACACAGAGAATCAACTGGAGGCCTTCTCTGGATGTTGTCATGAGGCACACACCAGGGGCTGCTAAGAAACTGTGATGTTGGCAAAACAAGATAGACACCATGGAAAAGAAGCAGGGGGTGGCACCAGATCACGAGGATCTCATCTCTAATAGGTGACATGGCCATGATTTCACTCCTCTGACCTCAGTAATCGTGTAGAAATATCAATAGCTGCCTTATCTACCTTGCAGAGCTGACTGCAAAGATCGAGTGAGCTCACCTACATGAAAGTGTCGGATACTGGAGATGATGTTTTTCTCATTACTGGAATTACAATCAGAATGATGGGTAGAACAGTCCCAAGAGAATTCCAAGACTAGTCATCTTCGGAGAAAATGCTGCATTTAAAGAGGCAAAGACAAGAAGGAGCTAGGACTGTGGGAAAATTACTGTCTTCAATAGAAATATAAAAATAATCAATTCCCAATCTTAAGTTTACTATGAAAAATAATAATGTAGCTAAAATTCATGGCTCGCTCAAATTCATCTTGCAGAAAGACTTAAAAGCAATTTAAATAAACTGTTTGACAACATTTAAACTCTGCCCACCAAACTGACCCAGTTTTCTCAACATGTGTAGCCTAGTGGCAAGGGAACAGGGAAGTCACATTAAATAAATGCAGAACACCTGTCAAAGGATCTGTACAATCTAAGAAGACTCCATCAGAAACCCATTCAAAAGATATGAATTGAATTTGTGCAGCTCAAGAGGTGGAAGATATCCACCTCTTGATTTATTTAATCATTTAGTCAATGATTTACAACAGAGGACAGCACAACTGGCGAGTCTGTTTTTTAAGGCTAACTAAGCAGACCCTCCAGGAATGTGCATTACATCTAGACATTTGTTCTCAGGTAATAGGAAGGGAAGCTGAGACCAGGTCTGTATTAACCTTTCAGTGCATCCACCTGTATGCTGGTCACCAGCTTTAGGGAATCGGACTACAAAGAGTGTAACCAACCCCCTGTCTTGGGAGGCTTCTCCAGCAGAATTACAAAGCAGTAAGTATCCTTTCAAGAGCTGACTGAGTAAGCCACAGACTTTCATGGTCTTTCATTTGCCAACTCACACTTATAGATCAGAGCAAGCAAATCTGAATCCTCCCCGTCACTATGTTTTCCAAATGGAGCTTTCATTGGAATTAAAGAAGCTGTAATTAAAGTACCTTGTTTGGGAATGCTGCAATTAGTCTCCAATTCAGCATGCCATCAAATGTAATCTGAATATAAACACCCAGGCTGCAGGTGCCAATCCCCTGGTGAGTTCTGGGAGCTAGCAGGTCCTGCCTGCCTGCCTTTTTCATAGGACCCTGTCACCCCTCGGTGACTCACCTGGTGGGGCAAACCTAGGACAGTAATTCTGAAGGCAAACTGTCTTCCCAAATATTTATAAGCTTTGGGAATTGAGCTTCAAGGAAGTGTTTTGTCTTATCGCCACATAGAGAAGCTCGGGGGTAGAAGAAGCTTCTTCAATTTACACTCCAAAAGGAATAACATGACTTCATGATTAAACGTAAGCTTTGAGGCCATATTTTACCCTATCAACAAACGTTTATTGGGACCCTGCTAGGTGCAGGACAGTGGGGATTTGATAGAGAATAAGATAGGAGGATATGCTGGAATCTCCATGAGCATCAAACCATGCGCTCAAGCTGTGTGACTTTGGGTGAATGAGTTGACCTCTCTGAGGCTCAGTTTGCTTATTAATAAAATGGGGGAAATGCCATTCACCTCACAGTGTTGTAGTGAAGATTTAACAGGAAAAAAACATGTAAATGTCTAGTATTTTGCCCACCACAGAACAGAGCTGGGACTGGAAAACCAGTCCTCTATTCTTCATCTGCTTCCTCTGGCCACCATGCTGCCCTCAACGCTGGGCTCAAATGAGAGAAGGACCTGGAACTGTGGGCCAGGGTCCTGTGACTGCTCGCTCCCCATTTGGTGCTCAATAACTTTTCTAGAGTCACAGGAAAGGCTGTGAAGTTGACCACATATGTGCAAAGCTTGTCTTCCTTGTATTGGAAATACCTCCACCAGACATTAAACATGTGTGAGACTGTATCCTGCTGGACTCAGCTCCAGGAGCTTCGCAACTACCCCCGCTGCCCTCCAGCCCTGCCTTCTCATTCCTCAAAGCACTCCCCAGTTCTTCACAGAGTTGGCATCTCAGCATCTACTCTCATGGTCCCAGGGCAGCCTTTTCCTTCCAAGTGTGTCTGGTCTCTTTTCTGCCCTTAATGCTCAGCCTGCTCACTCAGTGTGTCCTCATGGAGAGCAAGCAAGATACCTATCATGCTCAGATTCTCTGATGATTTCTTTACCTGTGTCCAATTCCTGTGTCTACATGGATAGTGAGTGAGACTCTTATTAGGTTCAGATCCTCTGATGACTGCTCTACCTGTGTCCACATGGATAGTGAATGAGACACCTACTATATTCAGATACTCTGATGACTGCTCTGTGTCCACAAGGATAGCAAGCAAGACACTTACTACGTTCAGACACTCTGATGACTACTCTACGTACATTATCTCATATTATCCTTGACAAATGGCACTATTATCTTCCATTTGTTTAAGCTAAAACCCAGATTCCATCCTTGATTGTGCTGCTCTTGAGCACCACTTGCAAGCCATCAGCACATCCTGGGGACTTGACTTTCAAATCTCGTTCCCCGACTGTGCACTTTTTTCAACCTTCACAATCACTTCAGTTCAAGTCACTGTACGTGGCATCCCAGCCAAGGTTATGGTCAAAACTCTCCACTGGCTCTTACCACACTCAGAATCCAGTCCAAGCTCCTTGCTCTGACCTCATGCCCCAGTGCCCTGCTGCTGCACATCCACCCTATCACTGTGGTTTCTGCAGCCCCAAGGCCTTTGAATTAGATGCTGACTCTGCCAAAGAACCTCCTCCATAGATCCTGCATGGATGGAAGCTTCTTGAATGTTGCCTCCTCCAAGAAGTCTTTCCTGACCTAAAATAGCCCAGCCTTTCCCAGTCATTCTCTATCATATCAGCCTGCAAATGGTGTATTCTATCAATGCCTGATGATTTCTTTTTTTTTTTTTCCAGTCTTTCTACCTCCTGCTGAGAATGAAGATACCCTAAAAGAAGTTTTGTGTCTTCATATCCCACTTCATGGAGCAAAACCTGGCACATAGCAGACAATCAATATGTTAGTTGAATGAATTAATAAATGATATAACAACCATCTGCAAAATAAATATAAACCCACCTAGTGAGGTCAGGTGAGCTGTGGGGCATGCCTGGTATGTGGCAGAGCCTCAATTCAAACCTAAGTCTTTGCTACTCTAAGGCTGATGCTTTTTCTACCCTCACTGTCTTCTGTTTTGTTTTTCTCCCTCCTTTTGTCCCCAGCAGTTATTGCAGTGTTGACTGAGCATTGAATCTTTATTATAAATGTCTGCACATGACCTCAAGCCTCTACCTTTTCTATCTGAACTAACTTATGATTCACACCCTGAATGTCTCTGTTTTCAGGCCCTGCTGCTTTTCTAAATCACTGGGAAATACTTACCCAAAGCAGACACAGTCTACATCTTTTACCTTTTATGAAGAGATACTCACCCCTCATCAAGCGTTCTACATTTCTGCCTATCATGCCACAAAAAAGAGGCATCCACCACTCCACAGATCAGAACATGGGTGGGAAGTTTCTCTCTCCTTGAGAAAGAATCAATCAAGATCACCAGCCTAGGGTTACTTGACCAAGTTTTCTGGAATGGAAGAAACACAACCACTTCAAAATTTCAAACTGGGTCTGGGGGCAAGAAAAGGGATTGTGGTGAATTAGGGTGGGCACCTGATGACAACTGCAGAGAGTTCATAAAGTGGAAGGGATGCAGTACCCCAGAGTTCTGTAGCACAGGTGTGAATGTGTGACTCGAAGCAATGATCACATGTCCATATCTCTACTCAGCTTTTTAAGACTTTTTAACATAAAAATGAAAGGCAGTGAGCTGGGAGTCAGGACACTTTCCTTTGAGCACTGTCTATAATTTGCTTGCTGAAGGGCCTTGGGCAAGTCCCCTAACTTCCCTGACTCTCAAAATCCTTATCTCCTGTAAATGGAGGTCAGCACCCCAGCACTGCTAACAACAGGGTTTCTATGGAGACTGTGCCAGATGACCAATAGGAACAGGATCTGTGCAAGAGAAAGCAATTGTTGTGGTTCTTATACTAATGGATCCCATACTTTGAAATCAAACTCACATGATAGAGATGGGACAGGTCAAATGAAGATATTGGCATGTTCACTCCATCTCAACATCTATGCCTTTTTTCACTCAGTTCCCACCCCCTACCTCTGAACTTTACTTCACCCTATTTCTGCCCCACCCATTCTGTAAACTTCTGTTAGACTCGTCACTCATCCCAAATTTGGCCAAGAACAGTACTGTTGCTGAGGGGAGGCATTCTCCTTGGGCTCCTGAAATCAGACCTGGTGATCCCCTAGGGAAATAAACCAGCCCATGCTTCATTATGATATAGCAGCATTAAAAGAGGCCACAAACAAGATTTAACGAGAGGTACACCTGGTTGAATGCATCCTCCTTGATAACGGAAAAGCAAACCCACCCCATACAACCAAGCCTTCTGGAGTCAAATGGAAAAGGGCCACAGGTGTGACGAATCCAATCATCATAGGACTGGCCCAATGATGTGCAAAATCCAGCCTCATACCTGCTTCATTATCTTGGTCCCATATTCACAGTCCTAAATTCATTTCGTTAAGAAAGGTAAGGTGATTACATTACTCATGTGTATAAAACAATTAATAGTACCACTCCTGCCTCTGACTAAAATGTTTATGCCTCCATGGGGTGGTTTGAGCATCCAGCCTTCTGGTCAACCCACATCAGTTTGTCAGGCCATTTGAAGAACTGGTGTCTTGGAGAGAGACAGCACCATATTCAGGGAAGACATCAAGTCTCTCTGCAAAGAGAACAACCAGCCAAGAGCTGTTGAAGCACTTTGTGTTCAGTTTAACACATGTTTCTCGAGTCCCTGCTAGATATGGGCTGGATGCTGGGAATAAATTCTTACAGATTTAAGGCCAAGTCTTGGCTCAGTTGCTTACTATCACAGCATCACCTGTGACTTAACCTCACCCAGCTTCAGATTCTTCATCAGTAAAATGAGAAAAACAGCAAGGTCTGATATGTAGGACTTGGTTGGTGTTAAAATAAAAATGCGTACAAAATGATTGTAAATAAAAATAGCTATTTCTATGTTAAGTAATTCTAAAGATATCAGTGGGGACAGGAAGTGTGCATTCAGAGGGGAGAAGACAGTGTTTTCCACAGCATGTCTCGAGAAACCTTTATTTCAGTAAAATGGAATGTTCCACTAGTAGACTTATATGAAAGGCAATAGTAGTTAGAGCACAAACTTGGTAGCCAGACTGACTGGCTTCACCATTTACATACAGGGTGATCTTGGGTAAGGACTATTACATTATAGGACTATTGTGAAGATTAAATACACCAAAATATGAACAGTGTCTGACAGAAGCAAGCTCTGTACAAATGTTTGCTATCTGTTTTTATCACACAGGCATTCACAAAGCATGTTGTTCCCAGCCTGAGAAGGTCTTAGAAGAGAAGCTTTTCCTGACCATCTTATTTTATGTTGCCCTTGGCAACACTATCCACTCCTTGGGTTATGATATAGAACTTGGCGTGCTCAGGTAAATGTGAATTTCAGATAAATAATGACTAATTTTTGGTACAGGTACATCTCATGCAATATTTGGGACATATATACTCTAAACATATTATTCTTTGTTTTATCTGAAGTTCAAATTTAGGTATCTGATCTTTGTATTTGTTAAATCTGGTAAAACTACCATCCCATTATCCTGTCAGTAGTTCCAGGCATTGAAAAGTGCAACTTAAGGGCCGGGCTCCTTCGCTCAGCCTGCAATCCCGTGCTTTGGGAGGCCGAGGTGAGTAAATTGCCTGAGCCCATGGGTTCTAGACCCGCCTGGCCAACTTGGCGAGATCTCATCTCTACAATAACTCAAAAAGATTAGCCAGGCGTGGTAGCGCGCGCCTGTAGTTCCAGCTACTTGGAAGGCTGAGGCGGAAGGATCGCGGGAACCCAGCAGGTCGAGGCTGCGGTGGCCGGGAGCGGCCACTGCACTCCAGTCTGGGCGACAGAGTGAGACTCCGACTCAAAAAAAAAAGAAAGAAAGAAAAGTTCAACTTTAAAATTTATTTATTAGAATGTCTTCCTCACTAGAAAGTAAACACCATGAGAGCAGGGATCTTGTCTACCTTCTTTCTAGCTATCTTCTCAGGGGCCTGCAGAGAAGAAGAACCCTGGCACGTGGGAAGAACTTAACACAAAAGTGCTTTTATAATAACTGAAGAAGGGGATCTTTGCAGAGCAAGAAGAGGCCTTGGCAACCTTGTCTATCATCCTACTTTTCTGGTCTTTTCCAAATGCCAATTTATAAAAATCTTTCCAAGTATTATTCCAGTCTATGTACCTAGGCTTGAGCACTCCATGTTTGCAGTCTAGGGACCTCAACTCTTCCCAGAGCTCTGACTTCTTTCCCAGAATGATGGCTTCAGCATGGAGTGATGAGATGTGCCATATTTTTCCCTTTGAACTGTGAACAAATCAATTCTCTGCATTCCAATTCTGTCAGAATCCTGGACTCCACAGACCACAAGAAATGGACTTGCCTTATGCTAATGACATTTCATTTATCATTATGGTGTTGAATGAGAGGAGACCATTAGGCTGAGTTTGATGTTTTATTAGTGTGTTTTTCTGAGGTCTGCAACTCTGCATAACACAATGAATAAAAATGACCTAAATTTCACTTTATGAGATATTTTCAGGCTGCAATTGCTCAGCTGCCGAAGCCTGGTGATGTCTTCTGTCAATAAAATAAGGCTTCAATTCTTCCGTTTCAGAGCATTTTTAATTTAATTTGAAGTTTTTACATTTAGCAATAGCTCCAGTTTCCCATAAAATAAAAATCACTTGATTCTTTGTGATTTTTAGTTTAAAATAAGGCCAATTTTAGGAGCTTGTGAACCAGAATGTCTACCTAATGCCTGAAACTGGCAACACTGGCACAGTGTTAAAAACAGAGTTTCTAAATGTGGTTGAAATTGTACACAGCCCCTTTTGATTTGAAGTGTTGTCCTTGCTATGTCTGATGCACTGCATTTGAAAAGATATGGCTCTCTCTTTGCTTTAGAACTGAGTTTTTAATTGAATGGGTGGTTATTCAAGCAGCACTATTATATGAAAACTCTGGCTTATGAGGGACTGACGGGGGTTGGGAGGAGATTGCCCTGTCTTGCCTCCCTAATTTAGTGATAAGAGGACTTAATTATCTATGTAAAAGTTAACTATTTTGCCCTCAAACCCCTATAAAATATTTTTTAATGTTTTATATATTTTATATTAGTAACATGAGTGAGTGACAATAAAATAAATGGGCTTCCCCAAGTCCAGTTGGGTAGTTTTTGCAAGTCTCTTCACAATGGACAGTAATATGTACTGTGTCCCAAAACTTCTCTCCCTGAAGCAGGAGACAATTTTGTAGCTTACACTCAACCATATGTTGAGGATGTGAATGTGCTTCACGGATTACAGCAGTTAGTTTCAAAATGCATGAGAACTTTTTTCCCCTTTAAGAGTCAATAACTCATCAAGAAAAAAAGCTATATGCACGAAATGTTAATTAACAAAATTATCAATACTAGCAAGAAGAAACTGGGAGCAAGCTCTTTGTGCAACATTCTGGAGATTGTTAAGTAAATTATGGTGCATGGACTATGATGAAAGATAATGCAATTACTGAAATGATCATTAGAAAGATTTTATAGATGCATAGAAAATGTTTAAGCTAAAGTATCAAATGAGAGAAAAATGATTACATTATATGTGCATTATGGTTGCAACCATATAACTGTCTAGATGGGCACAAACTGAGAGTGAATAATGAAAAATGATAATACATAATAGATGTATAGAGTTACTTGTATTAAATATAATTAATCACTATCTTTTAAATTGTTTTTGAAAAGTTAAAAAATCTTTTTTAAAATAATGTTTTTTAAAATGGTGGAAATGGCCGGGCTCGGTGGCTCAGCCTGTAATCCCGCGCCTTTGGAAGGCTGAGGTGAGTGGATTGCCTGATCCCACAGGTTCAAGACCCACCTGGGCAGCAAGACCTCATCTCTACAATAAATCAAAAAATCAGCCGGGCATGGTAGCACATACCTGTAATTCCAGCTACTCGGAAGGCTAAGGCGGAAGGATCGCCAGAGCCCAGCAGGTTGAGTCTGCGGTGGCCGGGAGCAGCCACTGCACTCCAGTCTGGGCGACAGAGTGAGACTCCAACTCAAAAATAAAATAAAATAGAATAAAATGGTGGAAATGAGCAATCAGTTTAAATGTTTGAATCTAGAAACTAGTCCTCCTCAGTTTATCCTAGAGCTCATTAATAAAGCAATATCCAACTTGCAGAATAACTTAAATTTTCCAAATGCTTACTTAAAAGGATGAACTTGAAATAAGCCAATGAGAGACTTCCAAAAAGGAAGAAAAAAGAAGTCATCTCCTTTTAAGATGAAAAGACCTCAAATGTCACCTGTGATAAACTCCTAAATCTTAATGAGGAGGAAGGTAAATAAAGACCAGAAATATTGAAGTCTTGGACACAAGGAGAGTAGCAAGGCTAGGACTGGAACAGGGCAGTCTGGTGAAGGATAGACCTCGTGTGTGAGTCCCAGACGATGACTCTGGGTGAATGAATAGCCACAAGGCTCCCTCTTCTGGGTTCCCACAGCTCATGGAAAAGCTACAAAGAGCCAGTGCTTGGGTCATGCTCTCCTCTCAGCCAGCTCAAGGCACAAAATGCACAGCTGTGCTCAGTTCCCTACCTTGAAAGGATAAGGACTGGGCGATGTTCCAGTACCCTTTCTACTTGGCCAAGTGGCCCTTTCTCATCCCTGCACAAGGCCTGGTTGCCTATTTGTCAGCCTTGATCTGCTCATCTTCTACCTGTAGATGAATCCCTGGAATTAGCAAACTCTGCTTTGTCCCTAGAAAGTTTTTCCTCTTTTGCTTTAGCAAAGCTCTGTTCTCACATGAGCCTCTGGAAGAATGGACAGGGACTCATCTCAGGTCAGCCATGCTTTTCTCTCAAGAAGTTCTCAATCTTCTCAATCCACCCCTGCTGGCCATACTGTGTGTCTTTTGGCCAGAGCCCAGAGAACAGAGCAGTACTGATTCAGGGTGTTGTTCTTCGCTCCATGGCAGGCCAACAGACATCTGGCTCAGAGCCGTGATGGAGACCCTTCAGGGTTTAGAAGACCTGGTGCAGGTCCTTACTCGCCTTTCTTGCCCACTCTAAAAAAAATGTCCTTTCTGACATGCTTCATACTTTGAGCTCTTCAACCCGTGGAGTGCAATGGAACTCCCCAAAATTAAATCAGTGGGAAATGGAAGTTCAGGTTAACTGAATGCTTTTTATTGCAGCTAAAACAGGATGAGGCAACACTGTAACTTACCTGCTCTATTACTTGGTCAAGCTACTTAACCTCAGTTTTCATATCTGTAAAAAATGGGGATAATAGCAATAGCTATCTCGCTGGGTTACTATGAACATTTGATGAGAGAGTACATGTCACACATGTATACAGTACCTGGCACATAGGACGAATTTTCTGTGATTTGCTATTATTTTTTATCCTAATTTTATTTTCTGTAAAACAAATATTTTAACATCTATCATCACCACCACTATAATGGTGTGGCCATCAAGTAAATTTGAGAACTGAATTTGCTTAACCAAGCTTGGAGAACTGTGGCAATGTAAGGTTGCATAATCACAGCATGGTAAGTCCCACCCCAGTGATATGAGCGTGACTGAGCCTTCATTTATGGGGTCCCTGAGCACAGGCAGCTCATGCCAGCCTCATCACACTTGTGGAGAGACCCATTATTTCTACCTGGGAGAAAAGGAGATGGAAGTTATTCACCCCAGTGCTTAATTCACTTGTCCAAGACCACCAAGTTAATTAGTGACAGGACTTGATTCAAAACTAGGTTTGCCCAACTGTAAAACTCATATTCTTAAACACTATTCTGTAACTTTTTTTTCTTTTTGCTATTAGTCAAAAATTACTTCTGCCATACATGACACAAAAGAACTTGTCAACTATACTAAATGTCTATTGAATTCCAGGTACATTTTTTAAAACACATGAGAATGCTGTTGTTGTAGTTGTTGTTTTGTTTTGTCTTATTTGTCTTGCTTCTGATTTACCTCTTTACCCTTTGCATTTGGGTGTGCCTGGGCAGAAGTGAAATGGGGTTGAAGGTCATTCCACATCACAGAAGGCCCTGGTTGTTTAGACTTCCTGTGACTGAAGATAACTGCAGACTCTTTAATCAAGATTCCAAGGACCAGGAGGCCTGTGGATATGTATCTCCTGAGAGGAAAACTTTAGTATTAAAGAATCCTCAAAGTCTGTTTGACCCAGTAGTCTTGTCCTACTGTCTAAATTGCATTCAGAGCCTGCCAGTCTCTGAAATCTGGATTCAGATTTAAACACCTTAATAATGCAAATTTTATTTTAAGAATTGGAACAGGAAAATAATAACATATGCTTACATTAACAGGAGAAAACAATAGTAATTTCATCTACATGTTATGGTTGGGTCCCAGATTCAATGAACGCTGGAGTGAGACAGAAAATATAATAAACCAGATTCTGAAAATTGAATAATAGACATTATACATGGTTACAATTGTAATGGGTGGAAAGGCATAAATAAAATAAAAGAATTGTTTGCTCTTAAACTTTTCTGAGACTGTCACCACAGAAGTGGGCTTATTTCTCCAAACAATTGCCAATTGGACTATGGAATAAAAAGCACAACTTCCAACTTGAGGCATCAAATTTTAAGTCAAAGTTTGAAAACAACAAATCCATCACCTAAATTTATAGGATTAATCTCCTATCTTTCCTCCAATAACAAGTAAATTGAATCTGTAAAATTATGTTCTGTATATGATTTTCAACTGTGTAATTATTGTTTAAAGATACATGTCTTCAATTTCTTCTGTTCCTTTTGAAACTCAAATTCATTTCATATCTTTTGTTAATAAGCAATTTAGTTCTCAGAGAATGGTATCTTAGTGTTGGTAATTAAGTGTTATATTTACACAAAGGAAATAGTGAAGAGAATCTCATACAAAAAGAACATTCCAAAACATTCCCGAGTGCAAACATACAACCCTGCAATATCAGAATTTCTTGTAGTGACACTAGCAAAAACTTCTTGAGCTATTTTACCAGCAACTAAAAAGAAGTCAGCCTCCTCTGAATGATCTGTCCCTTCCAGGTGTGGTAGTTGAGGTAATAATAAACAACTCAATAGCAATTGTGAAAGCGAATATACAGCAGTAAGATGTTATTACTTGAGATTCGGCTTTAGATCTTGCCAATACGACATGAAATTTCTTCTTAGGCAGCAAATACCTGCAGGGTAAGAGTGTTTTCTGCGTATTTGATGTAGTTATAGATGTTAACTATTTTCCAAGGTGGAAAAGTGAACATTAGTTAATAAACCAACAAACATGCAGGGGTCACCTCCTGACCATGTGACACGTACTCTGTCAATAGCTGCATGAAATACAAATCTGAGTAAGATGGGGCCCACACTCATGAATATTCAGTCTGGTCAGGGAAATAAGATGAGTCAAATTTAAATAAGCAAAGAAGTGAGGGTAGGGGAATCCAGTGGTGGGCAATAGGGTGACACAGGGAGAGAAGGCACAACGATCTAAAGGGAGGAAATGCTAAACATGTTTAGGAAAAAGGAGGTAAAATATATAACATAATCATGGTCATGATATTTATTATGTAGCCAGCACAGTGCTAAATGTTTAATTTGCAATATATCATGTAGGATGACCACTCATCCCAGTCTGCTTAGGTCTTTCCTCTGAGTACTGAAAGCCCTGCAACTCAGGATGCCTCTCAGTCCTGGAAAAACTGGGATACTTGGCCACTCCACATACATTCCTTACAAAATTACCCTTTGAGAGCTAGCCTACTATGAGCTTCATTTTACAGATGCAAGGTCAGAATGGCAAAGAGCTTATACAAGATTGTGTGGAGAAGTGAGATGTGAAACAGAATGCTCTTGCCTACAGGGACAAAAGATGAATTCTTATGCTAAAACAGATTGCTTGTATGGCACAGTCCCTATTGACAAGATCAAAAAAAAAAAAAAAGAAAGAATAAAAGTTGGTGCAAAATAGTGGTGCAACAAAAATTCAAGAATTTCTCCTTTAGATATTGGGGAGTCATTAAAGATTTTTGAGTAGAAGAATATGGTGAAAGATTTCCTGATTAACTTGATATTAACAGCACAAACACAGCTAAAACCAATGATTTATCCAACCATTCTTCCTCTCTCTAGAAATTTATAACCTCATGCCCTAAAAGTTATTCCCAGATCATCAACAAACCCAACAAACCAAGGAAAGCATTTTGAAGATCAAAGAAATGTTCTCCCATCCTCAACTTTTTTCAAAATTTATTTCCCTTTACTTGTTAGTACATTTCCCATGTTTCTTTCTATAGCAGAAACTGGAAATACTTGAAAGGTTATAAGCAGCTTTGCTTAAGCACACTTCTTTTATAGCCTATCATGCCTCAAATCTCATTTCCTTAAAGAAATAACACATAGAAGGGGTGCTGGTTCTAGACTTCCCTCTGAGAGACAAGAGCAGAAGCAAAGCAAACAATTGTCATATAGCATGATTTAGACTATGTGTGCACACATCTTTTGTCATTTTACCAATTTCCTGTTTGTCTGATATTTTTCCTTTCAACACTTTCTATTCTTAGCTGGTATGTGGTTTATTTAGTGGCAGCAAGAAAGAGGATCTTTACATCTTGTCTGTTGAAGGTATGCCATTTGAGGTCAGCATAATTCCATAGTCTAGTGCAAGACAGTCAACCAGAGAAAAGTTCGTTCTGAGGGAATACAGCAATTTTCACAAAGTGCCTCTCCCTGTCTGATCCAAGGGGATACATTATGCAGAAACCTGAAACAGAGAGTCTTTGTGATGAGAACGCTAGTTTAATTGCAATCCATAATGTTCCTGCCAACTCACCAGGCCCATATATTCCCAAGCTCCTACTTGTTTGAAATGGAAATTATTCCCTTTGCAGAAACAAACCAACCTTCTCCATGAGGTCCCATACTCTTGGTCCCAAACTCCTTACAGGGAGATTATTTGATGACAAATTATATCAAGAAATTAAATAGAAACTCTATTAGTAATGTTGACAAACTTCCCTACACACATGAAATATTTAATGAAAATCAGGAGCTAGGGAGTTGAATTTGCACACAAAGAATTCCGTGTAAGATGAATGTTCTCTGAATGCAAATGTAAGTGTTCTTTTCTAAAGACCTTTGCAAATACCCTGGAGATGTCCCTTGTTTTGCTTTTAATGACAGAGAAACATCCATTTAGTAATTTCTTGCCTCAGTTGATCCCGCTCATAATGGGATATCCAAAGGTATTTTAGAAATACTGGGACATTCGGAATACGGAAGCAGAAGGATGGAACTAGTCCAAATGGCTGGCACCATCTGCTAAGGAGAAAGACATATGAATGGCCAAAAGAACTCTTACTCGTCAAAGGATGAGTGAACCTGATCAAATTTAAAATGTGGTTTCCACTAAACACTAGTACTAGCAGCTGAAGAAATTGGTAAAAATGGGGTCAGTTCGCACTACTGTTTAGGGTACATCTGACCTTCTATCTTTAAGTCAGTTGGACTGTTTCATACAGGTACACAGAACATTCTAGTAGAGTGGTTTTCTACCCCAGCTATACATTAAAATCATCTATGGACTTTAAAAATGTCCTGTCTGATCACAGCAGACCAATTAAGTCAACATTTGGTTATGGAAGAACCCAAATATCTGCACATTTTTTAAGTGCCAACAACCGAGGCCCAGTCAGGACGTAGAAACCAGAAACAGAGAATTTAATTAAACTAATTTTAAACCATTATTAAGGAATGTAGAAAGCAATTACTACCCCCAAATTTGAAGTGAAACGAGGGGAGAAAGGGCTATTGAAACCTAAAAGCTTGGAGGAGGGGTCCTGCAGAGCTGAGACCTGACATTTAGAGGTGACATCAGCTGTTGCTAGTGTCTGAGCTCAGAGGAGAAATTCCCCAGAGCTAGGTGAGGCCCAGGCTTTTGAGAATGCATTGTTTGGCTAGTGCTTGTATCTCAAAAAGAACTCGTTCTGGGATTGTAGAAAAACTGCAAATTAGAACTAGTTACTGCTACTGGAACCAAAGGTTAAAGAACCATTGCCAGGGTGACAGTGAACAAAGCAGAAAGCAAACAGGATGGAGCAAAATTTCTTTCTATCCATCCTTCAGTCTTCTCTAGTGCCCCTATTGGCAGAGTTGGTAACAAAAAAAAAAAGGCTATTGACAGAATTCTTGCCTTATCATTTCAAACCAGAACATAAGAAGATAGATCTGAAGTAAGAAAAAAGAGTTTAATAACCAGCACTGGCCCACTCAGGTGGTTCTGTTGAATAGGCAGAATTGAGAACCATAGCCTTTAAAAAGATACAATTTAGGACTCTACTCGGGCATTTTAGGTTGCTTTTGTTTCGCCCCAGCCCCCCAGTCAGTTCAACCTTCCCATTATCTCCCTGCTCTTTTTGTCCCTGTGCTTGCTTTTAGACTTTTGACTTTTGGGTTTCCACAGTTATGAATTAGATTCGACCCATGATTCCCCAGTCTGGAAGAACTCACCTTCACTAGGCCTACAGGGTGCAAGTCTATGAAATTAGAAGAGAGGAAATGGATTTTCCATGGAGTTTGTTTTTACTCATAATTCCAGGGTCTATATTTCTCTGGAACCAGCCAGCTCTTGTGTCAATTGCCCACTCTGTGCTGATGAACAGTCCCAACCATGTTCTGCTGCCATTTGCTTTGGTAAGAACCCAAGTAGGAAAAAATCTGTTATTCTGTGAGTTATGGCTGAACTAAAAATATCTTTCTTGCCTCTGTTTTTGGTCTTCAGAGAGCCTAATCCAATTTTTTTGTTTTGTTTTGTTTTGTTTTTCAGTTGTAGACTTCATCACTCACAAAATACTGACCCAGTTAGGAAAAGAAACAAACCTAGTCTCTTTTTATCCTGAGGATTTCCCACTGTACATCCTCATTCAAATCATTAGTGTGATTGCCAGCAGGCTTCAGTATTTGTTTAACAGATATGTATTAAACGCCTACTAGGATCTGGGCAGTGTTCTAGGCACTAGAGAAATGGCAATGAGTAAAGCTAACTGCCCTCAAGGAAGTCATCTTCTATTGAGGAAAGAGACAATATTAAATAAGTAAACCTATAATGCACCAGATGGCACATTAGTTATCCATTACTGTTTAACAAATGACTTCAAAACTTAGCACCTTAAAACAACAAGGCTTATTATCTCACAGTTCCTGGAAGTCAGAAATCTGGGAGCAGTATAATAACTGGGTGATTCTGGCTTATGATTTCTCATGATAGTCAATCTCTCAGCTAGGACTGTAGTCTCACCTGAAGGTTTGTCTGGAGCTGGAATATCTTCTCCCAAGTTAAACTCATGTGTCATTATCATGAATAGTTGCATCTCACTAGAGAGCAGCTCACGACCTAGCAGCTGACTTCCCCCAAAATGAGTGATCAATAGAAAAAGAGAGTGACCAGGATGGGAGCCATGGTATCATTTCTAATCTAATCTTGGGCACATATCATTGCTTCTGTTGTATTTTATTGGTATAACTGACTACATGTGGTAGGGACAACATGAGGGCCATGAATAACAGGCTTCAGGGATCATTGGGGCTGGCTACCCTGCATGGTAATAAATGCTGTGACAGAAATAATGCAAGGTAAAAGAGGTAAGATAGGGAAGGCAGAGGTTTGGACTACTTCTCTTGATACAGATGGTCACAGAAGACTTCACTGACACAAAGCAGACCGGAAGAAAATGAGGAAGTAGCTTTGTGGCTTGATTTTTAATAGATTCCACCTGGCAGTCACCTTCTTTGGGAAGATGTCTCTCAGCTCCTGCTCTACCGATCTGCCTCATTGACAGCTCCCACCTCAAAGTACCTACACTTACACTCTGAAAGCTTACATCACATTGCCCTGTCTTCTTTCTTCCTCTCACACTAGAGGGTAAGTTCTTCGGTGCACTAGATGATATTTTATTCATCTTTGTATCTCCAGTAAAGGATCAGCAATTGTTAGATAAATGAACGAAGTACTTAGTTTATCTTTTCTGCAGTCTCTTTTAGGAATTTGACCTGAACTTCTGTTTGACATCTCTTTTTCAAAAAATTTAAGCATCAATTATTTTTTATCTAAAACAAAAAAATTCATAGATGTAGATTTATATAACCACTTTAAACATATAATCTACTGCTATGTCAATTGTGTTGTCAATAGACACGGTTAGTTTATGAAACACCATATGGAACAAAAATATGTGGCAACTTATTGAATGGGAACATTTTGTGAGAAAAATATTTTTGTTCCCATGCAGCAACGTTTCAATTAAATTGTTTCTAAATAAGTAAGAAGAAAAAACTCAGAGTGGCAACAGAATACCCTAAGGAGTTCAGAAAGCATGCAAAATAGCCACATAATGAAAAACAGATATGGGTGATATGATTTCTTGATACCCTCCTCTTTTGGGTGTCTTTTTTTCTAAACATATGTTTTTTGTGTCCAATAAATGGTATACTCTGATTCACCCACAGCCCTGGGCTAGAGGTAGCCATTATACAAAAGGACAGTTGGTCACTTGCAGAAATATATGTTCCATGTGTTGGAGAGCTAACCCGTCAGTGGAGACTGTCTCTCTCTCTCCATGACTTCAGAGATCTAGTGGAGCATCTAGTTGAGTATTGCTTTCAATATTTATCCCTGAGAACTCAAAACACCAAAGCTGTGGAAACTGTAATGTGCATACAAATTACCTGGATATTTTGATGAATGCAGATTCTGGTTTAGAAGGTCTAGGGAGGGGCCTAAGATTCAACATTTGTCAAAAATTCCTGAGTAATTTGTGGGGGGTTGGTTCTCATATCACATATTGAGCAGCAAGGCATTAAAATAAGTTTCAGAAAATCCAACATCTACCTATTTGCCTATATCTATGGGTGATTTGAGATTTCTTTTTCCTTTCTTTTTTATTGGTCTAATGAGGAAGGCTCCTAATAATAAATTATTATATTAATTTTCAAAGTTGTTAAGCCATTTAATCTTCTGCAAGATGATGTAGATTTCAGGTTTGGTATGCAACACATTCAGTCACACACTCTTTTTTCCATTTTTATTTTAGATTCAGGGGGTATATGTACAAGTTTATTACAAGGACATATTGTGTAGTGATGGGGATTGGGTCTCAGGTGGCCCATTCTCCATAAAATGAACATTATACCCAATGGGTAATTTCTGAACCCTTACCCCCTCTCCACCTCTCCCCTCTTATTGGTGTCCTAGATGTCTGTTATTTCCATTGTTGTGGCCATTTAGCTCCCACATATAAGTGAGAACATGAGCCACACACTTTTATTCGAACAAGTGCCTATGCTAAGAAATCTACAATGTAGATCCCAAACACAACTAAATCTTCAGCTCTTGCCTCCAAATTAAATGCTCAGTATGTCAAGCATTTTCAAATTGAAAGTGAGCAAAGAAAACTATAGTCATTAAAAATAAAAATCAAAAAGTTATATTAATTATCCTGTATATAAATTCCAGGCAGACATTTTCCTCCTGCACTCCAGTTACATAGAGAATCAAGGAATTTTCACCTATTTTATTTATTTTTTATTTTAAATTTACATAGAAGTATTTCTCAAAGCAGTGCACAGACTGTGCAGAGTTGTCTTATCAAGTTATACAAATATGACATCATATTCATCATATTGGCTGGAGGTTGTCAGCCTTCATCAGTTTCCTAAAAATTAGCAAAGTACAAACGTGTCACAATGAAGGAAGGATTTCCTGGCCCCATTCTGACATTTCAGTCCCCAATTCGACAACTCTTGAAGGACCTTTCACAGGTAACAATTCACAGCGCGTATTTGGATGTTTTCAAATGCCTACGTTTAGTGGATTTGGAGTAATCACAAATTCTTTCACCACATTTCAGTTGAGGGTCTCACTGTTACCTCAAACATGCTGAGAGCATTTCTGACTTCAGGCAGAAATGGAAACCCAACTAATTCCTTTCTTTGGTCAGTGACAGAATGTTTGTACTTGTTCTCTTTCTCTATCTGCTTTTGGTTGCTTTTAACTATTTTCCAAATTTTCTTTGGGTAATGTGAACTAGAGTGCTAATCAAATCAGTATCCAAGCACACAGGAAGTATGTAACAAATTGATTAATAGGTAGATGAATGAAGATTGGGTCCTGTAAAGGCCTTCAACCCAGTCACTTCAAAGAATAGAAGTGGCTAAACCACAACAAATAATGTAAACATGTGAATAGTTAACATTTACAAAACTTTTATGGATATCAGCTCAAATGGTCTTTACTGTAGCTCTATGCAATTGTGAGAAAGTAAACTCATTTCATCAAGGAGGATGCTGAGACTCAGAGATTAGGTGTTTTGTCAAGATCCCACAGCCAGAAATGGCAGAACCACGGTGTGCGCTTGAATCTTTTAACTCTAAATCCCATACTTTTTACATTGCCTCAGGTAAGGCTAGGAGACAGACTTTTGATTCTAGAATTGATGGGACAGACCTGAGTACCCTTCCAGTATACCACAACTCTGAGTCTTAAGAATTTTTTTCTTAGTCCAAACATCCAGACTTTAAAACTAGAATCTAATCTGGAGACAGCACCTGCTATGGTGATGATTTTCTACAGATGCCACAGAAAGTAAAGGGGAAGTTGAATATGAGAATCACCAAGTTCCCACTCTTTTTTTAATTTTTATTTTGAAGATGTAGGGTACAATTCAGGGTCCACTCCTTCCTCTACTTTTTTTCTGTTTTAGATTTGGGGATTCAATCTTAAATGTACACCTATTCTTATAGTGTAAAAGCACCAAGAAGTCAGGAAACCCAAACTCATGTTTAACACTTAGTCACTACCTGTGCCTGATTAGCCTTGAATGCTTCTCTCCTCAGTTTCCTCATTCAGAAAAGTGAGCCAGAAGGGCTATCGTGAGAAGTACATGTAGAAACACAGTCATGCTTTGGGAATAAAATCACTGTTCACAAATAAACAGCTTCTTGCATGCACGCCCTACCTGGGGTAGGAGCAGGATATGAGTGCTGCGATAGTTTTTAGGATGAGTAAGTCCAAGGAGATCCAGGCTACATTTCCAAATCCAGATGTACTAGTTATTAAGCTAATAACTAGACCACACATCATTAAAGAGTCTGGGAAGGAATGGGAGAAGAGGCAAGAAACAACAGTGATTTGGAAACAAAAGGAAAAATTAGTTTTTTGGAAAAATTTTATTATGAATCTGCTTTAAAATTTCCTGTTAGGAAGATAGTGACTGGAATTCAAGAATTCTCTGTGGCCTAGAGCATGGCAGAACCTACAGGAAAATTCCCATAAGTTTTCCATGGATCATCCTGTCCTGGGAAAGGGCTTAAACAGTCCCATAGAGAAAGGGATCCTTTTCCTGTCCATCAGGAAAACTGATGTCACTCAAAACAATGGACTCTTGGGGAAATGAAGTGCATTTTCTGTGTTAATTTCTGTTCTATCCCAGCAGGATTAATGAGAGAACTATCTTAGGATCTACCTCATGGGAATAGAACAGAGAATATTCCTTGAACTGACAGTCTGGGAGGAAGAAGGACATCAAATGTGGCTTAAATGAATCCATACCCCATTGTGAGTGGAATAGCATGCTTTCATTACACATGCTAGTATGAGATATATTTCTCTTTGTCAATATAATTCCAACCTGACGAGGCAGTAGTGAAGTAGAAAGGGGACACAAAGTCTGGATTTAATCTCCAGGTTTACACTCTGGTTTAATACCTGCTCTATCATTTACAAATATAGTGAACTCAATTTCTCCATGCGTAAATCGAGCTCATGTTGGGATATGAACACATTAATACATCATATTTTTCTCCCCACCAAATAAAAGTCTTAATCAAATAAGAACTAGACATGAGTTGAATTGTGGTGTGTGTCATCAACATTAGCTTAATAACTAGTACATCTGGATTTGGAAATGTAGCCTGGATCTACAGCCAAATAATAATCCATAATATTTTAACTTTTCAAAGGATTCAACTAAATTCAGGCAAAATAACTGGACAATCATATTCACCTATCTTCCCCTAAAGGTCAGTCTTGACAACAAAGAATACAGTGGAGATGAGAAAGGATCAGACCATTCTGAAATAAGAAGAAGTGAGTAAAAGGAAATAGTAACTCTGTCTCACTAAACCACCTGGGATAAAAAACAGTGGGCCAGTGGATGTGCAGACCCTTGGCACCCCATCAATCGGGATGAGGAACAATCTTCTGGTGGAGACTGCAAGGATCTATAATGGAAGTCCCCCCTGGAAACAGTAGGACAGAGAAAAGAGTTCTCTGATCAGATTCTGCCCCCTAGTAGGGCTGGTAGAAGAATTAAATGATATCAAGAAAATGGAGCACCAATCAGCAAGTCAGTGAACATTTTCAGTTATTTTCTTTCCTTCTTCCTGCTCCCTCCCTCAGCCATTTTAGAAAATGAGGAAGGCCAAGTTTCCCAGCAGCTCTCCTGAAACACTCTCCCTGGACCAACATTGTCTACATAATTCTGATGTTATGTCAAGTATGATGACCACACATCTTGGGTGCCCAGTGACAAGCTGGGCTTACTGCTGAGTCCCTGTGTCTTGTCCTAGTTGACATTTACCTGGACAAATGAGTCCCAGTTGGGGTGATAATTTATCCAGTCACTATCTTCCTAACAGGAAATTTTAAAGCCGATTCATAATAAAATTTTTCCAAAAAACTAATTTTTCCTTTTGTTTCCAAATCACTGTTGTTTCTTGCCTCTTCTCCCATTCCTTCCCAGACTCTTTTTAATAAAGGTCAACATTTTCCAGGTGTGATTCCTTTCTTTCTTTCTTATTTCCTTCTGCTTGCCCCCTCTGAATGATCCCACCCACTCTGTATCTTCAACTGCACAAACTATATCTGAGTAGATTCCAATCTTCTTTTCTTTTTCCGTGACTTATTCATATCTGCAGCTGTCACACCTCTTCCCAGGTTCCTACCATTGAACATAATTGTCCCAAATAGAACTCGTTTTATTATCTTCCTTCCCCCAGGCTGTTTCCCCTTCTTGTATTTCCCAGTTCTGCTGTTTTCACTCACTTTTACTAACTAAAAATCTTATACTGAGTGATCTTTCACAGAAACAAAGAACAGAGTACCACATGTTCTCACTCATAAGTAGACCATAAACAACTACCGTAATAATTTAAGAATTGACAGTAGTTGGAAACTGCGGTGTGGGGAGGCGGAGTGGGGAGGTGGGAATGACAGTTGTTGAAATCTGATGGGGTGTGCACACCTCATCAACAGGGTTACCTGCACGATGAGTGTTTGTATAACCAACCCTGAATTGTATCCCACAATTTGAAAATAAAAAAATTTTTTAAGATAAAAATAAAAACCTTAAAGTTATCCTTTGTTGTGGCATCTCTATTACTCCCTGCGTTGAGTAGATCCTCAATTCTATCAGTGTCTCATATCGCGACTCTTCATCTCGGCTTTCCCTCCCTTGGGCTAAATCTTCATCTCACTCCTTGTAATGATATTGCAACTGAGTTTCCAGTTACAAGTATCAACCTCTTCCAGTACACTGTTCACACTCATCCACACTTAAGGTTGTTTACCAAAATTAATTCTTTTCCTTCTCTGTCTGTTTGTCTGTTTTAGTCTATCTGGGCTTCTATAACAGAATATACCACAGACTAGGTGGCTTATAAACAACAGAAATATAATTCTCATGTTCTGAAGGCTGGGAAGTCCTAGAACAAGATGCTGGCAAATTCAGTATCTGCTAAAGGCCTACATTCTGGTTCACTTTTTCTTTGTATTCACTTGGTGGGAAACAGACAAGGCAGCTCTGTGGTCTTTTCTATAGAAACATTAATCCCATCCATAAGGGTTCCACCCTTAAGATCTAATCATCTCTCATAGGCCCCACCTTTAAATGCTATCACAACGGAGATTAGAGTTTTAATATATGAATTTTAGGGTGACACAGATATTCAGTCTGAAGCTTTTTGTCTTTTCCTCTCTCTCTCTCTCTCTCTCTCTCTCTCTCTCTCTCTCTCTCACACACACACACACACATACACATACACACACACACACACACACACACACACACACCATGTAACTTGCAAATTTGTCTTGACTCTCTTTGCTGAGTACTTTCAGTTCAAACTTCTTAGAATGGCTCATAAACCCTCTAGCGTCCCATTTCTCCTTGCCTTGTGTTCCGCCCATCCAGTCTCCAAGCCTTAGGACCACTGGTACTGAATTTTTATCAGCATTCCCAGAATAATAAATATCCTTTTCCATGTTTCTGCTTATGCCTCCCTGAGCCTTTGGATGTCCTTCTCCAAAACACACAATCTTCCCTGGTCCATAAACCCATATTTTTCCCTCAAGGAGAATTCAAATGTCTCTGCCATGAAGACTTCCCTGATAGCCCCTGTGTGCCCTCAGTATTTAACTGTTACAATAGAGTTATGTATATGCATATTGAAAGTAATCCATTTGCATTTATGTTTCTCTCATTATAATAGCAGCCTCTTGAGAACAGAGAATTACTCTTTTTTATCTCTTTACTTTTTAGCATCTAGATATTGACCTTTTCCAAGGTATAACCACTATTCTCCAATAAATGGGAGAATTAAGACTAGTTTACTTTGTTGTGAGGAAGTATTCCAATCTACCACAGGTCTGAGAACCAGAAAAACATGGCCCCAGGTATCACTGCTACCTCCACTTAGCCTTGGGAAATCTCTTTACCAGGCTGTGCTTTGGTTCTTCTGTGTGAACACTGACAGAATAATTAACAAAAACAAACAAATGAAAACAAAAACAAAGCTCTCCTAAGGGGTGGTAATGAAAACATAGCAAATTACTTGTTTCAAAATACTTTATATCTAATGTATACATTACTATAATGAAATATATCACTATTATCACTATGAATTAGACTTTCTAGCAAACATTCAGATGACTGACTCTTTCATGGAAGGTTTTATAATAAATGAATAGAAATATAATGCATATGCAGGGGATTTAGATAATTCAGCATACAGAACCCAACTTACAGTTTTATTATTAAACCATGACTATTATCAATTAGTAGTTAATAGCATTCTATTTTTATCTCTAGACTTAGATTTTTCCCCCTTTTCATAAACCTTTACTTTGAAGTCAGATCCTTCCCAGAATGTGACTTCAGATTGGTTTGCCTTCAAAATTTTTTTCTAACATTTTGAGAAAGTAAATTAAAATTGAAGACAGTTTACACAGCTGAGGTGCCAGAACTCAGTCTACATTAGACTCTCTTTTAAGAGAATAATTCTAACTATGTAAAAATTTTGATGTGTTGGGAGTTCATCACAATATTTTTTTCCACAAGAGGAAAAAAAAATTGAAACAAACAAAATGTACAACAACAGGGCAATGATTAAACCACAGCATGTGTGTGTGTGTGTGTGCGTGTGTGTGTGTGTGATGTGAAGCCATTATATACTACTACAAGGACTTGTAGCAACGTGGGTAAGTACTTATTTTATAATGTTATATGAAAGGAGAAGTGGACCTTTACAATGAAAACTACAAAATACTGCTCAAATAAATCAAAGATGACACAAATAAGTGAAAAAATATTCTATGCTCATGGATTGGAAGAATCAACATTGTTAAGATGTCCATTTTACCGAAGGCAATATACAGATTTAATGCAATATCCAACAAATTACCAGCAACATTCTTCTCAGAACTAGTAAAAGCAATAGAGGAATTCATATGGAAACATAAATGACCAAGAATAGCCAAAACAATCCTCAACCAAAAAAAAAAAAAAAAAAAAACAACAAAGCAGGAGGTATCACACTCCCAGATTTTAAACTTTATTATAAAGCTACAATAATCAAAACAGCCTGGTATTGGTACAAGAACAAGCATATAGACCAATGGAATAGAATTGATATTCCAGAAGCAAAACCTCAATTTCTCGACCAATTCATCTTCGTCAAAGCCTCCACCACCCACTACTGGGGAGTGGAGAACCTATTCAGTAAATGGTGCTGGGAAAACTGGCTGACCACATGCAGAAGATTGAAACAGGACCCCTACCTATACCCACACACAAAAATTAACTCTAAATATATCACAGACCTAAATGTAAAAACCTCTAACTGTAAGAACCTTAGAAAATGCAGAAGACACTCTTATGGAAGTTGGAACTGGCAACCAATTCCTGATCAAAACCCTAAGTGCCAGGCCATAAGAGATAAGACAGACAAGTGGGACCTCATTAAACTGACAAGCTTCTGCAAAGCCAAAGAAACCATCAAGAGAACAGGGAGACAGACTGGGAAAAATATTCGCCAACTCCATTCTGATAAAAGTCTAACATCAAGAATCTACAAGGAACTCAAATGTGCTGAAAAGAAAAAAACAAACAGCCCCATTACAAAGTGGGCTAAAGATATGAACAGACACTTCTCAAAAGAAGATATAAGCACAGCCAACAGATATATGAAAAGATGTTCAGCCTCACTAGCCATCAAAGAGATGCGAATTAAAACTACACTGAGATAACACCTAACTCCAGTCAGAATGGCCATCATCAATAACCCAAAAAATAACAGATGCTGGAGAGGGTGTGGTGAAAAGGGAACACTTCTACACTGTTGGTGGGAGTGCAAACTAGTTCACCCTCTGTAGAAATCAGTGTGGCAATTCCTAAAAGTTCTAAAAATAGACCTTCCATATGACCCTGCAATCCCCCTACTGGGAATATACCCAGAATAACTCAGGTCACACTATGAAAAAGATACCTGCACACGTATGTTTATCTCAGCATTGTTCACAGTAGCAAGAACATGGAACCAACCATGCTACCCGTCAAAAGAGGACTGGATTTTAAAAATGTGGTACATATACACATTGGAATACTACTCAGTCATAAAGAAGAACAAAATCAAGAACTTCGAAGCAACCTGGATGGAATTAGAGTTTATAATACTGAGTGATCTCTCACAGAAACAAATAACTGAGTATCACATGTTCTCACTCATAAGTGGACCTTTAACAACTACTGTATTTCTATAAGAAGAGGATTGGCAGTAGCGGGAAACTGCAGCAGGGGGACGGGGGAGAGGTGGGATTGACAGTAGTCGATATCTGCCTGGGAAAGAGGGGGGCACACCTCATCAATAAGGGTACCTGTACAATGAATATTTGTATACCTAACCCTGAATTGTTCCCTAACTCTGAATTGTTTAATTTTAAAATAAAAATTAAAAGAGGAAAAAAAAAGAAAGGAAAAGTGAAAAATATATACATAATATAAACGGGTGCTGGGGTTATCTTGGCTTTAGTAGTGGGAACCTCCATCAAGAACTTTTCATAGTCAGAGCTGCTTCTGTCAGTTTACCTTGTGGGAAAAGAATTTCAGTATTCCCATGTTCTCAGTCCTACTTCATCTTCCTGAACTTGAAACAAAAGGACAACAGTGACAAAAACTTACCTTTGATTACCAAAATAAGTTATGTTCTCTTGAAAATCTTTCTTAATTGAAAAATTCCTTAATCATATCTGATTTGAAATGAAATTGGGAAATCATTGTTCTTTCAGCCACCAAAACTTGGCAGCTTGCCTCCAAACAGAGCTTGGAATTATGTAAGTCTCAGTTGAGCAGAAAAACTTTTTTTTAAGGGCCAACTTCTCTTCTAAAACCTGATATTTCAAAACAGCATGTAAGTAGGCTGTGGTAGTATTGCCAGAGTCCACATTTGAATGTGTAAAGTGTTGTATGGAGTTTTCTTAACGACTTATAATAAGTGGTGGATTGTAGCTAAACAAAGAAATTCATCTATCACTCAAAAGGGCTGTTAGTGAATAATTATCAATTAAAATTAAGTAAAAAGAGAACAAAGTTCACTTAAGAAAAATCTGTGGTCTAGAGAATGACCATCTTCCTAAGGATGGACAATAGGCTAGATGTGTGCTCCTGCCAGCACTTGTGTATAAGACTGAGTGCCTCAATCTGTCATATGTCCAGTGGCCTCTATGTGGTCCTCATTCCAGGTCTTGGTGTAGGTAGATTTCATAATAAAATCACCTGGCAGAGTGGTTAAAAATACAGATTCTTGGGCCTCCCCACCCTCAGACTACTGAATTGCAATCTCTGAGGGGCGGAACTCAGGAATCTGCATCTTAACAAGGTACCTGTTGAGTCTCATGCACCTGTATGAGAATGGCTGGTATGAAGACTGACTGGCCTAGAAGTTAGAATAATTCTTATCCAAACCCTTCCCTTTGCAAGAGAGGAATCTGAGGCCCAGAGGGGAAGGTGACTTGCCTAAGGTCACACCGATGGGTGGCAGTTGAACCTCCTCACCTCCAGATCATCTTCCTCTACTGGAACAGTAGAGTGCAAACAGACAGACCTGTGCAAGAACCAAAGGCAAGGCATGACTGTGGCCCCTCTGGGAACAAGCTTGCTACCAACCACTGGGCTGCCATCCTCCCAAAGTCTTCCTTGGATCAGAGGGTATCTTCCTGAGGTTTGTAGAGGAAACTAAAGAGGCAAATCACAAATCAAAGCAAAGTGTCCCCAAGTGTATTTCCTAGAAAACTAGTCCTTATAATTTATGAAGAAATAATTTCATAATCAAAGAAATCACTACATCCTCTCTGCCTGTCTTGAGTAGTCACAAGGTGTCACTTGTTAGGTGAGACTATGAAAGTCACTGAAAAACCTGATATATAGTTAGGAAGCCCATTTAACTTCCTCATTCCAGCAGTTCTCTGACTTAAATAACAGAAACACTTTTGTGTGTGTGTATAATACCTTTGACATTCTGAAGAGCTAGTATTCTAAAGAAGCCATGTCCTCATCCAGAAACTTCTTTACTCAAGTCTGTGTCACAAGCAGTAAGCTGGCTGGTGTGGTAGAAAATACACTTAACTTGGAATCAGAAAACCTGGGTTTTAGACTCTTCTCTGACACTTGCCAGTTGTGAGCCACTCGGTGAGTGTCGTCACTGTTTTGCAGATGAGAACATTGAAACTAAAAGGTGCATACCTTTCTTGCCCACTCAGCCAGATTGTTTGGAGAACCACAAATAAAACTGCTTACAGAATAGACAACACTATGAAAATCACTGTGTCATCATCCATCTTCTCTTCTTCCTTTTCCTTATCCTCCTCACATATTTATCACTCTTGAAGTCTTCTGCATTTCGGAGACCTCAATCTACCTTTAGTGGCAAGTCCTTGAAATGATGACTCCAGGAGTTGGTTGTGATACAAACACTTCATCTAAGGGTGACCAGCTAGTCCTGGAATCACTGCAATCTCAACATTCACTTGTCATTCACGACAAACTCTTCCAGTGCATCTACTGTAGAAGTTATTGCCTCAGGGGTGGAAAGTTTCTCACTGAATTATAGGTCAGTAATTCATGTAATTGATTTTCAGCTCTAAAGATATTGATGTTTCTAATACTGTTATTATTCGTATTCCCAGTCAGATGGAGGAGGACAGGACAGTTGCCTTCAGTTTCCCTTAGTCTGTGTTAAGGCAGGGTGGTTCTCTGCCCCAGCACACTTCCATCAGTAGCAGCCCCCACTTTTCTCCCTAAGAAAGAGTCTCCATGTAGAAGAAAAGAATGAAGAGTGGAAATGGAGGCACGAGGTGCTTCACAATGACTTTAGGGAAATAACCACTGATGTGTGTCCTTGGCTCTGGTAAAATGTGACCAGGAACCGTGTCTCATGCATCTCTGTACCTCTCACAGTGTTTGGCACAGTTTCTGCCTCTCCTTGGTGCTCAAGAAATATTTCTGAATGAATGGATGAATCCTCCTCATGTAAGTTCCAAAAGAATAGGGATTTTTGTGTTATTCCCTGATGAATTTAAAGCATTCAAAACAGTTTCTAGCACACAATACAGGTGCTTTATAATCTTTTGTGCATATTGAATAATCATGATCAATGCTGTACTAAAACTACAGGCTTACTTCTTTGCAGGCACTATGCCACAGACTTTATATTCGTGATTTCAACAATCTGAGGGAATTGAGGTGAAAATGTCATAAGCTGATGGAGCCAAGCTTCACACCTGAGCCATCCAACTCCAGAGAACACACTCATATCCACGGCTCTCTTTACTTACCCATACCCCTTCTCACTTGAAGGACAAATGGCAAAAACCTGTCCAATGAATGAGAGGACACAATTTCAAACCGAATTAATGGCCCTGGACTGTTGACTGCATCCAGGAGCTCTGCTCTTGGAGAATTCAGTGCTTCAACTCCCCAAAACTCAACGAGGGTTAATAAGACAGACAGGATTGACCAAATACATGTGCCTACATTAAACACTGCCCAGTCAGGCAGCGAATAAGATTTTATTGACAGGAAAATAAAGACATCAGAGAGAAATAGTTTTACTCAGTCCTATCTTTAAAAGAAAAATGAGTTGGACCAGAGAGATAACAAATCATTTTCCCTTCTCAGAGGCTCTCTGCGTTTTCTCTCTGGTGATATTAATGTACCCAACTAGCAGCAGGGTGGATAGTTCACCTACCTCCTGGACAGATTACAGAAAGCCTGAGAGATGGAAGCACAAGGGAGGGAGAAGTGCTCTGACACTAGGAGAAACATCCTGTATAGGCCAAGAAATGCACTGAGCATTTTCCACTTGAAATACAAATGGGGACATACATGGGGCAAGGTAAGGGTGTACATCTGGTCCCAGGTGATTAGAAGAGTCTCTTGTTTAAATATTTGTGTTTAACTCTTCTTCAAATATCCACTAATCACCTATCAGTGCCTAAGTCTGCATTAGATGTTTGTTTCTTTCATATCTGCATTGCCTAGTAATAAAAAAAACGCCTAATATTGTGTGTCACTTTCCAGTTTATAATGCGCTTTCTGGTCATTTTTATTTGATCTCAAACAACATCATGGAGTAGATATGGCAAGATTTATTATTTATCACACCTGTTTTTCACTTGAGGAAACCAGGGTTCTGAAAGCAGTCACTGATAGCTAACATTTACTGAGTACATGACCCGTGGCAGGCACTGGGCAAAAAAGCTTGCACACATTTTTACTTTCACAAAATCTGTATAAGGTAGAGTATCTTCTCCACTGTATAGATGAGAGAACTGAGACTTCAAGAGGTATGTTTAGCTTCCCAAAGTTGCACATATAGTAGGTGACTAGGCATTTAAATTAAAGAAATCCTTCTTAAGCTCTTGTTCTGAAGTACAAGGCTATCCTGTCATTAAAGGTTAACTAATTAGCCCAAGAGCATACAAATTTAGAGAGACAAAGTTCCTCTCATATCCAGAACTTTTTTCCCTCTATCTTTGCTGCTTGAGGAAATCATTTATTAATATTGGAAAGGTCCCTGTTTTAAGGGCATTCATCATCTGTTAAAAGAAACAAGACAGATATAATACAGAACTAATACGAAATTAAGGTTAAAGTTTGGCCTTCCATCTACTAATAGGATATCCGGGCATAACACATTGTATATATTCAGAACAGAAAGAATCTATTTGTACCACATGACACTATAAGAAGACCTTTATGGGGATTCTTATGTACACTAATATCTGACTTGCTTTGACAGAAGTATTTTCCACCCATGAACTATCCAGATGCCGCATCTCCTTGCTCCTTTGCAGTTAAGCAGAGCCATGTGATTTGTTTTGGACAGTGAGTTGTGCGTGTAAGTGGTTTGTATTACTTCTAAGCCAAAACAAAAACAGTGCCTGCGAACTTTCTAAGTGTTCTTATCCCCAGAAATATTCCAGAAGGTAAAGTCTTTGTCAACTTGGGCTCCTTAGTTTTTTTAAGAATAAAAGTCTCCTGCTGACCTCACAGATGTGCATCATGGGGATAATCTATTTTTATTGTGTGTTAAGCTACTACAATTTGAGATAAATTTGTTACTGCAGAATGACTTTGCCTACCCTAACTAGCACAGAGATTTGATAGCCTTTAAAGGGAGAAAATGGCAAGGGAAGTTTAGGATTTAAATTATGCCTTGATAATCCTGTCAGAGAGAGATTAGCATGGGAAATTTAAAGACCAGAAGAAAGAACAGGCTCACCAGATCAGTGAGTGTGTGAAGGGAACAAGAGTTAGAAAGAGCCCTCAGACCCACATCCAGAGGTTAGAGTCATAGCTTAATGAAGTTAGGAAGTGCCCTAAAGGTCATTTTCAATTTTCAGGACAGGATTCTTAGAGATGTGGATTGGCTTGCCACATTACCGCTTGGGATTCATCTATAGCAAGACGGGCATAGTTGGGTTTTGTGTAAGAAAATGACAGATGGAAAGTTCTGCTTTAAGAGACAGCAAATGGCAGCTGTGTACAGGTGGCTGGCATTTAGGGAAACTGAAGCCAAATTAGAAGGCTACTTCTATGTAAAATATAGACACTCATAACAATGAAAGTTGAATCTAACTCTCTGAGAGCTTACTGATATAAATATGAAAAGAGTGTTGCAGCTGAGAGGTTAACCTGAGGTAGGGAGATCCAAGAAAATGTTTGTTCCCAAAGGATGGCTACATGCCCATATGGGAGCCTGCTTTGTACGTATTATTTGCAATAATCGTATTCTGCAAAGTATATGTTCTTTATAGCAGGCACATTCTGCCAATCTGGAAAGATCCAGAGAAAAGGAAATAATGCCAAGGACCAGTCCAACCAGTAGTTTTACAAGGAAGTTCTCAACTAGGGAATAGCTGTCTTTGGTCCATATTGATAACTAATTATGTGGTTTGTATGTTTATTAATTTATTGATTACTCAGTTTCTTCACAATAAATGTTCATTGAATACCTAACAGGAACTGTTCTGTTTAGAAATATAATAGTGAGAAATCAGCTATGTATTTTAAATTTCTGAAAGAGTTCCAGACTAGTAGAAAGATATATTTTTGTCATTTCTTAATATCTTATTACTAATTGTCATCAGATCGCTGAGCATGGGGTACTTCAGAGTCCGTAAAAGAAGGACTCTGGATAAAGGAAAACCTCTCTGAAGAAGTTACAATTAAGCTGAAAATTAAAGGATTATTTAGGAGGTGAGAAGGGGAGGATGCATGTTTTAGGCAAAGGAAATACCATGAGGAAAAAACAACCGTGTCATATTTAAACCCTGAAACAAAAAGCATAACATTTGGAGTTCAGAAAAACAAGAAGAGAGTCAGAGAATACGATGCTGAAAAGGCAAAATAGTTTCAAATTCCTTGCCATGACCAACCAGGCTTGTATGATTGGACCTTGCCTGAGCCAACAGGAAGTCCCTGGGTGACTTTAAGCAGTGACTTACCGAATGTGCTGCAGATTTGATATCAATCTACCTGAAGTGTGGGGAATTGACATGAACAAGGCAAGACAGTATTGGGGTGAAAGAATTAGGAGGCTGCTGTAACTATCCCAGAAATGGACTATAATATGATGGCTTGGTTAGAATGGTGGAAGAGAAGGTCAAGGATTTGAATGATGGGATAAAACCACAAGACTTACTAATAGATTGGAAATGGAGAGAAAGGGCCAAGGATACCTTCCAGATTTTCTGTATTTCACAGCTGTATGGATGGAGTAGATGCTGACTGAAATAGCTAATTCAAGAGACGAAGACAGATTTGGGGAGAGGAAAAACAGTGAGTTTCATTTTGAACAAAATGGGAGAGCATGGGGCCACTGATACTTTGCATTCTACTCCACTGATAAGGGGACCTGAGGACTTCTTGTTTTCCAAGTGGTGGTGCCTCCCATTCTCCAAGCCTCCCTAGAGAACTTAGAGTTTTAGGAATGACTAATTTCTTCCTAGATCCCTAATCAGAGGAACTGCAATAACACAGTCACACTCTCACCCTGTTGGTCATATTTGCAATAGAGTTGACCCAAAGTTCAGAGTTACAGCATTTGGCCTTTTAATTTTCTCTTTTAAAATATACTTTATGCTTATTAAGCCCCTCTTTGGCAGTTGACTTAAGATGTATAATAAGACCTTTTTGCAGGAATAGACATACAGAGGCCAAACAGAATTGGGAGCCAAGACACAGCTAATCATTTGGGGTTTTCCACTGTTTATAGGAGAATCCCATCAACGTCCCATAGGAACACAGGAGTTCACGTTTCCAGTAATGGACTAGTTGTTTCTGGCTGAAGACCTTAAGAAAGAATTCCCTGTGAAATTTGCATTTGAGTTGCCCCTTGGAGTATGAGCATAATTTAGACAAATGGTGATGGGAAGAGAAAAAAGAAAAGCCCAGACAAAAGAAGTAGCATGGGCCACGGCAGTAGGAAGGGCATGTTTCCTCCCTTCGACATTCTTCAGAAGCCTCCACTTATCACTCTGTTCTGAGTACAAAACCATTATCCTTCCTTACTGTGAGAGAGTGAAGGCTGCGTGCAAAAAAGGTTTCAGCTCATCAATCTGGGACATGAAGGCACTGAAGACAAGGAGAAAGGGGAACTTAGAAAACATGTTTTATTTTCCACCTGCTTTCCATTCTTCTCCATCCACATATGCGCTCCCTGTCCTAGAACGGCCTGTTAATTATCCCCTAAACACATCCCCACTTTCCTCTCTCCCTACCGTTAATTATACTGCTCCCTCCGCTAGAAATGCCCTTCTGCTTCCATCACTTCTTATCCAAATCCTATGTCTCCTCTATGGTGCAACTCAAAGGTTAGGGCCACAGTAACCTTTCCTCATTCCCTAGCCAGAAATGACACCTCTCTTAAGCAACTTCCCTGTGTACTTCCTACTTAGTGTCTTGTACTTTCTAAGCTTATATTCAACCTTCTTGAGGTCATTCTTTGAATATTTGTTGACCCAGACTATGTACAATTCCTCCTCAGAGGTCCAGAGCAGCCTAGCACATAAGTGAAAGTTCTACTTATGTCAAAAAAATGGAGGACCAAGTCTGACTCTAGAACTCTTGGGTCCTCTTTCCAGTTTGATTGTGAACCATAAAACACACAGGAGTAATATAAAGCCAGCCACACCCACGAAATACTTCTTTTTCATAGTCTGGAACCTCAGCAAAACTTTGAGCATCTAGGGGGTTTATAACCAAATTTACTTTTGCTTTCTCTGCATTTTATAGCTTCATCTTGTGAGACAAATCACTTCTTTCCAGTATATTGGTAGTTTCTCTAAGGCCCAATGTGCTCTACAGGGTGGTGAAGAAAAGATCACTGTGACAGGGAAAGTCTTGTCCCTCTGTCCATTAGGTGGTCCAAGCTGAGATCTAAATGCCACTGTGTATGTGTGTGCCTGTATATATCCTGTGTACAAATGTGCATGTGTGTGCAAGAAAGGCATGTCTGACATAGGAGATGTGCAAAAACAAAGGTGTGTACATGGGCATGAGTCAGAGCCTTACCAGCTCAATCCTCTATTCTGGAAAATTTTGTTCTGTGCTCATTCACAAACTAAGAGAATGGGCGCACGCACACACACACACACACACACACACACACACACACACACACAGAGACAGAGAGAGAGAGAGAGAGAGAGAGAGTGCACACACGATGGGGGGGGTTGCGGGATCTATTCCCTAGAAATAATCACATTACTGAAAACTACCAGGAGTCATCATGTTTGTCTTTCTCATTTATTCAAACCCCAAACAGCCCTCTGCAGCAAATCACATTTCAGCGGGGCAGATTATTCTGTCTTTAACATAAACTTCTCACTGTATCTCTCTCAGGAGAAACCTCTCTAGGTAAATATAAATCTTATTCTAATAGCAACATTTGGAGAAGTAATGTTATTTGCCCTGATTTAAAGAAAACACAACATAGGCTTTAGCAAAGCTGATCCTTTCTTTAGAAATTAATCAAAAGTGCATAGTCAGAAGCAACACAAACGCTCCTCTGAGAGAGTAGAGTGCTGGGGTATGTGTGTGTTTGTGGTGGTAGGTCAGAGTTGGAAGTCTTGATGAATTGTTATAGCCTTCTAACCCTTCTCTGTGGAGGAGGAGTGGTCTCCCTCTTTTTTAGTCTTGTCATGTAAGTGGTTTCCAGAGACCATTTCATAAGATTCATACAGAGTTGAGAAAGATCAAATGGCCGTTTTTCACTGCACAACTGAGAATCTGCTAGTTTTGCCCCAAGGGAATATGAAAACCCAAACCAGTATTGACCTCAGCCTGTGGAGGTGGGCATCTCAGAGTGCTTCAAAGGAGCAGGCAATTACCTCCTGGAGGGCAGATGGGGTTTTAATGACCACAGCACAATGGGAGGTGAGGGCGAGGGAATGCAGTCTCTTTCCTGCCTGGCAGTCAGGCCTTTCTGACCCCATTCCATTTCTTGCCCCTGGGGAAAGGGAGGCAGAATTTGTAATCAGTGATTTAAAAAATAAACAAATAAATAGAGGGTCTAAAACACCACTTGCAGCTAGCAGGTTGACAGTATGGGCATTTCAGTCAGACTTGCTAAACTGCAGTCCCAACTGTACTGCATACAAACTGGGTGATTTTGGACTAAGTACTTAGCCTCCCTGTGTCTCAGTTTCCTCATTTGCAAACTGGATTGATAGAATTGTTGTGAGGATGAAATTAGTTAATATGTGCAGGACCTAGTGCCGCCTCTGGCACAGTGAGCTCTAGGAACTGTCAACCACATTATTATCATTATTTACAGTATTAATGAAACCCTCCATGTGAACATTTTTCTGTTCCATGTTCTTGTGAAAACCACATTACAGAAGAGGACTAAATGTATAGGTTTATACATCTCATGGGTTGCAAATAAACTGCAAAGAGCTCAGAATAGTAAAGACAGTGACAGTTAATCCTTCAGTCTCTGTGGTCTAGAATCTCTTTGGATCCAGGCCAAAGACATGCTGAAGCATTCTGGTTTTTATTAGATTAGTTGTGTAAAATCAACTTTTATGGTCAGAGGCCACTTTCCGTCTTACAGAGTGAAAGTGGGCTTCTAACTACATTTAGGATTGGAAAAAACATAAGAGAAAGAATCAGATCTAGATTTAACATTAATGGTCCACATTATCCATACAAGTTTTCTGTGGACTTCAGTTTCTCTATCCGTGTGATAAGGAGGGAATTGGCAATGGTTTCTGAAGAGTCACCCAGATGCAACAGTCCATTCACCATCCTTATGTTCTAGGTAGATTTTAGGTGGTGACTGAACTTCAGAAGTAGGCAATATCTTGGGGGTCACCCCAGTGGCCAGGACTCAGGCTAGAGAGGTGAGCAAAGAACCAATGACTTCGTTGGTTGTTGGCATCTCAATAGCTTCATTTGTGTCTCAGTGGGGCCAGCAGAAGGATGCCAGGTGGGAAGCTCCTGCCGATCCTTCCAGCAGAGCTCTTGCAGTGAGACTCCACCGTAACAAAGACCAATTAAGGTTCAGGAATTGACCTCTGTGGGTCAGCTAGTTTCCTCCAGAGGGCTGGTGGTTCTCAGACTTCTTCATAGCATGAACCTCCTTGAGGTCCTAAGGTGCCTAGATTCTGGTAATCTCACCTTCTAGAGGACACTGTTTCTCTGGCTTTGCTCTTTCCAGCAGCTTCCGGCAACTCTGCATTTTGTCTTCCTTATCTCAGAGCTTTTGTCAAACCAGAAGTGAAGCTCAGAGAGAATGGAGGCTGGCCCAGCTTCCACCAGGTTAGAATAGCCAGGTTGAATATTCTTAAAGTGGAAACTTCCCTGTCTTTCCATCTCCCTGAAGCCACTGGTTTCTCCTTCCTAACAATTTCAGAGCAGGATTTGAGAAATTCCATGTTTCAAACACAGAAGGAACACTGACTGCTGCCTAGAAAAGACAAGAGAGTTGAGACTGTTATCAGCAATCCGATAATGGATCATTCAGTAAGCCCTCAAACAAGAATTAAGCACCTACCACATACTAATAACAGTAAAGTAATCTTTGAGTGCAGGTTAGTTCTAGATATTATAAGACACACTACATTTTATCTCTTTACTATTTGTATAACCTTATAAATCTAGTAGTACAGTATACATTTTACAACTGAAGAAACTGAGGCTCTGATAACTTTAAGAACATACTCATAAGTGACACAACCAGGACCTGTCCCAGAGATACTATAAGCACAACAGAAAGTATGAAAAAGTAAAAGGTTTGATCCTTGTCTCCTAGAATAAATATACTATTAGGAACAAAGGATGTGGGCTCCACCTGCTTTGCTCTGTGCCACCTTTTAATGTTTTCATGCTTCGTGATAGATTAGAGATAATATTCTATGCAGATTATAAAATATGGGAGTTAGCCCACTCTGGTCTAGAAAGACAAACTTGAATGGACTTCCATCCAGGTTTTGGAGGATAAGGAGAGATACTTAGCAAGGGGAGACTTGATCAGGTGAGAAAAATAGCACTAGCAAAGGTCACCCAACTATGCCATTCAAGGTTCTATTTTCTTCTAGTTGTCCTAGACTACAGATGCAAATTTTAATTATGGAAAAGGACTTAGGGAAAAAATGCTTGGGTAATCTCTCATATTTAAAGCTATGGCTGGTCTAGAAGTCAAGGAGTTGTCTGCATAGGAACATGGTCCAGGAAAGAGTGTCAGGGAATGTTCTTAACAATATATCATTAGGCTCAAATTAAAGTCAAGTCAAATATTCCTTAGAAGTAGCTTCTTAAACGTTTTCACCAAGAGCCTTTAGTGTCTTCATAGAAAATATGAAGACACACCCCTAGTATGCTCACCTGTGTGGATTTTTAAAATTCATGCCATACATATGTAATTCTAAAATATATTTATGTTTATTTAAATCTACTTATGTATTTATTTGACAGATATTGTTGAGTCCCTGCTCTATTATGAGCTGTTCTATGCACAGAGGAAAAAGCAGTGAACAAAATTACTACAGTCCTTATCCTCATGAAGTTGCACTTCTGAGTTTCTTCCCACATTATGGTAGAAGATGGCTCCTTGGAGATGCATGGCATCCATTTGAGGCTTCCTCAGCATATTTCCCGTGGGAGTCCCCTAGCATATGCGTGCCCACATTTGAGGAGTGAAGGCCTTGGGAGACACTCTGACAAGCCATAGGAACAGGAAGGACTTCCCTATTTTACTTTAAAGATTTTTCTGCCTAATATGGGTATGATCTTTCAATGCTGCACATCAAAAAGTTTTATTCTCCTCTTATTAGCAACAGTCCTTAGGAAAAACCAAACCCTGCTCCTATGATCTCTCCTTGTTTCCTTATTATGTCTCTATTGGTCAGGATGCTTTGGCTGCCAATAAGAGAAAACCTAACCCCAAATGGCTTGAGCAATAAGTACCACAACATTCTCTTTCTCACCTAACATGAGATGTAGGATGAAGTATTTTCAAGATAATGAATTAAACATTCAAACAAGTGTCACCAACCCATATTATTTCTACCTTTCCTCTCCGCCACATTCAGAGAAGCTTGCCCTCTAGGCTCCTTTATGACCCAAGAAGACAATGTACTGTACTTTTAACTGTCACATGCCAGTGTCAGCAGGAGAAAGTAGGGTCCATTTTCTCTGTGTTCCTTTGGCTTGGTTGGTTGTTTTTAGAGGAAGACACTCTTACCCAGAAGTCCCCTCCATTTTCTTCTGGGTAAGAGTTCTATAGAATTCCACAGAATTCCCTTACATCTTCTTTGTCAGAACTGAGTCATGTGGCTTCCCCTAGACCAGTCTCTGGCAAAGTGAGTGGAATTACCATGATTGGCTGCCATGTGATTTAAAAGAAGCTGAGATACTTCTCTATGATGGAAGATAGACCTTTGACTTACTAAAGTTCTGTAAGCAAGGAAGAAAGAATTCCTGCTGGGTGTATAGTGAAGAGTAGCTGACACCGTGGTGTCTTGTTACGTGCTGAAGTACAAGATGGAGCTACCTGATAACATGTAAAATGAAACACATACATACTCATTATATTTATTGCTTTCTACATATCAGACACTGTCCTAGACACTGTAAAACACATTAATTCCATGTGGCCCAAACCCTGAGTTTTTCCTCAAAACCCCTCTTTTAATTTGAAATCATTTTTTTTCTGCGTACTTGCTATCTTGTCTCCCCAGCTGGAATGCAAGCTCTGGGACAGCAGCGATCATGGAACTCTTGTCCATTGTTCCAACATCTAGTGCGCACATGGAACACAATTGACATTCAGTGAATATTTTTGAGAAAATAAAATAAATGAATTATTTACAAGATGCAAGATTCTCCCTATCCTTCTATAGCCATTCTTCCTATTTTGCTTTTGGGAAAACTGGTCAATAGAAGTTAGGCAACTTGCTCAAGGTCACTTGAGGAGAATGTGGCAAAGTCAAACTTTAAACTGGGTCTGTCAGATCCCAAGTCTTTGCTCTGGCCCCAGTGCTACAACCCCCGTCCATGTGTAAGCGCAGTCTTTGATTACATGACTCCTTCTTCCTTCAGCAACTGCAAATCCTTTAGCCACTGAAAAAACTACAAATCCTTTAGCCACCCTAACTCCAGTCATACTCTCATCCACCTCTGCTTCTGCTCTTCTCCTGGTCTAGAACACTCTCGACCCACCTGTGCAGAGCCTCTCCCCACATATACATGTCCATGCCCAGAGTTCAGTCCAGATGCCTCTCACTTCCTGACATCATTGCCATTTATTCCTGGCATCCATTTTTCTATCCTCTACCTCTAGCTTAACTGATCTCCCCAAGGAGAATGTAGATCCTCAACTGCCTCATCACTTTGGGAGGCAACATAGAATAATGGTTGCAATCTCAGGTTCTAGAGTCAGACTGTGTGCAAATCCCTGCTCCTCCTTTTTCTGATTGTGTGTTATTGGGCAAGTTACTTCACTTCTTTGGGCCTCAGTGTCCTCATCTGCGAAATGTGGATAATCATGGCAGGTACATCTTAGAGTTGTTTTGAAAATTGAATTAGCATGTTTAAAAGTCTTAATGCAAAACACATAGTAAGAACTGTATAAATCTCAACTATCATTGTTCATTTTTCTTTGGTTCTTTCTCCAACAGTTCCAGGCACCTAAAGGATGTTGAAGAAATTCCTGCTAACATGAATTCACAAATTCTCTGCCTGTTTCCTCAGTATATGGTATTTCTCTCCTACTAGACTTCAAATTCCAAGGACAGGCATTGCTAGTGTTTTTTTCTTCCTCTGTACCCTTGCAGTATCTACCTGCTCCACGGGTACTTAATAAATCCTTATAGAAATGAACAAACTAAAAAGGCCTTGGGCTTTAAATTCTAATTTGAATTTCTTTCCTGGTTTTCTCTCTCCTTTAATTGTGCGTCTCTTCTTCCTTCCTGAAATTAGATTAAGCCCCACTGAGGCTAAACTGATAGAGTTTCGGGTCATTTTCTTAATGGATGCAAATTGACTGAAATCCTTTATTTCATGGTTACTGGCAGTTGGTGAGGCAGGTGACTGAGATGAAGATTTTAATCACTCCCAAAATGTGATATTGGCTTACAAAATGTCAGTCCTCCACTGCACCACAGAGTTATTTATGATGACACTACAACGAAGCGAAAGGGTCCCAAGAAACCTTAATTGGCCTTTGGCCAATTTCAGGAGCCAGACTTCCTTGTATTTTGCTGCAGAACTGGTACAATTCTCTGGAAAAAGAAGATCAGTAAGAGAGTTACAGAAAATGTCTCAAGACCAAATTTGTGCATCACAGATGCGTTAAGGAAGCTGGGGCCAGACCCAGCTTCTAACATGCTTTAATTTGGGAAGACCAGTTTCTTTTTAGGACTTGACTTGTAAAGGCCAGGGAAAGAGTTTCTCCCAACAAGGTTTTACAGCAGCTCTTTGGTCCACACTCTAGTGACAGCAGAAAGAAACACTGGTGAGTAAGAAAAAGAGTATAGTTGATTCACTTTGGGCAATAAGCTGTGTCCCCAGAAAGGTGAATTTAGAATTGAAATTTAACATGAGAACATTTCAGCTGAGGACATCCCAAGTGACACCTGTGCTTACACACATACAGTAATACCTCATTAACTTAGGACAGGGATGGCAAATGGGTTTCATTTCACATGACATTTCTGATCAATTATAGTGGTTGCCGAGAACACTGTGTTCAGAGGGATTTTCCCACTGTATCTCAGCTCAACGAGAAAGAATGCTATGACCATTCAGCAATGTCCACTGCAGCAGAGGCATAGGAAGCAAAGCCTACTTACCAAGTGTTTGCCATCTTTGACTTGGAATAGTGGGAATGGGGATGGAGTTATGTCCAAAATGTTGAAAAACCTATAAAGCTCTGTTTTGTTATTATTTTCAATTACTATTTTTCATATCACAGAGTAAACCAGATAATAAATATATATGTCCAAAGTTAGAGCACTTATTTCAAGTTTCCAATCAGTGTACTCTCCCATTCTGTGTTTTTTTTTTTGTTTTTTTTTTTTTATCATGGGAACCTAATGACAAGTTTGTGAGCAAAAAAAGACGGATCTATATAAAGTTGCTGCTTTTGGTAATGAAGGAGAGAAGCCTGAATTCCCAAAGTCTTTCTTGGCGAACTTCTCCTTGAATGAGATTCTCCTAAAGAAAACCCCATACACCCACCCCCTATTTCCATGAGTGGGTTTAGGAAGGCCCTAAAAAGAGAGATCTTGCTCATTCTCACCATTTACTGGAAACATCAACTGATGAGTAACTTACCTGTTTCTGAGAGCTTGAGATCTGCGTCATTGGTTCAGAATAGTAGGAGGAAACCTGAGAGCTGAACAGGAAAAAGGTCACTCCATCAAAGGCAGCTTAGACTTCACTACTGATATTGCCTGGGTGTTGGTTGTGACAGCCATTTGGCAAATCCATCCCTCCACTACTCTTCACAATGACAGCTTGAAAAGGGACTGGAAATAGTCTCCCTTCCCTGAGTAGAGAGGATGAGGGAAGACAGCACAAAAAGAGACAATCTCTCTGCATATTTTGTGGAAATCTTCAGTCTAATGAAATAGGCACCATTGATGCAAGAGAGTGGGAGGTTTGTGTACGTGTCTGAGCCTAGGGTGTCAGAGACTGGCACCCTGGAGTAAAGACAGGGCAAAGGTTTCTAAAGATATTTCACTCTTTTCAAAACCTGGCCCTGAATGTTTCAGTGGAAGTCAAGGGATAGGAGAGGGGTTTTCTGAGAAGCAGCAGATGGAAGTCCCACACTCTGGCTGATCTGCTCCCTTTTCTAGCTGATGAAAGCATGACGACTTCTTCAGCTTCACCTAGAAAGACATTTAGAAAAAGTCAACTGAGTCAGACTGGTGATCAGCTCAGAAAAGTCAGAAAAGTCCTCCTCTCTGACTTCCCACTCTGACATCAGTAGCTTCAGAATCATCCCTCATTTCTAACAAACTTCCTGAGGAAAATCTGAATACTTTTTCTGTTCACCTCACAAAGTGGAAAATTTCTAAGGAGTATAGGGAGGGACCACAGTCTAGTTGAAAAATAAGCTAAACTCAATTAATTTACATAAATACATTGAGTTGCTTTGATATCATAATTAATTATTGGTATGTAAAGTGGAGTTTGTCCCTGCAGACTGTATCACAGAATGTGCCATGCGAAGTTGTTCTAATCTTGCTGGAAGCCTGGCTTCAAAGCAGTAGGAGGTTGCTTATAAGCTCTTTGAGAACAGAATCAAGGCTGATACTGCTCTGTTGGATAAACATATATTCATTTGGTAAATATTTATTGAGTAACTACGGTGGTTGTTCATGAGTATACACATGGTGCCTAAAAGTGAATGCAACAAACAATGCCTCTTTTCACAGATCTTACGATTTGGTTAGGGAGAGACAAATTGTAAGCAAGTAATCCGACAGATAAAGAAGATCATTTCAGGTGGTGACAAATGTTATATTGTACTATTTTTTAAAAAGTAAACAAGATAAGATAAAAAACAGGAAGAGAGACCTCTTTAGATTGGTAGCTCAGGGAAGAGCTGATACCTAAATAATGAGGAGTCAGCCATCATTCCTAGTAGAGGAAATGGTGAATTCAAGGTGCCACAGATGGGTCATCTAGGCAGGTGCCAGCAACAGAAGGAAGTCCAGCATCACCAAGACCTTGTAAGCAAGAGGGAGAAAGACTGAAGAGGAGAATGGTGGAGCAGAGAGGGACTTGATTTTGAATCTGAGCTCTATTCTAAGTCCAATGAGAAGTCATTGAGAGGATTTAAATAAGAGAGTCACGTGACCTGATTTATATTTTATTTTTTATTTTTTTGTGTGTGTTGGAGTCTCACTCTGTCGCCCAGACTGGAGTGCAGTGGCCGCTAACGGCCACCGCAGCCTCGATCCGCTGGGCTCCGGCGATCCTTCCTCCTCAGCCTTCCAAGTAGCTGAAACTACAGGTGTGCGCTACCACGCCCGGCTAATTTTTGATTTATTGTAGAGATGAGGTCTCACCAAGTTGCCCAGGCGGGTCTCGAACCCGCGGGCGCAGGCAATCCACTCACCTCAGCCTCCCAAAGTGCTGGCTGATTTATATTTTAAAAGACTACTCTGACTTCTGTTGGGAAAAGGATTATAGAGAGTAAGAATGGGTGCATCTTACATTCTCCTTCAAAATCTGGGAAAGGAGCAGGTGAGAGTGTTGGGCAAGAGTAAGTAGTCAAGAAATTAGCTGGCCCATATCCATTGGTAGGACAAATTTCTATCAAAAAATACCTCATAATACAGTAGCTCAGACAAGACAGAAGTTTATCTCTCATTGCATAAGTCCATAGGGGAACAATCCAGGGTTTGCAGGATAACTCTGCCCTACAAAGTAATCAAGGACACAGATCACTGAGTTTACCCAGGCATGTCTAGCCTGTGGCTTCCATCTGGATCCCAAGCAAATTCTTTAGTTTTACCATTTCCCAGCCACAGAAAAGGGGGCAAAAGAAGAACTACAGAAAGTGTCTTGTCAATGTTTAATAACTAGCTCTCTGAAGGGAAAAAAATGCTTAATTGTAGCATTGGCTGTTTTTATGGTGTAAATACTTCTACCAGAATTTATTTCAAACTACCAATTTGATCTCACTGAACTCAGAGTCAGAAAGAGATGCATACGATGGGGTCTCATAGGTCAGTATGAGCTGGCTCCAGCATAACACTGGCTCAAGGAGAGAAAAACAATCCTTTTTTGTTTTAAAAGCTTTTACTCTGAGCTAATTCCATATGGCAGCATGACAGGGTATAGCATACTCAAGATCTATACACTATACAGTTATGGGAAAGCCACACATTGATTAGTGGAAAAGCGTCCAAAATTTGACTGAAAATCACCGAAAAGAAAAATTTTAAATGATAGCAATAGAACATGGAGGGAGGAATTTTTAGGGTTGTAAAACTATTCTGTATGATATCATAATAGTGGATGCATCTTATTATACAGTTGCCAAGAATCTATAGAATGTGCAATGCAAAGAGTGAATTTTAATGTAAACAATGAACTTTACTTAATAATAATATATCAGTGTTGACTCATCAGTTTTAAGAAATGCAAGATGTTAAGAATAGGGGAAATTGCAGAAGATGGGAATTGTATTGGAATGGAAGTCTGTGCTTTCTGCCAATCTTTCTGCAGGCCTAAAACTGCTCAAAAACATTAACTATATTAATTAAAAATGTATGTAGGGAAAGGATCACTATATGTATGCATGTAAATGTGAAAGTGTGTGGCTGAGTACATGAGTATGGGTGTGTTTGTTTGCATGTGTGTGTGTGTTGAGTGATTAGGTAATAGGAGGGACTTCATAGATTCAGTGGCAGGAGGCCTAATCGGCCCACTGTCCCACCTGTGAACCTCAGAGCTAACACTGTAAGCTCAAAAAGCAATCCTATGAGGGAAACACCCATCTTGTCTCTGCCAATGTAGCACCTTCCTCAATGAGGGCTCTAACTAGGGACTTCCTAATGTGAGCCTATCTGAAACTGCACTTTCTTTGACTGCAGACATTTCCAGAGAGAGGTCCACATCAGGGTTCTATTAGTCTTTATTCCTTTACTTGCAACTCTTCTGTCTAAAATTGTATTGGAATTAACCATAATTGTATGTCCTAATCTTGGAGGAGAAAGGACACCAAGATGGAGCATGATAGGAGTCACTATCTAGTTCGCCTCTTGTTCCTATCACAAAGACAAATAATTGTAAAGGATCATCCATATTATGGGTCATTGCCTTGTTAAGCTATGGTCTGGCCACGTGTTCTTTGAGTTATAACCAGGCCATGTTTTCCTAAGCTTTGGCCCCCTCCTCTATTTTAGGGAGGTGAATTTCCTCTCTCCCTCTCTCTCTCTCTCTCTCTCATTTACTTTCTAAATAAACTATATTTTTCAATTTAAACAAAAAATAAAATTACAAGATGATTTTCAAAGAAAAAAATCTATATTATGTCCCAAAATAGCCAGTTTCCTTGCCTAGATGATGGCCCTCCAAAAATAGCCATATCCTAATCTCCAGAACCTTCTATGTCCTTATATGGCAAAAGAGACTTTGCAGATAAGATTTTAAGTTAAGGATGTTGAGATGGGAGATTATCTTGGATGTGTCTAAATGGATACAATGTATTCACAAGGGTCCATATATGACAAAAGGCAATACGGGACAAGGGAAAGCACAGGAAAAGAGAGTGTTTGGAAGATAGAGGGTAGGTCTTGAGCCAAGGAATGCAGGAAGTCTCTAGAAGCTAGAGAAAACAAGATAACTGTTTCTCTCCTAGAATGTCCAGAAGGAATGTAGCCCTGCTAAGCCATTTTAGGATTTCTGACCTCCAGTACTCTAAACATGTTTTTGTTGTTTTGAGTCACTAAGTTTGTGGTAATTTGAGGCAACAATTTGTGACCCAATGGGAAACGAATGCGTATCTCCAACCTGAGAATCTACTGTCTCCATATTCAAACTCTCCAGGTATCCTGTCTATTGATTCTTTTATTTTAGCGCCTACCTTAAACCTGTGTCTTCTGGAGTGAACCGTGAGTCCTGAGAACTCACACCACACTTTTGTATTCATTCTTAGTCCCTGGCACAACCACTGGCTGGAAAATTAAGATACTTGATATCCATTTGAATTAATGAATAAATAAATGAATGAATTTTGTTGTCCAAATTTATTTCATGCTCAAAAGGATGTAGTGGGATTATTTAATTTCTATTTGTCTGTTTGTTTGTTTCAGTTATCTATCTTCTGTCCTTCAAGATACCACCCACACACACACTATTTTGGTGGCTGTTAGCTGTAAGTACACATAGATTCATTTCTTGTTTTTGTGATTTGAGCTTTTTATGGGCCTCCATTTCCCAGGACTTCCTGCTGGTAAATGGACATCGAAACTCTTTTTTATGTAGGTATCAATCTAAACTAAAATCAGATGGGAAGCTCTACAGAGTCTCAAAATATACAGCTCTGGGTTGAGGTCAAAAAACAGATAGTGACTGTATCTGGGACAGTTTGCATGTGGAAGTAATAAAGAAAACCTTGAATCTGGTCTTTGTACTGTCCTGTTGGGTTTATAAAGAGAAAAAACTATTCCCAAGTTAAAGATTGTACCCCTAACCCAGCCATTCATCTTAGATATGCAATGCCCCAGGTCACAAGGGTACTAGGCAGCAAATTACAAGCAGATGAGATCTTAAAATGGAAAGGCATATCAAAGGATGTCTCTTTCTGAGTGTAGGTCATAAAGTCTAAAAGTATCCAAACAATGAAATACAAAGAAATTTAGAGACCAATAGTTCAACTTCTCTTTACAGTTGGGTAAATGACTTCTCCCAGGTCTCAGTTTTCTTAAGATCACATGGGTGATAAATGGCTGATTAAAGCCTTAGCAGCTTGAGTACAGCAAGGATGGCACATTTGTTTTTAATTCGGGATGTTTGGAATAAATAAGTTGATGAACTGAACTGATCATATCAACTTCCTAAATATTAATACTGAATAATTTCACTCTTTGGTTCTTTACATGTTAGTTGAACTCATTCAGCAGAGAACATACACACACACACGCACGCACACACACACACACAGAGGAATTCACTGGGGAAGGTTGCTACTGCACAGAGGTGACAATGCTAAAAAATCAACACTTCTCATCCTCATCTCTCTTTGATTCCTTTCCATGAAGTTGGAAATGCCAAATGTCAAACATTTCCAGTTACTTAAGTCCCACAAGATGGAGCTTTTATTTCTCAGAGAGAACACTAAGCAGGAGACTTCAGAGAAAGCTCTATTTAAATGTCTCAAGTTGATTTGCTTTTCAATGGGAGCAGAAAAGAGAGGAAGATACCAATTAAACTGAACCCTCAGGCACAGTCATTTCATTACTGGTTTATGTCACCCGGGAAGCTACCTAGGACCCCTCCACTGTGCTAGAGCTCATCTCCAGCAATTGCCCACCTCTTAGAATAACCTCCAGGCTAACAACAGAACATTATTTCAATCGTTCCAAATGAGACCTCACGGCCAGTAGCCATTGGTATTTCTGTAGGGGTTCATTTAAGACTCATTTCTTACAGTCATAAATGGGAAATCTTACCTTAGCTTAAATACAAGGAAATGCCCCAAGCTCATCCATCTCTAAGGATGACTGGTAGAGTCCACTTAATTGGAAGAAAGGCAGGCATATTGTGGCTTTGAAGTTCAGTTGTCTTCTGTACAAACTGTACAACACCATTCTCATGATGCCCAGCTTCAATCTTAAACCACAACCCATGCAATAACTGGAAGAGAAAGTTCACAGAAAAAGTAATACACATGGAAAAATTTGATCTCACTTGTAGTCAAAGATGTTTAAGTTTACATATCAGTGGAAAACTATTCTTTCATGTAAAATTTGAGAAGAAATGTATATATGTATGTGTGCATGTATACATATTTTTTTTTATTTTAGCTGACATGTAGATAGCTAGATAGATATCTCAGTTCTGGTGAAGTTAACATGTAATAAACATTCTCATACTGTGCTAGTGAGGGTTTCAATTAGTTCAACTATTAGAAAGTAAGCAAGTCATTTATATCAATATTGTTACAAAGATCCTTTGGATTAGGTATGCCACTTCTGAGAAGGTATTTTAAGGCAATTACTCACACTTAATGTACAAAAATCTTCAAAGCAGTAATGTCTAGAGCAGCAAAAATAATAAAAAGAAACACTTTAAATAGCTCCTAGATAACTATGATACACCTACATGACAGAATATTATACAGCCTTTAAAATGATATACAAACTCCATCTTAACAACACTGTAAAAGGCAAATATTGTCATGTTAAATTTAAAGAAAAGGATAGAAATTATATACTGTATGCTGACAATAATTTCTGGGGGGGGAAGCCTTGAAGGAAGGTAAGTACATCAAAATACAACTGAGTTGTAAGATTCTGAAAGATATTGTTGTTCTTACTATTTTTTATTTTCCAGTTTTCAGTGAGCATATACTCAGAAAACTCTAAATAAAAAATAAACTGCATTTTAAGCATAAAACTAAAAGTACAAAGAAAGAGGAGCCCATTTGACCTCTACTTTGGGGAACATGAACTATAAAAAACTCACATCATATTTTAATCCATATGCAAATAAACTCGTTTTCAAATGGAGATATTCATGAATGTGAGTGTGGCAGCTGGAACTAGTACTTTGACATATGCCTATGCCTGCAGGGCTATTAAAGAGAGGATTTGTGATAATCCTGTTGACATAATCCAGAGAACCTTGCCTATTCCAGAGCTTAACTTGAACATAAAAATGTTATAGAAAGACAAACAGCAAGTGGCAATTTAGCAATTAAGGGGATTGCTGTAAATGGATTGGGGGATGGGCTTGTTTACCTCTGTTTCCAAGATTTCAGTAACAGATTCCTTTGGAGGGTGAAATGGAATAAAGCACTGCAAACTAATATTTGTACTGAGAAACACTAGGGTGCAAGAAATGTCTCCTTTGCCATTTTAGAAAGGTTAGAGCAATAAAACGCCATAATAAAATGCTTTGGAATCCCTCAGAGTTGCATGCATCATGGAGCAAATTACAGTCCTGGCCACAGAATGATCCTTTGCAGCATTGTTGAGGTAAGACTCAGGGTACGGGGCCTTTGCTCACATCCAAACCCCAACCATTTTTACCACAACCAATTCAGGCAAGTTCACTTTAGCAGTTGTGTCTTCAGGAGACAGTGCTGCCTTCCCTGCATGGTTACTACCCCCACTGAATCTGCTCAAACTTGAGACTTTTAATAATATACTTTGCCATAAAACATATAGGGCAATAGAAGACAAAATATTTTAGGAAGTCACTAAAGAAAAAATATTTATTTAGAGAGTATTCTGCTTTAAAGACCCACTACACAAGTGCATAGTATTGGGCTTGGAGAGAGAACTAAGTTTCAGAACAAAATCTGCACACACCTTGTGTTCATCAGTTTTTCGCTCTGAGACTCTTTTTCCATAACTATAAAAGGGAGACAGAGGGGGCAGATAGGCAGGGCAGCTTGGACTGAATTTGTATTAATGAGTTCTGAATTCCATCACAAGGTTAATGTTCACTGACCATAAGAGGACGAAAACTCTTGCTTGGGGGAAGTATCTCGAAAAGAAAGAGACTTGCAAACCACACAACAGACTCTGCTAGCATTACCCACATAATTGATTATTAAAGTTGATGATGCTGCATAAGACTCTCTGGGGACTATGGTTTAAACCACACCCAAAACTCAATTGTCCAATTTGAAGCACTTCCCTAAGAAACCAGAATCAATTGCTCTGTCTCCCAGCTAACCTCAAACTGCACATTACTCAAAGAATCATCCCTGAGCTCATGGTAGCTGATGGTCAGTCTGTCAGCACTGGGCCAGTCCTGTTTCAGATTCAGGCTTGGAAACCCACTTCTTCTTTGGGCAGAGAAGAAAGCTGCTCACCCGGGCAGATCATGGCCCTGCCTGCTGCATTAGCTGCTGCTGCTGTACTCAGAAAGTCCTCCTTTGAGATTAAAGCTTTGGCTAGTTTCCAGGCCTTTTCCCATCTCTCCTTCAAGCAAGGACTCCTGCTTGACAGCAATAATCAGTTGATTCATCAGATTAGCTGTTTTCCTCAGCTGTAGTGGCTGGTCACTAAAGAAGCCAAGTCACTATAATTTGGAAAAAGCAATATTTGGTAACTTGAATTCTACTCTAAGCTCTGTTGCTGCCTTACTAAATATACTTAAATGAGTCATTTATTTCCCTAGACCTTAGTTTTCTTTTCCAGAGAATATTTTGGCCTATTCAGAGGACTTTTACTATTTTGTTTTGTTCGGCTTTAACTTGACTCCAGGGCCTTTGTAAACCCCATGAAACTGTGTACAGAATGTGGATGTATGTACTTTTTTCTTTCAAAGGTTCCACATCCTCAAAGAAGAACTGCAAAGTCTCAAAGAGATGTATAATCCAAAATCGATTAAAAGTCATTGCTTTCAGCAGATTCAGAATTTGCACACAGGAGGGGCTTAGTGGCAGCATGCTGTTGGCAAAACAATGGTCTTGAAGCTGTTTGCACAGTAAGGACGCTCATTTTATTTATACCATATGAAGCAGATCAATACGAATAGCAAAATCTTTCAAAGATGCTTTCCATTGGGCTAAAAAAACATGCTGTTTGCCCATGTCATGGCTGTTGTTTTTCACCAATATTATTATTAGTATTGAGGCCCATCTTCAGCTCCAAGGTCTTGAAATGTTTTATACTTTCCATTTGAGATTATGAGACATGAATTCTGAATTGTACCCCACATCTTTAAAGTAAAATTAAAATTAAAAAAGAGATAATAAGACACGGAGAAGATCCAAAGAATTAGATGCTTCTTCAAGGAAGGCAAGACCAGGAAACCAAAGGAGCGTATGTGGAACAGAGGCAGGCTACCCATAAGGTCAGAGAGTCAGTGAATGGCCAGCTCCATTGAATCTCCATCGTTTCTTTTTTTTTCCCCAGCTCCACTGTTTACTGTTCTGTTGGATCAGAAGTAGTCTACATCATTTCTCTAAGCCACAATTTTCCTGCTGTGATATAAGGACCTATATTCTTATTGAAGCAGCTCCATAAATTTGAAGATATAATATTGTCTCTTTGTGATGTGGATAAAAAATCATTAGACGTCCTCTATAACCTTCCTAGTATGTGATATTTTCTATGATTTTACTTCCAGGTTTGTCTACTTGCTTCAGCATTTTGAATTTGATCAGAACCAGCTCATCCATTCCTTCTTATTTTTCTCAAATACTCAATTGCTTTTGTTTTTTGTTTTTCTTTAAATAAAAATTTTTTTAAAAAAAGAATCTGCTTCATTTCATGACTGTCTCCTTAAAAATCTCCTTCTCACAGATTGGTTGTAGTGAGAAACTGCCAGGGGAGGGAGGAGCACATCTCATCAACAAGGGTACCTGCATAGTGAGCATTTGTATACCTAACCCCAAATTGTACCTCACATATTAGAAATTAATTTTTTTTTAAATCTCCTTCTTACCTTTCTACCACGTCTCAATCTCATTTTATAAAAATACAGCAGTAACTTCACCAGCCTACTCTACTGGCATTGGGTAAATTCAAAAAGATGGTAACAAACTGCCAGAAAGGAACATTTGATTACATCTACATAGTCACCATGTTTTAAATAATGACAGCCTCCATTTCAGACTTAGATGTCAACTCTCCTGGAAGTATTAACATCATGATTCCACAGGAAAACAGACAAAAGTCAGAGAATAGTATTACTAAACCTCTATTTGGTGATGTGGAAATCGGCGACATGAGTGATTGAACATCATTAAATAAGAGCTCTTGTTCCCCATAGGCCTCCCTGGAGAACTGCATTAATTCAGAAAACTTAGTTGGAAAAAGGATAAATCTTTCCTTGAAAGCATAAATGTGCCAAAGACTGTGTTTAAAATCTTCATGGGCTACTGTTCATCTATAATGACCTCCCCCGGGGAAGTTTCCCAAGAGGTCAGGGTATCATTGCATGGCAAATACTTAGAAACTCAGAATAGTCAATGACTATTCAACATGATTAACATTTGGGTTACCTTCCAGTGATCACCATGAAAACAAAACCACCACCAACAAATCCACCACATTAGCTACTAGGCACTCAGTGAAACATAACACTGTAAGCAATTTAAATGTCCAATGTTAATAAAAAGATAGGTGAATTATGGTATGTCCATAAAGTAATTATAACACTGTCAATGAAAATTATGCTCATGAAGAATATTTAAGGATGTGAGATGAAAGCTTATGGTATGTTAAATGAATAAAGCAATAAATTGAATATAAATAAAGCATGATTCAAAGTATGTTTAAAAAATAATAAACTTTCTAACAGATAAGCACTAGTAATATTTGTTGTATCTAGTCTCTTTCTATATAAATGACTTTTTTTTTCTTTACAATTCTGTTTTTAAAAAATGTAAAAGTAAATACTGTACTAGTATTTTCCAGAGAAACCAAAATAATACGATATATCTATCTATCTGTCTGTCTATCTATCTACATATCTATCTATAATTCAGTCTGTGACCAAAGGCCTGAGAACTAGGAGAACTGATGGTATAACTCCTAGTACAAGTCTAAAGGCCCAAGACTAGGAGCAACACTGTCCGAAGGCAAGAGCTGATGGACATCTCAGCTCAAGAAAAGAGAGAGAATTTGCCCTTTCTTTTTCTTTTTGCTCTATTCAGGTTCTCAATGGATTGGAAGATGCCTGCCCACATTGGTGAGGGTAGGTCTTCCTTAATCCATCTACCTATTTAAATGTTAACCTACAAGAATAACTACAGAACACTAATGAAAGAACTTGTAGAGGCCACAAACAAATGGAAAAACCTTCCATGTTCACAGATTGGAAGAATCTACAACATTAAAATGACTATACTATACAAAGTAATCTATGGATTCAACACAATTCTTATCAAACAACCAATGTCATTTTTCACAGAATTAGAAAAAACAATCCTAAAATCTATATGGAACCAAATAAGAACATGAACAGCCAAAGCAAAAAATAAAAACTTGAAGTATCATATTACCTGACTTCAGATTATACTACAAAGCTGCAGCAACCAAACAGCATGGGACTGGTACAAGAGCAGACACTTGTACCAGTGGAACAGAACAAAGAATTCAGAAATGAACCCAAATACCTACAACCAACTGATCTTTGACATAGTTGACAAAAACATACACTGGGGAAAGGGTGCCCTATTCAACAAATGATGCTAGGAAAATTGGATAGCCATGTGCAGAAGAGTGAAACTGGATTCCCACTCCTCACCATACACAAAAATTAACTCAAATGAATTAAAGACTTAAATGCAAGACCTGAAGCCATACAAATCATAGAAAAAAACTTAGGAAAATCTTTTCTAGACTTTGGCTTATGCAAAGAATTTATAACTAAGACCACAAAAATAAATGCAACAAAAACAAATAAGTGGGACTTAACTAAACTAAAAAGCTCCTGCACAGTAAAAGAAATAATCAACAGAGTAAGTAAGCAACCTACAGAATGAGAGAAGATATTCACAAACTATAAATCTGACAAAAGACTAATTTCCAGAATTACAAAGAAGTCAAACAAATCAACAAGCAAGAAACAAATAACCCCATTAAAAAGTGGGCAAATGACATGAACAGATATTTTTCAAAAGAAGATTTATACAAGTGGTCAAACATGAAAAAATGTTCAGCATCACTCATGTTCAGGGATATGTAAATTAAAACCACAGTGAGATACCACCTCACCAGTCAGAATGGTCACTATCAGAAAATCAAAAACAATAGATGTTGGTGTGGATGAAATAAAGAGGGAACAGTTATACACTGTTGGTGGGAGTGTAAATTAGTACAACTTCTATAGAAATCAGTACAGAGATTTCTCAAAGAACTAAAAAAAGATCTGCAATTTGATTCAGCTATCCCAGTGCTTGGTATCTACCCAAAGGAAAAAAGATCTCTATACAAAGAAGACACCTGCACTCGTATGTTTATCACAGTACAATTCACAATTGGGAAGATGTGAAATCAACCTAAATGCCCACCAACTAATCTGTGATATACATACATGGCATGTATGTATGTGTGATATATATATGTATGTATGTATGTATTTACATGCCATAGAATATTCTTCAGCCATATATATTTATATAAATATATACATATGGCTGAAGAATATTCTATGGCATGTAAATACATACATACATGCCATAGGGTATTCTTCAGCCATAAAAAAATAATAAAATAACATCTTTTGCAGCAATTTGGATGGAATTAGAAACCATTATCCTAAGTGAAATAACACAGGAACAGAAAACCAAATACCACATGTTCTCACGAATAAGTGCAAAGTCATATAGAATGGTATAGTGGACATTGGAGACTTTGAAGGGGGAGGGAATGGGGGACAGATAAAAAATTGGCTATGAGATACAGTGTGCACTACCCGGGGTGACAGGTACATACAACCTAGACTTCTTCACCACTACGCGATGTATCCATGTAACCAAAAACTATTTGTACTCTTAAAGCTATTAAGATTTTTTTAAAGAAAAAAACTTGGAAAAGAACAAACAAAATTTTTTTTTTTAAACGTTAGTCTCTTCCAGAAACTCCCTCACAGACCCACCCAGAAATGTTTTTACCAACTATCTGGATATCCCTAGCTCAATCAACTTGACAGATAAAATAAACTATCACAGATACCATGCTAATGTTCTTTCTGATTAAGAAAGAACTTCTAAATGTAAATATCTAGAAATAAAGAGTTCTTCTTAAAATAAGGAGAACATGCATCTTTATTCCCTAGAATGTTAATCTGCCACATCTGATTAATGCAATGGAGGGTACATCAGGTCTACTACTGAGAGAAACTTCTGATTTCTTGCCAGCCTTCTCTCCCTTTGTCCTATTCCTAGCCAATAAATGTGGGTGCAAGTAAGACACCCAGAGTTCCCCCACTCATGATCTCCTAATGGCCTGTGGGGTGGAGCATCATCTGTTGCTTGCATTTGGAAGTCAGTTTGAAGTAGTATCACATATATGGAACTGAGAATAAAAACAGTTTCAGAAGCAGGATTCCATGTCCACCATCAATGGTCACTGAGCCTGGCTTTGCATAGTCCTCTGCCAGGAACATATTATCTAAGTCATAGGTACAGGAGAAAGTACAGGGTGAATCCTAGCAGATTCTAGCTTTGTCTGTTATAAGCTATGTGGCCTTGAGTAGGTGATTTAACCTCTCTTTCAATTTTCTCATCAGGAAAATAATATCTACCTTCAAGGGTTGTTGAAATAATCAAATGGGATGACATGCATAATTTGTGGCCAGGGACACCTGTGTGCTGTGGCATCAATCATCGCATGAGATGCTTAGCCTGTTGCTATCTGCTGTGAGACCATGTTGATCATAAGGCAGGACATCTGTCCAGAGGAGCAAAGGGCCCACTGCACAGACATGTATCAGACATGAAAAAAAAGGCTCTAATTTGAGATATCCAATTAAGGACTCAAGTTAGAGTTTCCAATTCTATTCAGACTAAAAAACACTAAATAAAGACTGAGTTGGTCAGAGATAAAGGAAGTGACATTTGAGATGGACTTTGGTGACTGGGTAAGAAGAGTATTTTTCTCTATCCCACTAAGCTAACATATTTATTCTTGATAAAATGTTCCCAATGTGACCATCTTGCAACCCCAGGTCTAATGTCATACAAAGAAGGAGTCAAATTCATTTTAAATATTTGTCTTTCCCATCCTCCTTTCTTCTCTTCCTTCCCATCCTCTTCCTCCTGAGGGTCTGAATTAGAGCAAAAGGAGGAGAAAGGAGGAATTTGCCTTTTTTGCTTTCTGCCTGCCTCCTTGAACTAGGACATGTCATCTCATCTTCTCTGGCTCTTGCACTGGGATTACATCATCAGCTCCTTGGCTCTCAGGCCACTAGATTCTGAATGCTCTAGCTTGCAGATGGCAGATCATAAGGCTTCTCATCCTCCACAATTGTGTGAGCCAATTCCTCTAGTAAATCTCTGCCTCTATTTTTCTGGAGAACCCTGACTAACACAGAGAGGCTATGGCACAAAATGGGGTATGGAAGACCACCTGGTTCTCATCCGCAGAAACTCGGATGTCTTACGAAGAAATTGAGACTTGAATTAGCTGGCAGTAAGGGGCTGTGGGAGGATGCTAAGCTGGTGCATAACACAGTCAGATGATTGCATTGGAAAGATCACTATGGATGCCAGTCAAAGGCAGGGAGATCAGTCAACCAATCAATCCAGGGGAGGAAAGTGAGACCCAGCAGGGCCATCTTTTTGCCAGACAGCATTGAATGCCCACAGTATGGCGGATACTTAACTGACTGAGTTGCTTAATGAATTGCATAAAATGCAGGTATTTAAAGAAGATGGGTACATCATCAGGGTTTGTTTGCAGGGAAGCCTTTTTCAAAGCTAGCATGCACTTATTCATCTCACCATTCATCGTTCATTCAGTAAATATGGAGTAAGCATCTCCTGTGTTCTAGGTGAAGATTTGACTGGAAATGTAGAGTATTGAACTTAGCTCTGCCTGTGCTCAAGGCACCTGCATCTTAAGAAAGAAGTGAACTTTTTTTAAAAGCATATTTTTTATTATAAAATTGTGGTGTACAGTTAAGGGTTAGGTATACAAATGTACATCATTCAGGCACCCTTGTTGATAAGGGTTGTCTCCCCGTTCCCAGACAGATATTGACTATCGTTAATCCCACCTCCCTGCCCCTCCCTACCCCCCCATATAGTTTCCCACCACTGTCAATCCCTTTCTTATAGTGTTATGACAGATGTTCAAGGTCCACTATATGAGTGAGAACATGTGCTACTCAGATCTTTGTTTTTGTGAGAGATCATTCAGTATTATAGACTCTAGTTCTATCCAGGTTGCTGCGAAATTCATGCTTTTGTTCTTTTTTATGGCTACACAGTATTCCATCGTGTATATGTACCACATTTTTTTAATCCAGTCCTCTTTTGATGGACAATCCAGGTTCTTGCTATTGTGAACAATGCTGCAATAAACATTCGTGTGCAGGTATCTTTTTGGTAGAGTTGAGTTCTTCAGGGTATATTCCCAGTAGAGGGATTGCAGGGTCATATGGGAGGTCGATATTTGGAGCTTTTAGGAATCGCCACACTACTTTCCACAGAGGTTGCACTAGTTTACACTCCCACCAACAGTGTAGTAGTATTCCGTTTTCACCACACCCTCTCCAGCATCTGTTATTTTTTGAGTTATTGATAATGGCCATTCTGACTGGAGTTAGATGATATCTCAGTGTAGTTTTAATTTGCATCTCCTTGATGATTAGTGAGGTTGAACATTTCTTCATGTGTCTGTTGGCCGCTCGGATGTCTTCCTTTGAGAAGTGTCTGTTCATATCTTTTGCCCACTTTATAATGGGGTTGTTTGTTTTTTTCTTTTCAGCGTGTTTGAGTTCCTTGTAGATCCAAGATGTTAGGCTTTTGTCAGACCTGGAGTTGGCAAACAGAGAGTTATCTGTATTGGAACATTGTGATGGAAGCCCAGAAGAAGAATGGCCACTCCAGTTTAGGGGGAAAATCTTCCCAGAGTGGAGGGTGCTGAGCAGCAGAAATCTAAAGGATCAGGGGGAATTAATCCACTGAGAAGCAAGGAAGGGTACCCCAGGGGGAAAGAATAGCAGAAACAAAACCTGGAGACAAGCAAGACAGCAGCACAACTTGGGAGACACTTCAAGGAGTCAATGTGACCAAAATGTAGGCTTCAGTTCAAGAAGGGGTGGAAGAAAAGCCCAATAAGATATAATGGAAATTTTTTTGAATTTATGTAAAGGAAGCAATGAAAAGGGAGAAAGGATGTTGATTAAAAGTTTATTGTGGATTTTTCCAAATTTTGAATTTCCTGTTGCCTACTGCTTGGCAAGGTGATTACCGTGTGCCAAAGGAGAAAACCAAAATGTTTTGTTGTTGCTGTTGTTGTTGTTTTGGTGGGGAGTTGTTGTTGTAAATACCACACTGATGAATAAATATATCTGGTTCCCAGTGGAGGCTTTCTATTTTCTTTTCAGCACATGCAGTTTACATCTCAAGATGTATGGCTGGGGACATTCCTCTTTCTTCAATTTGAGCTCATCCTTTTCAAGGCTGGTTGTTACTCACCCAGGCAGGACTACTTTTCCATGGGTGATTAAATTGATAGAGTCTCCCATGTCCTAAAATCTCACCTGCCATAAATTCCAAGCAGCAAAAAGAAATTCTGTCATTATTAACTAGAGGGACTTTATCATAGGCATTTTCAGAGTTTAGAGAGAACACAAAAAGTTGGGGCAGCACTGAGGCAAGCTAGAGCCTCCAAGAACTCATACCTGGTATCAAATATGGCAAGTATTGATTATCTTCCCCCTCTAGTAATTACACAATGCACCAAGATGCTGATGTAGCTCTTCCTTTGAAACCATTTATTGGTACACAGCTAAGATAGGAAGCCAGGGACATCTGGATAATTTGAAATATTCCTGCTTCCCCCTGCAAAATGCATGCAAAAATTCATCAGTGTGTATTCTGCAGATCAAGGGTAAAGAATGGATGCCTGATCTGCACCAAACATTTTTATGATCTTCTGCCTCTGGACTGCCTGTGTAACTTTAGGTAATCTGAACAGGGAGAAGAGAAAATCCACAAAAATCAACCTGTTAATTGTGCCTTTTTCTTCTCTACATATACAGTCTGTCATAGATCCTGGCACATAGGAGTTTTTTGTTGCTTTTTGTTTTTTTTTTCATTGAGGATCTTTTTGAATAATGACAGCTTCACGGGCAAGTATAAATGGACACAGGGTTAGGAAGTAATTTAGGTCAATTAATTTTAATTATTTTTAGCCATAAAATCCTTTCTTTCTCCCCAAAAAACTTTTATCTTACTTGAACTCTCTAATTAAGCCAGGAGTGCCTCCAGCCACATACACCAAGTGTCTATCCTATTGCTCCTCTATCCTATTGCTGCAGCTATTAAAGATGCTCCAAGATCCAAGATGCATCCTGGACAGCATGGATCAGAATCCATAAAGGTCACTGCACTGAACATATCTCTGTCTTCAATGTCCTCTCTCTGGATGGGCTTTTCAGGTGGTGCCAATCATCATCACACTCCCTTTCATGCCCTAATGGAATCTAGTACTACCTCGGTCCTGCAGCCCATGAGAAAAGAAGGGAGGGAAGGAGAGTAGATTAGTATCATGTACATTTGGGTTACATTAATTTCATCAGTGTCATATAGTCAATAGAACATGTTTATTAAATAATCTGTGCTCTGTAGAGTTAAGATGTAAAAAAGTTTTTCTTCCATAGATGTATTGAACGATGTTCTCCCAAATCTTTCTTTTTTCCTCTATTTATACCTTGGACATGCTCTATAACTTTCTAATCTCAATTTTAATCCTTAATCTCATTTTCAATTTAATGCCCATTTCACCAGATTCAAAGCTAACCATAGTCAGAAGAATCTGCAGGGAGAGGGAGTATGTTCTGCCTTTTTATTTCTCTTCTTCCTTTTTTTAGTACCATTTTCTCCTCTGCTGTGCTCAAACACAGCGTGCTAAGAGGAGAAAGAAACAAAGAGTTTTTCACTTAATTGGCACCGTTGTTGCCTGCCTAGAATGTCATTGCACTCATTATGAAAGCCTTCCCAATACAGACTTGCCTTGAGGTTCATAGATAAGTTTACTGGGGCTCTGTAAGGGTCCTTTTCTCTGCACTGGGGAAATACACCCTAATTTAACATCATATCCACAGTCTCTTATGCCAGGTGTCACCACGTTCATTGGCCAGTAAGGGTTCGATCCCAGGAACCTTTCCAGTCCAGTTGACTTATGAGAAACTCACATATACTTGGCCATGCAAGTTGCCCCATTGAGAAGGCTAATCTTTCACTTACCAATCATCCACTTGCAACTCTTTCCACCTTTCTTCTTCACTACTCAAACAGGCACAAGAGGCAGATCATCAACTGCACTAATTAAGCAGACTTCCAGCCAGAAATTGTGATTCCTGTCTCCCTCTTCTTATGGGTACCATCCTCACCTAAGGAACGTTTCTTTCGGAGCACAGCATCCCCCTTACTTTGGATCTGACTGCGATCCTCTCCATCTCACTGAGCTAAGTAAGGCTGACAATTCACTACTCCAACAATTTCACTCATCCCACATCATATATCCCACACCCAATTGTCAGATTTACATAAATTCACACAAAATGGAGAGAGATGATAAGGTGATAGACATAGTAGCAGAACCATTAAAAAACCCTGAGAGGCATTTGCCTTTTAGATTATTTTTGGCTCATCATAAAACTTGGGGTACAGAACTTTGCCATTATTTGTAGATCCTAATTGTCAATTCCTAAACAACCGTAAAAGTGCCACTTAACATTCTGTTATACGACAAACATAGTGTTAGTGACTTCAGAGATTTTTTCCAAAGACAGATGATAGATGATTCTTGCCCTTCAAAGGTTTATAAATCAGTTGGGGATCAAAATATATATACACCTCCATGCGTATATGTACACACACATAGATATAAACATGCATGAAATTTTAGCAAGATAAACCAATAAGTTATGGATTCTTAGGGAGTTCTAGGAGCAAGGACTACATTATTGATGCTGTGGTTGAAAGGAAAATAAAACCCCACGGATTGGGTGATCAAAAAGGGGTAGAAATGAAATTTTACACTGAAAGAGTACTGCCAAGGTCAGAGTGTGGTGACAGAAGAAAATGTGAGCAGGGCATTTTTAGGTGGTAGACCTACCATCAGGCTGGCCTGGGAGGAACACACAGGAGACTCATAGGCCATCACGATAGGAAAGCCTCAGTTGCCTAGCTGCAGTGTCTGGACTCTATTCCGCAGGCAGCCGGGGTCTTGAGCTAAGACAGGACAAGGTGAAGGCAGAAGAAGTTGAAAAGGCGAAAGGCAGCAAGTTCAAATCTGTCCTTTAGTTCTGTCTACACTAGAGTTAGGGAAGTGGTTTTATTATTTCTGCAGTAATCCAGAGATCATCCCTGATGAAAAGTCTGGACAGAATAGTGGATAAGCCAAATCTCAGCATTCTGTTTTTCCTTCTTCTTACACCTAAATCCACACATACTTCTTCTCCAGCCCTGCTTTCTATTATGTGTACTACCTAATGGTTGTGACTCAAATCAAGCTCAGTGTTTTTTTTCAGCACTGCATAGTTGTGTTTTTTTTCAGCACTGGATGCTTGCGCCATGCAGCATAAACCTTCACAGGGCTTTTCAGGACTTGACAGGGTGACACCATGTCAAAAGAAGAACAGGACACTGAGGAACACAGGGATGATGATATTATAAAGATGTCTAGGCACATGCCCAATAGGGTTGCTGTTTTAAGTCACTAAGGCACACAGTTCTTTGTCAGATGTTTGAGATACTTCCAGTCATATGTGATTCTGACTTCCTTCTCTCTGGAAGTTCGGATGACCAAGGGCTGTGCCCATTTCTTGGACAGAGCTGTCTGGAGCTCTTGGAGACCATAAGCAAGATAGTGAGACAGAAAATGATAGTGGCATAGGCATTAGCCCAGAGCTGTTTGGCCACTTGATGAATGAGGCTGTTTCTAGATTCCTTGATTCCAGAAGTTTTGGACATTGGGCATAATGGTAGCCACTAGCTGAATACAAGGCATGGACTCGTTTCCAAACTAGAGATTCTCTCTTTCCAAGGGTAGATTTGCTCTGAACTAATAATTGAAGATGTAGTATCCCCTCACCTTTTGATAAAAAGACTTACTCAATTCCTTGAGTTGGGCTTCCATTGCCAACTCAAGAAGGGAACAGAGAGGCCACACTGCTGAAGTATAATTCCTTAGACTCACGTATAAAATAGCCAGAGTTGAATTTTGGGAGCTTAACCTGGATCAAGATCAAATTAAACTTCTCTGATTTGTTACTACTGTAAATAGGAGGTTCTAAACTAATTTTTTTAACTAGGAAAGATAGATTTATTAAAGAAAATATACACTGTGAGGGGTACAATGGGCAGAATAATAGCAAGAGTGTCTGCTGTCTGCTATGGTCCTAAATTTTAGAGACAGAGCAATGTGTGTGACAGACGAATTCCTTTTACTACAAGTTCCTATATACAGAGAAAAACCCAGGTGTCTTTTATGAGGCATCTCAAGTGGGATAAACCTAAGGACAAAAAGAAATACATGACATAAAAATCTAAGTCTTATGAGATCTGACAAGTTCACGAACTTGCCACCATGTGCTTACATTGACAGCACTGTACAAACAACTCGGTAAGGTTTCATAAAACGTTGGTATATCAGTGTCTCACAGCTGTGATCATGTTGACATGTGGTGGTATCTTGCTGAGTGGCATTCACTGTTGTTGCATGTTTTGGGGTGCTCTCGTGAGAATGTCGGAGTTTAAATTAGAGCAACAAACATTAAATTTCTTGTTAAACTTGGCAAGAGTGGAAATGAAATAAGGGACATGTTAGTCCAAGCTTATGGGGATAATTCCATGAACAGAATGACAGTGTACAAATGGATTAAACATTTTTTCTGAGGAGAGAGAAAGCATCACTGATGAAGAGAGGTCAGGATGGCCAGTGAAGCGCAGAGGTGACAAAAATATTGCAAAATTTCATTGAATTGTGCATCAAAATCCTCAGCTGACTGGGAGGAACATGGCAGGCCAAATAAACATTGATAGAAATACAAGAAAATCTTAACTGAAAATCTTGGCATGAGAAAGTTGTGTGCAAAATGATCCCAAAGGAGCTCTTGCTTCAGACAATGCACCAGCTCACACAGCTCTGTCTGTGTGAGAGTTTTTAACCAGTAACAAATAACTGTATTGAAACAGCCTCCCTGCTCACCTGATCTGGCCCCCAATGACCTTTTTCTTTACCTGAAAATAAATTAAATATTGAAAGGAAGTCATTTTGATGGCATTCAAGATATCGAGACAGCTCTGATGGCCATTTCAGAAAAAGAGTTCCAAAAATGCTTTGACGGGTGGACTAGGCCCTGGCATCAGTGCATAACTTCCTAAGGGAGTACTCTGAAGGTGACTGTAGTGATATTCCGCAGTGAAGTATGTAGCATTTTTTATAGGATGAGTTTGCAAACTTAATTGCCAGATCTCATAAACTGTCTACAGTAATTATATTTTTAGTGATGACATAAATATTTTTATTTTGATATTAGCATGTGTATTGTGGGATAAAGCAAATAAGCTCTAATTTGATATTCTAATTCTATCATCCCAAGTGTCCTTGAGAACTGGGATTCTCAGTATGGGAGAAAGGAGATAGAATTGTGAGATAGAAAAGCACATAGTTCTGGATTTAAAGAAGTGTCAGTGTGAACTCAAGTTGTATTTTATTTTATTTTATTTTAACATATTTTTTATTTTAAAATTGTGGGGTAGAGTTAAGGGTTAGGTATACAAATATACATTGTGCAGGTACCCTTGTTGATGAGGTGTGCCCCCCCATCCCCAGACAGATATTGACTACCGTTAATCTCACTGTATTTTATTTTAAAACAAACAAAACATAATACATTTCCTAATTGTATGCAATTAAAAGATATGGAAAGGCCTAGAAAGACTGAGCACCTCTAGTGCCTAGATTTTAGTTTTAAAGTACTCTTTCCCAATAAAGAAAATGAAGGCTCCTTGGAGCCAGTTCAAGACCAGGAGAAAAGAATATACAAAATGAGCCTAGAGCATCCTGTCGAGTCAAATAGTTACTAACAATAACCACTAGGATCGTGTAGAAAAGACTCAAAAGCCAACTTAAGGCCAACTAATCAAAGTTAAGACAATTTGTCTTGCTATGAATTATCACTGTAATAGATTAAAATATACTAGATATGTTTAAGTTCATGAGTGCATAATGATGATTTAAAAAAATAAAGATAAAAAACTAATTGATCTTAATTTAAGGATGTATGTGAACCGAGTCTTTATTTTGAAAACTGGTAAATAGAAGAAAAGAATCAAGCATATATTTTGCCTTTCCTATACAAACTGCATCAGAAAGCAATCAAATGGTCAATGTGGGGAAGTTCCCCTTTATAAAAGTATCACCATTTGCCATCTCTCATGAATTAATGATACAGATATTGATCATCGACAACTGATAACATAATGAAAAGAGACTACCAGGCATCCTGTAACTCTAAACTGAAGAAGAGTCATCCACCTATGGAATTGCCAAAAACAAATTCAAATCCAATTAAATCTCTATATCTAATTGACAAGAAATATCGAGGACAAAAAAACATGACACCATGGAAATATAATCAAAAAATTCCTGACTGTGGCAAAAAGAACAAGATGCCTCAACATACACATTTTAAGGTTGTTTTTATTTTAAAATACTGAATAAATAGATATAAGAAACATATAGACTAATTAAATTTTGACTCTACTTCAAAAATGTTTTTTAAAATGTTTATAAAAACCTCAAATTTGATTTATGATATTAATGATATAACTGAACACTGACTTGATATTTGATATTGACAAATTATTGTTCTTTTGCCATGGTAATAATATTGGGTGGGGATTAATACCTTATCTTTTAGCCATACTGTTTTAGCCTGAAGGTTTCTAAAAATAGAGCCTTAGACAAGGACCTAGATTCCGGTAGTTTATTTGGGAGGTTATCTCAGGAAGCAAAAGTGAAGAATCCGGAAAAGTAAGACAGAGAAAGAGCAAAAGTCAATTAAAGGGTGTGTTACCAAGGTCACAGCAGCAGACATTGGAGAACTAATTCTATGCCGACCTCTGAGAAGAACAGAAAATGCCTCTAGATTTGTCTATCTGAAGGATGGAAGTCTGGGACATTATCTCTGAGCTCCCATCTTCCACTGAATGAGTTGATAACTCCTGTGTTGATAATTCCCACATATTTCAGAGAAGGCCCTGAGCCAGAAAGTGGAAATGCCCATAGCACACATTTTAGGAATGGCATTGTCACTATCCGAGAGAGTTGGATCTCTGTAGAAACTTCTGCCCCAGTTGAAACTGAAATCGGAAGTGGACAAGCAGACGTGGTACAGGAGCACCTACTGCAGATTAATGTTGTAATATTTACAGACAAAATGTTCTATGCCTGAGACTGGCTTTCAGATAATATGGAGGGAAATGCATGAGCATATCGATGAAAATGAGAGTGGCCAAGAGTGCATTCTTGTTAACCTAAGTGAAGGGTACATCGAAGTTTGTTATACTATTCTGTATACTTTTGTAAATGTCAAACATTTGCCATAACAAAAAGTTAAAAAAATAAAGAGCCAGAGGAAGGGAGGAAGGGAGGAAGGGAGGGAGGGAGGGAGGGAGAAAGGAAGGATGGAGGGAGGGAGGATATGAAAGATGGAAAAAAACAAAAAAGAGCAAAGGTCCTGGGATCAGAAATTTTGGCTTCACTAAATTGGGAAAGAAAAAATAACTCCTCCAGGTCTTGGTTTTCATTCCTTCCTTCCTTCCTTCCTTCCTTCCTTCCTTCCTTCCTTCCTTCCTTTCTTCCTTCCACTCTTTTCTTTTCTTTTCGTCAGGGTCTCACTCTGCTGCCCAGGCTGGAGTGCAGTGGCAGGATCACAGCTCATGCAACCTCAGCCTCCTGGGCTCATGAAAATCCTTCTGTCTCAGCCTCCCTAGTACCTGGGACTACAGACACACAACACCATATCCAGCTAATTTAAAAAAATTTTTTGTAGAGATGAGATCTTGCTATGTTACCTAAGCTGATCTCGAACACCTGGGCACAAGCAATCCTCTCACCTCAGCCGCCCTAAGTGCTAGGATTACAGGTGTGAAGCATGGCGCCTGTAATTGGCTATTCTCACCTAAAAAATGGAGCTAGTGAAAGAACCTACTTCCTAGAGTAATAATGAAAGTGCATTCATTGTATCAGATAGTCATCCACACAGTAAGTGCTCAGTAAATATTAGCTATCACATCATTAGTGTGAAATGTGGAAACTCTATGTCTAGAGAGAGCGATAAGGGTTAAGGATTAAGCAAGCTTAATCTAGTTGACCAAGGAGAGTGTCAAAGGCAAAGTGATCTCATGGTAGTACTGTGATTCTACCCATTTAACATATTTTGAAATGCTCAGAAGAAAAAGAAAATACAGCAAACTCTGTGCTATACATGTGCATCTGAGGAAGACACTGGTAATTGAAATATGCGGACTTGATTGCTCATCACACATCCAGTGTTCCCCATTTAAGAAAAGTGTGGGATAATATCCACTGTCCCCCTCTCAGAAGGAGATCCCACCCTAGTTACCTATTTAGAGGCTAAAGAAAAAGGGCATAGCCTGCCATCTGGCATGAAGTACTTCAGAAATGGTGGTCATATCAGAATAATTATGATTGTGTTGCTGTGGCTATTTCTAAGAACTATTTTCCCCTCCTGGCATTGAGGTCACATCACCATGAATCTTTAGCCTTGAACTCTTAAATGAGATCATCTTCTTCTCATCTGAATGCCTTCCAACCTCAAATGGTCAGCATGAGATTTGGGGGAAAAAATAAATAATTTTCTGAGCTATTGAGCACTATACGAATAGACCCTTTTATTGGAAAACCTTGATGAGCCAATGTTTATAAAGTAAAAGGCAAAACTTTCTCAGTCTTCGAGAGTTAACTGGAAACCACTTTTTATTTCTACCTTTCCAGCAATATTTACAATGTGCATCAGCCCAGCTTGCTGCCTTAGGCGGTTTAATTCTTGAACACTTTTACTACATCACATCTCAGAGTCATCTTTCTGACCATCTATAGCTCTTTTCAAGAGGCACCAAAGCACAGAAGTTGTCTGACTTCATAATACTCCCAAGGAGTAAGTTTGAGTAATCAATAATACATTTTTTTCTTGTCATTTCCTTTTATATATGAAAAATTGAGTTCCTGGAAACAGTTTGGTTATTTGAACATTCTAATTAATTAAATGTTTTTTTTTCATTTCACTTGTTTATATAAATCTGTGTTAACTCAAATATAAAAATCTCTATAAGTCAAGTCCAAGTTCATATTCAACCATTTTAATTTCCCAAATGGATATGTCAGAAATAATGTCTGATTACATTTATTGACTAAATCTTGTCGCCCATATATAATTGAGAAAATACTTCTTCATGTAAAAGTTCTTAAGTTTCTCTGGGCTACAGCACTCCTTAAGAATATAATTAAAGCCATGGACCTTCTTCTCTGGAAAATGAACATGTACACAGGCAATATTTATTTGTTTCTTCATCTATCCCCTAGAGCACAACCATGGATCCACAGGGGTTTCAGGAGCCCCAAGCTAATAATAGCAACTGGTTAAATACTTCATTGTTGAATGGTTAAATACTTTTGTAAAAGTGATAATATGGATACTTCAATGATACAAGTATAAAATGATTATTCTGCAGTCCATATGCCTCACATAGAAGCCACTCTTACTGTATTTAGGTTAAATTCACCAATTTCTCATATTAATTAAGCAAAGATAAACTCTTTTTGTTTATAAATGGGTCCCCATTGGAAAGCGTCCCTATCCTTCTTAAAAGATTTAATTAATCAAAAGAAGACAGAAAAAGTAGAAAAGGGGAACAGAAAACAGATGGACAAATAGAAAACAAATGGCAAAATGATAAACTTAAATCTAGCCACAATGATTACCACTTTAAATGTAAATATGCTAAATGCTACACCTAAAAAGTAGAGGTTGTCAGATTGAATTTTTTTAAAAATTAAAGCTCAACTATAATCTGCCTATATAAAACACATTTTAAATACAAATACAAAAATCCTTCTGTCTTTTTACTGTATGGTATAGTAAAAAGTTGGGAGATGATATTTAATGACAACACTAATCAAAATAAAACTGGTTTATATTAATATCAAAGTAGAATTTAGAGAAAAGAATATTATCAGGAATAAAGGTCAATTCATAATGATAAAGGTATGAATTCATCAACAGTACAGAATCATTGTAAATATTGATACATCTATGAAAACACATAAAACAAAAACTGATAAAACTATAAGATAAGCAAATTCAGTTTTAGTTGGCATAGTTCAATATAAGAATTTGACTTGCTATTTTTTTCTCAATGAATAGAATCAGTAGTCAAAATTTAAGAAAGATATAGAATATTTGAACATCACTATCAATTAACTTGACTTCATTGACATTTAAAGAATTTTCCATTCATCAACAGCAGAATGGCAGATGACATATTCTTCTTAAGTATACATAGAACATTTGCCAAGATAGACCATATTCTGGACCACAAGAAATTACAACAACTGTAAAGGATTTAAGTTATATAAAACATCCTCTGAACACAATGGAATTAGAGACTGATAACAAAAAGATCTTTGAAAAAAAAGATCTTCAAATATTCCAAAACTAAATAACAGACTTTGAAGAAAACCATAGTTCAACAAATAAAGCAAAGGAGAAGTTTTTAAAAATATTTTGAGCTAAAAGAAAATAAAACATACCACATTAAAATGTGTAGAATACTACTAGAAAAGTATTTAAGGGGCAATTTTTAGCATTAAATGACAATATAAAAAAGAAGAAACAACTCAAATTAATGGCCTCTGCTTTCCCCCTAGTAATATATTTAAAAAGAATGAAAAGTAAGCAGAAGAAAGAAAACACTAGTGATCAGACTAGAAAACAATTAAAATAAAGAAGTAGACAAAATTATCTATAGCTCTACAGGTCATTCTAATCATAATTCTGATGAATTCCTTTTGTGAAAGTTGATGTTGATTCTAAAATTTATTTGTCAATTGAAAGTATTCGTAATATAAAAAAACTCTGAAAAGGAAAAAAATAGAGAACTAACATTGCCTAATTTATAGATTAAGATAAAGATGTGTGCTCCAGCAAGATGGCGACGGAGCAGCATGATCTGTGAGACCCTCTGCGAAAGAGAACACTCATAAAGACCCTAGCTCTCTCCCAAGGGCTGAGGCTCCCATCTTCCTCATCCTGCTCTTCACAGGGTGCTCAGCCACCACTATCACCCACCATCACTACTCATATATCACAGCGGTCTGGGCTGCTCCTGCAGTCGCGGATGCCACCACTGCAGTCATTCCCAGTTCATGCCTGAAATGACCCACAACTTCAGACCATGAAGCCCCCACAAGCAGGATCTTCTGAGATTGCCGCTGCCTGGCTGCTGCTGCCACTGCCACACCACCCCTAGCCCAGAGACAGGCCTGTGGAACTCTCCCTGTGTATGGGGAAGTTGCCACAGCAGGTCACGGATTCGTAACCAGCTCATTCCCCTCTGGACTGCAGTCGTGAGATAGCACCACCTGCTGGGGGACTAAGGTAACAACATAAAAACGGGAATGGCAGAGGCTTATCCCTCTTGATAAATAGAAAAAGCCAGATCTCAGTAATAGACTGGGCAGGGGCACATATCTGAACTGTTCTTCACAGCAGGCCAGGAGCAACTGACCCCAACTGTGAACAATTCTATCAACCTGCAAAGACAGCTAGAAATCAGAGCTGAAAGGACATTGGACTTAAAGGAAAAATCTCAGAGTGTGCTTGGTTGGTTCTGTTAGTCTGCTGAATTTAATCTATCCCTTTTCCCTTTTTTTTTCTTTCTCCCCCCCTTCTTTCTTATTTTTCTGTAAACCCCATCTTTGTATAAAGGAATAGAACACCAATAAGGGGTTTGGTCATTGTGTACGTTAGCATCAGTATATGTTTTAGCTTTTTATATGGTTGTTGGTTAGTTTTCAGTCGTGGTTATTGTTTTTCTTTATATTTGTTTCAGTCTTTGTGTCTCTTTTCACTTACCAGCTGGTACACTCATCTGTTTTCCCTCTTACTCCACTCTCTCCCCACCCCCTCCTCCCCCCGCTGCCTGCTCCATTCTCTTCCCTCTGTTAACCTCATTTTGCTTTCAGGGAGTAAACCTACAACCCCACTGCATGGACAGACACCAAGGCAGTGGGAAGTGAATTTCAGACTATCCATACACGTGTTGGTGGATACCAGGATCTGCAGAGAGATTTTTGAATCACAGTTCCCCTCTTTATTAAATCAAAAAACTACAAAAAGGACTGCCCTCAACCTACAGTCCAACTCCAGAACTGAACAAAGCAAGAGGAAATACATTAGGAAGAATAGGAGATTGAACAAACAGAACTAAAAGAAACCCTCCACCCCTGAATAACAGAATTAAAGAAGACGGGGAAGTGGAGGGAAGGGAAAAGAAGAGAGGAAAAATCTGCACAAATGAAGAAAAACCAAAAGAAGAATATAGGGCTCACACAGACCCCTGGAGGTCAGACACTGAAAAAACAGACTTTGGAACACAAACAATGAAGAGCCCCCAGAATGACAGGTCACAAGCCAACAACCCAGACATCAAGGCATTTATAGAGAGATTTTTAAAAATTGAGGAGATAGCCAGGCTCAGTGGATCAGCCTCTAATCCCACGCCTTGGGAGTCTGAAGTGAGTGGATTGCCTGAGCCCACGGGTTCAAGACCCACTTGGGCAACTTGGTGAGACCTCATCTCTACAATAAATCAAAAATTAGCTGGGCATGGTAGCGCGTGCCTGTAATTCCAGCTACTTGGAAGGCTGAGGAGGAAGGATCGCTGGAGACCAGCAGGTCATGGCTATGGTGGTCAGGACTGGCCACTGCACTCCAGTGTGGGCGACAGAGTGAGACTCCAACTCAAAAAAAAAAAAAAAATTGAGGAGAGACAAGAGGAAAATAGGAAGGAGCTGATGACAGAAATAACAGCAGTAAGGAATACTGTGATGGAAATAAATAACAAACTAATAAACATGGAAAGCAGAATTAGCCAAGCAGAAGAAAGAATTCAGAACTTGAAGACCGAAATACAGAACTAACCCAAACTGTCAAAAACATAGAAAAGAAACTCAAAAAGTCAGAACAAAACCTTCAGGAGATGAATGATTACTTCAAGAGACCCAATCTAAGAGTAATTGGCCTTCCTGAGGCACAGAGAGAGTCGGAGGTCACACTGGAACAAACATTTCATGAAATCATTCAAGAAAACTTCCCTCATCTCATCAGTGATGCAAAAATTCAAGCACAAAAGATTCAGAGAACCCCTGCAAGACAACCAATAAGTAGACCAACTCCCAGACACATAATAATTCACCTAATCAAAGTAGCTATAAAAGAAAAATTCCTAAAGGCAGCAAGAGAAAAAAGCCAGACTACCTACCAGGGAAGATCAATTAAATTAGCAGCAGATTTATCTACAGAAACACTCCAGGCTAGGAGAGACAGGTGCTCTATCTTCAAGTTCTAAAAGATAAACAATTTCAACCAAGAATAACCTACCCAGCCAAGCTAAGCTTCATTAGTGAGGGAGAATTGAAATCTTTTCCAGATATCCAATCCCTAAGATGCTACGCTGCCACCAGAACACCTCTACAAGAAACACTTAAGAAAGTACTGAACAGAGAAGAAAAGGAAAAAAGAACAACAACATTCTTCACAAGAGTACAGGCAAAAGATTAAAAACACACATGAACCAACTTCAAAACCAAAAGAAAGACAACAAACAAACAGGAACAACAACTCTGTAAGAACCTTATGGCAGGATCAACTCTTGCATTTCAATAATTAGCCTAAATGTGAATGGACTAAATGCACCACTGAAAAGACATAGACTGGCAAAATGTATAAAATATCACCAGGCAACAATCTATTGCCTTCAAGAGACTCACCTCAATAGAAAAGACACTCACAGACTCAAAGTAAGAGGATGGGAAACACACTTTCAGGTGAATGAAACACAAAAGAAAGGAGGAGTAGCAATCTTAATTTCAGACAAAATACCTTTCAAGCTATTAAAAATTTAAAAAGATATAGAAGGCAACTACATAATGATAAAAGGTTCAATCCATCAATAGAAATATCCATCTTAAACATATATGCACCCAACATAGGAGTGCCAACTTTCATAAAGCAGCTTCTAGGTAAACTAAAAAAGATATCAACTCCAACACCATCATAGCTGGGGACTTCAACACCCCATTCACAACCCTAGACAGATCATCAAGACAAAAAATCAGCAACAAGATCCGAAACCTCAATGTGACTCTTGACCAAATGGACTTAAATGATACCTACAGAATACTCCATCCAAAGACCACAGAATATACATTCTACTCATTGCATGGAACGTACTCTAAGATCAACCACATACTTGGTCATAAATCAAGTATAAGCAAATTTAAAAGGACCAAAATTTTACCATATACCTTTTCGGACCACAGTGGAATAAAAACAAACATCAACACCAACAAGGTCCCCCTAAAACCCACAAAGACATGGACACTAAACAACATGATGCTAAACAACTCCTGGGTCAATGATGAAATCAAAACAGAGATTAAAAGGTACCTGGACAAATGAAAATGACAAAACATCTTACCAAAATCTCTGGGACACCATGAAAACTGTAATAAGAGGGGAATATATATCCCTACAAATGCACATGAAGAAAATGGAAGGATCACAAATTAACAGCCTAACAAGGCACCTAAGGAAGTTGGAAAAGCAAGACCACAAAAATCCTAATTTCAGCAGAAGAATCCAGATCACCAAAATAAAAGCCCAAATCCAGGACATAGAAGACAAAAAGATAATACAAAAAATAAATGAAACAAAAAATTGGTTCTTCGAAAGGATAAACAAGATCAATGGTCCCCTAGCTAGACTGATCAAGAAAAAGAGAGAGAAAGCCCAAATAAACACAATCAGAAACATAAAGATGAAGTCACATCTGACCCTGAAGAAATACAAAAGATCATTAGAGACTACTACATACACTTGTATGGAAACAAACTTGAAAACCTTGAGGAAATGGAGGACTTTCTGACATCACAACTGATCATAAAACAAGAAGAAATGAGACCCTAAATAGACCAATAACATCAGGAAATTGACTACGTAATAAGAAAACTACCTACCAAAAAAAGCCCTGGTCTAGATGACTTTCCAGCAGACTACAAGATATTTAAGGAGGTTGATACCAATCCTACTGAAGGTCCAGGTAATTGAAAAAGATGGAACTCTCCCAAATCATTTTAGGAAGCTAACATCACATTGATACCCAAGCAGGTAAGACCCAACAAAGAAAGGAACTACAGGCCAATATCTTTGATGAACATAGATGCTAAAATTCTCAACAAGATCCTAGCAAACCGGATTCAACAACACATCTCAAAAATCATCCATCATGACCAAGAAGGCTTCATTCCTGGGATGCAAGGCTGGTTCAACATTCATAAAACCATAAATGTAATTAAATACATCAACAGATGTCAAAACAAAAACCACATGATTATATCATTAGATGCAGAAAAAGCTTTTGATAAAATCCAGCACCCCTTCTTGATAAAAACCCTCGAACATCTAGACATACAGGGACCATACCTTAAAATAGTAAAAGCATCTACAGGAAACCCACAGCCAACATACTCCTAAATGGACAAAAATTTGAACCATTTCCCCTGAAAACTGGAACAAGACAAGGATGCCCACTCTCACCCCTCCTGTTCAATATAGTATTGTAAATCCTGGCTAGAGCAATCAGAGAAGAGAAGGCAATCAGGGTTATCCAAATAGGAAAAGAGGAAGTAAAGTTATCTCCCTTTGCAGATGACATGATCGTGTACCTTGAAAACCCATAAGAATCTGTCAAAAACCTCCTTATACTGATAAAGGACTTTGGCAAAGTCTCAGGATATAAAAATAAATAAAATAAAAGTCTCAGAATATAAAAGACAATCGTATTTCTTTACACCAATAATAAACAAACAGAAACCCCAATAAAAAGGACAATTCCATTCACAATAGCCACCAAAAAATGAAATACCTTGGTATCTTCCTAACCAGAGATGTGAAAGACCTTTACAATGAAAACTACAAATCACTGCTCAAAGAAATCAAAGATGACCCAAACAAGTGGAAAGATATCCCATGCTCATGAATTGGAAGAATCATCATTGTGAAGATGTCCGTCCTACCTAAGGCAATCTACAGATTTAATGCAATAACCATCAAATTACCAGCAACATTCTTCTCAGACCTAGAAAAAACAATACAGGAATTCATATGGAAACACAAACAACCAAGAATAGCCAGAACAATTTTCAGCAAAAAAAAAAACAAAGCAGGCGGTATCGCAATACCAGACTTCAAACTTTGCTATAAAGCTACAATAATCAAAACAGCTTGGTATTGGTACGAAAACAGGCATATAGACCAATGGAATAGAATTGAGATTCCAGAAGCTAAACCTCAATTTCTCAACCAACTCATCTTAGACAAATCCTCTACCACATACGACTGGGGAGAGGATAACCTATTCAGTAAATAGTGCTGATCACATGCAGAAGACTCAAACAAGACCTCTATCTGTCCTCATACACAAAAATTAACTCTAAATGTATCAGAGACCTAAATGTAAAACCTCAAACCATAAGAACCTTAGAAAATGCAGGACATACCCTTATGGAAATTGGAACTGGCATCCAATTCCTGAACAAAACCCGAAACTCACAGGCCATAAGAGATAAGATAGACAAGTGGGACCTCATTAGACTGACAAACTTCTGCAAAGTCAAAGAAACCATCAAGAGAGCAGGAAGACAGCCCACAGACTGGGAAAAAGTATTTGCCAACTCCAGGTCCGACAAAGGCTTAACATCTTGGATCTACAAGGAACTCAAACGTGCTGAGAGGAAAAAAACAACCCCATTATAAAGTGGGCAAAAGATATGAACAGACACTTCTCAAAGGAAGACATCTGAGCAGCCAACAGACACATGAAGAAATGTTCAATCTCACTAATCATCAAGGAGATACAAATCAAAACCACACTGAGATACCACCTAACTCCAGTCAGAATGGCCATTATCAATAACTCAAAAAATGATAGTTGCTGGAGAGGGCGTGGGGAAAAGAGAACACTGTTGGTGGGAGTGCAAACTAGTGCAACCTCTGTGGAAAGCAGTGTGGTGATTCCTAAAAGCTCTAAATATCAACCTCCCATATGACCCTGCAATCCCCTTACTGGGAATATACCCTGATGAACTCATATCACTCTATCAAAAAGATACCTGCACACGAATGTTTATCACAGCATTGTTCTCAATAGTAAGAACCTGGAACCAACCATGCTGTCCATCAAAAGAGGACTGGATTAAAAAAATGTGGTACATATACACGATGGAATACTGTGTAGCCATAAAAAAGAACAAAATCATGAATTTCGCAGCAACCTGAAGGAAACTAGAGTCTATGGTACTGAGTGACCTCTCACAGAAACAAAGATCTGAGTATCACATGTTCTCACTCAAATAGTGGAGCTTGAACATCTACCATAATACCATAAAAAAAGAACTGACAGCGGTGGGAAACTACGGGGTAGGGTAGAGAGGGGAAGGGAGGTGGGACTAACGATATTCAATATCTGTCTGGGGATGGGGAGACACCCCTTATTAACAAGGGTGCCTGAATGATGCAGATTTGTATACCTAATCCTTAACTGTACCCCATAATTTTATAATAAAAAAGTTAAAAAAAGATAAAGATATATATATGTATATTTGCGTGTGTGTGTGTTTGTGTGTGTGTGTGTGTGTGTGTGTGTGTGTGTGTGTGTGTGTGTGTGTGCTGGAATCACACTCTGTTACCCAGGTTGGAGTGCAGTGGCATCTCAAGTCCACCTCAGCCTCGACCTGCTGGGCTCAGGTGATCCTTCTGCCTCAGCCTTCCAAGTAGCTGGAACTATAGGCTTGTGCCACCATGCCCAGTTAATGATAAAGATATATTATTCAAGGCAGTGTGGTATTGATATAAAGAAAGACAAATCTATAATCCTTCTCATTTTTCATAGGTTCTGCATTTGCCTAATTGCTGAAATTTACAAATGGCCAAGAGGACATTTTTTGAGATAAAAGATAATTTCATTATGTTCATTGTGGTTACAGTTTTACAGAGGATATGTATGTCAAAACTTACTCAATTCTACTTTAATTATTTGCAGTTTGCTCTAATTATAATTATAATGCTGTTTAAAAAATTTTTTTATATTTTTTTATTATAATTATAATTATAATGCTATTTAAAAAATTTTAGAGGCACAATCATTATTAACACCTGCTTTCTATCATGCCAAACTGAGATTTTTCACACATCCTTCAAGAGTTTATTCATTTGCAGAAAACTGGAAAATAACAGAACAATGCCTCAGATACCACTGAACAGATCGTGAAATTTTCAATGATATTTCTGAGGGCATGCTGTACTCCACTAGTATCTCCAGTCATCAATATATATGCAGATCTTTTTTTTTTTAATGAAGCCACAGTTTTGGATAAACTAGTGATGGCTTTGTCTTGGATATTCTTAATGCTCAGATGGACACAAGAGGATCAAACTTTTTCCATATACAAGTAGTTAAAAATATGAGAGTACCAAAGTCTTTCTTCTTCCAAGCCAGGTTTCTGTCAGAAAAAAGATTTTGCAAATAAGCAAGGAAAGAAACAAGAGTGAACCTTCTTGTGTTGATCAGCCAGATATCCGTACCAACTCACATATAGCTTGATAGATATAGATACAAACACATATAGAAACAATTATAGATATAGATGTTCATGCAAGTCAGTATATATGCATAGGTTTTCTAAGCTCTGTTCGTGTGAGGGCCTAGGAGCAGTAACATCCTAATAAGCAACAAGTACACCTGTGCCCAGGTCTTAGTTTGTAGTACCATTCTTTATTAAAAGGAACTGGGATCCCTTGGAGAAATTACTGATTCTAGGGCTGGGGCAGAGAAAATACAATATGGTTCCAGAAATCAAGGAAGTCCCCCAAAAAACAAGAGGACGGGATCTTATCAAAGGGAGAGACAGGAGCCAACATGAAAGGGATTCCAATGGCTAAAGTTGGAACAAATTGAGCAAAAATAAGTAAATAGTATAGTACTGAATCATAACCCAAAGTTTAAAATAAATATACACCAGTCTGTACTAACATAAGTACATGATAAAATAAGTAAATTGATGAAGAGAGATATAACTTTATTACAGAATCAAAAATAATCTATGTAGGTGCTCTGCTATCCAGAAAGTGAAGTTTAATTTCCTTCCCAACCTTGAACATGGACTAGATTCCAGGACACTTGAAATGGAAAAATCATAACTTCACAATGCAGAGTCCTGGCAGACACCAACTCAACGAAGTAATTAAAGTTACCATCACCAGTGGTAAGTCACGTTGATAGCATATATCTCCTAAAATGTCACAACCAGAAGGCATTTTGCTTCTGCAGTATTCTTCTTCAAAATTCATAACCCTAGACTATGTACCAGGAAAACATCCTGGAAACCAAAAGTGAGGGACATTCTACAACATACCTATTACTCTTCAATAATGACAGTCATAAAAGAAACAAGAGAAGACTGGACCACTGGTACAGACCAGAGGAGATTATAAAGACACACCCCATAAATGCAATGCAATATACTGAATGGGATCCTGAAACAGAAAAGACATCAGTGGAAAAACAAGGGAAATACGGATAAAGTTTGGAACTCAGTTAATAGAAATGTACCAAGATTTATCACTTAGTTTTGACAACAGAACTAAGTTTTGTAAGAGGTTATGTTAGGAAAATCTGAGTGATAAGTATACTGGAACTCTCTGTATTCTCTTCACAATTTTTCTGTAAATCTAAAATCTTTCCAAAATGAAAGTATATTTAAAAAACAGCTCACCCAGCCAGGCACAGTGGCTTATGTCTGTAATCCCAGGATTTTGGGAGGCCAGGGCAGGAGGATTGCTTAAACCCAAGAGTTTCGAGACCAACCTGGGCAGCATAGCAAACCCGACCTTGTCTCTATTTTTAAAATTTTTTAAAATAAAGATAATTAGCCAGGCATGTTGGTATGCACCTGTAGTCCTAGCTACGTGGGAAGCTGAGGTGCAAGAATCACCAGAATCCAGGAGGTTGAGGCTGCGGTGAGTCATGACTGTGCCACTGCATTTCAACCTGGATGTCAGAGTGAGAGCTAACTCAAAACAAACAAACAAAAAATCCACCCTCTTATAAAATTGGTTCTATTAAGATCTTCACAAGAGTCACAAAAGATTTTTATTGGGAAACTGCTCATTGGACAAATAAGTACTGACATTTGATTCTGGCTCATGGCCTCAGGAGTATTATTCCAAGTAGAAGGTGGGAATATAGTTGTTCTCTTATCTCTAGTCCCAGGAGCCCCAAAACTGCATTTGCACTTGAAATGGTCCTGACCACCTCTCTTATCACCCTTTAGCAAAAAGAGACCATGATCTGAAACATCCATGGACAACATTTGTCAGAATCTCTCATGATGACTAAGCAGCCAAGAGCCTGGCCTGCCTAGGGTTCTAATGACCTAAGGGATGGTGAGTGGGAAAGGGAACTGGCTACGTTATAGCTAAGTAAATATTTTCTGTTTAAGCAGTCTAAGAAGCTCAGCCATCTTGATCTTTTACAAAACAAGTCTTAGATGTGCTCAAATGTATGTCATTCTTTCCAAGAGGCACAATCACATGCTTATCCAATTTGCCAGTTGACAATTTGGCCAACTGTCTGTGTCTCAAAACCAATTTAAACAGACACATTGCTCATCCTGAGTGATGCTAGATGGACATGTCAGCATCCAGACAAATTTTTGGTGGCTTTTGCTTCTTAAGTTCTTCTCTGTTGTATTTTTTAAGAGAAGAACCTACTTTCAAAGGATGTGAGATGCCTTATCAACTTCAAATTATTCCCTGGAAATGTCACTAATCTCACACTAGCTTCAAGAATTAATTTGTGACAAGTTTTAAAGCGTGACCAGCACTTAACCCTTGTAATTCATCACAATATACCAGCTAATCTCCTCCAAGACTCCTTTAAACAACTTTTTGTCATCCATGACCCACTCTCCATGTAAAAGACCTCAAAGATTCATGAAACATCATTTGATCAAATGAACTCTGTTAAAGTTCTGCAGACAGAAACCAGTCCCTGGGAGAGTGAATTCCCATTTTGAGAGCCTACAGTTGAGGAGGCATCAGGGACTAAGTTTCCTAGCAAGGCAAGGTTTGTAAAAGACCCTCTGTATATATAGCCTCTGTACCCTCCTGATGCTCCTGCCTGGATGACTGTGTGTGACTTTCGCCACATATCCTTTTTCTACCTGGCACAGGCCCACTTATACCAGCCCCAACACTTTGCCATAGATTAACCACCCTTTTGGTGACACTAGGACCCAAGTTATCAGATGTCCACATACTCTACCCTCACCCATCAGACTAGCCTCTGAATCAAGGGCCACCACATAAAACAGAAAAGAAGAAAAGTAGAGGGAAAACCCTCATCCTTGAATTGGGTTTGCTGATCTCCTATCATTAGAAGTATATACAGGATGATGCTCAGCTCTGGCATCTGTTGTGGATTTGCTTTTGTGTTAGGCAGGAGAAATTTTCTTTATTAACCCTGACATTGCTTGGCTTCAGATTTATTTATTGCAAAACAGCCTTTACCTCAGCTTGCATTGACCTGATTATAAAAGAAGCTAGTGTCCTTGGCAGAAAAGACTGCTGTCTCTCAAGACTAGGGGACTGAAGGCAGGAGGTGGAGGGTGAGGGGTGACAAATCCACCCATATCATAGGAAGAAGTAGATCTAAACCTTGACCTCAACTCCTCCTCAAAATGAGACAGGAGAGTAGAACCTGCTCTCTCTGCAACAGTGACTGGCAGTGACAGTCATCCGGAGGGCAGCATGGGGTGCAGGAACACTTATCAGCCTGAAAAGAGTCACCATAAAAGATTGTGAATGTAAGACAAAGCGTTGGGGAGGAGGTTAGAGAATAGGGGCTAAAGGTGGGATATCCAGGTTCAGCTGCACCATCCAGGAAGGCAGTTGGCATCAAGAGGGCACAGCAGATAGACACTGGGCAACACACACAGCTGTTAAGAGCACTTGCTCAGAGACAGGCTGTGGAGTGTCACCAGTTCTGATTATTCTGCTTCAGTTGATATGTGCCATTCCCTTTGTTGCCTTTCTGTTGTGCTGATTATACTCCATGACTGTTTAGTGATTTTAGCCCGAGAGCTCATGTTCCCTCAACAACTACTCTGTTCAATAATGTGTAGAAGAGAAAGGCTGAAGTCCAAGTCCTACAAAGTTAACAAGAGAGAAGGTAAAGAGAGCCCTACGTACTAGAGAATCATTGTGGGCCCCTCCCATTTGCTTCCTTTCCACCAAGCAGTTCTCTAATCAGAGATTCATTTTCAAACTCAGTAGAGACAAGCAGTATTGAGAGATTTCTCCTTAGACTTTAACCCTTCATCCCAGGTTGCCAAGAGGAGAAAGACATAAAGAAGAGACAACTAAAAGGAAGATACTCAACTCACAAATTTTCTCCATCTTCTCACCTCAGCAGGACTTTTGCATTCCCTTATTATTAGTTTTCCACTATCATCAATAGTGACTGACCAAGATATGGGCAGGTTCTATAGTTTGTATATGTCCTCCATCGTGTGTTGGAAAATTAATCTCCAAATTTATATGCTGATGGTCTTTGGATTTGGAACCTTTGGTAAGTAAATCAGATTAGATAAGATCATCAAAGTGGGACTCTCATGATAGAACTGGTGACTTTATAAATAGACAAAGAGAGATCTTCGCTACTACACTCTTGTTGTCTTATCATGAGATGCCCTCCACCATGTTATGATGCAGCAAAAAGGCCCTCAGCCAGATTCTGGTACCATGTCCGTGGACTTTCCAACCTCCAGAACTATGAGCTAAATAAACTGGTTTTTTTTAATAAATTACCCAGTCTGTGGTATTCTGTTACAGCAACAGCAAATGGACTACAGCAGTAGGCTATAGCTAATGCCATACAGCATGGATATGCAGGGCAGAGAAGGATTCTTGTCCTGGGTGCAAGATATCGTCACACTACTCAGAACAGCATGTAATTTTTAACTTTTAAATAGTTTATTTATGGACACTTCCATTTAATGTTTTTAGACTGCAGTTGACTCTGGATAGCTGAAACAGTGGGGAACGAACCTGTGAATAAGGGAGGACTGCTGTATACTTTTGTGTCTGTAAAATTGTATTCGGTGTAAGATGATGGCACATTTTAATTTTTTTATGTTCTGTGGAGTAGGGCAAAAACAAGAGCTCCTTTGGTCTCCGAAATTCTTTTTTAAACTTTGCTTTTCAGACTAAGGAGTTTTTAAAGCTAAAAGAAAGGAGCTACTCTTAATAAAGTCGCGATTTGGACACTAGGTATTTGTATCAGATATCTCTTCCAGGTAACTGTCTTTTGAGTGAAGAATTAGGGACTCAGCCTCCTTCTATCTGTGGCTCCATCCCTCTGGATCTTTGGAAGTCTCTCCTTTCAGGGGAAAGAGAGAGTGGAAGAGCACCAGAAGGATTTTAGGAGTCAGACCTAGAAGCCAATGGATTCGTTCCATCATACTTCATAAATCAACACTCAATCTCTGGATCCCTCCTACCATAGATGGAGGGGTTGCAGGCTAGCTGTGCACCCAGAGAAGAAAGAAAACAGTCTGCTGTGGACCCAGAGCAGTCTCTGCCTTGGTGTTCATTAGCATTTGCAAATCTTGTTTATCTTATGGCATCTCATGTGTTCTAGACTCATGAGATGTTGAATTTCTTCTTTGATAAGGGGCTTTGATTTTGGGGAAGAAAAACACTTGTGCTTATTTTCATTTTGGGAGGCATGTTTTCTCTTTCCAGCTTGTTCTAGTTGACTTTTAGTGCTTTAATTGACTGCTGAGTTCAGAACCTCCTTTAATTATTGCAATGATTTATGGTTATCCCCAGCCACTTTTTCTTATATTCTCCACTCAGGGTTGATTTCAGAGGCAGCACAGACTCTTCTTCAAGCATGCTGAAGAGTAGGCAAATCAACTCCATCCACACTATCCCTAAAGGCAGGTTATGAGAAATAGTTATGGATGCCCATAAAATAAGCATGTATTAGAAATTTAAGCTATATTTAACAGGCCCAGTCCAGGTCCCAGTATAGTCATGACCTTAAGCACAATAATTAATCTCTTCGCCCTTCAGTTATTTCCTTTGTAAAACAGATGCTGTAGTACCTACCTCAGAGTATTCTTGGGAAAATTAAACAAGATAATGCAAGATATTTTGGTGCATAGTAAATAAACAATTAGCCAGTTAATTTATGTTACAGATGGGATTTACTTTGCATCAGGCAGCTTTCTTATTCGAAAGCTTTAGAAACTAAGGTTGGATGATTTAAGTAGAAAGATATGTCATGAAAAGCTAGGGTTAGGTGAAATAAGCCATTACACAGAAGGACAAATACTTCATGATCTCACTTATACACAGAATCTAGTAGAATTGTGGTTACCAGAGGCTGGGAGAAACTAAGTGAATTGAGACATGCTAGTCCAAGGATACAAAATTTTAGTTAAGAGGAATAGGAAGTTCAAGAGATCTATTGTACAACATGGTGTCTATAGTTAATAACAATGTATTGTATACTTGAAAGTTTCTAAGAAATGAGCTTTTAAGTGTTCTCACTACAAAAAAAAAAAGTATGTATTAGAAATTTAAGCTATATTTAACAGGCCTAGTCCAGGTCCCAGTATAATCATGACCTTAAGCATGATAATTAATCTCTTTGCTCTTCAGTTACTTCCTTTGTAAAATAGACGCTGTAATACCTACCTCAGAGTATTCTGAGGTTAGTGTTAGTTAGCTTGATTTATCCATTCCACAAACATTAACTGGCAAACCTAAATATGAACATAATGATATTTACATTAAATAAAAATTGCTTAAACGTACAAGTTAAAAGACAGATTGTTGAACTGAATAAAAACACAAACTCTATGTGCTGTCTCCATAAACCCACTTTTAATATAATGACATAGATAGGTTACATATAAAATGATAGAAAAAGAAAGCACCAATCAAGAAAAAGCTGAATTACTTATATTAGTATCTGACAAAGTAGACCTTGGTGCAAGAAAAACTTACCAGAGGTAAAGAGAGAAATTATAAGATAATAAAACAGTCAATTAGCCAAGAAGACGTAACAATCCTAAGTGTATTTTAAACCTAAAAACAGAAATTGAGGAAGGCTGAGGTGGAAGGATCGCCTGAGTCCAGGAGGTCAAGGCTGCAGTGACCATGAGTGTGACACTGCACTCCAGCCTGGGTGACAGAGTGAGACTCCAACCCAAAAAAAGAAACAGGGGCAATCCTTTTGGGTTCCCTCCCATTGTGGGAGCTTTTCTGTCCTCTTAATAAATCCTGCTTTCTAAAAAAAAAACCCTAAAACAGAACTTTAAAACATGTGGACCAAAAACTGATAAACTGAAAGTAGAAATGGACAAACCTGCAAATATAGTTGGAAACTTCAACATTCCTTTCTCAGTAAACAATAGAACAAATAGGAAAAAAGATTAGCAAGGATATAGCAAAACTTAATAACACTATTAATTAACTGGACATAACTGATATTTATACTATACTCTATTCACCAACAGCAAAATGTATACTCTTTTCAAGTACCTAGAAATGTTCACCAAGATCGACCATATCCTAGATCATAAAACAAACTTTAACAAAATTAAAACAATTGAAATCAAACAAAATATGTTTCTGATCATAATGGAATTAAACTAGAAATCACTAACAAGAAGATATTTGGAAAAGCCCAAATATCCAAATTAAACAATACACTACTTATCAATCCATGGATCAAAGAGGAAGCCTCAAGGGAAATTTTTAAATATTCTGAATTGAATGAAAATAAAAATATAATATATCAAAATGTGTGGGGTGTAAGTAAAACAGTATTTGAAGAATATTTTACAATATTAAATATCTATGTTAACAAACAAGAAAAGTCTTAATAATGATACTTCCACCTAAAGAAAAAAGAACAAATAGGGAAGCAAGCAGAAGAAAAAAATAAAGGTAAGTGAAGAAATCAATGAACTAGAAAACAAAAAAAGCAAAACAAAATCAAAAGTTGGTTTTTTTTAAAGAAAAATCAATAAAATGTAATAAACCTCTAGGCACGTTAACAAAAAAGATAGAAGGCACAAATTACCAATATCAAGTATGAAAGTGAGATCTCAATATGGACATCACAGATAGAAGGATAACAAGAAGACATTACAAACAACTCTACACACACACATTTGAAAATTTAGATAAAATGAACTATTTCTTAAAGTCACAAACTATCAAAACCTACTGAAGGAGGAAAAAAAAGATAACCAGAACAGTCCTATGGTTACTGAATAACTCAAATCATAGTTTAAAAAACATTAAAGAAAAATAAAACTCCAGACCCAGATGGCCTCAGTGGTAAATTATACAAGCATTCAAGGAAACATTAATATCAATTCTTTACCATTTCTTAAATAGAAGGAACTCTCCCTAACTCATTTCATGAAGTCAGACAAATATAGTACAAAACAAGAAGTTGTAGACAAACCATAACTCGTGAACATAGATGTAAGAATTCCAAAAAAACATTAGCAAACTGAGTACAGCATTATACATAAGAGAAAAATATATCACAAGTACAAATATTGGGTTTGTTCTAAAAATGCAAGTCACATTTAAAATTTGAAAATCAAATTACGTACTTCACCGTATTAACAGACTTACGGTGGCAAAACCACATGATCCTGCTTGGGCGACTAGTAGACAAATAAAATATTCAACATTTATTCTTGATAAACACTCTCAGCAAACCAAGAGTAAACTAAAATTTCTTAACCTTATAAAGGGCATCTACAAAAACCTGCTGCTGGCATCATGCTTAATGGTGAAAGACTGAATGTTTCTTCTCTTGTGGCTGGGAATAAGGCAAAGATGTCCACTCTCATCACACCTATTCAACAGCATCCTGAAAGTCCTAACCAGTGTTATAAGGCAAGAAAAAAAAAAAGACAGACAGATTCAGAAAGAAGAAATAATTTTGTTTCTATTTGCAAGTTACATAATTTTCTATCTGAGTACCAAAAATCCCAAAGAAGCTACAGGAAAGCTCCTGGTACTAATAAATGAGTCCAGCTAGGATGCAGAAGCCACAAAAGGTCAACTTACAAAAAGCTATTTTAGTTGTGTGTACTAGCAATGAACAATTGAAAACCAAAATGTAAATTTTTAATAGAATAAATGAACAAATATAATAAAAATTCAATAAAATTATAATCGCTTCAAAAATAAAATACTTAAGCATAAATCTAACAAAACTTGTACAAAGTCTGTGTTCTGAAAACTGCATAATTCTGACTTTAAAAAAATCAAAGATCTGAATAGAGGAACATACCAAATTTGTAAATTGCAACACTAGAATTCCAGTAGGGTTTTTTTGTAGATGCGGACAAGCTGACTTATTATTTATATGTAAAGGGAAAGAAACTAGAATAGGTATAAACAATTTTAAAGAAGAACAAAATTATAGCCGGACGTGGTAGCACGTGCCTGTAGTTCCGGCTACTTGGAAGGCTGAGGCAGAAGGATCGCTGGAGCCCAGCAGGTCGAGGCTGCGGTGACTGGGAGCTTGCCACTGCACTCCAGTCTGGGCAATGGAGTGAGATTCCAATTCAAGAAAAAAAAGAAGAAAAAAATTGGAGGACTAATAAGATCTGATTTAGATACTTACTATAAAGCCACAGCAATCAAAACAATGTGATTTTTTAAAGTTAATAAACCATTAGCCTTCCAGTTTTAGAAATCAATGTTTTTGTTTGTTTTCACCTTTTTAAAAATGTAATTTTATTATAGAGATGTAGGGTACAAGTAAGGATTAACTACACAAGTAGGCTGCATGCAGGTGAAGTTTGGGCTTCCAGCTGCCCTTGATCTCCCCTGGTTTGGGACCAGGTACTCTCTGTATTGTTATGTGCCCTCCACTTCACTCCCATGGCAGTTCCCAGTGACTGCCAATTTATCCCCTGTGCTAATGTGATTAATATTTAGGTACCACTTATGAGTGAGAACATGCAATATTCAGTTATTTGTTTTTGTGATAGATCACTAAGTATGATCGTCTCCAACTCCATTCAAGTTGATGCAAAGTTCATGATTTTGTTCTTTATGACTGCATAATACTCCATTGTGTACATGTACCACATTTTCTTTATCCAACCTACTTCAATGGACTGTAGGGTTAATTCCATGTTTTTGCTATTGTGAATAGTGTAGCAATAAACATCAGCATGCGCTGATGTCTTTTTTTGTAGAATGATTTATGTTTCTCCAGATATATTCCCAGGAGAGGGCTTGCTGAATTGTATGGAAAGTCAATTTTTAGCTCTTTTAGGAAACACCACACTGCTTTCCATAGAGGCTGAACTAGCGTGCACTCCCACCAACAGTGTAGAAGAGTGTCCTTTTCTCTGCACCAACACCAGTAACTGTTGTTTTTTGATTTATTAACGATAACTATCCTTACTGGAGTTAGGTGGTATCTCACTGCAGTTTTTTTTCCATTTATCTGATGATTACTGAGGTTGAGCATTTTTTTAATGTACCTATTGGCTGCTTATATATCTTCTTTTGAAATGTGTTTATTTATGTCCTTTGTCTATTTTTAAACAGAGTTAGATGGATTTTTTTTCTTTCAGCTCATTGAGTTCCTTGTAGATCCTGGATATTAGGCCTTTGTCAGATATATAATTAGCAAATATTTTTTCCCATTCTGTGGATTTTCTTAGACCTGGAAATGACAATACAGAAAGTCATATGGAGGCAAAATAGCCAAACGATCCACAGCAAAAGGAATAAAGTGGGGGAGTATCACACTTCTCGACTTTAAACTTTATTACAAGACTACAGTAACTAAAACAACCTGGTCTTGGTACAAGAATAGGCACATAGACTGATGGAACAGGACAAAGATGCCGAAAGCAAAAACACTGTCTCTCAACCAACTCATTTTTGACAAAGCCACCAGTAACAATCACTGGGGAAAGGAAATCATATTTAGCAAAGGAGATGAGGAAAACTGGTTTACCATACACAGAAGAATAAAATTGGACACCCACCTATCATTGTATATAAAAATCAACTCAAAATGGATTAAAGACCTAAATGTAAAACCTCAAACTATAATAATCTTGGAAGAAAACATAGGAAACACCCTATGCACATTGGAATAGGCAATAAATTCTTGGCCAAACCCCAATAACAAATATTGTAAAAGTAAGACAGACAAATGGGACTTCATAAAACAGAACAGTTTTTGCACAGCAAAATAAATCACCAAGAGAGTGGGGGGAAAATGTGATCTTCGGTTAAAAAATAAGTATATAGGTCAAATGGAATGGGACAGACCATAGATAAACCCCCACAAATATGATCAATTGTTTTTTTGACAAAGATGCAAAGACAATTCAATGAAGAAAGAATAGTCCTGTTAACATATTAAAACAGTTGAACACCTTTATACAAAAACTGAACCTGGAATTATAATTTACACCTTGTACACAAATCAACTCAAAATGGATCATAAGTCTCAGTTTAAAATTATAAAATCTTTAGAAGAAAATTTTCATGACATCGAGTTGGACAAAGGGTAATTACATATGCCACCCAAATACAATCTATAAAAGAGAGTTTACTTCATTAAGATGGAAAATGTCTACTCTTTGAAAGACACTATTAAGAAAATAAAAAGACAAATCACAAACTGTAAGAAAATATTTGCAAGTCACATATCAGACAAAATATTTGTATTCAGAATATGTAAAGAACTCTTGTAATCAATAATAAGAAAACACAATCTAATTTGAAAAATTCATAAATGATTCAAATGGATATTTTACAAAAGAAGGCATGTTGATGGCAAATAACCACATGAAAAGCTATTCAAATATATTAACCATTAGGAAAATGCAAATTAATCCCCCATTAAAATCACCTTTGAAATCTGTTAAAAAAATTTTTAAGAAACAAAAACCTGACAATACCAAGTGCTGGAGAGGATACTGAGGAACTGGAACTCTCATAAATTGTTCTACCAAAAATTGCACAACCACTCTGAAAAACCATTTGGCATTTTCTTATGATTTTCTTATAAAGTGAAATATACACTTATCTGAACTAGTAATTCCACTCCTAATTATTTTCCCTGGAGAAATAAAAACGTATGTTCACACAAAAACGTGTGCTTGAATGTTCACAGCAGTGGTATTCATAATTGTGGAAACAACCCAAAAGTCCTTCCGTGGGTGAATAGACTAGCTCTGGTACATCCATTACATGAATATTACTCAGCAATAAAACCAAACAATATAAATACAACATGGTAAATATTCAAAGGACTAGCTGAGAGAAAAAAGTCTCAAAAGGTTACATACTGTATAATTCTACTTACATGAAAGTGTGGGGAAAGCAAAACTATAGGGACAGAGACTTGAATAGTTGCCAGGGGTTAGGGATGGGGCAGGGGTATGTTTGCAAATGGGCAGCAGGAAGAATTTTGGGGGGTGATAAAACTGTTCTGTATCTTGATTGTGGTGGCAGTTAGATAAATCCATACATGTGTTAACATTCATAAAATGTACAACAAAATTAAGTTAATTTCACAGTATGTTAATTTAATAAGAAAAACTAAATTAGTCAAAGAAATTTTTTGAGATATTTGTATGCATACAAACCCACAACCTCAAACACATGTATATCTTTTTCTTTCTTTTACTTTTTAACTGAACAACAATGTTATATCTTGGAATTTTCATAGCATCTTCTCTCAGAACTCAAAGCTCTTGTGTACATTGGACCAGAATGTTTCCCTTTAAAGATATTTTTTGGAATGCACACTGCATTCTCCTTGAGTTAGGTGAATGAATACACTGAACTCAGACACAGAATCCAAAGCTCCACTGGGCAGAAACACTATGAGATCTCCCATAGTGATGTAATCTTGAGCCTCTTTGAGGGATGCTGTGGATGCTTGGCAACATACCCAGCATCATTTGCTCACTTCTTATTTGCTGTCAGAATCACTATTTCATCTAAGCTAGCTTTCAAATCTTAAAAAAAATTATCTTATTTAAGGCTTTATTTAAGGGGTGTATAGCTTTTTTTTTTAAATTGTGGAGACAATATCTCACCAAGTTGCTCAGGCTGGCCTCGAACCTGCAGGCTCAGGCAATCCACTCACCTCGGCCTCCCAAAGTGCTGGGAGTACAGGCTGAGCCACCAAACCTGGCTTTAAAATTTCAGAATTCTACTAGAGGGATCTGTAAGCAAAAAATTTCACAAATTTAATTTGGCCTAAAATTTGCAAATATATGTTTAAATAGAAGCAGTAAATGAATTTTACCTTATATTGCAAATATTGACATTTTCTAGTAAATCACTAGGTCCCTTTTTAAAATCTATTTGATAGGATTTAATATCAGAGTGACTTAGGTCCATCATCATCTATTTTAGAAATACATGAACAATCTCTTCTTTAATAGACATAAATGTTTTCATTGTTTTAACTTCTTAAATTTATATTCTATACTACTCCCCCTGGAATTTTATTCTAATATATTGGCTCCGAGATTTTTTTTTAATGCTCATAATATTGATATTTTTTACAACGTGGGCTTATAACTGCCTCCAACACTCTTAAGCTTTGGTTTCAGGCTGCATCTGTCATTATTAGTTTATAGCAGAAACAAAATAAAGTGTTTGCTGATCATCTTTGCATCATTCAGGAAGCCTCTTGCCTTCTACGTGTCCATGAGATGAAACGGAAACGCAGCTATTCAGGCCTCTCTGGAACCACAGACCACAGAGGGTCAGAGGCAACCACCAAGGCACCAGCATCCCCATATCCCACAGAGAGGCTAACCCTTTCCTTCCCTGAAACCATCCAATTTATTGTTTCACTCTCCAAGGGAGAGGATAACCCAAAGAGGAGAATCTGCAGGGTTGGAAGCCTAACTAATTATGGGCTCTCTGAAGAAGAGAGCGTGATATGCAGAAGAATATTCTCCAAAAGGTGTGTGATTGGGTGGGAGAAGAATATAAGCAATCCAGCTAGAGAAAACATATTTGTAAGGTGAAAGTATTCACAGCAGGAGAGTCTCTAGACCCTTGAAGTCATTGCAATGGTTCTATTTTCAGTGGCATGGTAGCCTAACCTTTGAGGAGAGTTGTTATTGAATTCCAGCTCTAGCGCTTATCATATGTGTGATTCAAAGCAATCACATAAACTCCTTGAGGCTTCATTTCCTCTTTTCCAAAATAAGAGCAATAATAATCTCTTTGCAGTATTGTCGTTAGAGAGATAATCTTTCTAAAAGCACCAAGGACAGTGCCTGGCACACTAAATGCTAACTGATGGCATCAAATCCTCAGGAAAAATAACCCAGTTGAGGACACAAAATTGATATACGTACAACCCCACAATTACAGACTACTAGTAAGTTGAGAGGTAAAGTCAATGAACACAGAAGCACCAAGAAGTTAGAGTTCAAGGTTAACCAGTAGATGAGAAGAAAATTCTCATCTACTTTGATAGCCTTGAGGGGGAAAAAAAAAATCCTTGTTATGGCCATTGTTCATGACCTCTTAGTCATGTTATGACTTCCTATGTCACATGGTTATTGAGAATTCGACCCACTGACAATCTAAGAGTCACCTGCATTTCATTATATTTTTTTAAATCTAGAAAAATAGAAAATTCATGTTTTATTATCTTCCCTGATTCTGGGCTCTATTCATTATTCAATATATATTTCTTGAGCACAGAATATATACTATGTTTTGTCCTAGGTCCTCTAGTTTAAATAAAAGTAAGTAGATACTAATTCTATCTTAAAGTATTGCACAGTTGTGAAAAAAAGATGAAGCACATGCACACACAGAGAGAGAAACTAAAATCAAAAGTGAAAAAGGAAAAAAGAGCTCCAGTAGGTAAGGAAGAAGTAAATGGATTTTCAATGACAGAAGTTATTACTAGTTCATTGATCAAAGATAAAAAATGTTTGATCTGGATTTTGAAGGACAAAAATATAAAGATTTGAAGGAAGCTTCATCCAGGAAAAGAAGCTTGTCTATATAAAAAAAACAAGGTCTGGAAGGCAAGAAATAAACACAGGAAAGAAACAGTTCAATAGGATCAGAACAAAAACGTGTCCTAGGAGATAAAGGCAGAAATGCGAGGTGGGTTTAGATCATTGTGAGTGAGACTTACAACTTCCAAACTTGAATTAAATAATACTTTCTCAATGTTTAAATTTCAAGACAATAAAATTGATGAATTTTATCTGCTTGTGCATTGTAGAATAAAAAGAAGTCAGAAAACACCTAACAACAGTGCTTTGAATAAATGTGCACAATGATTGTCACCAATAACTAATTGATCAGTTCCAAACACAAAACAGATGTCAGGTAGATTCTATAGTGGGTACATGAAAACATCTCATCAGCAACAATAAAGTAACTCCTAAGTGATAAGTTGGAGACAAGATGAATAGAGTTATCTCTTATAACATGGAACTACAAGGATTTTGTGGTAATAAAAAGTGTAAATTCAGATGTTTAAAGAAGAAATAATAAGTGAATATAAACGCTAAAAAAAAGAAAATAGAGGCCCTCTTTTCAGCTTGTTTTCTGAGGCCAGAAAAACCCTAATAACAGAATCTGACAAAAGCATTACTAGCAAGGAAAATTATAGGCAAATATCTCTCATAAACATAGGCATAAAAATTATAGACAAAACATAAGCAAATTCAATTCAGCAATACATAAAAGTATAATACATCATGATATAGTGGGCTCATCACAGGAATGTAAGATTACTTTAATATTTGAAAATAAGTCAATATAAATCACCACATTAACAGAATAAAAGGAAAAAACCTATATGGTCTTCTCAATAGAGGCGGAAAAGGAAGTTTATAAAATCCAACACTTGTTCATGATTAAGGAAAAATGGTTTCAGCAAATAGAAATAGAAAGAGAATTCTTTAATCTCTTAAAGGATAGCTGCACAAAAAAGTCTGTAGCCAATATCATACTTATTGGTAAAATATGGAAGAATCTCTCTGACTTAGGACAAAGGCACCACTATAGACACGTGTACTATGACTCAGTTTATAAAAGTTGCAAGAGCCAGAAAAATCTTTGATGATAGAAGGCAGATTAGTACTTACTGGAATGGAGAGAACTGATTGGGGAGGGGCACAAGGGAACCATGTACATGCTGGAAACATTCTATATCTCTTTTTTATTATGTTTACATGAGTCTGTACATATTTAAGAACTCATAAGCCATAAGCTATATGCACTTACTGTGTGTGCGCTATACTACAATAAAGAAAAAAGTTACACCTTGATTTTGTACTCTGAAACTTTACCAAAGCCCATTTCTATACACCAGCAACAAGCAGATAGAGAACCAAATAAAAAGCACAATCTCATTCACAATAGACACACACACAGAGACAAAAAAAGAGAAAGACATGCCTTGCTTGGCATCCACCTAACCAGAAAAGTAGAAGACCTTTACAATGAGAACTACAAAACACTGTTCAAAGAAATCAAAGATGACACAAATGAATGGAAAAATATTCCTTGCTCGTGGATTGGAAGAATCAGTATTGTCAAGATGTCTAGCCTACCTAAGGTGATCTACAGATTAAATGCAATATCCATCAAATTACCAACATCATTTTTCTCAGACCTGAAAATGACAATACAGAAATTCATATGAAAACAGAAAAGAGCAAGAATAGCCAAAACAATCATCAGCAAAAGAAACAAAGCAGGAAGTATCACACTTCTAGACTTTAAACTTTATTACAAAGCCTACAGTAATTAAAATAACCTAGTATTGGTACAAAAAAAACACGCATAGGCCAATGGAACAGGACAGAGATTCTGGAAGTAAAAACGTGATCTCTCAATCAACTCATCTTTGGCAAAGCTACCAACAGCAATCACTGGGGAAAGGAGACTATAATTAGCAAATGGTGCTGAGAAAACTGGTTGACCACATGCAGAAGAGTGAAACTGGACCCCTACCTATCACCAAATACAAAAATCAACTGTAAATGGATCAAAGACCTCAACGTAAAACCTCAAACTATAGAAATTCTAGAAGAAAATGTAGGAAACCTCCTATACACATTGGAGTAGGCAATGAATTCTTGACCAAGTCCCTAAAAGTGAATGTCATAAAAGCTAAGATAGACAAGTGGGACCCCATCAAAAATGAAAAGCTTGTGCAGAGCAAAAGAAACCATCAGGAGAGTAAAGAGACAATTCACAAAATGGGAAAAGATATTTGCTAATTATGTATCTGAGAGAGGCCTAACATCCAGGATCCACAAGGAACTCAGATAAGCTGAAAGAAAAAAGCAAACAATATTGAAAAATGGGCATAGGATACGAATAGACACTTTTCAAAAGAAGATAAACAAGGAGCCAACAGAGACATGAAAAAAATGCTCAGCCTCACTAATCATCAGAGAAATGCAAATCAAAACTACAGTGAAATACTAGGTAACTCCAGCAAGGATGGCCATCATTAATCAATCAAAAAAACAACAGTTGTTGCTCCAGGTGTGGAAAAAGGGCACTCTTCTACTCTGCCGGTGGGAGTGCAAGTTAGCTCTACCTCTATGGAAAACAATGTGTTGATTCCTAAAAGAACTAAAAATTGACTTTCCATATGATCCAGCAATCTTTCTCCTGAAAATATATCTGAAGGTACATATATCATTCTACAAAACAGACACCTGCACATGCATGCATACATTCACAATAGCAAAAATATGGAACCAACCCTACTGCCCATTGAAAGTGGACTGGAAAAAGATGTGGTACATATACACAATGGAGGATTACGCAGCCAATAAAGAAGAACAAAATCATGAACTTTGCAGCAAATTGAATGGAGTTGGAGACCATCATACTTAGTGAGTGATCTATCACAGAAACAAATAACTGAATATCACAAATTGTCACTCATAAGAGGAATCTGAACAATAATCACATTAGCACAAGGCATAGATCAGCAATCAGGCACTGCCCGGGTGTTGGGGGGGCACATAATAACACAAAGGGTGCCTGGTCCCAAACCAAGGGATGTGTGGGCCTGCTGAAAGCACAATCTTCTCCTGCATGCAGCCTACTGGTGTAGTTAATCCTTAGTTGTACCCCACATCTCTATAATCAAATAAAATGAAAAAAATTCAAAAAAATATTAAAGAATATAAGTCAGAGTCTTACTTTAATTTTTGATGTTTCACTACTGACCACCTCTGTCTTTACTCCTGCTCCACATCTGGACAAGATGATAAAAAGCCTGGATGCTCCCTCCTTTGGTGCTGATGAGTGTTTCGAATTACACAAGCCCGGATTGCCTCAGCCTCTGAGTTCAAGACCAGCCTGGGCAACTTGGTGAGACCTTGTCTCTACAATAAATCAAAAATTAGCCAGGCGTGGTAGCGCACACCTATAGTTCCAGCTACTTGGAAGGCTGAGGCAGAAGGATCGCTGGAGCCCAGCAGGTCGACACTGGGATGACTGTGAGTGTGCCACTGCACTCCAGCCTGGGTGACAGAGTAAGATTCCAACTCAAAAAAAAAAAGTATATATTCTCCAGCTTCATTCACCCCATACCAGAAGAAACCTTAGCCAGTCTCTGTTTCTGGCTACCTAGAGTCATTTCTGGACCTACTTGGGAACTTACCTGCTATTACCAGAGAGTCTCTTTATATGAATAATAAGCTTTTTCATACCCTCTTGCTGTATGTATGTTGTCATTATTCTCAACATCCAAGTCAAAGTTTTGATTGACTAGAAGTCCATTCTCTTTCTGCAAATGGCCACAATAGAGGGAAAGGCTTTGTGTTTTTCTATTTTGTTTTCTGCTGCATCATCAGCACTTACATAGTGCCTTGGACATAGTAGGCATTCAATAAATATGTGTTGAATAGATGGAGAGCTATTTGTGAAGTGCAAGGTTAGAAAATAAATCATTTGGATTGGCAGAAGGATAGTTGGCAGGGTGTAGGTAGAAATCTCAATGTTTATCTCCATAGCAAAAAATAAAAAATAAAATAAAGACCCTCCCCAATCAAGCATGTGCTATAAGAGATGTTGACTATAGTGAAGTATATCCAAGGTGATATAAATCTACTTAGAGTTATAAATAAGGAAGCCATGATGTAAATACATAACAACTGCACAGTCCTGGGGAAAAGATGTCAAGAATTTCACTTGTCATTATTTGAACAGCAGGCAAACAGATCTCTATGGAACTACTTCACCCTCCAGCTAGCACAGCGCGGCTTTTGCTTCAAAGAAAATAAAAATAAAAAAACCAAATCCCTGCTGCTCTGTGGTCATTCTCATTTCCCTGTCCGTAGAATGTTTTATTCGGAGCACCCTTAGTGATGTTTCATAAGGGGAGCTGGAACCCAAGGAGCAAGAACTTGGGTCAGGTTAGGGCAACCAAGGCTGAGTTGGTGAGCAAGCACATCTTTGGGAACAACTCTGTCAGAATTGGGAGAATCCTCTGGGCTCCCTACTAAAGCATATGAAGAGTCCAAGCTCTTTCCTAGTGGGCTTCAGGACTCAGCAACACAGCCCTCCTTCCATTCCTCTGCATTTCCTCACTTATGAATGACTCCTCCAATGTGCCATGGAACACATTAACCTTCCCTAAGTAACAGGCAGCACCTCTGTAATTATAAATATATGTCTGATCTGCAGGTGATAAGCATTGAGAAACATTCCAGAGACCCTGGGGTCTGGCTAGCTGTGTCCAGGGCATGTTTGGGTCTCATAACCTGACTTTGTATTTGAGTCTTTCTGTTTCTTTCAGTGAAGTCTGTGTCTATGGGATGAAAATGCTCAAACTCACTGAGGGGTATTCTCAGGCCCATAAAGATGGCTCACAAAGATATTTTAACCAGTAATTTGACCAAGTATATAAGTACAAATTCTTTTTAACAGGCAAGAAACTAGGGTAAGAACGTTTAGAACCACCTAGGTGCAGTGGTACATGCCTGTAGTCCTGGCTTTTCAGAAGGCTAAGGCAGGAGGATTGCTTGAGCCCAGGCATTTGAGGCTGCAGTAAGCTATAATTGTGCCACTGTGCTCCAGCCTGGTGACAGGATGAGAAGAAGAAGGGATTCTGCTTTTCCTTTTTCTCACCATCTTGGTCCCTATCTCAAGCTGTGAGAAAAAGAAAGAATTACATTAGAACAATGAAGGATAATATAGGCAGAAGGCCACCCAGATTCCTAAAATTCATGTCACTCTTTTCCTAGTTTTAAATTTTGACTGCTTTATGTGTCAGGGTGAAAATGTACAGATGCCGGACTTGAATGTAAATAAGATGCAGGATTTGGAAAAGGGGATGATTCAAATTAACACAGTCTAAAACAAAAGTTTGCCTTCCAAAAATACAAGCATTTCCTAGGATCCTGTCAATTAATAGTCACTAATGAAGATTCAGAGTGCTGTGAGAGCTTCTTTTAGAATGGTGTTTCTGGGATGCAAGTTATTAGCAAAGCTGGAGCACTTTGGAAGGGGTTGCAATCATCTGAGCTAATGTTTTCTCCATTAACTCTACTCATCCCACCAGAAAACAAGGGCTGAATATTCATAGCTAGCATTTACTAGGTACTTTGAAATATCCAAGTCACTGCATTTAGTGTTTTACATGCCTTCTCTTATCTAAACCTCACAACCATCCAATAAGGAAGATACAGGGGTACAGAGAAGTTAAATGACCCAGCTAATAAGATACAAAACTGGGATTTGAACACAGGATTCACCCTCTTTAGCACTAACCTCATTTTGACCCTAGTGGCATAATTCATGTTGAAACTCAGTTAAAAAGGAGGAAAACTTCAACTCATAAGTTACCTGAATGTGATCTGCTACATTCTGTGACTCAATTTCAGCATTTCACAAAACCTTCCTTGCTCCCATTATATATGCCTTCACTGGTAGGTCAGCATTGCAGTGGACCTGTGGACAGAAACGAAGTTGTTCTGAGGTTTCTGATGGTTAGCATGAAAATATGTCCTGACCTGGATTTTAAAAATGTGGTACATATACACAATGGCATATTACGCAGCAATAAAGAAGACAAACATATGAACCTCACAGAAACTTTGATGGATTTAGAGTCTACCATACTCAGTGATTCATCCAAGTTGCTGTAAAACAAAGAACAGAGAACCATATGTTCTCACTCATACGTGGACCTTGAACAATTATAATACTATAAGAAAGGAATTGATAGTAGTGGGAAACCGTCAGGGAAGGGGAGGTGGGATTAGCAGTTAAGGGAAACTGCTGGGGAGGGAGGACCACACCTCATCATCTAGGGTACCCACATAATCAATGTTTGTATACCCTGAATTGTACCCCACATCTTTATAATAAAAAAAAAGAAAATATGTCCCGACCAATTGGCAATGCCAGTTAAGGATGCAGATTGAGAAAGAGGTAGCATACTTGCCAAGAATGTGCCATCCCTGATCTAATCCACTTTCATTGTTTCATAAGCAGTAGAACTGAGGTCCAAAAAGAGAAAATAAATTATTTAAGTCCACATGAGTAGGAAGTATTCACGCTCAATCAGTGCTCATGTTCTCTTAATTCTAAAATTGCCACTCTTCCTATAAAGTCTGGTTGCCTTATGCCTATAAAGTAACATCCTAAACTCCCCAACCCACCCTAGTATGACAGTGTTTTGTGAATAACTTATGTGCTAATGCTCACAAACATATCTGAAATTCGTAAAGCTTGATCTCTAGCAGGGGGCTTTCAAGATCAGCAGTATCATCACCAAGTTATTCTTTACATACAAGTCTTACTTCTGGAATTATTCATTTTCAAGAAAAGTATACACTGTAGTCTGAACATGTCTCCCAGTGAAACTTCCCATGCTTTCATCCCACAAACATCTTTGCTAATTATTCTTACCAGAGCACCACTTTATAGTTATGTGAACACTTAAGTGCCTACTTAGCAATGGCTATCTAGTGGCCAAAATTAGTTAATGCAGCTTCCCAAGGTACCTAAAATTATCCTCTCAGAAAACAGTTTTAACACTAGGAAAATCACTCTTACTCAGGCATCTGTTTAGCAATTTGACGAAGGAAATCCATCAACTCTTCAGGGTACCTGGGTCATTTTTTGCAATTTACCATTTAGGGCAGCAGCTAGCACTTGAATGCACCCAAAATGAGCCTAATTTTGTTTGGTGTCCCATCTCTCACTCCATCAGCTATTACAAGTCCAATTTTGCAAAAAGCATTATCTTAATGCAAGCATCACTAAGAAGAGAAGAGACAGGGGAAAAGAGGATGATAGACGTACCTTTGGATCAAAGTTGAGTGTGGAATTTCATACCACCTGAAGTAAATAGTAATTCTGACACCAAAATCAGTTATTTTTAAGGGTATCCAAGGAAAATTCAACAAGCTCAAAATTCTCACAGATGTTGGAGAAATTGCTCCCATAGAACACTTTTTGTTCACAAATTTATCTTAAATGTGCTATAAATATTTAAAAGTTGATGAATATTTATTATTAAATATTTATCTGGTTTTCTGCTTCACTAACTGCAAGGTGGCAACAAAAGCTTTATATTTTTCAAGACAGACTTTGATACCCCAGAGAATTTAGTTTTGTGCCTGAAGCAAGAACATATATACAGTAGGTATTCACAATTTACTTATTTAACATAAATTGGTATCTACTCTAAGCAGGGAACTAAGTGCTTGGCCACACCATCTTTATTATTATTATTATTATTATTATTATTATTATTATTATTATTGAGTTGGAGTCCTACTCTGTTGCCCAGACTGGAGTACAGTGGCATGCTCGCAGCCTTGACCTGCTGGACTCAGGTGATCCTTTGGCCTCAGCTTTCCAAGTAGCTGGAACTATAGGCACATGCCACCACGCCTGGCTAATTTTTTGATTTATTGTAGAGATGAGGTCTTATCAAGTTGCCCAGGCTTGTCTTGATCCCATGGGCTCAGGCAACCCTCTCACCTCGGCCTCCCAAAGTGCTAGGATTATAGGCATGATTCCCCACACTCAGCTGAGCACAAGAGTGAGAAGCCACAGGTCAGGGGCTGCCTCTCAAGTGACCACACTACCTTGCTTATCAACAGTGTTTTCTCCACAAGTAGTTGTGAGAATTGCCTTCGCTTTTGCAGAAAGTAAAGTGAGGTCACTCACACCAGATCACACAGCTAGTATGTGGTGCCGTCAGGACTCCAAACCAGCCTTCCCTGGATTTAGAGCATCATAAACATGATATTTTATGAGTTTGACAAAATCAGACATTCCAGCCATTGACTATTTGGGGAAGGTTACATGTGAATTGTGTTAAATGAGCTATAAAGGCCCAGTGTAACATGGCCAGTGTACAACGTGTCATAGCTTTGACCTTTGAAGCCAGCTATACAAAGAAGTGTGCTGTTCTTGAAATGTCATTTCTGATTAGTTATTTAAGTGTCACATGTGGGCTTTTGCCTCTCACATCACTCTGCCCTTTTGGATTGTTTGTTATTCAGTTTACAAACTGGAAAATAGATCAGTGAAAAGAGGGGAGAATAAAATAGGAGATAAAATTGAGTGTAGAAGTTTAGTAAATAGAATCACTACAATATCTCCACCCCCACAACCACCTAACGCTGTCCTGCTATATTATATGAGAAAAAAACTCTAAGCCAGCCTTCCCCGCTGGCTCCCTGATCATTAAAATGAAGGCAACAAGAATAAATATTGTTGTTTTTTTTAATGTTTGAAAGTTTGTTCCCTGGGAAACATCAGTTCATCTCCCACCTCTATCTGCAAATTCGGTGCAACCTGAGTATTGCATCAGAACTCAGCTCCATTCTATTATGAGCACATTAAAGCCTCCCTGAAAAATAATAGTGGAGATAAGAAGAAGTTTTCTTGGTTATTCTTTCAGATTTTGTGTCCCTTATCAGGGGATAGCATAGATTCTGCTAAGATGGACAGACAAAAAGGTGTCAGCCTAGACCAAAAAAGTTGCATCTTTGGAATGAGAGAAGAGTTACCTATGTGCACAGTGCTCTCCTCTGTTCCAGTGTTTGCTTACCTTCTGCTGTGAAAGCCCAGTGTATCATATGAACTGGTGAAATCAGGCTGGGGAGAATTCAGCACAGCACAGTTATTGGAGTGGCCAGTTCAGATCCTCTGATCGCTACTGAGGCAGCAGGTTTTTCTCTATGTTATCAGCAATCAGTAGACCAATTTAAATAAGGATAGTTTTCCTGGTTGGAGACATTGAAGGAAAGCCATCTATTTTCCGGTCACGCTCAAACTGAGTCAACCAATGAATATGCTCACAAGGGACTGACTGGAAAGGGTGCTGATAATTCCTCAGGCAATGTATTATGACAAAATATTTATATTCTTCCAACTAATTGGTGCCAATGGTGTTTGGTCCAGTATTAGAGCCAGGAATCAAGGATCCCATGAGCAACTCAGTACCAGAGGCACCTGATACATGATATTTTAAGAAGAGTACATTAGCATTAACAATGCCATGTTCTCCAAATACTGCTGAGTGGTGAAAATTCAGAGGAACAGGTTAATATTTCTCTTTGCCAGGGACAGTGGAAGAGAGTTTCCAAAGAATTTGACATCATCTCCACCCAGTGTTAGAAGAAAAAAAAACAGAACAACAAGAAAACTAACTTCATATGCTTGGGTTTCCAGTTATCAAGTCCCACCACCAGCATAAAAACATGAATAATATTCCTTAGTCAAGCTAAAGCAGATTAGAGCAGAAAACTCGGGAGCTCTTCCTGAAGCTCACAGACCTCTGTTACCAAGCTGGGAGTTGCTGTGACTGCAAATGAATGCAGTTTAAAGGTGATAGTGAATACTTATCCAAACAGATGATATTGAGTCACGCCTGCATCATGTTTCAAAACATTTACATAACCTTCAAAGATCCTCATCAATATTCATTCCAGAATCAAGTGTTATCATCCTTAAAGCAATTTACCAAATCCAAAGCTTGTCTTAAGGTGGCTGCCAAATCGTCATCATTCCTTTAGAGAACCACCTCCCTTGGTTTCTCTCCAATCTTTCCCTAAAAAAGTATGATAAAGCGACAAAGTCCATGAGTGGCTAGATGGGATGCTGACATATATCACTCTAAGTAAACTAACCACACATTTGGTAGAAGCCCTAGATATATAATACAAAAGAGTTGTCACCATCGTTTAGTCATTCTTCAACTTGCTAAAAGTAAGCAAGAAAGTTTGAAAATTGTCACTCTCAGATAAAGTGAAGTATCTATTCCAGGAAAGACCCATGGCCCACATAACCAGAAAAGAATGATGCAATATTAAAGACAGAGCAGGATTTCCATGATGCAAAATCCTATTCAATTTGTTAATGGGTTTATTTATAAAGGATTAGGGTTCCCTCACAAGTTCCTCTTGACAGTCTGAGTTGGTTTCTACCCTTGATCTCAAAGCAGTTGGGTCTTCTTCATACTATCTCATCAAAATTGAAGTAAATTAGCACATATGATTCAGAAATTTTTCCAAGCCCCTTTTTTAATTTTCTGTTTTGCATAATACCTACAAGGATATGAAGAAAGGGTCCAGAAGCTCCTTCTTGCATGAAAGCTTACTCCTTGCCTCTGCTTTCCTCCGTGCTCCACTAAAACATCCAAGTAAGATTTCCACTTTTCAACTCTTAGCTAGAAATCAGCAACCAAATGTCATTGGGGGATATCAAATGCTGGAGGTTGGCAAAACCTTTCTCATGTCCAATCAATTTGTTTTGTGTAGGGAGAACTTTTAATCAATATCCATCTGATTCACTTACACATGTATCATCCAAAAGTCATTCTGAAAGAGTCATTTGGCTCCCAGGAAACCTTTATACATCTGTTTCTAGAGATGTATAAGAGACGTTGTAAATCTTTTTGTTCCAAGAAAATGTTCACTCAAATCCCTTACACATCAAAAGCTTTGGGAAATGCTAGATGTGGGACTGCTCTAAACATTTAGTATCGTAAAGATTCTTCATTTCTCCTAAGTAAATAAATAATGACTCATGTTTTTTATTTTTATAGAGAACCAAGGGCAGCTTTTAGAAGAAGAAAATGAGAAAAGTGACCAATTCCTAACCTAACAGCATCCCAAATCCCCTAAACACAAAATTTTCTATGTTCCCTCACATTTCCAAGAAGGAATCCACTTACATTATAAATAGACATGAATAATCTCATCTTCTTTCCCAAGGAAAATTTATTTTTAGAACGCTATCATTTTTGGGTTCCATATCAATCTACAAATGCATCTCTGTCACGAAAAATCTACTTAAACACCATGTTTAAAAAGAAAAGTTTTAACACTTAGAGCAAGAAAGACCCTTGATATTATTCAGTTCATCTTTTTGTCATTAATCTCCAGCAGTACATTCAAATTTCTCATAAAAATGATAATTATTATTAATCATTAACAAATTTTAACCAATTGGGTACTGTAGGACCACTCACCATCTATTATCTTATCTAATCTTCATATTCACCTTATAAAATACATCCAGTTATTACTCCCATTTTACAGAGAAGGTAACTCTACAATCACACTGCTTGCAAGTAGCAGTGCTGAGATTCAAACCTAGTCTGTCTGACACTATGGGCTGGATCTTAATAACATTCTGGCTCCAAGAAAAATAGTAACATAAACATATTTTGAAAACTTCAGAAAATAAGAAAAAAAACAACTAATTACTTTATTAAGATGCTTTTAAGTATTTGATTCTTTTCTCCTATGAAGATCTCTCCTCAGCTATATGATAATAATGAATGTTTTATTTTTTAATTATTATCATATCATACACTTTCCATGTTACTACAGAAACCTTGGAATAGTCATTTTTTCCATTGACTGCTTAACATTTCACTAGGTGTATAGATCACAATTTACTTAACCATTATACATTTGATTTAGCAGTTTCCATATTTCATTTAATAAAAGTATCATTGAATATATTTGCATATGTATGCATATGTGCTGGGATTACAGGATGAGCCACCGAGCCAAGTCGCATGAATCTTTTCATGGCTCTTACTAAGCCATTACTTTCTTTACCAGTATCTGAAACTGCCCTTTTAATTATATACTCATTAACATTAGTCATTATCTTTTAATGTGTTTTTGCTGTTTTAAGTAAAAACAGAAAACGATGACTCATGGTGTTTAAAACTGCACCTCAATGATTACTTATGAGATCAAGTTTTTCCATATTTAAATTATTAGATATATTTCAATGTTTTCTTTTATCAGGTAAGGAAACAGAAACTCAATTGGTTCTATAATCAATATATCTACTCAGTGTTATTGTTAAGATAATAAGTAACCAAATGAAAAAAATCAATAAAGAAATGAGCAAACATCTCATTTCGAGTTTCCTTCCACTAATTACACATCGCTTTTTTTTTAAGATGTGGGGTACAATTCAGGGTTAGGTATACAAATGTTCATTACGCAGGTACCCTTGTTGATGAGGTGTGCCCCTGCCTCCCTGGCAGTTTCCCTCAACTGCCAATCCCACCCACCCTCAGCACTTTCCCAATCTGCCAATACCTTTCTTATAGTATTATGATAATTGTTCAAGGTCCACTTATGAGTGAGAATATATGCTACTCTGTTCTTTGTTTATGTGATAGATCACTGAGTAAGATAGACTCTGAATACATCCAATTTACTGTGAAGTCCATATGTTTGTCATTTAATGGCTGCATAATATTCCATCGTGGCTGGCACTTACTATTTTTGAGGTATGTTCTTTCTATGCCTAGGTTTTGAGGGGTTTTTGTCAAGATGCTGGATTTTATCAAAAGTTTTTTCTGCACCTAATGATATCTTTTAATGCGTTTTTGTTGTTTTAAGTAAAAACAGAAAATGATGACTCATGGTGTTTAAAACTGCACTTCAGTTTTTCTGCTACTGTGAGTAGAGCTACACCAAACATGCCTGTGCAGGTATCTTTTTTGTAGAAGGATTTGAGTTCCCAAGATGCAGGGCTGGTTCAACATCCAAAGACCATAAATGTAATTAAATACATCAACAGATGTAAAAAAAAAAAAAGAACCACATGATTATATCATTAGATGCAGAAAAAACTTTTGATAAAATCCAGCATCTTGACAAAAAACCCTCAAAACCTAGGCATAGAAAGAACATACCTCAAAAATAGTAAGTGCCAGCTACAATAAACCCACAGCTAGCATATTGCTAAATGAACAGAAACTGAAAACATGTCCTCCCGAAAACTTGAACAAGAGAAGGCTGCCCACTCTCACCCCTCTTGTCAACATTGTGTTGGAAGTCCTAGCTAGGGCAATTAGACAAGAGAAGGAAATCAGGGGTATGCAAACAGGAAAAAGGGAAGTCAAGTTATCCCTCTTTGCTGACAATATTATCCTTTACCTCAAAAATCCAAAAGAATCTGTCAAAAACCTGCTTGCACTGATAAAGGACTTTGGAAAAGTCTCAGGGTACAAAATAAATGTGCAAAAGATAGTTGCATTCTTATACACCTTCAACAAGCAGGCAGAGAACCAAATAAAAAGCACAATCCCATTCACAATAGCCACACACACACACACACACACACACACACACACACACACACACACACACACACACACACACACAAGAAATACCTCGGCATCTTCCTAACCAGAGAAGTGAAAGTTCTTTACAATGAGAACTATAAAACACTGCTAAAAGACATCCAGGAAGACACAAACACATAGAAAAATATTCCATGCTCATGGAGTCTCACTCTTGTCGCCAGGCTGAAGTGCAGTGACATGCTCACAGCCACCACAGCCTCAACCTGCTGGGCTTAGGTGATCCTTCCACCTCAGCCTTCCGAGTAGCTGGAACTACAGACACACACCACCACACCTGGCAAGTTTTTGTGACTTATTGTAGAGATGAGGTCTCACCAAGTTCCCCAGGCTGGTCTCAAACCCCCAGGCTCAGGTAATCCTCTTGCCTTGGCCTCCCAAAGTGCTGAAATTACAGGCTGAGCTACCGCACCCAGCCTGCTTTTTTTTTTTAATTTTTAATTTTAAAGATGTGGGGTACAATTTAGCCTTAGGTATACAAATGCTCATTATTCAGGCATCCTTGTTGATGAGGTGTGCCCCTCCATCCCCTGGCAGTTTCTCACTCTGCCAATCCCTTTCTTATGGTATTAGATAATTGTTCAAGGTCCACTTGTGAGTGAGACCATGTACTCAGTTCTTTGTTTCTGTGTTAGATCACTCAGTATTATAGACTCTAAGTCCATCCAAGTTGCAGCAAAGTTCTTAATTTTGTCCTTCTTTATGACTGCATAATATTCCATTGTGTATATGTACCACATTTTTTAATCCATTTCTCCTTTGTTGGGCAGCATGGTTGATTCCATGTTTTTTCTATTGTGAACAATGTTGCAATAAACATGAGTGTGCAGGTATCTTTTTCATAGAGTGATCTGAGTTCTTCTGTGTATATTACCAGTAGGGGGATTGCAGGGTTGTATGGAAGGTTGACTTTTCGATCTTTTAGGAATTGTCAAACTGTTTCCACAGAGGTTGTACTACCTTACACTCCCACCAACAATGTAGAAGAGTTCCCTTGTCCCTGCATCCTCTCCAGCATCTGTTGTTTTTTGAGTTATTGGTATGGCCATTCTGACTGGACTTAGGTGGTATCTCTCAGTGTGGCTTTGATTTGCATTTCTTTGATACTAGTGAGGCTGAACATTTTTTTTTCATGTATCTGTTGGCTGCTCATATGTCTTCTTTTGAGAAGTGTCACATCACTTTTTCTATACCCTTCTTGTTCTCCTAAATCCTAAATTATTTTTTTCTATACCTGCCATAATAAAGCAAATAATATTGTCAGTGACAATTTCACTTCAAAGACAGAGTATCTGACATCGTTAAAAGAATATTGAGATGATCTAAACAGACCAGGCTGACTCTGATTTTAACTTTGCACTTATTGAGCTGGTCTTGGACAAGGCATGTACCTCAACTATGGGAAATGAATACTTGGATAAATGATTTTTTATATCCTTTCCACTTCTGACTGATTATATTTGTAAAATAGAGAGCCACGCTGGGCATCAAAGTGGACTATAATTTTTCCCTGTCCCTATATGACATAGTCATGCTATCGAGACAAAAGCATGTTTTGAAGCCCCAGAACTTTTCTACTATGTCAATGTGGTGAATTTAAATGCTTTCCAACAAATGTCAATACAAAGGGCAAGGTTATCAGCCATGTCAGGACTCAGTTGCACTACTACTTATGGCTTTACATAGTGGATGGATTAATTAATTTCCTTTAGTCTAAAAGGAAAGTATGTGACCTAATAATTAGGAGCACAGACGTGGGTCAGACAGACCTGGGTTTGAATCCTACCTCCATGCCTTCTTAGGTGTAAGGTCTGGGAAAATTATCATCCTACCTAAGTCTCAATTCAGGTTTTTCAAGACACAAATATCAGAAAAAGGTGGATAAAAATTGTTATTGCCATCACAAAGTCTTGGACAAAGCATGTACCTCATTTTAAGGATTCACAAAAGTAATATATATAAAATTCTTACCACATGTCAAGCACTGTGCAACATTTTCAGTAAAGGTTAGCAATAGTCGCTGTCTTCATCACTAATTTTTTTTTTGAGGCTCTTGTTTTAAATTTTATTTTATTTTAAAATTGTGGGGTACAATTCAGGGTTAGGTATACAAACATTCATTGTGCAGGTACCCTTGTTGATGAGGTGTGCCCCCCCCAGGCAGATTTCAACTACTTTAAATCCCACCTCCCCACCCCAACTCCCCCACCCCTGTTTCTCGCTACTGTCAATTCTTTTCCCATAAAAGTATTACAGAAGTTATTCAAGGTCCACTTATGAGTGAGAACATGTGATAGTTCTTTGTTTCTGTGTAAGATCACTCAGTATTATAGACTCTAATCCCATCCAGGTTGCTGTGAAGTTCATAATTTTGTTCTTCTTTATGGCTGTGTAATATTCCATTGTGTATATGTACCACATTTTTTTATCCAGTCCTCTTTTGATGGGCAGCACGGTTGGTTCCTTGATCTTGCTATTGTGAACAAGGCTGCGATAAACATACATGTGCAGGTATCTTTTTTGTAGAGTGATTTGAGTTCTTCCAGGTATATTCCCAGTAGGGGGATTACAGGGTCATATGGAAGGTTGATTTTTAGAACTTTTAGGAATCGCCACACTGTTTTCCACGAAGGCTGTACTAAATAACACTCCTACCAACAGTGTAGAAGTGTTCCCTTTCTGACACATCCTCTCCAGCATCTGTTATTTTTTTGAGTTATTGATGATGGCCATTCTGACTGGAGTTAGGTGGTATCTCAGTGTAGTTTTAATTTGCATTTCCTTGCTGACTAGTGAGATTGAACATTTTTTATGTATCTGTTGGCTGCTAGTAGATCTTCTTTTGAGAACTGTCAATTCATTTTTTTTTGCCCACTTTGTAATGCAGCTGTTTGTTTTTTTCTTTTCAGCACATTTGAGTTCCTTGTAGATTCTAGATGTTAGGTTTTTGTCAGACATGGAGCTGGCAAATATTTTTTCCCCAGTCTGTAGGCTGTCTCCTTGGTCTCTTGATGGTTTCTTTAGCTTTGCAGAAGCTTGTCAGTTTGATGAACTCCCACCTGTCTATCTTATCTCTTATGGCGTGGGCACTTCGGGTCTTGATCAGGAATTGGTTGCCAGTTCCAACTTCCATAAGAGTGTCTCCTGCATTTTCTAAGGTTCTTATCGTTTGAGGTTTTACGTTTAGGTCCCTGATCCATTTAGAGTTAATTTTTGTGTATGGGGATAGGTAGGAGTCCTGCTTCAGTCTTCTGCATATGGTTAGTCAGTTTTCTCAGCAACATTTGCTGAATAGGTTCTCGTTACACCAGTGGTTGGTGGTGGAGGTTTTGTCGAAGATGAGTTGGTTGAGAAATTGAGGTTTTGCTTCGGGAATCTCATTCTATTCCATTGATCTATATGCCTGCTCTTGTACCAGTACCATGCTGTTTTGATTATTGCAGCTTTATAGTAGAGTTTAAAGTCTGGGAGTGTGATAACTCCTGCTTTGTTTTTTGTTGTTGTTGTTGTTGTTGTTTGCTGAGAATTGTTTTGGCTGTTCTTGATCATTTATGTTTCCATTTGAATTCCTGTATCATTGTTTCTAGGTCTGAGAAGAATGTTGCTGGTAATTTGATGGGTATTGCATTAAATCTGTAGATTGCCTTAGGTAGAATGGGCATCTTAACAATGTTGATTCTTCCAATCCATGAGCATGGAATATTTTTCCACTGTGTGTGTCATCTTTGATTTCTTTGAGCAGTGTTTTGTAGTTTTCTTTATAAAGGTCTTTCAAATCTCTAGTTAGGAAGATGCCTATGTGGCTATTGTGAATGGAATTGTGCTTTTTATTTGGGTTTCTGTTTGTTTATTATTAGTGTATAGAAATTTGATTGTCTTTTGCACATTTATTTTATACCCTGAGACTTTTCCAAAGTTCTTTATCAGTGCAAGGAGATTTTTGACAGATTCTCTTGGATTTTCAAGATATAGAATCATGTCGTCTGCAAAGAGAAATAACTTGACTTCCTCTTTTCCTATTTGGATGCCCCTGATCACTTTCTCTTCTCTGATTACTCTAGCTAGGACTTCCAAAACTATGTTGAATGGGAGGGGTGAGAGTGGGCATCCTTATCTTGTTCCAGTGTTCAGGGACATGGTTCTGATTTCTGTTTGTTTAGTAGTATGCAGGCTGTGGGTTTCTCATAGATGGCTCTTACTATTTTGAGGTATATTCCGTCTATGCCTAGATGTTCAAGGGTTTTTATCAAGAAAGGGTGCTGGATTTTATCAAAAACTTTTTCTGTATCTAATGATATAATCATGTGGTTTTTGTTTTTATGTCTGTTGATGGATTTAATTACTTTATGGTCTTATGAATGTTGAACCAGCCTTGCATCCTGGGGATGAAGCCTATTTGGTCCTGATGGATGATTTTTGAGATGTGCTGTTGAATCCGGTTTACTAGGATCTTGTTGAGAATCTTAGCATCTATGTTCATCAAGGATATTGGCCTGTAGTTCTTTTTCTTTGTTGGGTCTTTACCTGGCTTTTGTATCAATGTGATGTTAGCTTCACAAAATGATTTGGGGAGAGTTCCATCTTTCTCAATCACCTGGAATACTTTCAATAGGATTGGTATCAGTTCCTCTTTGTAAGTCTTGTAGAATTCTGCTGGAAAGCCATCTGGTCCAGTACTTTTTTTGTAGGTAATGTTCTTATGACATAGTCAATTTCCTTGATTACTATTGGTCTATTTAGGGTCTCGATTTCTTCTTGTTTCAACCTAGGGAGGTTGTGTGGGTCAGAAAGTCTTCCATTTCCTTTAGATTTTCAAGTTTGTTTCCATACAAGTGTACATAGTAGTCTCTAATGATCTTTTATATTTCTTCAGCATCAGATGTGACTTCAACTTTTGTGTTTCTGATTGTGTTTATTTGGGCTCTTTCTCTCTTTTTCAGTCTAACTAGAGGACCATCAATCTTGTTTATCCTTTCAAAGAACAAGTTTTTTGTTTTGTTTATTTTTTGTATTAACTTTTTTCTTCTATATCCTTAATTTGGGCTTTATGTTGGTGATTTGGGTTCTTCTGCTGAAGTTAGGGTTTTGGTGGTCTTTCTTTTCCAGCTTTCTTAGGTGACTTGTTAGGCTGTTAGCCTGTGATCTTTCCATTTTCTCCGTGTGCGTTTGTAGGGATATGAATTCCCCTCTTACTACTGCTTTCATGGCATCCCAGAGGTTTTGGTAAGATGTGTCTTCATTTTTATTTGTTTCCAGGTATCTTTTAATCTGTTTTGATTTCCTTGTTGACCCAGAAGTTGCTTAGTACCATGCTTTTAGCATCCGTCTTTGTGGGTTGGGGTCAACCTTGATGGTGTTGATAATTTATTTTATTCCACTGTGGTCTGAGAAGGTGCATGTCAAAATTTTAATCTTATAAAATTTGTTTATGCTTGATTTATGAGCAAGGATGTGGTTGATCTTAGAGTATGTTCCATGGAGTGATGGGTAGAATGTATATTCTATGGTCGTTGGGTGGAGTATTCTGTAGGTATCAATTAAGTCCATTTGGTCAAGAGTCACATTGAGGTTCCAGGTCTCCTTGCTGATTTTTTGTCCTGTTGATTTGGATAAAGTTGTGAGTGGGGTATTGAAGTCCCCAGTTATGATTGTGTTACAGTCAATATCTTTTTTAAGTTTGCCTAGAAGCTGCTTTATGAAAGTTGGTGCTCCCACATTGGGTGCATATATGCTTAGAATGGATATTTCTTGTTGATGGATTGAACCTTTTATCATTATGTAGTGACCTTCTGTATCTTTTTAAATACTTGGTAGCTTAAAGGTTATTTTATCTGAATTTAAGATCGCAGCTCCTCTTTTCTTTTGTGTTCTGTTCACCTGAAATTTTGCTTCCCATCCTCTTACTTTGAGTCTGTGAGTGTCCTTTCTGGTGAGTTGAATCTATTGGAGGCAATATGTTGTTGCCTGATGAAATTTTTATCCATTTTGTCAATCTATGTCTTTTCAGTGGTGCATTTAGTCCATTCACATTCAGGTTAATTATTGAAATGTGAGAGTTTATGTCATGAGGTTCCTGCAGAGCTGTTGTTGTTCCTGTTTGTTGTCTTTCCTTTGATTTTTTTGGTTGATTCATGTGTGTGTTCAATATTTTTCCTGCACTCTTGTATAGAACATTGTCATTCTTTTCTCCTTGTTTTCTGTGTTTAATACTTTCTTAAGTGTTTCCTGGAGAGGTGGTCTGGAGGCAGCATAAGTTCTTAGGGATTGGATGTCTGGGAAAGATTTTAATTCTCCCTTACTGATGAAGCTTAGCTTAACTGGGTATCTTATTCTTGGTTGAAATTGTTTATCTTTGAGAACTTTGAAGATTGGGCTCCAAGTTCTCCTAGCCTGAAGTGTCTCTGTAGACAGATCTGCTGCTATTCTAATTGGTCTTCTCCAGTAGGTAGTCTGAACTTTTTCTCTTCCCGCCTTTAAGATTTTTTCTTTTATACCTATTTTGTTTATTATTATGTGTCTAAGAGTTAGTCTTCTCATTTGTAGTCTTTAGGGGTTCTCTGAATCTCTTGTGTTTGAATTTTCACATCACTGATGAGGGAAGTTTTCTTGATTAATTTCATGGAATGTTTGTTTTAGGGTGGTCTCTGCCTCTATTTCTGCCTCAGGAAGTTCAATTACTCTTAGGTTTGGTCTCTTGAAATAATCTTTTATCTCTTGAAGGTTTTGTACTGTTTTCTAAGCTTCTTTTCTATGTTTTGAACAGTTTGGTTTAGTTCTATATTTTGGTCCTCAAGCTCTGAGATTCTTTCTTCTGCTTGGCTAATTCTGCTTTCCATGCTTATCAGTTTGTTATTTATTTCATTCACAGTATTCTTTACTGCCGTTATCTCAGTTATCAACTCCTTCCTATTTTCCTCTTGTCTCTCCTCAATTCTCTTTATTCTCTCTATTAATGGGTTTGTAGTATGTGATCAGTCATTCTGGGAGCTCTTCATTATTTGTGTCCCAAAGTCTGTTTTCTCAGTGTCTGGCCTCCCAGGAGTCTGTGTGAGACCTATAGTCTTCTTTTGTTTTTTCTTCATTTTTGTAGATTTTCCTCCCCATTTTTCCTTTTTTCCCCCTCTTCTTTAATTCTGTCTTTCAGGGATTGTGAGATTTCTTTTGCTTCTGTTTGCTCAATCTCCTATTATTCCTTATGTGCATTCTCTAGCTTTGTTCAAGTCTGAAGCTGGACTGTGGGTTAGGGGGTAAACTTTTTTGCAGTTTTGAGGTTTAATTGAGGGGAGAGCTGTGAGTCAAAAACTATCTACAGATCCCAGTATCCCCTGACAGGTTTATGGACACCTGGCACCTGTTTCCCACTGCCTTGCAATCTGCTCATGCAATGGGGTATAGGTTTGCTCCCTGAAAGCAGAATAAGGTAAGAAAAGGTAAAATAATAGAATAGAGAAGGAGGTGAGCGGAAGACGAAGGTGGAGAGAGAGAAGAGTGAGAGGGAAAATAGACAAACGTACCAACTAACAAATGAAAAGAGACTCACGGACAGAAAAGAGTAAAAAAAAAAAACTAAAACATACAGACAATCATACAGACACACAAGCCAACCCTCTTCCTTACTGATATACTATTCTCCTACACAAATATGAAGTCTTAGGTCCCAAGTTGGAGGCTGGGCAGAGCTGGGCAGAGCTGGGCAAATCAGTGCCCAGGGACCAAGCCAGGTGAAGTGAGTGCAAGATAGCTGGGCACTGCAGGTCAGTTTGGTGTGGGCCAACTTCAGGTGAGCACGGTGGTGCAGCCGAGGAGGTAACACAGAGCTCCATGGGGCCGGGAGCCAAGGGCCACCACAGGTGGGGTGAGAGGGGGTGGTGGCAATGGCAGAGCAGTGCATGGGGCTGGCATCCTCCTGCCCACAGGTCTGCTCAGCTGGCTGAAGAGCAAGCTGGCAGTGGTGGGAGCAGCAGCCACTTTAGGTCTCAATTTGGAGGCTTGGTGGAGCTGGGCACAGCTGGGCAGGGCAATGCAAGTCTCTGCCTGGTCTTGGGGCTCCAGTTGATCTCTGGTCCCAGGTGGCCAGGGGCCAAACTGGGAGAGGCAGAGCATGAGACAGGCACTGCAGATCGGCCTGGCATGGGGGCGGCTCTGGGAAGATTGGGGCAGTGCAGCCAGGGAGGGAGCCTGGAACTCCATGGGCCAGGAGCCGGGGGCCATCCTGGGGGTGGGGTGGGGCAGTGGCAGCAATGGCAGAGCAGTTCATGGAGCCAGCTTCCTCCGTCCTGCAGGCTTGCATGGCTGACTAAAGAGCAAGCCGGCAGCGGCAGGAGCAGCAGCCACCTGGGGGAAAGTGAGAGCTTCTATGCACACTCACCTTCGTGGAGACTCCCACAGTCCAACCTTTTCTGTTGCCATCTTGCCAGAAGTCTCCATCACTAATTTCTTAATGTGCAAGACATTTCTCAGGAAACAAAAAAGAGTCACAAATGAACTCTTCAGAGGTGACTCATGTCCACTCACCCAAAACATTCTTTAGGCTAGTTAGGAATGACCTGCTTTCTCTTTCCAAGGAAGTATCTTAGAAGCACACAGAGCCTCTGTACCTGTGGAAATAAGGTTCTGGGATACATTTTCTGGGGCCAAGGCAGCGGCCATCTATCCCTACAACAAACACTCCATGGTGCTAGTGGAAATTTAATCTATGTGACCTTTGGTACTTAAACTGAGCCCTGTGTCCTAGCCACAGTCATGGTTCATTATCCCAGGCTCCTATCAACTCTTTGAACTGTTATTACCTCAATTCATCTATTTAGATCCCATAAAGTGGTTGAAGGTGTTTCCAGAGAAAACTGCTGGAAACCCTAGGCATAATTAAACACCAGAGATTCACTGGGAATCAGAGGAGCTTCAGGTCACAAATCGCCACAGTGACTGTTTATATGCTATTTCACAGAATATTCATTTTTATTTCACAGAGGCAGAAATATCCCTTTGCGAGAAAACATGCGTGCCTTCATCATTCAGCCAAATTATTTCTTTTGATAACCGAGAGACAGAGAATTGGAGAGAAGAAGCTTGAAGGTGTGTGCTGATTAATGATTGGCTACATAGACCATAAGGTCTTCTACCCAGCTGGAGGGGGCAGAAAAGGATAATAGCAGGAAAAGTCCCCTTTAGTCTCATTGGGTAATAGATAGCTGCAAAGTCACTTTTCAACAAGGATTTTTGTTGTTGCAATGTGTTTGAGTTTGGTTTAATTTGGTTCAGATTGATAGAGCTTGGTTTGACTTTTGTTTGGTTTATTTTTGCGGTATGTAAGTACATTGTCTACTTAAATTAGTCTCCTTCCCACCTGCATTTCTCCTCACATAGTGTGAACCAATGTTTTGAGCTCTGTGTCAGACACATTTGTTTATGCTACCTTTCAAACTCTCTTTTTCCAACTTTGTTCAATGGAGTCATAACACTTACCTCACAAGATTGTGGAGAGGTTGAAGTAACTTGCCAAAGGATGTGAAATAAAAGAGACAGAGCCAGGATTTATATCTATACCCTTCCTCTTTCAATCACAGAGAAGTAGATTTCACACAGAAATAGGAAACAAACAAGAACACCTTTCCTAATTGCATATATCCACATTATAGGACTTAACATGTCTGAAGGTGATTAAGCAGGAGGTTCTGAAAAGTCCCTAACCAGAGACTGGATGTGAAATGGAATGGGAAAACACACTAGAAGTCTAAATGATGAGAGTTAAGTCATCTATTCTCGGAACTTTCACAGTAGCCAGCACAGAGCCTAGGCACAGAGGCTGATCATGTGTCAGATCAGGTTGATTGGCAGCGGCTACCTGAAATTCTGTCTTGTCAAGAATTCTGGAGTCTCTGAGTAGTTCAGTGGAGAAGAGTTTCCTAATCAAAACTCTTAGCCTGGCATTCAGAGTAGCACAGGGCCAGAAGCCCTTAAGAGTCACTAATTCACCCATCGGCAAAGTAATAGACCCTCCTTGAAAGGAAGTCCAAGGCTAATACCATAGCCTCACAGTTCAAAACTGTGAGGCCCTTGTGATCACTTTTTCTCACATCAAATCTTTCATATGTCCCTCCCTTGAAAGGCTTTTCTCTCTTCCACAGAATAAATACCCATCTCAGGTTCCAGAGTACTCAAGACTCTCTTCAAGGAAGCATTCTAAGAGTTGGTGATTCCTCTTCATGTACCTTTGCAGGTTCTGTAGCCCCTTGGTGGCCCTTATCTCTGGGTCACCCCAGTGAAGCCACAAGAGTGATTTTTCTCAGCAGAAGAGACACTCTGGGTGGCTGACTGACTGAAAGGATGAAAATCTGTCATATTAGCTGCTGATTAGACTGGACAGCTCATTAGGGATCATCATGCCAGTATCTTTCATCCCCAGCTCTGCCTCCTATTTGCCCTTTCAAGCGGACCCCCTCAATCTTATCCCCCACTTCTCCACCTTATTCATCTCATCTTGTCTTTCTTTTCTTTGTTTTAGGACCACATTTCTTTCTTCCCCCTAAGACTAGAAGACTCTTTATATTATCCCCTTGGATAGGCATGCATTAGACAAGTTCATTTGATCACAGACTTTGTCCAGACCACCTCTTTTGTTCTCTTCTTTTCTCCTGCTAATGACATCAACTTGAGTTGCCCTCTTGCTGTATGCTACCATCATGAGCCATCCCTAATTTAGTGCTAGTCAAGCCTCAGCCCCACTCTTGACTCTAAGCCCTCCGCTAAGTAGGAAGGGAAGTAGAAAATTCTCAACTCTCTTCTCCAACCTTACCCCCTGCTTCTCGTTAGTACGTGGCCTGTACTCCAGCCACCCATTTTTTCTTCCAAAAAATCACAATTGCAAGGCTTGGCTCTATCTATTCTATCTTACTGGCTACAAACACCCCTTCTCCACTCCTTTATCTATCAAAATTCTATTTGTTCTCCACAATGCCGCTGAATCCCAACCGCCATCACAAATCATTTCCCAATTACTACATGTTCATTCTACTGTTACTTACTTCCTAGAAAATTTTTCCAAAACATGTTGCTACCTGTTAAGAAGCCAATGGTTTCTAGACCTGGCACTGAAAACAGTGGGTAGATTCCCATCTGTAACCAGCAAAGTCTCTTTCTTAAGCAGATCACTGTCTATGAGGAGGTGAGAAACATACACATGTGCAGAAAACATTTACACACATTTTAAAAAGGCTTAAATAACCACTGATACACAATTGTGTCAAGTTACTGTGTGTTTCCCGGGAAAGAGAAGAAATACCTGGTCAGAATAAGAGGAAGGAATCAAGAGGAACACTAGGAAATGATTGCTCCTGGAGTGCCTTGGCCACAAACAACCAGGAAAGAATTACTGAGGACACAGAGTCATTAAAGACTAAAAATAAACAAAATTTAGGTCCCAATCTCTGCCTCCTTACACCATATTCTTCCCACTTTATTCCATGGGAGTCAGCTCATTGTTTGGAAACACCTATTTAGTGGGTTAGTGTGACCCACTTGTCACTTCCTAATCTTTTGCCCTTAAGCAATGGGAGCTGAGCCGAGGGAGGCAATGCTAGCTACATTTATAAACCTCCTCATTCCTCCTACCCTGCCACACCCATACACAGCAGTTGCTAATTTTAAAATGAAGGACGATGTAATAAAATTTGTTGATGTACCCCAATACATCAAAATCTCTATTAATTGTAATAGTTCAGGTGGCAATGGCTGAATTCATCATGCTGCTTGGTAGTTTTTACTTAAGGCAATGTCAAAGACAAAAATATCTTCTGAATCTTCAAAAATAATTCCTCCTTCATTTAGTCTCCTCCAATTGCATCTGCCTCTTTGCAGCTCCTCAAACACTCCAGGCACATGAGTCTCAGAACAAATGAACTTGTTCCCTCTGCCTACATAGCTCATTCATGTGCTGGATTTTCTCTGTTCTTTGTCCCTCCAGATCACTCTCTACATCTCAGTTTCAGGAAGAAACTGGGGCACACAGAAACTATAGGGTAGCAACACCAGATTCCTCTACCTTCTGATTGCTAGTTGTGTTCATTCAATGGGAAACATTGGCAAGACATAGAGGTTAGGGAGAAAGAAAGCTGTGATATTTCTTCCCTCAGCTCTCTCCCTTCCAGCCCCAATTATACAGTAGCTACGACCCTCCGCTCGAGGTACAGCTCATGCCAAGCAAATCCTCCCCCATACCTACAACTGCCATTGGGTAACTTCAAGCCTTGGTATGTAATTGTTTCCTGCAGATTGTAGTTTTTGAGGGCTTCACCATTTCTCATAGGTTTTCTTCACTATATCCTCACTTTTGGCAACCTCCTTTTCATTAAACTTTCTTTAGATACTCTTTGAGCTGGCTAACTCTTTCCTGCAGAAACTCTCTAAGACACTATCTTTAAATCCTTGTACAGACATGCCTTGCTCATGAAGTCTTGCCTTGCTACTTTATTAAAAATTGTAGTTCTTTTGCAAAATAGTTTATAGAATCAGGCTTATTTAACCTGAAGATCTAGAGGGAAGGGAAGTGTCAGCTGATGGAGCAGTACTGTCAGCTTGTCTCCATTTCCAACAGGAAGAGAGAATATGAAGTCAACGAAAAGTAAAAAAGATGTAGGCGGGACCTCGAGAAGGTCTTGAGGACCACAAATATTGGCAGATCTTGATGTGGGTAATGAGAGAGGATGTGGAGCTTCTGGGAAGCAACCCCCAAACCAGAACCTTCTATTCTACATAAGTAGAGGCTCAGAGGAAAAATGTCACCCAAATGAAAAGATCTTAGATATGTATATGCCCACTTCATTCAAGAAAGCATCCACTGGGCCATCTTCATTAAGATTTCAGATCGAACAGAGGGTCCCTCTCAGAGGGAGATCCAGAAGGAGGATATGAGTTTACTTGAATTCCTGAGGAAGCCACTTCCAGCGTGTAGAGCACACTCTGATTTCCACTTAACTTCTCAAAAACTGAAAAGTGCAGACCAGACACCACATGTCTGAGACGATCATAAATGGTCTGGAATATCTCAAGTTTATCATTTTGTTAATACCTTACCCCTATTTTATTGATCAGAAAAGAGCCTAGGAGCTTCTTTCTGTGGTCAATAGGAAGTATTTTTGTTAACTGCACCTCTTTCTACAGGCCTCTGTGCTGGAAAGGATAGAATAGTTAAGTTACCATGAAATGAGAGAGCAGGTTGTGCACACGTGGAAGAAGGTCTGGTAAGTTCTTACTCAGAGATACGCAGAGATGAAAATAAAGGTGGGTAAGTGTCTTGTATTTTCAGCCAGAGTTTTGTATTGTAGAGCCTCTTTAAAAATTTTTTTTTGTTTTCTAAGCTTAAAAGGATACATAACTAAAAAGACAATTTAAATTTAAAAATTACAGAGACATCTTTAAAGAAGTGACAAGTTTGGCAGACCCTTATCTTTCTCCTCTTCATCCTGAGTATATCACTGTGCTCAGCCAAAACCAGAGGAGGGATACCAAATAGCCAAGCATTTACTCTTTTATTCATCCACTTATCCAGCTAATATTCATGAAATGTCCACCATGTGCCAGACACTAGCCATATATTGTGAACAAAATAGACACATTTTATACCTTCTGGTCACTTACCTACTGGAGTGGGGGTGGGGACATAGCATCAATAAGGGTACCTGATCTCAAACCAAGCAAAGTGGGGACCAAAGGGAGGCCCAAACTTTACCTGTACAATGTCCACTTGTATACCTAATCTTGAATCGTGCCCCACATCTTTAAAATAAAGTGTATTTAAAAAGAAAGAATAAAAATGAGAAAGTGAGAATCCCTAGCCTCATCCATATGTAGCCACTGGCAAACAGAGCACAGTTCCTCACTACTTAGGCAGCCTTTTAGAGCTCCTGACCTCTGGAGAGACATTATAATGACAGATAAGAAGCCTATGGATGTCTGATTTGAATCTACCACAAACTTCTTTTAGATCAAAGATTGACAGATGGTTCTCCCCTGCATGGACACATCACAGTCTCATACACACACACACACACACACACACACACACACACTTTACTTCTCACACTTGAGGTTGTTCTCCTGGAAGCAAAGAAACCCTACTTTCACATTGTTGCCCTAGAGACCTTTCGTTACAAACTTGGTAAAGCAACCAAAACCAAAGTAAAATTAAAAAGTCAATTCTGGGAGCTGAGAGAGGGGGCCCTCCCTCTTGGATGGCTCAGCACATGCACACTGAAAAGAGATGTCTCTTCTCCTGATAATCCAAAGGGCCGGGGATCTGAGTAGAGCTGGGTCTCTCCAGTCTAAAGGTACATTTTCTGCTCAGAGATGTTCCTCTCTTTTTTCCTCATAAGAAAAACCAAGAAGTTGAATTCAGTAATAGGCCAGGTGTTCGAGGCCCAGGTTCAACATCAATCTGGAATGATTATATCGAGCAGCTCCAGGAATTGTTCCCAAGGTGACATTAGGATTCCTACATGACTCTCCTCTCTGACAGGTAACTGTGTCTCCAGAGCACATAAGGGACACTTTACAATGAACAATTGAATTGATCTGCTCAGGGGAGAGCAAACAAAGGCTGCTTTCAGTAGGAAATTCCTCTCCCTTATGTATTTGCTTCCTAGCCAATCAAGTGTCAATTATGGTACATTAATCTAAGCATTTCCAATGCAAGATTACTCACTCCAGAAAAATAAAGACAGGTACCTCTTTACCAGGTGGCAAAAGGAATCTAGCTAATGCCAAAGGCTGGCCACCACCCAAAAATATTTCCAACCTGCTTTGGTGACAGCATCTCCAAAGACTGATTTACTTTGCTCACATCACACAAGCTCCTGATAAGACAGACTTGAGACCAAACCCCATTCTAACACTTACTGACTGAATCTGTGGGCAAGTTACCTAATTAATCTGAGCTTCAAAGTCTTACTATATAGAATGGGAGTGAAAGCACTGGCCTCATGATGGTTATGTTAGTTAAATGACAAATGCAGGTAAAGCATCTAACACAATTTAGCATGCAGTAAAGGGCTCAATAGATGTTAGTCCTTCCCATTCACCTCTCTTTCCCACCACAGAAAACTGAGTGGCTCACCCAGACCTGAGACAGCCTCATCTGTGCAACCTGCCTGTTGCCCTCTAAGGCCTGGAACCAAGATCCTGAGATGGTGGCCAGAGGTTTTACCTCGTTTTTGCACATCTGGTTAGTAGCACTTCCAAAAGCCTTTAAAGCAACAAAAGAAATTGAGGTGAACAATAACAGCATTAGAAGTGGCAATTGACTTAACAATTAACTTAAGAACACAAGCAGCAAGTTGTTCTCCACAAAACCAGATGTAGTATATTTACTCACCAAATCCCCCTTCAGCAAGAGATTCAGAAACTCTTCTGGTCTCAGGCAGCTAATGCTTAATGTAAACTCCCAGTCCTGATCCAGACACTGCATGTGGTAACACAAGCTGAACCCTGCACTGCATATAGTAATGTAGGTTGGACCCTGCTTATGTAGAAGCCCAAATCCAGTCCAGTCTCCACTTGCTAAGGCAAGAATTCTGATTCCAGGTTTTGACTGCTCAGAGGAAGGGGCAGCTCTTCCTACTGTGCACAAAGGCGCTATATAGGCCAGTGGCAGCTCTGGTCCTGAACACAGTCAGGATCCTCTCTTCATAAGTATTGTCCCCTCCGCTTGACTTTTATGTCCGCTTTCTGTTTTCATGTGGGCCAATTTTCTTCAGGAGTTTTGGGGTTTTTGGCCTTCCCTCTATTTTGGCTTAAAGCTGTTATTTTTCAGTGAAGAAACTTGTCACCCATTGCACACACAAAAAATTTTGCTGCTCTCTATCTGTGTGCTATGATATGTCTACTCTACCTCAGGGCTTTCTCACACTGTTCCCTCAGCCTAGAATCAACACGTCCTGTGTCTGAATACATCTCACCTTTCATCTCACTTTTGGCTTAAACATCAGCTCATCAGAGGGGTCTTTCCAAGTACCCAAATATAAATGGATATCCTTCTTACCCACACTGTTCTCTATCACTTTACTGTTTGTGATAAGTACCATGAGATAGACAAAATAATCATGACTTGTTAATTTTCTGTCTTCTGATTTAAGCTCTAAACTCCCTGAAGAAAGCAGTCATGTCTGTTTTAGTCACCAATTAACTAGTACATTCCCCAGCATAGGGAACTGAAGAATGAATGCCAGGATCACTCTTCCTCCAGATCTCTTTTCTGGGCTGCTCTGTATCCACTTTTAAGGCAGTCTACTCTCCTTGGACCAAATGAGATGTGACTCTAGCAAACAAGCAACCAAACTCTTGGGCGTCCTCTCCACTGTGCCAGTCAAGCTCAGATGGGAAAATAAAGCACTCATAGCTTGAAAAGAAGAGGTCTTTAGCTGAATTAGAGTTTACTGAAATACAGGAGGTACTGGGCAAGTGAAGTCAGAGAATCCAAGAAATGACTAACCAGCCATTCTAAAGGGCACCTGGTACAAGTGGATGCGTTAGAGACTTCAGAAGGGAGGGTTTTTTTATACAGACCGGACAACTTTTGTTCAGTACAAAGTGTTGTTTTAATCCTCGCTCATCTGGTACAGTTGAACAAGGGGCAACAACTGAAGGCAGTTGTGAAGAGAAAACAGAAAAAGATTGGTTGTCTCCTGTGAGTCAGTCTCCCTCTTAATAGACTGTCTCCCTCTGAAGTGCAAGAAGCCAACCACACCTGGCTTGAAGATCTTGAAGGAGGAATTCATGAAAAAATCTGTGAAGCTATTCCCTTTGTGGGTCAACTCCAAGTGGCCAGTGTTGGGCCTGGTGCTATTGATGAGAGGGGTCAGTAGTTGGCAAGATGAGACAAGCCAGGATCCACTGGGCATGTGGGCATCCTTCTTTCACCATGGATGGACAATAGCCATTGTCCACAAAGAGTGAGTATCTGCTGTTTCACTGCCACCTTCTAAATCCACACAAACTTCTCTTCAGGCCTTCTCAACAATGAAAGGGATTCTGGAAACACAGCTCTAGTTTTGACTTTCTAGTTTGTTGAAACTGCCCAACAAACCCAACTAACCCAGTCAATGCCACTGCTTCTCTGAGGACAGCTCTCTCTAAGGGTTCTGCTGACCCCATGGCTCCTTGGCGCAGACCTAACCACACACTGACCAGTAAATATCTTTCCCCACCTCCTTCCAGAGCTTCTCTGACCACATACCACTGTGATTCTGCTCAGTGACTGAGCCCCACTAACTGATGACTGAGCCCCACTGAGGGCAGAAGGGGCTTATCTCACCCTTGTGATTTGTAGAAAGAAGAAATGCATCTGTGCAAAGCACATCTAGAAAGACTGAAACAAAGGAACTTACTGACTACCAGAGAGACAACTTATCTTTTCCTGTTTCTTTTTGTTTTCTCTTCACAACTGCTTCTTAGCTGTACCAGGTGAGCAAGGATTAAAACTGCATTCTGTGTTGATCAAATGTTTTCCTGGTCTGTATTTAAAAACTCTTTCCTTTTGTGGCTTCCAATTTAACTTCACCTCTCAACCACCACCCTCACCAGGTATGGCATGGTCTCTCTGGCAGGAAGGACTGGACAAGCCAAGCCTCAAGCACCTGTCTGGTGCCCTCCTCCTGCTTTGTTTGCAAGTCACTCTTCAGTCCTTGGGATTTTCTACCTATTCTTCAGTCCTCCCCTTCAGCTATTGGGTCTCCTCTCCTGTCTTTCTTCCTGGCCTCCTCTAGGGCACCTCAATGCTCTGGAACAAATGAGAGCTTCTAAGGCAGCCAAGCACCCTGCTTCTTTCCTTTCCCAGGCAACTGTCACATCCCCACTGGTCTTCTCTGGAGGTGAGAGCTGTTAGCCCATCACTCCACTCCAAAATGTAGATTGCAGGCGGTCTCCTGCCAGAGAAAAACAATTAACGCGAAGTACAAAGATCACTGTCTGCCACGTTTACAAATCTCTCCAGCTTACATTTATCTCGCCCAACAATTTATGCCCTCACAATGTCAAGCTGTTCAAATGCCTCCTCTTTTCCCTAAAAGGACTGACAGATGATTATTGGCACTGCTTGGGACATTTGTTATTAAAACCAGAGCCGTCAACAGCAATATCCTGTCAGAAGAGCTCATGTCATGGGCAAGGGTCTGCACATTTATCTTTCCTTGCCCCACCAAAGTGAAGACTCATGACTTGTTTTCAGTGAAAAGGAAACACAAGATTCAAAACCACTTTTTTAGCCTTATGCTGTGCATGCTTTGTTTCTCTTTTCTGAGAAGTCCAATATGACTGACTATCCACTGGAGAAATCTTCTTAGATTGCCACAACTATGGGGTTTGGTCTGAACTTGATGCCTCAGCCTGTAATCCCAGCATTTTGGGAAGCCAAGGTGAGTGAATTGCCTGGGCCTGTGGGTTCGAGACCAGCCCGGGCAACTTGGCGAGATCTCATCTCTACAATAAAATAAAAAATTAGCTGGGCATGGTAGCATGAGCTTGTAGTTCCAGCTACTTGGAAGGCTGAGGCAGAAGGATTGCTGGCGCTCAGCAGGTTGACATTGGGGTGGCCGTTAGTGTGCCACTACACCCCAGCCTGGGCGACAAAGTGAGACTCCAACTCAAAAACAAAAACAAAAAAACTATAGTGTTTGGAGCAGGGGAACTGCTAGTATATAGTGGGTAGAGGCCAGGAATGTTGCTAAACATCCTATGATGCACAGGACATGCCCATAAAAAAGAATTATCTGGCACAGAATTTCCATAGTGTTGAGGTTGAGAAGCATTGCAAATAACCCATTGCAGGTTGGCCTCTCCCACATTCTGCTTCAAGTATCCCAGAGCGTTGCTTCAAAGCAAAATGGCATTTGGAAAACAAGAGAAAGAATGGGCCAAGATGGATGAGTCACTACTTGCTCTCTCCCATACCTCCAAGAAACAGCCATCATACAGCAAGAGATAGAACACTTTACCAAATATAAGCTATACCATTTGTTATTCATCACCTGAAGGCTCGGTTTCCTTATCTATAAAATGTGACCATGAGTCATGGCTGCCCTACCTGGCTCACGAGGTTATTGCATCACTTAGCAGAGCATGGCATATTGGAAAGTTTGCTGGAGCTCCAGGGATTTTAAGTGATAGTTGGAAGGGTGCATTTTGGTAATGATAAAGTGAAAAGAAGTCTTGTCTTAGCAACTGGCACAAGAATTCCTGCTGAAGAGAGAATTCTTTCTTGCCCTCTCTCTTTCTCCTGGTCTTTTGAAAAAAAAAAATATTTTAAAAGTATGAGTGCACTTCAGGCAGAGAATCGCCAACATTTCAGAGGAGAATTATCAAATTGCTCTACAACAGACAAAGAAAAATATGTTGATCCTCACAAGGTGGATCCAGCTAAAACTCGGTGGGGTAAAGAACTTCATGGAATGAGGAGCCCAAAGGATTTCTTAAAATAGTGATGCCAACTTTTCCATTTGAGTTTGTTTGGGATGATGCATATAAATCTATCTACCATCTTGTTCCCAAATTATCGTTTCGCATGAATGCTTTGGAAATGTGAGTCTGTTTGTACTTACGCAAGTCAAAATAGGTGCTGAGTTTCACATCTGAGTCAACACAATGGGAGGTAAAAGCAAGATACATGGACACAGGAACCCAATAGCCAAGATATGAGCATGTAAGCTATGCCCTACATGCACACACACACACACACACACACACACACACACACACACAAACAACCACAGGGATGAGGCAGGGAACAGATTCACAGACTTCTTGAGAAAAATTACAAAAGAGTAAGGAATAAAATGTTTAAGTCAACGTTACCTATAGCATAAGGGACAGAAGGGAACCCTGTTCAACTCTGGGTGTATTGCTAGTATCAGAGTAGAATCTTTGCTCATTCTTAGTGTCTACATTCCTAGCCTAGTCCTTGATCTCTGATGCATCACTCCCCACCACTGCCAGTTGCTAAGGATGGGTTGCGCAGAGATGCCTACTTTGTCAGCAACAAAAACTTTCAAAACACATCTAACCAAAAGTGGCACATGGTATTTTCTCAGGGCAGAGAGTGTCTCTCTACCTGAAGAAGGAATGAAGAAATTCTTGAACCTAAAAATTGCTTCTTCTCCCCTATCAACTTTGGATAGATTTGATACTTGTGATTTTGTCAAAGGAGACACCATTGGTGTTAATTGGATAGTAGATAAAACAACATTTTTTAGGAAAGAAAATGTTTTTAAAAGATCAACATTCATTAGCTTAGTTCTTCATTAAGTAAAGTATATGTGGAAGGGAATAATTAGTGAAGTTAAGTGTGACTTCACAAAGGACTGGGGGGAATCCAGTGAAATGTCTTGACATTCACCAAGAGCAATATGTTCATTGCTTCTGCAACTAATTATAATTAGTAAGTGAAGGAACATATGTACAGTCTCCATGTGCAATTAATCACATGCCGTTATCACTGTAGATACAGGTTGCTGAGTGACAGCATACACCTGCTTTATGCTGTGCCTCTGCACGTCTGTGCAGTTCCTGCTGTTTCTACTCTATTTCTTACCTTCCTTGTACCTGTGTTTGCACTCTTGTGCATTTTAGTACTGTCTTTCTGGGGCAGGATTTCATAACCATGTCCCCACTAAAACACACACCTACAATCTTTCTGGCATAAAATACACACTTGTTAACTATTTAATAAATGAACAATAGAAGGTATCTTCTCCCATTTGTATAGATTACAAAGGCCATTGACCCTTTGAGAGCCACATAAATGGTACCAGAATGAGGCTTCAGGTCTAGCAGTGGTGGCTTCCTTGATTGAATGAACAAGATGACCTCTGAAGAGAGTCCCCTACCTCTTTTTCCGGCACAATCTTCTCAAGCATGAATTTGAATGGTCAGACACTTGCTTTTCTGTTGCTGTCACTGTTGCCTTTACATTATATCTTCCACTACCACCAAGAGAAATGTGCTTATTTGTTTCTTCATTGATTTTGCAAATCTTAGACTAGCAAAGATGATAAAGTCCCAGAAAAAGATTAGATCTTGATTCCTTTGTTTCCTGGAGTCTTTAAAAGTTATTTCAATGTCAGAGTATATAAAATCTTAAATATTGAAGTGTTCCAGAGTTCAGTTTGGATCCAGAGTTTTTCTGACTTGTATGTCTTGAGGAATCTCATGTGGCCAATAAAAATCTTCTAAGTTTCTGACAGTCAAATGATGTTTATATTCTTCTAAGATACTTTATTACCTCAAAAAATTCATGATTATTTCATTTTTACAACAGAAGCTATATGAAGAAATCCACAAATTCAGTGGCTCAGTATTTAGAAATTTGTTGCTTTCTCACATGCCAGTCCAGGGTAGCTGGCCAACATCTGCATGAAATCATCTGGGGAAACAGGCATGCAAGAAGGCTCTATTATTTGCAGTATAAGACTTCCAAGGTTGTCTGGCATTGCCTTTTCAGCCAGTGGAGAAGAAAGAGTGAAGTTGATAGCGAGATATTTTATTTTAAGTAAGGGACACAGAAGTTGCACCCATCATTTTTGCTCAAACTCCAGTAGGGAGAACTCAGTGACACCAAACTGCAAGTATGGTTGGGACATGCCATCTCTCTCTGGGTTCACTTTTTTATACCCAGGAAAAAGAAAGAATGGATTGAAGTGGAGGACAAATACTAATAAGATATAAAGATATAAAATTAGGGCTGGTTTTAGAGCCCTAAAATATTTAATAAAAGCAACTTAAACTTGACCATTTTAGTTAAATGTAGACACATGCCACACAGTATAACTACCCTTCCATCACTCTATCACAAGCTCTTTGAGGCAAGAATTGATATAGTGCCTAGCACACAGAAAGAAAGCACTAAGTAAACATTTGAGACTTGAATGATTGAATGAATTAATGAATAAATGCAGTATCACCTGGATTCCAAATTGACTTAGGTCTAGTTTTGTTTGGAGGACATATTTTTAAATCTTAAGATTCTTCTTCCAGTTCCATACTTCAGCTGCCTCTGAATAAATTGGGACCCAAGACCAATAACCTGGAAGTCCCTTAACAATTCTTGAGTCTGAAGGCTTCTGGACTATACCTATCTCTCCATCCAGGTCTCTGAGTCCCAGTGTCACTTTGGCTTCTTTCTCTCCTCAACTTTATTAACATTTAAATTTGATCTAGAAAATGTTATAGTAGCAGTACAATACCTGGAAATACTTCAAGTATTAAGATTAAAAGAAAATCAAATCAAAGTAAAACACAGTAAGGCTTTATATCAAACACAAGGGAAGAAGAAAGGATAAAGACACTTACTGGGTATCTATTGCATAAGGAGTGTGAAAATTACCAGGAGAAATTATAAGTATCCAGAATATTTACACCAACCCAAGGAGGTAATTGCTATTGTCTCTAATTTATAGGCAAAAACAAAAAGGCTCAGAGAGGCTAATGACTTGCCCCAGACCACCAGTTAGTAAGAGACAGGGCAATTCAGATACAGAACTATCCAGATGATTCAGTTAAATTCTCACTAAATAAAACCATTCACTGAAGGCCAACAAACCCAGAGCTCATTTCACATCAGAGTTGACTTGTGTAACTTGCTAAGGTTTCAACTCATCTTTTTGTGGCATGTCACTTTTTCTTAAGGCCAAAGGAAAAAAAAATGACTCTACAAAAATGGCCCAAACTGAGTGTAATTAAAGACCTTAGCTCCAGTCTCTAAGGATTTTACTGAAAGGCTGAAAATAATCACATAAACCTTTCTCACCTGTCAGCAGAGTCTCTACTACACCAGGAGAGTTTGGGGTCACATCACAGAGTACAGCATGAGCAAGACATTTTTCAATGATTGACTCAAGAATGACAGATAACAGCTTCTCAGCTAAGGAGATGCCTTTAGGAAGCTGACAACCCCATTATTTCAAAAGAAAGCCAGCCAGGCAGACTAACAAATCTTGTTCTTACCTTACTTAGGAAACTACTGACTTGTTAGAAATGCCCACTGCATAGGAGAGATAATAAGAACAAGAAATCAAACAAATCATATCTGACTGGGTAATTAGATACAGTTCTTGAGGTCAAAACATGCACATTATTCTCAAATACATGTGCAATGGTATTTTTTAAAAAAAGGAGGAAGAGAGAAACAGCATGTGGGGCTGATTCTAATGGAAATAGGGCTTAGGACTAATAAGCCAACATCCCACTAATATGTCAAGGAATCTTTTGCCTTCTAAATCTAGATTAAGGATGGCAAATATTTGACATATGTGCTTCATATCCATATCCTTAGCAGAAATATAGTCTGAAATATAACCAGACTTCGGAATTCTTCTCAACATAGTAAACCCTCAGTCAGTAACAATCAATCTTCTTTTCTGAGTTATCAAAATAAAAACCTAATTGTCACCATTGCCTAAATCAATTTCTTGTAAAGTGATTTTGAAGCAGAGAAACGAGAATCACCTTAAAATGAAGAGAAGCCTGAGAAAGTGTAAGTGAAGGAAAAAAGCTACCCTCCTGCAGATCAGTCAATAGTTGCAAAGCATACTGGATAGTTCTCATAATTCTCAACCTCCTAGCAAAGTCCAAAGAGACAGCCACAAGGTTTTCCCCCTAAGTCTGTCTAAAACATAGACAACACCAAGAGTGTGTCTTGTAGTGCTTGAAGCATTGAAGATAAACCAGAGAGATTCATCACAATATTTACATTCTCTTAAAGTTGTTTTCTAACCCACCTGAGGTAAACTGATGACAAGCTGAGTCCCCTTTTCTCATTCAAAGGATTTTTTTCTTGTCCCACCATTTTTCTTTTACACATTTCTCTCATTCACAGAGTTCTGCTTTTTAAATGGTAGCTGAGTCAACATTTTGCTTTGTTCCTTCTAATCAATTCCCTCTAATCTCTAAAGCCAACACTTTTCAAATGGTTCCATGTACCAACAGAACTTCAAAAAAAATTTAAACTTAACAATAATGTCCTCTAAAACCAGTGACAAAATTTGTGCTAATCTCCAACAGTCCAATCCTGTACTTGAAGTGTAACCTGTAAATCAGCACCATTAGCGTCACTGAGTGTCAAATGCAAACCATTAGGTCCCATTTAAGGCCAGCTAAATCAGACTCTGCCTTTTGCAAGATTCTCGGGTGATTGCAATGTTCATTAATGTTTAAGAACACAGAGATTGTTCTGTCTTAAATATCTAATTCTTACGTCTCTGAGTCTTCTTTACTCTGGTGGAGTAAACAATGTCAATGGTTTGTCAACCAGTTGCCCAGACCATAGAAGATTAAAAGGTACAAATTTGAAAGAAAAGACGCAGCAGATAATTAGAACCAAAAACAAGAGAAAGAGAACAAGAGTTAAGAGAAGAGAAAATTATGAGCACACAAATGAGCATAAACCACCAAAAACTGCATTATCAGAGAACTATAATGGAACTCCTAATTAGCACTGTAAGTCAAATGCAGTGCCCTGTTTATTATCATTCAAACAAATATTTATAAGCTCTTACTGATTAAATCAAAAGTTTGCCTATGATTTCTGCCTCCTTTTTAAGAAGCTAGGGTAGTTATTCTCAAAATTAAAATAATTGCTATCACTTAGGTCTCTGAAATATGTTAAATGTGTGCTAAATGTATTTTTTTAGAAATTTAAGTTTGACCACTTTATTCTGAGATGACTGGTATCTTACCACCACCATCGCCCCCACACACACACACACATTCATACACACAAAGGAGTAATTAAACTGTTTATTTTAATTGACCAGAAAAGTTTTGAATAATTGAAGATGAAACCAGAGAAATAAGGGAGAGAAAAGAGGGGAAGAAAGGCAACAGAAAATATGTTTCAAAACCATAATCAGGTTTTACTATAACTTGCTGATCTAAAATTATGAAGGATTATGATAATTGTATTTCTTAAATAGTTACATACTGCAGACCTTCTTGATATTTCTCATGTGGCTTCCTTGTTTGAGGATTGGGAAGCCTTGTATACTCAGTAGACACCCAGTCATTGTGAGTCTACAGGTCCTTGGAAGAGTTTCAAGACCTCAGTTCTATGTTATTTTAGTGCAATTTGTAAGGTCTGTGCTAATAGCTTAGATGGGATACACACACACACACACACACACAAACACACACACACACACACACACACGTGCATACACGATTCTGCACACCGAAGCATAGCATTTACCATCTTAATCTCCTTGCATAGCTAATCACCTTGTCTCATTTAGAGTGTGCCTTTGTAACTAGGGATCTAGCTCTATTTCTCGTTTCAAGGTTACTGAGACAATATCTCAGGTAAAGAAACAATCCCAGAGAAGGTTCAAAAAGGCTACTGAATATAATATCTAAGTTTATAGGTTGTGAGAGAAAAAAATCAATATATAAATATCCATTGTATTTCTGGACTGTATTCTGTTCCATTGGTCTATGTGTCTGGTTTTTTTGTTTGTTTTTATTTATTTATTTATTTATTTATTTTTATTTTATTTATTTTTTTTTTTTTTTGAGTTGGAGTCTCACTCTGTCGCCCAGACTGGAGTGCAGTGGCCACTCCCGGCCACCGCAGTCTTGACCTGCTGGGCTCCGGCGATCCTTCCACCTCAGCCTTCCCGGTAGCCGGAATTACAGGCATGCCGGAATTACAGGCATACACCCGGCCGATTTTTTAATTTATTGTAGAGATGAGGTCTCACTGCCCAGGCGGGTCTCAAATCCACAGGCTCAGGAAATCCACTCACCTCAGCCTCCCAAAGGCGCGGGATTATAGGCTGAGCCACCGAGCCCAGCTATGTGTCTGTTTTTATGCTAGTACCAAACTATTTTGATTACTATAGCTTTGTAGTATAGTTTGAAATCAAAAATGTGATGTCTCCAGTTTTGTTCTTCTTTTTCTTTTTTTTAACTTTTTAATTTTGAAGATGTGGGATACAATTTAGGGTTAGGTATACAAATGTTCATTATGCAGGTTCCTTTGATGAGGTGTGCCCCCTCCTCCCCTGGCACATTCCTACTACTACCAACCCTGTCTTCCCACCATCAATTTTAATATTACCTTACTTATTAGGAGTCTTTTGTAGTTTCACATAAATTTTAGAATTTTTTCCTATTTCTTTGAAAGTTACCGTTGGAATTTTGATTGAGATTGCATTGAATCTATAGAGATCTTTGGGTAGTAGAGAGATTTTAACAATATTAATTCTTCCAATCATATACAAGGGTTATCTTTTCTTTTTTGTATCTTCTTCAATTTATTTCATCACTGTCTTACAGTTTTCAACATACAGATCTTTCATTTTCTTGGTTAAATTTACTGCTAAAAAAAGTTTATGCTATTGTAAATGTAATTCTTTTCTTAATTTTTTTTTAGAGAATTTATATAGAAACACTACTGATTTTTGTATGTCAATTTTGTATTCTGCAAATTTACTGAATTCATTATTTGCTTCAATAGTGTTTTGGTCGAGTCTTTAAGGTTTACTGTATATAAGATAATGTCACCTTCAAACAAAGGCAATTTAGCTTCTTCCTTTCCAATTTGGATGCATTTTATCTCTTTTCTTTTTCTTTTTTATCTTTTTTTGTCTAATTTATCTGACTAGAACTTCCAGTATTATGTAAGAAATGTCTCCCTAATAAATGGTGTTTATTATAACTGAATATCCACGTGCAAGAGACAATAACTGGATACCCACATGCAAGAGAATAAAATTGGACCCTTGTCTTAGACTATATACAAAAGTTGACTTGAAATGGGTTAAAAACTTAAGTGTAAAATCTGAAGGGTAAAACTCCTAGAAGAAGACAGAAAAAAAACTACTGAACATTAGTCTTAGCAATGATTTTTTTGATATAACAATAAAATCATATAACAATAAAAGCAAAAATAAGCTAGTAGGACCACATCAAACTGAAAAACTCTGTACAGCAAAGGAGATAATCAACAAGATCAAAAGGCAACCTACAGAATAGGAGAAAATGTTGTAAACCACATATCTGATAAAATGGTAATCCAAAATATACAAGAAATTCTAACAACTCAGGAGCAAAAACACAAATAATCTGATTTTAAAGTGAGCAAAGAACCTGAATAGACATTTTCCCAAAAAAAATATACAAGTGAACAACAAGTGTATGAAAACAGGCTCCACATTTTCATCACCAAGGAAACGAAAATCAAAACCACAGTGATATATCACCTCATATCTGTTGGGTGGCTATTAACAGACAAGAGATAACAAGCTTTGGCTTTGGTGAAGGTATAAAGAAAAGAGAACCCGTGTACACTGTTCGTGGAAATGTAAGTTGATACAGCTATTATGGCAAACAGTATGACAGTTCCTAAAAAATTAAAAGTTGAACTGCCATATATTCAGTAATCTCATTTCTAAGCATATATCCAAAAAAAGTGAAATTAGTATCTTGAAGAGATAGCTACACCCTCATGTTTACTTTAGTACTATTCACAATAGTCATGCTACAGAAACAAGCTAAATGCCCATTGATGAAAAAATGGATAAATAAAAAACATAATAAAATGCTATTCAGTCACAAAAAAATAAGAAAATTCTGCCATTTGTGGTAACATTAATAAACTTAAAGGAAATTATGCTAAGTGAAATGAGCTAGGCATAGAAAGACAAATACTATGTGATTTCACTTATACATGAAATATTAAAAAATCTAATTCTTAGAAACAGAAAGTAGAATAGTGGTTTCCGGGGGGGGGGGTAGGAGAAATGGGGGAGTGCTGCTCAAAGGGTGCAAACTTTCAGTTATACAATGAACAATCTCCAGGGATCTAATGCACAGCATGTGTGGTGATATGTTAAGTAATTTGAATTTGGTAATTATTGCATATATATGTATATTAAATCATCATGTTGTACACCTTGAATATTAAAAAATCTATCATGTTTCTGCTCACTAGTAATGAACAATTAGAAAGTGAAATAAAAATTTAGTTCTGTTTTACAGGAGTTCCTTAAAATACAAAATACTTAGGGATAAATCTAACATAATAAGTGCAAGATCTGTATGCTAAAAAAGCCACAAAATTTGTTGAGAAAAGTCAAAACCAAAATAAATTGAGAGATACAGTGTTCATAGACTGGAAGACTCACTACTGTCAAGATATCATCTCTCCCTAAATTCATCTCAGATTCAATGCAATCCCTATCCAGACTGCAGCAGGATTTTCTACAAAAATAAATAAGTTAACTCTAAAACTTACATAAGGATTTGAAAGACTTTTGAAAAAGAAAGTCAAAGTTGGACGATTTATGCTACCTGATTTAAAAACAAAGCTACAATAATCAAGATAGTACAATACTCAGAAAAAAGCAGACACTGGATTAAAGGAACACAATAATTATCCCATAAATCATTCAGTTTATTTTTAACTAAAGTGTCAAAACAATTTAATGAAATAAATATTTTTTTCCAACAAATGGTGTCCCCAAAACTGGACCTTCATATGCAAAAAAAAAAAGAAAAAGCCTCAACCCGTATTTCACATTAGATACAAAAGTTAACTCAAAAGTAACCATAGGTTAGACCTAAAACTATAGAAGAAAATCTGTTAAAGGACATATAAAGAACATCTTATAACACACAAGAGAAATTATTTGTAATCTTGAGATTGGAAAAAATTTCTTGGATAAATCCAAAATACACAAAGTCGTAAAAGAAAAAATGTATCAATTGAACTTACAAATAAAATTTTTTTCTGCAAAAGTCACTATTAAGAAAGTGTAAAGACATATCACAGACTTGGAGAAAATATTTGCAATGCACATATTTGATACAGGACTAATTTTCAAAATATATAAGAAACTGTCATAATTCTTTAATAAGAAAACAAGCAACCCAATTTTTTTAATGTTAAAACATTTAAACAGATCCTTCAAAGAAGACATGTAGCTGACCAATAAGCATGTGAAATAATGCTCAATATTATTATCCAACCTATGAGATGTTTTGGAGAAGTCTTTAGCATTTTCTAGATATAAGATCATATCATCAGTAAACAGAGATAATTTGATTTTCTTTTTTCTAATTTGAATGGCTTTTAATTTTTTTATCTTGCCTGATTGCTCTGAATAGGATTTTCAGTTGAATATGATGAATGAATTTAGTAAAGTTTCAGAATACAAAATCAATGCACAAAAATCAGTAGCATTTCTATATACTAATAATGATCAAACTGAGAGTCAAATCATAATAGCAGCCACATTTACAATAGCTACAAAAATAATAAAATACCTAAGAATCTACTTAACCAAGGAAGTGAAAGATCTCTATATGGAAAACGACAAAACACTAATGAAATAAATTGTAGATAACACAAACAAATGGGAAAACATCCATGCTCATAGATCAGAAGAATTAACATTGTTAAAAGCAATCTACAGATTCCGTGTAATTCTTATCAAACTACCAACATCGTTTTTCACAGAATTAGAAAAAAGCAACCCTAAAATTAATTTGAAACAAAAAAAAAAGAGCCTGAATAGACAAAAGCAATCCTAAGCAAAAAGAACAAGCTGGGGGCATCACATTACCTGACCTCGAATTATACTACAAGGCTATAGTAACCAAAACAGCATGGTACTGGTATAAAATAAACACATAGATCAATGGAACAAATAAAGGCCCCCCCAAAAGGTATATATCTACAGCCAAATGATCTTTAACAAAATACACAAAATCATACACTGAGTAAAGGACACCCTTTTCAACAAATGGTGCAGGAAAAATTGGCTAGCAATATGCAGAAGAATAAAACTGGACCCCATATTTCTCACAATATATAACAATCAACTCAAGATGGATTAAAGACTTAAACTTAAGAACTTACACTAGAAAACATGTAGGAAAAACACTTCTGAAATTTTTTTGACTGTTCAAATTCTTTTAATACATTAAAATTTTGTAAATGTTTCTTGAAATATTTGCATGACCTCTAGAATTTTCAAATAGGTTTATTTTGCAGACTTTAGTAAATATACAGGTATTTTAGATATTTTATCTTCACAAATTTCTACATGTTCTTACTTCTGTGTTTTGAATATATAACTTCTGCTCAAATAAATCCATAGCTTTAATGCAATCTAAATAAAAATTATCACAAAAAATACAAAGAGTTTATTTTAATTCATCTATAAATATTTTTAATTTTGAAGTAATAGATTAAACTCATACAAACAAAAGTTCTATGAAGTTCTTTTTTTTTTTTGAGTTGGAATCTCACTCTGTAGCCCAGGTTGGAGTGCAGAGTGGCACGCTCAGGACCATCCCTGCGTCGACCTGCTAGGCTCCGGTGATCCTTTCGCCTCGGCCTTCCAAGTAGCTGGAACTACAGGTGCATGCTATCATGCCCAGCTAATTTGTTTGATTTATTGTAGAGACGAGGTCTCGCCAAGTTGTCCTGGCTGGTCTCAAACCCGCGAGTTCAGGCAATCCTCTAGCCTCGGCCTCCCGAAGTGTTGGGATTACAGGCTGAGCCACCAAGGCAGTCCCTCAATAATTTTTAAAAGTACGAAGAAGCTTTGAGAGTTGCTGTTTTAGACACCCATCTTGGAATCTGTATGTTACTGAAATTATCTTTCTGTGTATTTATCTCTTCTGAATATTAGTCTAGGTAAAGAATTCAGTACTAAAACTTCAAAGCACAAGCAACAAAAACAAAAATAGACAAATGAGACAAACTAAAAAGCTTCTGTATAAGAAACAATAATCAGTAGCATGAACATACAACTTTCAGAATGGAAGAAATTATTTGCAAACCATGCATCCCACAGAAAACTTATATGCAGAATTTATAAGCAATTCAAACTCAACAACAACAACAAAAAATAACCCCCATTAAAATGTGGGCAATGAGAAAAGAATTGGCAGTAGTGGGAAACTGCCAGGGAAGGATGTACACACCTCATTAACAAGGGTGTCCGCATAATGAACATTTGTATACCTAACCCTGAATTTTACCCCACATCTTTAAAATAAAAATAAATAAAATGTGGGCAATGGAAATGTAATAGACAGTTTTCAAAAGAAAGACACAAATGGCCAACAAGTATATGAAAAAATGCTAAATATCACTAATCATCAAAGAAATAAATGCAAATTAAGACCACAATGAGATATAACCTTATAGGAATCAAAATGACTTTTATTAAAAAGTCAAAAAATTACAGATGGTGGTGAGAATGTGGGGGAAAAGCAATGTTTATATACTGTTAATGGGAATGTAAATTAGTACAACCTCCATAGGAACTAGAATAAAGAGTTATCAAAGAACTAAAAATAGAATTACCATTTTATCCAGCAATTCCACAGTTCCACCACTGGGTATCTACACAAAGGAAAACAAATCATTACATCGAAAAGGTAACTGCACTAGTGTGTTTATCACAGAGCTAGCTACAATAGCCAAGATATGAAATTAACCTCAGTGTTCATCAATGAATGGCTAGGTAAAGAAAATGTGTGTGTGTGTGTATACATACAGAGAGAGAGAGTCCCATTCAGCCACAAAAAATAAAATAAAATTATGCCTTTTGCAGCAAGGTGGATGGAAGTGGAGGCTTTTATCTTAAGTGAAACAACTCAAAAGCAAAAAGTTAAGTGCTGAGTGTTCTCATTTGTAAGTGGGAGCCAAATAACATGTGCAAACGGACATAGAGTGTGAAATAATAGACACCAGAGACTCAGAAGAGTGACAGTGAAGAGTGAGAGTTAGGGGTGAGAAATTACTTACTGGGTACAATGTACACTCTTCAGGTAATGGCCACACTAAAATCCCAGACTTCACCACTATGCAATGTATCCATGTAACAAAAATACACTTGTACTCCTTAAATTTCTGTGCAAATAATAAATTTTAACACAGAGACAAAGGCTGAACTTTTCTAAATGTGCCATGATTTACAGATTTGACTTAGGGACCATGTGAATATTTGATGAAATTATAAGACAAAATGTTTTAAATACCTAAGGGTGAAAAACCAAAATGAAATAGAAGAATCTAGCAATGTATGGAATTGGTAGCATAACCACATAGAAACCATTTCATATGACTTTAAAATAAAGTAAGTCAACTGGTCAACTAAATGTGGTCTAAACTAGGACAAAAAAGGAGATACAAAACATCCTAAATTGTTTTCAGTAATCATATTGTTGATGGTAATATTGCTGCAATTCTTTTAGATTGTTGTGTATGTTATGGAATAAAGTCTCAATAAGAAAAAAGTCTAATAAAAATGTTATTATCAAATAGAGAAATATACATTTAAATCATAATGGAATACTTCTACACTCTTATTAGAATGTTTTCTTAAAAAGAATAAAGGAAACCAACAATGTCAAATGCTGACACGGATATAGAGCAACAGGTACCCTTATATTACTGATGGTAATGTAAACTGTTGTAACCACTTTGGAAAACAGTTTGGCAATTTTTTAGAAAGTTATACATACACTTAGCATGTGAACTAGCAATTCTACTCCTAGATATTTAACCAAGTACATTGAAAACTTATGTTCAGACAAAAGCCTATATGAATGTGTTTATATAAACTTTATTCATAATGATGAAAATGTATAAACAATCCAAATGTCCATCCACTGGTGAATAGATAAGCAAAAAAAATGAAATAATATTCAGCAGTAAAAGGTAACAAACTACTGATGCATGCTACCATATGAAAGAATCTCAAAAGCATTATGTTAAGTGAAAACAGCCCAACTTGAAAGGCATTTATCAAAGGCGTAGTGTATGATTCTATTTATATGACATTCTAGAAAAGGTTAAGGACAGAAAACTTGCCCAGGGATCAGAGAAGTGTACTCTCTACAAAGGGACACTAGAGAATTGTTTGGGGGTGATTGGATATAGATTATATCCTCCATTGCATAATTGCATACTTATCAACATTTATAGAACCACTCACCAAAAGAAGGTAAATTTTACTGTCGCAAATTATTATTCGGTAAACCTATTAAAAATATGTGAGTCATATTATTTTCTATTTTTTAAATTTCTCAAAAATTCAGATTTTAGACCCCACTTCTAAAAACTCTAGTAGTTCTGTGATGAAGCCTTGAAATCTGTATATTTAGCAAAATATGCATATTTGATGTAGGTGGGTCTCAGGATACACTTTGTTTCCCTAGTCCTGCATTTCTTATAAATGAACAAGCCAATCTCATCCATGCCACCTCTTGAGAAGCACATGCTCTTAGAGGAAAATGTCTGAGTGAGAATCTAACCTCTACTTCCTTCTAGTCTAGGAAACTTTTAACACAATTTACTTTATATCTCTGAACCTCAGTTTTCTCACCTTCATGTCAAAAAATAGTAAAACTTTACTTAAAAAGTTTGGGAAGGATCAGATAAAACAGAAGATATGCAAGTGCTTAGTTATAGCATCTGGCATACCACAGATGCTCAGTGAGTACTATTTCCAGTCCATCTTTTTTCCTGATTGGGTCCACATACCTTATGCTATATCTTAGGCTAGTCTATCATTTTTGATACTTGCATGACTATGTTTTTTATCTATATTTTTATGATCTATATCCCTAACTGAATTACCACCTCTTTGAAGGCAGAAATTTGGCATATATCTTGGGTGTTATAAAATGTGATGTTTTGCATGTTGTGATCACTTAACTCACAGATTAGAAAAATGCTCATAAAGGAATGTCTATCCATCCCTCCCACAAGCCTACCTGAAATTCCTCCATTACCAATGCATTCCTCAAGTTAAACCAGAGCTCAGAGAAAATGTGAAAATACCCACAGGTGGGCGGGGACACACTGACTTAGTCTCAGTTTTTCCTACAAAATGAAGGTGTCTTTGATCCTCAGCCATTGAGTTCCTCCATATGATAAGGTGAATAGGTTGAGCAAAGAAGGCCAAAGTCTAGATCCAATGAAAGCAAAGGTTAAGAAGTATATGGGAAGTGGGAGCTAATTTAAGGAGAAGATTAATCCAAGCCCCTGTAGGCAGCCCAGGGCAGCACAGAGTCTTGAGAGATGTGCAGTAATGGGTGAGCACTAGGGGTAGGCAAAAAGGGGAAGGGGAAGCCCTAAGAAGCCTGCCACATTGCAGATACCCTTCCATTTGCCCATTCTCCTTACAGCCACTTAGGGTGGCACTGAGATCTCACAGGCTTCGGAGCTGCAGTTCCACATCCCATTCTGGAGTCTGGAGTGTGTTCTCCTGGCATCTCCTCCCAGCCATAGGGACCCTTTCAGAAAGACTTGGCAATTTCTATCCTATCATCACACGAGAGAAGCATTTATTGGGACATCTAGTTTCCTCTCTGGTCAGTGCTTATGTCAGCATAAGCCTCTCTTCATCTTTTCTGAGCTCAGAAGCCAGTACTACAGGAAAAACAGAGGCTGTATTCTAGCTGACAAAAAGTGATCCGTGGTGTTTTCTAGATAACTCAACTAGAGCCATCAGGCCTATGAGCACCAGCTGGGACCCATAAGTAGCATTCACCCATTCCATGGCCTGGCCATATGCTCATCCTCCTCTTCACATATTCAATGAAGAATGACATTGAGTGGAAAGGATGAGGATGATTCAGGATTTGCAGGGGCCAGACTGCTATGAAGAGAAAGTTTTACATCTGAAAGCCAACATCTCTCTAGAGGCTTCTCCTACCCATATCATAGAGCAGGCTATCCAATGTCAGGCACTGAATCCACACCAGAGCTCTGTTAACCCCTACTGTGTCTGTCCACGGCCAGGCCAAAGGCCGGTGCTCATCACAGGGTAGGGCAGAGGGGTTACCACAGGAAAAGCTCACTTCCAGGCATGCAGTGTAATCCGATTTCCTATTGTTTATTATATTTACATATATAAAAAATTTTGTTTAATATTAATACACTGTGAAGGACCCTGCTTGCTGCTAAGGGATACAATACTAAATAAACCTAGTCTCTGCTCATATTCAAAGTATGAAGGTTTTAGGAAGGCTAATAAATACAATTTATTGACCATTTGCTAGGCACTCTATTATGTTATCTTTTCATATTTTTTATAAATATTTGTGTGTGCAAATATATATATATATACACACATATATAAACACATATGTATAGGTTTACACAAATATATTTTAAACATATAAATATATAATTCTATATATAAATATATTTTGTATCTTTATATATCACATATAACAGGATATATTCATGTATATACATACATATTTATACATATACAAAATATATGTTTGTGTTTGTGTTTGTGAAATGATCATGGTTTTTTTCCAATTAATAAAAGTAATAGAGCAGTGGCTAAGAGCATGCAAATTTTTTTTAAAGACATGGGTTAGTTTTTAAACTAACTTTTTAAAGACAGTTCAGGGTTAGTTATACAAATGTTCATTACGTAGGTACCTTGCTGATGAGGTGTGCCCCCCTCCCCTGGCAGTTTCCCACTACTGCCCCCTCTCCCCTGGCAGTTTCCTACTACTGCCAATCCCTTTATAGAGTATTATGATAATTGTTCAAAGTCCACTTATGAATGAGAACATGTGGTACCCAGTTCTTTGTTTCTGTGATAGATCACGCAGTGGACTCTAAGTCCATCCAAGTTGCTGCGAAGTTCATAATTTTGTCCTTTATGGCTGCGTAATATTCCATCATGTATATGTACCATATATTTGTTTTTTGGGGGTTTTTTTGAGTTGGAGTCTCACTCTGTCGCCCAGGCTGGAGTGCAGTGGCACACTCACGGCCACCACAGCCTCGACCTGCTGGGCTTAGGCAATCTTTCCACCTCAATCTTCCAAATAGCTAGAACTACAGGCTCGTTTTACAACGCCCAACTTATTTTTTAATTTATTTTAGGGACGAGGTCTCATCAAGTTGCCCAGTTTGGTCTCGAGCCCTCAGGCTCAGGTAATCCTCTCGTGTCAACCTCCCAAAGTGCTGGGATTATAAGCTGAGCTACTGCACCTGGCCACATTATTTTATCCAGTTCTCTTTCAATGGGCAGCACAGTTGGTTCCATGTTTTTTGCTATTATGAACAATGCTGCAATAAATATGTGTATGCAGGTATCTTTTTCATAGAGTGATTTGAGTTTCTCCAGGTATATTCTCAGTAGGGGGATTGCAGGATCATATGGGAGGTCAATTTTTAGATCTTTTAAGTATTGCCAAACTGTTTTCCACAGAGGTTATATTAGTTTATATTCCCACCAACAGAGTAGAAGTATTCTGTTTTCCCCGCATCCTCTCCAGCATCTGTTGTTTTTGGAGTTATTGATGATGGCCATCCTGACTGGAGTTAAGTGGTATTTCAATGTGGTTTGAATGAGCATACGAATTTAAAGTCAAACTGCCTTTTATCTTGAACAAGTTGCTTTCCTCCTCAAATCTGTTTCCCTAACTGAGAAAATAAAGAGAGAGAGAGAGAAAAATAATGTGACAATTACATGAGATGAAGCATGATACAGAAATACATGCCTGACACATACATGAAAGTTAACAATCATTATTATTATACATAGTGTTAAAAAACAAAACTGTCAAGCAATTTTCAAAAGGCACAGGGAGGGAATTAAGTGTTCTATAAGCCCATTCATCATAAGTAGAACAGTTAATATTTTGCTAAATAAAATCCATGAGATTTTTCTATGCGAATTACTCCCCCCTCCCCCCCACACACACATTCAGGTACTCTGCTTTTTAAAAAAAAATGATATGGTATTACCATACATTTCCCGCTTTATTTCCCAATATGGAGTGGTCATCGTTAAGAGTCAGTACATAGAGAATACTACTGCCTTTTTAATGGCTTCACAGTACTTCACAGTCTGCAAATCATGATGCTGTCCCCACCACTCATTTTATTTATTTTTCTAATAGAATTGACACATCTAAAAAAAATCACTACCAGATAAAAGTTATGGCAATAAATAATCCTTTTGTGTTTCTGACATTAGTGGGAGTTTTACCGCTTAGCTTGATGCTAGCCATGGATTATAAAGGTATGTTTTATGATACTATGAGCATATCCATTTGTTGATATTTGATTGCGAGTTTTTGTATCCATAATGGATGCTAATTTTTATCAAATGATTTCTGAATATATATCAAGTTACATTTTTTCTTTTTGTGCTAATAAGTTGAATTATGTTCATTGATTTCCTAATATTAAACAACTAATTCAGTCCTCTACCTTGAACTACCAAGAACTCTACCTTGTCATGGTGATTTTTTCTTAACATATTGCTGGGTTCTATTTGCTAGGAGGACTATAGATGCCCAAATCCCAAATAAAATAGCTGTAATACATATAATCTTTTTGGGTGCTCTTTGGACTTGTGTTAGAGTTAATGTTATTTTTATAAAAATAATTGGAAATATTTTGCTCTATCTTTTTATGCTCAAAGGGCTAGGTAGATTTGTTCTCTAAAGGTTAAAAGTATATTCAAGAAGTAACTATTTGACACATTTCTCAATTTTTAACTCTAAATACTATTGTATTTTAGTTTCTGCTTCTCCTAGGATTTTTTTTTTTTTTTGTCATTTGTTTATTTTCTCATTTAAGGGTGAAATAATCACAAAGCCCTGAGGCTATCAGGGTATTTGGTAGTGTCAGCATTTTTACCTCCTCACAACCACCTTTGTCTAAGAGTGCTTCTCATTCTCTGTAAAACTGGCTTTTCCCACCTCTCCTATTGCTTGCTGAAACCTCCAGGTTAAGAAATCATTCTTTCTATAACATCAGAATAAAATCACATGACCACTGAAAAGTGGGATCAAAACAGAGCAAAGTCTGTGGTGACATGTGACATTGAGATGTGTCCTTCACTCTTAACATATTATTTTCACAGTGCAGAAAGAAGATTGGGCATTGCCTACCTTCCCTGGTCTTCCCAGGCTTCCAACCCTCAATCCTTAACAACAGAGATCCATTCTATACCATTGAATGTCTTTCTTATGAGGTCATGCCTACAACCTTCGTTTTACGGAGGGAACTGAACACGGGCACATTTATTTACCAAGCTGAGCTCACACAGTGGTTAGTGGTGCAGATCCAGTATCTGAATCAAAGCTATCAGCCTCCAAAGCCCATGGGCCTTCCACTGCTCTCACCAGCATATTTGGGACCTGGGCTCCAGTGGTCCCTGAAGCCCCATTCAACTCTATCTCCCATATAGCTAGGGATATAAGAAAGTACATGCAAAAACAGTCCAATTTATAAAGCTGTTAACGTGTACTCATCTATCTCTACCTGACTCTAAATCCACTTAATGTTGCATTGTGCTCCTTCCTTAGGCTCTGCCTAGCACAGAGACTCCAGTGGAGTAGGAGCTCAGCTTCTGTAAAACACAACAAAGAAAATCAAGTTCAAGTAGAGAGAAGGAAACAAGGCCATCGCTCAGAAATAGAATAGTTAATATTTTACTAAATACAACTCATGAATTTTTTCTATGCATTTTACTCACCCCCCCAACACACACACACACACACACACACACACACACACACACACACTTTGTTTTTTTAAAAAAAATAAATGAATCGAAGACCTAAATGTAAAACCTCAAACTTTAAGAATCTTAGAAAACGCAGGAGACACCCTTCTGGAAATTGGAACTGGCAACCAATTCCTATTCAGAACCCTAAATGCCCATACCTTAAGAAATAAGATAGTTTTGGGACACCTCATCAACAAGGGTGCCTACACAATGAATATTTGTATATCTAACCCTGAATTGCACCCCACAATTTTAAAATTAAAAATTAAAAAAAAAAGAAAGTGCAAGATAGTTCAATGGATTTTAATGTAGCAGAATACGAAAAGTTCATTGATATGGTTCCAGGGTCCACATAGCAACTAACCTTTAAGAAACTACCTCTTGTTGAGTTTTGGTGTAACATCAAAGCACATTCACAATTACCTGAAAAGTCTATTAAAGTACTCTTTTAACTTCCAACTTAAAAAAAAATAAGAAATAAGATAGACAAGTGGGACCTCATCAAATTAACCAGCTTCTGCAAAGCAAAAGAAACCATCAAGAGAGCAAAGAGAGAGCCCACAGAATGGGAAAAAAATATTTGCCAACTGTATATCTGACAAAGGCCTAACATCTAGCATCTACAAGGAACTCAAACGCACCAAAGGGAAAAAAACAAACAGCCCCATTAAAAAGTGGGCAAAAGACATGAATAGACACTTTTCAAAAGAGGATATACGGGCAGCCGACAGACACATGAAAAAATGCTCAGCCTCACTCATCACCAGAGAAATGCAAATCAAAACCACATTGAGATACCACCTAATTCCAGTAAGAATGGCCATCATTCGTAAAACAAACAACAGATGCTGGCAAGGATGTGGAGAAAAAGGAATGCGTCTACACTGCTGGTGGGAATGCAAACTAGTGCAACCTCTTTGGAAGACAGTGTGGTGATTTCTGAAAGAACTAGAAACTGACTTTCCACATGACCCAACAATTCCCCTATTGGGAATATACCCAGAGGAACTCAAATCATTCTACAAAAAAAGATACCTGCATATGCATGTTTGTTGCAGCTCTATTCACAATAGAAAAAAACATGGAACCAACCATGTTGCCCATCGAAGCTGGACTGGATTAAAAAAAGGTGGTACATATACATAATGGAATATTATGCAGCTATAAAGAAGGGCAAACATATGGGCTTCATAGCAACTTAGATGGATTTAGAGTCAATCATACTCAGTGATCTGTCACAGAAACAAAGAACTGAGTACCATATGTTTTCACTCATAAGCGGACCTTGAACAATTATTATAATACTATAAGAAAGGGATTGGCAGTAGTGGGAAACTGTCAGGAGAGGGGAGGTGGGATTGTCAGTTGAGGGAAACCGCTAGGGGAAGGAAGGGCATACCTCATTAACAAGGGTACCTGCATAATCAACGTTTATATACCTAACTCTGAATTGTACCCCACTTCTTTATAATAATAATGTAAAAAATAAATAATAAATAAGTAAATATATGGTACAGTGGTTAAAAAATGATGTCGTATTCTACTTACCATACACATGCAATTCAGGAGTAGTCATTAGATTGATTCTGCCTCTGGTTTCTAACTACAAATCACAGGAAAACTCATTTGAAATGAACAATATAATGAAGTATTAATAAATATGATATAAATGAAGAAAAATAGCAAGCTAGAAGGGATGAGTTTTAGCATCATGCACAGATACCATGTGGTCAATCCTGGGTAGTTTGGTTATCTCTTTGGATTTTAATTTCCACAGCTATAATGTAAATCACTGAGTTCATATAGCATAAAATATATGTGAATCTTTAAGGATTAATCTGTGCTGAATGCAATCAAAAATAAATAAAAGAAAATTTTAAAGACAAATAAACCCCAAATCTCAGATTCCCCTGATGACAGCAAGAGCATGATCACAAACCTATTATCTCCATTTTACGGATGAGGAATCTGCCCTTGGGCAAGTTCCTTTGTAAAATTGATTTATCCAAAAGAACACAAATCATTTTTTTTTTCTTTTTTTGAGTTGGAGTCTCACTCGGTCACCCAGACTGGAGTGCAGTGGCCACTCCCGGCCACCGCAGCCTCGACCTGCTGTGCTCCGGCGATCGTTCCGCCTCAGTCTTCAAGTAGCCGGAATTACAGGCATGTGCTACCACGCCCGGCTGATTTTTTTATTTATTGTAGAGATGAGGTCTCACTGCCCAGGTGGGTCTCAAACTCGCAGGCTCAGGCAATCCACTCACCTCAACCTCCCAAAGGCGCGGGATTACATGCTGAGCCACCGAGCCCGGCTCACAAATCATATTTTAAACAATTCCTGAACTCTATGGTGAAATAGAACCTAAAACCTCAAGAAACACTCCCTCTTCCTCCTTTTTTTCCTGGTCTATATTGGTCTAAATGTCATCTTATGGTATGGAAAACTAATGCTAAGGGAGCAGTGAGATTTTTCTAGGGTTTAAAGCGGTGCAGGTGTATTTGTGTTTAGAGTTCTCTGTCCTCTCTTTGGAAGGGAAATATTTGTTATCCAGAGGAATACTGCATTTTTTATAGTTCTCATATTGCTGATGTTGCTAAACAGTGTCGTTTTCTTTAATGACATTACTTGTAAGAACAGCAATTGCTTTTAAAGTGGCAAAATGTCCTATTTTCTCTGATATGATGACAGCAGCTCTACTGAAATGTCCACACTGTCAAGCAGTGAAAGAAGAGCCTTCTCTACCTACCTGAAAAACACTTGAAGGATATTTAATACCATGAGCTCACTGCTAACTAAAAATGCCCAAAACAAATCGTATAACCATTGCTTAGTGGATTTACTCATTAAAAATGTTTAAGATCCACTTAAAACTGAAAAGCTATTTCTATTTCTTTCTGTCTTCAGGTATTAAGATAAATCATTGCTTGAAACTATAGCTGGGCTTTACCCATCACCTGATGTGCTAGAAATTAATTATGCAGCAAAGATTTTTGCTGTATAAGGGCCTTCTACAAGATATAAATGTTGTCTATAACTATAAAAGGAAAAGAGTAGATGGTGAGCTCAGCTTTATTTTGCCTACATAATGAAACAGGAAGAGAAAAAAAGGAAGCACCTTTTCTTGAGAAACAATTAGTCTCCAAGGGTTAATACTGTCCTTAGTATGCCAAAAAAATGAAACAACGCAAAAAAGACATTGCTGGTGAAATCATGAGGCTATCTTCTTTGCCTTAAAAAAAAAAACAAACAAAAAAACCACGACTCTTACTGAACAAAGCATAGCTCCAAAGCTATAAAAGAAGTTGAAATGTAAGCCTACCTACCAAATTAGTGGGAATTTCTGGGTGCAAAATACTCTCCACTTTTCTATCTCTGCTCCTGTTGTTCCCCAGCTGGATGCCTTTCCATCATCTGGGTAGTGAGAAATCTGTCCCTTCTCCCATGATCTCTGGTGATGGAGAGCCTCCTGTAGGCTAAGTGCCAGGTCCTTTGTTTTCACAACATCTGATCTTCATGATAGGTCTACTGTACAGACAAAGAAACTGAGGTCAATTGGCTCAGCCCTTGCCCAAGCCACTCAAAAGTTAGAAGGATTAAAGTTGGCCCCTTAAATCAGGAAATTCATAACTGAGCCTCAACGACAGAACAAAAACGTCTGATGTTTGCAGCAATTTCATAGTGTTCTCCTATTTGTCACAACCTATGTGACATTCACTCAGATAAGGTCCCTTCACAACACAACAACAAGCACACTTCACCTCGACTAAATGAGTGGCTGCTCATCCTTTGCCAATGATAACTTTATGCTCACTCAAGTCTGCCTTCCTTATAGATGCGATTTATTAAGACAGTCAACCACAGAATTGCAGAATCAGGAAAGAACCTCCACTTCCACAGACATTCCCAAAATTACCCATTAAAATCTCAAATCCTACTATAGGTTCTTTTTCACATCCTCTTACTGAAAACCTCACAGTTCCCCACAGTGGGTGTTCTTCCATGTTGCAACAAGTAATAACCCAACTTTTTCAACTACAGGTGTATTTCTGTAGTCCAAAGTCTATGGCTTCTGGTCACTCTGCTGTATCCTCACATGTTCCCTGAACTGGCCTGAGCCTCTGTTTTCTCACCTCTAAAATGGGAATAATCAAAATATCTAACTCTATAGGGTACTTGCAGGTGTTAAGTGAAATGAAATGTAATGAATAACTGTGAGCTGCTTTTATCATCATTCCCACCATGACCATGATTGCTACGGTTTTATTACTATGACACCATGATACCATACTGCTTCACTAGGACGTTTTTAAAGAGCTCAGTTTCATAAGGACTTCTCCTTCTAAACCTCACACATGTATTGAGCTTCTGGTGCATGCAAAACACTTTTCTATACCTCTCAGAAATACTCTCAGCTGAAAACTGAACATTTTCAAGAAGTGAAAAGCCTTTGCTCACTATTAAAAATGATTTCTCTGCTGCCTTGTGTATTATTTCTATTTTTATTCCTTTGTCTATGATAAGATGGTTTCTGCATTTAAGGAGCTTACTAAATCTGGAAGCTGTAACCCTCATAATTCCTGGCACATAGTAAATGATCAATAAAACATGTGTTGATTGATAGATTGAAACAAAAGGCCAGTAGCCCAGACTGAAGTGCAGTGGCCACTCCCAGCCACCGCAGCCTCGACCTGCTGGGCTCCGGCGATCCTTCCGCCTCAGCCTTCCGAGTAGCTGGAACTACAGGCACACGCTACCACACCCGGCTAATTTTTTGATTTATTGCAGAGATGAGGTCTCGCCAAGTTGCCCAGGCGGGTCTCGAACCCACGGGCTCAGGCAATCCACTCACCTCAGCCTCCCAAGGGCACAGGATTACAGGCTGAGCCACCGAGCCCGGCTGAAGCTAGTTCTTTAAAATGCAGGGCTCTGAGGCCTGTGGAGGAGTAGGAGCAAGCAATTCAGGAGCCCTTTGGCTTAAGGTTCTTTTTGCCGGGTCTTTCCCTCCTTTCAGCATTCTTAGTTTTGCATTCTGCAGGTTAACATGATCATCATGCTGTAAGGGTTTGCCTTCCTTCTACTTCAGAAAGAATCTTACAAAAAGTGATTTCCACAGCTTTCTCTTTCAAGAATGTTTTTTTTTAAACACTCCTTTTCTTTCCCAATCTACCACCAAACATTTTTTTTTTTCCTTGGCTTTAGATAACATGTTTCTATTAGTAATGAGAAAGTTCCTTTCTAATAACTAATTTTCAACACACAAACAACTTCCAGTTTTTATTTTAAAAATATGGTGCAGGGGAGGCTTTTAGTATAATATGAATGTTTAATTGTTGTGTATGGCAAGCACTCCTTTGATGTTCTATGACTGCTGTGGTAGATTTTCAGTATTTCTTGGAATACTGGGCAGGAAGTCTCCTTTCCCACTAGTAAGTATGTAAGCTTCTTTGAAAACTGCTTGACATTAAAACAAAAGAGCAAACAAATGAACAATATGATTGGAGGGTGCTGACGTACATTCTAGCTGGACAAAGATGTTTAACTGCACCACCACCATGATTCAATTCGAATGACAAAATGTGTTCTCCTTCCCGCCTTCCCACCATGGCTGTCACAAGAAGACAATTCCTCTCCTATTGCACAGCTGTTTGTATTTTTTTCTATTCAGTGAGAGCAAATTCCCAGGACTGAGACTGGGAAGGGACATCCATGTTATGGCACATCCTGCAGCTGTCTACATGAATACATTTAGTCTACATCTGTGCACCAGAGACAGTCTCAATGTACCATATTAAGTGAGAAAAGCAAGATATATATAGTACATTACCACTCATGTAAACTCTCGCAATCAAAATCCATATATATACATATCCATATATATATATATGGATATATATACACACATACACACACACATATGTGCATGTGTTTAAATGTTTATGTGTGATTGTTGAACATGAGAAAGGAACAGATGGATATAAAATAAGCCATATAGATTAACTCTGGGGACAGGAGACATGGGAGGAGCCCAAAGAAGTAGAATAGAAATTATTATATTTCTCTTATATATTTTTAGATGTATTTGCTCTTCTTAAAATTAAGCATGTGGTTTTAAGAGATAAAGAACAAAAAAAATACTAAAAAGCACAAAGTTATCTTTAGTCCTTTCTGCCTCTTGAAATTATACCTGCAGTGCTCAAGACCTTTTTCTGGCAAGGGTAAGAAGCAGAAACTTCGGAAGCCCACAGTGTGATGTGAGAAAAGGGCCCTGGGCTTGAAGTAGGAACATCTGGAAGGAAATAAATTTGGAGTAAGCAAAACATATTACTGGGTGTCTCTAAATAAAAATTATGGATTGTTTTGCTCATGCCCTTCAGGATTATCTGATTGCAGCCTTTCATTGTCTTTGAGAAATTTTAAATCTCTGTACATTGTAGATAAATAATAGTAATGCAAAATAATTTTTTACTATGCACATGCTATTGATTTTTTTTTCTCAGTAGAGAGATGCTTTACTTCCTCACTCACTTTTCTGGTCCATAAATGTGCATATTCTTTAGATTTTCCTTTGAACTCGTTGTAAAATCTTATCAGTTTTTATCCTTAATAGTAAGTTAAATAAAATCTTTAGCACGTGTTTATTTTATAAACATATATAATTATTTATGATTTTTCTTTTTAAAATAATTAACTCATCACATGGGAAGGAATCTCATTGTGACCAGGGCCAACAGCATCTGTGTCACCTAGGACACATCTCTCCACTTCACTGTTCCAATCCAGCCATCTCTCTACTCTTTCTTTTCTTTTACACTCTCATCCCTGACCACCTCCCTCCCACCCCCAACACACACACACACACGTAGAATCAGAAGGCAACATCTGTAGTGATGCTCATTGGTTATTTTTGAGTGGTGAGATATGAGAATGCAGGTAGCTTTTTTTTGTACTCGTCTGCATTGTTTGAATCTTTTATAATGGGTATTCACCACCATTTTTATAAATCAATAAAGTACACAAAAGCAGAATTTTGACACTTGTCAGGATGTGTCAAGTGCTTCTTTCTTTCCTAATTTTATGTATTTCAGATTTTCAAAGAACCAAGGCAGTGAGAAATTTGAGATGTTAGTAGAATTCTGGGATCTTTACCAAAGAAGAAATTGTAAAATGCCCAGGGTTCAAGGAGTAAAATTTTTGAAGAGCTTTCCCAGATGCTCAGACCCTCTATCCTAGCATGTTCTTCTTAGAGACCAGCACCTCTGTCCCTGGGTCCCTGCTGCACTACTGTCCCCATGACACCTTTTCTGGGTGGCCAGCAGTTGGTTGTGGCACGTTTGATTCCCTGGTATATCCCTACTACACCATGGGAAACTAGCACGTCCATTTTATAAGAGCATCCACCAAAGGCATTTAAGGGAAATAAACCATTCTGACGGGTATGTGCAATGCATTTTAGTTGTACAAAGGTCATTTATGAATATTTTCTCATTTGACCTGCATCTCATCTAAATGAAGGAAGCAAAGCAGGTGAAAAAACCTGCTGAGAAAACAGGTACACACATCTCAGAGCCAGAAATCTCAAGGGCAAGCGTGACCTTGATGTTCTGAAATGACCTCATGACCTCCTGTATGTTCCCCACTATAATGTGTTCATCACAGTTTTTGGCAGGTGGGCAGGGGATGTGGAGTAAAATTATTAGGCACACTAACATTTTACAATCTTGATCTTTAACATCTTTAATCTTGTAAAGTCTTTTTTAAATTGTAATTTTTAAAATTTCAATCCTGAGAAATTCCTCTTGAGAAACTTTTTTTTGTTTTTTAGAACTAGGAGGTCAGGGTCTGAGCTCTATTTTAACTTCTTCCACCCACTCCAAGAATTGACTGAGAAAATCAATGCAATACACTGAACCTCAATTTATACCTTCAGAGAGTAATTATGAGGGTTGAGGGCAATAATGTATGCATATGCTAGGCACAGGACCTGACCCCTAGAAAGCATTCTATAAGTAATCAATTAATAATGAATAAATACAATATAAAATACGATACCAAATTTAGAGCATGCTAACATTATATTAAAAACTAATGTCTTCATCTTTGGCAACTACAAAGTTTTCTTGTATGTCTCCAGTATACACACATTGTTTGAGGAATAACATTAGGCTCAATTTACCATTGTGATCACTCTTATTGATCCATACTACTGGAGGTTAATAAGGTACAGATCACTAAAATCATGTGTAATTGAAAAACACTGTGACTTTTACTTTGGCTTATACTATCTTCTTTTGCAGTTTTCTACCCTACCCACCCTCTATGCCCATCTCATCTCTCTCCAGCTACTGATGGAGCTACTGTTGAAGATAAAGGAATGTCCCATAAAATGGACAATATACTGCATTTATGGGCATCCCAAGGGGTAAACTGGACTTAACCATATATTTAGTCTAGTGTAATGTTTCTCAACCTCAGGACTATTGATATGGATACTTATTTGTTATGAGGAGCCATCCTGTGTTTTCTAAGATGTTTATTAGCATTTCTACCTCTACCCACTGGATGCCAATAGTACACTCCCACTCCCTCACTCCCCAATTGTGATAACCAGAAATTACTACAGATATTGCCAAGTGTCCCTTGGGAAGCAAACTCAATCACATTCATTGAGAACTACTGTTCTAATGTACTGAGTTGCTACTCTAACCGGGCATTGCGTTAAATTCTGGAATTAGAATGCTGTTTACAACTTGCTGTTTGCAAGTTAGTTGAGAGGGAACATCTGGGGGTAATGCATCTGAAGACCTTTGAAATGGGATCCTCATTATCGTCTTACCTGAAAACAGCGTATAGGACTTTTGTTCCATAGGACCCTTTGAAAGATGCTGTTAAATGCAATTCCAAGTGGACTCACATATTTTCTGTCACTGTTTGGAACACAAGCTAACTCTACAAGAAAAAAAAATCCCTTACAACAACTCAGCATGTCTGCCCTTCAAGGTAATGCCCATCTATCTTTCTGAGCCCAGCTCAACGGACTATTATTTGGCAAGGTTCACACTAGCCAGACACCAAAGATTCTGAAACTTTTCATCTCATTGGCATGTCAGAGTAGCCACTCCCCCACAGCCCTGAGGGGTGCTTCAGTTGATTGAGGAAGATTGAAACATAAGGCAGGAAGAGTTGTTTTAGATACAGGCTCATCCAATGAAAATGAAACCAACCAGAATTTCCACCTCCCTTAATCCTAGGTACCAGTGCTCAGGGCTAAAGCAGATGAAAGTCATCAACCATTCCAAGTTTGGAAGCCTGACTTCACTCAGACAATTGGCAAAGGACCACAAAAATGCCCTTTGAAAAATATCAATGATTACCTTTTTTTTTTAACTGTCCCAGATAGCAGCACATACAAATGATTCATCTTCTTATATACTCAAACAAAAAAGTATTTTTTTAAAAGTTGGGTTTTTGTTGTTGTTGTTTTGTTTTGTTTTTACTACATTTCCTTTTTTTACTAGAAAATTTCATTGGAATTTTTTCTTTTCCTTTTTTTTTTTTGAGTTGGAGTCTCACTCTGTTACCCAGGCTGGAGTGCCGTGGCATGCTCACAGCTACCCCAGCGTAGAACTGCTGGGCCCAGGCAATCCATCCGCCTCAGCCTTCCAAGTAGCTGGAACTACAGGCACACACTACTACACACGGCCAATGTCTTGATTTATTGTAGAGATGAGGTCTTGCCAAGTTGCCCAAACTGTTCTGGAATTTTTTCTTACTGTTAAATCAAGAGCCACACACCTTGGAACTCTCACAGAATCAACCAACTAAGCAAAATTTGTAACATAAGCAAATTCTGCATCCTTAGTCATACAAAAAAGTATTTTTAAAAGTTTTTGCTGCATTACCTTTTTTACTAGAAAATTTTATTGGAACTTTTTCTTACTGTTACATCAAGAGCCACATACCATGGAACCCTCATAGAATCAACGAACTAAGCAAAATTTGAAACATACGGCCGGGCTCGGTGGCTCAACCTGTAATCCCGCACCTTTGGGAGGCTGAGGTGAGTGGATTGCCTGAGCCCACGGGTTCGAGACCCGCCTGGGCAGCGCGACTTCATCTCTACAATAAATCAAAACATCAGCTGGGCGTGGTAGGGCATGCCTGTAATTCCGGCTACTTGGAAGGCTGAGGTGGAAGGATCGCCGGAGCCCAGCAAGTCGAGGCTGCAGTGGCCGGGAGCGGCCGCTGCACTCCAGTCTGGGTGACAGAGTGAGACTCCAACTCAAAAAAAAAAAAAAGAAGAAACGTACGAAAATTATGCATCCTTAGTTGTGCAAAAACAAACCCAGAAAACTGGATAATCTTCACTCTGCTTCTCTCCGCCCAAAGGACATAGTGCCCAGCTAATGCAACAGTCCAGCTTATATTGGCTAGACTGTAATCATGGGGTGAGCCTGCAGATGGACTAAGTCCTTGACATTTAAGCTTGAAATTCCCAGACTTGGTTGATAATAGAATTAATTATATGGGAACTTTTCAAGATTCAGTTTTTAGATTTGCTTCCAAGCATATTGAATAAAATCTGTAAGCATAGAAAATTAAATTTTTGAAAAGTTCTACAGATAATTTTGATGACTAGCCAGATTTGAAATCATTGTATTAAGTTCTCAGATTCTGAGACTTGGTGATATCTTGGTGATATTAAACTCTCTTCTTGGTGATATTATACTATCTGAATCAGCAGTTATCATGTCTCCTAACTCAGCAACCAACTGTAATAAAAAAATAGAAAATTAAAATGTATTAACATTGACAAATGGTTTGTCCTGTGGCAAATATAGTGATGATATGTGGAAAGACCTAATACTCTGATTTTTCTGGAATATTTCCAAGTTAAATTACTGTCTTTATGTTCAAGCAAGTGATTCAAATTTTTTTTTTTTTTTTTTTTTGAGTTGGAGTCTCACTCTGTCGCCCAGACTGGAGTGCAGTGGCCGCTCCTGGCCACCGCAGCCTCAACCTGCTGGGCTCCAGCAATCCTTCCGCCTCAGCCTTCCAAGTAGCCGAAATTACAGGCATGCGCTACCACGCCCAACTGATTTTTTGATTTATTGTAGAGATGAAGTCGCGCTGCCCAGGCGGGTCTCGAACCTGCGGGCTCAGGCAATCCACTCACCTCAGCCTCCCAAAGGTGTGAGATTACAGGCTGAGCCATCGAACCCGGCTGTGATTCAAATTTTTAAGAAATTCTATTTGTTTTTATTGAAATATTTAAATCAAATATTGGAGGCAGGTTTACATACACATAGCAACAGCTCAAATTTTGGTTCATTTACTCATTCAACAGAAATTCTAGACACCCTTACTTCCAGGACTTGATCTTAGTAATCACCAGCTTTTGTTATATTTGGAGGAATAAGCCAGTACTTAAAACTAGAATGCAAAAGGTCGTGTCTAATTGGGTACTAAATAGGAAGTACCCAATGAAAATCAGATTGTTTGAGATTGGTGATAGTCTACTAAGGTAATCAGAAAAAGCATCTCTGAAAATGGAGAAGGGTTCCAAAGAAAGGAAAGGATTAAGAGAAAATCTGGAGAGGTGTTTCAGCTAACCATTTACAATTTTTTCTACTACCTAAGTCAGTAAAAGACAGCTAAAAATACTAGTTCTTAAAGGCTTGATGCTGGGAAAACAGAAGCCATAGGTCATTTGACAGCTACTGTAGGACTATTTATTGTGACTAAAAGCCTCTTGCCTTTAGATCATAGAGAATATGTGCATTTAGGATCTTTGCTAATTTACTGGAAAAATGCAACATCTCAAGTTACTGGAGTGTAGTGTGTGAGATAAACCATGGAGGAAATGCTGACTCTGTGAATAAACTAAAACGTAATGTGAAATGTATCAGCAGACTGCTCTCTTTTTACATTCTGAGAGAAAAAGACTGGTGTTGTTTTATTGTCAAAATTTTGCCTACTTATCACATTTACAAGCTTATTATGGAGGTTTGTGCCTAAAATGACCAAACATATTCTCTTCTCTTCCCAAATTTTCCTATTGAATTTATTTTGATTTATTTAAGCTTAAACACAAAGTGATAATTTACACATGAAGTTAGTTTTGAAAATAAAGTTCATAGATGTCTGGAATTGTCTTGGGCTAGACCCAATGGAAGGACATTCAGGGTAGAGAAATTCCAATCAGAAAAGCAGAATTCACAACAAGGAATATTGCCAGAGATAAAGGGCACTCCATAACAGTAAAGGGTTCAATTCATCAAGAAGATATAACAATCCAAAAACTATATGCACCTAAAATAGAGCTTTAAAATTCATAAAACCAAAATTGATGTAATTAAGAAAAACAAACCCATAATCATAATTAGAGATTTTAACACACTCCTCTCTCAATAATTAACGTCAAGAAATTTTTTTTTAAATCAGCACATAAAAGACTTGAACAACACTATCAACCAGTTTGAACTGATTTAAAATTATAAAACCCTCCACCCAACTGAAGTAGAATATATGTTGTTTTCAAGTGGACAAGAAATATTCACCAAAATAGACAATAGGATAGACATTGGCATATCTGAATAGACATTTAGGATAACTGAATTATGCAAAATGTTCTCAATGTTCACTAATGTTCTCTATGTTACAAAATACACTCGAAATTAATATTTAAAAGGTACCAGGAAATACCACAAAATTTTGAAAATTAAACAATATGTTTATAACTAACCAATGAGTCAAAGAAGAAATCAAAAAGAAAATTTGAAAATATCTTTAACTGAGTGAAAGTAAACATGTCATATAAAAACTTGTAGAACACTGCTAGGTGTGATGCTTAGGATCTGACAAGGTTCTAATACATAGGATCTACAAGGAACTCAAATGAGTTGAAAGGAAAACAACACTGTTTTTTAAAATGGGCCATCATGTATATGTACCACATTTTTTTAATACAGTTCAGTTTCAATGGGCAGTATGATTAGTTCCATATATTTGCTATTGTGAATAGTGCTTCAATAAACATGGAACTCAGGCATTTTTTTTGTAGAGCGATTTAAGTTTTTCAATATATTCCCAGAAAGGGGTTTGCTGGATCATATGGAAGGTCAATTTCTAGTTCATTTAGGAATCGCCTCACTGTTTCCTTAGAGGTTGAACTAGTTTGCATTGGGGGAGGGGCACATAGCATCAATAAAGGTACATGATCTCAAACCCAATGAGGTAGGGACCAAAGGGAGGTCCAAACATTGCCTATACAATGACCATTGTATACCTAATCCTGAATTATACCCCACAATTTTAAAATTAAAAATGCATATTAAAATAAATAAAGAATGGTTTTGCTCATTTTTGTTTGTTTATTTTTGTGTAGTTTTTGTCTCTCTGTTTTTGATAATATTTTCTGTTATTTTATTGATTTTTTTAGACTTCCTGTTTGTGTATGGAAAAAGTACATCAATAGGGAGGTTTTTGTTGGTTTTTCTGTTTGTATGACTGTCTGTATGTTTTAGTGTTTTGTTTTTTTTTTACTCTTTTCTTTGTGTCTCTTTTCATTTGTTAGTTGGTATGTCTGTCTGATTTCCCCCTTATTGTTCTCTCTCTCCAGCTTCCTCTTGCCCCCCCATTCCTTTTTCCATTCTTTTTCCTTTTTTTACCTCATTTTGCTTTTAAGGAGCAAACCTATACCTCCACTGCATGGACAGATTGTAAGGCAGTGGGAAGTGGGTTCCAGTGTGCTCACATGCACCTGTCAGTGGATACTGGGATATGCAGATTTTGAATTACAACTCCCCCTCAACTGAATCTCAAAACCGCAAAAAGTACAGCCCCCAACCAACAGTTGAGCTTCAGAATTGAACAAAGCCAGAGGATCTACATAAGGAAGAACAGAAGATTGAGCAAACAGAAGTAAAAGGAATCCTACCATCACTGAGCAACAGAATTAAAGAAGGGGGGGGAAGTGAAAGAGGGGATGAAAAATCTACACAAATGAAGAAAAACCAAAAGAAGAATATGGGTCTCACACAGACCCCTGGGAGTTCAGACACTGAGAAAACAGACTTTGGAACACAAATAATGAAGAGCCCCCAGAATGACTGGTCTCAAACTGCAAACCCAGATATCAAGACAGTAATAGAGACAATAAATAGAATTGAAGAGAGACAAGAGGAAAGAATGAAGGAGTTGATAACTGAGATAACAGCAGTAAAGAATACTGTGATTGAAATAAATAACAAACTGATAAGCATGGAAAGCAGAATTAGCCAAGCAGAAGAAAGAATCTCAGAGCATGAGGACCAAAATGTAGAACTAATCCAAACTGTCAAAAACATAGAAAAGAAGCTTTAAAAGACAGAATAAAACCTTCAAGACATCAGCAATCATCTCAAGAGGCCAAACCTAAGAGTAATTGGACTTCCTGAGGCAGAAAGACAGATAGAGACTACCCTGGAGCAAACATTCCATGTAATTATCCAAGAAAACTTCCCTCATCTCATCAGTGAGGTGACCATTCAAACACAAGAGATTCAGAGAACCCCTGCAAGACAACAAATGAGAAGACCAACTGCTAGACACATAGTAATTTGCCTAAACAAAGTAGGTATAAAAGAAAAAATCCTAAAGGCAGCAAGAGAAAAAGGTCAGACTACCTACGAGGGAAGACCAACTAGACTAGCAGCAGATTTATCTACAGAAACACTTCAGGCTAGGAGAGCTTGGAGACCAATCTTCAAAGTTCTCAAAGATAAACAATTCCAATCAAGAATAACATACTCAGCTAAGCAAAGCTTCATAGGTGGTGGAGAATTAAAATCTTTCCCAGACATTCAATCCCTAAGGACTTACACCGCCACCAGACCAGCTCTGCAAGAAACACTTAAGAAGGTAATAAACACAGAAGAAAGGAAAAAAGGAACAACAACTTTCTTCACATGAGTGCAGGAAAATAATTGAAAAAAATGCATGAATCAACCCAAAAATCAAAAGAAAGGCAGCAAACAGGAACAACAACAGCTATATAAGAACCTCATGACAGGGATAAACTCTCACATTTCAATAATTATCCTGAATGTGACGGGATTAAATGCACCAATGAAAAGACACAGAATGGCAAAATGGATAAAATATCATGAGGCAACAATACATTGCCACCAGGAGACTCATCTCAAAGACAAGAAAGGACACTCAAAGACTCAAAGAGGATGGGAAACAAAATTTCAGGTGAACAGAACACAAAAGAAAGCAAGAGTTGGGATCATAATATCAGACAAAATACCCTTTAAGTTATCAAAAATTTAAAATGATACAGAAGGTCACTACATAATGATAAAATGTTCAATCCACCAGCAAGAAATATCCATCCTAAACATATATGCACCCAATGTGGGAGCACCAACTTTCATAAAGCAGCTTCTAGGCAAACTTAAAAAAGATATTGACTCTAACACTATCATAGATGTTGACTTTAATACCCCACTCACAACCCCAGACAGAACATCAAGACAGAGAATCAGCAAGGAGATCCAGAACCTCAGTGTGACTACTGACCAAATGGACTTAATTGATATCTATAGAACACTCCACCCAACAACCACAGAATATACATTCTACTCCATCACCACATGAAATGTACTCTAAGATCGAGCACATCCTCAGTCATAAATCAAGCATAAACAAATTTCATAAGAATGAAATTCTGCCATGCACTTTCTCAGACCTCAGTGGAATAAAAATAAATATCAACACCAACAAAGGTCCCCCAAAGCACATGATATGGACACTAAACAACATGAGGCTAAGCAACACCTGGGTCAACATGGAAATCAAAACAGAGATTAAAAGATACCTGGAAACAAATAAAAAAAAAAGACACATCTTACCAAAATCTCTGGGATGCCATGAAAGCAGTAGCAAGAGGGGAATTCATATCTCTACAAGTGCACATGAAGAAAATGAAAAGATCACAAGCTAACAGTCCAATAAGTCACCTAAGGAAGCTGGAAAACGAAGACTACCAAAACACTAATTTCAGCAGAAAAACCCAGATCACCCAAATAAAAGCCCAAATCTGGGACATGGAAGACAAAAAGATAATACAAAAAAAATCAATGAAACAAAAAGTTGGTTCTTTGAAAGGAAAAACAAGACTGATGGACACCTAGGTAGACTGACCAAGAAAAAACCCAAATAATCACAATCTGAAACACAAAAGATGAAGTCACAACTGATCCTGAAGAAATAAAAAAGATTATCAGAGACTACAATGTACACTTATATGGAAACAAACTTGAAAACCTAAAGGAAATGGAGAACTTTCTGACATCATACAATCTCCCCACATTGAAACAAGAAGAAATCAAGACTCTAAATAGACCAATAACAATCCAGGAAATTGACTATGTCATAAGAAAACTACCTACAAGAAAAATTCCTGGACCAGGTGGCTTTCCAGAAGAATTCTACAAAACATACAAAGAGGAACTGATACCAATCCTATTGAAAGTATTCCAGGCGATTGAGAAAGATGAAACTCTCCCCACATCATTTTATGAAGCCAACATCACATTGATACAAAAGCCAGGTAAAGACCCAACAAAGAAAAAGAACTACAGGCCAATATCCTTGATGAACATAGAGGCTAAGATTCTCAACAAGATCCTAGTAAACCGGATTCAACAACACATCTCAAAAATCATCCATCAGGACCAAGTAGGCTTCATCCCCAGGATGCAAGACTGGTTCAACATTCATAAGACCATAAAGTAATTAAATCCATCAACAGAACTTCTAACCTCCAGAACCGTGAGAAAATAAATTTCTGTTGTTTAAAAAAATGGACAAAATTATGGACTTCACAGCAAACTGGATGGATTTAGAGTCCATTATACTTAGTGATCTAGCACAGAAATAAAGAATTGAATGCCTCAAGTTCTCACTCATAAGTGGGTCCTGGACATTTATCACAATGTTACAAAGGAGGGATCAGCATCACTGGACACTGTCAGGGAAGAGAGGGAGGGGAGTAGGCACATGGCATCACAGAGTACCTGATCTTAAACCAGGGGAAGGGAGGACCAGTTGGAGGCCCAAACTTCACCTGCACGTAGATGACTTGTGTAGCTAATCTTGATTTGTACCCCACATCTCAATAATAAAGAGAGAAAAAAATACTTACGTTAAAAAAGAAGAAAGTTCTCAAGTCAATCATTTAAGTTTCTATCTTAAAAACCCAGAAAAAGAAGAGTAAATTAAAGTCAGATAAAGCAAAAGAAGAAAAATAAAAAAGATAAAGAGGGACATAAAATTGAAATTAGAAAAACAATAGAGAAAATTAATGAAACCAAAAGATGTTTCTTGTGTAATATCAATAAAATTGAATACAGTCTTCTCAAATTGACCAAAAAAAAAAAAAAAAAGGAGAGAAGATAACTCACTCAAGAAGAAATGGAGAATAGAAATAGTTCCATATCTTTTAAAGAAATGGAATTTGCAGTTTAAAACCTTTCAACAAAGAAAACACCAACCCCAGTTGGCAATATGGGGAATTTTACCAAATATTGAAGAAAGAAATACAATCAATTCTATATAAACTCTTCCATAAAATACAAGGGAAGGAAATATTTTTACCATATTTTATAAAGCCAGCATAACTTTGATACTAAAACCAAATAAAAATATTATAAGAAAATCAAATTAAGCCGGGCTCAGTGGCTCAGCTTGTAATCCCGTGCTTTGGGAGGCTGAGGTGAGTGGATTGCCTGAGCCCACGGGTTCGAGACCCACCTGGGCAACTTGGCAAGACCTCATCTCTACAATAAATCAAAAAATTAGCTGGGCATGGTAGCACGCGCCTGTAGTTCCAGCTACTTGGAAGGCTAACCCAGCCACCGCACTCCAGTCTGGGCGACAGAGTGAGACTCCAACTCAAAAAAAAAAAGAAAGAAAATCAAATAAAATTATAGACCAATATGCCTCAGTAACATAGATGTAAAACTGTGAACATAAATGTATTAATAATATATATTAATAGTTTAATATATTATGACCAAGTGAAATTTATTCCAGGAATGCAATGTCAATTTAACACTCAAAAATCAGTTGATGGTATTCAACACACTTGAAAGAATTCAACAACCATTCCGGACAAAACTGTCAGTCAATTATGAATTTAAGGGAGTTTTCAAAATTTTAGTTGGTAGGTCTACAAAAACAGAAAAATAAAACAAAAAAGTAAGAAACTTTATAGTTTGAGAAAAACTAATTTATTTTGTCTACTCATACTTTCCTTCAATATTAGCTTTGTGATCATAGCCAGCTTGAGGCAAGAAAATAATTAAAGATCATAGATTGAAAAGGAAGAAGTAGAATGGGCTTTATTTGCAGAAAGCATGATTATATTTAGAAATTCTAAAGAATATTCAAAAAATGTACTCAAGCTGATAAGTTTAGCAAGATCATAGTGTCATTCACAAAATATCTTTCTAATATTTGTATGTGTAGCAATAAATAATTATAACAAAATTTTGAAAAGTTATTCCATAAACAATATAAATTTTAAAATACTTACAAATACCGGGCGGGGGGGGCAGAAAACCAGAATTATCATTTTCTTTGGAGTGTAGGTATCTTGTAGTACACTCAGAATTTGATCCTCTGGATCAAACAGTCAACCAAAGTTTTTATCTGGAAGTTTTGAGACGGTTGTGTCACAATTTGTGCAATAAATGTTCCAAGTCGTGGCAAACAGGGAACTGGTTCTTCCACCATGACATGCATTGTGTGTCATGCTGAGTTTCCAGCAGTTTTTGACCAAAAATGACATGACCCCATGCCCCACCCTCTCTATTTACCCAATCTCACCCCAAGCAACTTTTTTTGGTTTCCCCAGATTAAAAAAAGTCCTCAAAGGAAAATGTTTTGCTGATGTGGAAGAGGTGAAACAAAAAACAACAAAGAACTAAAAGGCATTAAAATTGACTAGTTCAAAACCATCTTGGGCAGTGGAAAAAGCATCTTGATTAGGTATATTGCATCAAACAGAAAGTACTTTCAAGATGACTGAAGTTTAAACATGTAAGAATAAATGCACAGTCATTGCATTATTAAACTCTGGTGTGGCCGTGTGCTCTTTGAACTATGGCTGCCACCATGTTTCCTAAGCTTAGGCCCTCTTTCCTACCAAAGGGAGATGAATCTCTCTCTAATTTACTTTCTAAATAAACTATATTTTCCAATTTAACTTCTGTGCAATTCTTTGCATCTTTCATGCAGCACTGGATCACGCACTGTACATCCCAGCGGGTCTAACCTAACATTTGGAGGGCCCTGCTGGAATTTTTAACCTAGCATTTTTGGAGGTCCCACTGAAATCTTTGACCTAACATTTTTGGAGGTCCCACCAAGATATGCCGCACTCTCACACTCTCCTGTTTTCCAATCTGAGTCTCTTGCTGTAGAAAGATACCAGGTGCTTGCATCCTTTGCTCTGCTACTCACGCTTACTCTTATCACCTGCAATGAGCTACATCAAATGGACTTCTCCCTGTTACCTCAGCCTTGTCTGGTATGAAACTACATCATCACTGATAAGTACACAACTCCACCCCCCACTAGAAAGTCAGAAAACGAGCCTGAGTTGGCTGCAGTCCACAGGCTATGTAAAAACAGCTGCTGCCTGTGTAGAACACCCTGGTGTCACTGCCTGTCTCTCTTATGCCAGCCTCCTTGGAACTGCTCTCAAGATCAATCTCTCTATCGTGTGCAACCCTATTCCTTTCTAGTAGGTCTTTAAGCATGACCTGAGAGGATGCTGTTCCCCATTCAGTAGTTTTGCTGGGGTCTGGGACCCTCTGTGGAATCTTGGTGCCAAGTCTCCAAATACACGTTGGAGGAGACTTACTCCTGGCCAAAACTGCCTTTGGTGGGATAGGGAGGTAAGAGGATGCCTCACCCCAATTCTCACACCCCCACGCTGATTCCACTGAGAGCCTGTCCAGGACACTGACTGAGTACGTGGATGGTTATTTTCTCTTTTGAGCTTCTCAGAGATCACTCTAAGGACCTATCCCTCTTATTTTTAGAACTTCTCATGGGAAAACCTCACAGTGGGGTGGCTAAAGGCCCTCCTCACACTGCAATGCATTCTAAATGGTCTCAGGACCCTCTTACTAGAAAGAAACATCTGTCCTAAGTGTCTCTTCAATACCAGCTAGGCGACAAAGAGATGAACCCAAGGTGGGTCTTTTGCCTCTGATACTCTCCTTCAACTTGACCTCTATTGCTGCCACAAGGGCAAATGGTTCAAAGTTTGCAAATGGCACATCCAGGACCCCCCCCCCTTTTGGCTGCTTGGTCAATATGTTTATTGTCTTTATCTGAAAAATCATCATAGAAAACAGTTTGGTTCAGCTCTCAGCAGCCCACTCCTGAGCTCTGCGGAAGCTTGCCTTCTTTTGAGCTATCCCATCTTTCTTCTGGGCAAGGAACATCTTGGGATGAGTCCACCTCTTCTTCACTCCTTTCTTTGGCGTCTTCTCATAGGCAAGATTCTCCCATATAGTTGCGTGAGTGTTCTTGTACATCTTCTACATGTCTGGAGTCATGCTATTGTTTATGTACTAAGAGAACTGCTTCTTGTAAGTATCTTCATCTTCTTCCATTAGATAACACATATAATCAGCAACATTCTGGCCCATGATGTGCTTCTGATGTACTTCAACACTGAATTCCTTGCTTTCAGAATCATAACCAAGGAATCGTTTGGTTCTGTCGGGGACAGACAAGCCTTCATCCACAGCTTTTTCCAAGGCCCCAAAAACTTTATTGTCAATGGCAGTTCTGTCAAGGCCTGCATCCAAATAGCAGGTGAAAGCACCAGGCTGGCCATCAGTGCTTTCTATATTGTATTTATCTCCAGTCACTTCCACTTGGCCTTCATAGATCTTGTCCATGCCAAACTTATTGAGAAGCCTGCAGGCCAGCAGCAGGTCAGTATAATATGCTCCAACATAATTTGTCAGGCCAACTTTTACACTGTATTTTGGTCATTTGTGTGTGTAAGCTGTGAAGACCATCATATCCCCTTTAATATGAGCATAAGCAATCTGACAGATGATATCTCTGCTTATTATGTGAACTGTCATCCTGTATTTGGTGTATTGTACTTGTTTTTATCCTGTATTACCAAGCATCTCTGAGCATAGTAATCAGTTTTACCCTCTTGTTGTCTTCTAAATTTCACTTGGTAACTCTTAAAGTAGGCCTTATTCTTGACAACTTTAACAAATCCCATCCTGCAGTACAGAGATCTGTGTCCTTGGCTCCACACAGATCTCTGTGGTGTATTCTGTTACTCCTTCTTTGATTACTTTACCTCCTTCCTGCTTTTTCTTTAACAACTCGGATGCTGACCTAACTGGTTTAACTTCTCCTTTCTCTCATAATCTTTTGCCGCTCTATCCTCTGTCAGTTTCCCCTTCTGCAACTGACCCTAGCCTCTTCCCTCTTCTCTCCCACCCCCACTGCCTGCTATCCTGTGTTGTGTTAAAACATCATGCTTTTAAAACTTTTTTTTTTGAGTTGGAGTCTCACTCCAAGGCCAGGCTGGAGTGCAGTGGCATGTTCACGACCAACCCAGCATAGACCTGCTGGGCTAAGGTAATCCTTCTGCCTCAGCCTTCCAAGTAACTGAAACTACAGACATGCACTACCATGCACGCTAATTTTTTTATTTATATTGTAGAGATGAGGTCTCACCACATTGGCCAGTTTTAAAATTTTTAATAGTTAAACTCTTCAGGTTCAGTCTTTCCAGGGTAGGGCAAGAAACAAAAGCTTCAGGAGCCACCCCTACCCTATACCCTCCTCTTAAACTGCCTGCAGACCAAGTAAACTGTTTTTGTAAACATCTATCATAAAAACCTAAAACGGTGTCTCAGTCACTCCCTGCAATTTATAATCAGCTATAGTGCTTTTTGCAAATTGCTAAGATCTTGAAATCTCTTTCCTGGAATAAGGATTACTAATCCAACATGGAATTGATAACAAAATGGCCTTTTTTATTTAAAGCATTATCAAACTTTTTTTACACTTTAAGGTAATAATTCCCACGTTGAAGGCGGAAGGCCAGTACTTCTCACTCCTCCCATTCCTCCCATCAAAAGTGGAGAGATGTCAGACTCCCATCTCTGGAGTACCTGGGATCCACCCTCTTTAGCATATCAATCATTGTGAAGGTATATCAGACCTATTATAAAAAATAAAAGGGACTGTTTTCTCTCACCCATGCTATCTGTTTAAAATTCTCTTTTTACATGTCTCCAAACTAATGTTTTTAATTTTTTCTTTCACACTTTCTCAAAGTAGTTGTAGTTTCCTTGTTAAAGTCGTTATTAACAAATATTTATATTTGTTAAAGTCGTTATTGACAGATATTTATATTTGTCTATAAATTCTTATCATAAGACCCCCAAAAAATGTGAAGACAAGCTGTGGGGACACCCACATATGGACTAAGGAATTCACTGGTAAAAACTGCCTGGACTCCTGTAGTGGGTGTCAAGCTCACTGGGATAACTTTTTATAAATACATTTTACCAGCCTTTAAAGCCTCAATATGTCATAATAGCAGCTATAATGGCCTTTATTATAGTAGTATTAATTATAATAGTATACACTTGTACAAAGTTCTTTGTATACAGATACTAAAGGCTCTGTCTTCTCATCACTTCCTCTTACTCTAGACAGGTAGGAGTATCTCTCCACTCTTATACAGCAGGAAACTGTTATAGAAGACTGACCTTCATCTCTGTTCCTTGGTACAAATAAGAATATTTTAAAATAACAAGAGGGCGAAATGAAAGGATATAAGATGGAATTAATATACTCAATGAGCAGTCATTTTAATATTTCCTAAATCTGTCATGTTTTTCCAGCAGTTCACTTTAATTTACCTAGTCACAAGCCAAGGACAGAACTGTTTTGGAAGGAGTAGCTATTGATAATTGCTTTACAACTCCTTCCCAGTTTGTTTTGGAAACAAACTAACCTAATCAGCCATCATGACCTTCATGACACAGATTCCCATCAACACGGCAGCAGTCATCTTCCTGCCATCCATCACCTGACATCAGTACCTGTGTTTATCTGCCCCGCATGATGACATGGAGCAGACCACCAACCAATCACCTTAACGACCTTCCCCCATCAAAGGGAAAGTTAAAAGGATTCAATCTGAAGCAGCCACTTACCATTGCTTTACTAAACTCTGGTATGGTCATGTGCTCCTTGAGTTGTGGCCACCACGTTTCCTACACTTTGGCCCCTTCTCCCACTTTGGAGACATGAATCTTCTCTCTCTAATTCACTTTCAAGTTATTGCTTTGCTAAGCTATGGTCTGGTTAAGTGACTTCTTGAGCTATGGCCACCATGTTTCTTAACTTTGTCCCCCTGCCCAACCTTGGGGAGGTGAATCTTCTCTCTCTTTCTCTCTCTCTCTCTAATTTACTTCTAAATAAACTATATTTTCCAACCTAAACAAAAAATAATAAATACAATTTTTTTAAGTAAATGCCAAGTTTTAGGGGATCCTTCCTCGTATATTTAACAAATATTGTGCAAGACCTGTATACTAAAAACTAAAAAACAGTTCAGAGCGAAATGAGAGTTCTAAATAGACGGAACAATATACTGTGTTCATAAGTTGAATGACTCAATACAATGTGTCAATTATCTCTTAATTGATTGGCATTCCATGCAATTCCAATTGTAGAAACTGACAAGATGTCCTAGAATAACCAGAGCCATTAAAAAAAAATTGGAGATCTTACACACCTCATTTTAATACTTTCTGTAATATTATAGTAACTGAAACAGTGTAGTATTTGCAAAATAAAATATAATTATGTGTTTGCATGCACATGTGTGTATATGTACATGAATAAAACCAAATAGTCTAGAAATAAATCCACACATATATGGTCAATTTATTTTTATCAAAGCTGCTGAGGCAATTAAATTTAATAAATTCATATTAAATTTAATAATTTAATAAATTCATATTAAATTTAATAATTTTATAAATTAAATTTAAATTTTAAAATGTTTTAAATACATGGTGCAGGAAGAACTAGATGACCATATAGTAAAAAATAAATATGGTTTCTGACCTCGAGCCATATGCAGAAAAAAGTAAATTCTTAAACTATAAAGCACCTAGATTAAACAAAAGAGAAAATATTTGTAACCTTGAGAGACAGAATACTTCTCAGTAAGACACAAAAATCATAAACCATACAAGACAGCATTGATAAATTGAATTTGATCAAGATTTTGCTCTTTGAAAAACAACATCTGGAAGACAGAACAAGCTGCAAAAAATATTCACCACACATAAGTCTGACAGAGGACTTGTATCCAGAATATATGAAGAACCCTTATAATTGGATAAGAAAACAAGCTATCCAACTTTAAAATGGGCAAGAGATTTGTACAGACATTTTACCAAAGAAGGTTCACAGAGACTAAGCATGTAAGGAGATACTTAGCATCATTAGTCATCAGAGAAATTAAAATAAAACTGTAAAAGTGGTAACACTACACACCCACTGGAATGGCTAGTATTTAGGAGACTGACTATATTAATTTCCTGTTGATATACAATAAATGCCACAAAATTAGCAGCAATATTTTTATCTCATAATTTTATAAGTAATAAATTCGGAAATGAATTTGATTGTGTTGTCAGCTCCAGGCTTCACAAAACCAAAATTAAAGTATCAATCAGACTAGGCTTTTATCTGGAGATCCAAGGGAAGTTTCTGCTTCCCAAGCCCATCGATATTGATAGCAGAAACCAGTGTGTGTGTGTGTGTGTGTGTGTGTGTGTGTGTGTGTGTAAAAATGAAGGTCTTATTTTCTTGCTGGCTGTTGCTGCCAAGCAGAATCACTCATATCCTGAAGGCTGCCCTAATTTCTTCAAAGCAGCAGGATCACATCAAGTTCTTCATATGTTTCAGATATTGCTAACTCCTCCTTCTGCCTTCTTTTACTGCCATCAGTAAAAACAGATTTTTTTTTCTATTAAGGGCTTCTGTGATTAGATCAGACCCACCTGGATAATCTCCCTATTTTAAGTTCAATTGGATCACATAACATAGTATAATCACAAGAGTGACATCTCATCACAGTCATAGTTTCACAAGCAGGACTAAATATCACAGGTGTGGCTAAAGCTGTCATCCACAGGTAGATTTTTCCTCTGTCTTTGGTTTGTCCTAAGTTGAGTAGCAATGCTCTTGAGCTTCCTAAATGTCTTCTGGTTATATTTAGAAGAAATAAGAGGAGCACCCTCAATCTCCTGGAAAGAGTTTCTTGTGTAGCTGAATATTCTTGTTTGGTTGGTTGAAAGGCACAGGGAACAGTCAGAAGGGCGTCTCCCGAGATGGCGCTAAACACTATATAAAACCAAACAAAGACAACAAAGGCCCTAAGCTCCCGCTTTTCCCATGCGCGCGAACTTAAACCTATACACAAATATTATCTTCCTATAGGAATACTACCTCATAGCCCCCTCCAATAAAAACCCTAATACGGCACTGGCCAGCCCCTGCCAGGCTCTGGCACAGCACTGGCCACCCCCTCCCAAACCGATAAATACAGACCTCTCTTGTCATCGCCCTCTCACTCTCCCTACCTTACCAGGCGGTTACAGACCCTCTCTCTGTAGCCACTGCTCTAATAAATCTCTTGGCCTCAAAGGGTGTTGAGTCTCGATGCGTGCCACCGTCTTTCATTGGTGCTGTGCCTCGGTCAGGAATTCTCTTGCCCTAAGGCGAGACCCCGTTCGGGCGCTGGTGGCACTCACCCCTTAAGGCCTTCACCCACTTTCTTGAATGCCAGCGCCGCATCCATCACCACCTCGGATAGGTAAGTGCCCCTACCTGAAAAACCTAAGAACCTCGCCCAGGATACCTGAAAGGGACTGACCGTTGATCATCCGGTGGCTCTCTCGGCCCCGGGTGAGGGGGGAGCACACCCCGCCTAGGCTTTCAAAGCCACAGCAGACCCCTACTGGTTTTTCCTTCTCCCGCCTAGGACTCTAAAACCACCTCTTTAACTCCTATAAGCATTCAAAAAAGTGGGCAGAGATTTCCCTCCCTCCCGTCCCGCTTCGACCCATTGAACTCTTGGCCTTAATGGGTGTTAGGTCCCACTGTTAATCGGGTCTTTCTCGCCCTTGTGCAGGTCTCTCTCTCCCCCCTGGGCGGGATCCCGATTCGGCGCCTGTGGCCAATCCAGCTCTCTCAGACTCTCCCCACCCTTCTGAACGCCCCAGTCACATTCACACTAGCACTCGTTGAATAGGCAAGTCCCCCTCCCCAAACAAGGGAGTAAGAACTTTCCGGGAAACTCCAGAGGGAACAGACTTCAAAAACCGCCCCCCTCCGGCCCCCAGGCGAGGGGAAACACCCGCCTCGCCTTTCACGACCACCGTGACCCTAAAGACTTCCTCTTCTCCTTTATCTCTCTCAAACTTTAAAAACTCTTGTGGCTGCCGATTTGCAGCGGGCCCCAGGGGCCCCACGGCTGCTAACCCACAGCAGTTTCAGAAAAAAAATTCTCTCCCTCTCTTTCCCCCCTCCCTAAGGAATTCCAAAACTGCCGGGCCATGACTGCTGGCCCATAGCAGATTTTGAAGGGCTCCCACGTCAAAAACTCTGTTCGACCGGCAGTAAATACACTCCCACCCGCTGCTCAGTCAAGTGCTGTCTGTCTGATTTGGGAAATCCCAGCCCTAGGTGCCTTGACCCCTCGGTTCTCCAGGAGAACCCTGGTTGTGCCAAATCTCTGTAATGGTAGACTGTGCCACAGCCACACTTCTCAGACAGCCGACTCTTCGGGGGATGCCCCGTTTAGTCTGCCTGCTCCCTATGGGAGGCTCATCCTCTCTGCTGGCCGATTCTCCTCTCAAAAGCCTTTTAAACAATCTCTCTACCCTCTCTCTCTCCCCTGGTATTAAGCCCAAGCGCCTAATTCTCCTCTGCACACAGGACTGGCCTACACATCCCTTAGACAATCAGAATCAGTGGCCCCCTCAGGGATCCCTCAATCCTGATATTATCAGGGATTTATATAACTTCTGTGAGCATTCAAAATGGTGGGTGGAGATTCCCTATGTCCAATCCTTTTCTCTCCTCCGTGAACATCCTCGGCTGTGTCTCACCTGTAACCCCTCTAACCTCCACCCTCAACTCATGCTAGCATCTACTGCTTCCCCTGTAACTTCTTTTCCTCCCATTGTTCCACGCACGTGTAAGCCTCCTCCTCTAGATTCCCCTCCCCCCACTGCAGACCCTGCAAATTTCATCTCTGCTCCCTCCTCCTCCATCTCAGATTTCGAGCCTGCAGATGAACCCCCACCTTACAGGCAACCCAAGGCTCCTCTGGCCCCGCCCCCCTCTTCAGCCCCTCCCACTTCTGTTCCAGAAGTTCAACCTATATATCCTCCCCTTCCAATCGCTCCACAGTGTAGCCCTCCGGTAACCCGATCCAAGGCCACATCGGTCGTCCTAGCACCCCTCCGCGAAGTAGCAAGCGCAGAGGGTATTGTCCAGGTGCACGTCCCCTTCTCTATCTCAGACCTCTCACAAATAGAAAAACGTTTTGGATCATATACAACTAATCCTGCCACCTACATTAAGGAGTTTCAATACCTCATCCAGTCCTATAGCCTCACTTTTCATGATATATACCTAATCCTTTCCAACACCCTGCTTCCGGAGGAATGTAGGAGAGTCTGGGAACAGGCTAGAACATACGCAGATGAAATTCATCAATCCACCCCAGCTCACCCCCTTGGTGCAGCGGCTGTCCCAGACCAGGATCCAGTCTGGGACTATAACTCTCCCGCTGGCATCGAGTCCAGGAATCACTTCTCTACTTGCCTCCTTTCTGGGCTGCATAGGGCTGCACAAAAAGCAGTTAACTTTGAAAAACTTCAGGAAGTTATTCAGGACAAAGATGAGAATCCCTCTACCTTTCTCAGTCGACTCACTAGGATACTTCAACAGTATACTCACATATACTCCCCTGATGGCCGGCAACTCCTAATGACATATTTTTTCTCCTCAAAGCTATCCAGACATTAGGGCAAAACTAAAAAAGCTTGACAGAGGACCCCTCACTCCCCAACATGATGTCCTAGCAACTGCCTTTAAGGTGTTCCACAACCGGGATGAAAAGGCAAAAAGACATAAGTATCAGATGCTGGCCCAGGTCCTCCAGGGAGCTAAGGGTTCCTCCAGTGTCACCCAAGGTGGTGGCAATGCCCGAACCCAGCAACAACCACCAGGACCCTGCTTCAAGTGTGGGCAACCAGGACATTGGGCATGAGGATGTCCCAACCCCAGAGTGCCCCAAAAGCCATGTCCCAAGCGCGGTCAGGCAGGACACTGGGCAACGGACTGCCCCGGTCCCCAAATAGGGACTGGGTCAACCCCCAATCCTGCTTTAGACCTGTTGGGTATGGCAGCGACCTTGGAATGATGGGGCCCGGGGTCTCCCTGCCCAACACAAATCTCAAATCGTTGGGAGCCCAGGGTCACTATAACGGTTGGCGGCCACCCCATCCATTTTCTCCTGGACACCGGAGCCACCCTTTCCATCATACGAGAATTTTAGGGCCCAACTTCCCCATCTAAGTCCCCTATAGTCGGGGTAGGGGGCCAGTCCATCACTCCACACATAACTCCTGCAGTTACGTGCATTTTTGCAAACATCCCCTTCACTCATTCCTTTTTGGTACTGCCTCAATGTCCCGTACCTCTTATGGGCAGGGACATTCAGCCAAATTCCAGGCGTCCATCACCTTTAACCCAAGTGCAGCCCTTACCAACCCATCCCCCACAAACCCATTTTTGGCACTTCTCACTACTGAAGAGTCCCCAACGGACTCACTTCCTCCTTTACCCTCTTCTGTAGTAAATCCCCAAGTATGGGATGTAAACTCCCCCTCCCTAGCACACTGCACCCCAGTTCACATTCAGCTCAAAAACCCCTCTGCCTACCCCAACCAACCGCAATACTCTCTTCCTACCTCAGCCTCCTGGGACTTCAACCTGTCATCAACTCTTTATTACAGAAGGTGTATCTGTGCCCTACCAACTCCCCATTTAACACTCCCATTTTAGCGGTACAAAACCAGACGGCACTTACCGCTTAGTACAAGATTTAAGACTCATTAACGCTGCTGTCATCCCCATTCACCCGCTAGTCCCAATCCTTATACCATTCTATCCTCAATTCCCCCGACCGCCACTCACTTTTCAGTTCTTGACCTTAAAGACGCGCTCTTCACCATCCCTCTGGCAGCGGACTCACAAAACATCTTCGCGTTCACGTGGGCTGACCCAACATCTTGCCATTCACAACAACTCACCTGGACAGTCCTGCCACGAGGATTTCGAGATAGCCCCCACCTGTTCGGTCAAACCTTAGCAGCAGATCTTAAGTCTCTCTCACTTACCAAATCCACCCTTATTCAGTATGTGGACGACCTCCTCCTGTGTAGCCCTTCTTTAGCTGATTCTCAAACGGACACTGCACTCATTCTTAACTTTCTAGCAGAAAAGGGATATCGGGTATCCCCTCAAAAAGTCCAACTGTCTGCCACACAAGTCACATATCTGGGGGTAGCCATCTCACACCAACAAAAGGCCATAATGACGAACCAAAAAGCCCTAATCCAATCCCTAAATATACCCAAGACTAAAGAGGAAATCCAATCACTTTTGGGGCTGGCTGGATACTTTCGGGCGTGGATTCCCAGCTTTGCCCTACTTGCAAAGCCACTCTATACTCTCATGAAGGGAGACCCCAATGAGCCACTCCTAACACCCTCCTCTGTCAAACAACGCTTTATTGCCCTTCAGCAAGCCCTTATGAGGGCCCCCACTCTCCATCTGCCAAATATACACTGACCTTTCATCTTATATGTGCACGAAAACAAAGGGGTGGCCCTGGGAGTCCTAGGGCAGCTTTATGGACAGACGTTCGCCCTGGTGGCCTATCTCTCAAAGCAGTTAGACCACACCATCCAGGGCTGGGCCCCATGTCTGCGAGCGCTGTCCACCACCCACATGCTGGTGTGCGAATCAAAAAACTCACCTTCGGGGCCCCTATCACAGTAACCTCCCCCCACCATCTACAGCACCTCCTAAGCTACAAAGGCCTTCAAACGCTACCCCCCAGTTGAGTCCTATCACTCCTTGTCTTCTTTTTAAAAGATCCCTCCATATCCTTTCAAACTTGCTCACCCCTAAACCCAGCCACACTGATCCCTTCCTCCACAGCCCCACCAACTCACGACTGTGTAGAAGCTGTGGAGGCTCTCCTCCCTTGCCTGGTTCATATCCAGGAGGGCCCTTTGCCCTCCCCCTCCTATACCTGGTTCACTGATGGCAGCTCCTTCCTACACAACAGGTCCCGGGTTGCGCGATGCACCATCACCTCTAGTACACACATCATTGAGGCAAAGCCTCTCCTGCCAGGCACCACTAACCAACAGGCAGAACTTATAGCTGCCACTCGAGCATTCTAGCTAGTGGCTGGACACTCCTTCTCACTCTATACTGACTCTAAATATGTTTTCCTCATTCTCCTCTCCCATTCAGCCATATGGAAGGAAAGGGGGTTACTGACTACCAAAGACTCAGCAGTAATTAACACTAAACTAATCTCCAACCTTCTCACCGCCTCTCTGCTTCCCACCAACACTGGCATTTCTCACTGCAGGGCCCACCAGTCCGACTCCTCACTCATAACTCAAGGGGAAACTCCAGGGCAGATAACGTGGCCCGACAAGTAGCCTTGGGGTCCATCCCCAGCGTGGCCCAACAAGCAGCCTCGGGGTCCATCCCCACTATGGTGGCTGTTACCCGCCCTGGTCCAAGCCATACGCCTCCCACTAATTCACCACCGCCAAACTCCCCCCCTATCTCCGACCTTATCCCATATCTACACTCAATCTTCCATACCAATCCCTCTGCTCTAATGTCTTTCCTAAAAAACTTCTTCACCTTCGACCCCCACCATATAAAGCTTATAAAAACCATTACCTCTCAATTTTCTATCTGCCAGCAAACTAATCCCCATACTCCCTTAAAACCGGGAACATTTCCCACACATCAGGCCCAGGGCCAGCTTCCGGGTATGGACTGACAGGTTGACTTTACTGTCATGCCCTCAGTTTGCAACATCAAATACCTCCTTGTCTTGGTCGACACCTTTTCTGGATGGGTAGAGGCATACCCCACCACAAACGAACGAGCAGCAACTGTAGGGTCCATCCTTGCCAATCACATAATTCCTAGGTTTGGTGTCCCTTTATCTCTCCAGTCTGATAACGGACCCGAATTTACCTCACAAGTGGTGCAATCCCTAACAACCGACCTCCACATTAACTGGCATTTCCATATACCATACCACCCACAATCGTTCAGAAAGGTTGAGCAAGCCAATCGCACCCTAAAGGACACGCTCACCAAATTATCCCTCGAACTCTATCGAGACTGGGTCTCCCTCCTCCCACTGGCCCTCTTCCGCATGTGAGTTCTCCCCAAAAAACCGTCCCAACTCTTGCCTTTTGAAGCGATGTATGGCCATCCAGTGCTGCCCCCAGGAATCCCCACTGCAACCCCTCTGACACCGAATCACATACTTTACCCCCTCTTGTCCTTCATTCATTCCCACATTTGGGAATATCAAAACCTCCTTTTACCTGTCTCGTCCAACGGTCAAATCCCACCTCCTCTTATTCCTGGACAATGGATCTATTTTTCTGACCCAGAAGCTAAAACTCACCTTAACCCAAAGTGGTCTGAACCTCTTCATGTAGTTTTATCCACTCCCACAGCAGCAAAACTTATCACAGCCCAACATCGGTTTACCCCATGGATTCACATTTCCTGTCTTAAACCTGCCACCCCTTCTTCCTCACAATCCACCCATAATAATACTTGTCCACCTACCCACAGGTACACCTGCTCCAAGGTTCCAGGACAGCCACTCAGACTTCGCTTGTCCCGACTCGCCACCCACCCAAATCCAAATCCAAACAAACATCCTGGATTCAGCACAGGAAACTTGTAGCCCTTGGCCCCTTTCCTTTCTTGGCTTAATTGCCATCCTCCTTACTGTATTACTTACTTGGTCAACACCTACAGATTGGCCATCCACAGCCAAAGCTTTGTTGGCTATTACATACCTCCTCATTATAACTAGCTTCATTCTTATTACGTGTCTTTTATAAAGATTCACTCCTTACAACACTATGTCCATCAGCCTGACCCTCCTTCCCTTATTAATTTTAACCCACCTCAGTGGTGAAACAACTCCACCCGCCCCACCATTTCGCTGGAGATTCTTTGTAGAAGAGTTCTGGACTTCTGAAGGCCACTCACACACCCAACGTCTGGCCACAGCGGACTGCCAGCCATATGGCTGCCAGTCTCGAGTTTCTATTCCCCGTCTCTTGCTTCCATGCGCTCAATTATTTTAACATGGCACAAAGTACCTCAATTCTGCTTTCTTTTTGACCAAACCCAAGATTACTGTAAGCGAAACCCTGAAATTTATGGGGGGTGCCCAAAAGTCTCTTGCATGATCCACTCCATAAGGATAGAAAGGTTTAAAGTGATAAAGACATTTTTCTTCTCACTTCACAAGGTGGAGACCACTTCTATTTCAACATCAAACATCCCTGGGATAACATGTGGGAAAAGGCGGGTGGTAGGCAAAGTATACAATGGAGTCCAAGACTCCACCCCAGTAGGAACCATTAAAATTTACCGCATCTATGTCTGAATTCAGCCAAGTATCCCAAACTTAGCCCCTGTAACAACAAAACAAGAGGCAATATTACAAACCTCCATAAAACAGACAACCAAAGCCACCCCATTTTCCTGGCTCTCAGTAGTCCAACAGGGAGCACGCTTTCTCAACTACTCACATCTAGGCAACTTTTCTGACTGTTTCCTATGTGCAGCCCTCAGCCGCCCCCCATTCACAGCAGTACCATTCATAGGAAATCTTACCACCCCCTGCACACAAAATCCTACTGGTCATTTCCCCTCACTATCAGAAATTCCCCTGTTCACAACCCCAACTCAACCATCACATGTCAATGTTACCTGTGCCCCACCTGGCTTCTTCTTCTGGTGCAACGGCGCCCTTACTAAAACCTTTAAGTCATCATGTGTCCTGGTCACCCTGGTACCTCAGTTGACCCTATACACACAAGGGGAATTTGCAACAAAATACACAATAAACAAACCTGCAACACTGATAGTGTCACCCCATCCCCACCAGAAACCAGCAGCCTTTCTTCCTGTAATCGCAGGAGTCTCTCTTGCCTCTGCTCTGGCAGCAACAGGCCTAGGCAGTGGGGCTCTAGCATACAGCATTACCTCCGCCCAAGACCTAGCAAATAAACTACAACTTGTATTACAGGCCTCAGCACCGTCCCTAGCCTCCTTACAATGCCAAATCACCTCATTAGCCCAGGTCACCTTACAAATAGGCTAGCCTTAGAACTTCTAATGGCCGACAAGGGAGGCATTTGCCTCTTTCTTGGAGAGGGATGCTGTTGTTACATTAACGAGACTGGCCTAGTAGAAGAAAATCTAAACGTCCTCAACCATCTAAGTGATGAATTAAAACAGCGCTGCCAACAGCCAGACTCCTCCCTTCATCTGGTTGCAACACCCTCTTGTCATCTGGCTGGCCCCACTCCTAGGCCCTGTCATTTTAATTTGCGTTTTTTGTTTAATAGCCCCATGTATCTTTAAATTTCTCCAACAACGCTTAATTGAACTCTCAAATCAAAACCTTAACCTCCTATTACTCAATAGTTATCAACCTGTCCCAGTAGAGGAGTCAACATCTCGTCCCTAAACATCACTTAACTTTTCTTTTAGATATGTTCTCTTCCAGGTTCTCTATCTACCTCCACAGTTTACTCCAAGACAGCTGGTTACTACCGCCCTCGTGCCCGCTGGAGGAGTGACCGGAACAAGTCGCCATTCTACATCTACAAGGAACTTTTATAGAGCTCTCACCTTCAGAAATCTTCACCTTCGGCGCCTATTTCTGGGCCCTGTTCTGGCTGGTTCTGTGCCCTTCCCCCACCTCAACCCACAATGCCCAAATTCAGCAGGAAGCAGGCAGAAAGAGTAACAATGCCCCTCTCCCAAAAAAAAACAGAAAAGGTGGGAATGAAAGGCACAGGGAACAGTCAGAAGGGCGTCTCCCGAGATGGCGCTAAACACTATATAAAACCAAACAAAGACAACAAAGGCCCTAAGCTCCGGCTTTTCCCATGCGCACGAAACTTAAACCTATGCACAATTATTATCTCCCTATAGGAATACTACCTCATAGCCCCCTCCAATAAAGACCCTAATACGGCACTGGCCAGCCCCCACAGGCTCTGACACAGCACTGGCCACCCCCTCCCAAACCGATAAATACAGACCTCTCTTGCCATCGCCCTCTCACTCTCCCTCCCTTACCCCCTTACCAGGTGGTTACAGACCCTCTCTCTGTAGCTGCTGCTCTAACAAATCTCTTGGCCTCAAAGGGTGTTGAGTCTCACTGCGCACCACCATCTTTCATTGGTTGGTTGGTTTTTATCTTTATCTTTCTGAGGTCCCAGCATCCATTTCTAAATCTTAGCATCTTTGACATCTGGATATGTTAATAATTTACCAATTATCAAGTTCTTCTTCCTAATGTTTTAACAGTTCTTTACACAATTTATCTCTCTCATGTTTTACTGGAAGCAACAAGAAGAAACTAAGCTGGAGAGAGAGTTTCTTCAGCACCCAGAGAGGAATGGACCCAGCATCATGCTGCATGAGTCTCCAAAGAAGTGATTATAACCACTTAGAGCAAAGAAGAAAATCCATCAGCCTGGGTTGGAACTAGATGCACTCTTGCCTGCACAACCTCGGTCCACCACAGCCTCTGGACATAGTAGGGAAAATGAGTGACAGGAACTCAGTTCTGTACTCCTGGCTATGAGCTTGCTGGGTCCCCTGAGCCCTGTAGGACCCCCGTACCTCTTGGGAAACTGCCTTTCTGTAGCTGTGCCCTGCTGTGGAGTGTGGAGTGGTGCATGAAAAAAGCCTTAAGACCTCGTGGGGTGAAGCCGCTGCTTTCCAGCCTGCTTGGGAAGGAATGGGGCCTTAGGGCAAACTCTGCAGCTGAAGACAGTTCCTCAACGGTCAGGTTGTCTGAGAACACCTGAGGCCCTGAGGCTGGCTGCACCTTGACATTCAAACTGAAGAGTGCCCGAGGCCAAAGCAGGAACTCAGTGGGACATGTTTCCATAGCAACCTCTCACTCCCCTTGTGAACACTTCTGTGCCTGCTCTGCACAACAGCATTACCCCAGGGATCTGAGACTTCCTCCTAATCCTCACTGGGCTATCTAAGAGCACACACTTGTGGGGTGCTTCACCTCCTTTTCTCTGAACTGTCCTCAAAGGCCCAAAGCAGGCAGAAAACCTGGGAAATCCCCAGAGTCCCGTCCTCAGCCTAGGCTGGCTGGGCATTTCCTAGGAGCAACACTTGCCAGTGAGAGAAACCTTACAGCCACCATGACAACAAGCCTTCTCCCACAGGCGCCATCTCCTGGCCTGAGGTCAACAGTACAGCCCACAATATTTTATACAATACTTTAGCTTTGGGGAAAACCTGATCCCAAATGCCAGCTAACAAGCCACTCAGGAACTTAAACATGCCAAAAGGAAGGAAAAAAAATACACCATTAAAAAGTGGGCAAAGACACGAAGAGAAACTTTTCAAAAGAAGCTATACAGGCAGCCAACAGAGACATGAAAAAGTGCTCAGCCTCACTAATTATCCGAGAAATGCAAATGAAAACCATATTGAGATACCACTTAATACCAGTAAGAATGGTCATCATTCATAAAACAAACAACAGCAGATGCTGGTGAGTATGCAGAGAAAAGGGAATGCTTCTACACTACTGATAGGAATACAAGTTAGTTCAACCTCTGTGGAAAATAGTGTGGTGATTTCTAAAAGAACTAGAAACTGACCTTCCATATGACCCAGCAATCCCCCTATTGTGAATATACCTGGAGAAACTCAAATCATTCTTCAAAAAAGATACCTGCACATGCATGTTTATTGCAACAATATTTACAATAGCAAAAACATGGAACCAACCATGCTGCCCATCAAACCTGGGCTGGATTTTTTTTAATGTGATACATATACACAATAGAATATTATGCAACCATAAAGAAGGAATATTATGCAACCATAAAGAAGGATAAACATATGGACTTCACAACAACTTGGATGGATTTAGTACCAATAATACTCAGTGATCTGTCACAAAAACGAAGAAAGGAGTACCACATGTTCTCACTCATAAGCAGTCCCTGAACATTTACCATAGTACTATAAGAAAGGGATTGGCAGTAGCGGGATACTGGTGGGAGGGGAACACAACTTTAATAAGGGTACCTGATCTCAAATCAGGCAAAGTGGGGACCATAGGAAAGCCCAAACTTTACCAGTACTATGCCCACTTATATGCATAATCCTGAATTGTGAATTGTACCCTACATCTTTAAATATATATATATTGGCCAGGCTCGGTGGTTCAGCCTGTAATCCTGCACCTTTGGGAGACTGAGGTGAGTGGATTGTCTGAGCCCACGGGTTTGAGACCCACCTGGGCAGCGAGACCTCATCTCTACAATAAATCAAAAAATCAGCCGGGTGTGGGAGCGCACGCCTGTAATTCCGGCTACTTGGAAGGCTAAGGTGGAAGGATCGCCGGAGCCCAGCAGGTCGAGGCTGTGGTGGCCGGGAGCAGCCACTGCACTCCAGTCTGGGTGACAGAGTTTAGGGAAATACAAAATGCAGTGAAAAGTTTTAACAGCAGACTAGAACAAGCAGCAGAAAATCTCAGAACTTAAAGACAAAGCTTTTCAATTAATCCAATCAGACAACAATAAAGAAAAAATAATCAAAAAAAGAAAACAAAGTTTCCAAGAAATGTGGGATTATGTAAAACATCCAAACCTAAGAATCAAATGTGTTCCTGAGGAGGAAGAGAAAGCAACAGGTTTGGAAACCCTATTTGAGGGAACAGTGGAGGAAAATCTTCCTAACCTTGCCAGAGATCTAAACATTCAATACAAGAAGACCAAAGAACCCTCAGAAGATTCATTGCAAAAATGTCATCCCAAAGGCATATAATTATCTGTCTTTTTTAAGTTAATGTGAAGGAAAGAATTTTAAAAGAATTGAGACAAAAGTATCAAATAACTTACAAACATAAACCTATCAGACTAACAGGAGACTTCTCAAAAGAAACCCTACAAGACAGAAGGAATTGGGACCCCATCTTCAATCTCCTCAAACAGAATAACTATCAGCCAAGGATTTTGTATCTTGGAAAACTAAATTTCATAAATGAAGGGGAAAAGAAGTCCTTTGCAAACAAACAAATGCTGAGGGAATTTGCTACACTAGACTGGCTTTAAAAGAATACTCAAAAGAGTTCCAAGTACTGAAACAAAAGGTACAATTGCACTAGTAGAAAAATGCTGGAAATCATAAAGTTTACAGGTCTTATGGAACACCAGGACAATAGAGAAAATAAATAAATGAAGCAACCAGAAAACAACCAGTATGATTAATAGAATAATACCTTATATATCATTATTAACTGTGAATATAAATGGTCTCAATGTCCCACTGAAAAGATAGAGACTGGCAGAATGGATAAAGAAAAACACAACCCAAATATTTGCTGCCTTCAAGAGATCCACTTAACTCATGAAGACTTCTATAGATCAAGGTAAAGGGATTGAAAAAATATGCCATGCAAATGGAAACCAAAAATGAGCAGGAATAGTGATTCTCATATCAGATAAAGTAGACTTCAAACTAACAACTGTAAACAAAGACAAAGATGACTATCATATAAGATAAAGGGATTAATCCAACCAGAAGACATAGCAATTTAAAATATATATGCTCCTAGCATGAGCATCCCAGCTTTATCAAGCAAATTTTACTAGACCTAAAAAAAAAAAAAAAAAAAAAAGGAGAATAGACAACAATACAATAATAGTGGAAAACTTCAACACTCCACTGACAGCAATAGACAGATTATCAAGGCAGAAAATCAACAAGAGACAGTGGACAGAACTCTAGAGTAAATGGAACTAACAGACATCTACAGAACATTCCATCCCAAAACTACAGAATATACATTTTTCTCATCAGCACATAGAAAATTCTCCAAAGTAGACCAAATGATAGGCCACAAATCAAGTCTCAATAAATTCAAAAAAATCAAAATCATATCAAACACTTTCTCAGACCACAGTGAAATAAAACGAAAAAGTAACTCCAAAAAGAAGTGAAACAAAAAACATGGAAGTTAAACAATTTGTACCTGAATGATCCTTGGGTCAACAATGAAATCAAGATGGAAACTTTAAATTACCTTGAAATGAATAACAACAATGAAACAAATTATCAAAGCTTCTGGGACACAGCCAAAGCTGTGCTCAGAAGAAAATTTATAGCACTTAAGGTGTACATTAATAAGCTAGAAAGATCGCAGATTGACATCTAGCATCACACCTCAAAGAACTAGAAAAACATGAGCAAACTAAACCCAAAGCTAGCAAAAGAAAAGAAATAACAAAGATCAGAGCAGAATTAAGTAAAACTGAAATTTTGAAAAACAATAAAAATATCAATAAAGCAAAAAGTTGGTTCTTTTTTTGAAAAGATGAACAAAATTGATAGACCACTGGCTAGATTAATTAAGAAATGAAGAGAGAAGACTCAAATTACCTCTATCAGAAATGAAAATGGAGACATTACAACTGACACAAGGAAATTCAAAAGATCATCTGAGATTATTATGAATACTTCTATGCAAACAAACTAGGCAATCTAGAAGAATTGGATAAATTCTTGGAAACTATGCAACCCCCTCAACCTTGAATCAGGAAGAAATGGAAACCCTGAACAGATCAATAAAGATTAGTGAGATTGAAACAGTAATCAGGACTCTCCCAACACAAAAAATTCCAGGACCTGATGGACTCACAGCTGAATTCTACCAGGCCTTTCAAAAAAAAATTGGTACCAATTTTACTGAAGCTATACCACAAGATTAAAGAGGAGGGAATCATCTCTAACTCATTCTACAAGACCAATATCACCAAATGCAGGAAAAGACAAAAGAAAAGGAAGGAAGGAAGGAAGGAAGGAAGGAAGGAAGGAAGGAAGGAAGGAAGGAAGGAAGGAAGGAAGGACTACAGAACATTAACAATATTCTTTGTAAACATAGATGCAAAAATCCTCAACAAAAGCTAACAAATTGAATTCAACAGCACATAATATATATACCATGATCAAGTGGGTTTTATCTCAGGGATGCAAGGTTGGTTCAACATATACAAATCAATAAATATGATCTACTGCATAAACAAAATTAAAAATAAAAGTCATATAATTGTCTCAATAAATGCAGAACAAGCACTAGATAAAATCCAGCAATTCTTTGTGATTAAAAACCTCAGCAGAATAGACATTAAGGGAACATTCCTCAAAATTATAAAAGCCATATATGACAAACCCACAGCCAATGAGATCCTGAATGGAGAGGCGTTCAACACATTCCCCCTCAGAATTGAAACAAGGCAAGTATGCCCACTTCACCACTACTACTTAACATAGTACTGGAAGTCCTAGCCAGAGCAATCAGGCAAACCAAATAAATAAATGGGATCTAAATTGGAAAAGAAGAAGACAAACTATCTCTATATGCCAATGATATAACTGTATAACTAGAGAACCCTAAAGACTCCTCCAAAAGACTCCTGGACCTGATAAATGAATTCAGTAAAGTTTCAGGATACAAAACCAACACACACAAATCAGTAGCACTTCTCTACATCGATGGAGGCCAAGCTGAGCATCAAATCAAAAACTCAATCCCGTTTATAATAGCAGCCAAAAAGCTAACATACCTGGAAAACTAAGGATGTAAAAGTTCTCTACAAGGACAGCTACTCTGATGAAAGAAATTGTGGTAGACACAAACAAATGGAGAAACATTCCCATGCTCATGAACTGGAAGAATCAACATTATTAAAATGATTATATTACATAAAGTAATTCACAGATTCAATGCAATCCCTATCAAACTATCAACATCATTTTTCACAGAATTTTTAAAAATCAAAAATTAATATGAAACCAAAAAAGAGCCAGCCACGTTAAAACAGTTCTAAACAAAAAGAACAAAGCTTAAGGCATATCATTACTTGACTTCAAATTATTACAAGTCTGTAGTAACCAAAACAACATGGTACCAGTACAATAGCAGACACATGGACCAATGGAACAGAAAAGAGACTCCAGAAATAAACCCAAATACTTACAACTAACTGATCTTTGACAAAGCAGACAAAAACATATACTGGGAAAAGGACACCCTATTCAACAAATGGTGCTAGGGAAATTGGATAGCTACATGCAGAAAAATGAAACTTGATCCCTATCTCTCCCCCATATACAAAAATTAACTCATGATGAATTAAAACTTAAATATCAGACCTGAAACCATAAAAAATTTAAAAGAAAACCTAGGAAAAACTCTTATGGACATCGGCCTAGGCAAAAAACTTATGTCTAAAACCCCAAAAGCAAATGTAACAAACTCCAAAAGCAAAAACAAAAATAAATAAGTGGGACTTAATTAAACTAAAAAGCCTCTGTACAGCAAAAGAAATAATCAACAGAGTAAATAGGCAACCTACAGAATGGGAGAAGATATTTTGCAAACCATACTTTTCATAAAGGACTGATACCCAGAATCTACAAATAATTCAAACAAATCAGCAAGAAAAAGCAAATAACCTCATTTAAAAATGGGCAAATAGCATGAATAGACATCTCTCAAATCAAGGTATGCAAATGGCCTATATATATATATATATATATATAATTCCCAACATCACTTATCATCAGGGAAATGCAAATTAAAACCACAATGAGATACACCAGTCAGAATGTCCACCTGAAGCCCAATCCCCACCACTACACAATATGCCCATGAAGTGAACACATATGTGTACCTCCTTAATCTAAAATAAAAATAAAACACGTGAAAAAAGAAAATAGGCTGTACCTTCAACACTTTACTAGAAAATCTCAGTTAAATATCTTAGTTCATTATTTATGTTTTGCTTTTTATATAAATGTAGAAGACAATTGCTAAGCTTTCTGTCACTGTATAGTCATATATTCTTTCCTCTAGTTTCCAATAGCATGTTCCCCACTTCCTTCTATACCCTCAGCATCCTCAAAACCTACATTTCTACCAAAAGTCTTTTCAAGGTAATCTATGCTTTTTCTGTTATGTGTCTCAAAATTCTTCCAACATCTGCCTGATTGCAAAGTCACTTCCACATTTTAGGTATTTGTTACATATGGTATCACTCAGTTCCAGGATATCAAATGTGTGTTAGTTTTCTGTGCTACATTTAAAATTACCACAAATATAGCAGCTTAAAACAACATTCTTAATATTTCACAGTTCTATAGGTTAAAATTTCAATTGGGTTCTCTGCATAGAGTTTCTCTAGGTTGAAATCAAGGTTTTGTGAGGCTGCGGCGGGGGGGAGAAGATCACTTCTACACTGCTGGTGGGAATGCAAACTAGTGCAACCTCTTTGGGAGACAGTGTGACGATTTCTCAAAAAACTAGAAATTGACCTTCCATATGACCCAGCAATTCTCCTATTGGGAATATACACAAAGGAACTCAAATCATTCTACAAAAAAGATACCTGCACACGTATGCTTGTTGCAGCTCTATTCACAATAGCAAAAACACGGAACCAACCATGCTGTTCATCAAAGCTAGACTGGATTAAAAAAAATATGGTACATATACACAATGGAATATTATGCAGGCATAAGGAAGGACAAACATGTGGACTTCACAGCAACTTGGATGGGTTTAGAGTCGATCATACTCAGTGATCTATCACAGAGACAAAGAACAGAGTACCATATGTTCTCACTCATAAGCAGACCTTGAACAACTATCATAAGGAATTGGTAGTAGTGGGAAACTGCCAGGGGCAGGGTGGGATTGGCAGTGGAGGGAAACTGCTGGGGGAGGGAGATATCAAATATATCTGTAGATGTACTTTCAATCAAAATGTCAAGGTTTTTGAGAAAATTGACAAGATTAGTATAAAGTTTACATTAAAAATGTATAGAATCTAAAATAAGCTAAATAATATTGAAGATGAAAATCAAAGGACTCACACTACCTAATTGCAAAACTTCCTAAAATACTATAATATTAATGTGTTATTAGTGCAAGATAGACAAGTGGACCAACGGGTCATAATAAAGAATCTAGAAATAGTCCACACATACATAGTCACTTATTTTACAATAAAATAATTGTAGTGCATTCGGGGAAATGTTGGTCTTTGATAATGGATAGATATCCATATGGGAAAAAAAACCTTTAATCTTAATCCTTGTCTATGCCATGCATAAATATTAATTCAAGAGTGGGTCCAAAGGAAATAATATATATAGAACTTTTTGGGAAATTATAAGAAAAAAGTCATATCACCTTGGAGTAGGAAAATATTTCTTAAACAAGAAACTTGACAAATGTTTTTGAGATTCATGCATGTTTTAATCTATGTCATTATTTTGTTTCTTTTTGTTATTGAAGAATATTGCACTTTATTAAAATACTACATTTTTGTTTACCCCTTCAGCAACTGTTGGATATTTGAGTTTTTTCCAGTTTTTGGCTATTCTAAATAATGCTTATGAACATTTACCTGCAGGCCTTTGTGTGGACATATGTTTTCATTTATTTTGGGTTTTGTCTCTGAGACGTCTTACATTTTCCTTTCCCCTCCCATCCCTTTTTGTAGTTTTTTCTAATTAGTAGTTTGAGAAAATACATAGGTTCAGTTCCAGTTTGAGCTGGTTCACTGGTTTAAAAATTTTTCAATTCAATTAGAAAGTTAATACTTGGATTCACTGTGGGATTTAACAAATGAGTATATTCATTCTAGTTTCCGATTCATGTTCCACTTTAGTTCCTGTCCCTGATGGCAACTTAAAAGTCTGCAGCAGTTTCTGTGCTAGAAATGAAGACAGATTAGTGTACATGGGGTAATATTCTTATGGAGGCAGAAAAGCCATCTCTATATTAAACTCAAGCTTTGCAGTTAAATCACCATCTCTCCTTCATCCTTTAACCCACATCCACAAACCCATCCTTAGACACAGAATTTTGTTTCATAAAACCCCCCTGTCATCTTTGTTAGAAGGTTATAAATATTGCTCTTGAGGCCACCAGGGGCAGGCTTTCAGTGTGTGAGAGACAGTGAATCAAGCTATAGGAACCCAATTCTGTCTGGCTGCAAGAACAGGCAAGAACAGGGGTAACTCCTCTGGGAGGGTGGTTGTACGACTGGGAAATGAGTTGGCAAGATCAGGGCTCATACTTTCCTCCTTTGACATGCTGTCTTTATGTCACTGACCTTATTTTAATGCAAACTTTGGCATTTAAGTGAAACTTTCTCCACTACTTAAAAAAAGAGGGTATCCATAGATAAAGAAAAAATGATTGTAAAAAATTTCAGCTATGTCTGGCCCACTTTGGTTTTCAACTTCAGAAGTATCTGCTATATATGTCCTATCTTCCAAGTAATTGTAAACACTTTGAGGTTCTTGGATAACTTAAGATGGAGAAAAAGTTGGCAAAGGATCTAAGAAGTAATATTTGGGTTAACTTAGCAGAGCCCACAGGTATCCTGGTTCAAGCTTAATTATAAAACAATGAAAGTCACTCTCTTAGCTGAACTTCCTCACTGCTCTACTGAATGTATACCTCCTCCCCACATACCCTCATAAGAGAGGATGAGAGAGGCAGTATTATTGGGAGACAGAGATCTGTGTGCTGGCTGCAATGATCCTTATCTTTTGACCTGGGATTTCCCCTCCTGCCTTTTTCTTGAGAACTTCTAGAATCTTATCTTCAGTGTCTATACTGAAGTATTAATTTTATGTGCCAGTTTGACTGAATCACAGGGTGCCCATATATTTGGCTAAACATTGTTTCTGAGTGTGTTTCTAGACAAGATTAACATTTGAGTCAGTAGACTGGGTAAATTAGATTGACCTCCCCAGTGTGAGTGGTCATCATCCAATCCCATTGGGGGCCTGTATACTAAAGAAGATGTAAGAAGGGAGAATTCACTCTGTCTGACTGCTGAACTAAAACAATGGTCTTCCCTTGCCCTTGGACTAAGACTTATATTATTGGCTTCCTTTGGTTCTCAGACTTTTGGACTCAGACTGGAGTTATATCACCTGCTTTCCTGAGTCTCCAATTTGCAGATGACAGATCACATGACTTCCATAATTGCATGACCAAATTCCTCATAACAAATCCCTCTCTCTCTCTTTCTGTCCCCCCCACCACACACACACACACACACACACACACACACACACACACACACACACTTAGCCCTCAGGCCATAGTTTGTCAATCCCTGGTCTATAGAATTTTATTTATTTATTTGACCCTCAGGATTCCACAAATGGATTAATCATATTTTATGAAATATCACCATTGGTTGCTAATAGCCTTCTTTTATTTGAGTTATTAATTTTAATAATACAATTAACACTGGTAAACTTACCACCCACCCAAGACCTGGAGCGTTATTAACAAAACTGTCCTAGGTCTGGTGAGCATGAGTTCACCAGGAAAGGGTGGCTTTCTAGGCAGAAGGAACAATATGGGCAGTGACATGAAGACCTATAGAGCATTGTTCATTTCATAGTGTGGCTTGACTAAAGTGTGCACTGAGGTATGAAAAACAGTAGGGAAAGAAACAAACAAGAACAAGAGGTCCAGTGTCCAATTATAAAAGGTCTTACACAGACATTTCCAGATAGAAAGATATATACATACATACATATATGTGAAGATTTTTAAATACATTGTCACTCAATTTCAGGGTAACTTATCCTCTAATTCTAATGGGCTCTGGGAATTGAGAATGCCAGGCAAGCTTTGGCATGGATAAGAACTGAGTAAGATTACCAGCCTAAGCATTCTGAAGGCAGTGGGAATGTTGTGGAAATACTGACTCATACCAGCCCTGTGGGAGACAAACTGACCTAAGGATGCTGAATGAAGGACAGGAAGAAACAATTGCCCCTCCCTGTTGAAGCAAGAAGTGAATATGGGTGTTCTTATGCATTTTGGGCCCCCTGTCTGTGGTGGTAATTAGTATAATTCACCCACTCCAGAATTCTGGTTATTCATTTATACACATAGTAAAATTCCCCTTCCCTGTTTCCTTTGAAATTAGGGGTGACCCTGTGACTTGCATTGCCCAATGAAACATGAATAAAAGTGGTATGTGTCATTTCCAGGTGGAAACTTTAAGAGCTGGTGTACAGTTATACCATCTGTCTTCTCCCTGCCCAGGTGACTGTAGAAGCACTATTGGCATGGAACTTGAGTCAGCCTGAGTCCCTGAAAGTAGTCATTCTTTTGACCTACACTTAGTACAGCCTGAAATAATTAGTACAGTCTTTTGACCTACATTTAGTACAGCCTGAAGTAATCCTTTTGGGGGTTAATCCATGAGATATGAGTTTTGCTTGGTGTTTGCTATCAAGAATAACTTAGACCATGGTCAACAGACCACTATCTGAGGGCCAAATCCACAGGATGCCTTTGTACATAAAGTTTTATTGAAACACAGTCACATGCATTCCTTTGTGTATTGTCTATGGTGGCTTTCACACAACAAAGGCAGTGTTGGGTAATTGTGGTAGCAGATACCACATGAACCATATAGCATGAAATATTCACAATTTTGCGCTTTACAAAAAATGTTTACTAACCCCTGGCCCTGACAATCCTAACAAAAACACTGTGCAAACTGGAAAGCCAGGAGGATGATCAATTTGAGGAGCTTATCTTCCACATTCTTTATTTCTTTCTTCTCCCTGTGCTCTCCCTCAGACGAGGATTTGATTCTCTCAAGAAATGATTAGTCATCCATCATTTATATCTTGGTGGGAAATACATTGGAGGCACAGTGTAATCTTTTCCAGAAACAAATCATGTCATGCCTTTAAAGTCCAACTAAAGAAGGCAGTAGTGAAAAAGTGGGGGCGTTGTTTGAGTTAGAAGATAGGGTTGCCTCTGGAGTTCCCTCCTAAGGTTACACCATGCAAGTGGCTGCTTTCTTTAATTCGGCATGCAAGAGAGGTCCCTGGAGTCACCTTTCAAAACTCCATGAGTCCACCTCCCAAATAGGTGAAATAACAGTTTCATTCACCAAGAACATAGCTAAAATCCAGGAAGTAAATCAAAAAACCTCCAGGGCAACCAAACAATGAATACTACCAATCCAACATATTAGACTATAAGGAATTTACATCTGGGCAATTTACTCTAAGTTTACACACAATTCTAACTTGAGAATCTGGTTTGTGAGATCTTATCAAGAACCAACTCACAAAAACACTTTCATTCACTTCACCCATTTATTTATCATATATTTATGCATGTATTCATTCTAACACAAACGTACCCATTGACTCCTGTGTTTTAAAATTCAACTTAACATTTATAAAACAATTTACAATCTAATACTTCCTCATACTTGGACTACTTCTAAAGGAAAGACAAAGACAAATAAGACTGTGGCCCCTGCCCTCAAGCAATGATCACCCACTGGGGATGTAGAACTGTCAACCACTGACCCTAGCTCAAAGCAAGATGGAAAAGTGCTTGATAGATGTAAAAGAAAGTTTCTGTAGGAATACAGAAGAGCAACAAAGTCTGACTTAAAAGTCTGAGCCGAGCCTGGCAAAGCGGGCACACAGTCAGTCATCAGAAAGAAAAGAGCAAATAAAATATTCATGAAAGGCAGACAGGGTGGTTGCAAGAGCACAAGGGTGAAACTGCCTGTATAAAATGAATATAGAGCCATGAAGTAAAAGCTGTGGAAGAGACAAACCTTACAAAGTTGCAACTATGGTTAGAAATTAACAATTTTGTTGCTTCTAAGTTTGATCTCCTTCTTACATGACTGCTTACACAGTTACTTCAAGAGAGAGCACTTAATTATCACCATGTCCTGATCCCTGGGGAGGGGAAAGTTGCCCACAAGATTGACAAGCTTATTTTCCTTTAAACAACGAACCTAAGATTGCATAGATCTCCTTGATGGCACTCAGAGCTTGATCAGCTAAAGGGTACAAGCAGCTTTAATCTCTAGGGAGCCCACTTCCCACATACCTTTCTGCTAAGCTACTTCTATAATGGCCTTCTACTCAGAGATCAGTTATCAATGGTTGCAGCACTTCCTTTATAGATAGCCACTCTATTATAAAACCTAAGAATTATATTTGAGGTATTTTCCAGACTTTACACTCTGATAAACCTATTGCCCCACCTGGACTCAGAACACATACCAAGGAGCTGACTCACTAGTCCTGAGATCCACTCCCAGAAGAAAATTTTGATATCCCTATGACCCCACCCCCAATCAATCAGTAGCCCCCTACCCACCAAATTATTCCTTTAAAGAATCCTAGCTTAGACTCGCTCAGCAGCTTTGCCGTCATCAAACTCTTTCATTATTGTAGCAGCTGCAGTCTTGGTCTCAGCATTTCTAGGTAGTAGGCATAAGAACATGATCAGGCTGTAATAATGGCATTCACACATCCTCTTGCCTCATCCAGAGCAGTGGGAGCCTCCTTTGTACCCCTGCCACTCTTTCTTCACCTACAGTCTGAATGGTGATCTTTCAAAGTATGCACCTGATCATGTCAGGCCACTGCTTAAAATTCTTGAGTGATTTCCTATCACTGTGACTATGAGGATTTCAGCCCAGGTTACAGAGCCCTGTGAGGAATGGTCCAGCCTGCATATGGCCCAACAAGCCCCCCCTGGCTCACCAGTGCAGTGACAGTGCCCTTTTCTCCTCCACAGCCTATGCACTCTAGTTAATGGGCCTTGGGGTCGGACATTTAGTATTAGGATAAAATTCCTCGGCCGTGACACGCACAAAAAGCATCACAAACAGCATAAAGCAGTACAAGTGTTAAGGTATCAGCATCTGTGCTCTCAAGCTCCCTTTTTAGAAGGAAAAAAAAAGTCATACAAAAGACACTCAATAAATTCCATAGACTCTGATTTAGGAGCAAGGAAGAATGTCACATTTGAGAAAGATTCCTAACCAAAACAGCTAAGTCATTTTAAGTTCTGGTGTTCAAAAGAATAAGTGCCCATTTAAAAGTTTTGGGTAAACAGCACTAACTCCCCTGGGCTTCCACGGCCTTTCTCTGAGGCTGGGGGCCCAACATATTTGTTTGTATTCACAAAAGCCTCCCATCCCCACCATGCCTCTCCCCTCTCTCTGCCCTGCATGACCAATACTGCTGAGTGAAGCAGCTCTTTCAGCCCAGGCGGAAGAGCGTTGATTCAGGTGGGAAATGAATGGTGAGAACAGATGTTCTCAAAATCAAATATCTGGTTTCATGCAGATATTTTCGGAAATAGACAATGAGAGAACCACAGAGGAAATGCAATCGACACATAAACCTTGTTTCTAAAACAAATTTCTAAGCCGCCCACAGGCCTGAAGTGAGCCTCTAGGAGTATGATTCAGAGACAGTCTGAGAACAAGCAAAATACTCAACTGTCTAAATTTTACCCTTTCAGGGATACCAAGAAGTTCTTCCCACTCTCAAATAGCTAGATTATCCTAGAGCCAAAGCACTAGAAATTTCACAATTAGACATTTATTCCTTTGTGTTTATTTTCTCTCATCCATTTTTAAAAGATGCAGGGAGGATGTGTCTTTCTTGAGCAAGATAAAACACTAAACTAAATTCATGCAAAGTATTAGTAATACCAATGTTTTATGTTGCTACAGCATACTGTAGCTTCTAAATTCCTTGAGAAATGGGTAGAATTCGTACCATGTATTCTCATTTTAGAAATAAGGAAACTGAGCTGGGCTTGGTGACTCAGCCTGTAATCCCACGCTTTGGGAGGCTGAGGTGAGTGGATTGCCTGAGCCTGCGGGTTCAAGACCCACCTGGGTAACTTGGTGAGACCTCATCTCTACAATCAATCAAAAAATCAGCCGGGCGTGGTAGCACGCACCTGTAGTTCCAGCTACTTGGAAGGCTGAGGCGGAAGGATCGCCGGAGCCCAGCAGGTCGAGGCTGCGGTGGCGGGGAGCATGCTACTGCACTCCAGTCTGGGCGACAGAGTGAGACTCCAACTCAAAAAAAAAGAAAGAAAAAAGGAAACTGAAGCTCAGGAAGGTAATATGACTTGCTCAATGATACAAAACAGGGGTACAGAGATAGAGTACAAGCAGATCCCCTGACACCTGGCACAGTGCTTCTATAGAGGTGGCAGTCATGGCAGAGCCAAAGAGGGTCCTGGGCTGGAGAATAGATCTTCAGCTCACCAAATAATGACAACCAACACTTCTTTGGTCTACATAAAGACTGTCTTCATTGTAGATGAAGTACTTTGCACACTGTCCCCATCAAGATCCCACATACCCACCTCCAGCCTTTCTGAGGAGATTACACCTACAAAGGCCAAGGCACTGAGGGACCGCTAAATACCAGGCCCACAGGGCCCCATAGGGATGAGAGAGGGGCAGGAGGGGGAGTGAGTCCACCAAAGGAAAGGAGCAGATGACAAGAGTGTGTCCTACAGGCTTCTCAAGAGCTTTAACAATCACCATGTTTCCTCTGCACCAAGGTTGTTCACCTTGTCAGAATCCTCATAACTTTCCTGTCTGTAAATATTTCATTTCTGTATTAAGGGTAGAAAACTGAGCCTCTGAGAGAAGTGATCTGCCCGAGACCACACAATGTGTGAGCAGTATTTGAGCTCAAACCTTGGGTTTTTCATGCCAGGTTTAAATCAGAAGTTGTATTTTTGTTCTAAGAACCAAGAGGACACTCCATTCTCCACTATCTATTTAAGTCTATGATAAAAATTGCAAAAGAAACATGAAAGGAAAAAAGCTTTAAGTACTGGTTGAGCATGATCCTAAACTGACTTACTCCGTCTAACACACTACAGCCACAGGGTCCACACAGTCACATCTCAGCATTCACAATCCCCATAGTTGGAAATGCTTCTTCTTCCATACAGTGAGATCAAAGAGCATGTAAGTGAGCAGAGGAGAATGCAGAGTGCACACATCCACCCTTCCTTACTGTCCCATGTGCATATACCATCTCAATGCTCACAAACCTAAAAGCACAGATTCCAGTGAACTGCCTAGGAGTTTAACAGGGCTCAAAATTAGCACAAGATAAGCATTTTGCACCTATCATGGAGTAAGCAGGGACACCAACAGCCCTGAGAACCTGCACTTCCCATTTGAACCAGAGCTTGCTTCAAACTCAGAGAGAGAACAGTGATGTTCTAAGAAACACTAACAACAAATGGGCCTACCATAGCCTTCCTAACCCTTTCCCATTTGCCAATTTTTCCATTGAATACCACTATGTTCTCCGAATTGCAGAGACACAAATCAAACTCTCCAAGTGGTCCTGCTGAAGCTCTACTCTTGTCACTTAGGTTAATGGAAGAAATATTCAACAAAGAACTCTCCAAAGGAATCATCCTCATAAATGCTCCTAAAGAATCCTGGTCTCACATGAAAGTGAAGCTCATACAAAAATGTTATGCAAATATTTATGACAAGTGTGTATTGACAAAAACTGGAAATATTCAAATTTGCAACTGGTGAATGGAAAAGCACAGTCTATTGCGTGTTTGCCATGAATCCCACTCAGCAGTAAGAAGGAACAAACTACTGATACAGACAACAACATGGATGAATCTCAGATGCATCAGCCAAGCAAAAGAAGCCATACTCAACAAAATGGTATGAAAATCTTTTGAGATAGGCTCTGTCTCAGCAAAAAGAGGTTCAAAGACATTAGCCACTCCTTAGAGAGGTCAGGACTCACCCTTCAAGGGGCTCAGCTACAGATCTCACAGCTGGCAAGAAAAGGAAATATTCAACATCAGCCAAAGATTCGGGTAAAACAAAGTAATTGCCCTGTCTACCCTTTGCAATCACGGAACAGCATCAGGTAGCTGAATCAGGTAGCAGTGCACAAAGCTGTATATGACAGTCCTCTGTTGCCTTTAACCCCATAGTGATCCAGCTGACAAGCCCATAAGAAGAACTTTGCTTTGACTATATGTTTTAACTTATCAGTAACTAATACCAAGAAAATATGCTGAGCAAATTGCTTTATTTTTCCATCTCAGGATGACTGAAGCTATATTTATTTAGAGTAATTTGAATTCAAAGTCAGCAAGAAAACAGAAAGGTAGAAAAAGAGATCCTTATCACAATTCATTGTTTAAAATGTATCAGAAATTATGAGAAATAATTCAACCATTTCAGCTAAAATAAGGCTAAACTAGACCTTGGCTGAAAGCCAATAAGCCTGTTGCCTTTAATCTGTTTTTTTTTTAAAATCCCCTTTTCAAAGGAAACTCTGTTCTTGGCATCATTAAATTGTGCCAGTCCTTTGACCTGGCCTCTGTTCAGCACTTTCCAAACCCTAGGTCCCCAAGTTAAACCTGGCAGCAACCATGTTCTTTTCCTGAGCTGCAACTATAGTCAGTTCGGGACAGTATCCAGCACAAATTTTTCATGGATTGATGCTAAGCTGGGTGCAGGGAGGGATACAATCCCCAAGAACTTCATCTACTTCTTGGCTCATGCTTAGGAAATATTTCTCCAAAGATAAAAGGATGAAAGACAATATAAACCCAAGAGCCAAAATTTCTCACCAAGGTCAGAATATCGAGTTTAAAACCAGTGGTTTCCAAGCTTCATTGCACTGCAGAAACACTCAAGATGCTGATCAAAAATTCAGACTCTTGTACCCTACCCACAGAAGTTCTGCATCTGTAAGCTTGGGGTATAACCCATGAATCTGCATTTTTAACAATCTTCCCACCCTTGCCAGTAGTTATGGTGCTAATGATCCTCATACCATATTTGTGGCCCTTAACAAGCTAGTATTTCTTCAAGCAAGAGAACCACTGCCAAGAATGCTTAGGAAAGGTCATGTTAAAAGGTCAAGCACCATTAGGTTAAGTTAGAAGTGTTTCTCTTATAAAACCAAATAAAACAAATCAAAAAACCTGACAAAAGGGAAACAAGCAAACATCCCCTGCTTTATCATTTCCACCAATTTCAAACATTCAAGTCCCCAGCTACATCTCTTTGATGAAGATGTCCTGTGATATGGGAAAGGTCAGTCTCTGGGCCTGCAGCTAAGAAAATATTTGCACTAGGAACATGATGGCCAAGACAGAAGCTAAGTGGGAGCCCCAAAGGGCAGATCTGTGGTTAGCAGATGCCACTGTGGGTTTGCTGCCATGTGGAACGCCCTTTGGGCTTTGGCTTTAAAAAAAGGATGTCCCCAGGAGACTCATGTAATTGTGGGAATGGCTGTGGAAGTTCTCCAAAGGCTCTGGGAGAGACAAAAAAGGTTAGAGGGACGCTGAGATGGCTCACAAGGACACCAGCAGCCATCTTCTAAGTTTCCATCAACTTTACGGATCACACAGGTTTCTCTTTTTTGTCTTGAAGTTTCCCTGGCAGCCAAACCATGACAAATTGCAGGAAAATCGTTTCTCCATGAAAACTGTCCTAACAGATCTCCACATAAAGAGAAGAAGGGAGAAACCAAGTCAACAGTTCTTGTGACAGTTAAACTCAAAAAAGGAGTGGTGATCTAGTAATTTCTACCCAAGCAAAGGAAACTTGAGCACGTTTCACTTATGAATATTTGGGGAGCACTGTGATTTCAAGCTATGTGGATTGCCAGTCAAAATGAGTAATAATGATATGTATGACATGCTTACCACCATATCTGTCATGAAGCAAATCTTCTATAAACCAGTGGGTCTCAACCTAGGCTGCAAATGGGAATTAACTGAGAACTTTAAAAACACTGATGCCTGGATCCCACCACCAGAGAGTCTGATTTAATCAATCTGGGGTGTGGCCTTGGCATCAGGAAAGAAATTTCTTTATCTCATCCAATTCATATAATCCAGCAAGATAAATGTCCTAAACCTAATTTTATAGGTGCGAAGCTAATATCTTTGTGGTAAAGAGACTTGTCCAGAATTATCCATCTACTATATGAGCAACATAAAAATTATTCAAATCTATATCCATCTGGTCCCCAAATATTTACCTGCTATGGATATATTTAGATATTTGTCTACTATGAACATAATGAGATACCCCTGTTGGAGATATCCTTGTTGGAGATAAGGCTGGAAAAAAGAGGGAATTAGAGATTGGGGGAAAAAAGAAACAAAGTATAGCAGGTGTAGCAGTTTGGGTAAGAAAGCCTTGTGAGAAATAATTTAAGGTGGAGAGAGATAACCAGGTCCAAAACCAGCCTGTCAGCGGTTTCTCTGAGAGAAGCAGTGCAACCCTTGCTTCCTGCAAAGGTGTGAATTTTGTCTCCAAAATGGCTCTGAAATTTATTTGCTTCTTCCCATCTCCAAAGCTGCCATCCTAGTCCAAGATACCATTTCTCTCAAAACTACTTTAACATCATTTGCATTTGGTTTCTTGACACGGAAGCCCCAAAACATGACCTAACCAAATTTAAAAAACTCTATTTCTCAATAAAGAAGGAGTTGGGAGGTAGATTGTGTACAGTGAAGCAGAATCTGTAAAGTTTTCTGTGCCTCGGGAACTCTCTGGATGCCTCAGAATGGGACTTTTTTCTTGTTCTTGTTCCATCATGGAAATAAGGCTGCTCTAACTGTAGGCTTTGGCTCATACTTCATGCAGAAAAAAAGAGGGGCATAAAGAAGGAACAGGTGGCATCTATATTAGGAGAGCCAAAATTTGATTAGAAATCTTTAGCATATTACAATTCATGTCTCATTGGTCAGATATGTGTTACAAGGCAATTCCTAGCTGCAAGGGAGTCTGGAATGATACAGGCATAACTCAGAGATATTGCAGGTTCCACTCCATATCCCTGCAATAATGTGAAGACTGAAATAAAGCAAGTCACACACATGTTCTGGTTTCTTAGAGCATATAAAATTAATGTTTATACTATACTGTAGTCTAGTAAATGTGCAATAGCATCATGTCTAAAAAAGTACATGTATTAATTTTAAAAGACCTATTGCTAACAGTGGTAAAGATCATCTGGGGCTTCATTGAGTTGTAACCTTGAGGGTCTTGCTTTGTTGTTGATGACTACAAACTGATTGATCAGAGTACTGGTTGCTGAAGGTCAGTGTGGCTATTGAAAATTTCTTAAAATAAGACAAAAATGATGTTTGCAGCATTGATTGACTCTTCCATGAAAGACTTTCCTATAGCATGAAATACTATTTGATAACATTTTACCCACAACAGAACTTCTTCCAAAATTGGAGACAATTCTCTCAAAACCTGTTACAGCTTTATCAACTACATTTATTTAATATCTTTCTTTTCCATCCATAAGAAGAAACGACTCATCTATCCAAGTCTTATCATAAGATTGCAGCAATTCGAGCACATTTTCAGGTTCCACTTCTAATTCTAAATCTCTTACTAATTTTTAAAATTTATTTTAAAGTTTTGTGTTGCCAGACATGGTGGCTCAAGCCTGTGATTCCAGCTCTTTGGGAGCTGAGGTGAGAGGATTGCCTGAGACCAGCAGGTCAGGGGCTGCAGTGACCATGAGCATGCCACTGCACTTCAGTCTAGGCAACAAAGTAAGACTTCAACACAAAAATAAATAAATAAATAAAAATAAAGTTGTGTGTTACAATTCAGTATTAGATATACAAGTGCTCCTCTTACAGGTAAATTGGTCCCAACTTTGCCTTGTTGGAGATAAGTTACTCTTACTAATATTATGTGCCCCCTCTCCCTCCCCTGGCAGTTTCTGGCCACAGCCAACATCTCTTATAGTATTATGGTATATATGGTATATGTCCAGTGTCTGCTTATGAATGAGAATATATGGTACTCAGTTCTTTTTTTCTGTGATAAATCACTGAGTATGATAGACTCTAAATCAATCCAAGTTGCTGCAAAGTCCATAATTTTGTTCTTCTTTATGGCTGTATATATGTACCACTTTTTAAAATTCAGTTCAGTTTTGATGGGCAACACAGTTGGGTCCATGCTTTTGCAATTGTAAATGGTGCTGCAATAAACATGCATGTGCAGGTATCTTTTTTGTAGAGTGATTTAAGTTTCTCCAGGAATATTCCCAGAAGAGAGATTACTGGATCATATGGAAGGTGACTTTCTAGTTCTTTTAGGGATCATCACACTGTTTTCCATCAAGGCTGAACTACTTTGCAATCCTACCAGTAGTGTGGAAACATTCCCTTTTCTCTATATCCTCACCAGCATCAGTTGTTTTATTAATGATAGTCATTCTTACTGAAGTTCTGTGGTATCTCAATGTGGTTTTGATTTGCATTTATCTGATGTCTAGTAAGGCTGAGCATTTTTTCATGTGTCTATTGGCTGCTCACATGGCTTCTTTTGAGAAGTTTCTATTCATATCTTTTGCCCACTTTTCAATGTGGCTTTTTGTTGTTGTTTTTTGTTTGTTTGTTTGTTTGTTTGTTTTGGTTTTGGGTTTTTTTTCTTTCTTTTTGGCATTTTTAAGTTCCTTGTAGATTCTGAATGTTAGGCCTTTGTCAGAAATACAACTGGCAAATATTTTTTCCCATTCTGTGAGCTGTCTTCCCACTCTCTTGATGGTTTCTTTTGCTTTGCAGAAGTTTTTCAGTTTGATGAGGTCTCACTTGTCTATCTTATCTCTCATGGCAAAGGATTTGGGGTTTTGATCAGGAATTGGTTGTCTATTCCAATTTCCATAAGATTGTTTCCTACATTTTCTAAGGTTCTTAAAGTTTGGGGTTTTAGATTTAGGTCTTTAATCCATTTGGAGTTTATTTTTGTTTATGGTTGTAGGTAGGGGTCCTGTTTCATTCTTCTGCATGTGGTTAGTCAGTTTTTCCAGTTCTCCTAATTGGTGATTGTTGGCGACTTTGTTGAAGATTAGTTGGTTGAGAAATTGAGGTTTTGCTTCCAGAATCTCTATCCTGTTCCATTGGTCTATGTGCCTGTTCTTATAACAGTACCAGGTTATTCTGATTGTTGCAGTCTTATAATAAAGGTTCAAGTCTGATATCTCCCACTATATTTCTTTTGCTAAGGATTGTTTTGGCTATTCATGGTTGTTTATGTTTCCATATGAATTTCTGTATTGTTGTTTCCAGGTCTGAGAAGAATGATGTTGTTAATTTAATGAGTATAGCGTTGAATCTATAGATTACCTTGGGTAGGATGGACATCTTAACAATATTGATTCTTCCAATCCATGAGTATGGAATATTTTTCCATTTGTTTGGGTCATCTTTAACTTCTTTGAGTGGTGTTTTGTAGTTTTTGTTGTAAATATCATGCACTTGTCTGGTTAGGAAGATACTAAGGTTTTCTTTCTTTCTTAATTTCTTTCTTTCTTTCTTTCTTTCTTTCTTTCTTTCTTTCTTTCTTTGTGGCTATTGTGAATGGAATTGTGCTTTTATTTGGTTCCCTGCCCATTTGTTTTTGATGTATAAGAATATGTCTGTCAGCCGGGCTCAGTGGCTCAGCCTGTAATCCCGCGGCTTTGGGAGGCTGAGGTGAGTGGATTGCCTGAGCCCGCGAGTTCGAGACCCGCCTGGGCAGCGAGACCTCATCTCTACAATAAATCAAAAATCAGCCGGGCGTGGTAGCGCATGCCTGTAATTCCAGCTACTTTGAAGGCTGAGGTGGAAGGATCGCCAGAGCCCAGCAGGCGAGGCTGCGGTGGCCGGGAGCGGCCACTGCACTCCAGTCTGGGCGACAGAGTGAGACTCCAACTCAAAAAAAAAAAAAAAAGAATATGTCTGTCTTTTGCACATTTATTTTGTATTCTGAGACTTTGCCAAAGTCCTTTATCAGTGCAAGCAGGTTTTTGACAGATTCTCTTGGATTTTTGAGGCATAAGATCATATCATCAGCAAAGAAGGATAACTTGACTTCTTTTCCTATCTGGATATGCCTGATTTCCTTCTCTTGTCTAATTGCCCTAGCTGGGACTTCCAACACTATGTTTAATAGGAGGGGTGAGAGTGGGCAGCCTTGTCTTGCTCCAGTTTTCAGGTGAAATGCTTCCAATTTCTGTCCATTTAGCAATATATTGGCTGTGGATTTATCATAGATGGCTGTTACTACTTTGAAGTATGTTCCTTCTATGCCTAGGAGTTCAAGGCTTTTTATCAAGAAGCAATGCTGGATTTTATCAAAAGCTTTTTCTGCATCTAATGAGATAATCATGTGGTTCTAACTTTTACATCTGTTGATGTATCTAATTACATGTATGTTCTTGTGGATGTTGAACTAGCCCAGCACCCTAGGAATGAAGTCTACTTGGTCATGGTGGTTGATTTTTGAAATGTGTTGCTGGATCCGATTTGCTAGAATCTTGTTGAAAATTTTGCATCTACATTCATCAGGGATGTTGATCTGCAGTTTTCTTTCTGTGTTGGATCTTTAGCTGGTTGGGTATCAGTGTGATGTTAGCTTCCTAAAATGATTTGGGGAGAGTTCTGTCTTTCTCAGTTGCCTGAAATACTTTTAGTAGGATTGTTATCAGCATTTCCTAGTTTGTTTTGTAGAATTCTGCTGGAAATCCATCTGGTCCAGGACTTTTTTTTTTTTGTAGGTAGTTTTCTTATGACAGAATCAATTTCCTAGGTTGCTATTGGTCTATTTATGATCTCAATTTCTTCTTGTTTCAAACTTGGGAGGTTGTGTGATGTCACAAAGTCCTCCATTTCATTTAAGTTACTGAGTGTGTTTCCATATAGGTGTGCGTAGTAATCTCTGATAATCTCTTGCATTTCTCTGTGGTCATTTATAACTTGATCTTGCTCATTTCTGATTGTGTTTATTTGGTTTTTTTCTCTCTTTTTCTTGGTCATTCTAGCTAGGGGTTCATCAACCTTATTTATTCTTTCAAAGAGCTGGCTTTTTGTTTCATTGACTTTTTTTATGTTATTTGTCTTCTATGTCCTGTATTTGAGCTTTTACTTTGGTGATCTGGATTCTTCTGCTGAAGTTAGGGTTTTTGTGCTCTTGCATTTCCAGCTCCCTTAGGTGATTTGTTAGGCTGTCAACTTATCTTTCTATTTTCTTGGTGTGTGTTCATAAAGATATAAATTCTCCTCTTAGTACTGTTTTCATAACATCCCAGGGGTTTTGGTAAGATGTTCCTTCATTTTTAATTGTTTCTAGGAATCGTTTAATTTCTGCTTTGATTTCTGTATTGACCCCAGAGTTATTCAACATCATTCTGTTAGACGCCCATGTCTTTGTGCATTTTGATGGAATCGTTGGTGATATTTATTTTTATTCCACTGTGGTCTGAGAAGGTGCATGACAGTATTTTAATCTTGTGAAATTTGTTTATGCTTGGTTTATGGCTGAGGATGTGGTCAATCTTGGAGTACATCCCATGTGGTGATGAGCAGAATGTATATTTTTGTGGTTGTTGGGTGGATTGTTCTGTAGGTATCTACTAAGTCCATTTGGTCAAGCTTCAAGTTGAGATTCTGGAACTCTTTGCTGGACATTTTCTGCCTTGATAATCTATCTAGGGTTGTTAGTAGGGCATTTAAGTCCCCAGCTATGACAGTGTTAGAGTCAATATCTTTTTTTAGTTTACTTAGTGGCTGCTTTATAAAAAGCTGGTGCTCCTGTGTTGGGTGCATATATGTTTAGGATGGATATTTCTTGTTAATGAATCAAATCTTTTATCATTATTTAGTATCCTTTTAAATTTTTGATAGCTTTAAGGTTGCTTTGTCTGCTATTAAGATTGTGACTTATGTCTTATTTTGTGATCTGTTCACCTGAAAGTTTGTTTTCCATCCTCTAATTTTGAGTCTGTGGGTGTCCTTTGTGGTGAGATGAGTTTCCTGGAGGCAGCAAGTTACTGGGTCATGTGTGTTTTTATCCAATGTGCCATTCTATGTCTTTTCAGTGGTGCATTTAGTCCATTCACATTCAGGCTGATTAATGAAATGTTAGAGTTTGTCCCTAACATAACGCTTTTATTAGGCTGGTTATTTTTCATTTAGCTTTTGTGTTCATCTACGTATATGTTTTCATTTTTGTGGGTATGCTGTGTTTTCTGCTGCTTCTGTGTTTGCTTGTGATCTTGTAAAGCATATGTTCTTTAATTTGTTTCTTTTTTCTTCTGTACACACCATATTTTTAATCATGTCCTATAGAACTGATCTCAAAACAGTACATTCTCTTAGCAATTGAATGTCTGGGATGGATTTTAATTATCCATCCCTGATAAAGCTTAGCTTAGCTGTGTAGGAAATTCTTAGCTGAAATTGTTTATCTTTAAAGACATTAAGATTGGAGTCCAATTTCTTCTGGCCTGTAGTGTTTCTGCAGATAAGTCTGCAGCAATTCTGATTGGTCTCCTCCAGTAGATAGTCTGATCTTTTTCCCTTGCTGTCTTTAGGATTTTTTCTTTTAAGCCTATTTTGTGTATGTGAATTACTATGTGTTTAGAGGTTGGTCTTCTCATAAGATGTCTTGCAGGGGTACTCTGGATCTCTTGTGCTTATGTAGTCATCTCTCTGGTCGAATGAGGGAAGTTTTCTTGAATGACCTCACGGAATATTTGTTCCAAGGTGTTTTCCATTTATCTTTCTATATCAGATATTCTGATCAGATGTAGGTTTGGTTTCTTAACAAAATCACATATATCTTGGAGTGTTTTCTCTTTATTTGCAAGGTTTTTTTTCTATATTTTTAATAGAGTGGGTTAATTTCATATTTTAGTCTGCCAGCTCTGAGATTCTTTCTTCTGCTTGTTCAGTCTTGCTTTCCAGGCTTGTCAATCTGTTATTTATTTCTTGGATAGAGTTCTTTATTTCTGTTATTTCTAAGTATGCTTTCTTGAGTCTGTCTAGCTCCGTTGCAATTTTATTTAGTTTTAGCTCTTGTGTTTCTTGATTTTTATTCAGTCTATCTAATGATTCTCTATCAGAGAATCTGTAAGTACCTTCTGGGTGCTGTCATTCTGGGATATATCCGTTGTCTGTGCCTCAGTAGCTGTTCTTTCTAGCACTGACTCTTTGTTAGGATTCTGATGATTACCAGAAGTCTTTCTTTGGTTTTTCTTCATTTGCAGCAGTTTTCTTATCCTTCTCTTTAATTCCATTGCTCAATGGAAAATGGAGAATCAGTCACTTCTGATATTTGCTCTACTTTTTGTCCTACCTTGAGTCAGGGCTCTGAGTTTGTTCAATTATGAAGTAGGACTGGAGATGGGGTGTTGTGCTGCCTGTTTACAATTTTGAGAATGTACTAGGGGATGTGGGGACTGTAAGGATTCTGAACCTATTGACAGGTCATAATGCTTGCTAACTGGTGAATGGGCCAGCTAGAACTTACTCTTCATCTCTACACAATATGATCTTACAGTGGGGATGCTTGACCCTGAGTCCAAGACAGGGAATAAGAGGGGAAAGAGAGAAAAAAAGAGAAAAAAGAGGAGAAAGAGAAAAACAGGAAAGGAAAAGGAAAAAATTTTTAAAGAGAAAGCACTAAGAAAGAGAAATTGAAGAAGGAAAGAAAAGAGAAAATCAACCAACAAACAAAGCAACCAAATAAGATAATCAATCAAACAAACAAACCGATGTCCCCTCCAGAAAACTGTTGATAAAAAGTTCCCATCTTTAGTATGTCTCTTTAAGGGGATGTTGCCTCTTGTGATGGGTTCTGTGACTGCAGAGCTATTACTGCAGGTTCCCTATTAGGTGTTGGAACTTAAGATGTTAGAATCTTCAGTCCCTGCTGCCTGCAATTGGTAGCCATCACATGCCCATGAAACACTGTCTCTCAAGATCTCACGCCTTCCTTCCTCTTCCAGTTTTGTCACAACTCCCAGGGCATCCAGTTCATGGAAGGGGAATAGGGTCTCCTGTCTCTGCTCTGCCCTCCCGAACTCTTTCACTTGTTGCTAGGGGTGGAGGGAGTCAGTTAGGCATTCACCAGCCTCCTTCTCAGGTAGTTCTGCTGTCTGCATCTATTGCCCAGCAGCTGGCTCAGGATGGAGGGTGGATTATCTGGAGTTCTGTATCTGTCATTACCTGCCAGGGCTTGTGCACTGGGAGCAATGTTCTCTGAGGTCACAAAGAGCATCCCCAACACAACACAGAGATAATGCTTGGTCTCAAAATGCAGTTCTGCTGTTCTACAGAGGTTTCCCTGGAGAAATCCTCTGCCCAGGCATTAGAGTGTCTGGTCTGTTAATCTGCCGGCTACTGTTTCTGTCACCAATGGAGTTGATAGCTTCCTCTCCAGCAGTTACCAGTTTCTGGATCTCAGAACCCAGTGGCAAGGCTCTGGAGCCCAGTCCAGGTACAAAGTGTCTTCTCCCTGCTGGTTCCTTTGGACTCTGTCTCAGGCTCCCTCACTACGCTCCCTCCATAGTCCCCGCTGCCATCATTCAGCCCAGGACTGTGGTGTTGGAGTTGGCCATCACTCCTGCCATTCTTCCCAGGAAAAGCTCTGCTGATTTTAGAAAATGGTGCTCATCTTCTATGCTCCAGGAAGTTCTAGGGTTCAATTAGCGCAGCTATGGCACCAGTGGCTTCACCAGGAGGACTCTGGCCACTTGCTCTTGAGTCCCCACTCACTCAGTCTCTTAGACTCCCACGTACACAGAAATACACAGAGAATTGTCCATACAATCACTCACACACATAGGGACTCTTGCCGTCTGATTGGTTACACCACCATCTTCCTGGAAATCCCTAAGTTTCTTACTATTTCACAACTCCTGCAGTTTCTCCTCCACTGAAGTTTTCAACTCCTCAAAGCAATCCATGAGGATTGGAATCAACTTCTTCCATCTCCTGTTAACATTGATATTTTGAGCTTCTCCCATGAATCATGAATGTTCTTAATGGTATCAAGAATGGTGAATCCTTTTCAGAAAGTTTTCAATTTAATGTTTCCAGATCCATCAAAGGACTCACTGTGTATAGTAGCTATAGCCTTTCAAAAATGTATTTACAATTAATAAGACTTGGTCAAAATTGCTTCTTGATCCATGAGCTGTAGAACGGATGTTGTGTTTACAGACATGAAAATATTAATTTCCAGCTGGGCTTGGTGGCTCAGCCTGTAATCCCATGCCTTTGGGAGGCTGAGGTGAGTAGATTGCCTGAGCCCGTGGGTTTGAGACCCACCTGGGCAGAGATACCTCATCTCTACAATAAATCAAAAAAATCAGCCAAGCGTGGTAGCACATGCCTGTAATTCCGGCTACTTGGAAGGCTGAGGTGGAAGGATCACCAGAGCCCAGCAGGTCGAGGCTGCGGTGGCCGGAAGCGGCCACTGCACTCCAGTCTGGGCGACAGAGTGAGACTCCAACTCAAAAAAAAAAAAAAGAAAATATTAATTTCCTTGTACATCTCCCTCAGAGCCCTTGGGTGACCAGACACATTGTCAATGAGCAGCAATATTTTAAGAGGACTCTTTCATTGTATGTTAAGTTTAAAATATTGAGTAAACCATGCTATAAACAGATGTGATGTCATCCAGGCTTTGTTGTGCCATGGATGGAGAACAGGCAGAGTGGATTTAACATAATTCTCAAGGATCCTAGAATGTTTAAAATGGTAAATGGATATTGGTTTCAACTTAAAGTCACTAGCTGCCTTAACAACTAACAAGAGAGTCAACATGTTCTTTGAAGCTTTGAAGCCAGGCATTGACTTCTCCTCTCCAGCTATGAAAATCCTAGATGGTATCTTTTGATATAAGGCTATTTTATCCACATTGAAAATCTGTTGTTTTGTGTAGTCATTTTAATCAATAACCTTAGCTAAATTTAAATAGGAATTTGCTGCTTCTACATTAGCACTTGCTGTTTTATCTTGCACTTTTATGTTATGGAGATAGCTTATTTCCTCGAGAAAAATCTCTGCTAGTTTCAAACTTTTCTTCAGCTTCCTCATCAATCTCAGCCTTCATAGAATTGAAGAGAATTAGAGCCTTGCTCTGAATTAGGTTCTGACTTAAGAAAATGTTGTGGCTTGTTTGATCTTCTATCCAGACCACTAAAACTTTCTCCATGTCAGCAATAAGACTAATTCTTTTTTTTAATCATTCACGAGTTCACTGGAGTAGTATTTTTAATTTCCTTCAAGAACCTTTCCTTTGCATTCTAATTATTTATTAGCTAATTATTTTACACATGAGGCCTTTCAACCTATCTTGGCTTTCAACATGCCTCCCTCACTAAGTTTAATCATTCCTAGTTTTGATTTAAAGTGAGCGATGTGCAATCTTTTCTTTTACTTGAATACTTGGAGGCCATTGAAGGGCTATTAATTGGTCTAATTTCAATATTGCTGTGTCTGTCTCAAGAAATAAGGAGGCCTGAGGAGAGGGAGAGAGATGTGGGAACAGCCAGTTAGCACAGCAGTCAGAACATACACATTTATCAATTTAGTTCAGTCTTATATGGGTGTGGTTTGTGGCACCCCCAAACAATTACAATACCAACATCACTGATCACAGATCACCATAACAGATGTAACACTAAAGAAAAATTATAAATATTGCAAGAACTATCAAAATGTGTCCCAGAGATGTAAGTACATGCTGTTGGAAAAATGGCACCGATAGAATTGTTCAACACAACATTGCCAAAAACCGTTAATTTGCAAAAACTGCAATATATCTGCAAAGTGCAATAAAACAAAGCTCAATAAAATGAGATGTGCCTGTATTTTAGCAGATGCATTTTTACTCGGGGAGGGGGGAACCTGAGTGTTGATAGGTGCTACAGTTTGGATGTAGTTTGTTGCTGCCAAAACTCATGCTAAAATTTGATCTCCAATGTAGCAATGTTGGGTGGTGAGGCCCAATGGCAGGTCTTTGGGTCATGAGGGAAGATCCTCATGAATAGATTAATGTCTTCTCCTGTGGATGACTGAGTTTTCACTCTCACAGGAATGGGTTAGTGGGTTGTTACAAAAGTGTATGGCTTCCTCAGTTTTTCTCTCTTGCTTCCTCTCTCACCATTTGATCTCTTTACACATACTCACTTCTGTTTTCTGCAGTGAGTGGAAGTGGCATGAGGCCCTCACCAGATGCTGCTGTCTTTCCAAATACTACAGTTGAGACAAATAAGGCTCCTTTTTAAGAAAGTAAATTTATTATCCAGCCTCAAGTATTCTGTTATAGCAATATAAAGCAGACCAAGACAGTTGGCAAAGTGGGCTGCCTGAAGACTGGTTCCCCTGCTTCCATTCCTGCCTCCATTTGTTCTTTATCACACATGGTAACCAAAGTGACATACCAAAAAAGTGAAAGTGAACCCTCAACTTCCCTGACTTCCATTGCTTTAGTGTAAAGGCAATGCGCCATGCCATGGCTTGCAAGGCACCACACAACTCAGTCCCTCCCGCCGCTTTTCCCCAAGCTCTCTACACCCATTCACTTTGGTCTCCCCTCAGTTCTTTGAACTTATCAAGTTCCTATCAGCCTCCAGGTCTTTGAAATGGCTATTTCTTCTGCCAGGAATACTGAAGAATACTCTTTCTTCCACTTTATATCTCAACTCAAATATCGCATCCATAATTTTCATGACTTCTCAGACGTTGGTCCAGTTCCCTGTTGCACGATCTCAAAGCACCTTATGCTTCATTTTTGTCTTTCTTGCCACATGTATTAACTGTGAAAATAGTTGTTTGGGGTCTGGTTTCCTCTCTTACTATGTGACTTTCAGGAAATCATGATCCTCATCTGTTTCACTCACCATTGTAGTAATAGCTTAGTGCCTGGCACAAGATAGGCACTTGATATATTCAAGAATAAATGAAAGGAAAATAGAAGAATGAGAAAAACGAATACAAAATAACCTCAAGCTTTAGGGAGCAGTTAGAGAAAGATTTCCCAAGTATAGCTGACATAAATAGTCAAAGCCATTTTGTCTCAAGAATCCATGTCATTCTGTCACCATGGAACTCTGTTGAACTTTAGGAGAAAGTTTCTAAGAGGTAGGAACTGATGACTGCAAGTCATAAAATCATAGACATTGTACATCCATGAGGAGAATTAGACTTCTAAAAACTCACATAACATGGAGTTTTCTGCAACAAAATAAATTTACACGACATCATGTCAAACTATAAAAGAAGAGGATCTTGAAAAGTCCTAATAAGCAAGTGATAATGAAGCAAAATTAATTATCCATTCAGGAAATGTAAAATGTCATTGATATGTTCTTTAGTGTGCAGTTGCTTTATATATTTGAATAAATATCTAAAATAAAGAATGAGAAAATTCTTCAATGCATTCCTAGCTTTCTTATACTTCCCAACTGTTCATTGCCAACTCCCAGAATCTTATGCTTCTAAACAGTTTATTCTTCAAACCATGGAGGTTTCCATAAACTGAAGACTAAGGGTTGAAAGGAAACTAGCATTTCTCCCAAGGAGCTATGATGAGAAAGGGTCAAAAGGTAATAATATGAAGCTAGACAGTACTTGGACAATGGCAATGATTGTTTTAAATTAGTTTTATTGAGATACTTTACCTACAATAAAATTCACTATTTTATTTTTTTTGAGTTGGAGTCCCACTCTGTTGCCCAGACTGGAGTGCAGTGGCCGCTCCCAGCCACCACAGCCTTGACCTGCTGGGTTCCAGCGATCCTTCTGCCTCAGTCTTCCAAATAGCTGGAACTACAGGCGCGCGCTACCACGCCCAGCTAATTTTTTTTTTTATTGTAGAGATGAGGTTTCGCCAAGTTGCCCAGGTGGGTCTCAAACCCACGGGCTCAGGCAATCCACTCACCTCAGCCTCCCAAAGCGAAAATTCACAATTTTAAGTATATGAGCTTTTACAGTTGTCCCGAGTTGTGAAACTACTACGACACTCAAAATATAAAACAATACCATTACCCCCAAGAAGCTCCCTCATGCCCATCCCTCATGAATTCTCTCTGTCAACACAGGCCTCCAGGTAACCACTTATTTGCTTTCTATTGCTATAGTTTTGCTTTTTATAGACATTCATGTACATAGAATCATACATAATATGCAGCCTTTTGTCTCTCTTTAAATTTATAATTATGTTGCCAAGAAATATCTACATTGTTGAATAGATAAGTTGTTTGTTCTTTTGTTACTGTTGAATATTATTTCACTGTATGGATATACAACAATATTTTTACCCATTTACCTGCTGATGTATATTTTGGTTTTTCTAATTTTTTATGATTATAATGGGGACTAGCAAGGAGAGAAAGATGGTTTTCACAGACTAGGAAGTGAGCAAAAGACATGGAACCCAGGAGCCACAGAGCCTCTGATGCTACTCCCCGGCCGAGTTGATAAGACTTCAGAGAGGAAATAGGCCTATGGCCATCTAATAGTGTTTGCCCCAAGAACCTAGGTTCTTAGCTTTACAGGGCTTTCTGTACACTTGAGCTGGCCTGGAAGTTACAGGTTGTGGAACCTCAGAGAACAAGGCAGTCTGGGACAATAAGGAAATCAACAGTAAACCAACTGGACCGAAATTAAAGAATCTACCTCGTCCAAAAGCACCAAGTCTCCTAGATTCTTATACATCATCCAGAAGAGGCAGGAACAGGATGATCGAATTATTCTCCACTCTGCCATCTTTGGTGGAGAAAGGAATTCAGCAGAAGGGTTAGATTGAAGTAGCTTTAGAAAAAAAAATCTTACATGCCATGATTCTCATCTTATTCTGTGAACTGTGACCTATGCTTCCTGTGTAGATACTGAAGATCTTGAAATAAGCAGGCTGGGCTTAGGAGTTAAACTCAATTTTCACATGGTAGCATTTTTTCAAATATTCACTAGCTTTTTCAGGCACAATATTTTGGTATAGAGTGTATGCTTACACAGTTGACTTAATGGGGAAATCCGGAGAGTGACAGTAAACAATGTGTGGCCCATTCAGTATTGACAACACTCCTGAAAAAAACTCAAAGAATTTTCTTTGGAACTTTATAAGAAGAAATAAGGATTTGGTGCAAAGAACTTTGTCCACACATCCAGAGGTATCATATTCCTCTGGAGATGCTTTCAAAGGCCTTCTTCTCTGTACTTGTGGGGCAGGGTGAGGCTATAACCCTTCTCCTTGGGCAAGCATTATGATATCTTCTTTGCTGAGCTCGCTGAATGCCTATTCTGCATTATTCAAATGCAGTTTCTTCTGGGAGTTCTTTTCCTGTCCCTTTAGTACTTAAACTCCAGCATCTGGCATCACTGAAGAAAATTGTGTAAAACAATACTCTTTCCGCTTCCCTGGATATATAAGTCATTTCTGTCACAGTGGCAATACATTAAATTAATCAAAAAGGGATATGTTGCCTCAAGAAATCCAAAGAGAGTGAACTAGACAATGGCAGAAGAAGAATGCAGCCAGGACCTAAGATAGTACAGAGTTGGGCTCAGACAGCCTCATGACCAGTTCTGCTTTCTGCTTTTCTCTGTATGTCTCATCTTCTTCTCTTTCCCATAGACCAACTTTCTGCACACGATGGCATACACAGCATCTGATGTCATCCAAAAGTTTTACCATATAGTTTTAACTGCTGAATAGTCTGCTGTGCTCATCTTTCTGGTCTGTACACCAAAACTCCTAAGGAAACAATTTATTGGACCAACTTGGGTTACGTGTCTTCACCACTACATCAATACTATTCATAGAAGAATGTGGCCAGCTAAGAAAATGGCAACCCTGTGGGAATGATGTGGATAAAATGGGAATGATGTGGATAAAATGGTAAAATAGTGATGGATGGGAAAAAAGAGGACCAGCAGTCAGAAGAAATAGAGGCCAGGAGGGCTGGGCAGATAAAACACTCATTGTCACCTTCATAATTCCTCTGTAATAACAATATTTTGAACACATTTAAGTAAATAGTAAATTCATTCAGTTCATCCACTACCCATAGCTTGAAATGCCTACACACACACACACACACACACACACACACACACACACACACACACACACGAGAGTGAGAGAGAGAAACAGAGATATGAAGGTAACAAATCACATCAAGTTAATAAACCTTTCGGTCACTCCCTTTAAAATAATGACAGGGACCAACATTGCTAAGGAATGTTTGCAGAGGATGTAGGCCTCAGTTTTCACAACTGCCAAATTAAGGGAGTTGAATGACTGACCTCAAAATTTCCTTTAGCTCTAATCTTCTCTTTCAGAAAGTCTCACCTGTGAGCAATTAACTAGGCCAGACCCAGGTCCCAATTTTTATTCCAAAATGGACACATTCCTAAATCCAACATTCGGGGCCTTTAATAGAAGAGTGGCACATTTTTTATACCTTCCTTCATCAGGGAATCACTTAATGGGAAGACAAAAACCTCTTCTAATTAAGCAGCTCTTAAGCAAATTCATTTACATATGATTTGGCTTTGTTAATAAAAATGAATTAAATTACCTCTCTGCTGGGGCTGCAGTGCTTCATTGTAATCAGAGCACCAGAGGACAAAATGCAATGAAAAATGATACCAAGCATTTTTTTTTTTTTTGAATTGGAGTCTCACTCTGTCACCCAGACTGGAGTGCAGTGGCCGCTCCCGGCCACCGCAGCCTCTACCTGCTGGGCTCCAGCGATCCTCCCGCCTCAGCCTTCCAAGTAGCTGGAATTACAGGCATGCGCTACCACGCCCAGCTGATTTTTTGATTTATTGTAGAGATGAGGTCTCGCTGCCCAGGCGGGTCTCGAACCCGCGGGCTCAGGCAATCCACTCACCTCAGCCTCCCAAAGGCGCGGGATTACAGGCTGAGCCACTGAGCCCGGCTGATACCAAGCATTTTATCAACAAAAAGTAGACTCCAAGAATAGGGTAGGGAAGACTATCAAGACAAAACTGGGTACAGGAGGGTGGGCATAAGTTCACATATCGGGAAGGGAATTTGAAGCCCACGTTCTGGAAGTCACAAAGTGGACCAGAAACTGACTGTCACAAACTAACCTTGATAACCACCCTATTCTAGTTCATACCAGCTACCATGATGTAAGCATTATGTTAGGTGATTTTGGTTTTGTTCTAAAATTCCTTTTCAAAATGATAGGAATCACTGAAATAACCAAAGCCATTTACACTGGAACTCATTTACACTGGAATCCATTTCAAGGGTTCAAGTTCAAACTCAGGCAATTGGCAATCCTTTAAGAGTCTGAATAAGAATAGCTTTAACAACACTAGTGATCATTCAAAGAGCTCATACCACATGCTGGACCCAGTCTCTAACTCCTCTTAACAACCCAGTAAGGTATATTATTATGATGATGATCATGAAAATACCACAGTGTGGAGGTAGGAGCACAGTCCTGGAGTCAGATCTCCTAGCTCCAGATCTTGGCTCCACTACTTTCCAGCTCTGGGACATTAGGCAAGTTGGTTGGCTTCTTTCTCCCTACCTAAGGTGTTTTGGAGAGAATTATTAAGTTAGTATAAAGAGCTTGAAGTGCAGCCTAACATTTAATAAAGTCCCCGATAAATGTGTGCCATTGTTAGCAGCTCCCCATTATACTTAGGGCACAACATCCATGTAACAAACCTGCACGTGTAGTCCCTGAACCTATGAAAAGAAAAGAAAATTTTAAAGCAAGTTTTTAAGAGAAAGAAAGAGAGAGAGGGGAGAGAGAGAGAAGGAAGGGAGGGAGGGAAGGAAGGAGGGAGAGAGAGAGGAAGGAAGGAAGGAAGTGAGGAAGGAAAGAAAGAGAAAAAAACCAGATAATATTGGGTACAGATGTCCTCTGTTCTGAAGAGATTACCAAAGAGCAGCTTTTTCAACGCTCAGTTTATGTCAGAATGGATAAATTCAGAAGGGCTTTGAGATGCCATTAAGAGAAAAAAGGAAAGAAAAGAAAAAGAAGATGCTCAGCACAGGAAAAACGTGATAAAATAAATGTTCCATAGAGCACGTGATTGATATAGGTGCAAAGTGTAAAACAGCAAAATAAAGTGAGACCCCTGTTTTCTCCACTTCAGAAGGAAAAAGGGGAAATTGATACTGCAAAAAAGAGGAAAGCACATTTGCTGGAGGACAGGGAAGAACTGAATTGGTCCTGGTTTTGCTGAATTTTAAATGAAGCAAATAAACAGCGATCGCCCCACCCCCATCCCCCACTCCAAGTTATATTTTCCTCCCAGGGATTTTTTTTCTCTGTATCTCTATTTCCTGGCAAGTGAAACAAGAAGCAAGAATCTGAAAGGCCCTCTAGGGGATATCTGGGTTTCTTTTTTTTTTTTTTTAATAAAGAATTCGCGGAAGGCATCCGTTTCAAAGTGCTCTGCAACACAAAGCTTCTAGCCTGAAACTCAGGTTGCCTGTTTGTATGGCCACAGCACACCTTCCAAAGCCGCCTGTGTGACTAATTTGCTGCGGTCTTCCCCTTCGCGTTACGTCTCATGTCTCATTAGGCAGACCTTGCCAATGCAGCTCAGAGAGCAAGTCAGCACAGCAAGCTAGCTCTGTCGTAAACGCCACCTGGGTCTACATTACACTCATTGTGAATGTAGGACCTTAAATCAGAACTAGTTGTCACCCCTTCCCAAAAGTACTTCCTTATTAACCCTATCCATATTGTAAATCGAGAGCCACATTCCCTCCCTCTCCACCCTACACATTTTGAGGGTGACTGTAAAACGGCTCTACAGGCAGGCAGGTGTTACGCGCCTCTCATTTGCGCAGTCTTTTGACCCCTTACCCATTTCATCAACAGGATATTAGGTGTGCATATCTTCCTCCCTTCGGATGTTCCTCTCTGGGGTTTACACAGTCAAAAGATGATCTGCCTGGGGATCATTGAAGTCTATTGGAGTCACCGCTGCCATGGTTTCTTGTCGCCACAAGGTGTCCCTGTTGGAAGCCAGACCTACGTAGTCCAGTGTTTGCCCACTGTTGCTAAGATCCCTTATGTGATAGACATTTCCAGATAGGCTCCTGTAGTTCTTTGAGGGAGGAGAAATCCCTCCCTCGGTGCTAAATGTGACCAAGATTGCCAAGATTGCAACTTTTACAGTTCACTTCTGTCAATACCCACACAAAGAATCAACCAGCCCAGAACGAGTGAGCCAAGGTAATCATCCACACCCAGTAGTGTATAAGGCAGTTATCTGGCAAAAGTCATGAAAAGAGAGAGGGGTAAGACATTAGGACGAAATGATGCAGGCTACCACGGCACCAAAATAAACCACTGCACCATTATCAAGTGTGACCATGTAGAGGAGGGAGCTTTAGATATCCACGTGGAATGCCTAGTGTTTGGTAGATTCAAGCTTGTTTATTAATATGAAATTTATACAAGGCGCTAAATGCTAAAACCACAATATTTACTATCTTTTTTCGCTTTTATATGCTACTATTTCTAAAAAAATATTTTAAAACAATCTGAAACAATAAACATTAAAACAAGAACAAGTAGCAATGGCAGGTAAGAAAATAATTGCTGTAGAAATCCTGTGCTGTGGATAGTCCTGCAGTTGAGCTCCAAATTACCCTTGAACTGCTTCCTGGCAGCAAAAGCAAAGAGGGAAACACAATGGCTTACATATTTCTCATTGTCTCCATGTCTCATAAAAGGGAAAATTCACTTCCTTGTGATGGATGAAATTTTCCCACTGCTAAAAGCTAAGAATGTTAATGTGGTAATAATAATTTGGTCCCTTGAAAATAAATATTTTAAAATTTTTAAACGAAGATAAAACATGAGGTTTTAGACAGGGTGATCATATAATAATGATGTTGGGACAGTGATATCACTTAGAAGTATTCCATGGAAACTGGAATATATGCTCACCCCAACTCTAAGACATGCGATAATATTAGGTTCAACTGGGTTCCTCTATTTCTTTTCAAAAGACATTCTTCAAAAATTGGAGGCAGCCGTGTTCGGTGGCTCAGCCTGTAATCCTGCACTTTGGGAGGCTGAGGTGAGTGGATTGCCTGAGCCCACGGGTTCGAGACCCGCCTGGGCAGCGAGACCTCATCTCTACAATAAATCAAAAAAAAATCAGTCGGGCGTGGTAGCACATGCTGTAATTCTGTCTACTTGGAAGACTGAGGCAGAAGGATCGCCAGAGCCCAGCAGGTCGAGGCTGCAGTGGCCGGGAGCGGCCACTGCACTCCAGCCTGGGTGACAGAGTGAGACTCCAACTCAAAAAAAAAAGAATATAGACATATATTCAGCATCAGAACAAATTCACATGACTCCAGATACCTATCCTAGAATCTTTAGATCTCCCCTTCTATTTTTAAAGTACAAAATGGCAGGAGGCTGGAAGTTGAGATCAGAGTGCCAGCCTAGTCATTTAAAATACAAAATAGCAGGACTTTTCCCAGCTGCCATTTCCTCTTGAAGAAATGTGGAAAAATTTTTCTCCATGCTTAAAGCCCAGCATTAGGGCAGTTGTCTTCAGTTTTTTAATATCAATGGCCTGCCATTAATTTTTTTCTGAAAGTCACATTATAGTCCATTTTGGAAAAGCAGAGATTACCTTAAGATGTATGAATTGCATTAAAAATCCAAGCTAATTTTTCTGCCCCATGGAAGATGTAATGAACTGAATGTCTGTATCCCAAATATTTTAAATGTTGAAATTCAAACACCCAATATGATGGTATTAGAACAGGGGATTTTGGAAGGTAATTAGATCATGAGGGTAGAGCCTTCATGAATGAGACTACTGCTTTTGTGATAGAAACTCCGGAGAGCTCTCTTATCTTCTTTCTGCTATGCGAAAATCCAAGAAATCCTCATCCTATGACTAGGCTGGCACCCTGATCTCAACTTTCAGACTCCAGAACTGTGAGACATAAAGTTCTGGTGTTTATAAGTTTCATTTATCCTGAAAAGCTGCTTTGTTAAAGCAGCTCAGACTGACTAAGACAATAGTATTCCAATCATCTTAGATAAATTAAATTGTTTTAAATTAAATTGTTTTTAATTAAATTATATAAATACTGCAGTAATAATGGATAGCATTTATTGAACACTTACTATATTCTGGGCACAATGCCAGACACTTGACTTATATTTTCTCATTTAATTCTTACTACAATCCTAAGAGGTATTGTTAGCCCCATTTTATAGATGAGGAAACTGGGAATCAGAGGCACTAAGCCGCCTACCCATTGTTGTGTAAATGGGAAATGGCAAGGTTAGGATTTGCATTAATGTCTGTCTGATTTCATAGCTTAAATTATCAACCACTACATTTGTTCACCAGTCATCTTCCATCCCTTCTAATCCAGCAAGAAGTGGCTTAGAAAAAAAGTATTCAAGGGAAAAGGATCATAAAGGACAATACAAAACATCCTACATGACCACTTTCTTCTGTCTTCCTGAGAAAAGTTTCCAAAAAGGACTTCCCAAGAGGTGACCACAGAATTAGCATCACCTCCACCACACAGGAGTTTTTGGTGACCCTGGTTGAGGCCAAATTCTCTCTTTCTGTTCAAAATCAGTAGCACGTTTCAAGGTTGAGGCTAGGACCTTATCCTTAGAAATATTTATTGTTTATGAGTTGGACCAAAAAAATGCTTTGAGATGGTAATAAGGTTAGGGAATTAAATTTCAGAATACTGAAAAGGTCAAATTCTTAGGAAGAGGTTTGCTAAGATAATTGGATGATGACATTCTACATAAAACAAGAGAAGTCTGAAGATAAAAAGGTATGTGTGATAGGCTAAGTGGCTAACTGTCAAAAATAATCATCATCTCCTCTTTTGATTATTAAAGATTGCAGAGTTTGCTTTCTCATTTCTGAAGCACAGAATTTCAAGGTTTTAAAGTCTATACTCTCAAAAGACCACCAACCTCTTCTGATTTCATTATCCTGAAAAGATGACTCCAGAGGATGAGGGGCTGGAATTGATTTGCAGAGAGTCCTTTGAGATCGTTTGATTTATTCATTGCCATAAGACATTAATCCAAAATGGTAACAAGACTGTAGATTCTGTCACACTACTAACCTAGATGTTTCAGGAGCTTCTACAGGTGCAAATGTTAAAGTTGCTGTTGAGAAGAGATGAAGGAACCTGCATGTGTGCACACTAATGTCCTTCTTAGGGTGTCTTTCAGAATCTGATCCTTCACAACATGCTGCGCACTTGGTCTCACAGTCATTTTTGTGCTCGGAATAAGAGTGAATAATGGTGGCAAGAAGTTTGCCAGCCTGTTCCGTTTTGAGCAGGCTGAGGATGGAGTGGAGAGAGGGAGAACTGCTCTGCCAGTCTACATAATTAATTTAAAACTCCTAGATCTCTTCTCTCAATCCTGTCATCCATTCTCCAGGAGGGGCAAACAAAGAGAAAAGTAATAACCATGTACTGAGCTGCTTTCCTGGACAGTGCATGACAGAAAACCAACTTAAACTAGATTAGGGGAGAAAGGGAAAGATAACTTGCTAGTGTAATTCAAACTGCAAAAAGCGTAGGCAGAGTTGTTTTCAGGGTTCAGATTCTTTCAGAGCCCTCTAAGTCTTGTCCCTGCTTCTCTCAAAGTCAGTTCCATTCTCATCTACTGCACACCAATTCCTTCCACAAGACTGGAAAAGTAGTTGCTATGGATCTTTGCCTGAAAGTTTTCCAGCTTTAGTAATGTGGCAGATTATTTGCAAATATTACTGCAGTAATTTCTTCTGTCCCCATATAAGTGACCTTCTGCAATATGATTTTACTGTTTTCTCCATCAAGAAGTGGAACAGATTCCTCTTTGTCTTAAACATGGGTTAACCCTGTGATTTATTTTGACCCAAATACAATAGAAGTAATGTTCTTTGATGTCTAACCCTCAGCATGGGAGGTCTTGCACTTCCATTTTTACCCGCATGGCATGCATGTTCCTCTGTCTGACAAGAAGTCCAAGATGAACTTTCATGGAGAGGCCCAGACTGACACGAAGGCCCTAAATATGTCAGTGCAGCCATTCTAGTTGCTCCATCTCCACCCAAGCCATCCGCTGACTGCAGCAACATGAGGAAACACATTTGAGACCATCCCAAGAACCACCCAGGTCACCCACAAAATCATGAAAATAATGCCATTGCTGTATTAAGTCACTAAGTTTGGGGGTGGTTTGTTACATAGCAATAGATAACTAATACAGGTGAAATGCAGACCTTTACACCAGTCACTGGCAGGATTATCATTGAAGATGTCAAGTCCCATTAGGTCACATGTCAGAGAAAGGAACAAGGAAAAGCAAATCTCTGCCAAAAGAGACTGCTATTTCTAAACCAAGGAGGTGGGACTGGAAGGACAAATAAATGCCTGCTATCATGCTGTAGTTTTGTACAGTAAGCAAATACTCTGATTGAATTTTAACAATGCTCCAATGATGCTACCAGATCAAATATCATTTTGTTTTTACTAATGTGGAAACTGAGGCTCAGAGAGGTTTCAAGTCATTCCCAAGGTCACAGAATTATCATGTCCCCAAGCCAGAGCTCACATCCAACACATCTGAATCTATGTCCATGGCTCTTTCGTTTAAAGAGAGTTCTGGGATCCAGAGGCATTTATTCAATCCAATAACAGTTATCCTGTCAAAAGTAGAAGCGTGGCAGCCAATCCAGCCTTTCAGCCAATGGCTGATGCGCATGCCACCATCATGCTCCCTCCCAGTGAGAGCCCTGTGTTAATGAATAGGATTCATCAACCTAATGTATTAATAATATATCTATTACCATTGGCCACACTGAGGAGTAAGAAAACAGCAGAAAGGCAGAATAATAAATCACAGAAATGGGGGATTCCGTTAAATTAAGGTACAAGACTGTTGCAGCATTTCAAAGAAAAATGATTTCAATTTAGACTGAAAATCGAAACCCCTTCAGTAAGTACCACTAAGGAGGAACACATTCTGTGATATCACCGGGTGCCCCCAAGATGACCAGAGGCAGAGCAAACACCCACATGCTCAATGTCATCACTGCAACAAGCCCTCCCATTTTTTTCCCTCCCTAAACAGTAAGTTTTAAGGGTTTGAACTTCCAAATATACTGTAATTATAAATTAACAATTTATTTCCTGAACTTTTATGCATAAAAACATTTCTGACTTCAAAGTAAACAATCTAATCAGCATGCAATACAGTGTTACCATACTGAGTTGCTATGATTTCAGTCAAAAGCAAAGAAAAATTTTAGTTTGCATATTTATCCACAGTTTGATTTCACAGGCTATTTCTGTAAAGCTTCTTTTAAATATTGAAGAGTTGAAGGACTCTCATTAATATCATCTATGATTTATAAGGGCTCAAGCTATTAAAAAGAAAAAAGAAAAGTAGTCAACATTTTTATATTATCAAAGATTAATAGGTATTCAAATAACTCTTTTATATAGGTATACATATGCATATATCAATACATATGTATTTATATAGAGATTTAAAAGTTTTACTTAACATTTTCCTCATTGCTGTCAAACCATGGAAGAAAAAGTTGTTGTAGACTCTTAAAACTGACACCCAGCCCACTTCCCAAGAGAATTTGAAGTAGTATGTAATAAAATTTTACTATAAAATAAATAGAATTATATTTAGATCATTTAAAATAAAATTTAAAATCAGAAGAGAGAAGAAGAAAAATAAATTAATCAAAACTCATGGCTAATGTAATTACTTTAATCAAACAATAAATTAACTTCTGACCTTTCTGGCAGCCAAGACAAAGGGGTAATAAAGGAAAATGTATTTTAGGGAATAACACATATAATCACATTATAAAAAATATACAACTGTATTAGAAAGAAAGTTTTTTTTGTATTTGATAATAGTGCCTATCTAAGATGAGTTAATGGCAGTCTCTTTCTTTTTTTGTATTACACTTACTAAAAAAAATTCTGGAAAAGACATAAGTAAGTAAAATTAAAAAAAAAATGTTACCCTTGAACTTAAAAGTCAACCACAAGCTTTATTACCTTAAATTATGGCATTTTCTTCAGTCTTTTTCTTACATATGAGATGTTTTTAAGCTCAATTTTAATCTGAGGGCTTATACGATTTCATCCTTTTTTAACTTTATATTATAATCATTTTATTACTTAATATTACCATCAAAAAAATGATTGCCAAATAGTCTATCATATAAACATTCTGTATTCTACTCAAATGTTACCCAATTGTTGGCCAGTTTACCAATTTCTCACTAAAACACCAGAGTAACTTTGTGGGTAAAACTATATATTGTATTCAATCATCTTAGGATATACTCCCCAAAATGATATAATTATAAATGAGCACTTCTGTTTACTTTATTTCTGGGTTTAAAAGAAGCACATTTATTATGGGAAAAACTTTCAATAATTCTTATTAGGTAACAAATCAGGCCTACAGACATGTTTTGTTTGGCTTACACAATGTTTTTGTTGTGTGTGTGTGTATGTATATGAGTATGTTTTCTTGAATTGCCAAAATTTTAAAAGTGAGAATTCCACTTAAGATCAGGACTACCTATTTCCCCTATACAAGCAGAAGTTCTGAGAACACAGGTCTCCCCATTTCACCTCAGCAGCAATAACCAGAGCTAAGAAGGTGGTAGCTTCCATAAATGTGTAGTCTGGTCATCTACAGTCCTCTGCTTGCCTGGACTCCATGGGCATTTGAGTCTATCTTCAGTTATGGATGTGTTTGGATAGAAGGCATGGAAGGGCTTAGCCCCCGATAAACAACAGACTGCACCTGCAGAAAGTTGCCTCCTGGGCCTGGAATGCAAATGTTTTGCAATACGATGACTGCATGGGATAGCTATAAAGAACCATGATGATCAACCCCAGTATTCGCTGAGTGGCCAGAAAGCCACAGAGCACCTTTCCTGCCCTGGTGTCTGTATTGATTAAAGGAGATTAGATAGAGTTTATATCTCCTGATACCCATCCTGGATAATAAGACCATTAATTAGTCAACTTAAATCAAATAAGTCCATGGTCAATGGTGTCTCAGATAAATTTGACTGTGTCATGCTGGCCAGTGAGCAGGTCAGTCCCCAAATCCCCAGATCTTTTTCACAGGCCTGAAGTTTCCTTCTCCACACATCGACAAGAGAAAGACAGACAGACTGAAGGCTTGTGGGAAGCTACTCTAACACTGTTTTCAGATCACCCATAACCTTCCAAACTGCATTCTTATGTGAAACTGGATTCCAACAAAGTACCCAAATAAGCTGAGAAAGATCCACTTTCCCAGGGTACCATTGAATATAGAAACTCCTCCCCCCAAAACATATACACATAGGCACACCTACATCAAGAAAAAAAAATACATATCATGTGATATCAAAGAGTTAAGAAAATATATCATTTTTTCAAATATAGAAAAAAATACCTTAATGTTTCTAAAATCAGGATGCATCTCCAATTGTGTAAGTTTAAGGTGATTGTCATTTGAATTGATGGTGCGCTTTGTAACATAGCACTTTAGAACTGAGGAAATACTGACTCTTATTTCTTTTTAAATGCCATCATAAAGTCATCAACTGTCTTTTCTTAGTGGAGACTATCCTTTACTCTGAATCTCTATCCCTTCTAATTTTTTTAATGTTAAAGCATATTTCTACTTAAGTGCTAGTGCTAATCAATGGTTGCTTTTTAAAAATATTCTTAATGCCCTTACTAACAAAACAAAAAGCTATCATCTCATTCAGCCCAAACATTTCTTTAACTGCTCTGTGAAATCAAAACATCTAGAAACCACTGAACTGCATGATCTCTGCTGTCCTTCCAGACCTAGTATTATAGAGTGTTCTTTCTATGATCTGATTTTTTTATTTGATAAGTCTTCTCAAACATTCACTTCATCTGTTTCCCTCAAGAGTTTTGCTTTGTTAACCAAAGTGCCCTATTCCAGAAGGTTCACCATGATTTGCACTTTACTTACTAAGGTCATTGAATGAGGCTGCCCAGTACCTTAGAATCCTCAGGACCACATACTATTCAACAAGTCTCTTTCTGTTCCACTCATTTGTCATCTTTGCTACATGGAAATGTCCTAGTAGACTTCAAGACTTAATGGCTTTCTCCAGATCACCCGGAGATTTTGACGTCATAAATGTGTTGGTTTAGATCCCAGCTGTGCCATTTATAAAACCTGTCAGCTGGGACAAATCCTTCAGTCTCATTGGTACAACTGAGAGTAACATTAGACTCTGGTTCATAAAAACACAAGAAGGATTAAATAAGCTACTGTGATCAGAATGCTTAGAAGAGTACTTGGCACATGGTAAACTCTGAAATGTTCTGCAGAAACAAATTAGCTTCTGAGACTGTTCTGGGTAAAACTCCAAATGCCCATGACTAATGAAGCCATTTGTTATATACTTCAAAAGAACCACAGATGATCTCTTCATTTGTCTTTATCTCCTAGGAAGACTGACTGATGCCACTGGTCATAGTTCTACATCTACTCAACAATCACAAATACTTGACCAAGTAGCATCTGGTGAATGTTCAACTTCAATGACCTCCTTGGAGAAAGGAGGAGAAAGCTGACCACCTTGGAAGAATGGGGAGCAGGCCATTCTTTCTTCAGCCCTAAAAGCATGCATTCATTTCTTCCTTCCATTCAATCACTCACTCAATCCTCAGACATGAAGTGAGTGCTTACCAAGTTCCAGGAGTTGTGCACAGAAAGAATTAGATACACCTACTCCCCCAAAGGAACTTGTAGCAGTCTGGGGAAGAGACATCATAATCAGTACCAACTCCTGTGAGGGGGCTTGAGTATCACATGTTCATTCAAGCTCTGACCAGTATATACTGGGGAAAAGAACAATTTCAGTAGACACTTTCACATTGACCTCTTTGAGGAAACTTGGACATGATTTCATTTGTCAATTTTTGCTCTAAGTATCACCAAAAGCAGCACAGAGCTGGTAGGAAGCCCTTCTCTCTGGGGCAGCATTAATAATGGGGTAATATGGGGCTGCCTCTGCTCAACGGTATTCATTACAGCTGTGACTCTGCCAGCATGTGAACTTTTAGGGATTTATTTATTCCTCTTCTGGTCACACTGAGAGGACAAGATCATTTACCATCCTACTTGCTCTGTCATGCATTTTTTTATTTGCAGCTACAAGGCAAAGTGTGTAAATAGTTTTTTAATGATGTTTTCATGCAGTTTGCAAAACTTGGAAAGGGAACATAGAAAGAAGGTTGCAGAGTGACCACTTAAAGCAGAAATTACAGCAACAAGGGGCTACTGGCCAAGACTACAAGAACATGACAGCCTGGTGGAATGGCCATTAAAGGGCAATCATTTCTCTATTCTCAAGCCAGATCCGGGCAACATGAGTTGTCTGCTTCTTTCCACATTCTTCCAGCTCAGTTTTCATTTCCAGCAGCCTCTACCAGGAGTGATTGCCAAAAATAATGTTGGAGCATCCACTTGCCTGGTGTTTCAGCTTTTGTGACAACTCTATGAGTCTTACAAATTTCATCTTACATACACTATGACCACCTTTGCTATTGCTGCTGCTGTAGGCAGAACCACTGAGCATAACAACATAAAACAAACACACAGAGATTGCCATTTTTTAGAGTCTTACAGAGAGGGCTAAGTCATATTTTTCATTTTTTGTTTTGTTTTGTTTGCAGTCCCCAGAATGTTAAAAAAAAATGATAAAATGTTATATCATAGCTATGAAATTATAATATTTTAAATGCTTATATTTCACAAAATGTCATCTGATAAAGGAACATTATTTTCACATCATATGATGAATATCTTTTTTCAGTCTTGTCAGGGTAGTTCAGGGAGTCCATGTGTAAATATGCGGCAACAACATCAGAGTCTAAACTTCAGGCCCTTAATGAATGTGAGACTCTCTTGGCTCCATCTGGACATTCCTTTTACCATGTCTGCCCAGCAAAGAAGAGGCAACTGCACAGAAAAAAAGTGGCAGAAAACCCTGAGGCCAGCTCCTCAAGTCTTCAGGGACCTCCTTGGAAGGGGAGTTTTAGGGTCTACACTACTAACTCACTTGAGACATCTGTCTATATTCCTACTCAGAGATCTTAACTTCTTTTTGTCCCTGGAGTCTGGCCCAGAGTAAGTGCTCAATGAAACTTGGAGAGGAGGGGATGGTTTTGCATTTTCTGGGACAAATCTTGCTCCAGGGATTAAAAAAGAAAGACAGGAGTTGCTGTTACTAGCATGGAGTTACACTCAAATGACACCAAATCCCTCTCTTGATTCAACTGATTCAACTCTTTTCAGTTCATTACATTTCCCAGATTTGTAATGGGACTCAGGGGAAGGCAGACTGTGGGTTGTTTTCTATAAGAGGAATATTTAGATTAGGAGCCTGACTCCCTCACACAGAGGGCGGCGAGCAGCAGAGAAGTTCATGAAGTCAAAATGTGGGCTATGGAAGGAGCAGCAGGCAGTGAGGCAGAGGGTGACAGAACCAGGGAGTGGCAGGTACATGTACTGTGAGATGCTCCATCTGTGATGCTCTGGGATACTCAGAGTAGGCCACAGGCCAGCACATTTGAGATGTGGTAATTTGCAGGCATCAAGCCAAGTATGTGTTGGGGCATTGATGCTCCACAGCAGACGAGTTTGCAGAAGCAAGGTGTGAGGCTTTCAGAAATCCAAAGGAAATATTTTAGCCACCTCGGGGCTAACATTTATCCAGCTCTTTGAGGGGTACAGGGCATCAGCCAACATCAAGATGGCCTGAATCACACAATCCCTGGAGCACAACTTCCACTTTCCCTTCTCCTTCCCCAGCAGTAATCCCTTTTCTCTCCTTCTCTTCTACTTTCTTTTCCTGTCTCCCTCTTCTTACCGACTGCCTCTAAATTCAAGGATATTAGGATATGTGAGGTGGGTGGGAGATGGGCAGCTCAGAAAAGGAATTCTGCCAGTCTTCATTCCCCAGGAGGCCAGCCTAGCCCCACCCTGGGGCGTGACAACCAAGGCAAACAAAGCCAGCACGAGGGGGAGTGGAAGGGAGGATCACAGTTGTCATCACTCCTAGAGACCTGTTCCTGTGTCCATCCCTGGCTTAAGGAGGCAGAGCCTCCCAGTGTAGACATCCCGTTTGCACCTTTCCTTGCTGTAGGGGTGTGATAGCTAACTTTAGGTGCCAGTTTGACTAGATTAAGGAATACCCAGGAACCTGGTAAAGCACTATTTATGATGTATCTATGAGTGTTTCCAGAAGAGACTAGCATGTGAGTCTGAAAGAACTAGGTGGAGAAGATCCACCACAACTCCATGTGGGTGGGCATTGTTCAATCTACTGGGGGCCTGGAGAGAACAAAAACAGAAGAAAGGCAAACATGATGGTCTTTCTTTTAGAGCTGAGATCCACTCTTCCTCTCCAATCCTTGGAGAACTCCAGGCTTCCTAGCTTTACATTAGTGACCCCGAGTTATCAGGACTTTGGCCTCAGACCAAGAGTTGCACCATTGCTTCCTTGGTTGTGAGACCCCAGACTTGGACTGAGCCATGCCACCAGCATCCCAGGCTTTGCAAACAACCTGTTATGGGACTTCTCACCATCCACAATCATGTGAGCAAATTCCCCTCATAAATCCCTTCTGACAGCCAGGTGCAGTAGGTCACTCTTATAATTTCAGCACTTTGTGAAGCCAAGGCAAGAGGATCCCTTAAGGCCAGGAGTTTGAGACCAGCGTGGGCAGCGTAGCAAGACCTCATCTCTATAAAAATTTAAAAACTAACCAGTCATAGTGGCACACATCTGTAGTCCCAGCTACCTGGGAAGGTGAGGTGGGAGGATTGCCTGAGCCCAGAAGGACAAGACTGTAGTAAGCCATGAATGCACCATCACACTCCCATGCGGGACACAGAGTGAGACTCCAACTCAAAAACAAAAACCCCTCACACATATCTCTATCTCTGCCTGTCTGTCTGCCTGTCTGTCTGTCTGTCTATCTATCTATCCATCCATCTACTACCTACCTATTCATCTACATATAGATACATGTATCCTATTGGTTCTGTCTCTCCGAAGAACACTGACAAGCAAAGGGAGCCATCTCACCCTCACAGAGAGAACCATACCCTCCAAGCATCCCACTCAACACTGCAATGACAAAGAAACCTCACCCTGGTCCCTGCTCCTGCTGGAAATCCCTCAACAAGGAAATAATTGAGAAGCCAATTGCAGGCTACCTCACGTCTCACAGGTACACAACTAGAAGTGTTATTATTCTTTCATGATGCATTCATTCAGCAAATGTCAACTGGACTCCTACTATAAGCTAAATACGAGGTAGGCATGCAAAAAAAAAAGTGTATCGAATTAATGAATGACTGAAAGAGATACCACTCATGCTTTAATTGGTTAAGAAATGTAAAAGTGTTTTGTAAATCTTATGGCATTTTTCTCCTTTGATTTCAATGGACCTTTACAACAAAACTGTAAAAGGAGTATTATTACAAATAAGAAAGCAAACAAAACTTAGAGAAATAGTTAAAAATTTCTGTCACACAATCATCTAGCTAGTGTTCAATCACTTATTTCTTTTTTGTGGCAGAGCCTATGTCTGACACAGAGTAAACACTTCTGAGTTAAATATTGGCCAAGTCAATGGAATAGAACAAGGTTCACCATGCACTTTGGTCTAATCAAATGTCTGCTCAAAGACAAACCATCCCACCAAATAACTCAAGAACAAATTCCTACTGTAAAAGCCAGAGATGATACATTTGTTCCACATGATTTCTAGAACTTTCAGTACTAGGGGAAAGGCTAGCACACCCAGACTTCCTGTAGGAGTGGTTGCATGCTATGAAGCCTAATATTCATGTGCCAAGGAATTCAGAAGAAGACAGTTTGATTTCTTGGAACAGTAGACTTTCAACAATGGTGCTAACAGTCATTATCCTAAGAAGGATATTGAAACCAGTGTAAAACAAAAAGATATACAGGGTCATGGTAAAACAAACAGACGTCCCAGACTCCTGATAAGGAAAGTCTTGACTTATTGTCCCTGTGAACTCGTTTCTGTTCGGGATAAAAACCTCTGCCCACACCAACAATATCCTAGTGCCAGCTTTCTTACCATAAACGATCCACCTCACCCACACAGCCAAGGATTTTTCTCTAGGGCCACCATTCACCCAACTCCTCCTCCTTGGCGTCACACTAAAGCTGGAGCAGAAGACAGCATTCAGCCTTTCCTGCTCTTTGCCCACACTATGGGAACTCTCTCCTCTCCTTTGCCACTTAGCAATTCCTCTAGATGGCCAGCTTTCTTCACCCACACATGAGTCAATCAAAGGACTCTGTTCTAACTTCCTCCAAGAAATTCCTTTGGTCCAGATCTCTTCTTCTCAAATAAAACCTCATACCACCTGACGTATTTCAGGAATGTTACAGCATTGTTCCAGTTATCCAGCATAATAAACCACACCAAAGTTTAGTTCAGACAATAATAATCATATGATGCGCACAGATTCTGTGAGTTGGGAATTCCAAAAGGGAACAAAGAAAAAACTCTTCTTGTTCCAGGATGTTTGGGCCTTCAGCTAGGATGATTTCAGTGGCCAGAGGAGTCTGGAACAGCTTGGCCTAGACCAGTTGGAGCAGGAGGACTCCCTTCCATGATGGCTTGTTTATTTACACATGTGGAACCTGTGCTGGGGTGGTGGAAAGACCGACTCAGCTGAGAGACTGTTGACCATAGTGCCTACCTGTGGTCTTGCCAGTGTGGGTCAGATATCTCAGGGTAATTGGAAGTTGTGCAAGGAAACTGAGGGCTCCAAGAGCAAGTGTTTCCAGCAGCACAAGAAGAAAACTGTATGGACACTTAAGACCTGATCCCAGAAACCACAACTTCTGCTGTACTTTATTACCCAAAGCTGTCACAGTCCACCCAGATTCAGAGGAGGGGATAAAAGTGACAAATAACTTGCAGCCATTTTTAAATAACTGTGTTCTTTACTCTGGCCACAAATCATTTAATTCTTCTCATAGGCAAAATATACTCAACCCCCTCCCAAGACTCACTAAGAGTTTCATCCCATTCCAGTATCAGGCTCAGGTAAAAGTTTCTGAATATCATCTTCTAAACCAGGGCAAGGTGCAAATGAGACTCTTCAAGTTCAGTGCCTTGTCTATAGTTTCTCTTGGTCTGAAAATCTGTTAACAAAAAACAACTAGCTTTCAAATCATTCCCCAATACACAAGTTAGAATGGTAGAACAGGTATAAGATAATAAATGTAGACACTCCCGTCCAAAGAGAAGGGAAATCTCTGATCCATGGCAATTCTGAAATCCAACTGGGACATGTTGTTAGTTCCTTTTGAAAGGCTTATTCTTGCTCTTTGGGAGTGATTTTCCAGAGTCCTTGGTTCTGCCCTGAGTCAGTCTTCTTTTCCATTAAGGCAGCCCCTGCGTGTAGCTGAGCAGTTTCTCCACCTGCCTCCTGCCCATAAACCTTGGAGAGGTCCAAAAGCTTCTTTTCATTTTGTATTGTATTGTATTTCTCATTCAATCCAATCAGGTATAATTCATTTTAAAACTTTGTGGGTTTCTTATTATTAATTTAATATTGACTCCATTAGACAGAAATCTCTTCAAGATAAACCTTTCTTTTCCCTGGGCTCCCCATGAAACCACTGTGGGACAGAATCATTAAGATTCTTCAGGGGCATCCTTAAAATCATTGGAAGATTTTTGTCTGTTTGAAAGTGTTATGGAGCATCATCTTAAACTATTATGAGGCTTTACAAAAAAGAGGGAAGCAGAGTTTGCATTCATACCCTTGCCTTCATCTTTACCCTAGGACCACATTTTCCTGACAGTGTCCTGGATTTAATTTTTCTTCTCGGACCTTTTGTTAGTTTGAGAATATTTTACTGGGTAAAGACTGTCCAGGGGCCTTTATGTTTGCTCCAAATTCCACTCAAAATGTTTAACAGCACATTATTTAACACATCCTTCTCTACCCACATTTGATCAGAGGCAGAATGAAGAAGGCAAGTGGCCCTTTTAGCGCTGTACCTTATTCCACACTGTGTGTGGAATTCTTCTTTGTTGTATTGTCCCTTCCATTAAGTACATTCTCGATTTCCATATTACTGCAGGTCACAGTACTGACCAACGTTTCATCATCAAAAAATATAGCTCCCCTTTCTTTAAGCTTCCAACAACAGTCTCCTCATTTCCCTTCAAGCCCTGACAAGGTTGAAGACCCTCTCAATGTTCACCTACCACCCAGGTCAAAGCCAATACTACTTATTTTAGGGTTTTTTGTTGTTGTTTTTTAATGGTGGCAACTCACTTCCAGGTACCACATTTTGTTCTAATTATTGTTGTGTAACAAATCACCCCAAAACTTATTGGCGTCAAACAACACTAATTTTTTTATGCTTGTGGATACCGTAAGTCAGGAAGCAGGAAATAGCACAGCAGGCTGATCTCCACTGCTCTGAGTCCTTAACTGGGATGACTCAACCAACTAGAGGAGCTGAAAGTCAGAACAGCTGGTTTGGAGGATCCAGTTCCAAAAGAGCTTCCTCACTCATATGATGGAGCATAGGCTAGATGGTAGAAGGATGGAAGGCTTGACTGGGACTGTCTCCCAGAAAACCTACTTGGGGCTTCTCCAGCATGACAGTCTCGGGGCTGTTGGACCTTTTCAATGGCAGCTCAGGATCCAAGAACAAGTGTTCCCAGCAGCTAAAGTCTGTCAAGACCTAGCATTGGAGGTCCCATAACTGCACTTCCAGTTTATTCTATCACCCGAGCAGGCAAGAGCACACGCAGATTTGAGAAGAAGAAACACAGACACCCAACTCTCAATCAGAGAAGTGTCAGAGAATTTGCAGCCATGTTTTAAAACTTTCAGCTGCATTTAGTACCAAATGTGCAGTCAGCAGCAAAGATGAAGAAGTTGGAATGAAAAGGCTCCTTGAATAGTTTATGAAATCTGAAAAGTTCATTATCGTCCATCTGAAGAAATATGGGCCCAAATCCAAGGACTCTAACAAGCAGAAATAAATCTTCATCCCACAGAGGCAGAAATCAAAGGGAAGGATTAAGACAAAAAAAGCTCAAAGGAAAGATAGATTTTCCAAAAATTTAAGACTACCTTTTGTTAAAAGATGTGCAGCCCACAGAAAGAGAGAGGAAAGGGAGGGTGGGGGAGAAACAGAGGGCAGGAGGGAAGAAGAGAGAGTCATACAATTATGCAAATGCCATTCGTTTTCTCCTTTAAAAAGAAAAAAATCACCACAAAGTCTGTGTGGTATATTTGGGTGCATGGTTCTGTGTTAATAAGATTTTATCCCGTAATCCTAGAGGAACAAATCTTTTAAAATTTCTAAGATTTAAGTGATTAACTGAGAGCAATAAGAATCTTCCTATCAGGAAGGGTGATCTTCTCAGGTATCTCTTGGGGATCCTCTCAGGTGCCTGACATCTGCCATACAAGTCCTGCACTGGGAGTTGGGGACCTGGGTCCTAAACCTGACAGCATCTTGATGTAGCAGAGAACACTGGAGCTCAGAAAGAGGAAGTGAATTGCCTAAGGTGATCCCAGGAGTCAGAGTTTCTCAAACCAAGGACCCATGGAACACCAATATTCCATGAGTACGTAGTGGTATTCTACTAAAATAAAAAGTCAGTCTTCCAGATCATATAAGATTAAGTTAATGTATGGTATTTTCTCACTTAATAAACTTTTTCCCATCAATGTTTCTTAAGCCATGAATACATTTTACTACTTTACTCAAGATTTACTAGGCTCAATGTGTCACAAAATTATATATTTCACCACGTTTCAAAGAATACCACAAATTCTAGAGATTTCATTGCTGGACCAAGTTTAAGAACAATCTCAGAACTGACTTTGTATATTTGGTAGTAAGATGTACTCTCATTCATTTATTATTCCAATTGTGTGATCTGGAACAACATCTCACACACTGGCACTGACAAGGGAATCATCGATGGAAAAGGTACCTCATGTGAATGCAGGGAACTAGCCAGGGTAACCTCTCAAGGAGTATTTAGATACTTTACTCAGAAAAAAGAAATGGAAATAAAAAACTACTAAGAAATTAATGATAAATATTGTGGATGGGAGAATTTCAGAGATTTTATGTCTCCCTTTTGATTTATCCGTGTTTCCTCATTTTTCTGCAATGAACATGTATTTTGCATTGTTCACAGATGGAGAAAAATAATCTGATTAATAGGTTTCAGAAAAATAACCAGATTAATAGTTCCCTGGTCTTTTTTTGAAAAGTTTTTATAGCCCCAAAGGAAATGGAGGTAGGACAAACATGAGTAGTATAGTAGGCAAGCTGCTGTTGGGTACACATTAAGAACCCAGGCCCTCAGGAGGGGTGTACTGTGTGCTGTATGATCAGAAGAACAAAACTCTCCAGACACCACCTGCTAGGTCTTTTGTGGTTTTTGATTCCTGTGTCTTTTAAACATTAAACTGCCTTTGTGACAAGACTCATATACTGATATACTGTCTTGCTCTGGCTTCACTGGAATAACTCCTCAAGATTGCAGGGATTTAAATGTGCTGAAGAAGCAGATCCAGAGATCTAGAGATGTATCAAGCACTAGCCCACTCCACCATATCCACCATATCTTCAGCTAAAATAGCTATACTGTATTCCCAGACTCTGCTAGCTAACTTAATCTGCACATCAAGATTGTCAATATGTTGCTTTCTGACCAAAAGTATTAAAATCATTTTTACTCTGGTCAAAAAATCTCCAAATTGCAGCCTACCGATATGCTTGGTTCATGGCTAATGCAAAAATCGGGCCCACCCAGGGTATCAGTATACATAGATTCTTTGGTGGTATGCTTCCTGACTGTGAAGTCTAGGACACATTACATTTTTAGTCCTAGGACTTGAGTTTGAGTTGTGACTGTTATTTACTGGATGTTGGTTCTTAGGTAAATCAGTAAGCTATTCAACTTCCTCCTCGTGAAATGGGAAATTATAACAGTCTCAACTTCACAAGTAAATGAGTACTATGAACTCATTGGCCCAAAGACCAAGAAAACCTTAAATGTTCTCTGAGAGGTATTTCAAACCTTTCATAAGACCCAAACACCTGCCCCAACGTAGTATCAAATATATTAAATCATAGCTATATGCCATAATAAATATAAAATTTACATGTGAATATATAAATAAGGGTTCATCATAAAAATATTTTGAAGCAGATTTTTATAATTTTGCCTTTCAAATTTGAGTACCAGTCATTTATAATTGACTACGGTTTCCTAACAATTATCATGCATATTCAGGAATTCGTGTGAAGTTAAAAGAAAATCTAGCCTACAAATTGTTTTCAAATGTAATGAAATTTTTATGGATATGAAATTTAATAATGAATAGAGTTGGCATGTTCATTTGGTAGACAATTTTGGTTTTGCAATTATCTGTTCCTATTTTTTAGCCAACGTAATTTTTCAAAGCTTAAATATTTCTGTCAGTCCCAGAAAAGCTTTTGAGACCCAGACACTGTGCCTAGAGTATCTGACAGATAAGCTTCTAGATGCCCTAGAATGCCCCCAGGGGTGTGGCAGAACAGTGTCCATCAGGGATGTTGATTAAAATGCAGATTCTCAGGCCTTGCCCTATATCTAGTGAACTAGAATTTCTGGTGGTGCTTCCCAGGCATCTGTATTTTTAACAAGTTCTCCAGGAGATTGTTTTCATACCAACTTTTAGGAACCCACTATCTGGAGCTTTTGTAGAGGGAAGGTTGAAAGAAGTCAATGGGAATCTTGACTACCAATTTCCCCCCACATAACAACCCCTTTGTGGCACTAAGAAAGTAGAGGAACCTGCAAGGTAAGGAAAAATGAAGGAGCATGTGTGCCTTAATGCAAACAATTTCATTTTTATAGAAATAGCATAAGCGATCTGCATGCTGCATTCAGCTCCCAGATGTTGAGTAAGTTCCTTTTTTCAACTGGGGATGAATAATTTATAATTTCATTGTGTTAAATTCAAAATAATAAGCCTGTCTGTTGAAGCAGTGCCGAAGTCCATGCTTTGAGGACATACTCATAAATCCTTAAGCACTTTTCTTACTAGTTGAAAAAATTTATGAAGTGGCTTTTGAGAAACACTGAGCTGGAGTTCTACAGAAGTGTGATCTGAAGAGCACCTGCAACAGAATTACCCAGGACTTGTTAAAATGCAGATTCCCGGGTGCTACCACCAACTAAATAAACCAAAATGTGAGCAGGTGGGGTCTAGAAAGCTGTGATTTCAGTAAAGAGTTCAGATGACTTTTGTACACCCAAGTTTGAGAATTGCTGCCTCTGAACTGACTGACACCTTTGTCTTTTGGGCCTGGACTTAAGCTGACCCCCAGAGGCTGATTTCCACTAGGAATTATTTCTGTCTTCTAGGTAAAGCTGTGGCCTCCACCAAGAAGTCAAACCTATTCCCAGGGTCGTAAGCGCAACTGCAAAATAAATGGCCATCTTTGTTCCCTTCCCAGAAAACACTGAAGGTATAGAAACTGTCCGTGAATTCCCGAGAGAATGGAAAAAATGCCCAGGTGTAATCTGGGGCATCCCATCTTGTTCCTAGGATTCATTTTCCAGGTCGCTCCAAACACAGAGGCCACCTTGTAAGATGTGGTATACACAGATACTGCCTGGGAGAGAGAAAGGAAGCATTATCCCTCAGCCTTCTTTTTTTTTTAATTTTTTATTCTAAAGATGTGGGGTACAATTCAGGGTTAAGTATACTACTTTTCATTATGCAGGTACCCTTGTTGATGAGGTGTGCCTTCCTCTCCTCCAGCAGAACCCCACTGTTGCCAATCTTGCCCCCGGCAATTTCCCACTACTAGCAATCTTAATCTTATAGTATTTTGATAATTCTTCAAGGTCCACTTATGAGTGAGAACAGTTCTTTGTTTCTGTGATAGATCACTCAGTATTATACACTCTAAGTCCATCCAAGTTGCTGTGAAGTTCATAATTTTGTCCTTCTTTATGGCTGTGTAATATTCCATCATGTATATGTTCCACATTTTTTTTATCCAGTCCTCTTTTAATGGGCAGCACAATTGGCTCCATGTTTTTACTATTATGAACAATGCTGCAATAAACATGTGTGTGCAGAAATCTTTCTCACAGAGTGGTTTGAATTCCTCCAGGTATATTCCCAGTAGGGGGATTGCGGGGTCATATGGAAGGTCAATTTTTAGACCTTTAAGGAATCCACGCATTGGTTTGCTGTGGACAGCCTAGATTCTGGTCCCAATTGAGTCAGGCTTACCTCATTTGTCTGGGTCACCCGAAATAAGTGAAGCAATTTTCACTTCATTGGTGAGACAGTGACTCCTCAAGTATGACTGGCCACAAAACTACCCTGAGGGCTTATCCCCTCCCAGGAGGTAGCTTAATGGACCCAGAAAGGTGACTTATTTTTAAAGATTAGTTGCCACGTTTGTCAGGTCGGCACCATGAGAGCAAAGGCAGTTGGTTCTTGCAGGAAGAATATTTTATTGCACAGTCCAGATAGTATTCTTTGGGCCGATTTGCACTGCTTTCACTCCTAATGGTTACATTCTTTGGCACAGGGATGTAGATGGAGCGGAAGAGGTCTAGAAAGAGAAGAGAGAAGAGCCAGACCAACACTGTGTCATCAGGAACGATAATGCAATATCTCTGTTTACAGATCATTTGTTGGAGCTGAATTATGATTAAAATAGAGACAACGGCACTTCTTTCCTTCCCAAAAAGGAAGGAAATCAAAGAGGTCTTTAGAATGAGTCTGCCTCTCCACAAACCTATTTGCACATACAAAAAACTGAGCACTCCATACTGCAGCCAGGAAAGCCAGTGAGACCCAGTCTGCCAGTCAGTGACAAACAGCCAAGCACCCTCCCAACCGAAAGATTCGGCTGGCAATAGATGTCTGTAGAAATGCCCACAGAAGTCAGACAGACAGAAATACTCTTCACTTTCACTCTGAAAAATGCTCACCCCTTCTCCTCACTATATTTCAGTTTCTCACTTTAGAGACATGAATACAGAGAAATATTTCTGTATAATAATAATTATAGCGTCAGCATAATGGTAAAGATTCATGGCCTCTTGCCTCAGGGTTGAGGAGGGCGGCAAGGGTAGGGCCAGAGCAAGGAGGAGAAGTGTATGAGAAAAGAGATTCACTCCTCCTAGGTGATTGTTAGCATACTCAAATGTGAACTGGGCTTTGCCAGATCTTCTCAGTTTGCAAAAGAAGATAAATCTTCAGATTTGCAAGTGAACACTCCTAATTTTTTTTCAATATTTTTTATTATGGTTTTGTGGGGTACAGTTAAGGGTTAGGCGTACAAGTACGTTTCATTCAGGCACCCTGTTGATAAGAGGTGTTTTCCCATCCCCAGACAGATATTTGCTACTGTTAATCCCATCTCCTCCCCCTCCCATAGTTTCCCAGTACCGTCAGTCATTTTCTTATAGTATTACATTGGATGTTCAAGGTCCATTATATGAGTGAGAACATGTGATACTCGGATCTTTGTTTCTGTGAGAGGTCACTCAGTATTATAGACTCTAGTTCCATCCAGGTTGCTGCGAAATTCATGATTTTGTTCTTTTTTATGGCTGCGTAGTATTCCATCATGTATATGTACCACATTTTTTTAATCCAGTCCTCTTTTGATGGGCAGCATGGTTGTTTCCAGGTTCTTGCTATTGTGAACAATGCTGCGATAAACATACGTGTGCAGGTATCTTTTTTATAGAGTGATTTGAGTTCCTTGGGATATATTCCCAGTAGGGGGGTTGCGGGGTCATACGGGAGGTTGATATTTAGAGCTTTTAGGAATCGCCACACTGCTTTCCACAGAGGCTGCACTAGTTTACACTCCCACCAACAGTGTAGAAGTGTTCCCTTTTCGCCACACCCTCTCCTGCTTGGTTCTATTTTAATTTTCTTATTTTATTTTAATTTTTATTATAAAGATGTGGGGTACATTTCAGGGTTAGGTATATAAACATTGATCATGCAGGTACCCTTGTTGATGAGGTATGCCCCTCCCTCCCCAGTTTCCCTCAACTGCCAATCCCACCCCCTCACCCCAACAGTTTCCCACTACTGCCAATTGCTTTCTTATAGCATTATAATTGTTCAAGGTCCGTTTATGAGTGAGAACATATGGAACTCTGTTCTTTGTTTCTGTGATAAATCACTGAGTATGATCAACTCCAAATCCATCCAAGCTGTTGCAAGGTCCATATATTTCTCCTTCTTTATGGCTGCATAATATTCCATTGTGTTTATTTACCACGTTTTTTTAATCCAGTTCAGCTTCGATGCACAACACGGCTGGTTCCACGTTTTCGCTATTGTCAACAAAACATACGTGTGCTGGCATCCTTTTTGTAGAATGATCTGAGTTCTTCCAGGTATATTCCCAGTAGGGAAATTGCTGGGTTATGGAAGGTCAATTTCTAGTTCTTTCAGAAATCGCCACACTGTCTTCCCAAGAGGTTGTACTAGTTTGCATTCCCACCAGCAGTGTAGAAGCTCCTTTTTCTCCACATCCTTGCCAGCATCTGTTGTTGTTTGTTTTATTAATGATGGCCATTCTTACAGGGGTTATATGGTATCTCAATGTGGTTTTGATTTGCATTTCTCTGATGATGAGTGAGGCTGAGCACTTTTTTATGTGTCTGTTGGTTGCCCGTATATCTTCTTTTGAGAAGTGTCTATTCGTGTCTTTTGCTCACTTTTTAAAGGGGCTGTTTTTTGGTTTTTTTTTTTTTTCCTTTCGGCACCTTTGAGTTCCTTGTAGATCCTAGATGTTAGGCCTTTGTCAGGTAAACAGTTGGCAAATATTTTTTCCCATTCTGTGGACTGTCTCCATGCTCTCTTGATGGTTTCTTTTGCTTTGCAGAAGCTCGTTAGTGTGATGAGGTCCCACTTGTCTATCTTATTTCTTAAGTATTGGCCTTTAGAGTTCTGAATAGGAATTGGTTGCCAGTTCCAGTTTCCATTAGGGTGTCTCCTGCTTTTTCTAAGATTCTTATAGTTTGGGGTTTTACGTTTAGATCTCTGATCCATTTAGAGTTAATATTTGTGTATGGTGATAAGTAGGGATCCTGTTTCAATCTTCTGCATGTGGTCTGTCAGTTTTCCCAGCACTATTTACTGAATAGGTTCTCCTCTCCCCAATGGTTGTTGTTGGAGACTTTGTCAAAGATGAGTTGGTTGAGGAATTAAGGCTTTGCTTCCGGAATCGCTGTCCTGTTCTATTGGTCTATGTGCCTGTTCTTGTACAAATACCAGGCTTTTTTGATTATTGTAGCCATCTGGAAGTAAAGTTTGATGTCTGGAAGTGTGATACCTCCTGCTTTGTTTCTTTCACTAAGGATCGTTTTGGCTATTCGTGATCGTTTATGCTTCCATATGAATTTCTGTATTGTCATTTCCAGGTCTGAGAAGAATGATGTTGGTAGCTTAATAAGTATTGTGTTAAATCTGTAGATTGTCTTTGGTAAGATAGATATCTTAACAATGTTGATTCTTCCTATCAATGAGCATGGAATATTTTTCCATTTGTTTGTGTCTTCTTGGATTTCTTTGAGCAGTGTTTTGTAATTCTCATTGTCAAGGATTTCTCTGGTTAAGAAAATGCTGAGGTATTTCATTTTTTTGGTGGCTATTGTGAATGGGATTGTGCTTTTTATTTGGGTCTCTGCCTGCTTGTTGTTGGTGTATAGGAATGCAACTGTCTTTTGCACATTTATTTTGTATCCTGAGATTTTGTCAAAGTCCTTTATCAGTACAAGCAGGTTTTTGACAGATTCTCTTAGATTTTCAAGATATAGGATCATATCATCAGCAAAGAAGGATAATTTGACTTCCTCTTTTCCTATTTGAATACCCCTGATTTCCTTCTCTTGTCTAATTCCCTAGCTAGGACTTCCAGTACAATATTGAACAAGAGGGGTGAGAGTGGGCAGACTTACCTTATTCCAGTTTTCAGGGGAAATTATTCTAGTTTCTGTCCATTTAGCAATATATTAGCTGTAGGTTTGTTGTAGATGGCACTTACTATTTGGAGGTATGCTCCTTCTATACCTAGGTGTTTGAGGGTTCTTATCAAGAAGAGATGTTGGATTTTATCAAAAGTTTTTTCTGCATCTAGTGATATAATCATGTGATTCTTGCTTTTACATCTGTTGATGTATTTGTTTACATTTATGCTCTTGAGGATGTTGAACCAGCCCTGCATCCTGGGGATGAAGCCTATTTTGTCATGGTGGATGATTTTGAGATGTGTTTTTGGATCCGATTTGCTAGAATCTTGTTGAGGGTTTTTGCATCTATGTTCATAAGGAATATTGGCTTGTAGTTCTCTTTTTTTGTTTGATCTTTACCCAGTTTGGGTACAGTTTAATGTTAGCTTCATAAAATGATTTGAGGAGAATTCCATCTTTCTCAATTGCCTGGAATATCTTCAACAGAATTGGTATCAGCTCCTCCTTGTACATTTTGTAGAATTCTGCTGGAAAGCCATCCAGTCCAGGGCTTTTTTTCTGTAGGTAGTTTTCTTATGACAGAGTCAATTTCCTGAGTTGTTATTGGTCTATTTAGTCTCTCAATATCTTCTTGTTTTAACCTGGGGAGGTTGTGTGATGCCAGAAATTCCTTCATTTCATTTAAGTTATCAAGTTTATATCCATATAGGTGTATATAGTAATCTCTGATAATCTTTTGTATTTCTTTGGGGTCAGTTGTGATTTGATCTTTTGTATTTCTGACTGTGTTTATTTGGGCTTTTTATCTCTTTTTCTTGGTCATTCTGGGTAGGAGCCCATCAATCTTGCTAATTCTTTCAAAGAACCAACTTTTTGTTTTGTTGATGTTTTCTATAATATTTTGGTCTTCTATGTCCCATATTTGGGCTCTTATTTTTGTGATTTGGATTCTTCTGCTAAAGTTGGAGTTTTGGTGGTCTTCTCTTTCCAGCTCCCTCAGGTGATTTGTTAGACTCTCCACTTGTGACCTTTCCATTTTCTTGATGTGTGTTCGTGGAGATATAAATTCCCCTCTGAGAACTAATTTCATGGCATCCCAGAGGTTTTGGTAAGATGTTTCTTCATTTTCATTTGTTTCCAGGAATCTTTCAATTTCCTCTTTGATTTCAGTGTTGACCCAGTCATTGTTCAGCATCATGCTGTTTAGTGTCCATGTCTTTGTGGTCTTTGGGGAAATGTTCTTGGTTTTGATTCCACGGTGATCTGAGAATGTGCATGGCAAGATTTCAACCTTAAGAAATTTGTATATGCTTGATTTATGGCCAAGGATGTGATCGATCTTGGAGTATGTTCCATGTGGTGATGAGTAGAATGTATATCCTGTGGTTGTTGAGTGGAATAATCTGTAGGTATCTACTAAGTCCATTTGGTCAAGTGTCAAGTTAACATTCTGGATATCCTTGCTGATATTTTGCCTCAATAATCTATCTGGGCTATCAGTGGGATATTCAAGTCCCTGCTATAATAGTGTTAGAGTCAATATCTTTTTTTATTTTATTGAGTAGTTGCTTTATAAATGCTGCCACTCCTGTGTTGGATGCATATATGTTTAGGATAGATATTTATTGTGATGGATCGAACATTTTTTCATTATGTAATGTCCTTTTGCATCTTTTAAATTTTTGATAGCTTAAAGGTTGTTTTGTCTGATATTAAGATTGTGACTCCTGCCTTCTTTTGTGATCCATTTGCCTGGAAACTAATTTCCATCCTTTATCTTTGAGCCTGGGTGCTTCCCTTATAGTGCAATGAGTCCCCTGGTTGCAGCAAATAATGGAGTCATGGTTTCTTATCCAGTCCATCATTCTGTGTCTTTTCAGTGGTGCATTTAGTCCATTCATATTCAGGCTAATTATTGAAATGTGGGGGTCTATCCCTGTCAAGAGGCTCTTACAGAGTTGTTGTTGCTCCTATTTGTTTTGTTTTCTTTCCTTTGGTTTTTTAGTTGATTCATGTGTGTTTTCCATCTTTTTCCTGTACTCTTGTGAAGAACATTGCCATTCTTTTCTCCTTTTCTTCTGTGTTTATTACTTTCTCTAGTGTTTCTTGTAAAGGTGGTCTTTAGGCAGCATAGTTCTTAGGGATTGGATGTCTGGGAAAGATTTTAATTCTCCCTCACTGATGAATCTTAGCTTAGCTGAGTTGGTTATTCTTGGTTGAAATTGTTTATCTTTGAGAACTTTGAAGATTGGGCTCCAAGCTCTCCTAGCCTGAAGCGTTTCTGTAGACAAATCTGCTGCTATTCTAATTGGTCTTTCCTGGTAGATAGTCTGACCTTTTTCTCTTGCTACCTTTAGGATTTTTTCTTTTATACCTACTTTGTTTAGGTGAATTATTATGTGTCTGGGAGTTGATCTTCTCATTTGTTGTCTTGCAGGGTTTTCTTTGAATCTCTTGTGTTTGAATTTTTGCATCACTGTTTAAATGAGTTAAGTTTTCTTGAATAATTTCATAGAATGTTTGTTCCAGGATGGTCTCTGTCCTCTTTCTGCCTCAGGAAGTCCAATTACTCTTAGGTTCGTTCTCTTGAAGTGATTGAAGTGATCATTCATCTCTTGAAGGTTTAGTTCTGTCTTTTAAAGTTTCTTTTCTATGATATTGACAGTTTGGGTTAGTTCTGTATTTTGGTCTTCAAGCTCTGAGATTCTTTCTTCTGCTTGGCTAATTCTGCTTTTCATGCTTATTAATTTGTTATTTATTTCAATCACAGTATTCTTTACTGCTGTTATTTCAGTTATCAGCTCCTTCTTATTTTCCTCTTGTCTCTCCTCAGTTCTTTTTATTCTCTTTATTAATGTCTTGATGTCTGGGTTTGTCGTATGTGACCAGTCATTCTGGGGGCTCTTCATTATTTGCATTCTGAAGTCTGTTTTCTCAGTGTCTGACCTCCCAGGAGTCTGTGTGAGGCCTGTGTTCTTCTTTTGATTTTCTTCATTTGTGTAGATTTTTCTCCCCCACTTTTTCCTCCCCCTCCCCTGCATCTTCTTTAATTCTGTTGTTCAAGGGTGTGAAGGGGTTGCTTTTACTTCTGTTTGTTGAAACTCCATTCCTTATGTATATCCTTTGGCTTTGTTCAATTCTGGAGCTGAACTGTAGGTTGGGGGCAATGCTTTTTGCAGTTTTGAGATTTAATTGAGGGGAGAGCTGTGATTCAAAATCTGTCGGTAGATCCCAGTATCTACCGACAGGTGTATGGATAATCTGGAACCCACTTCCCACTGCCTTGCAATCTGTCCATGCAGTAGGGTTATAGGTTTACTACCTTGGATCTCAAACTGGGGGATGGGCTGAGCTGAGTGTAGCTGGTCTCACGGCTCCAGCTGATCTCTTTTTCCGCTGCAGCCTGGCCAAGCTGGGGAAGGTGGAATGCAAGACTGCCAGGTGGTGCAGGCCAACATAGCACTGGGCTACTCACACTGGGCTGGATGGAATGGTGTAGCAGGTGAGGGACCCCAGAACCCCACAGGGTTGAGAGCTGAGGGCCACCCAGGATAGAAGGGCTCTATTTTAATTTTTAAACACTGTACTTACTATAAGCACAACCTTTCCAAACCTCAGGGACTAAAGGAACAATGTCCATATCCAGCTCTCTCAGGATTCACTCATGGACTAAGGACTCAGTTCGTTTGAACCTTCTGATGGCATCAGAAATCCATACTCAAACAGTTAATGTGGCCAATTCCCCAGCCTCCTACATCAGATCCCATAAGTAAGACTCCCTGAATCCCTTTCACCTCCAACCAGTTGAGCTATACTATTCAGAACAATGCCCGAATAGTCTGTCCCTCCTTCTTCCTTCTCTTAGTGAAATCCGAATCACTCTTTAAGATACAACTCAAATGTCATCTCCTCTGAGACACCTTGACCAATGATTTCGGTTGCACCTGACTCCCCCTACCCTCCCTTCTTTGTGTTCTACAACAGTCCAGATAGGTCTACCAACTGCAGAGCAAGGTGAGAGATGCTACAACATATAAGGAAAACTGTGAGGGCTAGGATAGAAGGTCAGGGTGGTGATCACTGTTCCTGAGCTAATGTCATGGGCCTGGTGTACCATTGTCTCATTTGCATGTCATATGCTGTGAGGTAGGTAGACTTTACTCAAGGTCAAAAGGCTCAAGGAGCCAATGCCACTGGCAGTAATTAGGCTTCATTCAAGTAGCTTAGATAGCAATATCCTTCCTGGCCTCTTTATTACATTACTCAAAAGTAGAAACATCAAGCCGGAAAAATACTGAAGATAACTTTGCCCAAGTTGTGTTTTTGCTTGTTTCTTTTCAAGGAATATCTGTTACAATGCAGTATTATAAATTGCTGCTCATCTCATCCTCCTGCCTCTTTCATGTGGCCAAATAGTCCCTTCTTCCAAGAACCCTTTATAGACTGATCATCTTCTTCTTTGTTTTGTAATCTCTTTGTTTATATGTGAAAAGGTGAAGTTCATTAACTGTTTGGTTACTTTGGGTCCCCCTCTGGGTATCCCAGGCAATATGGCCATGGTGTCATGGGAAGGAATAATATAGAAAGTAAATACAGCTAAAAGAGATGGAAATAGTTCAGGGACTTAAGCACCCCCGGAAGATAACTCCACAAGAGCTGACACCTTGTTTTATTCACACTACATGTGGGTGTCTGGAATAATGCTTAGCACATAGTAGGTCTTCGCTCAGTATTTGTTGTGTGGACAATCTCAATCACAACCTGCCCCCAAACAAATGAGTTCCAAGTAAAGTGAGTAAGCTTGCTCTGCAAATACAGTTTGGGGACAAGACCCTAGCACCTAACACCATTCCCACTTCCACTCAGAGAACTGCCTCTCCTATAAAGATATTCCAGAGCTTCCAGAAAATCACACTCACATGCCTACACCTACCCCAGGTTCTTCTGTCCCTCTTCAAGCTTCCCACTCTCAAGCTGGGCAGCCAGTGAGAACTGAGTAATCGAAGGTTTCTGAAATGTCTGGGCTATTGGTATCCTATAGCTAGAAGTTGTTTCCTGGGCCTGTTGGTCCTCTTTTTCATTTCACCTATCAAAATATACACACTCACATGCTAATGAGCCTTGTATCAACACAGCCCAGATTCTATTGAGCAACATTAGGCAAGATGAAATATAAAACCAAGGGTGCATGCTACCTCTGGACACACATGGATTCCCAAGGGTTCAACATTTAGAGAACATTTTAGACCTAAAACTTTTTAAAAAATATATTGGACAAAAAAATAAGTATTTGGGGTGGCTAGACACTTGTGATTGGTTATCTTTCATACCTTCCAAAGTTCTGCACCCAAGATTCTAGAGTCCATACATGGGGAAGAGCCTTGTTCTAGTTTCCCTGATAAGACAATGACAAAGTCAAGACCAAAAGTCACTGGTAAAGTAGAGGTTAAATTGTCTTTTAAATTAAACCTTACTGCATCAGGAAGCAGTCTTCCCACAGGACAAAACTGGTCAAGAGGAAAGAAGTCTTACTATAATTTTCCTCTACACAGTCTACCACGTACATTACTATGCTCGATCTAAGTTGTAAGACTCCAGAAAGCAGGGACCACGTTGTATTTGTTGCTGTATCCCCAGGGCCCCACTCACTGTCTGTATACAGTAGGCGCTCAATAAGTGAGTCTGCATGAACCAAGGAAAGAAACTATCTGAGGGCCCACTAAGTGTCAGATACCAAGCAACATGATTTACATGCTATTTCACCCAATCCTCGAATCACCATTTGGATGAGCATCAACTACCTTTTCCAGATGAGAAAACACAGATTTTTTGGAATCAATAAATGGACTTAAACTCAGATCTTAGTGACAACAAAGACGATGATTCTTCCAAATATTCACTGCTATTTTAAAATGTTCTGATTTCACAGGGTATTGCATCCTGCAAGGTACCCCTAACTCCAAAAGCATTTGAGGCACTGTACAATTTGGAATGTTAAATAATTAGAAGTCATGGTGGTTCATCAAAATGCAAGGGCACCTGGACCAAGGAATGATGGAGAGAGTGTTTCGGCGGTTCTGGTTTAGGTGATGAATGAGTGGCTAACCCAGCAGTGCCCAAGGTGGCAGAGAGATTTCACACACACTTGCACTTTGAATAAGGATCCTAGCACAATACTGGATGTCCCCTCCACATGAATTATGGCTCAGGCGAGAAACACAACAAAGCAATTTGCCTCTGTAACTAATTCCTCTTGTCTGTAGCACTGAAGGAGCAATACTTTAGCTGCCAGTGAGTTGGATAATTGGAAATAAGGGCAACTCTCTAAGCAAGCTGAGGAAGGCTGGTTTTTATCAACCTTGGAGCTATTTTTTATAATCAGTGTCTATGTGCAAAAAATAAAATAAATAAATACAGAAGAGAAAATAAGCAAGCTTTCCTCATATACCAGCATAGGAAAAATCCCCTTTTTAAAAATACTACCTTGAAACTTTATTAAATAATAGTGAAACTTGACTTTGGGGCTTGAAAAAAGAATCTTGGAGGCAGGTTATTGAACTAACATTTCTACAGAGTGAGCAAAATTTTGCCAGAACCAATGTTTTTTCCAATATAGACAGGCAACAAGGACAGGACTTTCCTGTGAGGATGTTTGTCTTCTGATTGCTAAGCAAGACTCAAGCTCTTCTTTGCTTTTGCAGTAAACTCTTGCTAACTAGAAATACTGGCAGACTTGTGCATCTAGAGATTCAAAAGATCATGTACACACACACACACACACACACACACACACACACACACACACACATCTTTGCTGAACTCAGTCTCCCTTCTCCACATGTTATCCTGTACTTACACCATTTCAATCAACTCATACTCTTAACCAAGAAAACATCCAAACTATGGTTCATAAAGTATGACAGAAACCTAAAATAAGACTCTGCATTTATACTCAAGGCAATTTTCTCATTCCCTATCTCACCAACTCATTTCTGATTTCTGTGGCAAAAGATTTTTAAGTCTGAGAGCTACTAGAAAATTTACAGCCTGGAGTCTTCCCTTGGGCAAATAAAAAAAAAACCAGTCCTTTTTCCTATTAGATATTTTATAAGTAGCACAATAATTCCGGAATAACATTTGGTGCTGAATATAATATGGTGAGAAAGATGGAGAATATTCCATTCACCAAATATTTTTTAGGTGAACACTGCATTTTTTCTGGAGAAAAATGAAACTGTTGAGGGTGAAGGGTTATACTCCAAAAGCAAGTTTAAGACACAAAGAAGATCAGGAAATTACTCTGCATAAAAAAAGAATGAAAAATTTGCAAAATACCAGCATCATTTTTCACAGAACTAGAAAAAATAATCCTAAAGTTTACATGGAACCAAAAGAGAACCCAAATGGACATTGCAATCCTAAATAAAAAGAACAAGTATGAAGTCACACTGCCTGACTTCAAATTATAATATAAGGTTATAGGAACTAAAACAGTGTAGTACTGCTACAAAAATAGATCAATGGAACACAATAGAGAACCCAGAAATAAAGTTGCATACCTACAACCAACTCATCTTCAACAAAGCCATCAAAAAAATGAGGAAAGGATATAATATTCAATAAATGGTGCTAGGAAAACACAGAAGAATAAAACTGGATCCTTACCTCTTACTACATATAAAAATTTAACTTAAGATGAATTAAAAACTTAAATGTAAGACCTGAAACCATAAAGAATCTAGAAGAAAACCTAGGAAAAACTCTTCTGTACATTGGCTTAGGCAAAATGATTTATGACAAAGACCCCAAAAGCAACTGCAACAAAACAAAAAAATAGATGAATGGGACTTAATTAAACTAAAAAATATTCTGCACAGCAAAAGAAATTATAAGCAAAGAGAACAGACTATGGAATGGGAGAAAATATTTTGCAAATTATGCCTCAGACAAAGGACTACAATCCAGAATCTACAAGGAACTCAAACAATTCAACATTAAAAAACTGCATCAAAAAGTGGGCAAAGGACACATACAGACACTTCTCTAAAGAAGACACACAAAGGCCAACAAACATATGAAAAATGTGCTCGATATCACTAACCATCAGAGAAATACAAATTAAAACCACAATGAGATATCATCTTATACTCATCAGAATGGGTATCATAAAAAGCCAAAGAACAACAGATGCTGACGTGGGTGCAGAGAAAAGGGACCACTCTACATTGTTGGAAGGAATATAAGTTAGTTCAACCCCTGTGGAACAATATGGAGATTTCTCAAATAACTAAAAACAGAACTACCATTCGACCCAGTAACCCCACTACTTGGTATCTACCCAAAGGAAAAAAAAAACATGACATAAAAAGATGCCTGCACTCATTTGTTCATTACAGCACTATTCACAATCGCAAAATTATGGAACCAACCTAAATGCCCAACATTTGGTCAGATAAAGAAAAAAATGGTACATGTCACAATGGAATACTATGTAGCCATGAAAAAGGATAAAACCATATCCTTTGCAGCAACATGAATGGAGCTGAAAAACATCATCTTAAGTGAACTCACTTCAAAACAGAAAAACAAACACTACATGTTCTCACATATATGTGGCAGCTAAATAAACATAAAGATGGAAATAATAGACATTGGAGACACTAAAAAGGGGGAAAAGGGGGTACAAGGGTTCAGAAGCTAACTTTTATGTATAGTATTCAATATTTGAGAAACGGGGCCACCTGAAACCCAGCCCCCACCAGTACACAATATGCCCATGTAACCAGCGTGCACTTGTACCCCTTGAATCTAAAATTTTAAAATTAAATTTAAAAAAAGAAAAAGAGCTGGGCTCGGTGGCTCAGCCTGTAATCCCGCGCCTTTGGGAGGCTGAGGTGAGGGGATTGCCTGAGCCCCTCGTTTCGAGACGCGCCTGGGCAGCGACACCTCATCTCTACAATAAATCAAAACATCAGCCAGTCGTGATTTTTTGTGCCTATAATTCCGGCTACTTGGAAGGCTGAGGCGGAAGGATCGCCGGAGCCCAGCGGGTCGAGGCTGCGGTGGCCGGGAGCGGCCACTGCCCTCCAGTCTGGGCGACAGAGTGAGACTCCAACTCAAAAAAAAAAGAAAAAGAAATTTGTTCTTCCTGGGGGAAACCCTGAAGAGGGAGAGAGAAGAGAAGTTGAATCTTCTTGGTAGAAAGAAAAGAGGAAACAAAAGGAAAACTGTCTGGTGACAGATAAACATGCAGTGGGTTTGAGGCAGAGAAATATCTATTGGCAAATTTTCAACATCAATTGCCACTTATTCTCAATATAATATTAATATTATAACATAATCCCTTGCCCAGGAATCTCCAGTGGCTTCCTGCTGCAGCTAGGATACAACACTATAGCCTCAGCCTGCTCTCCCAGACTCATCCACTCCAGGCTGACTCCAACCATAACCTAACTCTTCAGCAAATATCCCAGGGAGAAGGAAACTGCAGGTGGGCAGCATCGAGGTAGGGGTTCCAGCCCTGGGGCAGATCCCCCTAACTTGTGCAACCCTCTTGGTACCTCATCTTTCTCTAGTGTTAAATGAAAAGGTTATGCCAAGGGACCTCTAAAGCCCCTTTCTTCTCCACACTTTAGGATCTTGAGTGACATCTCACGAACCCTCTACTTCCACCAGGCTCTGCTCTTATCTCTCATTCCTTTGTTATCACTCCATCCACACTTTTGCTCATTTGACTGACTTTTCTCTTGCTTGCCTTTTCCCTCTGTGAGACTTGCCCATCCTTTGAGTCCAAGCAGGAGTTTCACCAACTCAAAATCCCAAGCACCACAGAGCACAGGCTGGGCCTTCTGAGAACTCCTGTGGCCCTCACCATCTGTCCGGTCAGTTCTTTCCCTGCCCACTGCCTTTCACATGGGAATGTCCTGCCCCTCATCCAGATCATAAACCCTCTGAAGCCATTTTATTTTTATTATTATTACTATTTTGGTATCACCATCAAACTCTTGGACAGTTCCAAGCACCAAATAATTACTGCATAAACAAATGAACACGTGAACAAAGTAAATTAGCTGGCCTCTCTCTACCGTGCTCAACAGTTTTTGGCTCAGAACCATAAGCTCCCTTTAACAGAGACCAAAAGTTTTCCAGAACTCCACCTGCTGGAGAAAAACTTTGTTGCTTTTTCACTGAACCATTTTATCCCAGATCTGGGGCAGCAAGAAGACTTGTACCAGCATAGGGCAAACATCTATATCTGTACAGGAAAAGGGAAGGAGCCAAGATAGTTTCCAAGCTATCAAATAGGCAGCACCATCACAGGTAGATCCTTGCTTCCTATCATAGCTGGAACCTGACACCTTGTCTATCTGGAGGGTCATGGTACACGTTGGGTGGAAGTGTCCCCTTGTTTTGAAAAGCCATGTCCTGCCACTAGAATACAAGCCCCGTGGGAACAGCTTGGTCTATCTTCCTCATGCACCAGTGTGTCCCCAGCACCAGCACAAGTTCCTGGCACAGATGGGCACTGTGTGTGTGAGGTGTAGGATGAATAAATTAATAAACAAACGTGAGGATGCTGATAACCCTGGAGGATGTGCACAGCCTCCCACTGACAGCTGAAGCCCTCATCACATGGTGGTTTCCACAAGGCCTCTCCTGGGAGCAGGGCAGAGGACAAGAAGAGTACATCCCTGAAGGAGGTTCATTTCATCATTAGCAGAATGCCACTGATGACTCCTTCCTCACAGGAGTAGGACAATGTAGGCCACTGCCCCTGCATGTCCCATGCCAAGTTGCAGCGGTGTTGGCTCTGGGCCTCTGACATTCAGTATAGTCAAAAAGATGCCAAGTGACCTTGCAGCTCCCCCGCAACTCAAGCAGGGTCTCAGGAGACCCCATGAATGTGGATGGGCCATTACCTCCCTCAGATATGGAAAGGTGTCTTCCAGGACCGCTCCAGCCCTTTCTCCTAGAGAAACACATGGCCTCTGAGTTGTAAGAAGGATATGCCCTGGCAGACACTGTTTCTGAATGGACAGGGCAGTGGTGGGGATTGTTCACATCAGACACTCACTCATACCTGTCCTTCCCCTGCCCTGATACACAATACCTATGAGATAGCAGACTAGAGTGAATGTGAAAAGTGTGGCCTTATTTCGGGCCCAAACTAACCAGCTCCCATGCAATCAAACCTGGGACTGGGCCTCAGCTGTAAGCCTGTGACCCAGGGCACAGAAGGTACAGGTATCCCTGAAGGATCTGGGAGAATCCAGGAAGTGGAACACCGTGGTTACCAGCATGAACACAGGAACCAGACTGCCTGGGTTTGAAACTACCACTAAATGTGTGACTATAGACAAGTGAGCTAGCCTCCCTGTATCAATTTCTTTTTCTGAAACCCTTGACTTTCTGGATGTCAGGCCAGGACATGCATACTCAAAGTGAAGGATAAGTTAACTGCAATTAGCCAGTGGCACTGGGCACTACAAAGGTTGTCATGAGCATCAAATAAAATAATACTTAGCATGCTTGTCACAGTTATCTATCACTGTACAACAAACTAGTCCAAAAATTAGTGACTTAATAAATACAGCAGTCATTTATTTGCTCGTGATTTTGCAATCCAGGCTGAGCTCAGCAGGGGTGGCTTGTCTTTGCTCTGTGTGGTGTCAGCTGATAGGGCTCTATTGGACCAGAGAACCAAAGATGGTTTCACCCATATGTCTGGAACCTGAGCTGGAAAAGACTGGAATGGCTTGGGACTGCTGGGCTTCTCCTTTTTTCTTTATAGTTTCTCATCCTCCTGAATAATCCTTCACATCAGTTTCCAAGAAAGCAAACACAGAAGCCACCCACTCCCTTAAAGAGTAGGCTGGAAACAGGCACAGTATCAAGTCCACTGCATTTTACTGGTGAAAGCAAGTCACATGGCTAATCGTATTCAAGGAGAGGGGAAATAGATTCCATCCCTCGATGGAAGGAGCAGTTTATGCATCTAAGGAGAGCTGGAATTGTTAGACACTGCATTTGCTGACAATCCAGCACAGCACTATGCACTTGCTTACCTGAGGAAAACTTCAAGTCTAAGCACTTAGATGACGCAGAAGAGTAATAATGCTCTTGACCAGAACTACCTCAACTCTAAACATAAAACACCAAGCTACAGCAAGGTGAAGTGCAAATCCCATGACAATTGCTTACCAGCTATGTCATGTTGAACAAGCCACCTTATACTCAAATACTGCATTGTCCCTGGTCTAATGTTGGGGGAAACTTCAGCCCAGTGGACAACACAGTAGATGCCTTGTCATTTGTAGATACTCAGTTGACATTTACAGCATGAATAAATTCGAACATGATTTTTGCTGAGTGGATGAACAATGACTTAAATAAGTGAATGAGTGGAATACAACAACTGGTTCCTTTTCAGGGCTGATAAATTCTAACTCCAGAGGAACAATTTACACCAAGGACTCCAGGAGCTAATGCTGAACACCTTGAGTCCCAAGACCCCTTTACTAGCTATATGACCTTGGACAAAGTAAATCTCTTGTAGAAAGAGTAGATGTTCAATAAATACTTGTGCAATTCATGTGTGTTAAACAATTGAAGGAATGAATCAGTGAATGAATTTTAAAAATCACACACACACACACACACACACACAAACACATCATCATCATCATCATCATCATCAATAACTCAAAAAACAACAGATGCTGGAGAGGATGTGACAAAAAGGAAGCACTTCTACACTGTTGGGAGTGTAAACTAGTATAACTCTGTGGAAAACAGTGTGGTGATTCCTAAAAGATCTAAAAATCGACTTTCCATATGACCCTGCAATCCCCCTACTGGGAATATACCCGGAAGAACTCAAATCACTCTATAAAAAAGATACCTGCACACATATGTTTATTCCTGCATTGTTTACAGTAGCAAGAACATGGAACCAACCATGCTGCCCATCAAAAGAGGACTGGATAAAAAAAAAAGAATGTGGTACATATACACAATGGAATATTATGCAACCATAAAGAAGAAAAAAATCATGAACTTCACAGCAACTTGGATGACCTTAGAGCCTATAATACTTAGTGATCTTTCACAGAAACAAAGAACTGAGTATCCCATGTTCTCACTCACAAGTGGACCTTGAACAATTATCATAACACTATAAGGATTGACAAGAATTGTGCGTGTGTGTGTGTGTGTGTGTGTGTGTGCGTGTGCGCGCGCGCGCGCGCGCACAAACAGGAGAGGAAGAGAGAGAGAGAGAGAGAGAGAGATGGATCCTTATAAAAATAAAGGCAGGAAACTGCTAGTAGGGGGGCGAGGAAGCGGGATTGGCAGTAGTGGGAATCTGCCCGGGGGGGCACACCTCATCAACAAGGGTACCTGCATAATGAACATTTATATACCTAATCCTGAATTGTACCCCACATCTTTAAAAAAATAATAATAAATAAATAAAAATCATCATACTAATACACACACACACACATACACAATGCATGAACTTGCCCTATAATGGTTTCTCCTTTTTCTCCTCATTTGGTGGAAAGTTTCCCTACTCCCCTCCTACTGCTTGTTTTTTTAATAAAGCAGACATTTTCAGCTTCACTGGAGAAGTGTAGTTTTTACTTTTAGGCAGGTATAGAGCACACCCTAACTTATGCTTCATTTTTGAATATGCATGTCCTTCCCCAGTGTCCAAAAAAGTTGAAGGTCTGAGTTCTGTCTGGGGCTTTCTAGACTTCCTTGGCTGCAGTTAGGCTGAGCATCTGTTCTGCTACTACCCAGCTAAGCAGCCCTTCCCCTTGAGCTGCCTCATTCTGCCACAGAGACAGCAACAAAAACACCAGATAAGCATGTCTCCTAACATTTAACTAAGCAATTAGTTCCCTGAGTGGTGTTCTGTATCCTTGGGACAACACTCATCTGATAATATTACATCTATTACTACAACTACTACTACTAGAACTTCTATTACTGATAATAATATTAAATCTCAGTAATCATTATTTTTATGGTTACAATGTGTCAAAAGTTAATATTTGTTATCTTCTTTCATCCTCTCAATAACTTCACAAAAGAGGCAAAATTATAATCCCAAAATTACAGATGAGGTTCTGAAGCCCAGAGAGGTCAGATGATTTGCCCAAGTTGCATAGTTTGTAAGTGGTCAAGCTGAGATTTTAGCCCATGTAGTACCAAATCTAGTACTCCTTGAGGGCTGGGAAAAGGTCCTACCCCTCTCTGAGGCCTCCATGTTCAGCACAAGCCCTGTCCCCTGGTGCTGAGAAAGTATCAAATGGAAGATGTGAACTGGTCACAAAGCTGTGTGACCTAACACGTGAGACCATTCATCCGATGGCATGACCACATGACAGCACATCCAATTCATCTGTCAGTTCTCATTGCTCTGGTGGAAAAGGCCTTTTAAATCCTGGCCCAGGGACATAATTACCCTTAAGCTTGAGGAGATATTCAATTTGTTACTCCTGACCATCACAGAAATCAGGTTGATGTGGGTTAAAATTCAAAAAGACAGATCCCCCAAAACTGCCTTTATTTTTATAAGGATCTCTCTCTCTCTCTCTCTCTCTCTCTCTCTCTCTCTCTCTCTCTCTCTCTCTCTCTCTCTCTCTCTCTCCCCCTCCCTCCCTCCCTCTCCCTCTCCTGTTTGCGTGCATGCATACACACACACACACTTTCTTGTCCCCTCTTGTCTTTTAGCATATATATACCAAATATTTAAGCTTGTCACGCTGGGGTAAATGATCACTGCTATAATTTATACCTTCTAGGCCGCTCTCACGGAAGGGAGGCCTCCACAGCTTGCCTTATCCCCCTCCTTAACCAGCTGTCTATTCACATGCACAATCTAAACAAAGCTGGGAGAACCTGAGGTCACCCACCAACCTTCTCCTCAATGAACCTCAACTACCCAGGAGACAGCAACATGTGGGTGGATCTGCAGGAGACACTCTAGGGTGGGTACCTGAACACATCAAGTCCCGCCATTTGCCACGTTGTATGCTAGTGGCATCCACATGCACTATCTCATTCAAGCCCACAAAGGTCAGAGTATCATGAATCCTTTGTTTGCAAGTGTGAAGGCTGAGGCCAGGGGATCCCACACCCCAACAAGCTGGTGTCTGAACTCCAATGAACTTGCCCCTCACCTTGGAGAATGTCATTTTTGAGAATGCGGAAATAAAGAAAGAACTAGGCCAAAGTAATTAAGAACACAAACAAGTTAATTACCTTGGGAAATAAATCTTACTTCTGGCACAACTACTTTATATTTCATATAGAGAAAGGAGGAATTGTTTCAATATGGGAAATCTTCCAGGAAGACTCCAAGTAGATCCTGTGAACCATGCAGGGAGCTGGTTAAAATACGTTTCTGTGTCTCACTCCAGATTAATGGAACCACAATTATTGGGGGGGTCCTGGAAATCTGCATTGTTAACAAGTCTTTTCCACCCTCCAGGGATCCTGATGTACCCTCAAGTTTGAGAACCTCTGTCCTAAAATCAAAAGATGAGGTTCTCTGTTTTGGAAAGACCCTGGGATGAAGTCGGAGGAGGAACTACCGCATACCTGGCTCCACAGATGTTCTCCCAGGTGCTGTAAAAATTCCTGGAAGAAAGGCCCAGAGAACTTTTCTCCCAACATATCTGACTTCCCACTGCAGGACAATCCTGATCTGACCTTTTCTCGATGCCAGAACCATTGAATGATCACATGTACCTGCCACTTTCAGGCATGTGTAGCTGAAGGTCAGACTTTCTAGAAAATTAACTTATTTTGCTTTAAATTAAAAGGATCTCATAAACAGAGTTATCTAGAGCTAACTCCCCTCTATTCAGTTTGCTTGCTATGCTGGGGCTCTGAGAAAAAGAAAGCATCAACATACAGACTATTATTTTGAGTTTTAGGCATCTACGGTCTTGTCCCCTCCACCAGAGAAGTTTCTCAGTGAGTCTGTGAATGTTAGCACAGAACAGCAAAACAATAGAGAGAAAACTCTTACTGGGGTGCACAGCTGAAATTCTAGAAAACCATGGGACAACAACCTAAAAAGTCATTTTCAACTCAAAACCTCAGAACTCTTCTTACCACCAATCTGCCTGTCGTCTAAATTCTTCTAATCCTTGCCATCCCAACTGGCCAGCCGCTCACCTGATCGCAAACCTGCAGAAAGCACATTGACCCAAAGTGTTCCTCTTTTTTCCTTCTTTTGTCAAAGGGGTATAAAGGCATAGTTTTTAAAATGTTCCCCAAGTTGAAAAATGTGATCCATAAACTTAGTACCCAGGGAAATGAAATTTGCCTGAGTGTAGAGTTAGCCATTTTTTTATAATTTGTAGGAAGGGTGAAAAAAAGTATTGAATTTCATACAATTTTTATCATATCATAAAGTGAAATGTCACTTTCCATTTATAGGAGAAATTCTGACAGCTTCTCGGCTCTCTGGAAGAAGGCAGAAGTCAAGGAGCCAAGAACAGAGCTGGGCATTCCCCGCATCACCTGCTCCCTGAGACGTTCCCAGGTGACTGGGAAAATGTTATACATCCCCTCCACCTCTTCCCCCACCCCCACCCAGTGCCCAAGCAGGTTGCCACACAGTATAAAAGAATGTAAGCCCTTCGCTTTCTTTTCAAATTCATGTCTTCCAGGTTGTCAATAGATCTGTGATGATGATGTTTGGATCTTTTTTCAGTTGTGTGTTGATCTTTTAGGTATGTGAATGCAACCATGGCCAAATTTCTGTTCCCCATCTCTCAGCTGGGTCAGGACTCCTGTGGCTTCACAAATTGAGCTCATTTAACTCTTTGCCAGGTGCCAGGACCTCCATTCAGGAAGAAAGACCTGCTCTCTCAGCCCTGGAAGTGATGCTCTGTTGGCATAGGCTGCAAGCTTTGAGAAACAAACTCATGCTGCACGTTCATGCTGGTTTCTATGGCAATGGTCATCAAGGCTTGTGCCAAGGTCATCAGACATAGTGAGTTCCTACAGGGCCTAAAGACAACTCCTTGCCTGGTGATTCTGAGAGCTATTTTTTCTCTTAAACCTGACATGCCTCCTGCTAGTGACTGGTCACTTTGTATAGCATGCTTTCACTCCCCAAATATACCCCACAAATTCAAGTTTCTACCCTGCTTCCAACCAAAACTGAATCACAACATAGCAACTTGCAAAGACAGCATGCTTTATCTAATTCATGACCTTCTTGTAATGGAAGGTCATTTCTACCTGTTACGGTGATTAACACCTTATTAAGTACTTAGGATGTGCTAAGCACAGTCATAGGCATTCAACATTCACAATTTCACTCTTCAAAACAGTCCCATGAAATCAGTGTCACAATCTCCAATTTATAGATGATAAAATTGAGGACCAAAGAAGCTACATAGCATGCCAGATGTTCCACCGTGATACGTGGTGGATCTAAGGTTGGAGCTCAGCCTTCCTGATTTCACCAAAGCCATTCTGTCTTGCTGCCATAACCTGCTGACCACCTTGGACCACAGAGTATCTTTATCTTTTCAAAAGTCTTATGTTGTTTCAAAGCTTCTATTCTTGCTATAAACTATAATATCTCCTTTAAACATTTTTACTGAATTTTGTTTTAGTCCTTTTTCTGCTACCCCTTTCTGAGCCATCTTAACTTTTCCAACTTTCTCAGCAGAGCCTTAAGTGGGAAATACGATCTTAATAAGAGCAATGACAGTTTTCGGGTTTATATTTTTCAAAGCCACAACATTCCAAGATCACGGTCTTTGGGATGCCTAATGAAGGCTTCATCAGATTACATTTATCCTGGCAAACTTCTGAAGGAAACAATGGTAAGAAAGGTAGAAAATTCTTTCTAAAGGAGCAAAACAACAGAGATAAATTGTCTGGAATAAACGATCTGATGTATCAAGATGTAGTGGAAATAATAGGACTCTATCTTATACTCCAATGTCATGGATAAAGAATGCTCACTGAATATCATAATTCAATGCTAATCTATCATGTGTGATGAAGGTTGACATTATTACCCACTTGCAAAATTTTCCCAAGTGCCTGCATCTCAAGCCAATGATCACAGCAAATAGGCTGCCTCCTTAAGTAAATTTCACATCTGCAAACTCGATTATTGTATCTTTCAGACATTAATGTGCAGAAAAGCTGAGTGATATTGCAGCCATCTCTCAGTACAGAGGTTAGGGTGACAGGGCTAGAGCTAGTTTCAAGGTTTTCTCAATCTTCAAATGCCTTTATCAAGTTTACCCCTCTCTAGACGGGGGGTTTATTTATTGGCCCATCCTTTTTTATTGGAATTTGGGTTTTGCTTTTGCTTTTGTTTACAGCTTGGCTCCTATTTACTGGGCCTCAGTAAAATCTTTCTAGATTTAGGTTGATCCAAACCCCCCAGAGAAACAACACATTACTAAACACAAAAGCAGGAACATAGACATTATGTGGTGGCTTGGGACACTCAAGTGCTTGCTACAAGGGCCAGCTTTTCAATGCACAACAAACAGGGAATGACATCAAATTAGCAGCAATTTGACCCTTAGAGTCATTATCTTGTCAGAGACAAAGTTATTAAACAGAAAATAAAACTCAGAATCCTTATTCTGCATTCAAGGCAAAGAGCACTCTGGTCCCATCCTATCTTCCCAACTCTACTTCCCACTCCATGGAAAAGTGCTTTGCTTAGATCTAATGGCACCTCATATTTTTTGAATCTTTGCAGTGTTCTGGACATTATATGCAAAGGCTTGTACATGAGTTATCTTGAATTGCATGTAGTTATAAATAAGAAAATTAAGACAAATAAGTTTGCCCAGCATCATACAACTTGCTAGTGGTAGAGTCAGGTTTTGAACCAAGGAAAGTCTGACCCCGAGGCTGAGCTCCTTACAAGGACATTTTTTTGCCTCTCAAGCACCCAGGACATACTAACCTTTCCCCTCCTGTTGCCCAAAGTTTCTTGATCTTCAAAACCCAGCTCAAACCCCACAGATTCATGACACCTTCTCCGATCACACAAGGCCACAGTAAATTCTCTCTGTCTCTTTTTTTTCCTCCTCAGGCAGGGTCTATGTTGCCCAGACTGGAGTGCTATGGCATAATCATGGCTACCACAGCCTCGATCTGCAGGGTTCAGGAGATCCCAGTAGCTGGGATTACAGGTGCACACCACCACACCTGGCTAAATTTTGATTTGTTGTAGAGATAAGGTCTTGCCATGTTGCCCAGGCTGGTCTCCAACTCCTAGGCTCAGGCAATCCTCTCGCTTCAGCCTCCCAAAGTGCTGGGATTACAGGCATGAGCCAAGGCACACTGTGAATTATTTTTGGATCTCATTGACTATTTGCTGTCACCACACTGATTCTGGCAATTGCCCTCTGCTGCCCTCTGCTATGTGACTGTGGAGTAGAGTGGACAGAATTGCTTTGGACTCACATGGCCTTGGATTCTGATTCCTTCTTGGGCACTTTCTAACTATGTGACTCTCCATTCGTTTACCCATCAAATGTTCATTAAGCACCTACTATGTGATAAAATGGGATGTCAATGGTAAGCCTATCCTAGACTAGCTCCTTGCCTCCTTAGAACTCACATGGATCTTGGGCAAGTGACCTCATCCCTTTGGGTTTCGATCTTCTCTTCTGTAGAATGGGAATAATATTAAGGATGTCATACACTTAGCTAATAACAACCAAAAAGTATAAAAGCACCCTTAAGGGTGCTTGGCACATAATAGGTGCTCAACAAATAAGTTTATTTTGATAATTAATTTTATAGCTATTAAGTTATAATTTTATTAGATTCAGTTTTATTTCCCTAGCTAGATTACAAATACACCTGTATTAAGGAATCACTACTCAAAGCACTTCGAATCAAGTCACACATATGCATCACTGAAGAAAGAGCACCTAACCAGTATCTGGAGCCAAGGCTCCACCAGGAACTTGATGCATGAAGGAGTCATTTCTCTCTTCTTTTCTCTTCCCTCCCTTTCCATTTCATTTTCTTTCTCTTCCCCTTTCTCGCTCTGCTTCTCCCTCTACTCTCCCTCTCCCTTATCCCTCTTCCTCCTCCTCTCCCTCTCCCTCTTCTTCTCCCTCTCCCTCTCCCTCCCTCTATCTCTCATCTCCAAATGGCAGAATCAGGATCTGGTGATTTCCAGTAACCAGAGGTGACTGTAGCCCATTGGATGTTCTCACAGCCAGACTGGAGCAGCTCCTCCTTATGGGCAAGGCTGGCCCAGAACCCAAAGTCTTGGGACTGATCCAACCTCTTTGACATTTTCTACTAGCTTCTGCTGGGATCTGAGAACTCCCCAAGCTGTCTTTTGGTTGGTGTGGGTCAAAGGGAGATGGCTCTCAAAGCCCCAAACAACAATCAATTCTAATGCCCCCATAAATTCCATCCTCCTCACAGTCATCCTTTCATGTTATTGAAATTCCTTTGAGCCACAGGTAAATAGCTGAGGGTGTAAGAGCATAGCTGTCCAGGACCCTGGCTCAGACTCCACTCTACTTGAGACTCCTGGGCTGGTCAGTTCACAGTACAAGTGACTGGTCCCTAAAGAGATGGGAAGAAGGAAACCAGATTCATTTCAAATTCATTCCCACTGCCAGCTAACATACTCTAATGGTACTAACTCATCTTTATTTGCAAAATCATAATGAAGAAAAGTGAAATTTTTTATCACATGTGTAGATTCATAATGCCACCATCACCACAATCAGCTGTTCGTTTCCGTAAAGAAACTAAATTGTGATGTCCCTAATAGCCACACCCTTTTCCAACACTGACCATCACTGATCTATCCTCCATCATTATAATTGTGTCACTTCAAGACAGTCATATAAATGAAATCCTACAGTATGGAAACTTTGGGCTTTTGTCACCCAGCATAATGTACTTGTGATCCCTCCAAGTTGTGTGTGTCAACAGATCATAATTCATTCCCTTTTATTGCCAAGTAATATTTCATCATATATATATACCATGGTTTGTTTTCCATTCACCTGCTGAAAGACTTTTCAGTTGTGTACATTTTTTTTGGCTGTTACAAATAAAGTTCCTATCCATATTTTTATTGAGAAAAAATGAGTAAGTAAATTAAAATGCCTTTATGAAAAATAAATTAAATTAAACAGGGATGCAGAATTGATCCAGGAACTCACTTATTCAGTCTCCCCACTATCTGGTGGATAAGGCCTCAGTTCTTTCACACACAGGCACTGCCTCTCCTCATCTGGTCTCCACCTCCCTTTCCAGGAGTGTTTTTTGCCAACCCCCATTTGCTAACACTCTGCACTCCACCCATTGCAAACCTTTTGCCACCTCCCAAATACGCTGTGCTGATTCTCTCCTGTGTGGTTTTATAGTAATCTCCCTCTTCTTCCTCTTCAGCTTGCCTAACTGGTAAATTCCTTCTCCATTCAAGCTAACCTCACAAATGAAGCCCTACCACATTTACCCAGGGGGAAATGATGACTCCCTTCTTTGTCTCACACAGTTCTTGTCCTATCCCTCCATAATGACTCCTACCAAACTGCAGGATATTTATGTGAGGGGGAAAAAAGGATGCCCCCAAATACAAGGGATGTCTAACATGTACCTAACATAGCATTAGATGATTTACGTAGATTCACTATGTTGTTTGCATATTACTTTTTCTGATAAATTATAAGAACATTGAAAGCATGAATCGCTGTTGTTTTTTTTTATTACAGGATCCCTGATGCCTGGCACTTTGTAGGTACCCAAGGATTGTTTACAAATTTAAATTCAACTCACAAATGACGGACAAATGACTGAATGACTAATGACTACTATAAAAGTGCCCAAGTGGTTAAGATTTCACATAGTAAGACCAGCAACAGACAGGTTTCTATGGCTTCATCATTAAACTAAGCCCAGAAGGATTACTTTAAGGTCAGCTTTCAGGTCTGGAAATAAAAGAAAGAAGAAGGAAGTCGAGGAGGTGGAGGAGGAAGAGGAGGGAAAGGAGGAAGAGGAAAACCTCTCACTGAAGCAAACACACATCAGCTGCAAAAGCTAGGGGGTGGGGGCAGAGGATAAGAAAGGAGATATAAAGATTATAGTGATATCCTGGAGTATTCCATCCAAGCAACCTTTTTGCTCTGTTAGCTAGACGGGCAGAGGTATAATTTATATGCCCAGACTTCATCACCCTGAATTTTTTTAAAGGTGATAAGTTGTTTTAATCAACCTGGCTTATTCTTTGTTTTTCCTCATGTCTGATACAGTTGTAAGCTAGAAGGCAGTTTCGTTCAGTTCCTCTTTCTATTTGGTTGATATATTATGCTCTCTTTCAAGTTTTTCTCTTGAGAGCATCCCTCTTTTATTACTTTTCATCTCAGTTCTTATAATGAAAGTTTTGCAAAGCACGACTACTGTTTTCATTCCTAGTCTAAATGGGAGATGGCACAAAATGGAATAAGAGGATAGGTGAAATAATTTTTGAGCAAAACAATGTGTTCTTCCAGGATCAGCATCATGCAAAATATAGAAGCTGGGGGGGAGGGTCTTTACAATGACAACAAAAGCCTCCACCAATGGTGAGAAGGTCCTAAACAGAAACAAAATGAAACCAGAAGGCAACTTGCCCTTCTTCACTTAGATGATCTATCTTCTTCTCCTGCTTTATGGATACTGTCTGTTTTTATAAAGACTGCATTCAAATCTATGTTTGGCACTGTGCTAGCTACACCATCAGCACACAATAAAGTTTTAATCATGATCAATGGTAATAATAATCATGCAGAGTGAGATTCAATCAATTTCCCACAACTTTATTTACCAGCTTCTTTGCACCTTCCCTGAAGTTACTAAAAAGAAAAAGACTTCATTTGCACATGCATCTGACTTGTGCCTCAACCGTCCCACTTTCTTTATATGCTGGATGAATTTCCTAGGATGCAAGATGCCAGGCGAAAGTGTGGCTATCCTCAAGCTTTATTCACAAACTCTTTGCTAACTCTGCTGTGTGTCCTAGAGCGCTGCCTCCTTGTTTGCAAAAGAGTCTCAAGAAGGGTGGTTGCAAGAATACAAACAGAGACCAACTGTAGAAGCCAAAACTCAAATGTAGAAGTCAAATATTGGACACATGGAATGCCCGATTCAGTGGTGAGGTGGTACCATGTTCAAGCTTTGGAACAGAAACCAGAAAGCACAATGTAACACCAGAAAGGTCCAGAGGGAAAAAAAACATATGGGTTGGTATTTTCTGTGATTTCCTGATTTTTTTTGGTCTTAGAATGAAGGTGCACTGCTGTCCAGGGCTCATGAGCAATGACAGAGCTGGAAGTGGTCAATGATTGGGATATGATTATCCTTAAGACAATTGTCCATGGCCCATGCCTGTCCTTGAGAGAGAATGGGAAGGTATCACAGTAGGATGACAGCAAAAAGAAAACCAGAGCAGTATCACAATATCAAGAACCTAAACAGACTTACTAGGGATGTTTTCTATATGATGTTCAAAACTCTTTTTCTGCCCAAACAGAAAAAGAGTTTTGAACATCATATAGAAAGCATCCCTAGTAAGTCTGTTTAGGTCTGTAGTAATGGACACTCAATAAAATGTTCTCACATATTTATATGGCCTGTAAGTTCTAGTAATAATAAATACAATTATTACTTGCTCAAATAAAACTTGTTCTGTCTTAGGAATGGAAAATCCAACTCAAGCTACTTTAAATAAATCAGCAATTATTATTTATTGCAATTATTTATTACTCATGTGAAGGGCTTTAGACCAAAAATTTCAGGCCCAGCTTAGATACAGATTCTCAAAGGAAATCATCAGAAACCTGTCTTTCTTCAACTGCTCTCTCAATTCAGTTTCTCTGAGAGGAAGCAAGGATAGCCATTGAAAGTACAAGGTCTAGAAGCAAATAACTAAGGAGACTCAAGAAAAAGAGACAGTTTTTTATTCCATTACTTTCAGCAAAAATTCTGAGATGGAGCCTCCTTGGTCTGGCTTAGATTATATACCAATCTCTGAACCAATCACTGTAGTGATATGGAATGTCCTTACTGGATGACACTATCATATATTAAAAGAAGAAAGAAGGAATATAACTAGGTCAGAACAAGAAAGAGTGGAGGGACAGGCAAAACTACAAATATATCTCGTTGGTAATTCTTGGAGAAACTGAAAACTGGATTCCAGGACTGCTCCTGAAGTGAGAAATTATTGCTTAGATGCATTCACAGAAACAGGAAGCAGGCAGGAAGCCAATAGGAAGAAGCAAATCCATCCCTCCTCTAACCCTCCAGTCTGCCTGTAGGGCCTTTTGCTATTGAAGCCATACAGAGAGCTGCTGGCAAAGCTAAAACTGGTTTTGCTGAGTCCCACTTTCTATCACAAAACCAAGTAAAGAAGGGTGGGTTTGGAGCTGAGGAACAAAAGCTTATTGGCTGGCATAGTATGTTTATTTTATATTCTGCTACTTAACTAAATTCTCTTACTGTTTTTAGTAACATTGTGCATGATGTTTTTGAGTTTTATAATTATATCACCTACAAACAAATTTTTTTTACTGGACAATTTTTGTTGTGAGTCTTTTGATCTTGGTTCCTAAAATGCTTCAAATACAATGACTAGGACTGAGTTACATTGCTCTTGGAATAAATTATTCTCCATTGTTGGAGTTACTTTGTGAGAAAATTTTTCCTTATGGTCTTGCTTAGTGCTTCGAAAAAAACTCAACAGCACTGAATTACCGAAGCAGCCGCATTATGTACTCTTCAGAGACATCAGCACAGACACCAGCCAGCCAATGTCCAGGTCCCATGGGACCTTCCTCTGAGCTTGGGAGATTCCAGCACCAGCCAAGCAGGCTCCTCCTCAAAGTCTGAGATTCAGCTCCACAGGGTCTCTCCCCAAACTGCTATTTAATACCCCCATCCTGTCCCTTTGTTACCTAGCCCTAAGGGTGTTAGCTGCTCCCTGCAGTTTTTTCCTCTATGATAACTTAGTGTTCTCTTTTTATCTTTTCAGCCACCCACTTTACATCTTTACACTAGTTAACAATTCTTTGCATTAAATAATGTCTGTTAAAATAACTGGTGCTGTTCCTGTCTCATGACTGGACCCTGACTGATACACATGCAGAAAGCAATACACTTCACATATGCAAACCAACCAAACAAAAGATATTAGGGAAGGGAAGACAAAACCCTGTTCACAGTAGCAAAAGGAAAATAAATAAACAAACAAACAAAATACCTAAGCAATAAACTAACCTATATGAGAAAAACTGTAAAAGACACTCTTATAAACACAAGATTGACTAATTTAAACCAATAGAAAGATATATGTTCTTAGTTAGGAAAATTCAATATTATAAGATATCAATTTTCTCAAGGTTAATGTATGCTTATTGGGATCTCAATAAAGATCTAACAAGCTTAATTTTTTTCTGAGATAAACAAGTTGATAATAAAGTACATATGGAAAAATTAAAAAGGGAGAATAACCAAGAAAAACTTGAAAAACCAAAACAACACTGAGAAACTGGGAGCTAGTTTTACTGAAATATATTTATTTTTATTCATAAAGGTTTTATCATGTTTTGTCATATATTCATAAAGCCTTTATGAATAAAACAACAAAATAGTATATCACTGATAAGCCGAGAGACCAGTGGTCTAGAAGAGAAAACCCACACATAGACCTAAGCGGATATAGCACTTTAATGTATGATGAAGACAGTACCTCAAATAAGTGAGAAAATACAGAGTTTCTGTAATCCCAGCGCTTTGGGAGGCTGAGGTGAGTGGATTGTCTGAGCCCACAGGTTCGAGACCCACCTGGGCAACTTGGTGAGACCTCATCTCTACAATAAGCCAAAAATTAGCCGGGTGTGGTAGCACACACCTGTAGTTCCAGCTACTTGGAAGACTGAGGCAGAAGGATCGCCAGAACCCAGCAGGTCGAGGTTGCAGTGGCCGAGAATGGCCACTGCACTCCAGTCTGGGTGTCAGAGACTCCAACTCAAAAAAAAAAAAAAATACAGAGTTTAATAATGATATTGGAAATACTGGATTACAATATGGGGGAAAAAACACAAAATATCATACAGCAGGATAAATTCCAAATAGACTAGAGATTTAAAAGTTTTTAAAAAATAAGTGAGAACAATCTACCCTGGCCATGACTTAAAATCTAAAAGCCTTAAAAAGGACATTAATTTGAAGGCATTAAAAAACTTTGCACAGCAAAAAGAAAAAATATATAAATAAAATCAAAAGACACTTTCAAATAGGGAAAACTCTCGTAGCTAAAGGACTAATATCCCAAATATATTAAGATCTCCTAACAAAACAAGACTAGTAATCATATTTTCAAATAAGCAAAAATTTGTGAACTGACAGTTCAAAAGATTCAGTGAGCCCTTAATTAAATAAAAAATATTCTCATACTTGTGTTCAAGATCTGGCTGTTATCAATAACTCAAAAAATAACAGATGCCAGAGAGGATGTGGCAAAGAGGGAAACTTCTACACTGTTGGTGGGAATGTAAACTAGTACAGCCTCTGTGGAAAGCAGTGTGGTGATTCCTAAAAGTTCTAAAATTCGACCTTCCATATGACTCCGCAATCCCCCTACTGGGAACATACCCGGAAGAACTCAAATCACTCTATAAAGAAGTTACCTGCACATTTATGTTTATTGCAGCATTGTTCACAATAGCAAGAACATGGAACCAACTGTGCTGCCTGTCAAAATAGGACCAGATTAAAAAAAAGTGGTACATATGCACAGTGGAATATTACGCAGCCATAAATAAGAACAAAATCATGAACTTCGCAGAAATCTGAATGGACTTAGAGTCTATAATACTGAGTGATCTTTCACAGAAACAAAGAACTGAGTATCACATGTTCTCACTCACAAGTATACCTTGAACAACTATCATAATACTATAAGAAAAGGATTGACAGTGGCGGGAAAACTGCAGGGGGCTGGAGGGGGGCTGGAAGGGGGCTGGAGGGGGGATTGGCAGTAGTGGGAATCTTCCAGGGGAAGGGGGACACATCTCATCAACAAGGGTACCTGCACAATCAATATTTATATACCTAACCCTGAACTGTACCCCACAATTTTAAAATATAAAATTTAAAGGTGAAAAAATAAATAAATAATTTATAAACATATGCCTACTCCATGACCCAGAAATTCTACTTTTAAATAAATATCCATGAGAAATAAATGTGTATATCCAAAAGCAACATGAACAAAGATGTTCATGCTAGCATTATTCAAAAAAACTGAAAACAGCCCAAATGTCCATCAACAGAATTAATTGGCCATAATTGACCTACTCATATAGTGAAATACTACACAGTAACTAAAAAGTAACCAACGTGCTATATAAGCAACATGGGTGAATCACACAGATATTATGCTGAGCAAAAGAAGACAGGAACAACATAATGTACACTGTGAAAATAATGTATATGAGGTAAAGATGTCTATGGTGCTAGAAAGCAGAATATTATTACTTCTGACAGCAATATTGACTGTAAGTATCAGAAAACAGTCTTATGGGTTCTGTAAATATTTTATATCTTGGTTAAAATGTTAGTTATGCAGATGTATATACACATATATTGACAGAAGAATAGCAAACTTTGCACTTAAATTTAGTTCGCTATATACATTTGCATATGTTAAAGTTAAACAATACAAAAATAAACTGCAATACCATTTCTTATCTATTAAATTGGCAAAAATCTAAGAGCTTGGCAATCTTCTGCTGTGAGGTTATGGTAAAACAGATTGATGCATTACTGGTACAACTTTTATGGAAGGTAATGTGGTAATTTCTAACAAAATCACATAGGCATCTCTATCCTTTCACCTAGCAAATACACTTCTAGGACTATACACATCGTTGTCAAAAAATACAAAATGATGTATGGGCAATTTTTTATAATGAAAAAAGATTGGAAACAAAGCCAGTGTTCGTCAGCTGGAGGTTTGTTGAATAAACCATGAAACTTCAACAAGATCATGCAGTTTTAAGAAGGATATAGAATACTCCCCTGGTTATATCCTTCAGTGATAAAAGATATATTATAGACTAGGCTTTAGGTGTGTGACTTGAAGCAGGGGATGAGAGGAAGATGGTTTAAAGATAGGTTTAAGATTTTTGACACTCCTTTTGTCTAGAATTGGAGTCTAGTTTCCTTCCCCCTGAATCTCGGCTGTCTGTGACTGCATTGACCAATAGGATATGGTAAAAATGACACTAAGTCAGGCAGGGCTCAGCCTTTGAAAGGACCAGCAGCTCCCACTTCACTCTTAGAGAACCCTGAGCTACCATGTAAGAAGTCCTTCCACCCTGCTAGAGAGACTACTACATTGAAAGGCCCTGAGGCCGTTTAGAGAAAGAGATGACCCCAGCTGAACCCAGATGCCATCCTTGCCAAGGCACCAGGCATGTGAGTGAGCTTTCCTGGACACTCCTAGCCAGTCCACCCAAATCTAGCCACCATGTGAATTTCATTGACACAACTTGGAGCAGAGGAATTGCATACAGTGGTAATATGCCTATGGCCATTTTTTAATTGTTATATATATTTTTGAGCAAATGATGACATTTATGTTATTAGGAGTCAAAATGCTGAATTTAAACAAGCATAAATCAAAAAAATTTAAAGAAAGACACTGCAAAGTTAAATTGAATGGAAAATATCAGTATGTACTCATATTTTTTCTGTGTCTAAAAATACGCATTTCCCAATTTGTGTCACTGAAAAGGTCTAGACGCAATGACAACCCAGTAGCAGTGAGCAGCCCAACTACCCAATCTGTGCTCTCTAAATACCATTACCCACAAAAAGACACCAGGATTACTTGTAGAAATGACTGAGTCTAAATCTGGGGCTACAAATATACAAGATGAGCCTGAGCTATCTTGATGTGCCAAGAAAACAAGGAAGTTGTTGAAGACAGGGTCATGCTAAAAACTCACAGGAGCCAAGTCAAAGGAATGTATTAGCCTAAGATGACACAATGTGAGAAAAAATGATGACTGCAATGGATTGAATACATAAAATACACAAAAATGTATGAGTTGATCACGATACTAAAAAAAAAAAAAATCTGATTTATCACCACTGGAGGTTGCCAAGCCACCAACTTATTACTTCAAAAACGCCACCAACTTATTACTTTGACAACACACAAAATCAAACATTTATTCTGCCTTTCCTATACAGATTTTGTTTCAGAGTGATGAAATGATTGCTGGTAATAAGTTCTTTACAGAAAAATCCCAGACAAAGGTGGCAAGATTGGTGAAATTAGAATATCACCATTTGGCAACGCCAATGAAATAACAGACTTGGGCAATAACTATGAATTAATGCTAAGAGTCATTAGCAGAAAGTTAATGGGAGCATTATAATGGAGAGAGTTGGGTGACATCACTTAAAACATAGATCCATCTTTGCAACACTAAAAAAAGGACCACACATTATGTGCCTCACAATAAAACACACAGTAGCACTGTAAACTTATGAAGTGTTCTTGCCTAAAAAAAATGGGCCCGAATCTTCTCAATCTCTAGATACAGTTGTAAGATAACAAAAAATACCATGAGTGGAACAACAAGCAAAATAACATAAATGAAAAAGTAATCAACCAAATCTAAAATGTAGAATATTCTACAGGCCTAATGTTCTGGTACCTCTAACAAATAAAATGGCATGTGAAAAAGGGGAGGGATCACATGGTAGCTACATCTTTTGTTTTTTGAAGAATTTCCATGCTATTTTCTATGATAATTGTACAAATTTATATTCCCACTAACAGTGTGCAAGAGTTCCCTTTTCTCCACATCCTTGCCATAAATTGTTATCTTTCATCTTTTTGATAAAAGTCATTCTAACAGGTGTCAAGTGATGTATCACTGTGGTTTTAATTTGCATCTCCCTAATGATTAGTAACACTGAGCATTTTTATGAGCCTGTAATGTGGTATATGTATACAAGGGAATACGACTCAGCTCTAAAAAAAGAATCAAATTCTAACATTTGTGACAATATGGATGAATCTAGGGGAAATAAGCCAGACACAGAAAGACCAGTATCACATGATTTCGTTGATATGTGGCATCTTTAAAAAGCTGAATTTATCGTAGCAGAGAGTAAAATGGTGATTACCATAGCCTGAGAGTAAGGAGAGCGAGGGAATGAGAAAATTATTGACCAAATAGTACAAAGTGTCAGCCAGACAGGAGAAATAAGCTTTGAGAGCTGTTGCACAGCAGGATGACCACAGTCAATAATAATGTATTGTATTTCTCATACTAACTAAGAAAGTAAATTTAAGTCTACCAACCACAACAAAGGTCAAGGAAGCAAGTGACACATTAATCAGCTTAATTTAATCACTCCATATTGTATACATATATCAAATCTCACATTGTATTTCATAAATGTAATAGAATTATTATTTATCAATTAGAAAAAATGTAAATAAAATGAGAACATTTTTATAATGGGAAGAAAACTGATAAAGACATAAAAGCAAATGTAGACCCTTGTTTAGATACTGAACAACTAACTGCAAATCCATTTGGAAAAAAGTCTTTGAGTTTATCAGTTTCCTAGTTAACAAAGTAAAAGTTAAATATTTACCTACCCTATGACCCAGAAATTTCACCCCCAGTTATTTATTCAAGAGAAACAAAAACATGTCCACAAAAAGACATGTACAAGAAAGTTCATAGTCATTTTATTCATAATAGCCAGCAATGCAGAAAAAACAAATGTCCATCAACAGGAGAATGGATAAACAAATCGTGGTATATTTATACAATTTAATAATACTGAATTTAAAAGAATGAACTACTACTATATATACAGCATGGATAGACCTCACAAGTATGCTAGGTGAAATATTCCAAACATAAAATAATATTGCATGCTAGGTGAAATATTCCAAACACAAAATAATATTGTATGATTCTATTTACATAAAATTCCAGAATAGGCAAAACTAATCTATGATGGAAAAAAAATAATAAGCCATTGGCTCCAGAAGGGAAGTTAAAACTGGCAAAGGGTATGAGAGGATTTTCTAAGGTGATGGAAATATTCTATACCTTAAGAGGGGTGTGAATTACAAAAGAGTAGGCATTTGTTAAAATGCATTGAAATGTACACTTGGGATTTGTACCTGTCACTCAATAAATGTTACCTTAGAAAAGAAGAATATAAACAAATACTGAACTCTAGTCAACTGGCTTTCTTTACACAGTGATACGTGTCAACCATTCTAAAACCACTTTCTGTGTTCTCTATGCTTGAGCAAATAAGTAAATACATTGAGGATAATGAGGGTCGGGCTTCTCATTATTAGAGTATATAGATACAAGTGTGGAAAGGGAAACAACTAGACTGCATTGAATTAGGATGGGAGGCATGAGTATTAACTTATAGTTTTAATTATTATAGAGTTTAATAATGTATAGTTTTATAGAAGTAAATATGTGTGTACATGTATTTTCTAGCTCTGTCCACTGAGACAGCCTAGACACCATGATATAACAATAACAGCACATTCGGCATTGAGATTTCAGTTTCTATATACTAAATTTTTAATTTTAGTTTCTGATAGTAAATTTTATCTTCTCCACTAAAAAGAATAAGAACTCCTTGAAAAAGCTGATTCCAAAGTTTAAACCGAGAAAACACAGGGGATCCTGGAGCATCTTGCTGATCCAAAAATAAAGGAAGTGCCCAAAAACCAATGATCCAAAAAGGACACAGGAGCAGGTTCAACAGGATGCTCACTGGCCAAAGCTGGGAAAATTTGAGCATCAAAATTAAATAATTGATTACAACACATTAAGTAAAATAACATCCCACATGTTCATACTGATAAGTGTTAGGGTACGAACGAACCGGGTGAGGGTGGAGATGCACAGGGAAGGCGCGCAGCACTGCCTAGGGCTGGCAAGCCGTAGGTGCCACACTGGGAACCTAGAGATCCGAGTAAATTGCAAAGAATTGCAACACACAGAGGTGAGAGAAGAAAAGATTTATTTAAGAAAAGTTCACCCCCCCACAGACAGGGAGTGGGCCTACACTCTAGGTGAGTGTGGCGTCATAGCCCCCCAGAGTCCGGCCTTAAATCCTTCTCTTGGAGATGTTGCACGTGACTGCTGTGACTTCCTTATCGACCTGTGGATGTCTTGGAGAACCTGTGACTCAGAGACCCATTAATGTCCACCCACATTATCACAGCCCCTAGAGAAGGGTGTGGCAAGGATTCTAATTCTCCTGCACCTTCCCAAATGACGTTCCTTAGACCTAATGGAGGGTGTACCTCCCCTTATCTCGTAGGCATTTCCAGTGGGTAGCTTCAGGGGGATGCTTGACTTCCCTATAGATAGGGCCCAATTACTGGAAGATCGAATCCCCACCTGCTCTCCCTCTGAGCGATTATAACTTTTGTAATTACAAGTTTCATGACTTTTACAGTCCTTGCCCAATGCATGATGTCTTAGGCCTTGTAAATTCCCTTTACTCTAGGTAAGCTTGATTGCCACTATGAGATACCCAGATACCTGAAAGTCTGTTTCTGAAAAGACAAAATCGGTAAAATTAATTATACCTAAAATGTGCATTTCTCCAAAAGCACAGCTTCTATTTTCTGATCATTGTGTCAAGGTTTAAGAACAAGATGAAAAATGGCTTCCCACTCTCAATCTGTCCTTTCATTCCCCACTCCTGCTCTTGGAAATATTCTTATGATCCTGGGACAGGGGGTGAAGATCCTTCTTCTGTATCTACTTCCTGCTGAGATGGGGCTGTAGCGATGTCCCTACCTATCTATTCCCACGGGCATGAACAGGAAATGGCAGGATCTTAAGCAAATGCTATTCGGATCTAATAAAACATCAAGTTAGAGCCTAGGCAAAAATTATTAAGCAGCCGGGCTCGATGGCTCAGCCTGTAATCCCGCGCCTTTGGGAGGCTGAGGTGAGTGGACTGCCTGAGCCCGCGGGTTCGAGATCCACCTGGGCAGCGAGACCTCATCTCTACAATAAATAAAAAAATCAGCCGGGCATGGTAGCGCATGCCTGTAATTCTGGCTACTTGGAAGGCTGAAGCGGAAAGATCACCGGAGCCCAGCAGGTCGAGGCTGCGGTGACCGGGAGCGGCCACTGCACTCCAGTCTGAGCAACAGAGTGAGACTCCAATTCAAAAAGAAATTATTAAGCAAACGGTGATGAAAAAGGCTATGACCCCAAAAACAATGTTGGAAAAGTGAAAGTCCCATAAATTATATGTATTCATTAACATAAGTTGAAATATTCCTTTGTAAATTATCTATAGTTGTACTTTAACAAGGAAATACAGCCACTTTGATTCAGACAAATACAGACTTTGTCTGAAGAAAAAAAATTAAAAACATTAAAGACATGTAGTTAGGTTGTAGCTTAAATTGAGAATTCAAAACAGGTAAACATTGGCAAGAGAAAACAGTTTCCTTTGTTTTTATAATAGGTCTGATATACTTTTACAACAATTGATATGCTAGAGGGTGAAGTCCAGTTATTTTGCCATTCATTCTTTGTTGGATAGTAATCCTTGTACCTGGTCTGCAGGGAATTCAGGAGGGGGTGGGGTAGGTGTGGTTCCTGGAGTTTGCTTCTTATCTCACCCTAGAGAGATTGATTGAGAACTTTAAGAGTTTAAGTATTAAAATTTTCAAAAGCACAATGTTACAACACAAAATCACAGTAGTTATTGCAAGTTACTTATTTAGCCAAAATGGTAGTCCAAAGATTTTGAAAAGAAAAAAAACCAAAAAAACTCGTTTTTTTGTAACAAAACCTCACTTTTTTGTAACAAAGATAGTTGGGGGGGCTAGTTGAATTTTGTCTCTTTCTTCCCCCCTCTTTGTTGAAAGGAGAAAATTCTTTTGGATAAGGCTATATGATTTCAACATGGATGACTAGGACCAAAAGGCTGGCCCCTATGTTAAATTAAGAAATTAATTTGGGTTCCAGTGCCCTGTTTACCTGGGGGATTGTTGGGGTGATGGTGAGCCAGTGCCAGGCAGTTTAGTACATTTGTAGGCCTCCATAAGTGGCCACCATTTGTGAGCCAAGTGTTCTCTCCTCTCTTAAGAAGAGAGTGCACCTGCTTTCCAATGGCTTTTTGGCCTGCACAGTGGACAAGGTCCCAGAGGTTAAGACCTTTTTTGGGGCAACTATGCTTTCAGTGCCCCCACAGACTGTACCCATAAGCAATGGGCACAATTCCCTTAGCTGGTTTGTTCTTACCAGGTGTTTGATGGGCAGCTGGAGTTTTGTCACTAATGGTGACTGCCAATTGGGGTGCCTCTTTAGCCCTCTGATTCTGCAGCCCTCCATGTAAGTACCCTGTTGTTTTTCGAGTGTTTCCTCCAGAAAAAAAACCTCAAAAGTTCTTTTTAATAGGCTACACATAAGACATTTTGATTATTTCTGTTTGTTAACAGTTTGATGCAAAACCCTTTGGAGTGAACAGACCATATGGATGTAAAATGATCTGTACCTACTTATTTATAATTATGAACAGGCAGAGTCGTTAAAAAAAACTCTTATGAATTATTAAATTGTAATCTTAGTTGTGAGGTGTGGACAATTAGGTGAGAGTGATCAGTTCCCATCCTTATTGTGTTCACCCAGAGTACCCAGTATTTTATCCAACCAGCAGGAGAAGTACTAGGCTTAGTAAAAGTGACTTAACCAGGTGGGAATGGCCAGTTTTTAAACCTTATCATGTTATACAGGGTGTCTAGCATTTATAAAGCTTTACCTTTCTCATAAGAGCGTGCTAGTTAGACACCTAACAGGTGATTTAACATTTTGTCTATAAAATACAACTTTAGCGAACCTGATATAACAAACTGGTGTTATTTAGCACTAATGCTAACACATGGTAAAGTTGGAAATAATATTTTTCTAGAGCACTTGCAAGTTTGATTGAAAAAACATTAAAATTACAATTAACCTTTTTGTAGTTAGTTAACAGGATTTACATAATCCCTTTACTTTTGTCTGGGACGGTTGATATAGTCCCAGTTTAGATATAACTTGAAAGAGATTTATCAAAAGAAAACAAGAACTTTAATATCCTTTTGTCCCAGTCACCCTCCTGAGAAGAGACCTATTAAGCCATGTGCAAACTTGAATGGGCTTTCCAAGTACATGTGGGGGTGGTGACTTGTTGCAGCTAGTAGGGCTGCCACCAGGGGGTTATCAAGCAGTGAGGGGAGGGGGGTGAGAAGGCTGGAGATTGGGGTCAGGCGCTGTGGCCTTTGGCACAGGCCCCTCCTCCAAAGACAAAAGAGAAAGACTGGATGCCAGAGTTAGGTGTCCATCCTGCCTGAGATGCCAGCCCTTCCTCCAAAGACAAAAGAGAAAGACTGGAGACTGGGGTCAGGTGCCGTGGCCTTTGGCACCGGCCCCTTCTCTGAAGGTAAAAGAGAAAGACGGAAGGCCAGGGTTAGGCACCTCGGCCATAGACGCCAGCCCCTCCTTCTCAGATAAAGGTGGAAGGCGAGAAGGAAGAGAAACTGATGGAGAGTGGAATAGCAAAAGCAGACTATAAGAGAGACAAGAGAAGTTAGGTTAGCTGGGTTAGACTTTGAGTTGATAGTTGGAAAGCAGGAATTGAAGTTATAATACTGATGAGCCTATGGGCAAGGGGTTTGGGGAGCCAACACAGAAGTACGGCAAGAAGAACAGTCAACTGGGTGGCGAGCTAACTCATGAAAGGCCTGAATACATAGGATTTTAAGGTGTTTGCCGTTTTTCTTTAAGTACAAACCAAGCTGCAAAAGGGTGTTAGGGGCCAGGGAGTTACTTTCCCCGTACTTGTCCACCAGATGAAAAGGTTGGCTGGGGCAAGGTGGGCCGGAGCCAGTGCCGGGGCTGTAAAGCAGTATTGAAATAAAAGGAATTTCCCCGTACTTGTCCACCAGATGAAAAAGTCAGCTGGGGCAAAGTGGGCTGCAGCAAGATTGGCCAGAGCCGGTGCCAGGGCTGCAAAGCAGTATTGTAGTAAAAGGACAGTTGGGATGGGCTCTTGGTATCATGGCTGTTTCTGGGCCTTATAAAAGACCCATAAAGTCATCCAAACGGATGACCAAGAGCGCACAAAAGGAAACAGGGGTATTATTGGAATGGGCTCTTGGTATCATGGATGTTTTCTGGGCCTTGTCCCATCCAGATCCCCTGTCGGGTGTCCCCAACAGGTTCAAAGGATCAGCACAGAGTCAGCAGGGAGAGAGCATCCTCCCATCCCTGTGCCCACTGGAGCTTGCCGATACATGCTCCACCATGACTTGGAAGGCCTGGTACCAGGACTTTGAGCAACTAGGTCCCCGACCCTTGCTAGGAGTCTTCCAAGACGGAACCAGAAACCCGAGAGACCCAGAAAGACATCTGAACAAAGGGCGGTCCAAGAGTGCGCATTCAAATGTGTGTGTGGAAGAAAAAAAAAGGGGGATGACTCACCAAAGGCACAGAAGGGCTTACCGTAGCTGTTAGAGTTTCAAGGTCCTTCATGGAGTTACTTTGCCAGCCAGAGAGGAAAAGAGTAAAGAAACAGGCGCTGGAGGTTCGAACTTTCCTTCAGGGACCTTCTTGCCTCCCTAGGGAGTAGCCCTAGGCAGAGACTGTCAGTTGTCCTCTGAGATCCAGCTCAGACCATAGGGAAACTCAGAAATCTTGGCTAGAAGGAAGCAAAGAGTTAACCTTAGTCCCTCACCCAGTCGGGCCACAGCAGTCTGATGTTTTTCCCTGGAGCCTTTCAGCACGCTGAAGTGTAACCTCAGCCAGAGCCCTCAGTTGCAACCAGGTTCCAACACAGTCCACAGAGAGTCACAAGTTAGGAAACAAGAAAGAGAGCGAGAGAGAGAGACAGATCTCGGTGGGACCTCCAAAAATGTTAGGGTACGGACGGACCGGGTGAGGGTGGAGATGCGCAGGGAAGGCGTGCAGCATTGCCAGGGCTGGCAAGCCGGAGGTGCCGCACTGGGAACCCAGAGATCCAAGTAAATTGCAAAGAATTGCGACACACAGAGGTGAGAGAAGAAAAGATTTATTTAAGACAAGTTCACCCCCCACAGACAGGGAGTGGGCCTACACTCTAGGTGAGTGTGGCATCGTAGCCCCCCAGAGTCCGGCCTTAAATCCTTCTCTTGGAGATGTTGCACGTGACTGCCATGACTGCTGTGACTTCCTTATTGACCACCTGTGGATGTCTTGGAGAACCTGTGACTCAGAAACCCATTAATGTCCGCCCACATTATCACAGCCCCTAGAGAAGGGTGTGACAAGGATTCTAATTCTCCTGCACCTTCCCAAACGATGTTCCTTAGACCTAATGGAGGGTGTACCTCCCCTTATCTCGTAGGCATTCCCAGCGGGTAGCTTCGGGGAGATGCTTGACTTCCCTGTAGATAGGGCCCAATTTACTGGAAGATCGAATCCCCACCTGCTCTCCCTCTGAGCGATTATAACTTTTGTAATTACAAGTTTCATGACTTTTACAGTCCTTGCCCAATGCATGATGTCTTAGGCCTTGTAAATTCCCTTTACTCTAGGTAAGCTTGATTGCCACTATGAGATACCCCAGATACCTGAAAGTCTGTTTCTGAAAAGACAAAATCGGTAAAGTTAATTATACCTAAAGTGTGTATTTCTCCAAAAGCACAGCTTCTATTTTCTCATCATTATGTCAAGGTTTAAGAACAAGAAGAAAAATGGCTTTCCACTCTCAGTCTGTCCTTTCAATAAGTAAACCAATTAATCAACAAATGGCAGGGGAAGACCCTTTTTTATAGTGGAATGCCAACTAGTAAATATAGGCAGTAAACCTAGAAAATTAAGTGGATGCTAAAACTTGTGAATGAAAGTTTGATGAGGTCAAGGAAATTTACATAGTCTCCAAGACCTCTCCACTGGATATTTAGAATTAACTGTACAATGGAGAAGCCTGGAGACACCTCCTTACCAAATGATCAAAGTCAATATGACCTGTATCATCTCCCAAGAGGATACACTGACAGCAACACAAGTTCACGTCATTGGTATTTCTGTCAAAAAGACATAACGTAAGTCTAATCATGAGGAAACTTCAGAGAAACTCAAGTTAAGAGACGTTCTACAAAACAGCTGACCTGTACCTTTCAAAAACTGAAAAGGTCAAGAAAGACAAAGGCCAAGGAAATGTTTTCTATGAAAAAGACTAAAGAGACGTGACAACCAAATGTATGATTCTGCATTGGATCTACCCTGGGGGAAAATACATAACTATAAAAAGAATTATTGGGAAACTTCCAAGTTTTGAATGTGAATGTGGATAGATAATAAAGTGCTAAATTTCTTGCTCTTGATAATTGTACTGTGGTTATACAAGAGAATGCCTTTGCCTTCGGGAAATAAGGAAAGGGATGTGATGTCTCCAGTGTACTCACATCAATCAGGAAAAACATTTATATAAATAATAAATCAAATAGAAAAATTTCATGAGTTTAGGCAGAGTGTATATGAGAGATTCTTGCAACTTTGTGTTAGTTTTATGTTTTCTCAAAAAGGAACAAACCAAAGAAATAATTATTTAATTAATCAGGGATATGAATATAGACAGGGTTGATGAATAAAAAGCAATTTCTGATAATGGCATGGTGGTTGTGTTTTTTAAGTCTTTGCTGGAGATTGATTTATACAACACAATGTTTGGAATTAGCTTTAAAATAATCCAGGAGGAACAAAAGGTGATGGGATAGATAAAAGTCATATGCAAGATGAGTTTAAGGAAGCTGCCTCCGTCTGTCTCACTGACAGGACTGTTGGGAGATGCGGTGGCCAGTGTCAGATGGTAGAGTTCCTATTAACTAAGCAGAGCCTGGCTGTACCCTTCCCAGCCATTCAACAGAATGCTGTCCCCTCTGCCTAGCCAGGTGGCCACTGTTCAGTTAAGCTTCTGGTCTCCACAGTCCCCTGTAGGAGGGCTACAATCTATATACACCTCTTTGGCTTTTCCAAGTGTTCTGACAGCAGCAGACATGGGGGTAGGTAGCAGGAGAGGGAGCTGGGATAAGCCTGCCTTTATTGCACCACAAATAAATACAAAAGGGATTTTTCTCTCTTAGGAAGAAGCCACTTTCTAAATGAAATCAGGAGCTTCCTGAGAGTCATTTGCAAAGCTCAAGACCTCGGAAATAGTCCTTCTACCCCTCTCTGCTCCCCCCCCCCCACAGACTGACTAACTTTTCCTGCCGTGTATGCAAAATCATGCTTCTGTCCCTAGCAGAGCTCGCCTGGTGGCACAGGCTATCCTCAGTCCTTAGAATAGGATAATGAGACATCCAATTAAGGTGAGGGTCTGTGAGCACAGCTCTGGAAAACAGAGGCCAGCTTGTGGGGTAAGCACTGGCTTGGAATAAGTGGCAGGTCACCTCAGGGACCACCGGGCTTTTGTGTGCCTGAATGGGCCATTCACAGGGCACTCTGGGCAGGGACTGCTGTAGGCAAACAAAATGTGGCCCCTGGCCTCTGGCAGTTTGAGAAAGGACCCAGGAGGCCTCTTTGGAGAAGGTGGTGACAAGACACTTTGCTGCTGTGTGTCCTGTCACTGTCTACCTTTCAAACTGCTGCTGCCCAGCCAAGGACACTAGATAGGTGAGGAGGGTGCTGGATAGCCTTTGACTAAGGCAAAAAGAGTCCCTCAGCCCCACCAAAATGATAGAGACACAAGAACTGCCTCTCTAATAAGAATAATGATGATCATCTACTATCTATTGAGGACTAAGACTTTAAAGTGCATTATTTGCTTAATTCCTCCCCAAAACATACTGTTATCTACTTCCATTACTTTGACTTGTATTGCGTCATATTCTATTATATATTATAAAAGAATGTAGATATTTTTATTATCTCCACATAAGAAACCTGAAACTGAAGATCAAGTTGTTTCCTGAGGCTACAAAATAATAACTGGAAAGTGGAAATTGAACTTAGAACAAGTTTGAGTCTTAAAAGTCTTGAGTCCCAACTCTCAACCTCAGTGCTTATGCTGCCACCAATTCACGGGAACCAAAACCCAAACCTGAATGGCAATTACCTAGGGAAACTCGAACTCTAGAAATAGAGGACTCAGTCAAAGGGAGTCTTGAATTCAGAAGCAAAAAAAAACTGCAGACCTTAGGCTTGGGGTACAAGGCTGGCAACCAGTAATTTAGAGACTATCAGGCAGATAGCCAGGGAAGTGGAGGTGAGGGATCTAGCCTCAGGGAACAGAAGTCCAGGGCAGCCACTGAACCAGAAATTTGCTTTTGCTGAAGCTAGGGAGAAAAAACTTGGTGGTAAGGCCATTAAAAATTAATTAGAGGTCACTCTGTGTGGGGCTGGCTGAGTCCAGTTGAAAATGGGGGAGGGAGAAATATCTGTGAGTTGAGTCAGTCACAGAAGGCTTCCTGGGGAGGAGGGGCATCCAGCTAACCTCTGATGGCAGGTAGGACAGGACAAAAGGAGGAGAGGAGGAAATGCCTTCAACTGATCAACAGAATAAACAGAGCAAAGGTGAGCTTAGTATTTCTTCCTCTGGTACCAAGTGAGTTTCTGGGCTTTTTTTCTCTCTTAAGGTAAAACCTCTGCAATGGGGCCCTTTTTAGGGAGCAGTATTTTACAAGGTACAAAGCACATAGTCACCCCTCTCACCTAATTCCTGTCACTGCCTTCTGAGAAGAGGAGGGTACCGTCACCATTTTACAGAGGAGGAATCTTAAACTCAGAGATAGTAACTCTGTGAAGGGGAGCATTTTGCTTAAGAAAACACAAAGTCAGTTTCAAATCCAGGTCCTGAAAGGCCTTAATCCTTGCTTTTGTAGGCACTGGGTAGGAGCAGCTTATCTGCTGATGGACTTGAAAAGTCTTGCTGTGGTTGCTGTTGGGAGGCATGAGATTCTAAATACTGCTGCTGCATCTCATTTGTTGATGACACCAAGTTGAGGTTTGCATCTCTGGCTAATGGGTGGAAGCTGTGGGCGGAGGGAGGAGACATTCATTCATCATTAATGCATTCATTCATTCATCCAATGTATATTGAGCATCTACTGTGTGCCAGGCTTTGTGTTTGATTCTAGTTACTAGCAGACATAGTCCCTATGCTCATGAAGTGTGCAGTCCAGAAGGGGTGAAATGTATGGATCAAATAATAGCACAAATATAGAATTACAGTCTGGAATAAGGCTATGAAAAAAGAAAAGCACAGGGAGGTTATAAGAGTTGTAATAGGAGTCCTGACCTAATCTGGGAAGTGACAGAAGTCTTTACTAGGAAGTAACATATAAGCTAAGATCTGAAAGGTGAATAGGAACTAACAAGTGAAAGATTGGCTTACAGAGCTCCTAGAAAGAGCAGCCCACCAGGGTCAAGGCCATGAGGCTGGAGGGAGCAATAAGAGGGTGGCGGAGCAGGAGAGACAGCCTGAGGAGACACTGGGGAGGCAGTAGGACCAGCAAGTAGAGAGCCTCGTAAGATGGGTCTTTATACTGAAGACACGAGAATCTATTGAGGAGTTTTAAGCTTGCCATCCTTGATTATAACTGTTTTAAAATGTCATTGTGGCTGCTGTGTAGACAATGAATTAGATCAACAAAAATGGAAGCAGAGAGAAGTTAGAAAATAGTGCAATCAAATAAATGGAAGGTAACAATGACTTCTCAGGGAATGGCTATGGACACAGATATTGATGGATTCCAGAATTACAAAGAAAATGCTATCAACCGAAGTACATTTCCCAGCAAGGAAGCGAGATCCCACAGGACATTCCTCCTGGTCAACCAATACTAAATAGGTGGTTTCTCGTACAGCTTCTTATTTTCATGAGGAACCATGAAGAACTCAGAGGTGATATGAACTGCTCAAGATTATGCAACCAGGAAAAGAACCCAGGTGTCCAAATCCCTGCCCAGATCCTTTGTTCCATGGCACATCTCTTCCTGTGAGAACACTGAGGCATAGCACTATCACCAAATGCTTCTCAGACCTTAGTTTAGCTTTTCATAAAGCAAAATCCACATTCTAGTGGTGTATTTCACACTCTATTCAAAACTAGTCTTAAACACAGCCCATTCACCAGCAGTCCTTGTGGGCCTGGCTTCCCTGGATCCCTATGGATGGATAATTCAAAAAGCCTTTTGTTGTTGTTATAACAACTTATCATAAACGTAGTGGTTTAAAACAATGCAAATCTATCCGCTTACATACCTCTAGGACAAAAGTCTAAAATCCACTGAGTTCAAGTCAAGGTGGAGGCAGCATTATCTCCTTTTGGAAGCTATAGAGAAGAATCTGTTTTCTTGCTTTTTCCTGCATCTAGAGGTTGCCGACATTCTTGGCTCATGGCTCCAAAGTGAACAGTATAGCATCTTGCTTCCCTTGTCACATTGCCTTCTTCTTCTGTAATCAAATCTTTCCTCTTCTCTCTCTCTCTTTTTTTTTTTTTTTTTTTTTGAGTCAGAATCTGACTCTGTCACCCAGGCTGGAGTGCAATGGCACACTCACAGCCACCCCAGCATCAACCTGCTGTACTCCAGCGATCCTTCTGCCTCAGCCTTCCAAGTAGCCAGAACTACAGGCACACACTACCACACCCAACTATTTTTTTCTATTTATTATAGAGACGCGGTCTCACCAACTTGCCAGGGCTGGTCTCCAACTCACAGGTCAGGCAATCCACTTGCCTCTACCTCACAAAGGGTAAGGACTACAGGCTGAGCCACAAAGCCCGGACTTCTCTTCTCTCTTAAAAGGACAATTGTGATTACATGTTGGGCCCACTTGAATAATCCAGGATAATCTTTCTATCTCTAGATCCGGAACTTAATTACATCTGCAAATTTCCTTTTACCTTTTAAAGTAACATTCATAGGATATAGGAATTAAGACTCGTATATCTTGTAGGCCATTATTCTGACTACCATAGCTTCTGCTTATCCTCCATGAAGGACAGACAGAGCTCCAACCTCAACCCAGACAAGATGGGTAATTACCTTTTTACTGTACTTAAGGGCAATTGAGTTAATAGTAAAAACGACTGACCTTACCCCAAGTAAAGAAAGGCAGGAAAGGAAATAGGAAACAGAAGTTGACTGAGGATGAGCTAAGAAGATTGTCTTCACATTGAACTAAGAATGTCTACCCTTTAGGATGCCACAGACACTCACTCTGAGAATACAATGAAAGCTTTGGATCCTCTCCCCCTGACCCAAGAAAATGCACACATCCCAACATACCAACCTGTATACAATTTTAAATGTTTTATAGATCCATTGAAGCCCACCAAGGTTAAACATGTGCTGTGTGCAATCAGAGCAGACTTAACAAAGTTTGAATGAATGTTCAAGTCACACAGTCTCTACACCTCTGTAACTCACTCTTGCTAAGAGCTAAGACTGTGGTAAGTCTTATGCTGATTTTGTCCTAGGTATCTGGGGTTAACACAATAACCAGAACTAGTCATCAAGACAGTGATATCTAAGGACCTTATTTTAGGGCCTCTGCTGATAGTTTCTAGCTAGAGTAGACCACAAAAACAAAACAAAGCTAATAAACAAACAAACATAAACCCTACAGAGACTCTGAAAAGTCTAGCTTCACTCCTATAAGCTCAGTTTTAATAAACTTCAAAATGAAATTAAAATATTTATTTGGTTGGGGCATTTTATTTTCAGAATCTGTCACATTAGTTAAAATCAGACACTTAGCTAAGACAAAAAAAAACAAGTATTCACTCCTTAAGAAAAAGTCAGCAACCCAATAGGAAAAGTGGGCAAAGACTTAGATTATTCGCAGAGGATAACAATAGAGTTCAATTTCATTGGTCATCTGGTAAATGCAAATGAAATCTATGAGATAACAACACACATCACCAGAATGATCTTTGTGAAAAAGACAGATAATATCCAGTATTGGTTAAGAGGTAGACCTTAAGAAACTATCATTTGCTGTTACAGGTGGGAAACAGTGCAGATTAATACAATCGCTTTGGGAAACTGATGGCAGTATCCACTACAGTTGAGCACATGGATAGACTATGATCCAATAAATCAAACAAAAATATGTATGCAGTATATGTTTATCAAAAGATATCTATTAGAATAATGTGTATAACAGTACCATTATTTTTATTTTTAAAAAACTGTGGTAGGATATACATAATAAAACCTACTGTCTTAACCATTTCTAGGTGTATACAGTTCAGTAGCATTAAGCACATTGACATACTATGCAACCATCACCAAAATTCATCTCTAGAACTTTGTCATCTTTCCAAACTAAAACATCATACCCATTAAACAATAACTTCCCATTCTGCTATATTCCCAGTCTCTGGCACCGATCATTCTATATTTTGTCTCTATGAACTAAGACTATTCTTGGGATCTCATATAAATGGAATCATAGAGTATTTGGCCTTTTGTGACTGACTCATTTTGCTTGGCATAATGTCAAGATTCATCTATGTTGTAGCAAAAGCTGAATAATATTCTATTGTATGCATATACCATACTTTACACATTATCTTAGCCAAAAGATCGAGAAGCAATACACATATACTCATATACCAAATTTTGTTTATCCATACACCAGTTGATGTATAGTTGGGTTGCTTCCACCTTTTGGCTACTGTGAGTAATGCCATTAACATGGGTGTACAAATAACTGTTCAAGTTCTTGCTTTCAATTCTTTGGGGTTTATACCCAGAAGTAGAATTGCTGGGTCACATGGTGATTCTATTTTTAATTTTTGAAGAACCTTCACACTGTTTTCCACAGAGGCTATACCATTTTACATCTCCACAAGCAAAGCACAAGCTTTCCAATTTATTCACATTCTGGCCAACACTTGTTATTTTCTGTTGTTGTTTTTTTTTTAATAACCATCCTAAGATGTTTAGTGGTAATTCATTGTGGTTTTAATTTGCATTTCCCTAATAGTTAGTAACGTTGAGCATCTTTCATGTGTTTATGGGCCATGTGTATGACTTCTTTGGAGAAACATCTATTCAATTTCTTTGCCCATTTTTAATAAAATTGTTTTGTTGTTATTGTTAACTTGTAGAAATTACTTATATTGTCTGAATATTAACCCCTTATCAGATATATGATTTGCAAATATTTTCTCTTGTCATGTACTGTTTTTTTACTCTGTGTAATGTCATTTTTATTTTAAAATATTTTAGTTATTATGGATATATAATAGTGGTACATATTTATGGAGTACATACAATACTTTGATACAAGCATACAATGTACAATGGTCAAATCAGGGTAATTGAGATATCTGCCACCTCAAGCATTTATCATTTCTTTGTGTTACAAACATTCCAATTTCATTCTTTTAGTTCTTTTGCAATATACATTAAATTGTTGTTAACCATAGTTGCCCTATTTCACATCTGAACACTAAATCTTATTTCTTATTTCTAACTGTATTCTGTACCCTTTATCCATCCCCTCTTTAGCCCCCATTTCACTACTCTTCCCAGTCTCTGGTAACTATCATTCTACTCTGTATCTCCATGAATTCCCATGTTTTAGCACCCACATTTGAGAACATGCAATATTTGTCTTTCGGTGCCTAGTTTATTTCACTTAGTTTAATGTCCTCTAGTTCCATCTATGTTTCTACAAATGTCAAGATTTCATTCTTTTATAGCTGAATAATATCCCATTGTATATGCATATGCACCACATTTTCTTTATCCATTTACCTGCTGATGGACACATAGGTTGATTCCATACCTTGGTTATTTTGAATAGTGCTGCAATGAACACAGGAGTGCAGATATCTCTTCAACACGCGGATTTCTTTTCTTTTGGATTTATACACAGCAGTATAATTGTCGGGTGATATGGTAGTTCTACTGGTTAGTGTTTTGAGGAACCTCCATACTATTCTCCATTGTGGCTATAATAATTCACATTCCCACCAACACTACATGAGGGTTCCCCTTTCTCCACATCCTCACCAGCATCTGTTCTTGCCTGTCTTCTTTATTAAAGTCACCTAAATGGAGCGAGATGATATCTCATTGTGGTTTTGATTTGCATTTATCTGAAGATCAGAAAAGTTGAACATTTTTTCACATACCTGTTGGCTATTTGTATGTCTTCTTTTGAGAAACATTTATTCAGATCTTTTTCTCATTTTTTAATTAAGCTATAGGGGTTTTTCTTTTTTCTATTTCATTGGCTAAGCTCCTTATATATTTTGGTTATTAATGTCTTGTCAGGTGAGTAGTTGCAAATATTTTCTCTCATTCTGTGAACTGTCTCTTTACTTTGCTAATTGTTTCCTTTGCTGTGTAGAAGCTTTTAAACTTGATATAATCCTACTTGTCCATTTTTGCTTTGGTAGCTTGTGTTTTTCAGGTCTTACTCAAGAAATCTTTGCCCAGATCAATGTCCTGGAGTGTTCCCTCAATGTTTTCTTCTAGTTTTATAGTTTCTGGTCTTAAAGTCTTTAATACATCTTCATTTGATTATTATATATGGTGTGGGATATTAGGTCTATTTTGATTATTCTGCAGTGGACACACAGTTTTCCCAGCACCATTTTGATAAGAAAAGGCCCTTTCCTCAATATTCTGGGCACCTTTATTGATTGTAAATGCATGAATTTATTTCTGGGTTCTCTTTTTGGTTCCATTGGTCTATTTATCTGCTTTTATGCCAGTACCATGCCGTTTGGTTACAATAGCTTTGAAGTATAATTTGAAGTCAGGTAATGTGGTACCTCCAACTTTGTTCTTTTTCTCATAATTGGTTTGGATATTCTGGGTCTTTTGTGAGGTGGGAGGTCCATATAAATTTTAGGATTATTTTTTCTATTTCTATGAAGACTACCACTGGTATTCTGGTAGAGATTGCATTGAATCTGTAGATTGTTTGGGGTATATGGACATTTTAGCAATATTGATTCTTCCGATCCATGTACATAAAATACTTTTCAATTTTTGTGTGTCTTCTTCCATTTCTTTCATCAATACTTTATAGTTTTCATTGTAGAGAGCTTTCACTACTTTAAGTTTATGTCTAGGTATTTTATTTTATTTGTAACTATTGTAAATGAGATTACTTTCTTGGTTTCTTTTTCATATTGTTCACTGTTGGCTTATACAAATAATACTAATTTTTGTATGTTAATTTTTATATCCTGAAATTTTATTGAACTTTTTTATCAGTTCTAATAGTTTTTTGGTGGAGTCTTTAGGTTTTTCAAAATATAAGATTATATCATCTGCAAACAAGGATAATTTTTTTACTTTTTCCTTTCCTATTTGGATGCCCTTTATTTTGTTCTCTTGTCTAATTGCTCTGGCTAGAACTTCCAGTACTATATTGGATAAAAGTGGTGATAATGAGCATCCTTGTCTTGTTCCAGATGTTAGAGGAAAAGTTTTCTGTTCTTCCCTGTTCAGTATGTTACTAGCTGTGAGTTTGTTGTATATTGCTTTTATCGTGTTGAGGTATGTTTCTTCTATGCTTTGTCTGGTTTGAGCACCAGAGTAATGCTGGTCACATAGGATGAATTTGGAAATATTCTCTCTTCAATTTTTTGTAATAGTTTAAGTAGGATTAGTATTATTTATTATTTAAATGTTTGGTAGAATTAAGCAGTGTAACCATCAGGTTCCATGCTAGAATTTAATGGGAAATTTTTTATTACTACTTCCATCTCATTACTTGTTATTGCTCTATTCAGATTTTGCATTTCTTCATGGATCAATCTTAGTAGCTGTACATGTCTGGGATTTATCGATTTCTTCTTGATTTTCCAACTTCTTGGCATATATTTGCCTGTAATAGTCTCTAATGATTCTTTGAATTTCTGTGATATCAGTTGTAATATCTTTTTTCACCTCTGATTTTATTTATTTGAATCTTATGTCTTAGTCTGACTAAAGTTTTGTCTATTTTGTGTATCTTTTCAAAAAAACCAACTTTTCAATTTTTCGTTTTATTGATCTTTTGTTTTTTGTTTTTCTTTAGTCTTAATTTCATTTATTTCTTCCCTGATCTTTATTATTTCTTTCTCTATTAGTTTTAGTTTTAGCTTGTTCTTGCTTTTAAAGTTCTTTAAGATATCTCATTAGGTTATTTATTTGAAGTTTTTTGTTTTGTTTTGTTTTATTTTTTTGATGTAATTATTGCAATGAACTTTCCTCTTGGTACTGATTTTGCTATATCCCATAGGTTTTAGTGTGCTCCATTCACATTTATTTCTAGAAATGTTTAAATTTTCTTTTTAGTTTCTTCATTGATCCAGTTGTCATTCAAGAGCATATTGTTTAATTTCCATCTCTTTGTACAGTTTCCAAAGTTTCTCTTGTTATTGTTTTGTAGTTTTATGCCTTTGCTGTCAAAAAAGATACTTGATATTATCTCTATTTTTTTGAATTTTTTGAGATTTACGTTATGACTTAATTTATGGTCTATCCTCGAGAATGTTCCAAGTGCTGAGGAGAAGATTGTACATTCTGCAGCTGTTAGATAAAATGTTTGGTAAATCTCTCTTAAGTCCATTTGGTCTACAGTGCAGATTAAGTCTGACATTTCTTTGTTGAGTTTCTCTCTAGAAATCTGACCAATGCAGAAAATGAGGTGTTGGAGTCCCCAGCTATTATTTTATTGGAGTCTATCTCTCACTTTAGCTCTAATAATATTTGCTTTATACACCTGTGTGCTCCAGTGCTGGGTACATATATATTTACAAGTGTGGCCTCTTGCTGAGTTAACCATTTTATCATTATATAATGATCTTCTTTGTCTCTTTTTATATTTTTTGTCTTGAAATATATTTTATCCATGTGTAGTTGTTCCTGCTTTTTTTTTTTTTCCTTTTGCAAGGAATATCTTTTGCCATCAATTTATTTCAGTTTATGTGCATCTTTATAGGTAAGTTAAGTTTCTTGTAGGCAACATACAGTTGGGTCTTGATTTGTTACCCATTAAACCACTCTGGGTCTTTTGATTTGAGAATTTAGTCCATTTACATTCAATGATATTACAAATAGGTAAATATTGCCAAGTTGGGGTTTTTTTTCTGGTTTTTCTTAATCCTATTTTCTTTCTTCCTCCTTGTCTGTCTTGTGTAAAATTATTTTCTCTGATAATATATTTTAATTTCTTGAGTTTTTTATTGCTACGTATCTATTATGGCTTTCACTTTGTGGTTATGATAAAGCTTGCAAATAATATCGCATAGCCAATTATTTTAAACAGATGAAAACTAAACTCATTACAAAGAAAAGGGACAAATCACAAACAAGCAAGAAAAAGACTTCACACTTTAACTCCACTTCCTTTGCTTTTTGACTATTTGTTGCCTCTACTTAATCTTTCTCTATTGTCTATTTTTTAAAAAAAGATGTGGAGTACAATTCAGAGTTAGGTACACAAACGTTGAGTATGCAGGTACTCTTATTGATGAGGTGTGCCCCTGCCTCCCCTAGCAGTTTCCTTCAACTGCCAATCCCACCGCCCCCCCACCCCCACCCCTGGCAGTTTCCCACTACTGCCAGTGCCTTTCTTATAGTATTATGATAATTGTTCAAGGCCTGCTTATGAGCGAGAACACATGGTACTCTGTTCTTTGTTTCTGTGATAGATCACTGAGTATGATCGACTCTAAATCCATCCAAGTTGCTGCGAAGTCCATATTTTGTCTTTCTTCATGGCTGCATAATATTCCAATGTGTATATGTACCACTTTTTTTTAATCCACTCCAGCTTCAATGGGCAGCATGGATGGTTCCGTGTTTTTGCTATTGTGAATAGAAATGCAACAAACATACGTGTGTAGGGATCTTTTTTGTAGAATGATTTGAGTTCCTCGGGGTATATTCCCAATAGGGTAATTGCTAGGTCATATGGAAGGTCAATTTCTAGTTCACTGGGCTCCTGCGATCCTTCCGCCTCAGGCTTTCAAGTAGCCGGAATTACAGGTATGTGCTACCACGCCCAGCTGATTTTTTAATTTATTGTAGAGATGAGGTCCCGCTGTCCAGGCAGGTGTCGAACACGCGGGCTCAGGCAATCCACTCACCTCAGCCTCCCAAAGGCGCGGGATTACAGGCTAAGCCACCGAGGCCGGGCGTATATCTTCTTTTGAGACGTGTCTATTCATATCTTTTTCCACTTTTTAATGGGACTGTTTGTTTTTTTTCCTTTTGGCGCATTGAGTTCCTTGTAGGTCCTAGAAGTTAGGCCTTTGTCAGATAAACAGTTGGCAAATATTTTTTTCCATTCTGTGGGCAGTCTCCTTGCTCTCTTGCTGGTTTCTTTTGCTTTGCAGCAGCTCGTTAGTTTCATGAGGTCCCACTTGTCTATCTTATTTCTTATGGTATGGGCACTTAGATTCTGATCAGGAATTGGTTGCCAGTTCCAATTTCCATAAGGGTGTCCTCTGCGTTTTCTAAGATTCTTATAGTTTGAGGTTTTACATTTAGGTCTTTAATCCATTTAGAGTTAATTTTTGTATATGGTGATAGATAGGGGTACTGGTTCAATCTTCTGCATGTGATCAGTCAGTTTTCCCAGGACCATTTACTGAATAGGTTCTCCTCTCCCCAATGGTTGTTGTTGGAGGCTTTGTCAAAGATGAGTTGGTTGAGAGATTGAGGCTTTGCTTCCAGAATCTCTATCCTGTTCCATTGGCCTATTATATGCCTGTTCTTGTACCAATACCAGACTGTTTTGATTATTGTAGCTTTATAGTAAAGTTTAAAGTCTGGAAGTCTGGTACTTCCTGCTTTGTTTGGTAAGGATTTTTTTGACTATTCATGGTTGTTTATGTTTCCATATAAATTTCTATATTGCCGGGCTCGATGGCTCAGCCTGTAATCCCGCGCCTTTGGGAGGCTGAGGTGAGCGGATTGCCGGAGCCTGCGGGTTCAAGACCCGCCTGGGCAACTTGGCGAGACCTCATCTCTACAATAAACCAAAAATTAGCCGGGCGTGGCAGTGTGCGCCTGTAGTTCCAGCTACTTGGAAGGCTGAGGCGGAAGGATCGCCGGAGCCCAGCAGGTCGAGGCTGCAGTGGCCGGGAGCAGCCACTGCACTCCAGTCTGGGTGACAGAGTGAGACTCCAACTCAAAAAAAAAAAAAAAATTCTATATTGTCATTTCCAGATCTGAGAAGAATGACGTTGGCAATTAAATGGGTATTGTGTTGAATCTGTAGATTGCCTTTGGTAGGATGGACATTTTAACAATGTAGATTCTTCCTATCCGTGAGCACGGAATATTTTTCCATTTGTTTGTGTTTTCTTGGATTTCTTTGAGCAGTGTTTTATAGCTCTCGTTGTAAAGGTCTTTCACGTCTCTGCTTAGGAAGATGCCTTTTTTTTTTTTTTTTTTTGGCTATTGTGAATGGGATTGTGCCTTTAACTTGGGTCTCTGCCTGCTTGTTGTTGGTATATAGGAATGCAACTGTCTTTTGCACATTTATTTTGTACCCTGGGACTTTGCCAAAGTCCTTTATCAGTGCAAGCAGATTTTTGACAGATTCTCTTGGATTTTCAAGGTATAGGATCATATCATCAGCAATAGAGGGATAACTTGACTTCCTCTTTTCCTATTTGGATACCCCCGATTACCTTCTCTTGTCTAATTGCCCTAGCTGGGACTTTCAACACAATGTTGAACAAGAGGGTTGAGAGTGGGCAGCCTTGTGTTGTTCAAGTTTTCAGGGGAAATGTTTCCAGTTTCTGTCCATTTAGCAATATGTTAGCAGCTGGTTTATTGTAGACAGCACTTACTATTTTGAGGTATGTTCCTTCTATAACTAGGTGTTTGAGGGCTTTTAATCAAGAAGAGACGCTAGATTTTATCAAAAACTTTTTCTGCATCTAGTGATATAATCATGTGATTCTTGTTTTTACATCTGTTGATGTATTTAATTACATTTATGCTCTTGCTAATGTTGAACTAGCCCTGCATCCTGAGGATGAAGCCTACTTGGTCATGGTGGATGATTTTTGAGATGTTTTTGAATCTGATTTGCTAGAATCTTGTTGAGGATTCTTGCACCTATGTTCATAAGGGATATTGGCCTGTAGTTCTCTTTACCCAGTTTGGGTATCAGTGTGATGTTAGCTTTGTAAATTTATTTGGGGAGATTCTGTCTTTCTCAATTGCCTAGAATCCTTACAGTAGAATTGATATCAGTCCCTCCTTGTATGTTTTGTAGAATTCTACTGAAAAGCCATCCAGTCCAGGGGGTTTTTTTGTAGGTAGTTTTCTATGACAGAGTCAGTTTCCTGGGTTGTTATTGGTCTATTTAGTGTCTCAATGTCTTTTTATTTCAACCTGGAAGATTGTGTTATGTCAGAAAGTCCTCCATTTCATTTAGGTTGTCAAGTTTGTTTCCATATAGGTATACATAGTAATCTCTGATAATATTTTGTATTTCTCTGGGTCAGTTGTGATTTGATCTTTTGTATTTCTGATTGTGTCTATTTGGGTGTTTTCTCTCTTTCTCTTGGTCATTTGGCTAGGGATCCATCAGTCTTGTTAATTCTTTCAAAGAACCAGCTTTGTTGGTGTTTTGTCTTCTATGTCCCATATTTGGGCTCTTATTTCGGTGTTTTGGATTCTTCTACTAAAGTTGGGGTTTTGATGGTCTTCTCTTTCCAGCCTCCTTAGGTGATTTTTAGGCTCTCAATTTGTGATCTTTCCATTTTCTTGATGTGTGCTCATAGAGATATAAATTCCCCTCTTAAAACTGTTTTCATGGCATCCCAGAGGTTTTGATAAGATATTTCTTCATTTTCATTTGTTTCCAGGAATCTTTTAAGATCTGCTTTCATTTCAGTGTTGACCCAGTAGTTATTCAGCATCATGCTGTTCAGTGTCTATGTCTTTGTGGGCTTTGGGGAAATTTTGTTGGTGTTGATAATTATTTTTATTCCACTGTGTTCTAAGAAGGTGCATGGCAATATTTCAATCTTATGGAATTTGTTTATGCTTGATTTATGGCCAAGGATGCAATTGATTTTGGAGTACATTCCATGTGGTGATGAGTATAATGTACATTCTGTGGTTGTTGGATGGAATAACCTGTAGGTATCTATAAAGTCCATTTGGTCACATGTCAAGTTGAGGTTCTGGATATCCTTGTTGATTTTTTTGCCTTGATGATCTATCAAGGGCTGTTAGTGAGGTATTCAAGTCCCCTGCTATAATAGTGTTAGAGTCAATATCTTTTTTTAGTTTACTTAGTAGTTGCTTTATAAATGCTAGTGCTCCTGTGTTGGGTGCATTTATGTTTAAGACGCATATTTCTTGTTGCTGGATTGAAAGTTTTATCATTATGTAGTGTCCTTTTGTATCTTGTTAAATTTTTGATAACTTAAAGGTTGCTTTGTCTGATATGAAGATCATGACTCCTTCCTTCCTGTGTGATCCATTTGCCTGAAAACTCGTTTTCCATCCTTTAACTTTGAATCTGTGTACGTCCCTTGTGGTGAGATGAGTTTCCTGGATGCAGCAAATAATTGGGTTATGGTTTCTTATCTAGTTTGCCATTCTGTTTCTTTTCAGTGGTGCATTTATTTATTTTTTGTCTTATATTTTCTTTGTCTTTTTGTCATACTTTCTGGAAGCTTTTCTTAACTTTTTTTCTTCCAATTACTTTTTATTTCCTCTCTTATATTTGTAATACTCAAGCACACTCCTTTCTAGTCACAGAATCTTCCCTTTTTATAGACTATTATATTTTTACAAATTCCTCTGCTTCTTTCATTGTTTTTACTTTCTTTTTTTAACATATTTTTTATTTTAAAATTATTTGGGAGCAAAGGCCTGGAATCAGGAGTTTTGTGAATCTGCCTGATGCTTTATTTTTCTGTGGCTGAACTGGTACCCAAGTTGTAAGACAAAGTCCTCCGTACTCTTCCCTTTCTTGTCCCTAAGTAGAAGAAGTATCTCCCCACAACTGAACGCCTGGAGTTGGGGGAGGGCTGACACAGAGACTTCCATGGTTGCCACAGCTGATATCTCCCGCAGTCACACCCCCAAACACACTTCTTTCTAAACCAGAGTCACACCACGGCTTGCTCAAAGACTGTAGTCATTGTGGCCTGACTGCTTCTCAAATTTATTAAGTGCCTCAGATCATTTTAGTCTGTTGGTGATAAAGCCAGCCAGAACTCAGGGCAGAGGATTCCTCTCTGGCCCAGGGCTGGTCTAAATGCTCCCTCCATTGGCACTGGCAGAATTCTGCTGTGAAAAGAGCACTGAATTCTAATGCAGAGACCCTTGTTCACTTGGCACTCTCTCTCTCTCTCAAGGACAAAGATACTCTCTTTAAGCTACCTGAGGTTGAGGGAGGAAAGGTGTAAACAATGCAAGACAGTCCTTCTTACCTTTCTCAATCCCTCTTTCCTTGTTATTATATTAAAACCAGGTACAGCCGGGCTCGGTGGCTCAGCCTGTAATCCTGCGCCTTTGGGAGGCTGAGGTGAGTGGATTGCCTGAGCCCACGGGTTCGAGACTCGCCTGGGCAGTGAGACCTCATCTCTACAATAAATCAAAAAATCAGCCGGGCGTGGTAGCACGTGCCTGTAATTCCGGCTGCTGGGAAGGCTGAGGCAAAAGGATTGCGGGAGCCCAGGAGGCGAGGCTGCGGTGGCCGGGAGCAGCCACTGCACTCCAGTCTGGGCGACCGAGTGAGACTCCAACTCAAAAAAAAGAAAAAAAAAAAAACAGGTACTATGATTGCTCACCTAATTTTTTTTTTGTTCTTATGAAGTTGTTTTTTACATGGATAGCTGTCCAATTTGATGTTCCTACAGGTGAGCAATCACCAGAGGATTCTATTTGGCCATCTTGCTCAATGTCATGTCTTTTGATACATAAAGGTCTTTTAATTTTAATGTAGTCCATTGATGTAATTTTTTCCTTTGTTGCCTGTGCTTTTGGTGTCATATCAAAAAAGTCATTTGCCAAGTCAATGCCATGAAGTTTTTCTCCTCTTGTTTTCTTCTAAGAGTTTTTAAGTTTTAGCTTGCATTTAGATCTTTGATCTCTTTAAAATAAAGGTCCAATTTCATTCTTCTCTAAGTGGATATATTGTCTTAACACCAGTTGTTGAAAAGACAGCCCTTTTCCATTGAATGGCCTTGGCATTCTTGTCAAAAATCATTTGATCACATATGTGAGGGTTTATGTCTGGGTTCTCTATTCTATTTTATTGTTCTATATGTCTGTCACCAGCACCACTTTAATAGCCCCCAAATAGAAACGGCCTACATCAATCAATAGCAGAATAAATACATAAATAGTGAGATAGCAACACCGTGAAATATTGTACAGCAATTAAAGAGATTTACAATAACAACAAGAATGAAATTCACAAGCATATGTTAAGCCAAAGAAAACAGACAAAAAGAGTACTTATTTTATGATTTAATTTACAAAAAATACAAAAACAGGCAAATTTATGTTTCCAGGAGTCAGGACAGACGAGGGAATCGGTAGTAACAGGAAGGGGATTAGGCAGGGGTAGGAGGGGTGTCTGAGATGGTGATGTCCCATTTCTTGATCTTACTGCTGGTTCCCTGAGTATGCTTAATTAGTAAAATTCAACAAACTATACATTTATAATTTGTGTGTTTTTCAAGATGTATATTACATAGCCAAAAATATTCTAATAAACACGTGTTCTATAGATACAAGCATTGGAGACATTATTTTGGTGCTACAGAAATCATGATTTCAGCCTACAGGTCATCACTATCAGGGAACCTGTCAGAAAAAGCTCAGCCAATCAGAATTCAGCAGTGCCCAGAATGTGCCAGTTCACATATGAGTACTTGGAGTGGTTGTCAGCTGAAAATAGCTCATAAAGTTTCCAACAATGTCTACTACAGTTGATGTTCTAAGTTTATAAAGCTGGTATAAACCAAGAGCATTATCCATGATCAGTGTCTAATAACAAAATAATACAATTATACCTGTTGCTAATATGTCTATGACTGGGAGACAGCATGACAAGGGCAGATAATTAAATCAGGATATGCCATAAGTTAATCCTGGGAGACTGGAAAAATGCAACTTTGCCTCATCTATGACTGACACCAGAAGCCATATGAGTCACTCCAAAGCACCTCTGGCTGCAGGAGCCTCAAGAAAGATGCTTTTCAACTGTTTTGTCCCTTTGTATGACTTCACACTGGCTGTGTCTTCTTGGCTCCCCTCACACCTTTCAAATGATTTTGTCTGACACTTGTGAACACTCACCACTGAGCTGAACCCTCTCTATACAGTCTCATTTTTGTCTGTACAGAGACTCTGCAAGGTAAAGATGATTACTACTCTCATTTAAAGGTGAGAAAACCCAGGCTTAAAATGTGTAAGCATCTAACATAACCAGTAAGTGACAAATACAGAATTCAAAATTAGACTTTCAGACTCCACACCCTGACCTCTTAAATACTATCATGTAGTACCTGAGTGTATTACTCAGGGTTCTCCAGAGAAATAAAACCAATAGGAGATAAATAGATAGATAGATAGATAGATAGATAGATAGATAGATAGATAGATAGACAGAGATAGATGATAGAAAAAAGGGACTTAGTTCACAGCATTATGGCAGTCAAAAAGTCCCATGATTTGCCATCTGCAAGTTAGTGAACCAGGAAAACTGGTTCAATTAGTAAAATTGAATCTGTTGTATGAGATGCCTGAGAACAAGGAGATCCAATGTCCAAGACAGGAGAATGGTCTAGCTGAGTGAGTGAGAGAGAGAGAGAGAGAGAAAGAGAGAGAGAGAGAATTAATGTGCCATTCTTTCATCTTTTTTTTCTGTTTGAGCCCTCAACAGATTGGTTCATGTCCACTCACAGTGGTGAGGAAAGACCTTCTTAGTCTACTTATTCAAATGTTATTCTCCTCTGAAAACATCTTCACAGACATATTCAGAAAACTGCTGGAATCAGTGGCTCATACCTTTAACCTCAATGCTTTGAGACGGAGGCGAGAGGATTGCCTGAGCCCATGAGTTCAAGAACCAGCCTTGGCAACTAGGCAAGACCTCATCTCTACAATAAATAAAAAAAATAACTGGGAGTGGTGGTGTACACTGTAGTTCTAGCTATTTGGAGGCTGAGGCAGAAGGATAGCCTGAGCCCAACAGGTTGAGGCTGTGGTAACTGTGATTGTGCCACTGCATCCCAGTCTGGACAACAGAGTGAGACTCTGACTCAGAACAAAAAAGAGAGAAAAGAAAGAAAGAAATAGTATTATTCTAGCTAGCTATGTGGACATTGTGTAACACAGTCAACACAAAATTAGCCATCACACTGAATACCCTCATTTGTCCCTAGTAACAAAGAAATTGGAGCCTTACTAAGGAAATAGGACCTAAAAAGACAAAAGGATAATCCCCAGGGCCCTAAGCACATATGTTGCTACTGCACAGCTTCCAAATCATCAGTTCACCTGTAAGTCTTACTCATTAAGCAGGGTCCATGTCCAATTTACCTCAGAGACCTCAGTACAAAGGACCAGGGTAAACATAGGTGTTTAAAAAAAAACTAGTGTATCATAAATGTTTGTTGACTGGGAGGAGGGGGAGAAAAAAAAGAAAGAAATGGCTCCTCCCTTGAAAGAAGACTGTGGAATAATCTAGACGCCACCACTACTGTCCAAATTCCATAGGACAGTAGAGTCACAAACAGTGTCTTCCTACCTAAATATAGGAATTCAAAAGCTGAGTGTGGGTTTAGGGGATGACTTGGTGTCTATTTGAATGTTGATATTTTTCATTCATTATGGATTTTTTCATTAATTTTGATTTATTAAAATACTATTTATCTTGATTACTGAGTCTTGGAAACACCTTTGCATTTCCCTCCCGAAGCAAGTATCTTGCTCTCCTCACCCTCGTTTCAGCACCACGCTATCTTCACACCTGAAGCAAAAGTCACACTCAGGAAACAGCAACCTTTTGAGTGAGAGCAGCATGCTCTTAGCTCACAACCACAGAGCTCCTGCCACAGAACATTTCAGCTCTGACATCTCTGAGCAATGGGAACGCATTTGCTGGCAACTCCTCACCAGACTTGAACAATGTTTCAGTGTTTAATTAAATTCCAAGAACACCTGCTTCATCAGCTTATAAATTTCAGCTGAATTTTAAGCAGCTTCTGTTTGGCATGCAGAGTTTTTATTTTCTAGGCTGTAGCCACAGCAACATTTATTCCCTGGATATCCATCCTTCACTCCTACCACACACACCTCACCTCCTTCCCCTGCCTTTTGTGGGCATGGAGAACTCTTCACTGGCTCTTCAAACTCCCCATTTAGCCACCTGGCTGTCAAAATAGCAGCACAATAGCATGTCATACTGTTTTTACTTTTCTTGACAGTTCACCTAAAGTTTGGACATTTGTACAAGAATGCATAGTACAATAAACCGAACTTCCTGCACTACCTAAAACCTAAACAGTAAAATGGCTGCCCTTTTTTAAAAGCATCTCTCACCCATATACCAAGCCCTGGGCTGGATGTTTCACCTCCATTTGTTCTCTCTGAACTGCAGTTCCCTGTACTGTGGACTAGAGGGGATGACCTCGCCCAACAGCACTGCCTTACTAAGCTACTCTCCCTGGGGTCCCACAGCTAGTGTCGGATAAAGTAGGAATTGAAAGTCAGCCTTTCAGACTCCAAAACCTGCCTACCTCACCAACAAACATCTGGTTCTAGGAATCCAAGGTGACATTATTAAGGATCATCTGGGGATATGGCAATAAACAAATGTCAAAAATAACCATGGCTAAGATGAAAAAGTTAAGGAATACCATCACCTATGTGAAGCATTGATTGGGAAGTCAGGAAGGGTGTTGTTAAACAGTCCTCACCCACATTAAGGTTAAGCCCAGCCACAAATAAGAAGGCAGATTGTGTGACAGTGATGACAAAGGGTCTGGAGTCAAGTACAGTATACACTGACTGTCCTGTTTCCTCTTTTAGAAAATGGGGGCCAGGTTTGGTGGCTCAGCCTATAATCCCAGCACTTTGGGAGGCCGAGGCAAGTGATTGCCTAAGCCCACGAATTCAAGACCAGCCCAGGCAACTTGGCAAGACCTCATCTCTACAATAAATAGAAAAGTAGCTGGGCTTGGTAGTTCTAGCTACTTGGAAGACTGAGGCAGAAGGATTACCAGAGCCCAGCAGGTCAACACTGGGGTGGCTATGAGCGTGCCACTGAACTTCAACCTGGGTGACAGAGTGAGACTTCAACTAAAAAAAAAAAGAAAGAAAATGGGGGTATTAGTTTCTAACTCACAGGCCTGTTGTATGAGCTGGAAGAAATAATTAATGTAAAATGTTTGCACTAAGACCTGATACAGAGTAAGAGCTCGGTGAATATTAAATTGATGTTGTTATTACTATTATTGTATATATATAAAGTGCTTTCACCATGTCATCCCAATAACTTCCCAACATCTCCAAGATAAGTGTCAAACTCCCAGGGGTCTGGGCAGTCATCCCTTATGCCCACCATGCACTTTTCACATCTGCTTGCCTTTTCTCGCATGGTCAGATCCCCTGATATACCCTTGCCTAGCCCAACTTTAAAGGCATTCTGGAGTTTGTTTCTTCTGCCAAGCCTTTCCCCACCATCCCAGTCCTTAGCTACCTCCCTTTCTTCTGCACTCCCACCCACGCTTGCTGCCTTGTTTTCCCATTCATGTGAATAACCTTGTGTTGGCTATTCTTTTATGGAAGAAGAAGGACTATGGGCCATTTTGGGACTTTACTCAGGGCCCAACTCATACCTACCCATTTCTGATGCTCATTCACACATTCCTGCCCCCAAATATCTCTCATGTGCTTTGTGCTAGGACCTGGAGGTACAGCAATAAACAAAACAGATGCAGAACCTGTCCTGTGGACTTCAGAGTTCAGTGAAGATGTTAATAAGCAGGCCATGAGAGATGACTATACAATTATAAACTCTGATAAGTGCAATGAAAAATTAAGAATAAAAGAACTATCTGGAGACTGATAAATATCCTTCTCAACAACAATGTAAAACTGAGAGCCTAGCCCCTCTGTCTAGTGATCACCTTTCCTCGGCACATCATAAGCTCTAATTTCTAAGCACAAAATCCTCCTTTACTCAAAAAATAGGAAAAGACCTAATGGGCCTCTTTCATTTTTTTTTTTCTTGACAAAGGCAAGGCTTGATGCGTGGCACAGAATTTCCTGGCACAGGCTCTGAGGCACTGTTGACTTGGCATTTGCCCCTGGCTTGAGTCTGTGCCTCAGGAGGGAGCAGCTTATTTGGAATTCAAGCTAGGCCTCCAGGAGAGAGCAGCCTTCAGCTGTTCTTCACTAACTTTTTTCCAAACAAAAAGTAGTGGGTTTTTTGAAAGCCATAAAACTATGAGAGTCATGAAAAGTAAGCTACCACAAGCAGACAATGATAGCTAAGGCCCAAGCCTAGGATTGGACCTGGCAAAAATCCAGTGAGTCACAAGTCATATCTGAATGGAGTTGTCTCGGTGCTTGCAGGAAGATCACGAGATTTTGTTTTTCTGTTCTGATCAGAGCGTACTCTAAAGGGATCTGGGGTAAGCCTGGCAATTCCCCCTTTCTTTCTCAGAGTGGAAGGCAGCCCACTTCCTCTCACCTTTACTCTAAGTCTAACTTGCCATCCACTTACTCATTCTGGTCTTTTCTTGGGATGACAATTGTTTTGTGTGTGGAGGCTGCAGCTGATCCTCCTATAGAAGGCCAGCCCTGCTGATTCTGCAGAGGGCTCATTTCCCAAACAGCCTGATAACCCTACAGTGATCCCTTCTGGGGTCAGGCTTCACCTGCAGTCCCCTGATTTCTTTGCAGCTCTCTCCTCTCTGCCAAACAAGTCAAATTCCTGGTCATGGCTGTGGAGTGTTCATACCTGAGAGAACAAGGTTTTTGAAATCAGGCAGGTTTGGATTCCAATTTCCAGCAACCCCATTTCCAGTTGAACTTTACTTATCCACCTACAAATACAGCGTTCCATAAAGTTAGAAAACAAAGAAAATATTTTTTATTATTTTAAGCTGCTGGAGTCCAGCTCCAGGAGAGAGTCAGGGCTTGAGTCGGGGGAATCGGGAAGCAGTGAAAAAGAAAAGACGAAAACAACAGGATCCTTCTTCCTGGGGAGAGCTCAAGACTCTGCCAATTTTTATTCAATTCTTACAAGCTTATATAGTTTTTTTACTGATGCCCCTACCCACAAAATGTATCCCATGTTACACATTAAATGTTTACATCATGGTTTTTTCTTTTGTTTATGGGGAAGTTGACCTTTACAAGTTTCATTTTGTTTCTTCCTGCTACCAGGTGGTGTAACAAAATACCAGCTGCCAATTTATCAGCCACACCTGTGACTTCTAGGTCACCTGAATCTCTTCGCTTCGCTGTTCTATTTCTTTTCCTTTACTAATCTATTTTCTTAATTCTACCCTTATACATACTTTTAGCAGCAATATATTGACTTGTGTTTTTCTTTTATATAACCACCCTTATCTTACCCACTATGAATTCTTAATACTATTAATTTAAAACTTTAACTTTCTTAATTCTAATTGCCTTATCTATATTACTTGCTATTTTCTTATCACCTATTTTACATTTTATATTTCCAAACAAACGTGTCTAAATCTACACTTATATATGAAATTAATCTTACTTCTAATCCTAAATGTATTTAATTTTAAACCTACATTAAGTGTATATAATTTTAAGTTTACCTTAAAACTTAATTATTTCCTATTCCTTATATTTAACTAATACCTACATCTATAATAAACATTTATCTTTTAATTATAACTGCTATCTATTTAATTCTAATCCTTACTTTAATTTTGACCTTCTTTCTAATTAAACTATAATATTTCTTAAATCAAAAGGCATGTCTGTGACTTGTTTTTCCCGAAAACACCTGTTTTTGGAGATACTCTGTCTCATCAATCACAACTGTCAATGTTGTTACTTATAAAGGGTGTGAGGAAGTACTTGTTTTTCCTTTTTAGCTAAAGGTTGCAAAATTTGCATTCCCTTGTCCCTTCAGGGGGAAAATTTTTTGCTGTTGAGCCCTTTTTACATTTTTATACATAGGTTCACTGCTAATTCCACATCCTCGCACATTCTAAGGGGCACCCTTTTTGCTGCAATCTCACCTCCATTATGCCTATGTATAATTTTTGCTGTCAAATGCCATCATCCATTTGCGCATCTGTTATCTCAATTAAAGAGGGAATATTCTCAAGCCTATGCACGCAATCCTTCAAAGTTAGGGAAGGTCCGTCAACAGGATCCATGGGGCTTTGCCTCCGTCATGGCTGCATTTTACTGGGGCCTTGCTCCCAGCTGGCGTTTTTCCTGTTTTCAGGTCCCTTTTACCTTACTTTTACTAGAGATTGCGGCTCCCGGCATTATGCATTGAAGATAGTATTTAACAACATGATAGATAGATGATAGAGATAGATAGATAGATAGAGATACAAATAGATAGGTATTCACCCAAACTTCCAGATTTAATAGACATCTTGTAGTGACAATAATACCACAGGTTTACCCTGAGGATTAAAGCAGTTAATATATGCAAAGTGCTTAAATTTCTTAAATTGGCCTTTAGAAAAGACCAATAAGTATTGGGTTCACTTACTCTCCAGTCCAAAATGGTCCTCTTCTCACTATTATAAGGCGTATGGCATCACAGCTGCCTTTTACATGCCCTCTCACCCCCCCATGCTAGATTGTTTTGATTACATCGTTCTCTTTCTGTGCAACTACACATCAGAAATATCCACTTTCTTGGGAGGAACAAAATCAGGGTTAGCTGTTGTCATTTTCATGTTGTCATTTGGATTCCCACAGAACTTAGGACCCTTAAAAAAAGTATTTCTTAGCAGAGGCAACTATCTCATGTTAAAATTGTCAATATGCTTATTTCATAGAAGCCCAAATTTCTGGCAACAACTTGTACCTTGTCTGTTAGAAGAAATTAGGAGGTATGAGTAGGTCTATATATGATGTGGAGCCTCTGTGGAGGTTTGGTTTAAACTGTCTCCAACTACATGAGAAGGTACATTTTCCAAACCCAAGAATTTATCAGCATCCCTTACATCTGAAAACCTGTCATTTATGTATGCTGTACATTTCTTTGAAAAAAATTAATAATAACTCTGCTTTGTAACTAGCATTTTCATTTTGCTTGATCGCAGGCTGTGGGATGAATTAATATGACGAAGGGGGTTGTTGAAGAAAGTCTATTATAAAGGTGTGGTAATAGTTGCTTTCCAGAGGAAGTAACTAAATACATTCTGGTCTTGTTTAAAAGTACACATCTGATGTAATATACATGTGATTTCAATGGAAGAACAGCTCAAGTTTTTTAACAACAATTTAACTCAGTCTCTACCCCATAATAAAAAGCATATAGGCTATTTCAGTGTTTTACATCCAAAGACAAAATACATTTACATCTGCGCATGTTTGTCTATATGTGCATGTGCTACCCACACTGTTCTGTTTTAAATATCTACTTTTCTCTGCTTGGGACCAAGATAAATCACCAGGTGATGGCTTCTAGACATAGGGATGGGAACACAACACTTACTTCACAGATATTAACAAGTCCCCTAGGAAGCTGCCTTGCAAGTTAAGTCTTAGAAGCACTTCTACCACCATCCTCTAAGTCTAACCTTTCTAGGCCCAGGGAAGACACAGTAAAATAGCAAAAGCCACACAATTCTGTCCCCAGCACATCCACCAAATTCTGCAATCACCTTCTATAAGGGAGAATAGCTACATCAGCATTTTCCAAATGTGTTCATTCCAGGACTCTTTTTTATGACTCATTCTATAAGACTACAGGCATATCTCATTTTATTGCTTTCATTTTATTGCACTTCACAGACATTGAATTTCTTAGAAATTGAAGGTTTATGGCAACCCTGCATCAAACAAGTCTATTGGTGCCATTATCCCAACAGTATGCACTCACTCTGTGTCTCATTTTGGTAATTCTTGCAATATTTCAATTTTTTTCATTATGTCTGTTATGTTGATCTATGATCAGTGATCTCTGATGTTAATATTGAAACTGTTTGTGGGCACTGCAAATTGTGCCTACATAAGGTGGTGAATTTACTCAAGAAATGTTGTGTGTGTTCTGATGGCCCTGCCAACTGGCCATTCCCTGATCTTTCTTCTTCTCCTCAGGTCTCGCTCTTCCCTGAGATACAAAAATATTGAACTTAGCCCAATTAAGCTTAATCCTACAATGGCCTTTAAGTGTTTGAGTGAAAAGTCATACATCTCTTACTTTTGATCAAAAGCTAGAAATGATTACGCTTATTGAGGAAGGCATGTTAAAAGTGAAGATAGGCTGAAAGCTAGACTCTTGCACCAGTTAGCCAAGTTGTGAACGCAAATAAAAAGTTTCAGAAGAAAATTAAAAGTGCTACTCCAGTGAACCCACACATAGTAAGAGAATGAGTTCCTTCCTTGTGACTATTTACCTCCCATATATGATTGAGAACATACGGTATTTTGTTTTCTATTTCTGCGTCAGTTTACTTATGATGATGATCTCCAGTTCTATCCATGTTGCTGCAAAGGACAATATTTCATTCTTTTTTATGGTTGTGTAGTATTCCATTACGTATATCTACCACATTTTGGGGCAGAGGGGAGAAGGGCTAGGGTTCAGAGACTACCTACAGGGCACAATGTTCACTATCTAGGGAATGGGACACCTGAGACCCAATCCCCACCACTACACAATATATCCATGCAATGAATACACATGTGTACCCCCTAAATCTAAAACTAAAAAAAAAAATTTAAAAAGAAAATGAAACAGTATTATTGCTGAAAGGGAGAAAGTTTGAGTGGTCTGTATAGAATAGCCAACCAATCACAAATTTCCTGAAGTCAAAGCCTAATACAGAGCAAAACCTTCACTCTCTACAATTCTCTACTGTACATTTTTAGGTATTTTTAAAGTATGAACATTTTAAATAAATAATGCTATTGCACACTACTTATGAGACCATAATATAGTTAAATTATAACTCTCATATACACTGGGAAACCAAAAATTTGTGTGACCCACTTTTTTGTAATATTTGCTTTATTGCAATAGTCTAGAAGTGAGCCCACAATGTACCTGTAACATTTTGCAGATCAGAATTTGGAAATCATTGCTTCAAGTATGCCTTGTCAGAGAGGATACTGTAGAAGAGAGAGAGGGGCCATCTCAATAAAATTTTACCTCTTATCATTTTACAAACTTGATTGGCTCCATTGTTTACCAGAAGGCAGAGGCATTGAGAATTCATGGGACTTAAGCAAGTTCTCCTATGAAATTCAAGTACTCAAATAATAATAATAATAACTCCAGGATCAAATGGTCTCCCAGAGGTAGAGATGAGAGCACATCCTCGTTTTGGGTCTCCATAGTTGGGACACACTATTACACACAACAGATTCCCAAGCACATGTTGGATCCCTTAAGAGCAGATAACTTCTTTATAAGACAGGAAACCCATCAGCTATTTTCCCTCTCCAACAAAACTCGAATAGGCATTCACCTCTGGGCTCGTAGTGTAGGTAAAACTTGCCTTTGATTTTCCAAATGTGACCCAGGGCAGGGCAAGGAGAACCACTAAACCTGTGTTTCTGCCTATTTCTGGAGGAACAGCTTTAGCACTGAGAGAAACTTCAAAATACCTGCAACAGAAATCCAACACCTTCCTGACCTTTAGGGAATTAAATGGTAAAGTACCAACTGAGAGTTTGGCTTCTTTCCACAGGATTCTCCTAGACCAGCTACTCTGTGCTCCAACTCCTCTGGTTTTTGCACCAATTTTCAGGTTAACATAAATTATGATCCCACACTTCCCTAAGCCCAAAACTTCAAGAATGGTAACAGAAGGGCTGGATCTTTCCAGCACTAATATTGATTAAATCTATTTATCCCTTCCTTGCCCCTTCAGGGTCAGGATCGGTGCTAAATGTAGTGATCAGGAGATTGCTATTCAATTAGAACTTATACTAATTCATAAAGCTAGCTGACCCACCCAGATAAAACTAGTTGAATTAGCAAATGCTCTTAACAAAAACACTAACCAAATGTGAAACCTAGAAAATGTCTCTGTTGAGTTGTTGGTAAGATTTAATGCAGAAGAAAATACATTAACCTAGAGATTAAAAGATCCTGGCAGCAAGTATATTCAATTAACTGGTATAGCTGTACCATATTTTCCCTCTTTCTGTTAGGCCAAACTAACCCAGGACATAGCCATTTATGTAAGAATTACAAAATAACAATATTAAAAGTTAAATTTGATAGCACTTTCTTTCAACAAAGCACTCTGCAAAGCCTCTACATGGACTACTTTATTTAAATCTCACAATTCAGTCATGTCCATGGTATTGTACCCTATTCTACAGATAAAGAACTGAAACTTAGAAAGGTTAGGATCACCTAAGATCACTCAGCTACTTAGTGGCAAAGCTGAGAATGGAAGTCAAATATGCTTGACTCCAGAGTCTGTATTTCTAACCAGTACACTCAGCAAAGCATAGGCTGTAACTTCCTCCTGGAACTGCTGCGTTTAGGAGGGACCAAACCAAGATTCTAGTCCCTTTTTCATGCAACTAATGATTTTATGGGCCTGCCATATTCCAGCACCACTTTGGGTGCCCTATACTCATCATCATTGAATCCCTATAGTAGTGCTTTGACATGGGCCATATTTCCATTTTCTATACAAATAACTGAGACTCAGAGAAGTTACATGTCCCATGTCAGCCTGTTAGGAAATGTCCATGCCAGTACTCAACCCCAAACCATGTCTCACTCCAAAACTCATTCCTTTCACATACAAGTTATCAACCACCATATCAGGAGTTTCCATTTACAAATTTGAAAAAACTTGAGATGGGTAAAACTATCAGAGCATGCTGAGAATCATGACAAACTTCCCTCTGCAAATTTCCAGAGTAATCTCTAGGTCGCCCCAAATTTTGAAAACCAGGTAGTTGGCCCTAAGCAATCAACTCAGTATATAGACCATCACGCTGAAAATTTTCTAGAGAATATTGGTGGCAAATGTTCCTCAAGTTATAAACATTCCCACCAGTAGTATCACGGAACATGGATGTTTTTATATGAGTCTGGGCCTCCCTCCAGCTCTTCCCAAGGCTTTTCCTTAGACTCCTTCATTTAGGAATTGTTAATGTTTAAAGCAGGGTTCAGAAAGCCTTGCAAGAAACTGTGACATTAGGCACCAGTTGTCTTAGCAACTAATAGATGAGCATTCTCCACTCCCTGTTCTCCCAACCACCTAATGCACAATTGATTTGAAACCCTTCTCTCCAGTTCCCATTCATAACACAACAGGGTGGCTTAGGATCCAAGCTTGAAGTTCAAATGAATGCACTGCAGACTTTGGTTAGTTTTCTAAGAATTTCTCCTTCCTTCCAAGGTTGGCTTCATTCGCCTGCTGGAGAAGTACCAGAAGCTCTCACCATAGCACCCCAAGGCTTTTATCTCAGAAGACAGCTTCACGATAAAGTCGATCCAGCCCACATTCCATCCCGTGCATTTTCCATAATCAAATAACCGAGTGGAACTAATGAATGCCTGTTACTTCCCTTGAACATAAAGAATCTTGAAAAAAATCAAACCACCAGAGACTACCGACTTATGGGAATTAGTCTGGTCTTTGAGAAAACGAGTTTGCCATTCCCACCCCACCCCCAAAAAACAGTTCTCAGTTTCTTGTGCCCACCTAAAAGGATAATAATATCTTCCCCATTACCATGCCAGCAGGAAAAATGTTTCTTTCCCCGGGAGGCAGAGACACATTTTCTGACTGAGCCTGGAAGACAAAATGCTAACATTTGAATTTATATTCCTTAGAATATCTAAAATATCTGGTATCTGTCTCTGTGTCCTGTGCAGTCAATAGTCTCCCCCAATAAATTTATCTATTTTTCATGCTGACTAGACCTAGAGTTTGATTTTCCTCAGTCCTATTCCTATCTCTCCAAAACTTCCAGAAGAGGAACCTAATATCTGTGGGAAGAGCAGCTTGGGGGAAAAGTATAACAAGTCTGGCCATTGCACTGAGCTCAGAGAGGTTTCCTGAATAAAGCAACATTGAAGAGCATGTCTCAGTGATTTTTCTCTATTTCCTTTACTGAAACTCCCCCAGAGAAGGCATGTCCCTGAGAAGACTCTGAGGAGGGAGCTTCAAGCATCTGCTTGCAATGCTTTATCAGCACCAATTCGCAACCATACCAGGAAGGAAAATCCAGGGTAGTGCAGGATGACGGTGACACCATTTCTGGAGTCAGAAGCCAGGGACTCTGCCATCAAGGGGAACACAAAGTGAGCCACAAGAAGGCTCTAGTCCAAAGTTCAACCTTCAAAACTATAAAAGTATTAGAGTCCTGAAACAGAAAGATTCTGGTGAGACAAACTCTAAGGACAAGAAGAAATCATTCTTCAAACTCTCTTCTCCAAGCCCAAACCACCAACCCAGAACAATGTAGTTACCTTCTCTCAAACCTTGCATAGCTCTGAAAGGACAAGGATGCAGCCTTTTCAAGGACCAAAGAGGAATTCACTCTCCCAATCAGCGCCATCTTTGTCTGTCCTCCTAGCATCAAAGATCCCCAAAAGGTTAATAAACTCTGAAACTGCTACCACATAAAAGGGTGCAGTTGTTACAACTGGATCGAGGTGTTGGAGCTGCTGCCTCAATGGCTACTGCAGCCCAGGCACTGAGGGAGTCTTTCCTATAATCTATCCATGGCCCTGGCCCTTGCCCCACGTCTTATTATTGCTCTTCTAGCTATATAGTCCCAATGTATGCCTTTACATCCACACCCATTCTTAATCTTTGCATGTTCTATAATATGCCCCAACCTAAGTGGCCAGAACTCCATCTCTTGATTTAAAGCCCCTGCCCACAACCCGGCCCGCCATTACCTCTGATCGCTGAATGCAATGTGAACACATTAGGACTTCATCCTTAGAGAACTATGAGGCCACTTAGGGGTTTTAAATAAAGGAGTAGTACAAACACATTTGACCTTTAGAAAGATCATGCTAACCTCAATGAAAGAAATGGAAAAGGAAACAGAAAACTAGTTAGAGGTTGGTAAATTAACCCAGGCAAAGTATAAAAGTCTACATAAGGATAATGACAGTGAAGCCAGAGAGAATATGGTTGGTTCAAGAAATATTTTTCCATAATACTTAGAATAAGCAAGAGGAGGCTAAGGATGATGTGGATTATATGGAAGAAAAAGAAGAAGTAAATGTCAAAAATAATCCCAATGTTTCTGGCTTGACAACAGGTAGAATGGTGCTGCCAAATATTGAGTTGGAAATGCCACAAAATAAGCAAATTTGAAGGTAAAAGTTGTCAAATTCAATTCTGTATGTATAATGTTTGTGAAATTTTGGGGAAATTCATCTGTAAATTCTAAGGGAACCATTAAGCATAGATCTGGAATTCAAGAGACAAATATAGAGACTTTGGAGTTGCCAGAAGGTGGTGATCAAAGTATGTAGCTGAGTGTGAGTGCTCCAAGTCAGAAGAGATCAAAGGAAATAATCCAAATGAACCCAATGCATGACACATTGGAATATGGGTCTTCAAAGTTATGAATGAGTAACTGGGATGTGGGAGGTGCAAACAGAGGACTCTGAGTCAGGAAAAGGCAAATGAAAAGGACATTTTCTTAAAGAGTGGTCCATGATGTCACATAATATAGAGATCACATAAGATTAGAACTTGAATACTGTCTGCAGGATTTAGTGACAAGGAGATCCTAGGTGGCCTTTCACTGCAGGGAGCAAGTGATAGAAAAGCCACTTTGGAGCAGGTTGAGGAGGGATTAAAAGGTGGGGAATTGGAAGAGTGGATGGATACAATTTTTCAGAGGTTTGGTTGGAAATGGGGAAGAAAAGCCCAGAGTGGGCTGAAGACACTGTGGAGAGTTTTATTTTTATTGTGAAGATGGGAATACTTAAATATGCTTAAATGCTCAGTCCATTGGGCCAATTGAGAAAGAGAGGTTAAAGATGAGAAATGGCATTGCTGACTGATAGAGATCCCTGCAGAAGCAGGGGGAAGGTAGCTGGGGTCCAGGGTACTAGCATCTCTGTCCTAGAAAGAGAGACACAGAGGTCAGAATAGTTGCAGAGCTATAAGTAGGATAAATGAATGCCTGGAAGTTAGAGAGTTTCTGCCAACCCCGCATCAGATGCCAACAATAACACACTCTTGTCACATCACTTTGTAATCCAAAAGAAGAAATAGATTTGTTCTATCAGGAAAACTGGAACATATTGGTGGGTGTTTGGAAGAGGCAGATTTTGACTCAAGAAAGAAAGAAACTTCCTAACAACTGGAGCTATTGCAACAGCATTGAAGCTGCAGTGAGACATCTATAAGAGGCAGTGTTCAAGTGAAGAAAGGATGTTGTAGCCTTCCTGGCTAATTTTTTCACAAATCTTACGCTGAAAAGAAGCTTGAGCTTGATGGTGTCTGAAGACAATTTCAACTCTAAACTCGTTCTACTTTCAAGGTAGCCCTTGATTCTTCCCTAGGAATTCTGGAATCGATTATCATTTTGTCAGTGAAAGATCCTGGGAATTCTTAGACCACCAGGGCAAGGGCTGCCATTTGTAGTTCTCTAGGAGGTGTTTTAGAGGTAAAACTTGTGCCCTAATAAACAATCCCACATCCTGTCATTTACCCATTGGATTTTCATTTACTTATGACTGTATTTCTAGGGCCTTGCTTACCCTCCAGAGTTCCCTATATGAACATGCTTAGGAAGGTTTCCAGTTTACACAACATCAACCAACACCTGGGAGCAGAACTCTGTGGGAATGAACAGTACATTACCATGGGTAACAGTTGAATTCTGGCGTCACGCTGCCAGAATTTGAGTCCAGCTCCGCCAGTGTCAACTGGGTTGACCATTGGTGAGCCACTTAACCTTCCTATAAGTGCTGTGGATAATAAAAAATCAAATTCTTAGAAATGTGCCCAGCACAGAGTAAGCACTCAATAAATATTCATTAAATACACAAATGGGGCAACTATGCCAGGAGCTTGGGACACAATAGCAGTACAGTTATGGTTAATTGAGGAGATGCTAAAGAATAGGCACTTACTTCATTATCCTTGATCAAAACTTGTAATTCAAGATTGCCCAAATCCAGCCTTTTAGAAGGTCTCCTTTCAATGTTATAATTATTAGGAAACACAAACATATTTGTATTTTTGATTTTTAAAATGCTCTGTACTATGAAGATTGACTAATAAGTAAGTTCCGATTCCTCTTCGTTATTCTCGGAGGGGAGCATTTCAGCTCAACTGAGAAAGCTATGCTGATTTCCAACTGATTAATATTAGCAATTGATACTTATTTAGTACCCATTAAGCCTCTTGGAGATGTAATTCCATATGTTATCTGTAATCTTCACAAAAACCTGGAAGGCCAGATATTAGTCACATTTTGCAGATGAATAAAACTGAGTTTAGGGAAGTTTTTACAGCTTTTCCAAGGTCACACAGCTAGTAATTAGTAGGGTCAAGATCCAAACTTAGATAATACCTTTGTGTCCCCTGCACAGCCTAGCCCAATCACACATAGGAGGAGCTTAGCAAACGCTTATTAAATCAAACTCCCAAGAACACATGGGAGCTTGATGTTTTCTAGATTGCCAGCCACTATTGCTGTGTCCTATACCTTAGCTAACATCCAACAAACAAATGCTCTACTAAAAAACTTAAGTTCTGACTGAGTACAGTAGCTTATACTCATAATCTCAGCACTTTGAGAGGTTGAGGTGAGAGGAGTGTCCGAGCCCCAGATGTTTGAGACCAGCCTGGGCAACATGACAAAACCTCATCTCCACAATAAATCAAAAATAATCCAGGCATGGTGATGCATGCCTGTAGTCCCAGCTACTTGGAAGGCTGAGAAGGGAGAATCGCCTGAATCCAGCAAGTCAATGCTATGGTAGCCATAATCATGCCACTGCCCTCCAGCCTGGGCCACAGAGTAAAACCCCAGCTCAAATAAACAAACAAAAAAAGTACCAAGAAATAAATGCTGGACATCCCAGAACTCTTTAGCCTCAGAGACAAGCTACACTTCTCATAGTATGTAGTAACCAGTGCTGGGAATTTACCTAATATTTGGTACAAATGATATCAAACAGAGCCAAAATTGAAAGGCTACAGAACAAAGACACAGCCTCCAATGTGACTTAAATCGGGCAAGTAATAGTACACTTTGGCTGTGGTCAGCACATTCTAGGCTCGTTATCTCAGCCTTCTCTACCCCTCCTTTTAGGGTGCTTTCCAGCCAGGCCCCTACACACATCCATTTCCTTCTCTGTGATGTGGTATGTAGTACTTCCTACATCAGGCATGCCTCTTCCCATTACCTTGTCAGTGCTTCAAGACCACCTCCAGAAAGCCTTCCTTGACTGCTAAAACCCTCTCTAATCTTTATCTCTGTATTTCTCACCCAAAGCATGACTTAGACATAATTATTTGCAGCCTCTCACTGGTCCCCAGTGTTTCGCATCTATATTCCAAAAATCCCCAAGTAGATTGTGCATCCTTTGCAAGGATGATGTTTTCTATTCTTTCCTCCACTACTCTAGTGTCCAGGTTATTGCTCAATGAGTCCAAAGACACAGGATCTTCCCAAACCAAGTTTCTCATGTTGCAATAAGCACATCGCTTTATTCTGGTAGTAATAAGAATCACCCTTTCAGCAAACCCAAGAGCTATCCTCATCCCACTGGCTTTCCTAAATTATCTGTAACCAGATTATCCTCCTCCCACAGAACACAGAATTCTCCAAGGAGACCCTGATGGACGCTGGCCTGAGCTCCTTGGCTAATTGCTCTCATCCTCTTCCGACACAAGCAAGGAATTATCCCTCCTAAAGCAGTAGTCCTGGAAAAACTACTTAGTGGTGACTCATGCAGGTTGGGGGTTGGGGACAGGAGAGGAATGGGAAAAGAGTGCACATGGGCTGGTTGTGGAGCCACAGAATGAGGCACATTAGCCAATTTAGCCAATTATGCAACTGAAGCAATTAAATAACCTCACAATGGTAGGAGGAAGTGTAAACAGAACCCACAACACTACCCTCTAGGCCAAGAGAAAAACAAGCTTGACCACTGCAGTGAAAAGTCATTGCTTGCATCTGTCCAACATCTTTTTCTCCCTTTTCACGTGATACTAGAACCTCCTTTCCTTCCCCCAAGAAACCAATTTCATGCATTTGAGGTAAGATTGACCTCTAAATGGGGTCCTCATTGTACCAGGATTAGCTGAACATGGTGTCACTCAACCTTCGTGGTTGATTTCACGATGGGCATGTGAACCCAGCTGAGCTGATTAGAATCTTGCCTGAGAATGGAAATATAAGTACTGGAAGAAATCAGTCCCCATTCCTTTTGAATTGTGAATTTGGAGATGCTGGCTCAGGACTGCCCAGAGGTCATCTTTCCTTCCAAATGGAGAAACCCTGCCTGAGAATGAAGAAACATGCTAAGGGGAACAGAGCCAAGAGGTGGAGAGAAAGTTAAACTTCAATGCACAATTTCAGCCCTGGATCCAGCCATGCCTGTGGCCTCTGAACTTATCATTTAAAAAAGAAAAAATACCTTCCCTTTTTCTCAAACTAGTTAGAATTAGGTTTCTGGTGTTTTGTTTTGTTTTGTTTTGTTTTGTTTTGTTTTGTTTTGTTTTTGTGAAACAGACTCAACTAACACAGCTACTGAGACTTAGTGGGAGAAAGATGCCAAACATCAGGGAGAGATTTGTAAAATAGGATCACTCCCAATTTTATTGAAGCAACAATTGAGTAGGACCTTTAGCCTTCTCCATAGTGGAAGTAACCTGTCAAAATGTCCTTAAACCAAGAAAAGAGAACCTCCAGTATAAGGCTCAGAAAGGTATGCTGAAAAAGGAACTGTCTCAGTCTTTTCTTGATCTAATCTTTAGGGTGACTGGAAACGCAGTCCTAATTCTACAAGAGACCCATGATTAGCTTCTGTGCTCTTCAGTGCTGAGCCTGAAAATCTTCTGACAGGTTCTTGCTTAATCCCTGAGTCAGTTTTTCTAAATCTCTGCTTGACATGCTGTTGACTACTTACGAAAATTCCTGCAACTGCCTTCCAAAAATGAGGAGTGCTGCACAGAGCCAGAGATGTCACCAAGTCACTTTCCTCATAGCCTCCCAATGCATTACTGTCCTCTGACTCCCCCAGGTAGAGAGCCAGCAGAAGAGCAAGTTATTCAACAGGGATAAAAGATCTTCAAGGTGAATTATGCAGGAGCCTAAGTCTTCCTGTGGTGAGCACTCATGCTGACAGAGCTTCTGGGGGCAAACCTGGAGTAGAAGCAAAACTGCCCAGGTCACTTACGTTGCCTTGCATGCTCTCCATCAGAAATCCTTGAAGGGCTGGAGATAGTGTGCAATTCATCCCCTAATGTCACCAATACAAATAGGTGGTAGATTGCTGATTGTGGAACTTAGTGGTTGAGTCAGCATATGTGAGAGAAAACAGGCCACTTTCCTGGGAGCGGATTGCTGTAGCTCAGCTTGGGACATTTTGTCATTTTTTAAAACCACAAACTAGATCCAAAGTAGGGGTTCTTAGCCCTGGCTACATATTAGAATCACCTAGGTAGTTTTAAATTATTTTATGCCTGAGCCCCACTTATACAAAAAAAACCCTGAATTTTCAGAGAAATTACCCCAGGCAGAGAACTACTGAACCAAGGGAACACCACTCTTCCATCACTTCATCCAAGGCCACCTCAGTACAACTGGCGCACAGGAATCAAACGCGACACCAGGGTCCCCTTGCCCCAATCTGCTCTCTCCTTCCACAGGACCCTCAAGTATCCAATTAGCAGTAAGCAGAATTTCACCAAACATTAGCGGACCCCAGAAATGGGATGACCAGGTGACAGAGAAAAGAAAAAAGATTGGAACCCAACTTGCTGGTGACTCTTGCCAATCTTTTGAGACATTGATTACTGAATGAACGACTTTGAGGGGGGCACCTGTGAGGCAGAAACACTGACTGAATGGAGAGTGGGTTTGATCCTCAGTCCCTCTACCCCCTCCCCCAGTCATAGTAAATTGGATGGGGTGGACCCCCAGACTCTCTCCCCTGGGACTGGAACATAGTTCCTATGACCCTTCTCAGTTGGTGTTTAAACCGTAAGGACATTTTGGCCCATGTGCTGAGACAGTCAAGCTGCTGAGAGAGAAGAGGGAAGGAGACAGCCATGGGAGGCAGGAATATGCCATAGAAAGGGAAGTTGCCCCATCTCCTAGTGCCTTTCAAGCTCTTGTCCCAGCTGTCATGAAGCCCAGCCCTTCCCTGCCTTGGACTCCAGGATATTCACAGTAGTTTGCAGGGGCTTCTGCTCATTCAACCAGATTGACACGTAAGCAAAGTAAATGATGTCATCTTTCCCAACAACATACCTCATCCTTCTTGCAGTCCTCGACACAAAAAAAAAACCCTAAAGCACAGTGTAAAGACAGAATCCAGAAAATTCAAATCAGAGCTCTCCCATGAGAAACCTCGGGCATGTTTCTTATCTTGTCTGTGCCTCAGTTTTCTCATCTACAAAATGGAGGGCTGGCAGGCATGAAAGGAGTTGATACCTGTCACAGTCTCAAGACAGTGCCTGGCATATTTGCTCTTAAATCTATTCCAGTAAAAATCATATTTTAATTCTCTCCAAATTCAAGTCCTCTTTATTTCTAATCTCAGGAAGAAAAACATATTGCCCAATAAACCAGTGAATAACTGCACCGGCTTCCTTGTGAGTATGTGGCGGAGTTGACAGCATTTAACTATGTGGGAACCACACTGCTAATAGCACAGAGGTTTCAGTGTCTGCAGTGGAACTGTATAACTCATGATCCTGGCCTTCAAGAGCCTTGCCTCCTCACTGGGGAGATTAGATATGCATAGCTAAAAACCCAAAATGATAAATGCCCAGCAAGTTTGTAGGCAGTAAGTACCAGGGGGTTGGAGAGTGGTCACTGAAAACATCAGGCTGGTCTGGCCGGCCATGAAGGTTTAACAGAAAAGCTGGGATTTGAGTTCTATGCTGTGGAATGCTGGGCCCAGCAAACTGGTCACAATGCCCCACATCACTCCATACCGCTCCTCCTGGGAGGGACTAGCCAAGCCAGAGCCCTAAAAGGTATTTTCCACAAAATAAAGATCTCTGATGACTGCATTTCCACACAGGGCCCATCGGATCCTATGTTTAGATGAGGAAACTTAAGTTTACAGTTAACCAGAAGCCAGAGTCCTTTTGGCTACTAAAAGTGAAGCCATCCTAGACATGCCATGCTCCTGACCCAGGGCTGCCTATGACTCTCACAGATGCTGGCTTCTTGGGTCTCTTCTGGGCACACTCAACCATATTTGGGGAAGCTGCAAGTGTCAGGAAAATAATAGCTCAGGTGCAACCCTCAACCAATAAAAAGGACAAGAGATCATGATAAATAACCCCAGTTCTTTCTTCTATCATTGTGAGGAAAAAGGACAATCCTGAGGTGTGTTCCACACAATTTATCAGAGTCTCCAGCAGGGTTACTCCCAGCTGCCCATGGAAGTCTTGTTCATGAGCTCACCCTCTATCAGGTCTCCTCCTTTCCCTGGCTCAATCCCCAGTTCCTTCATGGTGGTTCCTGAAACTCCCTCCCAGAGAAACGGCTTACACCAAGTTCTTTCTCTGCATCTACTTATAGAGGAACCCAAGTCAAGCTATAAGCCAGATGGGCTGTGGGTCACTCTAAGAAAACATTGCCCAACTACCCTCATGCCTGCTTCTCCTGATGCGGCCTGAAATGTTTGCTCCTTCTTCTCTCCTGGTTTGTTTTAAATCATGTTTGTTCCTTGTCTCTGCTAATCAACCCCATTTGGTGCTGCTCAGTAGCTCTCTGCCCCTGCAAGTGAATTAACAATTTTTCCTGGATGTTTTTCTAATAGGCATCTTTATGGGAGTTTTATGCTGCTCAGCAGCTGCACTTGAACCAAATGAATTGTTAGATGTGAAGAAGTCAGTGGAATCCCAACGCAGATCCCACTAGCCCCACTCCATGATTCATTGGGGTGAAAGCAGAGCTTCAAGTTAGACATTTGCATGGATTGAATATCCTTACAGGTAAATAAATGGGCCAGCTTCCCTGATTGGCATGCGAGCTGGATGTCGGTGAACAGGAGCAAGTCATTAGCCTGGCTGCTGTAACAACCCAGCCCCTTAGTGAATGGCAGCATCCACAGACAACCCTGGCTGCCAGGGTGGGAAAGGTTAGAGTGCTAGCTCAATGGTGGAACAGGTGAGAGCAACATGGAGTTGGTTCTCTGGACTCTCTCTGTTGATTGATTTCAGTCTTGTTTCAATAAACATCATCTGCTTTTGAAGACAAGTATGAGATAGACTCAGAAAGAGCTGGTAGAAATCAAAAATAAATTTTGCCTTCTTAGTGTGATGAAGACTTGGTTACTCAGCAGCCTCCAATGGCAGGATCATTTACCAGAAGTATGTTGGCTTCCAGGACAAGGAAAGAGGAGAATGCAATCAACCTGGGCACACAGCTTTCACTGGTGGCCCAAGGACTCAAACCATAAGACTGGATCTATTCCCTTTTCGCCCACTACATAAGGAGAAGAAGGTTGAAAATGGAGAACTTGAGATGGACCCTCTGCAATCACACAGAACTCTCCAACTCTACCATGAGAGAAGGAAGTTGTGAAGGAAAAGAGAAAAAAGGAGGAAGAAAGAAAAAGACAGAGCCACACAAAAGACAGAGTCTATTCTAAGCACATGCTTATCAGAACTGCCAGCACCAATTCCTTCTTTCAACAAGTACATCCTGAGCATCTAACTCTTGTAGCATGTACTCTTGTCTGCACTGAGCTGGGTGCTGGGACTGTGAAGTAGATGTGGTGCACAACCTGAAGAGTTTCCCCTCAAATAGAAAAGAAGAATTGAGAAAAGTAATGTCAGTGAAGTTGGGAGACTGTTACCTAAGCAGAATCATAAGGGATATTGGACAAACACAGGCCAAATAATGTCATCTAGCAATGAGGTAAGTTCCCTAGAGTCACAGAGCTGAATGAGTTCTAAGCTGAAAATGAGGAATGAGCAAGAGTCATTCAGTAGAAAGAAGCTGGGGTAGAAGAATTTGTCAGGCAAAGGAAACAGTGTGTGCAAGGGTCTCAAGGCCAGAATGCAAGGCTCCTTTGGAGGACCCAGGAGAGAATGCAAGCAAGAGAATGCTGGAAGGGAATGAAGAGGGACAGAGGAAGGTTAAAAACAGGGCTTATCTGCCACCATTCTGAGAAACGTGCAAAGCCAGAGAAGGAGCACAATCAGATCTTCATTTTAGAAAAGTCCCTGAGGCAGGAGGTGAGAAATGGATTTGAGATTATGCAAGCTGGAGAGCTTTAGACCAACAGGAGGCCACTGTGGTTTCCAGGAGAGAGATTATTGTGATTCATACTAGGGTGTGGTTGTGGGAACGGGGACATGGGAATAGATTAGTCATAATCCCAGGTATCATCTAATCTGCCTCTTATGAATGAACAAAATTAGGGTGGTACAGAGTATTCTGGTGAAGCTCTGAGACTCTCAGAGAGTTAAATAGTCAAGTTGAAATCTGGGCTCACTAACTTCTAACTGTGAGTTTTGACTTAACTGCTGTATCTGACTTGAACTGATAAAACTTCTATTTTATTTGTAAAATGGGAGTAACAACAACATGATACAGACTTTAATATATCCAGAATAAAACAATGTATGTGAATAATTTAGCACATGACTGATAAATGTTTGCTATTATTATATATGACCCTTTTTTGTAATTGTGTATTTTACTCATGGGAGTAAAGGGACCACAGGAGGTGACCCAAAATAATTTCCCCTTGAAGCTAGTAGATTCCTAGAGTACACCAGGGAGAGAAATTCTACCACTTCTCTAGGGAAGTCATTGGTTAATATTTTTTCATGAGACCATCAGCTTATTAAGAAAACACAGGTCAAAAAAAATAGCAACAGAATTAAATTATGAATGTCAGTGGGATTTTTTTTTTGTTGAACATTGTTTGTTGGTAATTATCACTATTTTTTTCTCTTCAGTGCTGTTTCTTATATCCCAGGGGCTAGAAGCCTGGAAACTACATTTTCCAAACTCTGTTGTCACCAGAGTTCTGATTTAGAATCTACTAATGAGAGGCACTCACATAAGATTTGAAACGTAGAAGAGAAGCGGGTGCCATTATTTTCTTCCTACAGTGGCAAGTAGACTCAGGGCAGTTGGAAGACATGAAATTTACAGCAGCTTCTGGGCAAGCTCCCATTAATCACTTGCTTCAGTGTTACAGACAGCTGGGATTACTATCGGCAGCATCTTGAGATTCTAGCATTCGCCACTTTCCTGAAAGTTGGCCATGGTACTATCTGACTTTTACCTCCCACGTCTTCCAAAGATGTTATAAGCAGCAGATTTCCCCTATTAAACCCTTTCTTGCTAAAATAACTAAGGTGATTTCTATTTTTTCCAGCTGATACAGCTCCTTTATACTTGAGCTTCATAGTATCAATAAAAAAAAAGTCATGTCAGAGAGTAGACACATTTCATGGCCTAACATGAGTCCAGCTAGCAGGCAGCCTTTATTATACTGATGGCTTGCTGAGGCCAGATGTCAACAAATAAGAGGAATCTTCCCAGCTTTCTGTTCTATATAAGAAAACATTATTTTATTTCTGTTACTCTCTGTTCATGGGAAATAGTACCAAAAAAAACTTGTCATTTATTCTGTTAAAGAAAAGTAAAAGATGATCTTGTCGAGTGTATTCTGGTTCCATGATATGTTTGCATAATTAATCACATCAAATAAACACAGTTCCTTACAGCTCAAGTTTCTCAAGGTTGACATAGTCTGATAAATAGGAGAATTTTCTGCCAAGCAGAGATGAAATGAGTTAAGAAGGTAACTCTGCATCTGAGCTCCATTTCTCTCCTTTCCACTGTGGATTTCCTCTTCAACTCTCCTTGTGCCTTTTTATTGCATTCTCCCTTTTTCTCACTCTCCACCTGGCTGTATCCCCCAAGCCATCCCTTTCTCTCTCCTCTGTTCATTGATTTTTATGTGCTGTACTTAAAGAACATCCTCATTTCTGCCTGATATCCCCAATCCCTGAAGATTTTGTTATTATAAAGTTAACAGTGGCTCACTGAGTGCCCAACCCTGTGCTAGAGGTTGGGTATGTGTGTAGCTGAGTGGAAGGGAGAACTGTTCAATGAGTACAAAACACTGTGCACCTTAATAACACTTCCTCACTAAATTGTTGCCTCCTTGAAGCTAGGGAGTATAATAAAAAGGGACACTAAAGGTAGCAAAAGTATAGGCTCCAAATGGGGGCTACAAATGACTTTCATATCCCAGCTCACCATAGTGCAAAGAAGATAGTTCTAGAAGGTAGCCACCTGGAGGACGTGGCTCTTAAATTTAAATAAAACTTCTTGAGACAGAATACAGAATGGAGACTTTTTATTCTAGCTCTATATTCGTCTAGGTAGTGCCCTAGAACAAGTCACTAAACCTCTAAGATCATCACTTTGAATACCTTAGGATACAGAGAAAAAGTTAAGGCCAAGGAGCATAGTATCTTTAAGATCTTAGAACCCAGACAACCCAGAGCCACATCTCATAAAAATGTGGTTTTGTACCTTTCTTAAAATCAACTTAATTTTAAAATCACTTGATTCAATCACCAATCACTTTATTTAAACCATTATTTAAATTAATTGGCTTCTGGTCATTATACAAAACTGGGTTAATGCAAGAAGTCCCTGCCCTGCCTCAAACACACAGAAATAATGAGTGACGAAAACAACGAGCATGTTTAAACACATTGACAGGCCAGAAATCAGGAAAAGAAAATCCCCCGATGCCAAGAACAAAAGAAAGACTCGATCCAAAGAACTGAACTCGAGTTGAAGGGGAACATAGAGGCACACAGTACTATCTATCAGAGCTGGTTACACACTTTAGGGCCTGGAATTTTTAACTCTACAAGGCCTGTGTATAGAAAGTGGCAGAATCTCTCTGCCTCCATGAAACTAGAAGCTAGACAGGACTGTCCCGTCAGAAAACAGAAGGAAAGAAAAACAGCATATTGCCTAGGCATACATCACAGAACCAGGTCACCCATTTTAAGACAACTATGAAAGATCAGAATTCTAGGGTTGCACCACATGAGGTATAGCATTCCAATGTGAACTACCCATGGGGTGGGCTGAAAAAAAGGAGAGCCAAAAAATTATTTTAAAAATAGTTCTAGATTCAGTGAAACCTATAGAGGGTGAGACAAAATCCATAAGGACATCTCCACAATCTAAAGTACTTACAACTCATGGAAGGCAAAACCCACTAAAGATGAGTCCAAAGTAAAAGCTTAAATAGCATGCAAATATGCAAATTACAATAAAAGAGTGTCATAAGATACAACCAGGGAAAAGTAAATACTCTGGGAACTATTAAAAATGGATTAAGTATGACTTCTGGCTTCCACTCAGGGAGGTAAAGAGCTAGAAAGAATATCACTCTCATATCTACAGTGAAAAACATTTGAACTAACTTCTAATTCAAGATTTTTTTTAATCCATAAGAGAGTTGAGGTCTCAGAGCAAACAAACAACAAAAACAGAAAATGACAAATGGTGATGGCAATATGGAGAAATTGGAACCTTTGTGCACTATTGGTAGGACTGTTGAATGGTACAGCTGCTATGGAAAAGAGCCATGGAGGCTCCTCAGGAAAATTAAAAATATAACCACCATATGATCTGACAATCATACTTTTGGGATCTAAATGGATTGATGACAGGATCTTAAAGAAATATTTGCAAACCTATGATCATTTCAGCATTATCCATAATAGCAAAATGTGGACATGAACCTACATGTTCATCAATGGATGAATGTAAAAAGAAAAGTGGTAGAGGCATACAATGGAATATTATGTTATTCACCCATTAAAAATAAGGAAATTCTGTCATCTGTTACACACGAATGAACCTTTAGGTCATTGCGCTAAATGAAATAAGCTAATTACAAAAAAGACAAAAATACTGCATGATTCCACTTACATTAAATACCTAAAGTAATCAAACTAATAAAAACAGAAAGTAGAATGGTGCTTTTCAGGTGCTTTCTTAGGAAAGAGAGAAATGGAAAATTATTGTTCAATGGGTATAGAGTTTTAGTCATGCAAGATGAAAAAGTTCAAGAAATCTGTTGTAAAACAATGTACATATCATTAACAATAGTGTGATGTGCATTTGAAAATTGTTAAGGGGTAGATTTATGTGTTTTAATCACAATAAAAAATAAAGATTTTCTTCAGGAAACAAAAACAAAGATTTCATTGCCAGCAGATATACCATATTTAAAATGTTGGGTTTTTTTAAAATTCTTTAGGCAGAAGGATACGATATCAGACTAAAGCCTGGGTTTACACACAGAAATAAAGAACAATGAAAATGAAATGAATGAAGGCAGAATAAAATTCATTTGTTTACACATTTTTAATTTAAGACAAATAGTGTTACTGTATTATTGGCGTACAGCATATATGAAGGTAAAATGCAGGACAACAATAACAAAAAAGATTGCAGGAAGAACTGGAAATACAGTACCATAAGGTTGTTATACTGCACATGAAGCAGCATAATATTATTTGAAAGAAAAGCTAGTTAATAACAAATGCATATAGTAAACCCTAAGGCAACCACACCAAAAAAAGTGATAAAAATAATTTAAAAGAAGTATATAACATAGAATCATAAAAATGCTCAAATAACCCAGTAGAAGCCATAAACATTGGGAGAGTAGAGAAAAGAAAAAATTGAACTATTAGTATACCTCTAGCAAAGTGGTAGATTTTGACCCAACTGTGCCAATTATCACATTTAACTATGAATAGACTAAACAGTCCAGATACAAGACAGACGGTCAGATTGACTTTTTAAAAGAAAAACAAATCTAAAACCCAACTATGTTCTGCTGCAAACCTACTTGAAATATAAAGATATAAATAAGTTAAAGGAAAAGTATGAAGAAAGATACACCATGCAAACACTAAACAAAAGTAAGCTGGGATGTTTGTATAACTATCTGGCAAAGTAGATTTCAAAACTGAGAATGTCATCAGGAGCAAAGAGAGAAATTTCATAATGATAAATGAGGCCGTTCTCCAAGACAAGAAACAAGTCTCCAAGAGAAAGCAATACTAAATGAGTATGCACATAACAATAGAGCTTCAAAATACATGAAGCAAAACTGACAGAATTGGAAAAAGACGAGTCACAATTTTATCTAGAGACTACAATATTCTTCTCTTAGAAACCAACAGAACAAACAGAAAGAAAATCAATCAGGATAATGAAGACCCAAACAACACTAACAACAACTAGACCTAACTGAAGGTAACAGATCACCCCACCCAATGTGGAATAGTTACCCAGATACCATATATTCTGGGCCATAAAACATACCTCAACTAATTTAAGCTAACAAATATAATACAAAGTGTGTGTTCCACCAATAAGATAATTAAACTAGAAATAACCAATAGATATCTGAAAAATTCCAAAATAAGTGAATATTAAGCAACATGCTAATAAATTAGTAATGTATAAAATAGTAGGTACAAAAGAAGATTAAAATATTTTGAGCTGAATGAAAATGAAAATATAACACAAACATTTGTGGGATACAGTTAAAGCAATATTTAAAGAGAAATTTATAGCATTCAGTGGCTCATATTAGAAAATAAGAAAAGTCACAAATAGATCACCTAATCTTCCTTATTAGCAAAGTAGATAAAAATGGAACTAAACAGAAGAAATAATGAAAAGTAGAACAAATACAATTGAAAACAAAGGCAGTATCAATTTATTTCAAAACCAGATTATTTTAAAAGATTAATGCAATTAGTAAACTTTTAGCCAGAGTGACCAAGAATTAAAGAGCAATAACCAAATCACCAATATTTGGAACAAAAAATCTATAGCTAATGAGAAATATTTAATGCTTTCCCATTAGGATTGGAAACAATCCAAAGATATCTTCTCACTCATATTTAACACTGTACTAGGACTCCTAGTAATACAGTAACACAAGAAAACCAATTAAAAGCAGAAAGATCAGAAAGTATAAATAAAATTGTCTCTATATCTAGACTACACAACTTTCTATGTAGAAAAAAGTAAAAGAACCATTAGGACTAATAAATGCATCGAGCAAGATTCAAATTTTTAAAATTTACTTAAAAATTTATTTGTGCTTCTGTATACCAGCAATGAACACTTGGAATTTGACATTTTAGAAGTAGTACCATTTATGATAGCATCAAAAAATAGTTAGGTATAAATCTAACAAAATAAGTGCAAGTTCTATGTACAAAAACTATAAAGTAGTGATGTAAGAAATCAAAGACCTAAATGAATGGAGAAATACACCATATTCATGATTTGGAATATTCAATATTTGAAAGATATCAATCCTCTATATTTTAATCTGTACAATCCATGGGCACATAAAAATCCCAGCAACCTCTTTTAATAGATCCCACCAAACTGATTCTACAATTTACATGGAAAGGCTAGGAACTGCAATAGCCAAAAAGAAAAACAAAATTGAAGAACTAACAACACCAAATGTAAAGACTTGCTCTAGAGGACACAGTCACCTGCAAACTAGGAAGTTATACCTCAATGGGAACACAATCAGTTGACACTTTGATCTCAAATTTTTCAGTCTTTTCAGAGTTATGAGAAATAAATTTCTATTAAGCCTAAATAAATAAAGACTTACTATAAAGATACATAAAGCAAGACAGTGAGATATTGGTGGAAAGATAGACACATGAATCAGTGGGACAGAAGACAGAGCCCAGAAAGGAAAAGATCCATAAAAATATAGTCAACTTATTTTTGGCAATAGGGTAAAAACAGTTGAATGCAGAAAGAATAGGGTTTTCAACAAATGGTGCCAAAGCAATTTTACATTCATGTCCAAAAGAAATGCACTTTTTTCTATCCCTCCCAATTGATATAAGAGGTAACTCCACATAGTTCATAAACACAAACCAAGCATGTATAGTTATGGTACATACAGAAGAAAATATAGAGGAAAATCTAGATGGCCTTGGGTAAGGCTAAAACACCATTCCAAAAGTATAATCTATAAAAGGAAATCATGATTATTGTACTTCATTAAAATTTAAAAGTTTTTTCTCCAAAAGACTGCTAAAACCAATAAGACAAGAAATAAACTGGGAGAAATTATTTGTCATAATAATTTCTGACAAAGAACTTATATCCAGAATATACTAAAAAACTCAACAAGAAAACAAACAACCAAATACAAAAATGGACCAAAGATATGAACATGATGCTTCCTGTAAAGTGATAGATGGATGATAAATAAGTAGAAGTATAAATAAAAGATTTCAAAACAGATTATGATTATTATAATTAGATGCAGAAAAAGTTTTCGATAAAATCCAACATCTCTTCTTGATAAAAATCCTCAAACACCTGGGTATAGAAGGAACATACCTCAAAATAGTAAGTGCCATCTATGATAAACCTGCAGCTAACATATTGCTAAATGAACACAAACTGGAAACATTTCCCCTGTAAACTTGAACAACACATGGCTGCCCACTCTCACCCCTCTTGTTCAACATTGTGTTGGAAGTCCCAGCTAGGGCAATTAGACAAGAGAAGGAAATCAGGGGTATCCAAATAGGAAAAGAGAAAGTCAAGTTATCCCTCTTTGCTGATGATATGATCCTATACCTTGAAAATCCAAGAGAATCTGTCAAAAACCTACTTGCATTGATAAAGGACTTTGGCAAAGTCTCAGGGTACAAAATAAATGTGCAAAAGACAGTTGCATTCCTATACACCAACAACAAGCAGGCAGAGACCCAAATAAAAAGCACAATCTTACTCACAATAGCCACAAAAAATGAAATATCTTGCTATCTTCCTAACCAGAGACGTGAAAGATCTTTACAATGAGAACTACAAAACACTGCTCAAAGAAATCCAAGAACACACAAACAAATGGAAAAATATTTCATGTTCATGAATAGGAAGAATCAACATTGCCAAAATGTCCATCCTACCAAAGGCAATCTACAGATTCAATGTAATACTCATTAAGTTACCAACGTCATTCTTCTCGGACATGGAAATGACAATATAGAAATTCAAATGGAAACACAGATGACCACGAATAGCCAAAACAATCCTTAGCAAAAGAAACAAAGCAGGAAGTATCACACTTCCAGACTTCAAACTTTACTATAAGGCTACAGTAATCAAAACAGCCTGGTATTGGTATAAGAACAGGCATATAGACCAATGGAACAGGATAGAGATTCTGGAAGCAAAGCCTCAATGTCTCAGCCAACTCATCTATGACAAAGCCTCCAGCAACAACCACTGGGGAGAGGAGAACCTATTCAGTAAATGGTACCGGGAAAACTGATTGACCACATGTAGAAGATTGAAACAGGACCCCTGCCAGTCACCATACACAAAAATTAACTCTAAATGGATCAAAGACCTAAACATAAAACCTCAAACTATAAGAATCTTTGTTGCAGCTCTATTCACAATAGCAAAAACACAGAACCAACCGTGTCGCCCACTGAAGCTGAACTGGATCAAAAAAATGTGGTGCATATACACAGTGGAATACTATGCAGCCATAAAGAAGGACAAATATATGGACTTTGCAGCAACTTGGATGGATTTGGAGTCAATCATACTCAGTGATTTATCACAGAAACAAAGAATAGAGTGCCATATGTTCTCACTCATAAGCTGACCTTGAACAATTATAATGCTATAAGAAAGTGATTGGAAGTAGTGGAAAACTGTCGGGGGGTTGGGATTGGCAGTTGAGGGAAGCTGCTAGGGGAGAAAGGGACATACTTCATCAACAAGGGTGCCTGCATGATCAATGTTTGTGCACCTAACCCTGAATTGCACCACACATCTTTATAATAAAGAAAAGAATCTTAGAAACACAGGAGACACCCTTATGGAAATTGGAACTGGCAACCAACTGCTGATCGGAGCCCTAAGTGCTCATATCTTAAGAAATAAGATAGACAGGTGGGACCTCATGAAACTAACAAGCTGCTGCAAAGCAAAAGAAACAATCAAGAGAGCAGGGAGACAGCCCACAGAATGGAAAAAAATATTTGCCCACTGTATATCTGACAAAGGCCTAACATCCAGGATCTACAAGGAACTCAAGTGCACCAAAGGGGAAAAAACAAACAACCCCATTAAAAAGTAGGCAAAAGACATGAATAGACACTTCTCAAAAGAAGATATCCAGGCAACCAACAGACACATGAAAAAGTGCTCAGCCTCACTCATCATCAGAGAAATGCAAATCAAAAACACATTGAGATACCACCTAACCCCAGTAAGAATGGCCATCACTCATAAAACAAACAACAACAGATGCTGGCAAGGATGTGGAGAAAAAGGAACTCTTCTACACTGCTGGTGGAAATGCAAACTAATGCAACCTCTTGGGAATACAGTGTGACAATTTCTGAAAGAACTAGAAATTGACCTTCTATATGACCCAGCAATCCCCCTATAGGGAATATACCCAGAGGAACTCAAATCATTACCCGGAGGAACTCAAATCATTCTACTAAAAAGATACCTGCACACGTATGTTTGTTGCAGCTCTACTCATGATAGCAAAAGCAGGGAACCAGCCATGCTGCCCATCAAACCTGGACAGGATGTTTTAAATGTGGTACATATGCACAATGGAATAGTATGCAGCCATAAAGAAGGACAAATATATGGACTTCACAGCAACTTGGGTGGATTTAGAGTCGATCATCCTCAGTGATCTATCACAGAAACAAAGAACAGAGTACCATATGTTCTCACTCATAAGCGGAACTTAAACAATTATAATACTATCAGAAAGGGATTGGCAGTAGTGGGAAACTGTCAGGGGAGTGGGGTAGGATTGGCAGTTGAGGGAAACTACTGAGGAGGGAGGGGAACACCTCATCAACAAGGGTACTTGTATAATCAATATTTGTCTAACTAAACCTGAATTGTACCCCACATCTTTATAATAAAAAAAATCTTTAAATATGCTTTTAAAAAAAGATTTTCAATATCACTAATAATTACAGAAATGCAAATGAAACCACAATGAGATAGTACTACATGACCACTAGAATATCTAAAATTAGAAAACACTAGCAATATCAACTGCTGGTGAAAATGCAAAGCAACTGGAATGCTCATAAAGAAATGTTGGTTGGAATGCAAAATATTATAGCCACTTCAGAAGTAGTTTGTTAGATCCTTACAAATTTAAGTATACACCTACTGTGTGACCCATCAATCCCATTCCTAGAAAAATGAAAACTTATATTCACGCAAAAACCTATATGTGAATGTTTATTACAGCTTTATTCATCATCTTGACAACTGGGTTGTTCCAGTTCGGTACATACATACAATGAAATGCTACGCAGCAAAAAGGAACAGACAATTGATTCATGGAACATGCATTCATCTTGTTACATAAAAGAAGACATGCTCAAAAAACTACACATTGAACAATTTCATTTATATGACTCTCTGGAAAAGACAACACTATAGGGAAGGAAAACAGATCAACAGTTGCCAGGGCTTGGGTGCCAGAGAGAGGGCTGAATACAAAAGGAGAGAACAGGGACTATCAGGGTGATAGATCTGTTCTGCAGGGAACTATAGTGGTGAATATATGACTGAACATTAGTTAAAATCTATAGTACTGTACATCAGAAATAATAGATTTCATTGCACGCATTTTTCAAAAAATTAAACGGCATGTTGCAAATAAGTAAGGAAATATAAAACAAATCCAACTTTTTTGTAGGAGAGAGAGAAGAGAGAGGGAGAGAGAGAGAGCGAGCGCGTGCAAGCATGCGCTGTGTGTGTAGGAGCGAGTAGACATACATATTTTCCCAGTTCTGTTTGCGGAGACAGTGATACCCCAGTTGTAGTCAATACACATAGCACCAGAAACTAATTTCTAAATACCACTCACGAATTAAAATAAAAATAAGAGCTCCTTGGAGAACAGGTTGATTGTAACATTGAGGCAAGATAACTGCAAGTTGGATCTGGATCTTCTTCTGATGTCAAAAAGTATCGTGCTTATAAAACAAAAAAAATAGGGCCATGTTGAAAAGGCACAGGAGTCAACCTGAAAGAATTCCTAGCAACCAAAATTAGAATAACTTCAGCAACAAAATAAATAATGGCAGTATTGAATTATACCCCCATTAATAAAATAAATATTCATGGGTCCATATTAAGATAGATAAGGGAGGAGACAGAGAGAGAAAGAAGATAACTCTTCCTTACAAAAGAATTTCAATCTGTAAATGTAGAAGGGATGAGGAAAATAGAAAAATCATCATTAAAACACTACAATAATAATTGATGCAGGCAAGACCCACAAAAGGATGATGCTAAAATGCGTGTAAGCCAATTATTTACCTAGTCTCAAAGTTTCTCCCCCAAAATGCTTAGTAATTACAAAGGGGATTATAGTAACTTTACAATGATAAATCCTGGTTATAACTCTCACTGTAACCAAGGTCAATATCATCAGTAGTTGTATCAATATCATGTACATTCTGATATGATACATTGAGAAAGGCATATCCCTTTTGCAACATCACCTCAGTCTAGTCATAAGAAAATATCAGACAAACTCAAACTGAAGGACAGTCTACAAAATTACTGACAAGTGCTTGTCAAAAGTGTTGAGGTCACAAAGGCAAGGAAAGACAGAGAAATTATCACAGATTACAGGAGATTGAGGAAATATGGAACTCAATGCCATGTGGGATCTCAAATTGGATCCTAGCACAGAAAAAGTATATTAGTGGAAAAATAGGTGAAGTCTGAATAAATTCTGCAGTTTAGTTAATGATCTACCAACGTCAACTTCTGAGACTATTATTTTATGGTTATGTAAAATGTTAATATACTGTAATCATGGGTGAAGGGTTTACAAGTTCTTCCTGTATTATTTTTGGAAATTTTCTGTAAGTCTAAAATTATCTAAAAATAAAATGTTAAAATAGATTAAGTGGAACATTCTTAACACAGTTATTGTAAAGTCTTTTTCCAAAAGATAAATATAAGTATAGAAGTTCTGAGTCAAGAATAGGATAATTTAGGAAAAAGTAGCAATTTTTAGACATAGTTAAACAGAATTATATGAAATAAAAATAATATTATTGAAATTTAAAGAAAAGGAGCAAAGAAACATAAGTGACTGGTTAAACTGTGAACAGATTCAACTAAAGAAGGAATTAATGGCCGGGCTCGGTGGCTCAGCCTGTAATCCCGCGCCTTTGGGAGGCTGAGGTGAGTGGACTGCCTGAGCCCGCGGGTTCGAGACCCACCCGGGGCAAATTGGCGAGACCTTGTCTCTACAGTAAATCCGAAAATTAGCCGGGCATGGTAGCGCGCGCCTGTAGTTCCAGCTACTTGGAAGGCTGAAGCGGAAGGATCGCTGGAGCCCAGTAGGTCGAGGCTGCGGTGGCCAGGAGTGTGCCACTGCACTCCAGTCTGGGCCACAGAGTGAGACTCCAACTCAAAAAGAAAAGAAAAAAAGAAAGAAATGTGATACCCAATGTTGCAGGTGTGGCCTAGTGGGAGGTGATTGAATCATGGGAGCAGACTCCTCATTAATGACTTGGTGCCGTTCTTGTGGTGATGTGTGAGCTCTCATTCTGTAAGTTCACTTGAAAACTGGTTGTTTAAAAAGAGCCCAGCACCTCCTTTCTCTCTCTTGCCTGTGCTCTTGCCATGTGACATATCTGCTCTTCTCGGCCTTCTGTCATGACTGTAAGCTTCCTGAGGCCTCACCCGTAGTAGATACCAGTACTATGTTCTTGTACCGTCTGCAGAACCATGAGCCAAAATACATCTCTTTATAAATCACCAGTCTCAGGTATTCCTTTATAGCAATGCAAAATGGATTAATATGATAGCCCCTACCTTTGTGAGAAACAAAATTTACCAATTAGAGCATTGTGTTAGTGTACAATTCTTTTGCCTGTTTTACTAGGTACTGTAGGTTGCTCCAGGAAGCTCTTTTTTCCCGTCAGTGGGATTATGTGATTTGTTTCAAATACAGTTAGATTCTTTTGCCCTAGTCCACATGCCAGCTCTTCCCCAACACACATGCATACACCCTGGTTTAATTTTTTTTTACATGCAGTGAAATATATTCTTTATGGTTTGAAATGCTATGTGTTTAAAGAAATACACAGTCATGTACCCCCACCACAGTTCATATAGGAGAAATCTATCTGTGATGTAAAGACTATTATTATCCCATTTTACATATGAAGACAATAGAGGGGAAAGAAGGTAAGCAACTTCCCTGGTGATCATCCAACCCGTATACAAAGAGATGGACTTTTGCTTGCACGGTCTTGGCTTCAGAACACCAGCTGAAAAACTTTATGCTCCCCTTGGGTTTCCATACCCAGCCCAAGTCTATACAAAGGTTGGATTGCCAGAAACCCTGCCACCAATGGATTTCAAATATGTATCTGCTGGACTCCACCACCAGGGGTGTATTGAGAGCCTGATCTCACTTTCTGGGAAAAGAGTCATGAGGGCAAAAACAGCACCTCTTTCAAACTGCCAAATGGGTTGAGATTGGACATCATGAAGGAGCTAGATCTTGACTTCTAGCTTAATATTTACTGAGGATTAGTTTAATCTTCTAACCTGTGACTCTTTGAAGACACAGATCACATTGTATTCATTTCTTTATCCCTAGAACTTAGCACATGGCAGGTATTTAATGAACATTTATTGAATGCATGCATGCAGCAATAAATGAAAGGTTATAAATTTAAATATCAATAGGTACCAGAGAAGAATCACAGCCACAAGACAGGCACCCTCTTCAAATGACATTCTACGTCCTTCCCAACATATGAGAAGCCTTATACCCCAATTCCCCAGTCCTACTAACAAAATCTCACGCATCAGGGCTCCCACATCCTGCATCAGCTGCAGACATACCTGACCTATTAGCTAAATTGCAGATAATGGCATGGGGCTTAGTGTTTCACCATAGCCCTTCTAGCCACATGGAACTATGTGGTATTGTAACACAATATGAAACAAACATGTGGATGGATGATGGGGGATGGATGGATAAATGGACGAATGGAAGATCAAATGACTCCAGAAAATTTTAATTAAAATGCTACACTTCCACAGGATTTTTTTCTTGTCTTCCTTTATAGCCGTATCCCCAGTGTTTGACACATTGCCTTAAACTCAATAATTTCACAATAAATATTTATTCAATAAAAGAGGAATAAAAAGCAAGTCACTGACAAGCAGTCTTCCTATACCAAATGCTAAAAGGTAGAAGCATTCTTAGCTCGTCCACATACTTATATAAGTTTGACTCCAGCACCTCAACTTCTCTAAGTTTCTACTAACACTTGTGAAGAATTTAAAAGACCAGCTACTTTATGCTGATTCTTGCATATACAACCCATATAAATTAGGAATATAGAGACGTTAAACAGGCTTTCCAAAGCCTTAGTGAAAGAGTACAGTGAAGAGGAGACAGGAATTTCCCGAGGGTCCCTGAGAATATGTGCTAGGATACCATCAACATTCTTCACTGCACTCACAAGAATCTGCAGGCAGTGATGTTCAGAGGCCCAACCCTCTTTACACAACCAGAAGATCAAGCATTGCTGACAAAATCCTGGGAGACCCTCACCAGAGCAAATTGGCCTGGATTGGTGTGGAAAGGCAAGCAGCCAACAGGCTTTAGTGGCAGATGCTCTAGACATAGTCATGTAAAACAGAATCCTATTTTAATGCACATCACTTCCTTTTGTCATGTCAGGTTCTGGGGAGGTTAGGGCAGTTTCTCTATTCCACCTTGCAGCACAATCTTCTATTCAATAATTGCTTATGCAAGATCATGCTGACTGAGTCAATAAGAGCATTGCACTATCCTTAAAATCAGCGTGAACATCCTCAACTTAAAAATAACTGAAGTGTTGCTTGGTCCCTTGGGCATTCCTTGAATAACTTCTGCCAAGGAGAGGGTCTATTCCTCAGGGGCAAGAATTTATAAGAGGAGACTGCACTTCATACATCATAACATTGTTTTTGTAGAAGCAAACTTTCTCTTTAGGACTTGCAAGACCACAATGAGTATTCGAGCTTTGAATAAAGAGTTTTTCATAGAGACAGCATGCAAATGCTGACCCTCAGAATCTGAAAATTAGGATTCTGGGCACCCTGCCTGTCATAGTGGATTAGGAATCAGATTCTTAAAAAATGCAACATTTGCCCTAACTCACCAAGCACATTCCCATGAATCATTCATGCCAGCTCTGCGGAGGCCATCTGCTGTGGAACCTGGTGCATTCCTGGTAGAGAATCATCCAGGGAATTCTCCGTCTTGTCACTTACTCTTTCATTCTTACCAAAGGAGCATTTTCTGCTCTGGTCCCCAGGACGACAAGCCCCTCTCAGAACAGTAGATAGCTCTGAAGTCAAGGGAACACGAGGTATGTTCACAAGTACTAAATGTACTACCAAGTACACAGAGGGACCAAGAAGGCTGCCTGGCAATGAGCTGAGGTCTTGCCCTGTTACAGTTGGTAATTACATGCTGGTAATTCTGTTTGCCTCGTCCACACAGCTCTCTGATCTAGGAGGTGGCCTCCAAGAATTACATGTTCAAGACTCCTTTACTCCTGCCTTGGGCAGGACTCCTTTGCTGCCTGCCTGCCTTTGCTGCCTTTTGTGGACAAGATTAGTGGGTAAGAGGAGGGGTAGAGGGCTCCTTCCTCCCTGTTTGGGTCACTTTGCTGGCAGGTACCACCTCCCTCCCCACATTAGTCCCTGCTGGGTGGCCACTTCTCCACACCCAGCTCTCCATGGGTTCCAATAGCACTGTTCTCTCACTTTGACACTTCAGGCTAGAGGCAGTAAAGACTCCTGCTCTTTCTTGTCTGCAGGTGCCTCAACATCCCTTGTTGATCTCATAACCCTGCCCACTGCTCTCTAAGTCTTTCCCTCACCAAACCATGCATCAGAATTGTGTGTTCTGGCAGGGCTCTGGCTGGCAAAGAGGAGCGATAGAAAGGGCATTCATATTGGATTAAGGGAAACCAAGTTCTGGGTGCTGCTCTGGTTCTGGCTAGCTGTGTGACCTTGAGCAAATCACTTCACCTCTCTGGGGACTCAGCTTCTCATCATCAGAGTGAGCAGATTGAGTGGTCCAGGGAAGTCCACACCACCCTCTGTACCTCCCTCATTTTCACACACACACCAGCAGTTTCTGGGGCATCCCTCCAGAGCAGAAAGAAACAAACATGGCTCTGAAGGAGACATGTCTGAAAGCTAGACATATTAGTCATTCTTGTTATTTTAGTGGCTTTGATATTTAATATGAATATTAGCTTTTTCTTCTCTGAAAAATTTAGAGTGACTATAATATCATTTCTTAGCCTTTTGGCTAAGATCAAGTGTAATACAGAATGGTTATCATAGCAACTCACTTAAGAAAAGCTGTTTAGGAATTTACAAGCTACTCTGGAGGATGCTGAGGACCAGTTGCACCATGGGTTGGTCTTCTCCTTAGGCAGAGGCCAGCCTTTCCTTTGTACCTTCATGTCATTGGCCATACCTGTGGGCTGTCAGAGGTGGGGAAGGTGGTCCCCACTCTGTGAGAAGATGCTTGTTGCCTTGAAGGCAAGTCTCAGGAGAAGGCCACAGCTGTGTGTCCTCATGGCCAACACTTTGGGGAGCTGAGGTGGAGGAAAGGGGGGGGAGAGTGCTCCAAAACCAGTCCCTATCCTGCCTTTCCTATTTCTAAAGCACCTTGTGATTTCCCAAGTGCTTTCCCATAAATCATCACTCGTGATCCTCACAGCATCTCTGTAAGCAGGCAGGGCAGGTACATCTGACAATCATATTTGACAAGTAATAGACAAGTATGTTTGTGGTGAGTGAGAGTCAGAGAGGCACTTCCCAAAGTCATTCAGCAAACGGGGGAGCTGGGACCAAACTCCAGGCCTTAAGTGTCTTTTCTAGAACCATACATTCAATTTAAGTAGATGATTAAACTAAATTACTGGCTTTAAGGACTTAGTATTTGGAATGAAGCCAGCCTTTGCATGTTTCCATTTATGATTAAAAGCTTGTCACCTAGCTGTTCTCCATATCAGTCACAGGTGCCTCAACATCCCTTGTTGATCTCATAACCCTGCGACAACTCTGAGAACTTTGACCGCTTATCTTCATTTTACCACAGGCTTTCCTGAATGTAATCTCACACAGGTGGGGTTGCCTTAGCCAAGGTCGCATAGCTGTTTGCCACGTCTCCAAGTCTGCTCTAGAGAACATGTTCCTTGATTCTCAATTTGGTGCTGTTTCTCCCCCCCGCACCACTACCACCACCACACACACACACACACACACACACACACACACACACACACACACACACAGTCCTTTAGTCGTTCAACAAACATGTGTAGGGCACTATCGTGGGTCAGGCCAGAGCTAGGAGCTGGGCGAAGAAACCATGGTGATCAAGGTCCAGTCCCTGCCCTTAAAGCAACAGAGGATGATGGGGGAAAGGATGAACACACCACAACAGAAGTCCAAAGGAATTGCTGTGAAGAAAGTGTATACCCAGTGATCTGGGACACAGAGGAGCAGCATCTCAGCCTTCCTTGAAGAGACTGTACTGAGGAGCAGAGAAAGGGCTGAGATTTGAAGCTTCTAGGGGTGAGCAGGTGTCCACCAGGCAGAGCAATGCAAGAGGAAGCAGCCTTCTAAGAAACAAAAGGAGCTACCTGGGCAAGGGCAAGTGTGTCACGCAGCATGGCCGAAGTATCCAGTACAAGGAGCATGCCCATGTTGAGCTGGGAAGGTTCACCAGGGCCCCAGAGGCAGATGGCTGTCTCTAATTCCATATGCAGAACAAAGATTTCCTGGGGTAGAGGCTCACAATGGCATGTGGGTTCCAGAACAATCAGAGGATTTCAAAGTGAGCCATGGCAGTTTACTCTGGCCAAGACCTTGTACAATGACTACCCCACCTATGCATTGATCTGAGCCCCTCACCAAAAAGGATGGAAAACAGCAACAATAATAATAATACTCACTAGAGCAGCTGCCAGACACTCAGCAGTTAGCATGCCAGGCACTAGAACGAGCCTGCCCTCGTGTTATAAATAGAGTAAGAGTTTTATTGCAACATCTGTTTGACTTATCTCACTCTGAGATGAAGATGTGGACATGATTTTTAAAATACAGCCATCCCACTGTTGTAGCCAGTCAGATCCAACTCCCTCAGGAAGTTGCACTATGCACCTTCCTGGATAAGCTCACCTCTGGGTCCCCTGAACCCTGGCTAGGTCTCCCGCACCCAGGCCCAGAGTTGTGGAGGGTTTCCTGGGCTATGTGTCTTGCCTCCTTGGTGAGACTGAGATCCTGGGGCCAGGGACCACATCTGTGACTGCCCACCACCTAAAGCTACAGTGCACACAATGAGGATGTTGAATAAACAAAGGTAGGTGGTGGCTCCCTCCTCCACGTCAAACACAGCTATAAGGTATGAGCTATGTATGCCCTTCCTGACAACCTGTCTGTTCAATGTGTCTCCCTCCAGCAGGGAGGGCAATTGATTCCTTGGCATCTTACCTTCCCTTTAGTCAATTTCTCCTGACATTTTTCAGACTCTAGTACTGCCTCTGCTGCCCTTAAAAGGAGTGGGTTCTTTCCATGGCAGCTGTGAACATAGCCTATCTGAAGATAAATCGCTTTTTTCTTCTTTTTCCTCCACTTTTAAGTGGAAGAGAACTAAAGCAAAGGAGACTAGAGATAAAATAGGCTAAACTACAGCAAAGAACAGAAAATGCAATGTGCAGGGTTCTAGTGCTGAGTATTCTCAAAGGGTCAGAAGGTGGCCTAGTGAGGGGTCACAGTTAGCAGCTTCCTACATGGTGACTCTCATGTGATAAAAAGCTGTGACTTTCTCCCCTACCACTGACAGGGCTCAGAATTCCACATTAGGAAGTCATACCTATAAATTCTGGATGTTGCTTTCCTCTCCCAATAGCCAAGGAAAGGAGGCATCAAACTATAAACTCTTGGTAACTAAGATATCAGAAATAGATTAATTTAACAGATGCTGGTGATTACCTGTCTCCATGAAAGAGGGACCACGATATGGAGTATGGGGAGAGCAAGACTCCAGGGGGATGTAAAGATTACAAAAAGGGAGGGATGTCCAACTCACCCTGACTAGGTACCCATCCTATGCCAAATGCTTAACATGCATAGCCCAGTGTCACTGCAGTCCCTGTAAAAGCAGATGTTACTTTTCCTATTTGAAAATGAGACATCTGAGGCTCATCAATGTAAATTTACTTGTCCTACATCATTTTCTTTGTCTGCTTGGGTTGCTATAAAGGAATACCTGAGGCTAGGTAATGTATAAAGAAAAAAGTTTCATTTGATGATTCTGCTGACTGTAAAATTAAGCATCTGATGAAAGCCTCAGGTTGCTTCTACTCATGGTAAAAGGAGAAGGAAAGTCGGTAGAGTGAAGCTGGAGAAGGAGAGTATAGAGATCACATGGTAAGAGAGGAAGCAAAAGAGATGGGGAAGTGCCAGGCTTTTTTCAACAACCAGCTTTCATGGGAAAAAGCAGAGAGAGAACTAGCTCATTATTACAAAGAAGACATCAAGCCATTTATGAAGAACCTGTCCCTTTGACCCAAGAACTTTCCATTAGGCCAACATCCAACATTGGGGATCAAATTTCAACATGAGGTTTGAGGGTTGACAAAACCCAAACTATAGCAGTCATTTAGCTAGGACAGGGCAGGTCTGGATATGCTTCCTGCTAGTGGCCATAGCTTCACACAGGGAGCTTGTTGAAACAGATATCTTTGCACCATATTTAGAGATCCTGATATAATTGGTATGGTTGAAATTCAGGAATCTACATTTTTAACTTGCACCTCAAAGTGACTACAATGCTTGAGGATATCAAGGTGGTAGTCTACAACATAAGTTTTGGAAAGTCACCTGGGTTATAAGCCCAGTCCTGTGACATTGAACAAGTCACTTAAGATATAAAGAAGGACAGACATATGGACTTTGCAGCAACTTGGATGGATTTAGAGTCAATCGTACTCAGTGATCTATCACAGAAACAAAGAACAGAGTACCATATGTTCTCACTCATAAGCGAATCTTGAACAATTATAATACTATAAGAAAGTAATTGGCAGTAGTGGGAACTTTCGAGGGAGAAGGGTGGGACTGGCAGTTGAGGGAAACTGCTAGGGGAGGGAGGGGCACACCTCATCAACAAGGGGACCTGCGTAATCAACATTTGTATGCCTAACCCTGAATTGTACCCCACATCTTTATAATTAAAAAAAGGATTTCTAAGCCTCAGATTCTCCACCTACAGTATGACAGAGTGCACACCACAAGGGCTTGTTGTGAGGTTTAAAGGAGATAACACAGTAACAGTGCCTGGCATAGGCTTTCCCCTAACATTTTGCAGGCCTGGGGAAAGAGTATAGGCAGATACCTCTTGGCCTGCAGCCCACTCCTCTTTACCCTTCTCTTCTTACGCAGGTTCCATTCTATATTCTTGGATTCTTACACTGTTAAGTGTTGACAGCCCAGGTCACATTCCAAGCTTCATTCATACCCCCCTGAAAACTGCCTTGCACTGATGGCCAACCTCTGAGCCAGGGGTATGCAATAGGTAGCACCTAGTTGTTCTCCACTCTCATGGTCTCTGACCTTGAGAATATGGACTCAGGGAAAAGGCCTGCACAGGAGCACCATTTGGGTAGGAAATTCTAGGGTTCCTAGCACTAAAGGAGAAGCAATACTGTATGTGGGCACAATCCATTGGGTCACAGACACCTCACCTCTTGGAGAAGGCACAGTGAGAGAAGAACCAGAGCAGGATCCTCCAAACCACATGGTCCAAAGAAAGGGCCCCAATAGTTTATGTCCAAGGACAATTCTGAATGGCAAAGCATCAGCATGCTCAAAGTGTACAAAAAGACATGTTACTATGGCCAGCCCTGGCACTGGTATTTGTCTTTGTGCCACTATCACCAATGTTTCCATTCTTCAAATTTTAAGTCAACGGCTGAGGTCCATGGTATCCCCTCACAGTGACAAAGTGTTGGTCATGGGTGTCCAAGGATGCTGAATCATATTCTCAAAAGCAGCTGCAAAAGGAAAGGCTGGGGAGATGGATGGTGAGGGTGGCAACAGATGAGCACTGAGAAATAAGCTTGGCAGAGAAGCCTCTACCAATGCCTCTGGGTGAGCTGGGAGGGACAAGGGCCTCCTTTCCACTCTCAATCCAGCCCTGGAACCAGGAAAATGGTGAACTTAGCAGAAAGACTTTCTCCTCCTCTGTTTCTCTCCCAGACAATGGCAACTCAGGAATTAGTGTTGGCAGTGAGACATGCCATGTGTCACAGCAGCCATGGGTGCAGGCACAGGACTCTGTAGGAGGCTGAAGGGGCAAGCAGGTTTCCCCCATCAGGAAGTCATACAAGCTTTCTTCTTTTATCTCTGGATTCTCTAACACTAAACTTACCCAAAAATAAGTATAAACCACCTGGCCCCCATGTGACTCTTAAAACATTACAATGCATTCTCTTATGTGCACTTATACCCTCCCAACAGCCATATGAGATGGAAGAGAAACTGAGACATAAGAGAAGTATCACTACCATGTCATTGATTACTTATTACAACAGTTTGGAGTTGGATGGATATGAATTTAAACCCTCCCTTTAGTGTCAGGACCCAAAGCAAGCTATTCATTTCCCCAACTTCAGCTTCCTCATCTCTAAGACAGGGAAATGCACTGAGTATTACAAAAATTTAAGGCAATCATAGATAAAAGTTAATTAATGCAGAGTCTACAAATTGTAAGAGCTCAATAAATGTTACCTGTTCTTATTTACCTTGTAATACTGGAGACATGGTTTATCCCTCTAACTAATCTGCACAACCCAAATTCAATTTCAGATCTTTCTTCCTTTGAGAACTGAGTACAGTGTCTGGGACATAGCAAGCATTTTATATATGGAAAACAATTTAAAGTAAATGAGAAGAGTAGAACAATAATTGATCTACAAAACCGACAATACCTTGATATAAGCAATACTCAGTCAGTCAAGAAACCAGGTGAAAGAGTAACACAGAAAACCCTCATTCCAGGACTCTCATTTCTTCTAAAGACAGGCTATATGTCAGCCTTGATTCAGACTCCAACCAGGCTGGAGAGGGAGTGGGAGGAGAGCCTTGAGAAGGATCGGGGAACACAGTTGACTTTAAATGACTCATTTTCAAAAGCCATCAAACTATATAGAAGATTGCGTGGATAAAATGTATATTTTTTAATGCATTTATACATCGTTTCCTTGGAGAGTTTGACAACCCCTTCGGGACCCACATTATGATAGGAAAGCTATTTTCAGACAGACATGTTAAGACACAGAGTCTCTGCTGAGGAGCTTGGCATGTACCTCTGTTGCTCAGAGGACTGGGGTCCTTCCCATTGGCTCCTCAGAGTAATCTGGGCACAGCCTCCCCTTTTCCTCATTCAAAGCAGGGTTGAGATTCTAAGCCAGGAAAAGGTTCCCAAAAAAGAGATGGGTCATGAAGGATGAAGGCCAGAAAACTAGAAGAAAGATCAAGTATTTAAAGGAATCTTGGGAATGAAGTGACTTTGTTTTCACAACAATTAATTTAGAGCACACACACATTCATTCTCCTTCAAGCTGGCCTTAGAAAAATGCCCATATTAGCCTTGGAAAGGAATAATCAGGATGACACTCAAGTGATCCTAATGCAAGCCATATTTTCAGTGCATTCTGAAGATTTGGAGCAAACTGAGCAACGGTGAGAAGAAAATCAAAACTGAAGTCTTAGAAAAGAAGCAGGAGAATCCTACCCAATCAGAAGGGGCCTGGTCCCCATCCAACTCTCCCAAGTTACCTGGGGGATCTCCCTACACATGAGCTTGCTGAATCACACTAGGCTCCAGGCTTCCTGGAGTGAGCCTCTCTACTCTGAGTACCCACATTAACCACCCACAGTCAAAGTCACCTGAAGCATCTGATCATGACCCATGTGTGGCATGTAATATCTTCCAAGAGGCCCCTGTTTCTCTGTTAACAAGGAATAGGATGCACGGCCAGACCTTCTGCCATTGTTAGATTGCAGGGTTTCAAATACTGCTCTAACCCTTCCTACCTGGATAGCCCTGTCTGCCAGGCCCTCCTGTGCACAGTGTGTTCTCCCAGTCAGCTATGTTCTTCCTCCAGCCAAGCTTCAGGATCTTTGTCCTCAAGAAAAATATGACAAGATTTGGTATAGGCAAGCAATAGAACCTTGGAGAGGAAGGGAGAAAAGAAAGTAGGAAGTAATTCAGAAAATAAGGCAAGAAGGGAGGGATGGAGGAATAGAATATTTCTTAAGCATTCTTTTAACAGCTCATGAAGTGGGCCATTTTATGCTTCATTCGACAACAAGAAGGCTAAATCCCAGGGAGATTAAGTGAGTATCAGTATCACATAGCTGATCGGTGGAGAAGCAAATCAGCACCTTTCTTGCCAAACAAGGAAGAGAATAGGGACCTACCAATAATAAATGGAGACCCCCTGAACAGTTTTGGAAGGATAAAGCACCCTGCACCTAGCAAAGGTCTCTTTCAACACATAGAGACCAGAAAGCAACAGCAGACACCGGAACGTGGGCACCTCATCCCCCACTGTGTGCCAGGCTTGCGCAAAAATGGAAGCCCTCCTGGTGAATGAGAGGGAGTGAGTGATCCTAAGATGCTCTGGGTCAGCTTCCCCCGTCTCAGCCACATGTGAGTCATTGGTACCATGCAGGAGGAGTCCTGGTCAGGGCATAACGGTGACCAGAGCCCAAGCAGAAAGAAAGCAAAACCTATGCTCAGACAGCTGCCAGGAGCATGCGTTTTGCCAGCAGAGCCTGGTGGCCAGCTCCCAGGCCAGGAAAGCTCGCCTGCAGATTGAACTTGGCTGGGGCCCATAGCCAGCAATGGCAGCCAATCCACCCACCTGATCAGGAAGAATCACCTCCCAACCCCGTGTGCCCACAGGGCAGATCTTCCAACCCTTGTGGCAAAAAAAAACTTGCTCTTTTTTAAATATCTGTGCACAGACTTGAACAGAGAAGGAGCGACACCAAAGATACACAAAGGCTTTCCCAGTAGAAAGGCTTCTGGGCTGTAAAGCACAGACAGCAGATGGGGGCCTATCCCACCATTTGCTCTCTGCAGAATGCTTGCAACAGAGTTGAACAGCAACCCAGCCAGTTTAACAGCAGGAGAGAAAAATCTACAGCAAAGAGGCCTGTCACAGTGTTGGAGCAAAGAGCAGAAGTTAATGCCCCTTCTCTCTCACTGAGTGACCTACATTGAATGACAGAAAGGGCCCTAGAACAGAAGGTCATTGACTATCATCAGAACAACAAAACCAAAGAGAAATTATAGAGAAGGAAGAGATTTATGTCACAAATTAGAAAAAAAATGAAAAAATATATGCAATCCTCAGAGTCCTAAAGAGACAGCATCTCTCTTTAGGACTCTGAGGAAACAAAGTTTCCATTGTTTGTCCGCAGATAGCTGAGCTATCGTAAGACAAACAATGGAAACTTCCCAGAACAACCTGACCCAGATGACAGTCACAGAAATCAGAGATTGAATGGCTAAAATGAACAGAAAGAACCAAGAGAAACTAGAAGCAAAAGTCACCAAAGTCATATAGGAAGTAAAAACAGATTTGGCTAATTACAGAAAGTCCTATTCTGAAATAATGGAAATGAAGAACTTCATCCTGAAAATCAAAAACAAAGTGACAAGCATAGGGAGCAAAGTAAACAAGGCAGAGGAAAGAAGCTCAGAACCTGAAGACCAAAATATGAAACAAACCCAGTCTGTCAAAAACATAGAAAAAAGCTCAAAAAGAAGGAGAAGAGCCTCCAAGAGATGTGGGACTATGTCAAGAAGTCAAATATATGCCTGAATGGTATCCCTAATACAGAAAGTTAATACAGAAAGGGAAACTGAGAACACCATGGAACAAACATTCCATGAGGTCATCCAAGAAAACTTTGCACATCTCACTAGATAAGTAATCATTCAAGCACAAGAAATTCAGAGAACTTCCACAAGGTATCACATGAAAAGACCATCCCCAAGACACATAGTAGTCCGCCTCCACAAAGTAAGCATGAAAGAAAAAATATTAAAAGCAGAAAAAGAAAAAGGTCAGACCACCTACAGGGGAAGACTCATCAGAATTGTTTCAGATTTATCTGAAGAAACATTACAAGCCAGAAAGGACTGAAGCCCAATTTCTTATGTTCTTAAAGATAAGCAATTCCAGCCAAGAATTTCCTACCCCACCAAGTTAAGCTTCATCAGTGATGGGGAATTAAGATCTTTCCCAGACATCCAATCCCTAACAGAATATGCCACCTTCAGGCCAACCCTTCAGGAGATGCTTAAGAAGGTGTTGAACACAGAAAAAAACGAATAGTCATACCCATTACAAAAGTATAGGCAAGCACAGAGTTAGCAGAGCATACAGAGCACTCACAAAAATGAAAATACACACATGTATAAATACTAAAGTAAAAAGAAAGCAAAGCAACCTCTAAGAGTCCCATGACAGGGACAAACTCTCACATTTCAATAATTCATTTGAATGTGAATGGACTGAATGCACCACTGAAGAGACAGAGTAGCAAACTGGATAATGAAGCATGATCCAACAGTCTGCTGCCTCTGTGAAACTCATCTCACTGCAAACGACACCCACAGGCTCAAAGTTAAAGGCTGGAAAATGATCTTTCAGGCAAATGAAAAACAGAAGAGAACAGCTGTAGCTATTCCAATATCAGGCAAAGCAGACTTCAAACAATCGAAAGTTAAAAAGAACATGGAAGAACACTACATAATGATTTTTAAAAACTCAATCCACCAGCAAGAAAACTTAAGCATATATTCACCCAACACAGGACCATCAGGTTGTCTAAAACAACTACTAAGTAAACTAAGAGAGGGCATTGACACGCAATCATAGTTGGAGATCTAAATACCTCCATTAACAGCCTTAGATAGATCACCAAGGCAAAAAACCAACCAAGGAGATCCAGAACTTTAACTCAATGATTGATTAAATGGATTTAATAGACAGAACACTCCACCAAACATTATCTGCAGAGTATACATTCTACTCATCAGCACCTGAAACACACTCCAAGATTGATTACTATTGTCAGGTATAAATCTAGAATGAACAAGTTTCAAAAGATTAAAATAATGCCATGCACCTTTTCATATCACAGTGTAATAAAAATAAATATCACCACCAACAAAATCTCCCCAAAACACACAAAGACATGGACACTACACATACTGCTGAATGACTTCTGGGTCAACACAGAAATCAAGACAGAAGTAAAAAGATTCCTGGAAACAAACAAAAACAAACACACATCTTATCAGAATCTCTGAGATGCCATGAAATTAGTGTTAAGAGGAAAATTCATAGCATTGTACATGCACATCAAGAAAATAGAAAGATCACAAGTAAACAGTCTAACATCACACCTAATGAGTTGGAAAGTCAAGATCATCTAAATCCTAATTTTAGTAGAAAAATCCAGATCACTAAGATAAAATCACAACTGCAGATTACAGAAGACAAAAATAGAGAAAGGATCAGCAAGACAAGAAGCTGGTTCTTTTGAAAGGACAAATAAACTAATGGACCCCTGCCCATATTGGCTTCAGAGAGAGAGAGAGAAAGTACAAATCAACACAACTAGAAATGAAAGAGGCAAAGTCACAACTGATCCTGAAGAAATTCAAAAGATTATCAGAGATTACTATGAACATCTGTAAGCAAATAAACTAGAAAATCAAAAGGAAATGAATGACTTTCTGACATCACACAGCCTCCAAAGATTGAAACAAGAAGAAATTGAAACTCTAAACAGACTAATAACAATCCAGTTCAGGATATAAACTAGGTCATAAGAAACCGCTCCACAAAAAAAAAAAAAAAAAAGCCTCACCATGATGGCTTCACAGCTGAATCTCCTTGATAAACATAGACACAAAAATTCTCAACAAGATTCTAGCAAATCAGATCTAACAATATATACAAGGATCATCCACCATGACCAGGTGGATTTTATTCCCAGGATGCAGGACTGGTTCAACATTTGCAAGACCATAAATGTAATTCAGCACATTAACAGATGCAAAGCCAAGAAACATATGATTTTATCATTAGATGCAGAAAAAGTATTCAACAAAATCCAGCATCCCTTCTTGGTACAAACCCTTGAGCACCTAGGCATAGAAGGAACATTCCTCAAAACAGTAAGAGCCATCTATGATAAACCCACAGCCAACATGTTGCTCAGTGGGCAGAAACTGGAAACATTTCCCTTAAAAACTGGAACAAGACAAGGATGTCCACTCTCACCTCTCCTATTCAACATCGTGCTGGAAGTCCTAGCCAAAGTAATCAGGGAAGAGAAGGAAATCTGGGGTAGCCAAATAGGAAAAGAGGAAGTTAAACTATCCTTTTGTCAAAGATGAGTTGGTTGAGAGACCGTGTTTTTTACTGACAATATGGTCCCATACCTTGAAAATACTAGGGAATCTGTCAAAACCTTCTCATAATGATATATGACTTTAGTCAAGTCTTGGGTTACAAAATCTACATGCAAGACAGAAGTTCCTGTCAAATAAAAAGTACAATCTCATTCACAATAGCCACAAAAAAATGAAATACCTTGGCATCCAGCCTAGCCAGAGAAGTGAAAGACCTTTACAATGAGAACTACAAAACTGCTCAAAGAAATTAGGAATGACACAAACAAATGGAAAAACATCCCATGCGCATGGATAGGAAAAATCAATATTGTCAAGATGCCCATCTCACCAATGGCAATCTACAGATTCAATACAATACCCATCAAATTACCAACATCATTTTTTCCTAGATATGGAAAGGACAAAACAGAAAATTCATATGGAAACAAAAAAGGGCACAATAGCCAAAACAATCCTCAGCAAAAGGAACAAAGCAGGAAATATTATACTTCCAGACTTTAAACTTTATTACAAGGCTACAGTAACCAAGACGACCTGATATTGATACAGAAATAAGAACATAGAATATTGAAACAGAACAGAGATTCCAGAAGTAAAAACATGATCTTTCAACCAACTCATCTTTCACAAAACCACCAATAATCATCATTGGGGGAAGGAGACCGTATTTAGCAAATAGTGCTGGAAAGACTTGCTAACCATTTGTAGAAGAATGAAACTGGGCTTCTACTTATCACCATATACAAAAATCAACTCAAAATGCATCAAAGACCTAAAGGTAAAACCTCAAACTATAAAAATCTTAGAGAAAAAAAAAACATAAAGAAACAAACTTTCTTATGCACATTTAAGTAGGCAACAAATTCTTGACCAAATCTCCAAGAAGCAAATGCCATAAAAGCTAAACTAGACATGCGGGACCTCATCAGACTGAAAAGTTTTTGCACAGCAAAAGAAACCACCAAGCGAGTAAGGAATGGAAAGAAAAAATTTGAAATTATGCATTTGACAAGGACCCAACATCCAGGATCTACAAGGAACTCAAATGAAGTGAAAGTAAAGAAACAACCCCATTTATAAGTGGGCAAAGGACATGAACAGACACTTCTCAAAAGAGGACATACAAGCAGCCAAAAGACGCATGAAAAAATTCCCAACCTCACTAATTATTGGAGAAACGCAAATCAAAACTACAATGAGATACCACCTAACTCCACCTAACTCCAGTAAGGATGGCTATCGTTCATTAGTCAAAAAAACAACAACAGATGCTGTGACAGGTGTGAAGAAAAAGGGATGTGTCTACACTGAAAAATAGTGTGGTAATTCCTCAAAGAACTAAAAATTGACCTTCTGTATGATTCAGCAATCCCTCTCCTGGGAATAAACCTGGAGGAACATAAATCACTCTACAAGAAAGACAACCTGCACACACATGCTTATTGCTGCACTATTCACAACAGCAAAAAAATAAAACCAATACTTCTGCCCATCAAAAATGAACAGGATAAAGAAAATGTTGTACATATACACAATGGAGTATTACGCAACCAAATAAAAGAGCAAAATCATGACTTTACAGTAAATTGGATGAAATTGGAAACCATCATACTAAGTGAACTATCACAGAAACAAAAAGCTGAATACTGCATGTTCTCACTCATAAGTGGGTCCTGAACATTAATCACATTAACACAAGGGAAAGATCAACAGTCAATGGGCACTGCTAGGTAGGGAGAGAGGAAGGAGAGTACTTGATCCACTACTGGAGGTAGGTGAAGACCAGGTGAAAACCCAAACTTTACCTGTATGCAACTTACTTATGTAGTTAACCCTCACTCATACCCCACATCTCTATAATAAAAAATTAAATAATAAAAATTAAAATTAATTTGTAAAAAAAAAAAAAGATCTCAAAGTTTAAACCAAGGATCCCCAACTCCTGGATCTTGGACCAGCACCCATCCATGGTCTCTTAGAAACAAGGCCATACAGAAGGAGGTGAGCAGCAGTGAGCAAAGCTCTGCCTTCCTTGTCAGATCAGTGGACACATTTGATTCTCATAGGAGCCTGAACCCTATTGTGAACTGTGCATGTGAGGGATCTAGGTTGCATGCTTCTTATGAGAATCTAATGCCTGATGATCTGAGATGGAACTAAGATGGTGATGCCAATGTTGGGGAACAACTGCAAATACAGAATAACATTAGCAAGGAGGCTTGACTGCACATCCCCCCTACCTTGTCTGTGGAAAAATTGTGTTCCATGGAACTGGTCCCTGATGCCAAAAAGTTTGGGGACCACTGGTTTAACCCATGACTCCCTGACTCCAAAGTTTTCATCCTATATATTTTCCTGAAGAGTCAAAACTTAATCCATTTCTGGAATTGTTAGTAAATTGCCTAGGAATACAAAAGTCATGAAACTCCACAAAATGATTCCAAATTTGCCATGCATATTATCACACTTGCTCCCACCTGGACCAAAATTGAGGGTATTTGGCAGACCAATGTCACAAAAAGACAGGCTACATATCTACCACACTGTGAGTGGTAGGGAAGTCCTGAACTGCTTGTCACAACACACTGAGAAAACTAGTAATCTGGGAAAGACCAAACTTCCCAGAAAGATTTGGTTTTCCCTCTTTATTCAGTAATTCCAGGAAAAAAAATGTTGCAGGTGGTTTTGGTATACATCCCATACATCCCAGGTTTTGTTATGCAAAGATAGTCAAGGGGCCAAGCTCCTCAGTAACTGGTTAAACTCTGAGGTCCCAACTGCTACCCCATATCATTCTTTATATAAATATGCATAGATGGATAGATGATACAGAGATAGATAGATAGATATAGAGATATAGAGATATTCATATGTATTTTGTCTCATGTTAAGATCTGTGTATATAATGTATATCATATCTACCTCTATGTCATATATACAGTATGTGTATATGTATATAGATATCAATATTAATTTCTAAAAAAATGAATTTCTCGTTGCGATTTCTCTGTCTTAATGATACCTTTGGCATGTATTTAATCTCCTTGTGGTTTAAGTCAACACTATACTAGCTAAAACTTTCTTCCCAGAAATATCACAAGGGGAGACTCCAAGATAAGTGGAAGAAAGATGCTGCCTCCTGTAGAAGAGTATGTGGCCTGGAAAAACCTGGGTTCCTCTTTCCTTTTCTGAGTACCCAGGAAGATCTGTTGATATTTCAATCAAGGTCCCCCCCCACCCCGCCCAGAAACCAGTTTATCCTTTGCTCACTTTCTGAGCACAGGACACCCAGGTCTCAATGGAAAAAGCTCAAGTAAGTTACACCTCCTTGGACCAAGAGCATGAGAGCATCAATGATGTTGATACCTCTGCCCCAGAGGAGCAGTAAGTTCATATGTTGTCTCTCCAACTTGTCATGAATTGTTTTTATGATTAAAAATAATTTTATTCAGAATGTTCCAGGGTCCTTTAGAGGCACATACTCTGCATTCATCTAACAATATGGCTTCCCTCCAATATGATGGCTACATTATGATGTTGGCATGAACTGAAGAGAAATCACTAAGATAAGTAGAGCAAGTGGCTTTCCAGACCATTCATGAGCTTGGGATTTCTTTTCACAGTATGTTCATTTTTAACTCAGATTGTATGATGAGCATGTAATTTTCTTGGGTGAATTCAAAGTCTGTAAATTCAACCTTTTAGATAAAGGACACACCCCCTTCAAGGTTTCCTCCCCTCATCTTTATATCCCCTTTCATATCCACACAACCTGGCACTCAAGAAAATAAACATGCAGAAGCTGCAGTGGAGGAGCCAGTGAGGAAAAAAACAGGTGTGCAACAGGTATGCCCCGTATCAGAGAGAAGAAGCACTTTAAATTTTCCTGACAGTGGAATCTGAGAAGACACAGAGGTGAGAAGCCAACCCTCAACCCAAGCCAGGTGATATGTAGGGATAGAAGACTTGAAAAGTCAAAAGGATTTGAGATGAAAATAGAACTCAGAAAGAGCTGGTTGATCTGAGGCCACTAGGTTTTAGAGGATGCAGACCAAAGCATTTTCTATTGACCTCTGTGACTCTCTAGGCAGGGCAGCAGGTCAGCAGAGAGCAGACATGGGAACCTGATCTAATAGCTATACGGTCGATAATGCAGGACTAAGTTCACAGTGTCTATGAATTTAAATATCGCCTATCCTAAATATTCTTAACTTAGAATCAATCTGAGTTGCACATCAAGTGGATGATCTCAGTATTGATGTTACATAATCAAAATATATTGTCCCAAGACCATCCTCTGAGGAAGCATTTAGCAAGGTGCTTAGGTGAGAGTTCAATCACTGTGACCTACCACCAATCATCTCAATTCCTTAGACTTGGCAACTCTTTTGTCCTATCTGGATGTATCAGCAGAATTTTTTTGGAAAATTGAACTCCTTAGCCTAATTTTGAAGCCATATGTTTGTGTATCTGTATGTGTATATTTTGCCTAATCTAGACTATGGCAAAACAATGTAGGAACTGAATGGTGTCCCCCAAGATGTATACATTGACTCTCTAACCCACAGTGTGACATAATTGGATATAGGCTCCTTAATGACATAATTAAGATTAAATAAGTTCATAAGGATAAGGCCCTGATCCAATATGACTGCTATCCTTATAGAAGTGAGAGAGAGAGGGAGAGAGAGAGAGACCAAGAACGAGGCTCACAGAGAAAAGGTCATCTGAGAACACAGCCGGAAAACGGCCATCTACAGGCCAAGGAAAAGAGGCCTCAGGAGAAACCAAACCTGCCCACCTTGATCTTAGACTCCCAGCCTCCAAGACTATGAGAAGACAAGTGTCTACTGTTTAAGATACACAATCTGTGGAATTTTGTTATAGCAGCCCTAGCAAACTAATGCACAGTATGAGATGGAGAGCAGAGCAAGATTCTGAGAGGAGAAGGCGTGGGCAAGGAATGGACAGATCTTGTGGTGGGAGCAGTTGTGAAGAGCTACCACTACTGAAAAAGGAAAGCAAGTCTTCTCTAGATTTTCCCCTCAAGCAATGACATTTGCATGATAAACATGATCCCTTAGGCAGGGGACACCAGGGCCTGCTTCTCTCACTACCTTCTAAGCAGGGCCAAACCAATCTCTCCCAGATAATGTGCACTTCCAGCTGAGCCAAATAAGGAGAGAGCTGCAAAACGGGCACCCCACAGCCAATAACAGACTGCTTTCCTTTTTAAAGGACTCCCAAGCAGAATAAGCTGACATGAAAATGAGACTTGCAATTTTCCAGTACCACGAAATAGGTGACAGGTGTGAGTAATGAGCCATTAGGATGATTCGAAAAGACCAGGACAGTTCATCCAACAGAGGAATAGATGAAATGAAGGGCCTCTTTCAAAGGAATAGAAACAAGCAAGGAATACCTTCTGGTCCCCATGAGAATGAGAAGTGGAGAGTAATACCTTTCTCTGTTGTAGCTCCAAAAGATATGCCTGGGTATGTAGCAAGAACCATGTCAAGGTTCATACGCTTTACCCAGAAATTATCATTCCAAGTGTTTTCTAAAGGAAACCAGTAAACTGAAGCAAAAAGCATATTACATGAAAAAATTCATTTATTATAGTATTATCTAGAATGATCCAAAACTGGATGTAGCCTTTCAAAATGAAAATGAGTCATAGTGGTTTATATTTGCATTATAGACTTCTGTCCAGAATTAAAATTACAGTTGTAAAGATTACATCAAAAATGAAATAATGTTTGTGATATATTTTTAAGGAAAAAAAAAAAACTAGTTTCTATATATTGAGCACTTACTGTGAGTTCAGCATTCTGCCACTAATTTATAAGCTTTCTCTCTTTTCATGCTCATAGAATCCTATGGGTAGGGAGAGGACTATTACTATCCTCATTGTATACACAAGAAAACTTAGACAAAGTTGCTTCGTTCACACAGTTAGCAGACCTAAGATTCAAACTAAGCTAACTGATATCAAAGCAATTTCTTTTAATTCAAAATGCCATAAAAACATGTCCCAGAGAATAATAAGCAAAGGTAAAAAATATATGTGTATATAGAATCAGTGTAGAGCAATTATGTGGGTGGTCTGTTGTTTCCTTAGTATCCTTTCAATTGCAATGATAAGTCCAAATAAATGAATAACAAATAAATAATGTATACTTGATTTGGTCCAATTCTTGTCTCCCGCATACTTGAAGATTCTGCTCCCTTGCTGTTCTCATTTTACAAAAAGTAAAGCTGGAGAACAGCAGGATTGAAAACTTTACCCCAAGGCAAGTAATTAACTGGTGGCAAAACCAAGATTAAACCCAAGTGTCCTGTTTTCAAACTCAAGGACACTTTCCAGCATATTCTTCTGCACTTCATTGTTTCAAGGCTTTCCAAGCCCTCTTAAAAGTACCCAGGCATTGTGGTGATAGAGAACAAATAAACTAGGGCAAAAAAAATAAAAATTATCTAAACTTGAATGAATCAGTCTAGCAAGTCAGTAGGCTTTTTCTTTTTCATATTTACCAAGGCCCTGGAATCTTGTTATTAAAAATTGTGTATTTATGAACATATATCCATTGTTCTGACTGAGTATGATCCATATCATTCCTCATATTCGCAAAGTGATTTATAGCAAAAAAAAAATTTAAGCAAGTGATATATAACTAGTTGAACTGTTGAGTAAATATTATAGAAGAAGTCATTATTTTTCCTTTTAGAAATCAAGACAGATTTGAGAGGGGTTCATACACAGTTTCCTATAGATAGAGTATTCCACTTCCACTTAAGATGTAGAAAGTCACAAGGGAACATTATTCTCATCATAACAACAAAACAGCTGGATAATCTAAAAATAATAAACTTTTTAAGCCCAGCAGAGAACTGTGATTGCAAGAGAATCAGGTGAACTGAATTTCTAAGAGTAATGAACCCCTCTGAGAGCAGAGATGGGCCACACAAACCACTCGCCTTCTGCAGAATGAGTGAAAAGGTAGCAACTACCAAAACTTGTAAAAAGGAAACGACTGAAAATTTAGCAAATACTCAAAGGTTAACTATGGACTAGCATGAGCATGACAGTTTAATATTTTGGGGATTCCAGACATAAGGAAAGTCCACATTTACTAACCAGCTATTTTATGTAGACCTCTACTATGTGCTCAGAAAAAAGATTGTATACAGGACAAGACATCTGAAGAACCCTCTCTCACTGGCATCCCTCTGATACTAGTTATAAACAAAGGTCAACTGTCAGCTGCCAATGAGTATGAGATAAAATTTTTAAAAAGTTGCTCCTACATGCTACATTGACAGTAGGCAGAAACCATTGACTGTTGGGAAAGGTGCAGGAAACACACTTGAGGCAAGAATCCTGCAGTGAAAAAACAAAGGTCTACTACCAAGGGAGGGACAAGGATGTTAGGAAAACTATATCCCTGAAGTTGCAAAATACAAGATCTGACTAAAACTGAAGCTAACACAAGAGAACCAAGACTCCTGTCTACTGTCACCATAAGATCTGCATTGAGAAATAAACAGAAAGGAAGAGAAAGAGTATGAAGAGAGGATTATTCCATGGTGTATTATGCTAAAACTGCTGAGAGCTAAGAGTGGAACAGGAACACTGAGGAAAAGAACAATCCCAGGTAGTCCAGGCATTACATTAAGCACAAGGTGGCAACAGTTCAGGACGGGAGTAATTTAAAGTATGTTTTGTACTAGGGGTAAAACTAACAACAAAACTCAGAGCCATTTCAATTCATAATTAGACAGACAACTCACAACACTAACAATATGAGAACAGAAGAGCCATGCCCATTTCTAGGAATACATATTATCTATAATATTTTTGCTCTCTTCTTATTTCACACTAAAACATTCTGCAAGATATGGTGATTCCTAAAAGTTCTAAATATTGACCTCCCATATGACTCCACAATCCCCCTACTGGGAATATACCCTGAAGAACTCAAATCACTCTATAAAAAAGATACTTGCACACATATGTTTATCGCAGCATTGTTCACGACAGCAAGAACCTGGAAGCAACCATGCTGCCCATCAAAAGAGGACTGGATTTTTAAAATGTGGTACATATACACAATGGAATACATAGCCATAAAAAGAACAAAATCATGAATTTCACAGCAACCTAGATGGAACTAGAGTCTATAATATTCAGTGACCTCTCACAGAAACAAAGATCTGAGTATCACATGTTCTCACTCATATAGTGGACCTTGAACATCCAATGTAATACTATAAGAAAATGACTGACAGTGGTGGGAAACTATGGGGGGGAGAGGGGAAGGGAGATGGGATTAACGGTAGTAAATATCTGTCTGGGAATGGGGAGATACCTCTTATCAACAAGGGTACCTGAACGAAGCATATTTGTATACCTAACCCTTAATTGTACTCCACAATATCATAATAAAAAATATTAATTATAAAAAATAAATAAATAAATAATAAATTTAAAAAACATTTTACAAGATACACACACACACACACACACACACACACACACACACACACACACAAAACTATCCAAAATGATCTATTGTCAAGGGTTAGAGCAGTCAAAAGAAGCAGATCAAGACATGGCTTGATATTAGAAGGAACTTTAAGATAGTTATTATTAAAAGACCTAGTGGAAAAATGTACAATATGAACAAGTATTTGGAAATTTCAAAAGAAAGACAGAAGCCATAAAAAAGAGTCTAATTGCAATACTGGAAATGAAAAACATAATATCAAGTGTGAATAATTCTTTACAAGGGTTTACCAGAAGACTGGAAAGAGAAAAAGAAAAAAATCAGTGAAACTGAAAGTAGGTCAATAGAAAAAAAGGAGGAGGAAATAAAGAAGAAAAAAATCCACAAATAGAATATCTAAGGACTTTAGGGTATCAAATGATATGACAAACATGGCATTACAATTCCAAAAGAGGAAGAACAAAAAACAGGGCAAAAGAAGCATTTGAAGAGATAACCATCAAAAATTATCATGTATTACTGAAAGACAACAAACGATAGTTCTTTTTTTTTAATTATTTATTTATTTTTTATTATGAAGTTGTGGGGTACAGTTAAGGGTTAGGTATACAATTGCTTTTCATTCAGGCACCCTGTCGATATGGGGTGTTTCCCCATTCCCAGACAGATATTTGCTACTGTTAATCCCATCTCCCTCCCCCACCATAGTTTCCAGTACTGTCAGTCATTTTCGTATAGTATTGCATTGGATGTTTAAGGTCCATTATATGAGTGAGAACATGTGATACTTGGATCTTTGTTTCTGTGAGAGGTCACTCAGTACTATCGACTCTAATTCCATCCAGGTTGCTGCGAAATTCATGATTTTTTTCTTTTTTATGGCTGCATAGTATTCCATTGTGTATATGTACCACATTTTTTAATCCAGTCCTCTTTTGACGGGCAGCATGGCTGTTTCCAGGTTCTTGCTATTGTGAACAACGCTGTGATAAACATGCGTGTGCAGGTATCTTTTTTATAGAGTGATTTGTGTTCTTCAGGATATATTCCCAGTAGGGGGATTGCGGGGTCATATGGGAGGTTGGTATTTAGAGCTTTTAGGAATCACCACAGTGCTTTTCACAGAGGTTGCACTAGTTTACACTCCCACCAGCAGTGTAGAAGTGTTCCCTTTTCACCACACCCTCTCCAGCAGCTGTTATTTTTTGACTTGTTGATAATTGCCATTCTGACTGGGGTTAGGTGGTATCTCCGTGTGGTTTTGATTTGCATCTCCCTGATGATTAGTGAGGCTTGAACATTTCTTCATGTGTTTGTTGGCTGCTCAGATGTCTTCCTTTGTGAAGTGTCTGTTCATATCTTTTTGCCCATTTTATAATGGGGTTGTTTGTTTTTTTCTTTTCAGCACGTTTGAGTTCCTTGTAGATCCAGGATGTTAAGCCTTTGTCAGACCTGGTGTTGGCAAATACTTTTTCCCAGTCTGTAGGTTGTCTCCCTGCTCTCTTGATGGTTTCCTTGGCTTTGCAGAAGTTTGTCAGTTTAATAAGGTCCCACTTGTCTATCTTCTCTCTTATGACATGTGGGTTTTGGGTTTTGTTCAGGAATTGGATGCCAGTTCCAATTTCCATGAGGGTATTTCCTTCATTTTCTAAGGTTCTTATGGTTTGAGGTTTTACATTTAGGTCTCTGATCCATTTGGAGTTAACCTTTGTTCATGGGGATAGATAGGGGTCCTGTTTCAATCTTCTGCATGGGGTCAGCCAGTTTTCCCAGCACCATTTACTGAATAGGTTCTCCTCTCCCCAGTGGTAGGTGGTGGAGGCTTTGTCGAAGATGAGTTGGTTGGGAAATTGAGGTTTTGCTTCTGGAATCTCAATTCTATTCCATTGATCTATATGCCTGTTCCTATACCAATACCAAGCTGTTTTGATGATTGTAGCTTTATAGTAAAGTTTGAAGTCTGGTAATGCGATACCACCTGCTTTGGTTTTTTTTGCTGAGAATTTTCTGGCTATTCTTGGACGTTTGTGTTTCCATATGAATTCCTGTGTTGTTTTTTCTAGGTCTGAGAAGAATGTTGCTGGTAATTTGATGGGTATTGCATTGAATTTATAGATTGCCTTAGGTAAGATGGACATCTTCACAATGTTGATTCTTCCAATCCATGAGCATGGGATATTTTTCCACTTGTTTGTGTCATCTTTGATTTCTTTGAGCAGTGTTTTGTAGTTTTCCTTGTAAAGGCCTTTCACATCTCTGGTTAAGATGATGCCGAGGTTTTTTTTTGTTTTTTTTTTTTTTTTTGTGGCTATTGTGAATGGAATTGTGTTTTTTATTTGGGTTTCGGTTTGTTTTTTATTGGTGTAGAGAAATGCGATTGTCTTTTGTACATTTATTTTGTATCCTGAGACTTTGCCAAAGGCCTTTATCAGTGTAAGGAGGTTTTTGACAGATTCTCTAGGGTTTTCAAGGTACACAATCATATCATCTGCAAAGGGAGATAACTTGACTTCCTCTTTTCCTATTTGGATACCCCTGATTGCCTTCTTTTCTCTGATTGCTCGAGCCAGGACTTCCAACACTATGTTGAACAGGAGGGGTCAGAGTGGGCATTCTTGCCTTGTTCCAGTTTTCAGGGGAAATGGTTCTAATTTTTGTCCACTTAGGAGTATGCTCACTGTGGGTTTCTCGTAGATGGCTTTTACTATTTTGAGGTATGTTCCCCATGTGCCTAGATGTTCAAGGGTTTTTATCAAAAGGGGTGCTGGATTTTATCAAAAGCTCTTCTGCATCTAATGATATAATCATGTGGTTTTTTTGACATCTGTTGATGTATTTAATTACATTTATGGTTTTATGAATGATGAACCAGCCTTGCATCCCAGGAATGAAGCCTACTTGGTCATGATGGATGATTTTTGAGATGTATTGCTGAATCTGGTTTGCTAGGATCTTGTTGAGAATTTTAGCATCTATGTTCATCAAAGATATTGGCCTGTAGTTCTCTTTCTTTGTTGGATCTTTACCTGACTTGGGTATCAATGTGATGTTGGCTTCATAAAATGATTTGGGGAGTGTTCCATCTTTTTCAATCGCCTGGAATACCTTCAGTAGGATTGGTATCAGCTCCTCCTTAAATGTCTTGTAGAATTCTGCTGGAAAGCCATCTGGTCCAGGGCTTTTTTTTTGTAGGAAGTTTTCTTATTGCATAGTCGATTTCCTTGATTGTTATTGGTCTATTTAGGGTCTCAATTTCTTGTTCCAATTAGGTAGGTTGTGTGATGTCAGAAAGTCCTCCATTTCCTTAAGGTTTTCAAGTTTGTTTCCATACAAGTGTACGTAGTAGTCTCTAATGATCTTTTGTCTCTCTTCAGGATCAGATGTGACTTCATCTTTTGTGTTTCTGATTGTGCTGATGTGGTTTTTTTCTCGTTTTTTCTTGGTCAGTCTAGCTAGGGGACCATCGATCTTGTTTATTCTTTCGAAGAACCAGCTTTTTGTTTTTGTTTTTTTTCTATTATCTTTTTGTCTTCTATGTCCTGGATTTGGGCTTTTATTTTGGTGATCTGGATTCTTCTGCTGAAATTAGGGGTTTTGTGGTCTTGCTTTTCCAGCTTCTTTAGGTGGCTTGTTAGGTTGTCAGTTTCTGTTCCTTCCATTTTCCTCATGTGTGTTTGTAGGGATATAAATTCCCCTCTTATTACAGCTTTTAAGGCGTCCCAGAGATTTTGGTAAGATGTTTCTTCATTTTCATTTGTTTCCAGGTATCTTTTGATCTCTGTTTTGATTTCATCATTGACCCAGGAGTTGTTTAGCATCATGCTGTTTAGTGTCCATGTCTTTGTGGGTTTGGGGAGGACCTTGTTGGTGTCAATGTTTATTTTTATTCCACTGTGGTCCGAGAAGGTGCATGGTAGAATTTCAGTCCTTTTAAATTTGCTTATGCTTGATTTGTGTCCAATTATGTGGTTGATCTTAGAATATGTTCCATGCGGTGATGAGTAGAATGTGTATTCTGTGGTCTTTGGATGGAGTGTTCTGTAGGTATCAATTAAGTCCATTTGGTCCAGAGTCTCATTGAGGTTCTGGAACTCCTTGCTGATTTTTTGTCCTGATGATCTGTCTAGGGTTGTGAGTGGTGTATGACAGTCCCCAGTTATGATGGTGTTAGAGTCAATGTCATTCTTTAGTTTTCCTAGAAGTTGCTTTATGAATGTTGGCACACTTATGTTGGTTACACATATGTTTAGGATAGATATTTCTTGTTGATGGAGTGAACCTTTTATCATTATGTAGTGGCCCTCTGTATCTTTTCTAATTTTTGATAGCTTAAATGGTATTTTGTCTGAAATTAGGATCATGACACCTCCTTTCTTTTGTGTCCCATTCGCCTGAAAATGTGTTTCCCATCCTCTTATTTTGAGTCTGTGTATGTCCTTTCTAGTGAGATGGGTCTCTTGAAGGCAGTATATTGTTGCCTGGTGATATTTTATCCATTTTGTCATTCTATGTCTTTTCAGTGGTGCGTTTAGTCCATTCACATTCAGACTAATTATTGAAATGTGAGAGTTTGTCCCTATCATGGAGTTCTTATTGAGTTGTTGTTCTTCCACTTGGCTTTTTCTTTTCTTTTCTTTTCTTTTTTTTTTTTTTTTTTTTTTTGTCTTTCTTTTGTTTTGGGGGTTGGTTCATGTATATTTTATTCTTTTCCCTGTACTCTTGTGAAGAACATTGTTCTTTTTTCCTTTTCTTCTGTGTTTAGTACTTTCTTAAGTGTTTCATGTAGAGATGGTTTGGTGACAGCATAAGTTCTTAGGGATTGGATATCTGGGAAAGATTTTAATTCTCCCTCACTGATGAAGCTTAGCTTCGCCGGGTAGGTTATTCTTGGTTGAAATTGTTTATCTTTTAGGACTTTGAAGATAGGGCTCCAAGCTCTCCTAGCCTGCAGGGTTTCTGCAGATAAATCTGCTGCTATTCTGATTGGTCTTCCATGGTAGGTGATCTGGCCTTTTCTCTTTCTGCCTTTAGGATTTTTTCTTTGTGCCTACTTTATTTAGGTGAATTATTATGTGTCTAGGAGTTGGTCTTCTCATTTGTTGTCTTGCAGGGGTTCTCTGAATCTCTTGTGTTTGAATTTTTGCATCACTGATTAGATAAGGGAAGTTTTCTTGAATGATCTCATGGAAAGTTTGTTCCAATGTGGTCTCTGTTTCTCTTTCTGCCTCAGGGAGTCCGATTACTCTTAGGTTAGGCCTCTTGAGGTAGTCACTCATCTCTTGAAGGTTTTGTTCTGTCTTTTTGAGCTTATTTTCTGTGTTTTTAAGAGTTTGGGTTATTTCTATATTTTGGTCCTCAAGCTCTGAGATTCTTTCTTCTGCTTGGGTAATTCTGCTTTCCATGCTTATCAGTTTGTTATTTATTTCATTCACAGTATTCTTTATTACTGTTATCTCAGATATCAGCTCCTTCCTAGTTTCTTCTTGTGTCTCCTCAATTCTTTTTAATCTCTCCATTATTGTTTTGATATCTACATTTGCATTTTGAGACCCTTCATTCTGGAGGTTTTTCATTGTTTGCATTCCAAAGTCAGTTTTCTCAATGTCTGCTCTCCCAGGCATCTGGGAGAGACCCATACTCTTCTTTTGGTTTTTCTTCATTTCTGTAGATTTTTCTCCCTCTCCCCTTTCCCTCCCCTTCTTCAATTCTGTTTTTGAGGGAAGGTGTGGTTGCCTTTATTTCTCTTCTGCAATGACCTGTTCTTCCTTATGAGGGTCTTCTGGCTTTGTTCACTTTTCCCTCTGCTTTACAGTCTGTCTATTCAGCAGTATGTAGTCTTGGTCTGTTCAGAGAATCTCACCAGTTCACCTATGCCATTGCCATCTTGCTTCTATTCAGGCATATGTCATAATCTTACATACAGATAACCCATTTTCCATTGAGTTTCATTTACTTCTTTGTATTGAAGTTCATACTCCAGAACTATCCAACCTTTCTGAACATCCGTGTTGGGTAGTGGTTCCCATCTCACTTGGATATCCGCATGAATACCAGTTAAACTAATGTTCAGTAAAGTCCAGTTGAGGCCAGTGGGGGATCTGGTTGTACTTCAAGATAGATCCAGAATTCAACCACTGCTCACCGCCTTCACTTTCATAGAATGGAATCCAGCCATTTTCGGTATTCACCCCTCTTGCTGCACTTGCTTCCTCACTCCATAGTTCTAAGAAATACTCAATCCAACAAGAGGCAGACAAAGATGAAAATGAGGGAAATAATAAATGGGACAAATAAAAAACAAACAGTAAAATAATAGATTTAAATTCAATCACATCAAAAACAATATTAAATATATATAGTCTAGACAGCCTAATTAAAAGGTAGAAATTATCAAATTTAATAAAAATAAGTAAGATCTAATTGTACACTGGGAAATTTATTTTAAAAGCAAAAACAAACTTAAGTTAAAAGAAGAATGACAAAAAGATAAATCATGCAAATACCAATCAAAAGAAAACTGATTACACTAGTACAAAGCAAAGCTGACTGAAAAATGAGAAATATTATTAGGAAAAAGAGAGCTATTACACACTAGTAAAAAGATCATTTCATCAAGAAAATAGAACAGTCCTAAATATACATCTTTAATAGTAGAGCTTCAAACTGTGGGAAACAAGAGCAAACAGACTAATAAACAAACCTAAAATTGTGGTTGAAGATATCAACACTCATCTACTAGTAATTTATAAAACAAGTAGCAGAAAATCAATTAAAAAATGACTTGAATAACAATTTCAACCAACTTGACCTAAGTGACATCTATAGAACCCTACACCCAACAATAGCAGAGTACATATTGTTTAAAATGCAATGGAACATTTACCAAGATATCCTGAATCATAAGACAAATTTCAACAAACATAATAGGATTTAGATTATACAAAGTATGTTTCTGATGACAATAAAGTTACTAGAAATCAACAATCTACCTTAAAAACATACCTTAAAAAGTCCCCAAATATCTAAAAATTAAGCAGCATGTTTTTAAATAGCATATGGGTCAAAAATAAATTATAAGTAATGTAATTATAAAATATTTTGTGTGGATTAAAATGAAAACACAACATACACTTATAAGATGCAATTTACAATTGCAAAAACATGGACTAGATTTTTTAAAATGTGGTACATATACACAATAAAACATTACACAGTCATAAAGAAGACCAAAATTATGGAATTCACAACTACTTTGATGGATTTAGAGTCTATAATACTCAGTGATTTATCACAGAAACAAAGAACTGAGTTCTCATTTATAAGCAGACCTGTTCTCATTTATAAGCAGACCCTGAATATTTACCATAATACTGTAAGAAAGAGATTGACAGTAACCGGAAACTGCCAGGGGTGGGGGCACATAACATTAATAAGGGTACCTGATCTCAAACCAGACAAAGTAGGAACCAAAGGGAGGCCCAAACTTTACCTGTACAATGACTGCTTGTACACTTAATCCTGAATTGTACCCCACATCTTTAAAATAGTTTTTTAATTGACTTAGTTAAATCAGTGCTTAGAGGGAAAATAATAATATTAATTTTAAAAGACTATCTAAGTCTCCATCTTAGGAAACTAGAAAATTAACATGAAATTAAGCCCAAGGCACAAGGAAGGAATTAATAAAGAACAATAATCAGTGAAAGAGACACCAAAAAAATTAGAGACTATCAATGATAAAAAAGCTGTTTCTTTAAAAAGTTCAGTAAAATTGATAAACAATTAATCAAAGAGAGAAGATATAAACTACCAGTATCAAGAATTAAAGAGAAAAGAAAAGACAGTATAAATTGTAAAAGACAATAAGAGAATATAATTAATGGCTTTATTTATTCCAATAAGTTCAATAACTTAGATGAAATGGCAATTTGATAAAAGACATGAACTCCCAAAGCTCACTCAAGATAAACTATAATATACCTTCAAGAAACTGAATTTCTAGTTTAAAACTTTCCAGCAAGAGAAACTCCAGGTCCTGGTGACATTAATGGTGCATTCCACCATTTAAAAAATAAATATAAGCAATTCTACACAAACACTTCAAAAAAATAGAATGGAAGGTAATATTTTTCCACAAAATTACATTATCCTGATACCAAAATCTGACAAACATGGTACAAGAAAAAAAATTACAAACCAATATCCCTTGTCAATGTAGTCACAAAATCCTTAACAAAACAGTAGCAAATCTATGGGAAACTTCTGGGATGGGGGGGCACACCTCATCAACAAAGTTTCCTGCATAATGATCATTTGTATACACATTTTTTAAATAAAACAAAAATTTTAAAATACTAGCAAATCTAATATAGTAAAATATAAAAATGATAATACATCATGACCAAATCAGCATTAATATTGTCTCAGAAATACACTATTGGTTCAAATTTTGGAACTCAATTATGTAATTCACAACATTAACAGATTAAAAGAGAAAGAGCAACTCAAACGATGAATAAAAAAGCATTTAACAAATGCAACATTCATTCATGATAAAAGCACTCTGTAAAATAGAAAAACAAGGGTAATTTCTCAATCTGATTTAGAGTTTCTATGAAAAACCTACAGTTGACGTTATACTTAGCGAAAGATAATGTTTTCTGCCTAAGATCGGCAACAAGCAAGAATGTCCACTCTCACTAGTGCTCTGAGAACATTATACTATACTGAAGGCTCTATCCACGACAATAAAGCAGGAGACAGGAAGGGAAAGAGGAAGGAAGGAAGGGAAAATCCCCACCACTTATATCATATACATAGAACTACATGCAAGAGCTAAAACTATATAACTTCTTGAAGAAGAAAAAAATTGTGACTTTGGATTATTCAAAATTTCCTAGATAGGACACAAAAAGCACTAATCATAAAAGAAAAAATTATGATAAATTGAACTTCATAAAATTCAAAAGTCTGTTCTTCAAAAGACGACTGTGAAAAGAAAATAGCACACTGAGTGCAAATGTATGAAAATCATATATCTTACTAAAGACATGGATACAGACTATATAAAGAACTTTTACAACACAAAAAAAATTTAATCAATTAAAAATGAACAGAAGCTTTGAACCAGACCTCTGTCAAAAATGTAGACAAATCGCTAACCCATGAAAAGATGCTCCCGTTACTCACTTGTGTAGCTAAAATTAGAAGAACTGACAGCATCAAGAATTGATGAGGTGTGGGGCAACTGGAATTCTTATACGTTGCTGGTAGGAATAAAAAATGGAACAGCCACTTTAGAAAACACTTTGACAATTTTTTATAAACTCAAACATATGCTTACCATACAACCCAGCAATCCCTCTTCTAGTGTTTTATCCAAGAGAAATGAAGATCTATGCCTACACAGAAACCTGTATGCAAATGTTCATAGCAGTTCATTCATAACAGCCAAAAACTGCAAACAGCCTAAATCTCCTTCATTGAGTGAATGGATAAACAAATCAGGGTACATCAACGCAGGAGAACATTTCTTGGCAACTTTTTCAAAAAGAACTACTGGTACATTCACCAACATGGATGAATCTCAAAAGCATTATGTTCAGTGACAGAAGTCAGACACAAAAGACTCCATAATTCATTATTCGGTCTACATTACATTCCAAAAAAGATAAAACTATAGGGGCAGAAAACAGGTTAGTGGGTTTTGCCGGAAGAGAACTGACTGCAAAGGAACTTTTGGAGAGTACTGAAAACATTCTGTATGCTTACTGTTGTGGCTTATTGTGTTTGTTGTCAAAACTCATCAAATTGTAAACTTTAAAATGGTGAATGTTACCTTATGTAAATTATGCCTCAATAAGCCTGACATTTTAAAATGTGGTGGTGTTTGTCAGATGTACTAAGTATAAATATCACTTTGCTTGACAGCTAAGATGGGAAGCCCCTCCACCCAAATCTTGGATCTCTCTTGAACCTTCTGAATTATGAACCTCTACAGCAATAGTCACCTTTGGGGCCTCAGACTTACTAAACTGAGCAAAGTGGTTTGTTGCCTGCAGAAACTTCTCTGCTCTGATATTCTTAAAGAGGCTCAGAACATCCATATTTTTTTAAGTGGCACTTACTAATTTACTGAGCAATGTGTTAACTGTAAGTAAATCACAAGCATGTCGGCTGAAATGTTGTCTGAAACAGAGACTGACATTTAAAAGGGAGAAGGAAAAAATTGAAAAGAAACTTTTATGGCAACCAAACCATGGAAAAATAGTACCAGAGGACAACTAGACTCTTCCACAGACCCCATCACTCTGCCTCTCCCAACTCAGTCTGGCTGCAAAGAGACCAGAGGGCAGAATTTTCTTGCTAGCTGTGGTGATAATGACAATGACAAAGATGCTAACACCAGTAGCAACATAACATTGGGCATACCCTGAGCAGCAGTAGACTATAGCTATGAGTTTAATATGTATTTTCATTCAGACTCAAGACATTATGAATAAGCACTTTGGTCATCCCACTATGCAAAGTAGGAAAATAAGACATAAAAATATTAGGTAACTTGCCCGAGTTTACACAGCTCGAAAGTAGCCTAGGCTTTGAATCCATGTGTCTCTAACTCCAAAGTAAGGACTCATCACACTGCTACCTTTTCTTAAGACACAAAATTATAATGAAAATCAACTTATTTTCCTAAAATTTGAATCTTGTCCAAGTTCTAAGAAGTCCAGAGTTGAGCTTTTTCACTTTTTTTCATTGTTGTTGCTGTGTGTATGTGTGTGTTGTTTTTGACTTCTATATCTTCCTCTCCACTGCTACTAAAACACAAACATAAAATTCTTTGATCATGTTTGGCTATCCTAAATCCCACGTAGCGACCCACAGTTTTGCATTCCTTTGTAATAACTTTAAACTTCTTTCTGAGTCCCAAGTCTTAACAAAATGAAAGCCTCCAGTTCTATTCGAACTCTTGTCCAAAGCAAGTACATAAGAGGGAGTTAAATATTGAGACAGGGAGGCAAGGTAGCCAAGGGACAAGTATTAAAGAACTAGGACAACATAACATTGTGGGAGAACCAGAAATCAGCTCCCACATAGCCCCCTCCAGACTCTAAGACCTATAACCATATCCACCATCCTCTATCTTCAACATTAAAATTTACAAGGAAGTAAAAGTAGAAGACTAGGAATTAGAAAAAATGTCCGGGAATGGACCAGGAAGAAAGCCCAGTTTATCACCTGGGTCTGTGATGCAGTGAGCCACATTAAAACATTTTCATATCAGCCACACTCTCTTAAGTGGCTCCTCAGCTGAGGAGCACTTCTCAGCTTTCGATGATGGGAATCTACTATGCATGAATATGTTCTATCTTTCCAAAAGGGTCTATCTCTGGACTCTCCCACTCCTTAAGTTGTATATTTACTATCAACTGGATAATGTTGTAATGTCTTTAAGATTCCTCAAAAAGCAACTGAACTTATAAACCATTTCAGCATAATCACACCATCTCTTTTCTTTGACCCATGGGACCAGTTCTGGCCAATGAGTTGTGAGCAAAAGTGATGTGTCATTTCCAAGCAAGAGCATTACATTACTATACAGATTGCTCCAAGTTTGTCTTTTCCCCTGCTGGGAAAACTGCAGTGTTTGGGATGGGCTACTTACTACATCAGCCAATGAGGAATGAGGAAGCATAGAACTGAGGTCTTAGTAAATGTGCAATGGACATGTAATGTAGGTTGTTAAAGTCACTAAAATTGGGTGGCTATATATTATTGCAGCAAAGCAGAGTCTTGCAAGTGTAAATTGTTACGAGGAGCTGAAACTACTTATGTCTCCAAAGGTATACTAATGAATTAGATGAACTAATCTATGCTGAGCTTTCAGAACCATTTATGAGTTTTAGGTCTTAATTGAATCTCTTGTCAGCTTTGATATTTCCAGTCTGAAGTGTCCTACCACTTGGAGTTCACCACGGTACACTTCCTCCACCATTATTACAGCCAAGCCCACTCATGCACACACATACACACACACACACACACACACACACACACACACACACACACTCATGCACACATGTCCCACTCCATTGGATGATGTCAGCTTAGCAAGGACCTGGCAATTCGATACCTTCCTTGATACATAGTTTGAAAGTCATATCACAGAGCTACAGAAGGGATTTAACCTGAAAGGAGTATCCAGAGAGAGTGGCATCTTCCATTTAACAACTATGTGACTGAAGAGGAGAAAATACAAGAGACGGAACTTAGACTGCTGAAGCAGATAAAGCAAGACACAGAGTAGGGAAGGTGAAGGAGCACTGGACTCAGGGGCAGAGAAGGAAATAAAACTGTAGAGCCTTGAACAAATTCCTAATCAGGAAAATAATCAGTCATTCCCCCAACCAGGATGTCCACCAGAACTCCCAGCTATGTTTGCTAAAATGTAGAAACCAGGCAAAGCAGGGACCAAAGGGAGGCCCAAACTTTATCTGTACAATGACCACTTGTATACCTAATCCTGAATTGTACCCCACATCTTTAAAATAAAATAAAATAGATTTCTGGGCCCCATCTCAGATTTCCTGAATCTGAATCTCTAGAAATCTGAACGGGAAAGATAATGTTTTTACAAACCCCAGAATATTCAGATACCCAGCCAGATCAGTGTCCTACTGGATTTGGTGAACTAGGAAGTCCCTTCTAGTTTTGAAATCTTATGGTCTTTAAGTAAAGGCAGGAGCATCTGGAATCAGTTTCCTCAGCTAAGAGAACAGGTGCTAGTCTTTCCTCAGGTAAACCTGTGCTCATTTGGTGAACTTCGGTAAATTAGGTGAGAGGCTTTTCACACTGATAAATGTGAATAGTAAAATATTTGAAGATAAACTTGAGGCCAGGATTAGACATGAGGGTGAACCTCTTGGCAATGTAGATGCTCTACCAAAAATGAAGGTTGGTAAGGTACCAGCATCCCTTCAACTAGTCATATTCTATCTCAGGTCAGGACTGGCTTCATGAGTACATGATCTGTGAATGGGAGTCACACAGGAAATCGTTCTCAAAAGGGACTCCATGCATGGCTTAGTTATCTGCTGTTACTGCTTTGAAATTCTTAATAATCTTATCTTTGAACATGACTTTTGTAAGTGAAATCTCATGAGACAATGGAGCAAGCATGTAAGCAGGGCAGATACACCAGGCAGCAACTCATACAGGTGCAGGCCTTGAGGCATTGTAGTCAGGGGCAGCATGCATGCCAGACTATTGACTTGGCACACCAGGACAGTCAGCATGCTATGGGCCCTGAGGAGACATGCCTAGAGCCAGGACTCAACACCAGATGGGTGGTGGCAGTGGGAGCAACAGTGGTGAAGCAGCAGCAATGGCCACAGCAGTGGGAGCCAGCTTACCCACTAGTCCTTGGGAGCCCATCTCTGTGACATCTGCGTTAATGTTAACTCTCTACCTTCAGTGTCAGGACAGGACCCACTGGTGCTCTGGCAATAAACTGTTTTAGTAAATTACTGGAAATAGTAATGTATATATGGATATTGCAATACAGTACATCCAATAGTTATTAGAGTGTTTCAAAACATTTAGAATCTCCAGTTTTGATAACTCCTGCAACACTGCAGAGCAAATGTTCACAGGCTTAGAAATAGAATTAACTGCAAACATTGCCACACATAACAGAAAAGAACATAATTTTTATATAAAACATTCTATAAACCAATTATTAAGAAAGGTAATTTTTGAATGATTTTTTTCCTTGTATTAAAAAAACACAACAGGTGCTGGTGAGGATATGGAGAAAAGGGAATGCTTCTACGCTGTTGATGGGACTGCAAACTAACTCAACCTCTATGGAAAACTGTGTGGTGATCCCTAAAACAACTAGAAATTGACCTTCCATATGACCCAGCAATCCCTCTTCTGGGAATATACCCAGAGGAATTTAAATCATTCTACAAAAAAGATACCTGCACACACATTTTTATTGCAGCACTATTCACAATAGCAAAAACATGGAACCAACCATGTTGCCCATTGAAACAGGACTTGATTTTTAAAATGTGATACATAGACATGATGGACTATTATGCAGCCATAAAGAAGAACAAAATTATGGACTTTGCAGCAGCTTGGATGGACTCAGAGTCTATCATAATCAGTGATCTATCACAGAAACAAAGAACTGAGTACCATATGTTCTCACTCATACGTGGACCCTGAACACTTACCATAATACAATAAGAAAGGGATTGGCCATCAAAACAGCTTGGTACTGGTATGGGAACAGGCATATAGATCAATGGAATAGAATTGAGATTCCAGAAGCAAAACCTCAATTTCTCAACCAACTCATCTTCAACAAGGCCTCCCCCACCTACCACTGGGGAGAGGAGAACCTATTCAGTAAATGGTGCTTGGGAAAACTGGCTGACCCCATGCAGAAGATTGAAACAGGACCCCTATCTATCCCCATGCACAAAGGTTAACTCCAAATGGATCAGAGACCTAAATGTAAAACCTCAAACCATAAGAACCTTAGAAAAGGAAGGAAATACCCTCATGGAAATTGGAACTGGCATCCAATTCCTGAACAAAACCCGAAACCCACAGGTCATAAGAGAGAAGATAGACAAGTGGGACCTAATTAAACTGACAAGCTTCTGCAAGGCCAAAGAAACCATCAAGAGAGCAGGGAGACAGCCTACAGACTGGGAAAAAATATTTGCCAACACCAGGTCTGACAAAGGTTTAACATCCTGGATCTACAAGGAACTAAAATGTGCTGAAAAGAAAAAAACAAACAACCCCATTATAAAATGGGCAAAAGATATGAATAGACGCTTCACAAAAGAGGACATCCGAGCAGTCAACGAACACATGAAGAAATGTTCAACCTCACTAAGCATCAGGGAGATGCAAATCAAAACCACACTAAGATACCACCTAACTCCAGTCAGAATGGCAATTATCAACAACTCAAAAAATAACAGCTGCTGGAGAGGGTGTAGCGAAAAGGGAACACCTCTACACTGTTGGTAGGAGTGTAAACTAGTGCAACCTCTGTGGAAAGCGGTGTGGCGATTCCTAAAAGCTCTAAATATCAACCTCCCATATGACCCCGCAATCCCCCTACTGGGAATATACCCTGAAGAACTCAAATCACTCTATAAAAAAAATACCTGCACACGTATGTTTATCGCAGTGTTGTTCACAATAGCAAGAACCTGGAAACAACCATGCTGCCCATCAATAGAGGACTGGATTAAAAAAATGTGGTACATATACACAATGGAATACTACGCAGCCATAAAAAAGAAAAAAATCATGAATTTCGCAGCAACCTGGATGGAACTAGAGTCGATAATACTGAGTGACCTCTCACAGAAACAAAGATCCGAGTATCACATGTTCTCACTCATATAAAGAACCTTGAACATCCAATGTAATACTATAAGAAAATGACTGACGGTACTGGGAAACTATGGGGGGGAGGAGGATGGGATTAACAGTAGCAAATATCTGTCGGGGGATGGGGAAACACCTCTTAACAGGGTGCCTGAATGAAATGTAATTGTACACCTAACCCTTAACTGTACCCCACAAAACCATAATAAAAAATATTGATTTTTTTTTTAAAAAAAAGGTATTGGCAGTAGTGGGACACTGCCAGGGAGGGAAGTAGGGCACAGAACATCAATGAGGGTACCTGATCTCAAACCAGGCAAAGTGGGGACCAAAGGGAGACCCAAACTTTACCTGTATGATGATCACTTGCATACCTAATTCTGAATTGTACCCCACATCTTTAAAATTAAAATTTTTTTAAAAAAACACAATAGACTACATAAACAGGCATTTTGAATTACAATGGACCCTTCAACAATGTCAGGAATAGGAGCATGACCCCTCATGCAGTCAAAAATCTGCATATAGCATTTGACTTCCCAAAAACTTAGCTACTAATCACCTACTATTGACCAGAAACATTACAAATAACATACACAGTCGGGCTCGGTGGCTCAGCCTGTAATCCCGCGCCTTTGGGAGGCTGAGGTGAGTGGATTGCCTGAGCCCGCGGGTTCGAGACCCGCCTGGGCAGCAAGACCTCATCTCTACAATAAATCAAAAAATCAGCCGGGCGTGGTAGCGCGCGCCTGTAATTCCAGCTACTCGGAAGGCTGAGGCGGAAGGATCTCCGGAGCCCAGCAGGTCGAGGCTGCAGTGGCCGGGAGCGGCCACTGCACTCCAGTCTGGGCGACAGAGTGAGACTCCAACTCAAAAAAAAACAAAAAAACAAAAAAACAAATAACATACACAATCCATTAACACAAACTTTTTACTTTATATTTATTATATACTGTATTCTTACAATAAAACTAGAGAAAATAAAATGTTAAGAAAATCATAAGGAAGAGAAAATATATATATTATTCATTAAGTGGAAGTGGATCATCGTAAAGGTCATCCTTGACGTCTTCAAGTGGGGTAAGCTGGGGAGGAAGAAGAAGAAGAGGAGGGCTTAGTCTTGCTGACTCAGGGGTGGCAGAGGTGAAGAAGTAGAGGAGGTGGAAAGGGAGACAAGAGAGGCAGGCATACTTGGTGTAAATTTTATTGATAAAAAATCCATGTACAATTCAAGTGTCAACTGTACATACAAATTGTGAAGCCACTTTCAGTTGCTTGTAGGATCTTTATAGATTCCAGAAAATGTCTGAGAAAACATTAAAATGCCATTATATAAATTTGCATATAAAATTAAAATCAGATTTGCACAAAACAGGTTTGCATGAAGAGTTAAATCTTTTTAGAAAAATTGTTTGACAAGAATCAGCAGCTCTAGATATATTGAAGGCTGCTTTTACAACAATTTCTCAAAAGTTATCCCAATGCTGCTACAGTCAATAAGATATTCTGATACAACTCAAGTAACACTTGCATCAGCAGAAAGATTTTTCTGAAAATTAAAATTGCCAAAAATTATTTGTAGTCTTGCATATGCAAAGAGCAATAAATGTTGCTTTCAATTACATCAATTGAAAATGAAGTTGTTAAAAATGCAATAAATTTTGATAAGTGAATTTGCAGAAAAGAGAGCCATAAAAATCTTATGGTCAACAAACTATCGGGATAATAAATTAGTATTGTTAATTCTATCATATAAAATTATGCTGCCAAAAATATTTTTACTATGCATAATATTCATGTATCACTATTATATGTTATCCATGTATCACGATTATACCATCATAAGTAATATTATTTAAAAGTATAAATAATATATTTTATAAGAATAAAATATTTTTAAAGGAAAAGGTTTACATTTTAAGAACTTTAATTGTATTTTTCTCATACTCCTTAAATAAGGGGCTCCAAGTTTTCATTTTTCACGGGCTATACATATTATGTCACACCCTGTCCAGAGGGTAACTATTCTGAGGCTTTACTGGAACCTTCAGGATGGGTCTGAGATCCCCAAAGGTTTATGGTGATGTCATTGAGTATATAAAAGTCTAGTGTATCCTTCAGCCCAGAGTCAAGAAACATTACAGCAGCTACATTCTCAGTTACATGCTTAGGAGCTCTGGGCATCCTTGACTTTGGGTTTCTCCTTTTGAACCAAGGCCCTCATCTTCTGAAACAGAAGGTACTGTATTTCAAGCCTTCACCCAATGATTCATTTCATTTTATTTTATTTTATTTTATTTTATTCATCTTTAAATAAAAACATGGCAAGAAGGAGAAAGCACATCAGGCTTCTCTGAATCAGGCCCAATGTTTCCAAATGCAAAATACTCAACAGCTCAGGCTCCCCTGGCTTTGTAGATAAACAACAAGATGACCTTTATATATCAAAAAAAAAAGCAGTGAAAATTCAATTACCTTGTGGAATGTTGAGTGTGGAACCAAGTTTTTGTGTGTGTGTTTCTTCTCAAGATAATAACCCACAAAATGTCCCAATAAATACAAAGTATAAGGGTCCTGTGGTCCAATCCTGTGGTCCAATCCAAAGTGATCATGACTTTTTTTTTTAAACAAAATATTCCACATATACTCTAGGAAGTTTTTCCCCGCAGGAGTGGAAATCCCCCCACTCCCTTTCCCTGGAATGTTGCATACTGTGCTCCTGGAAATGATGCTGATTAAGCACTGTGAAAGTAAGTTATGTCCCCACTCTCCTGCCAGACCTTTCAAAATGAACTGAGGCCATTTCCCCGAATCTTTTCCCAGGGGGAAATTCCATTTTTCCCAACGGAGAAAAATGCAGCCATTGTCCACTCTCTGCAGAACTTTCAATCCACTTTCTCTTCCTTCACTCTTCCCAAACTTCCCTAAGGAAAAAAAAAAAAGATCTTTCCCAGGCCCCACCAGCCTGGGCATAAAACCAGCGTGGTCATAAGAGCCATGTTCCCTCCCTCCTTAAAAAAAAAATCCACTGACCCCGCCAAACCTAACATTCAGCGGGGGTCTGATGATTACTCTTTTTACAGAGTTGCTTTAAATAACAACTCTTCAGGGTGAATTTAAAATAGATCTTAAGTTACAAAATTTTGGTTTACGTGCAACCTTCCGAGAATAGGCCAAATACATGCAATGAGGTCCACTCAATGACCATTTTGCTTTCAGCTTCTCACAAGATATTTAGTCCAATAATAAAATACTGAGGGAAAAACACTTTTTAAAATATTTGTTGTGTTCTGTCCAATTTGCTTGTTAAATAACCATGATATAAAAGTTTTTTATAATCAAAGTTTAAAACATGAGGGAGCTCTTTGCCAAACTCTCCAATAGGAAAGAATGAGAGAGAGAGAAAGAGAGAAGATCTTGACCTTCATCTTGAGGATATGAGAAGAAATATACAAATGCCAATTAAGTGGCTTTGTGTGTTTCTTTTGACTCCACAGTGGAATCAGGATCCTTGACATTCATCCCATCTGCATCAGCAACGGCATTCATTGCAGGTCACCAGACCTAAAAAACAGTGGCCAGAGTTAATGTTCCTGCCAGCATTAACACATCAGCAGTGATTCAGGCAGTGTTGCAGGTACAATGACCATCCATAAAATTGCCAGGGGTAAGTGGACTCTAGATAGGTAACAAGCACTGCCTACCCATGTGCGCTCCATGCAGCCAAACCCAAAGCAGCCATAGAGTATCTATCCATACCATGAATGAGTGAGTGGCATCTCTAAGGAGCTTACCATCCAGTTGACACCATCACAAACATGGACAAACTCCACCCAGAATTTGAATGTGAAGAGCAATAAATGAGTAGGCCAGACAAGAGCCACACTAGTTCGAAGGAAAGAGAGCTCAGGTGTTTGAGGAGGACACAACTAAGAACTTCAGCCACAGGTATTTCTCAAAAGACCTTCATTTGCACCCCCATCAGACTGAGAGGGTAGGGACGAAGACAATACCTACAAAATTATGGTAAGGTGATCTCAGGGGTGACAGTATTTTGTGGCACCAAATAAATGGCTCTGATGGGAGTTCCCCTCCAAATTACTATTCCCTGTTTACCTTCAAAGTCTGAGTATGGAACAGCCTGAGACTCTCAAGGTCCAAAAGACACAACAAGATCATGATGAAACTATTCCCTTTATAAAAAGCTAGGAAACATGCACAGCATAGGAAACTGTCTTCAGCCATAGCATTCTTGCTGGCCTACCACTGGTAAAAACAGGAGGCCAAAAGGAAAGTACCTTCCTGCCACCATTAACTGTTGAGCAAAACAGGCTGCACCAGTGATCCTGGTTAGTGATGGTGGCCCAAAAATATCCATGAACACCTGGCACCTTCTGAATTAGCTTTTCTTGAAGACTGGCTCTTGAAGGCTTAGCCAGAAAATTACTCTATCCTTGGATAATACTTCATTGTTCTCTACCTTTGTTTTCCTTTTGCTTTTGTAGCTTAAAAAAACATTTTATATGAATAGTTTAAAGGCATATAAAGTTGACATGTTACACACTAGCTGGGCATCCAAGCAAACAATCCATTCACAAGAAATATCTCAAATGGGAGCTGGTTGCCAACACCACTCTTGCATTCTTGCATATACTCACCATGCCAAAGCTAGGCCTTTACGTGAGGACACGTATACACCCTTGTATGAAATCCCCACACGCACACACAAAATCTGCATTATTCATTTATGCCTTGTTTAATTTGTTCATTTGTTTACAACAGCCAAGATAATATTGGGAAAATGGAAGAAGTCTCAGAACTGAATCAGCCTTACCTGTTCCTGTTACCTCCTAGCTCTTGTAAACTGGAATTTGAAAGGGAGGGAGTTACTGTCGTTAAAAGAAAAAATGTTGACTTGCTCTTTTAAACTGAGTTAGGAAACAGCTACTTGATGGTCTTGTCTTTCCTAGTCAACAAACCTTTCGTTTTTATTTTTTTATGCCAAGATTTATCACCTTGGTATAACATGGATAAAGACTAGGAAAAGCCAGGCTCGGTGGCTCAGCCTGTAATCCCGTGCTTTGGGAGGCCGAGGTGAGTGAATTGCCTGAGCCCGCGGGTTCGAGACCCGTCTGGGCAACTTGGCGAGACCTCATCTCTACAATAAATCAAAAAATTAGCCAGGTGTGGTAGCGCGCACCTGTAGTTCCAGTTACATGGAACGCTGAGGCAGAAGGATCCCCGGAGCCCAGCAGGTCGAGGCTGCGGTGGCCGGGAGCATGCCACTGCACTCCAGTCTGGGCGACAGAGTGAGACACCAACTCAAAAAAAAAACAAAAAAAAACAAAAAAAAAGACTAGGAAAGAAGATGGCAGATAAGCCTTACATTTCAGAGGGAAAAAAATTCAAACTTCACCTGCCTAACTGTTGGCTGCCATTTACATGTATTTAGTGCTGTATTATCTCCACCTTCATGAAAATGTTTGAAAGTTCAGCCTTTCTAGAAACATAAAACCATAGTGTTTAGAATGAGAAGAAACCGAAGTATCCTCTAAGGCTGATTATTCACTCCATAAAAGAAGTAACCCTGAGGTCTCTTAAAATGATGAGCTCCTTGCATGCCTTCAAATGGAACTCATTTACAAAATTAAAGCCACATAGACACGTTCACATTTACAGGAATATACCCACTACAGAATATATGATGATGTCGACCTGTAACATTATTAGGCTTACTTGTGAAAGCTGTAATGCAAAAATACAAAATGAAAGGTCTGTGGTCATCATACTTAAGAAAAAATATAGGGCAACCCTTCAGGTCCCCTCCTACTGCGGAAACTTTTCTGTCCTCTCAATAAATCCTGCTTTCTTAAAAAAAAAATAGTGGTTATTGTTATCAAGTCTGCTTCTACCCTAGGGTCTTTACACATGCTCTTCTTTCTGCCTAGAACAAATTATTTTTAACCAGATATATGAATAGCTGTCCCCTTATTTCATCCAGGTTTCTGTTCAAATGAAGTTTCTCAAAGAAAATTTCCCTAATCATTCTAGCTAAAGCTGTTCCCCCCACCACACCTATCCTTAATGCTACCTTTTTCTCTTCATAATGCTAATTGCCATCTGGTTTATCAGATCTCTTTATTTATTTATTATCAGTTGTCTCTGAGTAAAGTGTAAGCTCCCAGAAGAGATTGTTTTGTTTGGTTCACTAATCATATTTCTAGTACCTACAACAATCCAACACATAGGGTCAACAAATCTTGAATGAATGAGTAAAGAATGGAACAGCCAAGCACGGAAGTACTTTGTCACGTCTCAAGTAGATTCTGAAAAACCTTCAGAATCTTCTCATTTGCCACACACCTGTGACTATCTCAAGTGAGACAGTCTTATACCATGAAAGAGCACTCTGCTTTGATAAGTCCCTCCTAGTGGGCAATGAGTACTGAGCAGGTTATGTGATTTCTCTCGAGCCCTAGCATTTATTATTTATCAAGTTAAATGAGTAGCCATCAACCCTTCCTATTTCCTCAGCTAATAAAACACCTGCTCTGTGCCAGACTACGTGTAACAACAAACAGGAAATGACTGTCTGGTATAATAAGAACCAGGACAAGAGTGAGTGGAAGGAAGTAAATGTGACCCAACTGGGGGCTGGGTTTTAGAGGATGAATCAGAGTGGCCAGACAAGGATGGAGAAATAGGCACTCTAGGAGAGGACAAGGATGGAGAAATAGGCACTCTAGGAGAGATATTAGGACACCAGAAATGATGAGCAGATCAGGAAAGAACTGTCCAGAAAAAACAAAGAAGCAGGAGAGCAATACAATAAAATGTGAGTTTCTCATACAGGCAGAAAACAAATGAAATAAAATGAACATGCATTGTTTATTCATCACTACAACACCTGCTTGCACCTTCTGCAATATAAGTAAGTCTATAATGGTGGTATGAGCTAAGGTAGATGGAGAGTGTCTAGAACACTCTCTCACAAGGAAGATGAGCTTAGGAAAAAAGGAAAAAAACTTATTTGGGTCATAGATGTCCAACACCTCCCTTTTTAAATGAAGTCAGGAGAATTATGACTGGTGAGCTACACACTGAAGACTTCCCAGAACTAAGAGATCTGAAGAAATTTAAGTTCTGACCAGTCAGAGTATAAACTCATTACTGATCACTGCACCATTCAGTAGGGAGTCTAAAGGGCCACACCACAGCAGTGGAGCCACATCAGATCTACAGAAAAGGCCACTGTAAAATCATCCTAACAAAATTAAAGACAAGCCTCAAAAAGATTAAGGTGATCCCTAAGCAACATAACTACCTTACAGAACAAAGTCTGTTACTCATTAAAGGAAAACAAAACAATAATATCATGGGCCAAACTACTTTTCCCAAAAATTCATATGTTGAAGCCCTAAATCCCAGTATAACTGGACTTGGAGATAGGGCCTTTAAAGAGGTAATTAAGACCAAATGAGGTCATCAGGGTGGAGCCTTAATCCATTATGACTAGTGTATTTATAAGAAAAGAAAGAGATCTGTCTTGGGATGGGGTAGCACACCTCATCAACAAGGGTACCTGCACAATGCATATTTGTATACCTAACCCTTAACTGTACCGCACAATTTTAAAATAAAAAATATGCTAAATAAAAATAAAAGAAAGAAAAGAAAGAGGTCGGGCTCATGCCTGTAATCCCAGCACTTTGGGAGGCAAAGGTGAGAGGATTGCCTGAGCCCAGGGATTTGAGACCAGCCTGGGCAACTTGGTGAGACCTCGTCTCTACAATACATCAAAAAATTAGCCAAGTAGTTCCAGCTACTTGGAAGGCTGATACGGCCCAGCAGGTCAAGATTGTAGTGGCCATGAACATGCCACTGCACTCCAGCCTGGGCAACAGAGTGAGAATCGGACTCAAAAAGAAAAAAGAAAAGAAAAGCAAGGGACACCAAGGAAACGCACGCACAGAGAAAACGCCATGTGAGGGCCCAGCAAGAAAGTGGCCATCTGCAAGCCAAGAAGAGAGGCTTCAGGAGAAACCAAGCCTGCTAACACCTTGATCAGACTTCCAGCCTCCAGAATTGTGAAAAAATTACATTGCTATTATTTAAGCTACCCAGCCTATGGTATTTTTTATGGCAATCCTAGCTAACTAATATAAACAAAAACAATGAAATCCATGATTCCATAATGTAAACTTCAAAATATCTAGCATGCAATCAAAAACTAATAGACATGCAAAGAGCAGAAAAATGTGACTCATAACTGAAGAACAATCAGCCAAATGAAACAGATTCAGGAACTATGGAAAGGATTTTTTTTTTTTGAGTGAGAGTCTCACTCTGTCGCCCAGACTGGAGTGCAGTGGCCGCTCCCAGCCACCGCAGCCTCGACCTGCTGGGCTCCGGCGATCCTTCCACCTCAGCCTTCCAAGTAGTGGAAAGGATTTTAAAACATCTATAATAGGCATGCACAGGAATAAAAAAATAACATAAACCTAGTAAGTTCAGATATAAAAGGCATGGAAAAAAGAATCAAATAAAATTTTACAGGTGAAAAATTCAACAAACATAAAACAATTACTGAATGTAATTGCTTTAGTCAGGTACTTCCAGAGAAACAGAACCAGTAGAATGTGTACATACATATATAAAGAGATTTATTTTAAGGAATTAACTCATGCAATTACTGAGACTGGCAAGTTCAAAATCTGCAGGATGGATCAGCAAGCTGGAGACTCAGGGAGGAACTGACATTGCAATTAACATCCAAAAAACTGTCTGCTGGCAGAATTCCTGAAAAGGAGAAAACAGTCATTCTACTATTGAGGCCTTCAACTGACTGGATGAAACCCACCAACATTATGGAGAGCGATCTGCTTTCCTCAAAGTTTACCAATTTAAATGTTAATCTCATCCACACATACACACAAAAGGACAAAAGAAAAACCCCTCAAAGAACATCCGGAATAATGTTTGACCAAATATATGGGTACATTTTAAAAGAACTGGGAAACTTACCAATAGAAACTACCTAAACTGAAGCACGGAGAGGGAAAAGGAGGTAAATAACATTTTTAATAAAAATTACCAAAGTCCCAGTGATCTGTGGAACAATATCAAGCAGTATATAATTAGAATCTTAGAGGCAGTAGGAGTGGAGCAGAAAATATATTTAAAGAATAATGCCCTAATTTTTTCTAAATGTAAAAAGCTGTAAGTCTGCAATCCCCAAATCTCAATAAATGCCAAGCAATAGAAACGAAGTAAAAACCACACCAAAATATATAACAGAATTGCTTAAAAGACAGTGATAAGAAAACATTAAAAGCAGTGGAAGAGGGCAGGGAGACATTACATACAGATAAACAAGACAAGAATGATTGCAAAATTCAGATCAGAAGTAATACAAGCCAGAATGACAACTTTTAAATAATAAAAATAAAAATAAAACCTTATCAACTTAGAATTATACTTGAATTCTATTCAAAAATGAAAACAAAATCATGACTCCCTCAGATAAACATAAGCTAGGTGATTTTACCAATAGTAGACCTGAAATGCAAGAAAAACTACAGAAATTTCTTCAGGCAAAAGACATATGAAATATGAAAACTGGCAATTGACTTTTTATGTGGGAATTTGAATCTAACACAAAGGAATGAAGAGCTCCAAAAATGGTAAGTATATGGGTAAATATATTATTTTTTGTCTCATTTTTTAAAATATATTTTTAAATTATATGATTTTTTTAAACTAAAATAACACAATGTGTTGTGGGGTTTATAACATATGCAGAAGTAAAATGCATGACCACAGTAGGAAAAAGGAGAGAACAGAAGTATATTTAGTAAGTTTCTTACATTGCATACAAGTTTATAAATTCACGAGCAACCACTAAAAATATAAAATAAAACAAGATATTTAGTTAATAAACCAATGGTGGAAATGAAACAGAATACTAAAAATAATCTATAGGAAAGCAGGAAAAAAGGAAGAAATAGATGATACACAACAAAAAAATAACTAGCAAGATGGAATATTTAAACATAATCATATCGATAATTATATTGCATGTAAATGGTCTAAATATTTCAGTTCAAATTCAGAGATTGTCAAAGGAAAGTGAAATACCAGCTGGGCTCAGTGGCTTAGCCTGTAATCCCGCGCTTTGGGAGGCTGAGGTGAGTGGATTGCCTGAGCCCACGGGTTTGAGACCCGCCTGGGCAACTTGGCAAGACCTCATCTCTACAATAAAAATCAAAAAATTAGCCCGGCAAGGTAGTGCGCGCCTGTAGTTCCAGCTACTTGGAAGGCTGAGGCGGAAGGATTGCTGGAGCCCAGCAGGTCGAGGCTGCGGTGGCCGGGAGCTGATCTCCAGTCTGGGTGACAGAGTGAGACTCTAACTCAAAAAAAAAAAAAAAAAAAAGTGAAATACCAACTATATGCTGTCTTCAAGAAATCCCATTTTAATATAGAGACAGATAGATTTAAAGTATGAAAAATGCTTAAACTATGCAGCAAACACTAATCAAAATAAAGCTGAAATGACTATCTTAATTGCAGGCAAGATAAATTTTAGGAAAAAGAATATTACCAGGAATAAAAAGGTATATTTCATAAATATAAAGGAGGCATTTTATTGTGAAGATGTCATTTTAAATGCAAGTATACCCAAAAAGAAAGCTTCAAAACTACATGAAGTAAAATCTAATAGACCAAAGGAAAAATAGGCAAAACTAGAACTACATTAGATATAGCAACACATCTCTCTCATTAATTAAACTAGCAAAAAAATGTGTAAAGATAGAGAAGATTTAAACACTTTTAACTGATCTGACTTAATTGACATTTATAAAAACTTCACCCAACAACAAAATACACATTGTTTCCAAGTGCTCTTGGAAATTTCCCTGAGATAGGTCATCTGAGTCATAAAATACATTTCAATAACTTTAAAGGAATTTAACTCATACAAAGTATGTTTTTTGACCACACTGAAATTAGGTTAAAAATAAATCACAAAAAAAATCTGAAAAATCCTCAAATATTTAGAAATTAAGCAACTACACATCTAAGTAACCCATGGGTCAAAGAAGAAATTAACAAGGGAACTAAAAAATAGTTTGAACTAAATGAAAAGAAAAATGAACATATCAAAATCTATAGAGTACAGTTAGAGCAGTGCTTAGAAGGAAATTTATCACTTTAAATATTTATTCAAGAAAAGAAGAAGAGTCTAAAATCAAAACTTTAATCTACAACCTTAAGAAGTTAGACAAGGAAGAGAAAAAAATTAAAACCAAAATAAGTAGAAGAAATGAGATAAAAAATAAAAATTAATAAAATAGAAGCTAACAGACAATAAAGAAAATCTATAAAATCAAAAGTTGGTTCTTTAAAATAATTTTTTAAAAGGTTAAAAAATGAATACCCAAAAATGTTAAAAGCTCTTTTGTTTGAACAGTTGGATTATGTGTTTAATTTTATTATTTATATTTAATCTTATATAAATATTTTTAGTACTATGGTCAAGGTTTTTTAAATCTCTATTTTTAATATTACCACTCCTATATGTCAGAAAAGTGCAGAGCCTTGCTTTCCAAGGAACAATGTAGTAAGCCTAGAGTCTATGGATCAGGTAAAGTGGCCGTTAGTGAGGGAAGACCTTGCATTCGGTTTCCATTTAAGGGGAGAGATCCCCACCCCTCTACAGATGGCAACAGTATTGAAAAGAACACTCCACCTTCTAGAGTGCCTGATATCTGCCTGGTCCATGTAATCCATAGGCCTTTCAAAGGTAAAGCTGATCTTTTCTACTGGGCTCCTCTCATCTCACCCACTCCTATTCTCTGAACAGATTATACTTTCTCCCTCACCCTCTTCTTCCTCTACCACACTGTGAGTGAGATCTGCTGCTATCTCAAAAGAATTTCAAGTTCCACTTGAGAGAAGGATGCACTGCTTCACACTGCACTCCATCCTCATCAGCAACAAAGGGTGATTCCCATGTGGCCGGCCACTTGAGCCTATTCCAATTGGTTAGAATCTTGAGAAAAGTAGAGGAGAGCTCTTGGTCTTGCCAAACCACCTTTTAAATATATTATTGGATTTATAATCTTCTCCTCTCAGATAACATAAGATTTATCCTACCTGTGTGACAATTGAATTAATTGTATTACAAATATACAGCATAACCTCACTGAAGTGGAGGAAGAAAGGAGCTGATCTAAATCACTCTGGAAACAGTGTTTGTCTAGCTACTATGAGGCTAAAGACATAAAGAGCCATACAGTAACACAGTACTCTAGTTGATAAATTTGTTTCTCACAGGAACACAGGTAAGCATGTCTAAAACTACATATATACTGGGATTAAACAACAAATAAATATATTGCACATAATGAGAAAGGTTTTCACTATCAGAGAAAGATGATACAAACAAGCAAAAAAGGGGGAGCTTAAAATGATCTCTGTGGTGCTGGGTTCCAGTCAGAGATATCAATAGAAACTTATGTTTTATTCAAGCATATACACACCTGGATACAAAAATACATTTAGATGTGGAATATCACATATACAATATATATATGTATATATGTGTGTAATTATATACTATATATGTGTATATACACACACGTACACACACACAACGCACACATAAAATTGTATAGCTCTAGCTACTGACAAGAACCAAGTGACATTTCAGCAGCAACAAGCACAACTCACACTCAGATCTTGGTTTCTAAATAACATTTCCCAAAAAAGGAAAATAGCTAATTCTTGGTCTGGGGCCTGAAGCATCTTGTGCCAGAAAGCATGGAAGTGCAAACAGAGAGAAGAGGAAGTAAAAGGACACAGGAGTTAACCTTAAACGGCTCCCAAAAAAGCAGGAGCAACAAAATCAATAATAACAGTAGTATGTAGTATGGGATTGTAGTTATGGGGTTATAACCCAAAGAATAAAAATATCTGTGAGTCCATGTTGATCTATGCTATTTAGTTAATTAATTGATTAATTAAGGAGATGAGACACATCTTTTTACATAAGAATTCCAATTTTAAAAACCACCGAAGGGCAGGCAGCAAACACTCTTGCTTCAGTTCTGCTCGTTGTGCCCTTTACAACATATCTTTCCTTTAATAAATCTACCTTTCTTAATTTAAAAAAATTTGAGAGAATATAGAAACCATTTCTACAGTAAGAGTTGTTGTAGAACCACTGATGAAGGCTAAATTAGCAGGTGAAACCAAGGAACAGGATTTTTGCATAGCATCAAAATGTCTTCTCCCAATATTTATTAATTACTGGGGAAGTTTTAACGTGTTCATAATATTTTTGATACTCTTCCCTCCAGGGGGCAGAGCTTACTTTCTCTCTCTACTTGAATGAGATCTGGGCCTTCTGGCTTGCTTCCAATGAAGTATACAAGGAGTGAAATAGTGATATTATAGTGCCTGGCAGATACTATCTTAACTAAGTGATCAAAGTTGATATCACCCATAATACATCATATTGATATTATGTAACCCCTGATATGAAGTAATAAGAAGGAGTCGTCGTCTCTGTGAGATTCTTCCCCAATATCCATAACTTCAGTCTAATTATGAGAAAAATAACAGACAAAACCAAATGGAGGGACATTTTCGAAAATACCTGAGCAATACTCATGAAAAGTGACAAGGTCATGAAAGACAGGGAAAGACCAAGAAAGACTGTCACAGCCTAAAGAGGAGACTAAGGACACATGACAACTAAACGTAATATGGTATATTGGATTGGATTCAGAACAGAAAAAAAAAAAAACATTAGTGGAAAAACTGAAGGGATGTAAATGAAGTCTGCAATTTGGTTGATAGTATTTATTGTACCAATGCTAGTTTTTAGTTTATAAAAATGTTCCACAGTTATGTAAGATGTTAACATTAGAGGAAGCCAAGTAAAAAATATATGGGAACTCTCTGTACTATCTTCATAATTCTCTTGTAAATCTAAAATTACATCAAAAGAAAACTTATGCAGAAAGAAATTTTCCCAAAAGGAAAAAAAAAAACCCCACATGGCTGCAATCAACAAAGTTTTCAAAGTTAGAACTTTGAAAGGTTAATAAAATTAGTGAACTCCTAAGACAACTGATCAATGAAAAAGAAAATTCAATTAATAACAAGACAAGTTAACAAAATAGAAGTGTCTACACTGAAAACCACAACACATTATTGAAATAAATTTAAAATGACTCAAATAAATGAAGGAATATACCATGTTTATAAACTGAAAGACTCAATATTGGAAAGATGTCAAATTTCAAATTGATCCATAGTTTTGTTTAATCCTTTTCTAAATTTCAGCAGGTTTTTCCTTTGGAATTGACAAGTGATTCGAAAACCTATCTAGAAATGCCCAAAGAAAAAAATAGTCTTGAAGAATGTCAATAAACGTGTTAACACTGCCTGATATCAAAGCTTCAGTAAATAAGACAGTGTGCTATTGTCATATAAACAGACAAATCGACTCACAACACAGAAGATTATCCACACAAAGGTGGCAGTAATCTGGTCTGTGATAAAAGTAAATACACAGCATTGGGAAAAGGATGACCTTTTCAATAATGGATGCCAATTCATTTAGATATCTACATGGGAAAAAAATTAATCTTAACTCTACTAAATGCCATATACACCAGTTACAGATGAACTACACTCGCAATTCTAAATGCTAAAGGTGAAACCATAAAACTTTTAGAAGAAAACTTGGAAGAATATTTTTAGTACGTTAGGATATGAAAGATTTCTTAACAAATCTGAAAATGAATGAGTCATAAAGGAAAGTTGATAAATCACACCACATTAAACTTAAGAACTTCTGTTCATCAAAAGGCACCATTAAGAGAGGTTTTTCAGGACCCCTACCTATCCCCATACACAAAAATTAACTCTAAATGGATCATAGACCTATACGTAAAACCTCTAACTATAAGTACCTTAGAAAATGCAGGAGATACTCTTATGGAAGTTGGAACTGGCAACCAATTCCTGATCAAAACCCGAAGTGCCCAGGCCTTAAGAGATAAGATAGACAAGTGGGACCTCACTAAACTGACAAACTTCTACAAAGTCAAAGCCATCAAGAGAGCAGGGAGACAGCCCACAGACTGGGAAAAAATATTTGCCAACTCCATGTCTGACAAAGGCCTAACATCAAGGATCTACAAAAAACTCAAATGTGCTGAAAAGATAAAAACAAACAGCCCCATTACAAAGTGGGCTAAAGATATGAATAGACACTTCTCAAAAGAAGACATAAGAGCAGCCAACAGATATATGAAAAAATATTCAGCCTCACTAGTCACCAAAGAGATGCAAATTAAAACTACCCTGAGATAACACCTAACTCCAGTCAGAATGGCCATCATCAATAACCCAAAAAATAACAGATGCTGGAGAGGATGTGGTGAAAAGGGAACACTTCTACACTGTTGGTGGGAGTGCAAACTAGTTCATCCTCTGTAGAAATCAGTGTGGCAATTCCTAAAAGTTCTAAAAATTGACCTTCCATATGACCCTGCAATCCCCCTATTGGGAATATACCCAGAAGAACTCAGGTCACTCTATAAAGATACTTGTGCACATATGATTATCGCAGCATTGTTCACAATAGCAAGAACATGGAACCAACCATGCTGCCCATCAAAAGAGGACTGGATTTTTAAAATGTGGTACATATACACGATGGAATACTACACAGTCATAAAAAAGAACAAAATCATGAACTTCACAGCAACCTGGATGGAATTAGAGTGTATAATACTGAGTGATCCCTCACAGAAACAAAGAACTGAGTATCACATGTTCTCACGCATAAGTGTACCTTGAACAACTACCGTATTACTATAAGAAAAGGATTGAAAGTGGCAGGAAACTGTAGGGAGGGGGGTGGGGAGGTGGGATTGACAGTAGTCAATATCTGTCTGGAGAAGGGGAAACACACTTTATCAATAAGGGTACCTGCATGGTGTATATTTGTATGCCTAGCCCTGAATTGTACCCCACAAAGCTGGGCTCGGTGGCTCAGCCTGTAATCCCAGCGCTTTGGGAGGTTGAGGTGAGTGAATTGCCTGAGCCCGTGGGTTCGAGACCTGCCTAGGCAACTTGGCGAGACCTCATCTCTACAATAAATCAAAAATCAGCCAGGCGTGGTAGCACGCACCTGTAGTTCCAGCTACTTGGAAAGCTGAGGCGGAAGGATCGTCGGAGCCCAGCAGGTCGAGGCTGCGGTGGCTGGGAGCGGCCGCTGCACTCCAGTCTGGGTGACAGAGTGAGACTTCGACTCAAAAAAAAAAGAAATTGTACCTCACAATTTTAAATAAAAATTAAAAGGGGGAAAAAAAGAGAGGTTTTTGGTTTTGGTTTTGTTTTCTTTTTAGAAAGTAGGATTTGCCGGGCTCGGTGGCTCAGCTTGTAATCCTGCGCTTTGGGAGACTGAGGTAAGTGGATTGCCTGAGTCCGCAAGTTCAAGACCCGCCTGGGCAACTTGGAGGGACCTCATCTCCACAATAAATAAAAAAATCAGCTGGGCATGGTAGCACTTGCCTGTAATTCCGGCTACTCAGAAGGCTGAGGTGGAAGAATCGCCAGAGCCCAGCAGGTGGAGGCTGCGGTGGCCGGGAGCGGCCACTGCACTCCGGTCTGAGTGACAGAGTGAGACTCCAACTCAAAAAAAAAAAAAAAGCCGGGCTCGGTGGCTCAGCTTGTAATCTCACGCCTTTGGGAGGCTGAGGTGAGTGGATTGCCTGAACCCGCGGGTTCGAGACCTGCCTGGGCAACTTGGCGAGACCTCATCTCTACAATAAATCAAAATGAGCCAGGCGTGGTAGCATGCACCTGTAGTTCCAGTTACTTGGAAGGCTGAGGCGGAAGGATCGCCGGAGCCCAGCAGGTCGAGGCTGTGGTGGCCGATCACTGCACTCCAGTCTGGGCGACAGAGTGAGACTCCAACTCAAAACAAAACAAAACAAACAAAAAAAAGACTCCCAACCAGCATAGATCAAAATATCTGCTCAGGCATAGTTCCTTCTAGACAAGTAGTCCTCAGCTCCAACTCTCCCATCTTTCCCATCAAACTGTCTGTTTCTCTTTCTTCCTTTCCCTCTCTAATTCTTCAGCATCAGAACAGGGTTGGAGAGAGACTTCTCACCAGACTTCCTCCTCCCAAACTGCAGTCCCTAACCACCTCACCAAATCTGGATGCCCTGGTATGACAAGCAGCTTTCCAGGGAAATGCCGCCCCAAAAAGCCCAACTTTAAAGACCAGAGAAAATGAAGGTAGGTCACTAGTGTCCACTAGAGCTCTTCATGGAAAAAAAGAACCTGAGGACACCGCAAGAACACAAAGTCCCTTTTGACATCAAGAAACTTGAAGCTCTATCCTTCGCCCTGCTATCAATCTAAGTACCTCAATGATTTCATCTCTAGATAAATATTCACTCTGCTGACATGTGTGTCTTGCTGCTGTAGCAAAAAGTCAAGATTTAAGAACAACGTGATACAGGAAGCTTGGGGGTTAATTAGAATCGTCTGGAATTTGTCCTTAGCTCACAACTAAGCTCTGATTTAATGCCAAGTTCTTCAAAGAGGGGGAATAAGCAGTACCATGTGACTGGTCTGTAAAAAACTTGAGTTGACCCTCTGTGCCTCCCCTGGACCATCTGTCTTTAAATGTCCCCTGAACCGTCTGGCCTCTCATGGCATTTCATGAGTCAGAATGTCCCAGGGACTGAGCTATTTCCTGAGTTACCAACATTCTGGTGCCTGCTTTGAATCTTCACTTGGCACCTGTTGACATAGTTGCCTTGCCATGGCCACACTGTGTGCCCTTCCAGACCATGTTCATATCACCTTCTCTGCAGCACCCTTCCACCCATCACTCCAAGCACTTGCGCCCCTTGTACACAGTTCTGTTATGGCAGGGTTCACATGATGTTGCAATTTATGAGGCTTTCTCCCCTACTAGACTTTAACCTCTACAAGGGTGGGGACTATAACTGATGTATTATATTCTCCCAGCTCCCCACATAGTGCTTAGTATCTTTATTGCTTTTTCTGATAACACATTTAATACTAGACAATATAAAATTCAAATCTTATGGAAATACAAAGTATAAGCTCTGAAACGCTCCCAGATTCTCACTGTCACAAGACAGCCACTATCAGTTGGATACATATTCTGCCAACAATAGGTGTGTTCAAAATAAATAAATTATGAATGTTGAATGTTTTCCTAAAGATGAAATAATGTCTACATGCTGTTTTGCAGCTTACTTTTATCACTAAGCAGCATAAGAGCACAATTCTTTGATGAGGCATGTGATTCCACCTTGCTCTTTCTAACAGCTATGTGTTATTCCACTGTAGGAAGGTACTGTAGTTTATTAAACTACTTCCCTATTGATGAACTTTGGGGTTATATACATTTTTCTTGATATACAAACAATACTACCATGAACCCGCTTGTGCATATTTCTTTGTGCCCATAACGGGGTGTTTTCCTGGGATATTCTAGAAGTTTAAATGCTGGGTTTTCTTCTTTTCCCTCCGCAGAAAACTGATGCAGCATCTATAACCAAAGGTGCCCCAAAGCTTATTGTTGACTGACAAAACAATGGTATTCAATAAAAGAAATGGTTCTAATGAGACAATTCCTGCTTTTTGTTTTTGTTTTGTTTTATAAAGTAGCTTTTGGAAATTGGCCCTTTGTTGTGTACTCTGTCCCTTACATAAGGATTCACATAATAAACTCTTCTCTGCTAGGCTGAGGGCATAAGTCATGTCTCATTTGGGTTTGTTCAATTCACCAAATAGTTTTTGACCCTACCCTCATTTAGAAACTGGAGATGCAAAACATGGAACCAACTGTGCTGCCCATTGAAGCTGGATTGGATTTTTAAAAGGTGGCACATATGCACAATGGAATGTTACGCAGCCATAAAGAACAAAATTATGGACTTCGCAGCAACTTGCATGGATTTAGAGTCTATAATACTCAGTGATTTATCACAGAAACAAAGAACTGAGTACCATATGTATTCATAAGCGGACCCTGAACATTTACCATAATACTATAAGAAAAGGATTGGCAGTAGCTGGAAACTGCCAAGAGAGGGGGAAGCACATAACATTACTAAGGGTACCTGATCTCAAACCAGGCAAAGTGGGGACCAACTGTAAGCCCAACCTCTACCTATATGATGACCATTTGTATACTTAATCCTGAATTGTACCCATCTTTAAAATAAAATAAAATTTTAAAAAAGAAAGAAAAAAATAGGAGATGCAATTACCAGCAGTAATTGCTGGTAAAAAAAAAAAATTGATGGTTTCTAATGAAATACTGGACATCTTTTACTAGCTAATTTCTTTAAACGTTCTGTCTTCCAGGAAATTCATTACTCAGTGCTGTGTAGGCACCGTCTTTGGCCCCAGGATTTCTGCTATATGTAGTTGCTCCTCTTGGTATTCCAGTGCATTGCTTTGCTCCTTTTTTTTAATCCATATTTCTACTGTTCCATTGTATATGGGTCTTATTGCAAACTACCCCAAATTCATAGTAAGGGTAATAACAGTAATTTTTGTAAAGAATTTACATGTGTTATTTTATTTAATCCTCTTTTTTACATTATAATGGAAATAGGCTAGAGATTATCACTGTCATTTTAAATTTGTGCTAAAGTCAACTGAGGAACAGAGAGATTAAGTGAACCACCCAACACAGCACAGCCAGGAAAAATCAGATGTATAAATCCCATTGGTTTTCATGATTTTATAACGAATCAAAAAAAAATGAAAACTTATGCACTGAGTCATACAAACACCTATCTTCTTGCCTCTCCTTTATAGCTAAGTAAACTCACCTTTTCTCACCTGGGGTCCTACATTCTGGAAATAAACAAATAAGAAGTTCCTGGGGGAGGGAGAAGGGAGGCAGAATCTGTCTCAGCCCTGTGGTCAGATCAAAATTGCTGCCCCACCACTGATGCCACACACGTGACAGTCTTCCTCCCAGATTGCTCACTTTGCTCCATGACACAGTTTTTTCTCTAATGTTTATGGCTCCTACCTAATTCTTCCAGAAATGTGAAACCAGAGATAAAGGGCGTGACGAGAAGGGAGGATGGGGGATGGGGGTGATGAAGGGGGAGTAGGGAAAAAGGGAGGGGGGAGAGAGGTGCGGAGAGAGAGAGGGAGAGAATATGAAAGGAAAGAGGACGCTTGGATAGATCAGACAGTGAAAGTCTTTCCAATATCCAAACCATTTTTCCTAACTTTACTCTGCTTTTACTTTCTATTTTGTCGGAGGTGGGAAAGACTGTGCTTTTCATATTGTCGCTAAACAAATACGACTATACGCTACTTTTCACAATTTTCTGCAGTAACTTCATGTCATTTTGACACTCTACTCAAGTTCCCAGCAGTTGTAGTTTTTTTCCTCCCTTGGGAAACTGAGGCACAGGCTGCCACCCTTTCTAACACCACACATTTGCTTATGGCCCCTGCCCTGGACATTCCACACACTGGATTTTATTGATTTTCCCATCAACCTCTCCTGACTCAGAGCTTTTTCCTTGACTCCTGGTATCTCTGATCTCCTTCCTTGGAGCTTGCTTAGCTGAATATCCAATTACTTTTGAAACCCATGGATTTTTCTCAAGCCTAGACCTTCAGGTGTGCTGTTCCCCTCCACTCCCTAGCAGATTACAAACCCTGGTACCAGGTACTGTGCCTGTTACCCTAGCTCTTTGGACACCACACTCTTGACTAGCCAACAGAGGATGTAGGAAAAGAACAATGCCAAAAAGTCCTCCACTTTGAGGAATTTCAGACGCCCATTATTGAGTCCAGTAGTGGAACTTTCATGAATTCTGCATAGCAGTTAATATTCTTTAAGCAAGGGACACCCAGAGTCAAGAAAAACCTGTGCTAGCAAATGGCGATATTTCAAACATGGATCTTTCTGGGGAGAGAGTTGCCTTGTGAGTACTAGTCCCAAATATCACCTGCCTTCTTGATGATTCCACTTGGACGACTCACAGGCAGCTTCAAACTCACAGTAAAAAAAACCGAACGGATTGTCTTCTCCTTTCCCAACCCTCCCCGGGCCCCACATCTCAGAAAACGGCACTTCTGTGTGTTCAGAGAAGAAACTCCAGAGTCACTTTTACACCTCCTTCTCCCTTGTTCATTGGTAATTTTACCTCCATCATAATCATTACTCTCCAACTTCACCACCATCACCCTTTATAAACCACCATGATCTTATTACTAGGCTACACCCTGCAGCCTTCTTGCTGGTCTTCTTGTCCACATTCTTGCTTCCTTTTTTTTCTGTCAGTTTCAACACTACAGTAAGGTTTACAACATAAACCATTGCATAAACATGACAATGGTCTTCTTCTGCTTTTGAAGTTAAGTACACAGACTTGACCTTGGCTTACAGAGATCTGCATATCTCTTCAGCCCCATCTCTCACCATTTCATACCATATTGGTCTTCTTCTAATCATTCAAATGCACTGTGTCCTCCCTTTCCCCAGAACCTTTGCACACACTGCCAGTCCATGTCTACACAGATGCTTGGTCCCTACTCAACTTCACCCAGCTGACTCTTCTTATCTCTCTGGTCTCAGCTTCAAAGCCACCTTCTCAGGAATGCCTTCCTGACTCTACATTCACCTCTCAGAGCATCTTGTATTTTATGATGTCATTTAGGACAATAATAATTATTTTTGCAATTATTTGTTGAATGCTCATCTACCCTCCCTTACCTCAATCCCCAACTGTAAGTTCAGTGGGAGCAGAGACTATATCAAATACCATTCTGGGAATGCAAATGTGAATAAGATAAAACCCAAATAAATGTTCAGTAAATGTCTGTGGAAGGACAGATGGGAAATGAAAGAAAGAAAAGGGAGGGAGGGCAACTTTTTTTTTAAACTGTTTTTTTTTTTATGTTTAGAATAGAAGAAATAATAGTTTTCTAAATGACTTGAAGGAAAGCTGTTTTTTAAAAAGTATGCATATATGTAAGTATATTTTCTTTTTTCCTCATTACCTTAGTAAAGGAAGTCCAGAAAACCCCAGCTTAGGCTAACATAAAACATGGTAAAAACTGAATCATTGGCTTTGCAGAAGCTTGTCAGTTTAATAGGGTCCCACTTGTCTATCTTCTCTCTTATGACCTGTGGGTTTTGGGTTTTGTACAGGAATTGGATGCCATTTCCGATTTCCATGAGGGTATTTCCTTCCTTTTCTAAGGTTCTTATGGTTTGAGGTTTTACATTTAGGTTTCTGATCCATTTGGAGTTAACCTTTGTGCATGGGGATAGATAGGGGTCCTGTTTCAATCTTCTGCATGGGGTCAGCCAGTTTTCCCAGCACCATTTACTGAATAGGTTCTCCTCTCCCCAGTGGTAGGTGGTAGGGGCTTTGTCGAAGATGAGTTGGTTGAGAAATTGAGGTTTTGTTTCTGGAATCTAAATTCTGTTCCATTGATATATGCCTGTTCCTGTACCAATACCAAGCTGTTTTGATGATTATAGCTTTATAGTAAAGTTTGAAGTCTGGTATTGTAATACCACCTGCTTTGGTTTTTTTGCTGAGGATTGTTCTGGCTATTCTTGGACGTTTGTGTTTCCATATGAATTCCTGTGTTGTTTTTTCTAGGTCTGAGAAGAATGTTGTTGGTAATTTAATGGGTATTGCATTGAATTTGTAGATTGCCTTAGGTAGATGGACATCTTCACAATGTTGATTCTTCCAATCCATGAGCATGGGATATTTTTCCACTTGTTCGTGTCAGCTTTGATTTCTTTGAGCAGTGTTTTGAAACCATCAAAAAGCAGGGAGACAGCCTACAGACTGGGAAAAAGTATTTGCCAACTCTAGGTCTGACAAAGGCTTAACATCCTGGATCTACAAGGAACTGAAACTTACTGAAAAGAAGAAAACAAACAACCCCATTATAAAATGGGCAAAAGATATGAACAGACACTTCACAAAAGAAGACATCCGAGCAGCCAACAGACACATGAAGAAATGTTCAACCTCACTAATCATCAGGGAGATGCAAATCAAAACCACACTGAGATACCACCTAACTCCAGTCAGAATGGCAATTATCAACAAGTCAAAAAATAACAGCTGCTGGAGAGGGTGTGGTGAAAAGGGAACACTTCTACACTGTTGGTGGGAGTGTAAACTAGTGCAACCTCTGTGGAAAGCAGTGTGGTGATTCCTAAAAGCTCTAAAATCGACCTCCCATATGATCCCGCAATCCCCTTACTGGGAATATACCCTGAAGAACTCAAATCACTCTATAAAAAAGATACCTGCACACGTATGTTTATTGCAGTGTTGTTCACAATAGCAAGAACCTGGAAACAATCATGCTGCCCATCAAAAGAAGACTGGATTTTAAAAATGTGGTAAAATATACACGATGGAATACTACACAGCCATAAAAAAGAAAAAAATCATGAATTTCACAGCAACCTGGATGGAACTAGAGTCAATAATACTGAGTGACCTCTCACAGAAACAAAGATCCGAGTATCACATGTTCTCACTCATATAATGGACCTTGAACATCCAATGTAATACTATAAGAAAATGACTGATGGTATTGGGAAACTATGGGGGGGGATGGGATTAACAGTAGCATATATCTGTCTGGGGATGGGAAAACACCTCTTATCAACAGGGTGCCTGAATGAAACGTAATTGTACACCTAACTCTCAACTGTACCCCACAAAACCACAATAAAAAATATTGATTAATAAAAAAAACTGAATCATTTGAAGAAAAAAATGTCTATTATAAATAAGGACTGTGTATACAAATCTCAGCCCACCATGGCAAACTTGCATATTCTTAGATTCCAAGTAACTGGGATGAGCAAAGAACTGAGAACCTAGTGGTTATTTCAGTTTTTGTGTGTTGATCTTGTTTACATAACTTTTTTTCCTCTTTCCAAAAATTTCATCCATCCCTTGGGGATGTTAAAGAGTTCCAAAATCTTAGGCAGAATCATTGCAGCTCCAGAATGCATTGCTCTGGAACGCCACCAAATTTCTTGAATGAAAATGGGAAGTGTGACCAGGTGCGGTGGTTCAAGCCTGTAATCCCAGCATTTTGGGAGGCTGAGGTAAAGGGATTGCTTGAGCCCACGGGTTGAAAACAGCCTGGGCAACTTGGAGAGACTTCACCTCTGTAACAGCAAAAAAAATTGGCCAGTCACGGTAGCATGTGCCTGTAGTTCTGGCTACTTGGAAGGCTGAGGCAGAAGGATCACCTGAGTCCAACAGGTCGACACTGGGATGGCCGTGAGCATGCCACTGTACTCCGGCCCGGGCAACAGAGTGAGACTCCAACTCAAAAAAAAAGGTAAGTGTCTAGCCCAAAGGTCTCCACAGTGGAGCTCAGCACGAACACCCCTCACAGTAACCGAGCATTTCCTGTTTTCAGGGCTACTGTGGAGTAAGGAGACCACATACCAGACACATCCATTCCCACAAACAACATCCTTGTCGCAGAGTCCCCTTAGGAGATTAAAAAGGTATTCTTACTATAAAACTGTTACCCAAACTAGTTTTGCAACTAACTTCTTCAGATATTTTGTGGTAGCAACTATCGCCTATTGATGCTCAAAGAATGAGACATTTGGAGCCAAGCCTACGGTACAACTGGAGAACCTAGCTGAGCAACCCCATATTTTGGTTTTCAAAGGACCTGCTGCATATTATCATGGACATAGAAAGTTCACATCTCATTTGTGCTTTCTTCAGGCATTTTCCAAAGAACCGTCTTAAATTGTAGCAGCACATAAAACTGTCCTAGATGTTTCCCACAACAGTGCAGGCTATGGATCACCTGCATCGGAATGCCACAGTTGGGGGAGCTTGTTAAATATAAATTTCTGAGCCCTGAGCCCCACCCTACACCTACAAGAAAATTAAACTGAATCCACAGACAGAGAACCGCAAGGGAGTCCAACAAGGTCTCAGACAAGACTTAAAAAATACAAGGAGCAGTCATAGGAGAAGAAAGGGGAGAAGTGCTCAAGGCAGGGGGAATAAAACAGGAAGTCTCCAACTGTGGGTGTCCTTCGGGGACTAGCAAGAAGTCCTGAGTAACAGAATCCCAGACAAGATGGGGTGGAAGGGGAGGCTGGGAATGGGGAGTCATTGGAGAATCTTAAGTGGTGATTGGTGTTTTGCAAAGACTGCTCTGATGCTAAGTGGAGGAGACATTTGGAGGGGCAAGAAAAGAAATTAGAAGACCATTGAGGATTAGACTAGGCTAATAAAAGTGGAAATAGAAAGATGTATGAGTCCAAGGTACAACATAGAAATGGCACAAGTTCATGGCTGAAGGCTAGGGTTAGGGAAGGGGTGAGAATTTGGGAGGACAGTCAGGTGTGTAGCTTCTACAGGGTGAAGGGCAGTGCTTTTCATTCTAGTGGGCAAGCCTGGGGAAGAATGCGGGAGATTAAGAGGTCCCTTCAGACAGGTTCATTGCGTTGTTTCTTATCTTTAAAATGGAGATAATTCTACCTGCTTGCATGGTTTTGTGATGATTGGAGATAATATATGCAAGGCACTTCAAGAAACATACTAGGAATTCAATGAATGGTATCTATTTTATAATTACTATTATTACAGATAAAATGCAAATTATACATTGGTACACTGAACATGTTTAAGTTAGTATGCTTTTTTTTATTGTTGCTGTTATTGTTCTCCTGAAACACCATTTGTTAAAACCAGACTGAACGACACCCTCCATGCAACCTCAACCTCAAAAAAATCTTGCATAGAGATTTTGTCTGCCCCCTCTTAACCCAGCACAGATATCTGACACTGAACAGTTGATCTACTTTATTAACAGGAAATATCCAGAACTATAAGAATTTAGTCCTAAGGACTTGTATGTGAAGGCAATTTGTAAATTCTCAATCTCACGTGACAATGCTTTTTTTTCCTATTTGATCTCACCATTGTACCTCTCAAGTCCATGAGCCTTCTCATATTTCCCAGGACTGACCATTCACCACAATTTCACCACTTCTGAGATTCAGAGATGTTGCAAAGAAAATAAATCTCACCCTTAAATCCACAAAATAAAGGAACCCCCACCTGGTGATGAGAGGAGGTGAGTGATGGCTAGGAAATGAAATCCCTTAAGTACATTTTAAATGCCTCAATGTGACCAAGAATTCAACCCCGTTTGCACAGGAAGAATTCTAATGAGCTCTGAGGAATTAAGTAATTCCAAAAATGTTGGCTGGAGGAATCTGAAGAGTCACTGGGGAGCAAGCAAAATATCATTTTGAATAAACTGTTCCCCAACATCGGGTGACAGCTCAGCCTCTGCAGCCATTCATCATGTTTTGGGAGGGTAGAGTTGACATCAAAAGTCTTATGCTGCCAGAGGAGCGGGAAAGTGATGATTGTGTCTGAAGGGACAAGTAAGATGATAAAGAAAATCATTCAGTAACTCCAAAGCACCTAGGAAACAACATGAATGGGGACAGACTGAGAGCTCATCACATCATCATTTGCAAGGGACAAGCAAGCCTGTCTATTCCAGAACCACAAGCAGGAAGAGATAAGGGGCCAGAGTAAAAAATCTTAGGAAATCTCAGGAACTGGAGAGCTCAATCAAAAGGTGTTAGCAGTCCTAACCAAGGGGCCATGTCATTACAACCCAGCCATTCTTCAGGTTTATGATAAAAACAATTCAATGCAGAGGAGAAGGGTGGTAAGGGCAGAAAGCAGGCAGGCTGAGATGGTGCTAAAGCTGCTGCCAGCCCCACCCTATCCATGCTGGTAGATCTGGACTTCCCCTCTGTCTCCAGATAGATTCCCTGAATGCCAGCCTCTCTAACAAGGGGGGAAGACAATCATTGGATCGAAAAATGTTCAACATTACTGAGACTGGTGTAAATGTCTTTCTACAGCTGCATTCATGAGCCAGTGAAATATGAGACAACTCCATCATCCTCTCCCCAAAACTTTCTCCAAAGGTTATTTAATTCAGGCTCTGCCCCAAAAATAGTGTATTAGGGCCATTATAAATTACCTTCTAGCCATAGACCATTCAAACAATTAATACTTTTTATTATTCCCAGTCAAGATTGCAAGTGAGGCAGGAGATCAGCACCCAGGAGAGTAACAGCAGAAATAGGCCTTTCTGGCCTGGTGCCGTGGCGCACACCACAATCCTAGCACTTTGGGAAACCAAGGAAGGAGGACTGCTTGAACCTAGGCATTCAAGACCAGTCTGAGCAACATAGTGAGACCTTGTCTCTATAAAAAAAAATTTTTTTAATTAGCTGGGTATGGCGGTATGTGCCTATAGTCCCAGCTACTTGGGAGGCTGAGGTGGAAGGATTGCCTGAGCCCAGGAGTCAGAGGCTATGGTGAGCTGTGATCATGCCACTGCACTCCAGCTTGGGTGAGAGAGTGAGACCCTAACTCATAAGAAAGAAAAAAAGGAAGGAAGGAGTTGTTGCCAAAGGATCAGGCCTCACATCTTCTGAAAGAGAAGGTTGAAAGAAGCAGGAATTGAGGAGTGTTTAGCTTATTTTTCATTTTATTTTTTTAGAAACGGCAGTAGGTAATCAGCTTGTGTATTAAATAGAGACATTTGCCTGGTTCTACCTGAGACCCCCCAGCTTGCTGTACATAGCCCAGACTGCTTTTAATAAAGCAACAAGATAAAGATATATAAATACTATACACACCCACACACAAAAAATGGAAAGTAGAGGCAGCTCTTCCCACTGCCTTTCCACTGCTCCATCCCTGATTCCCTGCTACTCAAGAGTAGAGTCACTGCTCTCTCCAACTGGTGAGAACTGATGGGCTGCCCATATCCAAACTTTACCTCAATGTCATGGCAGCTAAAGGGGCAGGAAGGGGCAGCTTCCAGAAAAAAATAACCTTCAAGATTGAAGCCTTCCCTGTACTATCCTGGCTGTGAATTCCCAATACCACTGCCACTCTTGGACACCAAGTGCCTGGAAAAAGCATTTGATTGGTCATTCAGTGCATATTTATTGAGCACAACTTTGTGCCAGTCCTTTTGCTAGATGCTAAAGAGAGAAAGTGTGAAAATTATATACAGGTGAGAGGAGAGAACAACTACAAAAAGTGAGCAAGGAAATACAAACAAGAAAAAGGGTGATGGGAGAGTCACTGTAGGGGATGTGGCACCTGCTATGACAGTCAGGGAGGACCACTCTGAAGGCATGACAATTGGGTCAAAACCTGGAGGACATGAGGAAGGCAGCTTCCAGCAAATGGGGCAGTAAAAGTGGCCTCCCACATGGGCACAAGGATGGGAACAACAGACACTGGGCACTACTAATGCAGGGAGTGAGGAAGAATACGGGATAAAAAACCAGCCATGCCGGGCTCGGTGGCTCAGCCTGTAATCCCGTGCCTTTGGGAGGCTAAGGTGAGTGGATTGCCTGAGCCCGCGGGTTCAAAACCCGCCAGGGCAGCGAGACCTCATCTCTAAAATAAATCAAAAAATCAGTCGGGCGTGGTAGCGCATGCCTGTAATTCCGGCTACTTGGAAGGCTGAGGCGGAAGGATCGCCGGAGCCCAGCAGGCGAGGCTGCGGTGGCTGGGAGTGGCCACTGCACTCCAGTCTGGGGGACAGAGTGAGACTCCAACTCAAAAAAAAAAAAAAAACCAGCATTGGGTACCATGCTCACCACTGGGGGATGGGAGCAGGCTTGTCAGAAGTCTTCACACAACATACCTATGTAACGAATCTTCACATGTACCCCATGATTCTAAAATTTAGAATAGAAAAAGAAAAGGCAGTCCCAACACCAGCAGGCACCAAGGTGAAACCGTTTCCAGTCGTGCAAGGTGAGAGAACAGTACTAAGAAACTGAACACAAGGCAGTTCTGCCTCATCCACAGGCCCGACAAATTGTGCACATGTCCATATGTATTTGATGGAAGATGTCCCATGCTCCTTCCACAGCTGGAGCTTTATTTAGCAAGCTCCAGGCAGATCCAGATCATGGAAATAACCAGATGCACAGGTCAACCTGGTTCAGTAGGCCATGTCAACAGGCCATGAAAAACCATTCCACACTGACATCAAGACTTCCTTTCCTTCTTTACTCTGCATCACATCCCCTGGCTCCATCTCTGTGTTCTTGGGAAACCTTCTATCACAAGGCACAAAGCACTTTTCCCTCCCAACAGTCTGGAGCAGACAGATCTCCCTCACATTTCACAATGAGCTCAGGCCTGGATTTATGCTGGGTCATTGTGCCCATTAAGGTTGTCATGGTTACTCTAGCCTGTGTTACCTGGACATCTGATGTGCTGGGCGCAGGGGCAACAGCTGCTTTGCTCCTTCTATAGTCTGCCAGGAAAGTGACAGAGAGGTTCAAAAGGTAGAAATGCTGTACAAGACAGATGCCCCAGAGTTTAGAGAGATGACATCATCCACCAATGGAAAATGGAGACTCTTTACTAAATCCACTAGCTTGTGAGCTCCCCAGCGAAGGGACTCAGACTGATAAATTTTAGTATTCCCCAACACCTAGAACAGGGCCTGGCACATAACAGATGCTCAGTAAATGTGACTGATTCATTTCACACCAAGGAAAATAAATCGCATAAGAATTCAAACAGGCCGGGCTAGTGGCTCAGCCTGTAATCCTGCACTTTGGGAGGCCGAGGTGAGTGGATTGCCTGAGACCGCGGGTTCGAGACCCGCCTGGGCAACTTGGCGAGACCTCATCCTTACAATAAATCAAAAATTAGCCGGGCATGGTAGCGCGCGCCTGTAGTTCCAGCTACTTGGAAGGCTGAGGCGGAAGGATCGCCGGAGCCCAGCAGGTCAAGCCTGCGGTGGCCGGGAGCAGCCACTGCACTCCAGTCTGGGCGACAGAGTGAGATTCCAACTCAAAAAAGAAAAAAAAAAGAAAAAGAATTCAAACAAAGAATCCATCTTGGACTTGCCCCTCTTTAGAAATCAAAGGATAATTAGGGGATTACAGGTGAAACTGTGCTCCTATGCCCCTCTCACTGAAAACTTAGGATCAAAGACATTAAATTGCTCTATATAAGAAAAAGGGTATGATCGTGTGGAAAGGAATGTGTGTCCACTTCAATCCAAGAAGTAAATGTCAAGATAGCATTAGCTATGCAAGAGATTTATTTGGGGAAAATGTCTTTGAAGGAGAGAGTGCAAGAAAGGAGAGGAGTGCCTTTGGACCACATGCAGGTCTAACACCAACAAGAGGAGAAAAGGCAAAAAGGAAGATTGACTAGGAAGCACCTCAGACTCCAGCACAGCTCTGGGCAAGCCTCAGCCAGATGAATGGAGAGGCTCTGAGCAAAGGTTGCTCATTAGAGGCATCCCATGCTGATCAGGAATGGCCAACTCTAGTATCATCAGTGTGCTCAGTCATTGGTTGGGCAGAATCCACAGAGAAATTTGTTCTAAGCATGAACATCACAATGACCCAAAGGTAGGCAGCTGAGAATCTCCATTCACTGTGCTCCCCACAGTGAGGAGATCTTAGCAGAGCATCTCTGACCATGCAGGGGTTGTGGGACTAGGGAAGTGGCTGGAGGTGTAGGAATTGTCTTCAGGCACAGAGGTAAGACAAGAGGTGGCTGGGAAACTGTGCTTATCCCTGCTGGCTGCCTACTCAATTTCTGTTCTGCCTTTCTTTTTGCTTGAGCACAAACAATCCCTCCCCCATCACCTGCCCCTATTCCCTTGTAGCTAGAAGCAGCCATGTGACCCAATTCTGGCCAGTGAGATGCAAACATGGAAGTAGAATTTTGCTGGATGTCCCTGATAAAAAGATACTGTTATGTGTGGAGGGGGAGGGACTGGCAGTTGAGGGAAACTGCTAGGGAAGGGAGGGGCATGCCTCATCAACAAGGGTACCTGCATGATCAATGTTTGTATACCGAACCCTGAAATGTACCCCACATCTTTATAATTAAAAAAAGAAAAAAGAGAGATACTGTTATCTGCCTGATGCCCTTCCCTCTTCTCCTCCTTCCTACCTGGAAGAGGAAGCAGGCATCTTGCTACCATGAGATGATAAGCAGAGGATGAAAACCACATGCTAGAGATGGTGGAGCATAAAGATTGATGAAGCCTGGAAAATTGACAACATGGTGGAGCTGCTGCCTATGGAAATCTCACCTCCAGAAGTCTTGTTATGTGAGAAAAATAAACTCACATGGGATTAAGCCACCAAGTCAAGCTAGCATCCCTGCAGCCAAATGCAAATCCTAAATAATCTAGAGGAGATTCAGATGGAGGGCAGCTCTGAGGCAAGCAGTGGGACTACCTCTCCCATCTTTGCACAATCCCCCGCCTGTGTTACTTGTTTATTTCTGAGGTGAGCAGTGAAACTACCTCCCCCATCTTTGTACAAGACTTCCGGTAAAATCAGTGTTCCTCACAACGTTGTTAAATATCCTTGGCAGGATGGGACCTCTAAGAGAGAAGTGGACATGACAAAGTCTCTCTGTCTTACAAAGGGACAAGTCTCAGACCTTGTCCTCAAGTAGCTTGCAATCTAACTGAGAAAACAAGGCATAGAAATTCTACATTAATTTCAGTACTGACCTTTACATTCCATAGTTTAATCACTCTCCGGTTAGCATTCTCTTCCCATGTCACTGTCTTACCCACATAGACACCACCCATGAAAGGCTTCAGTAACAGCTGCGTCACTCTTTCCCCTTTCCACACAGGGAAGGCTTGACATTCTCCCTGCACTCCAGGCAGCCCCTACCACCACTGAGGTTGGCCCTTGAAATGAGACCTAATTACTTGGTTTGATGTCATCTGCAAACTTGAAGATTTTAGACCATAAAAAAGAGAGTTAAAATACCTTTTCTCTCATTTCGACAGACTACAGCCTATTTTCCTCTAGATACCCCCAGAAAAATATTTGCCTCCCAGATACCAATGAGCATGAAACTGGCACCCAAACCCACCCACCTGCCCCTCACCAACACTAGAAAGAGTAGAAAGTGTAGATAGACACTTCAACCGGTCTACCACCAGGAACACCTATTTCCAAAGCTCATGAAGAGGACTAGCACAAGAGCAATGAACCTGACAAAATTACCCAGTACAGTTTTCAGTAATGGAAAAGAGATTTCCAGGCCACGCTTCACCGTCAGCATGTCAATCTCAGATGTCAGCAGAGACGTCGGCTACCACCACGACTCCGTGGGTTAGGCTTTGAAAATCTGATCAACCCTCTGTGTTTCACGATGGTACAGCTCACAGTGTAGCAAATTAATTAAGGCCTCCATGGGAAACAGAAAATTCTGGTCTTTAAAAAGTAGAATCAACTCCTCTCCCCTCCCTACTGTCCCCAGGAGACATGCACAAAGTCAATCTTCTCGTCTTAGCTCAAGTTCCATATCCTTTTCTAATTGCCTTAAAAGGAAAAGTTCTCTCTGAACTCTCTTAGTTGTTTCTTCAATCTGAAGAAAAAGTATTTGATTAATACTCATGTAATCACATTTTTAATTCAATGACTATTATCATTGCATGGAGTGACCTCAGAGCTGCAAAGATGAAGTTTATCCATAACTGACAGCTAAGTCTTTGGCAAAAGGGGTGTCATTGTATGTGGGGCAGGGGGAGGTTTTGTGATTATTGCAGTCACCAGGTGGTAGAATAATTAGAGTCCAGTCCTTTTGAAGACTTTAAGAATAAATTTACCTCTATTAAGTAGAACACATGAAGTTAGGACAATCAAGGCAAACAAAAACTGGTCCCTTGGAAAAGGTACCTAAGAAAAGAAGGCAGCCTTTGCTTGCCTCAATTTCCCTGATTTTATCTTCTGTTCTACTTATTGGATATCATGCTCACGATTTGGGTAATGGGCCCAATAGAAGACCAAACCTCACCATCATGCATTATACCCATGTAACAAACCTGCACATATACCCCCGACTCTAAAGTTTAAAATAAAAGAGGAGGCAGAAACGAAAGGTTTCCGTATTCTGCTCCCCCCACTCCACCTCCCACCCCCTACTGTCAAACCCCAGATTACTAAAACATCCATCACCCAGCAAAGAAAGCCTCAATCCCAGACCCGGAACTCCAAGCTCCTTCACTCAGGGTTTAAGCAATTCCCCCTACCTGCATAGCTCAGGTTTGTCAACTGCCTGTCATTTACTAACCTTCACAAGCTCAACCACATTCTGTCACTTGCTGTCATATCATGTGATGACTTATGTGTCAACCTGGCTAGCCAGAGTCTCCAGTTAGTCCATCAAACACCAATCTAGGTGTTGCTATGAAGGCATTTTATAGATGTGGTTAAAGTCCATCACCGGCCAGGCTTGGTAGTTCAGCCTATAATTCCAGCACTTTGGGGGAAAGGCGAGTGGATTGCCTGAGCCCACAGGTTCGAGACCAGCCCGGGCAACTTGGTGAGACCTCATCTCTACAATAAATCAAAAATTAGCCGGATATAGTAGTGCATGCCTGTAGTTCCAGCTACTTGGAAGGCTGAGGCAGAAGGATTGCCTGGGTCCAGCAGGTCAAGTCTGTGGTGGCCATGAGTGTGCCACTGCTCTCCAGCCTGAGCAACAGAGTGAGACTCCAACTCAAAAAAAAAAAAATCCGTCAGTCGACTTCAAGTAAGAGATTATCCTAGATAATCTATGTGGGCCTAATTCAATCAGATCAAAGGCATTAAGAGCAGAACTGAGCCGGGCTCGGTGGCTCAGCCTGTAATCCCGCGCCTTTGGGAGGCTGAGTAGTGAATTGCCTGAGCCCGCGGGTTCGAGACCCGCCTGGGCAGCGAGACCTCATCTCTACAATAAATCAAAAAATCAGCTGGGCTGTGGCGCATGCCTGTAATTCTGGCTACTTGGAAGGTTGAGGCGGAAGGATCTCCGGAGCCCAGCAGGCCGAGGCTGCGGTGGCCGGGAGCGGCCACTGCACTCCAGTCTGGGTGACAGAGTGAGACTCCAACTCAAAAAAAAAAAAAAAAAGAGCAGAACTGAGGCTTCCCTGATGAAGAAGTAATTCCACCTGCAGACTTCAGGTTCAGCCATGCATGAGAGTTCCAGCCTGTCATTCCAGAAGGCCTACACTATGAATTTTGGACTTGCCTTGCTAAGCCTCACATGCAAATAAGCCAATTTCTTGCAATAAATCTCTTCCTATATAGCTCCTACTGCCTCTGTTTTTTTCTGGTTGAACTCTATCAGATATATATTATTAGAATGTTTTCTTTCAATCCACTAACCTTCTTTTACCAAAATAAACTTATTTTATACACAATTTTACATCCTTACCATAAGTAGAAAGTTAATACTACCTTCCATAAGGGAAGGAAACTATAAAGAGAAATACAATAAAAACAAACATCATGCCACAGAATTCCAACTGGATGCTATTGCCTGCCAAAGGTTCCAAGCATGAGGCCTGTCCTGCTAGTGCTAGAAAGAAAATGAGAGTTAGTTTGATTCTGAGAGGTGTGTATGTCAAGGACGAGGTCTCGGGGAGATGCTGATCAGAAGGAGTGAGAGAGGATTGAGCACCATGTGCTCCCTGTTATTTAATGCTACGCCCATATGTATCCTATCTGAAACCACCCCAGGTGCAATCATAAAATTCCATCCAGCATTTGCAGATACAAGACTCTGGAGTTGTGAGCAAGTAGCTGGGGAGTGTGTAAAAGGATTTACTTTGCAGAGCTCTCTCGCCTGCAGCAATTGCCTTGACGTAACCACAGGAGAGCTACTAGTCCCACAGCAGAATAAACTCACTTATTCCATCTTTACTATGCACCATGAGAAGGGTTTACTATGCAGCCCAGCGGAAGGTTGCCTACTGACATATCAGGGTAGCAGTTTCATGCCCTTCCCTCAGTAACACGGCAGCAGAAGCCACAGTCATCACATCCCTTCACCAGCAGCAGGAGAAGGCATAACCTTAGAATTCTCAGGCTCCCCGTACCAAGGGTCCCAGGTCCCAGGAAGCAGTGCTTAGAAGGGAAAGGCCCTTGGTGACTCCTCTGCTTCCTAAGGAACATAGGCTCTGTACCTATCTTCTGTGATGCTGTTCTTTGGGTCCCACTCCCCATGTTCAATAACTGGATTCACAGTATGTCCTTCAATCTCTTTCTAATCCTTCGCCTGTGTTATTTTTTGTTTGACAATTGACTCCAGTTTTTCATGTTTACTGTAGGAATCCAAGCCAGTTGAAAGACAGAGTAAGGTGTTCTTGAAGCAGGGACAGTAATATATATGGACCATTCAAAAACAAGAGAAATAACAGAAAGAAGATGAGCTTTAGGATGTAGCAGATGAGCATTCAAATACCATTTCTGGCATTTCCTAGGGGTGAGATTTTAGAGCAAATTACATAAATCCTCTAGCCCATAGTCTTTGCATCTATGAAATGGACCCAAAATAGGACAAAGGTAGATGGCTGATGTTTTGTCTTCCTTGGGTTAAATGGCCTCAATTTTCTTTGGGAGCATCACCCTCTTTTACTTTCAGTCCATGTGCTATGGATGGCATGGACTTTGCTCCTTCCCCCAAGCAGATGGGACACACATATGATTTGGCTCTCGCAAGAAACTTAGCTCACCTCATGGGTTCAGGTATGAGCACATGACCCAACTTACCACTGAGAATGAATGCTGAAACCACTAGGCAAAAACTTTTCTTTCTACTTGTGTTTCTAGGCCAAAGCTACTGGTGACCATCTTTGCTACCTCATAGGGAGTTTCTGCTGAAAATAAAGTCAATATAAATTAAAGCAAAGCTGTATGAAGAGAAAGAGTCCTAATCATATCATTGGAGCATCTGGATCCAGCCAGGCCTAAAGTCATCAGGATGTAACCCAAAGACTTTTTTCCATTGCATCATTCAATAAAACTAGCTTAGGCATCAAAGAAATTGAGTTACCATCACTTGCATCCTCAACAAGTAACCACATCACACAAAATAATATGAACATCAAATGAGAATGTTATAAAATCCCTGAGTATAACCTGGCCCACAATAAGTCCCCAATAAAGACTAACTGTTGTTTTGACAGCTTAAATGAAAGAATGCATGAAAAATGTTTTTTTCAGTTGCTCACATGGGGTAAGCAGATATTCAACACATGACAGTTGTAACTCCTCAGTGGTAGCCACCTTGAGTAGCAATTCACTCACCCTGCAGCCCAACCAACCAACAAGTTCAAATGAGCATATTGCTAAAGCCTTACCTTGTAGGCTCTGGAGAAGTAAAATTCATAAACCCAAAATGCAATGTTTTATAAGTGACAAAGCTCATTGTAGTCACCACTCTGCTCTGTGTGGTTTGGTGGACCTCAACAGAGCTATTCAAATGGGAAAATGAGAGGAAAATAATTGGGTTACAAGCTAAGTCAAAGAATTCTCTGAAAAGTAACTAGGAAGTTGCTGCAGAAGTTGAACCTTTTCAAAAGAAAAAAAAATTAAAAGGCCAAGGAAAAAAATTCATTTTGTTTCTAAAATCCAGATTTAGATGCTGCCAAAGAGTTATGCATGACACACAACTCCACTAAATCTTGATGACAAGAAAGATTTAATAATTACTTTTTTTAAAGGTTGATGTACTTAACTATTCTTTCAAAAATACCAATGTGGCAGGAGTTGAAGAGAGGGGAGAGAAAACAGATGGAAAGTGACAAGATGCGTCAATTGCTCACATCATCGCACACCAGCAGTCAGAAGTAGTAGTCAGTCAGCAAGTTATCAAACTGCCATCTTTGGATTCAGCTACCATTGGCAGATTTCACATGTACTTGCTGCAGACAAGTCCATCCTTTAAAAAACAAAACAAAAAATCTGATAGAACATTGCAGGATGGATGCTACAGGCAAACTCTTTAAAAATGGTCTTTAATGTCTTCTGAATTCTTCCAAGGTCTATGTCAGGAGCAGGCAATTTATGACATATTTTATCTTGTATGGGAGGCTAGGCGTGGTGGCTCATGCCTAAAATCTCAGCACCTTGAGAGGCCTAGGTGGGAAGATCGCTTGAGCTCAAAAGTTCAAAACCAGCCTAAACAACATAGTGAGACCTCATCTCTACCAAAAAAAAAAAAAAATAGCCAGGTGTGGTGGCACACCTGTAGTCCCAGCTACTCTACTCAGAAGGCTCAGGTAGAAGAATCATCTTAGTACAGGAGATTGAGGTTACAGAAAGCCATGATCATACCACTGCACTCCAGCCTGGGAAACAAAGTGAGACCCTAACCTAAAAATAAAAAACAATATGTTGTTAGGGTAAGGGCAGAAGGTAAGTAAGAAATAAACACATACCGAGTAGCTGGCATATAAATACCCTCCTTTAAAGCTCACTCCCACCCCATAAGATAGGTAATTAGTAATACCAATTTATAGATCTCGAGTTCAAAATGGTGATGCAACTTACCTACTACCACACTAGAAATGATGAGGACAGGTCTATCAGACTCCAAAACCTGTGCTCTTTCCAATATCCCATGCCCTACACCACACTCCACCTGACGACTTGTTCATTTCTCTCCCAACTCTTTATTTTATCTACAAGAACTGGAGCTAAGAATATGGAGCAGGTCTCTCTTGCTCAAAACATATTTGAGGAAGGACACAGGAAAGAAGGAAGAAAGCTGGTCCAGGCAGACCTCTGGTCCTCCTTGGTTTGGCACTCTTGAGCCTCTGAAGACTAATTAAGGACCTCATACCTGGATAAGTAGTATGATAATTGTTATTGGAATGGTTTGCTTCTGTTTTCTTCTTTCAATCTTTTGGAGTCCGTGAAGAATTTATGCATTTTAGAACTCTCCAACCAGACAAAATCTAAATAAACAGGATAATGAGCTGAAAGTCACAATAATATTTATTAACATTTTTTGACATGTGCTTACTCTGCCTGGCACTCGTCTAATCATTTCATATAAATTAACTCAGAGAATCTCCATAGTAATGCAATGAGGTAGGTACTATTATCATCCTCGCATTACTGATAAACACCAAGGCACAAAGAGGTGAAGTCATGTGGCCAGGATCACCCATTTGGTTTGAATGGTACAAATCAAAGCAGCTGACTTGGTCGCTCATGCTAAAACCCACCATGTTAGTACACATTAGTTAAGCATATCCCTGTACTATGTTTATCCTAAACTTCAAGCACATCCGTATGAGAGGGCTTTGACTGAAGAGACAAAGAGAAGAAAAGTGGCATTGCCCAAATCCTGTCCAAATATGACAAGGCAGTGTCAGAATAAGGTAGGGGCTTAATATATGGCTGCCCATCAAACCATCTTCCAGCCCAGCCCCCAAAGATTCATGTGAACCCTGTCGATGGAAGATAAAATAACAGAGTCATTACATATTAAATGGCAGACCCATTTGCTACAGGAGGCAGCCCCTTGAGACAGACGTCATCCTCTGCCTCATGGGCGATGGCCAACTGGACACAGACAGCAGATGGCAGGAGTACCCGCAGAACTGGAAGCAGAGCTGCTGCTGTCTGCATCCTCTGAGTCAGGAAAGCCAGTGCTAGAACGGCAGAAACAGCAGATGCCTTGGGTAACCAAGAGGAGACTAGACGTGCTCACCAGTCCTTTGAGGAGAGCTGGTGTTTCCAGAGAATGCATGAGGTAGAAACAGAGAAAATGTTATTTTTCCTTTATCATCAAGCCCGTAATTTTAGCCCAGGCTGGAATAATCCGGAAAGCATAGTGGTATTTACCCAGAAAAAAATAATAAACAACAGATTGGTATATAACAAGAATACACCCATGGGTTTGTACATGTATGTGTATAGACACATGTGTACTCACATTTCTATCACTGATGAGTTCAACGAGTATGAACATTTTCTTCTCCACTGAGTCATTTGAAGAAGTAGAGAAGAGACTCTTAACCCTTGCGGTGATTTATTCAGTTTACCTGAATGGAGGACTTCTAAGAAGAGTATTTCGGGAGAGAACCACTTGGGGCAAACCTCTGGGACTCATCAAACACCTGGTGCCTGTTTTTCAGACCTCACAGCAGCAACATCTCTTCCCCTTCCTACAGCCCTCTGCCTCGATGCTGTTCCTTTGGTCCTTAGAGCCGCCTGCTTCCTGTCCCCAATCTGCTTGTAAATCCATCTGGCTAGAGACTGATTTGCCCACATATTTCTCACCCATTCAAGTGCCTAGAAAATGGCAGTGAGTCAACAAACCTTGACTCCACATTTGGAAGTTAAAAATTGAGAAGTAGACTCTCTCCAGGCCCCCTCCTGACACCCTGCCTGTTTCACCCTTGGGAGTCACAATCTCCAATTCTGGAATGATCGTGGAGATGGAGTGAGCTAAAAACCAAGCCAAGATCAGGGATCAGTGCTGAAAGATACCACAGAGGTCTCTTGCTTCATTGTTCATTCAGCAAACATTAACTAAAAACTTACAGAATATCAAACAATTCTTAGAGCTGGGTGGAAGATCAAGCAATGGGAATGAATTGCTTGTTTCCTCGGTTGTCAGTCTCTTCTTTCTGTACAGCTTTCAATTGCTAGAAATTTCATTCACTTGTTGAATCAAAATATTTGTCCCCATAACTTTTTGATTTGGATATTAGTTTAAACTACATTGAATTAAACTATGAAGACTTGAATGTAAAAACAAAACCTAAATGGTATGGGGAAAATAAGATAAGTGAACATATAATCTTAAATCAAAAGAGATTGTTTTGGGTATATGACACCGAAAACAAATTAAATTAAATTTTGATGGGTCTGCCAACATAAAAATCTGAAATACACATTGACTAAATTAAAGGCAAGAAGTAAAGTGGAAAAAAGATATTTGCAACCTAGATGGCAGACAAAGGATGAGTGGTCTTAATATTAAAAACTTTTAAATTAAATAAGAATAGAACAATGCCAGCAGAAAAATGGACAAGAGACAGAAATAGTCAATTCATAAGAGAGGTTAAAATGTCAAATATGAAAGAAAAATGTGTAACCTAATGATTCAAAATATACAAATTAAAACAAGATGTTGCATTTCACATATATATCTGCTAAGATATTTTGAAATCATAATGCCCAGTACTGTAAAGACAGGGGTCTCTCACACAATGGGGTGTAGCTTAGGGAACAATTTTGCCAAAATGAGTAAGCAAACAAACAAAAATCCTTCAAAATGTTTATGCCCTTTGAATCCTAAAACTTCTACTTCTAAAACTTCTAGGACTTTATATTAAGAAAACACTGAAGGATGTGCACAAAAATTTATTTCCAAAGCTATTCACTTCAAGATTCACCATATTAGAGAAAAAGTGAGGAAAAAATGTATAAAATAGAATATTATAAATAAATTATGGTAAATTTCTAAGTTAGAATATTTTACAACACTTAAAAATTGTTTTGCAAGTGTAAACTAGTGCAACCTCTGTGGAAAGCAGTGTGGCGATTCCTAAAAGCTCTAAATATCAACCTCCCATATGATCCCACAATCCCCCTACTGGGAATATACCCTCAAGAACTCAAATCACTCTATAAAAAAGATACCTGCACATGTATGTTTATTGCAGCATTGTTCACAATAGCAAGAACCTGGAAGCAACCATGCTGTCCGTCAAAAGAGGACTGGATTTTTAAAATGTGGTACATATATACGATGGAATACTACACAGCCATAAAGAAGAACAAAATCATGAATCTCGCAGCAACCTGGATGGAACTAGAATCTATAATACTCAGTGACCTCTCACAGAAACAAAGATCTGAGGATCACATGTTCTCACTCATATAGTGGACCTTGGTCATACAACGTATTACCATAAGAAAATGACTGACAGTGGTGGGAAACTATGGTGGGGAGGGGAAGGGAGATGGGATTAATGGTAGTAAATATCTGTCTGGGGACGGGGAGACACCTCTTATCAGCAAGGGTGCCTGAACAAAGCATATTTGTATACCTAACCCTTGACTGTACCCCACAATATCATAATAAAATATATTGATTATTTTTTTAAAAATTGTGTTGCAGAAAAGTATTTAATTACTTTGAAAGTTATTTATAATACTTAGTTACATAAAAAGCCAAGTTGCAAAGCATGTTCTTTAAAAAATAGGACCACATTATATTTATCATGAATATCTGCCTAGAGAAAAACAAAACAGGTTGTAACCCAATGAATTAACATATAATTGTCAGATTGTCAGAGATGAGATTAAGTAATCTCCAGACACACAACTAACACGCACTCTCTCTTATATTTGCAATTTTCAATTTATTTTTGCCATGAATGTGAATTTTTTTCTTACGACAGCATTTTGTATCATGAGCTAAGATTACATTCAGTGTTTTAAGTAGCTTTAGCACACAATTAGTTCATGTTAAGTCTTTCATTAAAAAATCAAGCTCAGAGACTTTTTTGTCCTGGTTTGTATCGTTGACTAACAGATGACCTAAATGCCAGCTTTTACATTTATCCCTGAAGAATGACATTATTTTGACTGAGTTTCAGCCTGCTGGGTCCTTTGACTCCTGTTTCTGTCATCAGACGCCTTAGCTTCCCAGCCCTGCACCTTCGGGAAATTTAATAAGTACACCTTCTCTCCCTCTGCCACCCACGGATACAGAATTGAGGAGGGACCACTGTGGGATCACTCCCCTGTTTCAGTTCCGCATGGGCAGTGTGCCTGGAAGAATGAGAAGCTGAGCAGTTCACCACATCCATCCGCAGGAACAAAGAGAGCAGAATGGTGGAGGAAAGGAAATGGTACCAAAACAGAGAGATTATGTGGAGGAGACACAGAAAAACATTCTGTGTCCAATCTGATTACACAGCCAAAGAAATACAAACTCTGGGGCCAGCTCTCTGGCTGCCTGCCGCATCTGCAGGCCTGGGCACCATGGCCAACACACTGCATCAGTCACTTAAATGACAACAATATCTGACAGACAGAGCACCACGCTATGGCCCAGTGTGTTCCTAATATGGTTAGAGTTGGAGAAATTATTCATCAGAGAATAGACTAAAGCAGTTAGTGTCCCCTGGATGCATTAGGGGCAGGTTCTGTCAGCCTCAGTGGGTCACCTCTGTGTGTTTATCCTGAAAACCCCTGAGCTAGCTCCATGTTGGTCCCTCCTCTCTCGTCTCTGGAACCTCAGCAGGTCTTCTGACTTACAGCCATACCATCTCTTCACAGCCCCTCTCTTGTCTCTTTGTTATCTTCCTGAACTTCTTCTAGGCCACCTGCCTCCCTCCTCCCTCAGAGCCACAATCTTCAGCCAAGATGCAAAGTGCTCCCACCTGCAGTCCCTGCCCTCACTCCCACCCCCAACTGTTCCCTGCCCCCAGCCTCTCCCCTATCCTTCCCGTTCTTCAGGGTCTGGCGACAACTCCCCTCTCCTGAATCCTGCTCAGCTCTCATTAGCCAGAATGTTATGGTCTCTCTCTGGTTCTCATAGGACATTTTCTCTTATTTCTCTCTAGCATTTTCCAGGTGGTGGGGGGTGAGGTGAGGGTGTGGAAAGTCATTGAGAAAGAGGTTGTCAGCTCCTACTGGGAGGAGAAACCACCACCTCCAGTTCTTTTATGCTTTGCAAGTAGCATATAGTTAAGTGCAAGGGCTTGGTGTGCATTGGCTTGAATTTCCTATGTGCTGATTTGGGGGAGGGGTTTTACCATCATTTCCAACAACCATTATTACACAAACACCTACCTATCAATATTCTGAAGTCCGAGGTTAGGAAAAGATCCTTACTTGGCAAAAGGCTCACTATAATTATAACTACTATTATTCTTGTAAGGCACCTTCATTTGCTATGCAGCTGCTGTGAGCCAGGGCTTATTCTATGTGCTCTACATATATACTGCTTCTAATCTGCACAATAAATAATACTACAAAGTAGGTCCTAACTCCAAATTAGAAATGGGAAAATTCAAGCATGGAAAAGTTCAGTGGCGTGCCAGAAGTCTAATAACTCCAAATTTGTGAAGTCAGGATTGAAACCTCAGATCTAACTCCATATCCATATTCTGTGCACTAGGCAGTGTTTCCTGTAAACTTTAAGACTCTCTGAAGATAGTTGAATGACGGAGCTGTACTTCGATCTTTTTGTTCCGGGAAAAACAGTGGTTAAGAATAGAGTTCTGCAGCAAGGCTGACTGGATTGAAGTCCTGGCTCTGCCACTGACTAGCTTGAGCCTTTGTTGAAGACATTCACCTTCTTCACGACTGTTTCGCAATTCTGTGAAATGGTAGCATAACGCAATGAAATCCCAGCTTCTCCAGTCCTATGTGCCCAGCATGTCATGGCCATGAGTTCATCAAACCTTCAAAACAGCCCCAAAGAGAAAGGTATAATCAGTTTGGCAGGGAAGTTCCTGGGGTAAAGGACTGGAAAGTATTTTAGAACTGCTTCAACTTAGAAGATCCTCCAGAAATTTAAATCAGGAAGTATCTTGTAGGTAACTTATAAGTTATTTTATGGCTTTTAGGATTCTTATGGCAAGCACATTTTCAGAGACACAAGTTTATCAATTGTCCTGGCATCCATTGCCAGATTAGAAAAGTTGATCGGGGCTGGGCACCATGGCTCATGCCTATAATCCCAATGTTTTGGAAGGCCAAGGTAGGAAGATTGCTTGAACCCAGGAGTTCAACACTAAGCTGGGCAACATAATGAGGCCTCATCTCTATAAACAAAAGAAGTATTTTAAAAATTAGCCAGACATCTTAAAGTAGCAGCTACTTGGGAGGCTGAGGCATAAGGATTGCCTGAGCCCAGAAGGTCAAGGCTACAGTGTACAGTGATCATGATACTGCACTCCAGCCTGGGTGACAGAGTAAGTGAGATAAGAGAGAGAGAGAGAGAGAGAAAGGAAAGGAAAGGAAAGAAAAGGAATGAGAAGAGAAGAGAAGAAAAGAAAAGAAAGACGGGTTGATCGGTAGACACAGTGCTGAAAAGAGCCCTGAGTTCTCGGTAGCAGATTTAAAATCCTTCCTTTAACAAGTCCTCACCACCAATAGAAAAAATTCCAAATGCCTAAGCCTGCTCTATGTGAATCTTATCAAGCTAAGTCTCCAGCCACTTCCCAGAATAATCTTCCATTTCTGCATATTGCAAGCTCCTACTTATCCTTCAATACCCCACTTTAATGTTCCTTGCTCAGTAGAGCCTTCACTGATCTCTGTGGGGAGAGGGCTTTGTTACTACATTCTTGTTGCCACAGTACTCTTATACACCTCTCTACCACTGCACTTCTTACATTCCACACTAGTTAAAGGTTTATATATCTGCCTCCACTGTTAGTCATAGATAGTGAGCTGGGCAAGGGCCAGGGCCATGTTCTGGTTAACTTTTAATTTTACACCTCTAGTACTCAGAACATATCAAATACCAAGAAAATATTTTTGAGTGCACATATAAATGGATTAATAAATTTCAATGTTAGTTAAAAAAAATCACTCCAGCTAAACCAGAACTTTGTTTGAGTTTAATAAATAGTAGTCCCTTCATCAGTGACATCGTCACTATTGTCATCATCAAGATCATTAAGATACCAGCAATACAGCCTGTGTAACTGAGAACACATAAACAGGAAAAGCATAGTATATTTCCCAAGACAAGATTTTCAAATACATAGGTTCCATTTCTAACTGAGTAGAGGATCACATTACATTGCTCTCCTAAATAGTCAATGATATTCAAGAGGCTCTCTTGGAGGTTGAGATATAAACACCTTCCTCACGTGATCAATCTGTTCACTATGAAATGGCAAAAACACATGGATTTTTCAGAGAACACGGAGCTGTATTCACAGAGAAGGCCCGGGGCGGGGGCGGGGATCCTGTCAGATATTTGCAGCACGATGAGCATTTATGGAGTGAGGCAGTCTCCCATGGTGCCAACTGAAAGTCAACTGTCCACACGCCTCTGAGTCAACCACCTCAGTTATGAAGGAACAGATAGTGTTGCAAGGAAGGAAATCTTTCAGTCAGATGACCCGGGTTTAAGTCCTGGCTCTGACGCTAACCAGCTGGGTGATTTGGGGCAAGTCATTTGCCTCTCTGGGCAACAATGTCCTCATCTGTAAAATATTGGTGATTACCCCTACTTTATTGTAAAGATTCTACAAAACCAGTACATAAAAAAGTGTAGTAGTCTCCCCTTCTTTGGTTTTACTTTCTGTGGTTTCAGTTACCTCATCTCTATAAACAAAGAAGTATTTTAAAAATTAGCCAGACATCTTAAAGTAGCAGCTACTTGGGAGGCTGAGGCATAAGGATTGCCTGAGCCCAGAAGGTCAAGGCTACAGTGTACAGTGATCATGATACTGCACTCCAGCCTGGGTGACAGAGTGAGTGAGATAAGAGAGAGAGAGAGAGAAAGAGAGAGAGGGAAAGGGAAAGAGAAAGGAAAGGAAAGGAAAGAAAAGGAATGAGAAGAGAAGAGAAGAAAAGAAAAGAAAGACGGGTTGATCGGTAGACACAGTGCTGAAAAGAGCCCTGAGTTCTCGGTAGCAGATTTAAAATCCTTCCTTTAACAAGTCCTCACCACCAATAGATCAACCACAGTCCAAATATAGGTTGAACAGAGTACTCTAAGATATTTTGAGAGAGATCATCTTCATATAGCTTTTATTATACTGGTCTATTATCATAATTGTTTCATTTCATTATTAGTTATTGTCACTAATCTCTTACTATGTCTAATTTCTAAACTAACTTTATCAAGTATATATGTCTGTTAAGGAAAAAAGGTAGTGTATATAGGGTTCAGTATTATCCATGGTTTCAGGCATCCACTGAAGGTCTTGGAACATATGTCCCATGGATAAGTGGGGATGACTGTATGTCACACAGGTCTGACATAGTGGCCAGTGAACATCTGTAGGTTATGAACTTGGTTCAGTGACTTTGCTGGACTTCTTTCCTCACCCTCAGCCTTGAGACCCAAAACTTTATCTCTATCCATCCCACCAACATCCAAAACAAGAGAATGAAGGAAGAGCAGAACTGAAGAATTAACTCTGTGGCAGAAAAAGTGCCTTGTTCAATTGTACTAGAGGCAGGGCCAAGGGAAACCATCTCACACATACTCGAGATGCTGATCATGATGCTGGGGACAAATTAAGAGAAAAATTCAATTTATTTTGCTTTATAAAATTTGACAAAGTACTTTCCTTTATGCTAACCACTTACCATTTGTGCCCAGTGTTATACCCATGCACATTAAATATCTGTTGGCTTCACTGGACTGTATGTCACTATGCATGCTGACTCTTTACAATGCATTGCTTGTTCGTTGAAGTCAGACCGTTATTTTTGAAAATTAAAAGGTGTGTTAACGCTTGTTCTTGCTGATATTTGTGACTAAGGAACGAGCAACTTTAAAATATATAGATACATCATTAGGAGGACTATTAACCAAAAAAAAAAGGAAAATAACAAATGTTGGCCAAAATATGGAGAAGTTGGGAACCTTGTTTTGCTGGTAGGAATGTAACATAGTGTAGCCATGACGGAAAACAGTATCCTAGTATCTCAAAAAGTTAGACATAGAAATAGCATGTAATCTAACAATTCCACTTCTGGATATTAAAAGTGGGGACTGAAACAGATACCTGTGCACTGATGTTCATAGCAGCATTATTCATAAGAGCCAAATTGTGGAAACAACCAGACTATCTACCAAAAGATAAATGGATAAACAAAATGTGGTATATACATAAAATGGAATGCCATTCAGTCTTTAAAAGGAAGAAAATTCTAATATATATTACAACATGTATGAATCTCACAGATATTATGCTAAGTGAAATAAGTCAGACAGAAAAGGACAAATATGATATAATTCTACTTATATGAGGTACCTAGAATAATCAAACACATAGAGACACAAAGGAGAATAGTGATGACAAAGGACTGTGGAGAGGAGGTCTGGGGGAGTTATTGTTTAATGAATACAAAGTTCCTGTTTGGGATGATTTTTTTTTAATTTCTGGAGAATAGTGATGGTTGCACAACATTATTTAATACAGTACCACTGAATTTTTTTACCTAACTAAAAGCCATCAAAATTGCAATTGTGTATAGTTTACCAGAATTTTTTTTTAAACTTTTTAAAAATATAGAATACAGTTCAGTGTTGATATGGTGATCAGGATGGTTCTCAACTTCCCCTTAATTGTTTCAATATAATAGCTGGCAAGCCAACGGTGGGGGAAACTTCCCAAGCTGGCCAACTTCAGTTCCTTTCTGGAGACCTGCATTTGGAAGGATTCTGAAGGGACACAGTTTTCAATTTCTCCTCTGGAGTGTACAAAACTCAGCCAACACGGTTGGCAAAATGTGGAACTAGGCCGTTCTTCTCCTAAGCCTGGAGCTCCCTGGCAGGCCCTTGACCGAAAACAACTGTAGCCTCTCTAGTTCTGTCATGAGCTTCCATATCCGGTCACCAAAATGACCTGCTGGGGCTCTTCAGGATGGCATCAGGTAACCAGAACTAAGTCAACAAACTGGTTTATAAACTTAATAGATTAACTGGTTGACTCTCCCAGAAAATATATTTGCATTTTCAGTGGGTTTTCTGGAGACAATAGTTTAAATCAAAGGAGTAGACACAAATCCATTCTTTCAACAAATATATGTTGCTTGTGGGACACACAGCTACAGAATACTTTTCCTTTCAGGGATACGCAGGTCACATATTGCAGGTAGCTGCAGTTAAGATCTGAATTAATCTGTCCTTGTGGAAGGAACAGAATGGTCACAGAGAACCAAGGACACCTCTCTGAACATTGGTCATTTGCTTATAAGGGAGACACTTGGGTTCTCTGAGTGCTAGTCCCCTTGCTTGTAAAGGAGACTCAGACTGCCTTCTCTCTCTCTCTTTTAAATTGTAAGTTACAATTGAAATTCACTACCTTGGTTCCAGTCACACAAGTCTCTCGGGTTACTCACCTGAACCACATTCCAAACAGAAGCATTGATGGATAAATAACACTGCCTTCCCACCCCAGTTAATCCCACAGGTTGCCTGGACCAGGGTGAGGCGTCTACAGCTTTCCCCCTTGGTGTTTTGTGGTTATTGGGGTACCCCCAACATTCCTAGCTAAGTTTCCTTAACTCAAAACTTGACCTTTGAAACAAACTGAAATTTATTCCCAAATGAGCTGTGGCAGGACCCAAGGGGAACCCTGCTTTTGCTGGTTGAAGGCAGGTAAGATGAATATCCCAAATGACTCTTGGTCCAGCTAGATGAGGGGTCCACTGCTTAGGATCCTTGAAGGAGGCAGAAAAGAACAGAAGTGTTCGAAGGAGAAGCCGTAGCAACCTGTCCCTCTTCTCCCCAGCCCTCTCAGGTAGCTCAGGCCACGACAGCCCCCAACAAGCAAGTCAGCACAAAGTGGTCAAAGTTATCTGGTGGAAGCATGAAAGAAAGGATTGAAAGAGAACCTTGGGATCAGGGCAGGACCCCCATTGCCCTGCTGGATGACAGAACAATCCCACCTAACAGTGTGAGAGCAGCTGCCTGCTCTTAAGCACTCTGCTGTGGGTCAAGCATATGCTGTATGCTTTATGGGCACGATCTCATTTAATTTTCAAGGGAAGCAGAAACTATGATCTTCTCTTTATAAAAAATTGAACTGAGACTTGTACAAGGAGGTAGGCTGACCATGCAAGGAAATAAAGTTACAGCATCTCGAGCTCCAAATAGGAGGCTGAAATTTTTTTTCAGAGGCTCAATTCATGGAAGGACTTTAGCCCTCTAGTCCCTGAAGTGTTCCTCAATTTCCCAATTAAAAGTGGTTGCTTTTTTGCAACTTCTGAACTAGAAGAGCACGTTCCCCTTTCTCAGCCCTTCTTAGTACAGATATGAACACCTTGGTACCTCTAGTCTGGGAATGCCTTGGGAGTGCTTTGTTCATTGTGGGTCCCAACAGAGCTGAGCCCAGTGCTGGAGTACTGCCATATGGAATAACACAGGAGGAAGCCACAAGAACACAGGCTGTCTTGCAGAATGTTCCTTCGCAGGGATGTTGATGTTAAGAAGACCAGATGTCCTGTCCCCATCCTCCAGACCAGAGGGACAGCAAGGCTGGCCCTTGCCTACTGTCTGTAACTACCACCAAAACTGGACCTTGCATCATATAAACCTGAGTTTATATTTTCTGAGTTTTATGGAATCATTGCCTTGAAAATATCCAACAGCTGTGCATTCCACAGTCAATTGTACACTAATCATGCGTCATAGGGGAAAGTGTCACTGTCGCTTCCAAATCTGCTAATGCGCAGACAGGCACCCAGCTTCTGAGCTGCTAGGGAATGGAGACAGGTCTCCAAATTCCAGCTGGCCCTTTCTGCTTGCTGTGAAGCCTCAGACATCTGGCCAGGAAGATTGGCAAATGTGTGGTTCCCTTGGCTGTGGCATGCATGATTACATAAGGGTTTGAGCACCATTTGGCAAAGCCTCACTTGCTCTCTCCAGCCCTGTGATGGTCTGAGGGACCTACTCAGCTGGCCCCTTTTCTCTTCTTCTTCTTTCAGTCTCTGATCTCTGCTCCACTTCTCTCTGTCCTTGTTTCTCTCATATTTCCTCTCCCCCCCGCCCGTGTGTGTGTGTGCACGCATGTACATGCGAGTGTGCAGAGCAGTGTATGTTGAAAAGAATTAAACTGAAAATATTCATCTTTTTTTCTTTTATTTTTTTTTTTTGAGTTGAAGTCTCACTCGGTCGCCCAGACTGGAATGCAGTGGCCACTCCCGGCCACCGCAGCCTCGACCTGCTGGGCTCCGGCGATCCTTCCGCCTCAGCCTTCCAAGTAGCCGGAATTACAGGCATGTGCTACCACACCGGCTGATTTTTTGATTTATTGTAGAGATGAGGTCTCGCTGCCCATGCGGGTCTCGAACCTGCAGGCTCAGGCAATCCGCTCACCTCAGTCTCCCAAAGGCGCGGGATTACAGGCTGAGCCGCCAAGCCCGGCTAATATTCATCTTTTAAAAACCATCAGTTCCTATTTGCTTAAGACCTATTATGTGCAAGGGTCTTTGCATCCACTGATTCTAAGCCTTATAGACACCTTGCCAGCCAAGCAATATTATCCCCATTTGCACATGAAGAAAGGGAAGCAAATGGAAATAAAGTGACTTTCCCTAGCCATACAGCTGTGAAATGGCAGAGCCAGGATTCAAACCCCGATCTGGTTGATTCTCTCGACACTTTCTTTTCTGTCCCACAATCCTATAGGGTCCCTTTATTGGACCAGGCTACGGCCTGGGTCAGCATCCTTAAGCCCGGAAATGAAAAATGATTCACCAGACAGGCAGGCCAACTCAGGGTGGAGGAGGCGTGTGGGGATGGGAGGGGGAAGGAGGGCTGGCAGAGCAGGAGAGACCTACGAGGAGGTTAGGCAGAAGGAAACTGTTTGTTGTGAAACGTTTAATTATTGCACTTGGGGGTAATTTATTATCAGGGAAATTAAGTGATTCCATTAGCCTCCTGTCGCTTTCCAAAATAAATCTGTCAGAATAGGGTGGGGGGGCGGAGATGAGAGTGTCTCTGTTCTAATTTGTTTTTCTGCAGATTGCCAACTGGAGGTGAGGCTTCATTTATCCATGGGAAGGGAGCTGGCGACCGTCCTGGGTGAGCCTTTGCTACTCTCAGCCCCTCTGCAGCCAGATTTCCATATCAGAACAAAAATGAAGCATAGCCTGGGAAAATGGGGCAAGTGCCCAGTCAGCGCAGAAAGAGACTAGAGACCTGAGAACAGAAGACAGCTCTGCTATCAACTGGTTCTGGCGCCTTGGGCAACTCACTCCCCAGCTAATAAATGAGATTCTCAAACGATAATGTCCTTTTGCCCCAATCTCCCACCAGCAGACTCAGGTTTCCAATCACCATGTGTCTTGGAGGCATATAATAAGAGCTCAGCCAATGGCAGTGCTCTCCTTCCTTCCCACTGCCAGGTTCTCTTGTTATCTCTGTCTGACACATGTGGCTATCAGAGAGCAAATTCTGGAGCCAGAACAAGAATCCAGGTCTGAGTCCTCAGCCAGCACACTAAGTCATGGCCCTGTGCTGTCATCATCCTCCCAGGGTCCACCCTATGTACCTCAACTGTCCACACCACAGCAACATGAAATCTGTCTCCCAAGACCGTGAGCAACTTAAGACAAGCACTATTGTTTTATTCTTTATATCCGAACCAACCCAGGGCATAAACAAATGCAAAACAAGCCACTTTATTATTTTTTTTCTAGCTGAGTTCTTGGTACTCGGTAGATACCCAATATATATTTGTGGAATTCATTGACATTCTGTAATATGAGACTTCTCAACTAACTGAATGGATAACCAGATCCTAACCAGGGAGAAAGGGACTGTGCCTTTTCATGGAAAGTCTAAATATCTAGAAAGAAAAGAACTAAGAACATTCTAGTAATTCCAGTGAGGAGAGTCAAATTACGCTCCTCTGCTCAAGAGCTCCGATTTCCTCAGCAACTCTGCTGTGGCTCTGCAGAGATGAGTGCCACCAACCGATAAGGGTGCCGGAGGCCATGGACCACTGAAATCTCCCTCCCACAGATACCCAGCCCAGGCATGTCTGCAGGGAGCTGTAATCTTTCTATTGGCACGCTTCCTGGTCGTTTCCTCATCTATAACATGATAGTAGAGTAGCATCACTTAGCCCCTATACATGGAAGCAGGAGCTACAGGGTATCAGGGTCTGTGTTCAGGCCACTGGCAGAGCCAGGCACCATGTGAGATCTTTTGGAGGATTGAGCACCCACTAGGGAGTCAGGACACAATGCCAAGGGGACCCAATTCTGCCATCTCAGCCACCAAGTCATGTGGCTGCCATTATCAAGATATTATCCCAGCTTCCCAGTCACTTCAGGTACACAGGGAGTGAGACTTCTCCACCGTGGACACTGTGTCTGACTTCATCCCTAGCCCATGCCTGGTGTTTGTTCAACAAACCCACAGCTAGAAAGAATACACACCCTAGACACATGGTCTGGGTAGCCTCTAAGTCAATAAATAGTCAATTATTCACACTGGTTGAAGATATATCTACCGGGGGAGCCAATGAACACAGGCTGGGAAGGAGATCAGTGCCTAACCCAACTCTTGCACATCCTAGTCTCCAGTCTCCTGGAAAGGGATGGGGGAGTGTGAGGGAGCCATCCCTAATTCTTGAACAATGACTGTCTGGGTTCCCTGTCCATGATCATCAAAGATGACTTCCTACTCCTGCTATACATCCAGCTTGGGTCATCAGGCGCTCTGTTCATTGAAGCCATTCAGACCCAAATAAAGACTCCATCTCGTCATACAGTCCATGATCATGACATAATCATAGTGGTTGAAAGGTACATGGTGAATCATATATGTATTAGCTTATACAGCATCTGCCAGAAGAGACACACGTCACTTCCACTTGCATTCAGAGGCCAAAACAATTCCCAAGAAAATGCCTCTTTTCAAAGGAGCCAGGGAAGCGTAATCTTTTGCCCAGAAGATGGAGAGCCAGCAGTATTTGAAACATAATGATTACCAACCTCCTTCCCAGACAGAAGAACGCAAATATAGAAAATTGCCTATAACTCCAGGAGATCCATAGAGCCCCACCCCCAAGCCCAGTTCACCCTTAATACTTTCTGAGTATCACCACAGGAGATTTGAGGTGCAATGGCACTCATTAATCAATTTAACAAGTGCTGATTGATTGTCTACTATGTCTGGCACATGCTGGGTGGGCAACAAGATAGACCAGGCCCATGGTCTCATAGGACATATATTCTAGAGAGGATAAACTGTTGGTAAACCAGGAAATCACAGCAGATAGTAAGTACTCTCAAGGTAATAGTGTGATGAAACAGAGAGTAACTGGGAGGTAGGGAGGAACAGACTTCAGATGGAGAGGTCAGGAAAGACCACTATGAGGGGTGAAACTAAAGGATGAGGAGCCATATATGCACTGAGCTAGAAGAAAAGTATTCCAGGCCGAGGGAATAGCAAGTACAAAAGTCCTTCGGCAGGAAGAGATCACTGTGATAGATGAATAGGCAGCAGGCTAGTGTGGCAGGGGCTTGTTGAGTGAAATGGTCAGCAATAGGAGATGCAGTAGGAGGGAGACTCACAGAGGTCAGCAGGGCCCTGACTTTGCAGGCCCCGTGTATGCATTCATGCTGCCGGACCCAGATTCGGGGGTGTCTTCTGCCATTACAAGGGAAGTCAGAGATAATCCTGAAGGACATGGGCAGGAGTCAGCTTAATTCTCAGGACAATGCAGCCTGAAGCTGAAGACAAGGCCAAGGCACTGGGGGCAAATGACACTAATGCTAGACCCAGCAGCCGAATGAACAAGACCCTTCCTAAATATACCCCTTCCCAATCTTTTCTGTCCTCCCACAAGATCAAACTTGAGAGCTCCCTCTAAACTCAGCACATCCCTTTCTTCTCTGTGCAAAGATGCTTTTCTCTCCTCCCCTAGGCTACACCAGACTGGTCTCCTTGTCTCCAGAATCAGTTTCTTGCTTTCTTCCCTCCAAGCTGCTATGATATACTTCCTCCTTAAAATCCTGTTCCATGTCCTCTCTAACCTGAACATGAACTGTAGAAAACAGCACAAATCTTACTTCCTTTCTGACCCCCTAAAGACCTTCACCTATAGCTGGCCTCTTCTTGAAGTTTTTACTTTTCTCCAGCAGCATGGATTTGGCCTAGTGGCATGGGTTACTATTTCTGGGTGAAATTCACCCAGAATTCTCATCTCTCCAAGGAAACTACAACTCCTTGGAGGGCAGAAATGATATAGCTGAGTAAGCGCCCTCTTCACACACCCACCAGAGTGCAGGCACAGAGTTGGTACTCAGGAAACAGTTTAACTTGTGAAGACAGAAGCAGCAGACTGGGAAATGTGCAGGCTTTGCCATCCATGTCCAGGTAGCTTGCTCATCTCTGCATTCCTAGGCCCCTAACACAGAGTCGGGAGCTGACCGGGGCTCAAGGAATGCTTGTAGAATAAACCACCAGGCCTATCTTGGCTTGGTGATTTGGGATGGATGACTTGACATTTCTGAGCCTCAGTTTCCTCCTCTCTAAACTAGGGATGGCATGAGTTCCTTCCACATAAGGTTGTTGTGAGGATCAAATGAAGCATCAACGGTTTTGTGAACCGTGGAGGCCTCACATAATTTGAGCGGCTGAATGAATCGCTGGTCAATAAGCCCTGTCATTCCCCAGTGGACACCACACCCAATGGAGAAGGATGTGAACCAGAGAGCTGGCTGAAGTACATCCTGCTTCCCACCAAAACAGGCTAGACCAAGAGCAAACAATAACAGTAGGGTCGTGTTTCAGGGAAGGATGTCTGAGCTTTGAAGGATAAGTGTCCTCCCATCCATCATATTTGACATTAACCCTGCTTGCCCTCTAATTCTTCCCCCTGGCCTTGTGGGAAGAAGAGAGGGAGAGTTTGGGCAGCCAAGTGGGAGAGGAGGCTTGGGCAGACAAGTTTCATATTGTGTTCTTGATCCCCAACCTTCTTCCACCTTCCTTGATTTTCAGGGGGCTTGTTTGAGTTGAGCTGCCCTCCGGAGGCCTGCTCTAGCTTCCCACACATTCCATCCATCAGCGGAGAGCCCTGGGCCCTGAGGAGCATCGGGAAAGGTGAGTATGACCAATCATATGCTCAGCACAAAAGGTTTAGATAATTCTAAGCAGTTAACGATACAGAGCTGGGGGATCAACACCATTATCAACCTTTGTGCCCAGATAACATTTCAAGGTACACAGGGCTAAGCAGAATTCTGCCTCTACCATGTACTGGCTGTGTGATCTTGAGCAAGACCCTTAATCCTTCAAAGCTTCAGTTTGCTTCCAGCACATACTTCTGCTCCAGATAATGCTTATAGAGCACTTCACATAGTATTGGCAATATATTTTAGCTATTTTATTGTTATATCACCAAGACACAGGTGTGGGATTTGACAGCTAACCCTGCAAAGTACAGAGAACTCTGACCCTAGTGTTCTCTCACAAACCCCCCAAAAGGAAAATAACCATTATCCTACAGCGACTGACACGAAGACACTTGGGGATCTCCGCCATCGCTCATGCCTGCTCCCCACACTCTCAGAGCAGCCACAGGATAAATATGTCTCCATTCAGAACAAACAGGAAAATGTCTATCCTGACCAGTTCCTCGACCCCAACTGCTTCCATAATGGCCACACTTAGACACTCCCCTTTTAATTAGAAAGCAAGGGAGATGGTAGAGGCAGAGATCGCAATCTAAAATTTCTATTTCAAAGCCAGGCCCAGGCACACATACAGCAGACACCATGAAAGTCTCACCTTGTCAGCTGGTGAACCAAAGAATGAGTCTGCCCTCCCCACCGTCAGAACAGACAAGTGTTGTTGTGCTGGTCACCTGTCGGCCTCTGTCATCAGAATCTGAATCTCTCAGAGGCAAGTCCCTATAAGTGTATGCATCTTTAGAGACCCAACACCTGACAAACAGTACACACTCAATAGCACTTCATAAATTTCATTGTGTTGAGAGAACCCTGTTTCTCTCCCTACAGGTGCAAAGAGCAGGAAGCCCTACCTAGGAGAACCGATCGCTCTGCTCTATACAGGGGCTTCAGTCTTGGGCTACTGGTTACCTGCTCCTATCTGCTCCTCTACCTGGACTTAAAAACTTCTAAAGCCCTGAAGAACACAAATCACTCTATAAAAAAGATACCTGCACACGTATGTTTATCGCAGCATTGTTCACAATAGCAAGAACCTGGAAACAACCATGCTGCCCATCAAAAGAGGACTGGATTAAAAAAATGTGGTACATATACACGATGGAATACTACGCAGCCATAAAAAAGAACAAAATCATGAATTTCACAGCAACCTGGATGGAACTAGAGTCTATAATACTGAGTGACCTTTCACAGAAACAGAGATCTGAATATCACATGTTCTCACTCATATAATGGTCCTTGAACATCCAATGCAATACTATAAGAAAATGACTGACAGGACTGGGAAACTATGGGGGGAGGGGGATGGGATTAACAGTAGCAAATATCTGTCTGGGGATGGGGAAACACCTCTTATCACAGGGTGCCTGAATGAAACGTAATTGTACACCTAACCCTTAACTGTACCCCACAAAACCATAATAAAAAATACTGATTAATTAAAAAAAAAAACTTCTAAAGAGTAGAGACAGTCTGTCTTCATGAGCAGAAGGGTAGGGACATTAGTATGAGGTACTGGCTGCTCTTCACTCCTCTCTCCACCTTTCTGCTCTGCTTTGTGTCCAGGGAGGCCAAACTCCATGAACTGCATCAACAGGGTTTCTTTCCTTGGTGTCTGGTCTCCAAATAGTTTCAATCAATGGAAGGCACAAAGCGGAGGTCAGAAGGTGCGGGGAGAAAGAGGTCAGAGTATTTATTTCACCAGCACCCTCCCTGATGAGAAATGGCTTGTTTTGGCTGCCTCCATCTCTCCAAGGCTATATCGCCTGTTGGGTGGCCCTCTCCTTTGTTACAGCTCTCTCCAGGTTCCACAATTTCTCCCTCCCCTGAATCCTACAGATATAGCTATAGCAATGGCTTTTTTACTGTTACTAATCCTGGGGTTCTTCACCATTCCTTGTTAATGTCTTTTAACTGTGTACTTCTTTGTAAATTGTTCCCCCATTGAATTTTTCTCATTACCAACCCAACTAGCATGTGTTTCCTACCAGAATCTTAACAGATCTGGAAATCTGAAGAGCTGGGTTCTAGTCCTGGCACTGTGGTAGCTGACTGTATTCCTTGCTCAAAGTTCTAGTTTTTTATCCTCTGTATAATGGGTGACCTGACAAGTATCTCTAGGACTCCTTGAAGTGATGACATTGTTCTCTCATTATCTCTCAGGGTCCCAAGGACTCCCCTTTACACAAAGATGGTGCTGAAAAACTACTTGACCAAAGGCTTCTAGAGTAAGGAAAAGAGAGGGTATCTGGGGTGTGCAGGGGCAAAAAGGAAGGTCTTTGGGATAGAGATTAAAGTTTATACTGGGTTGTACACTGGCAGAAATATGAACAATTTGTGACAGAGAAAACTGGTGCTCAGCAATCTGTTTTTGTGCTTTAACTGGCTGAAATGACAACGAAGTTTGAGAAGAAGGATAAAGAAACAGGAGAGCAATGCCTAGGAGCATGGGAAGAGATGAAACAGTTTTGAGGTCAAGTCTCAACGTGCCATTTCCTAACCATTAGCAAGCTCTTTCACTCCTCTCCTACCTGTAAAGTGGGGGTTATATGTACACCTCCCTCAAGAGGCTGATATGAGGATGAGTGAGAAATGTATGTATAGCATTTATCACAGTGCCTGCCATATAGTGAGTGCCACATAGTGGGAATAAATACTACCTATCACAAAAAAAGTCTCCTGTAACCCATCAGTTAGTCCAGGCAAGGTGGCACTGTGTGAGAACTAGGAAAGCCAGAAAGACCACTCAACCATATGGCCCAACATGGGAGACAGAAGATAGCAGATAGAAGAAGAAAGGGTTAGTAAACTAAAAAAAATCCACAGAAAGTATTAATCTGAAGAACAGAAAGAAAGAGATCAAAGAAAAAATAACCAGAGCCTCAAAAACTAATAGGAAAACATCAAATGACTTTACATACCTATAATTTAAGTGCTAGGAGAAAAGAGAATGGAATTTATCCAGAAAAGTTTTTGCAGGAATTATAGGGGGAAAAATCCAACCTTTATGAAAAATATTGACTTACAGAATGAAGAAGCTCAATGTTTTATCCTGTTTTTATTCAACCAGGGTAAATAAATTTAAAAAAAAAAAGTACAACCTGACACGTGGTAGTTAAAAACCTCCCTTTCCTCCTTCTATCTCAGCCCTTCTCCCTCCTAAACAAGCTTATTGGTAAACTGCTATGACCTCCAAGTTATCCTGGGCCAGGAGGCAGAGTCAAGTTTAAGCTTGGTCATCAGAGAGACAGGTGCCAGGAGAATCCAGAGCCATGGGACCAACAGGCATGTGTGGAAGCATGTGAGGTGTAACTGCATAGTCCATGGCTGAGCCACTGTCGACATCTTCAGAGCAGAGCTCAGTGGGAGTTGCATGATAAGGAACACCATCTATTTCTCCATAGAAATAGGGTTGTCTCTTGGTAAGACACTTGGTGAGTCTGCACATCTGCATTCATACATCTCCTTTGACACTAGAGCCAAGTCTGCCCCAAAGTGTGAATTCTGACTTCAGAAATAAGATGTGTTCATCAGAGTTTTCCAAAGAAAAGAAACTAACAGGAGATATATCTATAGCTTTATCTAGCTATCTATCTGTACGTATATATATATACACATATATACATATATGTGTATAAATACATTCACACACACTCATATATATATATACTCACACACACAAATAGTTGTATATATATGTGTGTGTATATATACACACACACACACAAATAGTTGGCTTACATGATTGTGGAGCTGTGGTAGTCCAAAATCAGCAGTGAAGGTTGGCAGGCTGGAGACCCAGAGAACAGCTGCAGTTCCAGTCCAACTGCAGTCGACTGGTAGGATTTCTCCTTGCTCAAGAGAGGTTAGTTCTATTAAGACCTTTAATGAATTGATGAGGTCCACCCTCTACCCATTGTGGCAGGTAATCAGCTTTACTCAAAGTTCACAATTTGAAAACTAATTTCATCCAAAAGACATATTCATAGAAAATCCAGAATAATGTTTAGCCAAATATCTAGGCTCCATGAACCAGCCACATTAGCACATAGAATTAACCATCACAGAGGAAGAGAATGGGATGTATCTACCCAGGCCCTCTCATGGCCTTAAAAGCAGGGCCCTCTACATTTATGATTTGGAATCCTCTGAAGCCTAGCACCAATAAAAGCACCCATGACCCACACCCCTCCTGAGAGCTTATATCTAAAGTCTCTTACCAGGACTATTAGGAAATAGGGTCCTATTATACTCCCTTCCCAGAGCAGGGAATGAAGGAATCAAGGAAGCTTCCAGAGAAGGGAGTTCTACACTTCTATTCTCCTGCTGCTGTCCCAGGCTTCCAAATCATCAGTGTGTGAAGTCCAGACTCACTTAAGGCCAGAGAAGAGATCAGATTAGTCCAAGTTGTTTAGGCCTACTTAGTGGTTGATTTGGAATTACTGAACAGAAGAGGCTCAGGAGCAGTCAGAATTGAAAGTGGGGCAATTCTAAAGTTTTCCAGACATGGTACTTCACTCACCACTGGAAATATGTCAGCTGTCCATATCAAAGATGGAGAGGTTAATGGGAACTATTATACTGGGAATATAAAGTCACCCCCCTTCTTGGCACTGCCATTGATTCCCAAGGACTGCAACTGTAAAAGGAAGGCATGGAAGCCTTTCCACACAGTATTAAAGAAGAATAGACAGACCCAAAAATTAATGGTGGAATTTCAGGAATAAGTAAGAAAATATTGAGAGAAAGGAAACCTTCTTTTACTCTGACTCATACTACCTGTTCCATCCAGTATAAAAGCGGGCCTTGATTATTGGCTTAGTTTGGGGATTAGACAGTGAAACAGTAAAAGTACCTAACTGGTGCTTGACTCTCTGTATCAATCAGGACTCTCCAGAGAAACAAAAGCAGTGTACGTGTGTGTGCGTGTGCACGTGAACGTGTGTGTGTGTGTGTGTGTGTGTGTGTGTATCAGAGAGAGAGAGATTTTAAGGAATTCATTCTCATTATCATGGAGACTGGAAAGTCCAAAATCTGTAAGGTAGAGCCAGGGAAGAATTGTAGTTAAGTCCAAAGACAATTTTCTGGCAGAAATCCCTCTTCCTTGGTCTTTTTCTATTAAGGGAGAAGTCAATATTTTTCCTTTTAAGGCTTTCAACTGATTGTATGAGGCCCATCCACATTATGGAGGATAATCTGTTTTACTTCGAGTCTACTGATTTCAATGTTAATCTTGTCTTAAAAATACCTCCATAGAAATATCTAGAATAATATTTTATCAAATGTTTGGGTATAGTGAACTAGCCAAGTCGACACATAAAATTAACCATCATACCATCATTCTGACAAAATGTGCCTCCTGCAGGAAGAAACCATGCAGGAAAAAGATGAACCCAGGGATACCATCAATTAAAGGGGGCTGTGACTACCAAAATTGAATGTGCTCCCAGGCTGTATCAGTAGAAGTAATGGGACCCGTTTCCCCCCAGGGAGACCAGACCAGGGCTTGTCCAATTTCAGCATGCATGTGAATCATCTGACATCCTGACTCAGTAGGTCTGGGCAAGGGCGGGAGAGGTAGCAGTTCTCACAAGGCCCCAGAGACTGCCTGTATTGCTGGTATCTGAGCCACACTTTGAGTAGCAGGAGAGAGGGGTTTGGGGCCTAGATTCCTAGGTCCAATCCCAACTCTACTCCTCACTTACTAGATAACTTTCAGCAAGGGAGGTATATGACTTTCCTGAACCTCGGTGTCCTCATTGATAATATGGGAGGCAATAATAGTATCAACTTCAACAGGCCATTGTGATATTAAAAGAGAAAATTAATATAAAGTATGTGGCATAGAATTTGAGTTCAATAAAAGTTCTTAGCTACCACCAGCATTATTAGGCACCAGATTTTTAGAGCATACATGTCAGGTAAGATATAAATAAATCTTATATCCACTGATTAGCACAGGGAAAAAACTGAGACATACAGCCACAGGAAGAACATTTAATAAAATTGAAACCATCCTCCCTAGAAAAAAACAGATGTAGGAAGGAAGTGGGAGTGGAGTGGAGACCTGAAAGAGATGATGAAAGACTCCCTGAACATACTTGAAATGGAGGCTTTATGGAAATGAAATGAGAATTATCCTGCAAGACTCCATAAGATTAAACAAAGACCAAGATATGAGGCTTCCTGGGGAGTCAAAATGGGTTAATGACAAAACTTGGGGAAAATGAAGCAGGCTGTGTGAACTGAGTTGTCCATCTACCACCAGAAGCAAACCAGCAGACTGTGTCACCACCCCTTTGCCAGAAAGCCATTAGGCTAGTGCCACAAATCCATGTGACAACTGTCCGAGCCCTCCAAGCACTTCCAGAACTCAGAGCAGCTAAACTGGTGACTCTCCAGGGCACTGTCTTCTGTGCAGAGCCTTGGCACTCCAGCCCAGCTATCTAAGAGCCGCTCCTGGGGGACACTTGGCACATTCCAAGCTTAGTCACGATGCATCAGACAATTCATTCAGATTTCTTCAATTCCATTACCAGGCCCTTTGGGAGCCAAACAGGAAAAAAAAAAGCGGTATATATGCTGGCCTGGGAAGCAGCAGTGTCCAACAGTCTGCTCCCCATGAAAACATTGTCTTGCCCTACCCCAGCCTCCAGGCCAGAGCTACCACATTGCCAGGATGCTCAGACAGTCATATTGCTAGGTCGTCGGTTGAACCCTTTGTATACAGTTGACACAGCTCCCACAGTACTCTCTGACACAGCCCCTCTGGACTGTCACATAGTCTAGCAGCCAAAGGGTTAAGGCCCAGCACTGCAAGGCCCTGGGTCTGCCCCACACCCAGTCACAAGCTATAGAATATATCATACATCATCCTCTATCTTCTGGACTTACCTCCAGGACCCACAGGGTAGTAGCTCTTCGCCTCTCGCACACGGCTGAGGGTTCCTTCCATGCTGAGCACAGGCTTCTCAGAGCTGCAAGGGAAATTGCTGCTTCCCAAGCACAACTGGCAACCAGAGCAAACCCCTTAACATTCGATGGGTTCTATGTCATGTCAACAAAACATCCTGGATGTGCTGTACCTCCTCCCAGCACAATAGGCCTCCTGACCCAGAGGACAGGACAAGCCCAGAAAGGTTCAAATCTAGCTCCACATGCCTTTATCCCCCAAACCCTGCCCCCACTCTCCTCCTTTTACAAGAGAAGACAGTTTGGCAAAGAGATAGGATAAGGAGGGCAGAACCCAGGTGGAGTGGGTATCCATGGGTCCAGCAGCAGGGTGGGGTGGTCGAACCAACTGGAGAGACCTTTGCCTTAACACAGAAAGGAAAAGTCCTCCTTGCCCTCCTCTCCCTTGGGGGCAGGAGGCTCATTTGTTCTCCACACAGGGACAGTGAGCCCCTCAAGAGCAAGGGCAGACATGCACATCAGGAAGATAGACCCTACTTCAAGTCCTGGCCTTGTTGCTCACTACCAAGTACTTTTGAGACAATGAACCTCTTGGAAACTTGGTTCCTTTATCTGCAAAATAGGAATGAGAATGAGAGTAATACCTGTCTCACAGGAGTGTTAAAAGAGATAAAGCATGCAAAACACTTAGCCTGATTCTTGGTGTTCAGTACTGAATAAGTGTGGGCATTACACCTGGTGAGAGATACCCATCCCTGTGCTTGGCACAGATTAGACTCTAAGTTAAAGCTCGTCAAACTGAATCAAGCTGGAGTCTGTGAGGAATACTCACCTGCTCTCAAGTCTGTTCTAAAGTTGATTCTGGGGCTGAAGGCAACCATCTTCCTCACCTCTCACCCTTGCCAACAGGAGCCAAGGCCCTCTAAGTTCTACCTGTGGAGAGAGAAGCTCTACAGAATTCTGAGAGCCCAAGGCTCAGGCTCAGGCCACTGAATCTGCTTGAAATCTTAGCTCCTTCAGCCCAGGGGCATGAGGTACACAGGAAGGGAGCACATCCCCATCCATCTCTGCCAGGCCCAAGCAGCTTCAGCTGAGCATCCTCGGGGTGCTAGTTTTAGGTTCCAGGTGCAGGACCCTCCACAAGTGTTTTCCTGCCTGATGCCCTCCCCTTAAACCACCCCTAATTACTGCCTGACCCACTGCTTGAGACAGATCTGCAGGGTAGCTGTGGCCTTGAACCCCCTACCCCTCAGCCTGCTCATGTTCCTGCCCCTGGTTTTACTGTAGGTCACTCAGCTAACAGTTGGACATCTATCATTGGCAGGCTTTGTACTAGGAACAAGGAAGAACCAGCATTCAATATGCAGAGGAAGGAAGGGAGAAGGCAGCTCCAATGGCCTTTGTCTGAGGTAACTGGGCAGGACTCCAGGGACCTCTCATAGATGCAATGCGGATTTGCAGACCCTGGAAATACCTCTCTGGGGACACAGGGCATACCCATCAGAGAGATGCTTACAGATCGGTGGAGAAGTGGCCCCTGACAGAGGAGAATAGGAGTCATTCCCAGTGGGGCAGGCCACAGGAAAAGAAGGAGCAAGCCCCTGAAGCAGGGAAACACTTGTGGAGGGTCCTGCACCTGGAATCTAAAACTAGCACCCCGAGGATGCTCAAAGAAACGCTGACTTGGAATGGGAGAAACACACATGCAGGTGTCAGGTGGTGAGCCAGGGAAGGGAGCCCTGGAAGCCTCCATGGAGCAGAGGGTGATCTCAGACCCTGGGGTTGCTGCTTTAGAGCTCACTCGCCACCCCACCAAGGTCCACTCAGAGTGGAAGGGCAGATGCCATCTCATTCTCCTACCTCCTTCTGTACAGGAGACCCCAAGTAGTTCAGATACCTATCTTCCTCTCTACATGAGGCTACCGGAGAGGACAAGCACAAAGAGGTGGATATGATAGCTCTCAACCAATCATGATGGTCCCTTGAGCCTGGACATGTGATCCTGGCCAATGAGACACAAGCTTGCCCCAGGAGGGTTGGGTTGGGGGAGAGATCACCAGGAAAGGGCTCCTTGCTGGGAAGCCATAGTCATTATGTCTGGATTAGGCACCTGGAGAGATGCATCCATCTGGTGATCCTAGGGGCTGCCATCCCAGGGGTAGAGCTGAGAGAAAGTCAGAGCAGGTGGAGCCCTGGCAGCCACTGGACTCCTCATTATGAGGGATAATAAATGTCTTTGCTGCCTAAGCCGGTTGAAACAGGGTTTTGTTACTGGTAGCTGTGTGCCCTCTAACAGCTGTGAGGACTTCCATCTCCTCTCCTGTTCCCAATCGTGCTTGAGAAACATTCAGAACCTAGCCAGATTAGGGTTGCCAAATAAAACGAGAGTTAGCAAATGAAAATACATGATGACCAACTAAATTCAAACTTCAAGTAAATAGTGAGTATTTTTTCTAGTATGTTATATCCCGTGCTATATTGGAGGCATACATATTCATTGTTTACCTGAAATTCAAATTTAACAATTTAACTGGGTCTCGAAATATTTCATCTGGCAACCCTACTCCAAACCTCTCATTCCTCTCACCTAGCAGCAGACTACCCTCCAACGTGGTTTCATCACCCTGAGGGGTTACTGAGAGGGCACAAAAACACCCCTTGAGGCAGCCTGGGAGGTGTCAGACAACTCTAAAACTGACCACCTTACACCCCCTCAGTGCTGTGGGTTAGAGCTGAAGGGAGCCCTATAAATGGCCTCCACTTCCCTGTCAGGTCCTAACAAATGTTAAACAAGAGAGAAATGAGGGGAAAAGACCAAAATATTACCTTGATTGAAAGATGATTTGAGGGAATGGGGCTGAGAGCTCAAGAACCTTGGCTTCCTAACATCAAACCCCAGAATTAGGCAAATTACCCACCCAGCTTCACAATAGTCTCACACCTACCTGGACCCTGCAGTCCTACTTCAGGGCAGGGCAGGGAGAAGAAAGGAGGCTGCTATCACCCTAACTCACTCCATGACCAAGAACAATAGCAACACAGGCTCTCTGCAGGTAAGAGGAAATGGTGAGGGTCCAAGCGGTGAGGGTCCACAAGACCTGTCTGTTCTCCCAATGTCACCCATCAGCTAAATCATTCATCACTTCCTTCCCCACTTTCCACCTACGCCCATGGGGGAAGAGAGGTCCGGAGTACGGAGCTAATGACAAGACTCCAAGTGGAAGGATCCGCCATGTGGCTACATCCTGCCCTCATTGGTAGCACCTAGAGAGCCCCATCAGCCTCCATGGATGACAGGCCACTCAGAAGGGTGCCCTTTGATGACCCAGACTGGACTTGTAGTCATTAGTCAAAATGAGTCCTGGCCAACAAACAGAGCTCATTTCCCAACCTCTCGGTGTCTGTTTCCTCCTCTGTGAGACAGGAAGAAGAGCACTTACCTCAGAGGTCTTGCTCATGGACCAGCCTGCAGCACGCCTGCCTGGCACACACAAAGGACTCACACAGGCTGCGGCCGTTACCACCCCTGGCTTTGACCAAGAAGGGAAGTGAGGGTGACTAAGCAAGGGTGAGGCTCTTGAGGGAGGAGAGAAGGGAAGAAGAAAATGAGGGGGTTGCTGAGTTAGTGTGGAACCTCTCTGTGGAGGGCAGCTGGGGGTCGAGTAGTTTTGAGGAAAAAGAGAGATAAACGGATGAACAGAGTCCAGGCTGGCTTTCTGGCTGAGCTTGGAGTGGAAGCAATGCCTAGCAGGAAGCATAGGAACGAAGGAGGGGTGCACTCTGCCCCCATCACACCCATAGAGCCAACTGTTCTCAGGATGCTGACAAGCTTGGGATGCAAGAGCCGAGGCCAGTTCCTGGGGAAGTTCTGAGACTGGCATGACTAGTTGGGAACTTGGAATCCCTGCCGGGCTGGCTATTACTCAGGGGTGGCTCCGGACCCAGTCTGAGCAGGGATGCTCATGGGAGCCCAAACAGAAGCTGCCACAGGCAAATGGGCAAAGACAAGGGGGGAGGATAAAGGGCAGCCAGTTGTCACATGGATACCCCAAGTTCACACTGGATTTCCAGCTCAGGCATTCATTCACTCGCTCACTAACAATTACCTTCATTCATTCATTCATTCAACAAAAATTTATCATCTCATCTGCCCTGGGCACTGACCCAAGCTCAGGGATATAAGAGTGAATGTGGCAGTCATGGCCCTGCCTCTGTGGGACAACTTTCTTTTTTTATTTTAAAATTGTGGGGTACAATTCAGGGTTAGGTATACAGATATTCATTGTGCAGGTACCCTTGTTGATGAAGATCCCTTCCCCAGGCAGATCTCGACTACTGTCAATCACACCTCCCCATCCCCTCCCCCACCACAGTTTCCCACTACTGTCAATCCTTTTCTTGTAGTATTACAGTGGTTGTTCAAGGTCCACTTATGAGTGAGAACATGTGATACTCAGATCTTTGTTTCTGTGAAAGATCACTCAGTATTATAAACTTTAATTCCATCCAGGTTGCTGTGAAGTTCATGATTTTGTTCTTCTTTATGGCTGTGTAGTATTCCATTGTGTATATGTACCACATTTTTTTTATCCAGTTCTCTGTTGATGAGCAGCACGGTTAGTTCCATATTCTTGCTATTGCGAAAAATGCTACAATAAACATAGTGAGTAGGTATCTTTTTTTATAGAGTGATTTGAGTTATTTCGGGTATATTCTCAGTAGGGGGATTGCGGGGTCATATGCAAGGTCGATTTTTAGAATTTTTAGGTATCGCCACACTGATTTCCATAGAGGCTGTACTAGTTCACACTCCCACCAACAGTGTAGAAGTGCTCCCGTTTCACCACATCTTCTCCAGCATCTGTTATTTTTTGAGTTAGAGATGATGGCCATTCTGACTGGAGTTAGGTGTTATCTCAGGGTAGTTTTAATTTGCATCTCCTTGAAGACTAGTGAGGCTGAACATTTTTTCATGTATCTGTTGGCTGCTTGTATGTCTTCTTTTGAGAAGTGTCTAGTCATATATTTTGCCCACTTTGCAATGGGGCTGTTTGTTATTTTCTTTTCAGCACATTTGAGTTCCTTGATGTTAGACCTTTGTCAGATATGGAGTTGGCAAATATTGTTTCCCAGTCTGCGGGCTGTCTCCCTGCTCTCTTGGTGGTTTCTTTGGCTTTGCAGAAGCTTGTCAGTTTAATGAGGTTCCACTTGTCTATCTTATCTCTTATGGCATGGGCACTTGGGTTTTGATCAGGAATCGGTTGCCAGTTCCAACTTCCATAAGAGTATCTCCTGCATTTTCTAAGGTTCTTATAGTTTGAAGTTTTACATTTAGGTCTCTGATCCATTTAGAGTTAATATTTTGTGTATGGGGAGAGGTAGGGGTCCTGTTTCAATCTTCTGCATGTGGCCAGCCAGTTTTCCCAGCACCATTTGCTGAATAGGTTCTCCTCTCCCCAGTAGTGTGTGGTGGAGACTTTGTCAAAGAAGAGTTGGTTGAGAAATTGAGGTTTTTATTTCTGGAATCTCAATTCTACTCCATTGGTCTATATGCCTGTTCTTACGAATACCAGGCTGTTTTGATTATTGTAGCTTTATAATAAAGTTTAAAATCTGGGAGTGTGATACCTTCTGCTTTGTTTTTGGTTTTTTTGTTTTGCTTTGTTTTTTGTTTTTATTTTTGTTTTTCTGAGGATTGTTTTGGCTATTCTTGGTTTTTTATGTTTCCATATGAATTCCTGTATTGTTTTTTCTAGGTCTGAGAAGAATGTTGCTGGTAATTTGATGGGTATTGCATTAAATCTGTAGGTTGTCTTAGATAGAATGGACATCTTAACAATGTTAATTCTTCCAATCCATGAGAATGGAATATTTTTCCACTCGTTTGTGTCATCTTTGATTTCTTTGAGCAGTGCTTTGTAGTTTTCATTGTAAAGGTCTTTCACATCTCTGGTTAGGAAGTTGCCAAGGTATTTCATTTTTGTGTGTATGGCTATTGTGAATGGAACTGTGCTTTTTATTTGGCTGTTTTTTATTATTGGTGTATAGAAATGTGCTTATCTTTTGCACATTTATTTTTTACCCTGAGACTTTGCTAAAGTCCTTTATCAGTGAAAGGAGATTTTTGACAGATTCTCTTGGGTTTTCAAGGTATACACTCATGTCATCTGCAAAGAGAGATAACTTGACTTCCTCTTTTCCTATTTGGATGCCCCTGATCACCTTCTCTTCTCTGATTGCTCTAGCTAGGATTTCCAAAACTATATTGAACAGGAAGGGTGAGAGTGGGCATCCTTTTCTTGTTCTAGTTTTCAGGGGAAATGGTTCCAATTTTTGTCTGTTTAGCAGTATGCTGGTTGTGGGTTTCACAAAAAGAGATGGCTCTTACTATTTTGAGATATGCTCCACCTATGCCTAGATGGGGACAACTTTCTTATACATGAAGTAACTGCTCATTGTGCAAAGTTCTGTGATGGGAACATAAGGGCTGAGATGAAGAATTAGAGGAAGTCTGGCTGTCCTTGGTAGAGGCCTCACCAAAAAGGTGATATGTGTACTACACCCTAATGGATATGAAGGTGCCAGCTCTGGGAAGAGCTTTACAAGCAGAAGGTGCAGCAAGGCTCTGAGGAAGAAGAAGGCAAGAAGGTTTAGGGAAAAAAGACCAATGCCCAGCCTTGTCCCGGCCCTGCCCTCGGTGAAGCTACAGTGCCTCTCTTTCCAAAGTCTGTCCTAGTTAGGAGGAACCTAGACACCTGCTGGGTGAAGGGACAAGAGTGGGGCCGGGGGTGTGGTCAGGATGATGGCTCCTGAGCATTCAATCATCTGGTGAAGAGTCAGTTGCCACAAGGCAACTAGAAAGCATGACAAGACAGAGTATTCTTCAAGGCCAGTTTGTGAAGCCAAGGTCCTCACATACGGTTAGGCTGCCTGAGGCTTTCATTGCACAGGCTGGGGTTGTCAAAGGAATGAGAACAGCAAAAGAGAGAAGTGAATCCTGGCTGTCTGTGGGACAGAGAAGACATGTTTAGTTCCCAGGCCCACCAAAGGGCAGTGTTGGTATCATGGGGGGAATCTTCCTTGTACGTTCTGGGGAAGAAAGAAAGAAGAAGAAAGCCACAGGGTTATTGTGGTTGCCCACCTAATCTCCCAACCCTCTTATCCCCCTCCTAACTGAAGCCTGGATGGGACTAAAACAACCACCTTCCGTGCACACACATACACACATACTCACACACAACCAATGGGGTATGGAAGAAGTGGATTTTCTAGCTCAGAGGGTAACTGGCTTACACCAATCCTTATATTCCATCTCTTGGCCAGAGTCATTGGCCCCAAAGAGAGCATGCAACTGAAGCCCATGCACTCAGAGGGATCACCAGAACCCTGGTTTGGGCTAGGAGCTCAGCCGTGAAGCTGTCATTGAAGACCAGAACAGAGAGATGGAATTAACTGGGTCTCTGGTGACATAATCAAGGCCCTGGATCCATCCATCCATCCTGCAACCCACACACCTCTGGACCTTTCAGTTGCATGAACCAAACACTGCCTTTCATGATTAAATCTGTTTGTATTGAGTGTTCTACTCCTTACAATGATGGTAACAATTTTAGGATATCTAATATGTACTAAGGACCAAATTAAGTTCTTTATATACACTGTTTTATGTAGGAATTATCATTCTTACTTCATAGAAGAGGAAACTCAGGCTCAGAATGTGCAGTAACCTGCCCAAGGTCACATAGCTAGAAGCAGCAGAACTGATTCCAGGGCCTAGGTCTGGGCCTGGGCTCCTACCCACTAGTTCCTTCGATCTCTCAGGGGCCAGCTTTCAGGGATCCCGAAACTCAGGCCAGAAGCCACCCTAAGTCAGAACCCTCACATCAGACAGATTCTGAGACCAGGCTTATTCAGAGAAAGTTGGGCAGAGGAGAGTCTACCTGGGTTTCAATCTCAACACTCCAGTTAGTGGTTATGTGTCCCTGAGCAAGTTATCTCCCCTTCTCAAGGCTAAGTTTCTTCAGTGTAAAGTCAGAGTTGAATTAAGTCCCTGTTGTGTCATCTATTAATTACTTTAAAATACTTAAATATAAACAATGCAAAGTAAATGTGTGTATGAACTTACTTTCATCTTCATCCTAAGGCAATTAGTTAACAATTGAGGTTTCTTATTAGAAATTCATGCTCTATCAGATATTATCAAGGGCTTCATATATCTTTAACCAAATTTGCATCATAGGGTCTGTAGCCTAATCTCATGAAGGCCAGGCATGCTTGTCTTGGGTAAGTGACAGAGCACAAGGCGTTCAAGAATCAGGAAACCCAGCCGCCTAGTGAAGATCTGGGTCTAGAGTTTCCTTTGATCCTGTGTGCCCCAATCACTACTTAATGGAGGGGTCTATCACCTGGCGTGCCTAGAAGGGTGATAGCACTGTTTCCTCCACCTGGAATGTTCTCATGCATGCTGCGTGTCTACGTGCCAAGAACTCTCTGAGCTCACAGGAATGAGGATGACACTTTGGTAGTCGCGTACCTACAATTCTTCATGTGGCAGAATCCAGTATGAGACTTGCTCTCATTGCCACATATCTCCCCAGGTAGCAGGAAGAAGATGTCAAGCTCTCTCAACAGGGATTGTTGGAAGTTGAGCATGGATCCCAACACACTGACAATTGTTGAATGACCACATTTGTTAGATTCGTGCCCAGCTATTCCTTCCAAGTTGTTGGGAGGTTTCAATAAAAGATGTGAAGTACCGGAAAGTGTTGTTATCGTCGTCACTCTTATTATTCAGGACTCTCTCTTTTTTAGTCAAAGAACCTGTCTCTGTTGAGGAGCGGTTCTGAGAGGAGGGGGAGGGAGGAAGAAGAGGTTGTTTGTTGAGACATAGAAGGGCTCAGTGTGTCCAGCCAGCCCCAGAAGCTGCAATGTGTATTAAATCTCAGAACACATAAGGCTCTTCCACTAGTGACAAAAGCCCACCTAGAGCCATCCACACCTGATCTTGTGGTCACAGATAAGCTAAGCTGCTAGAGTTTTTCTTCCCTCTGCCACCCCCCAGTGACAAATGACATTGAGATATGACTGTCTGATGTGGGGACACTTTATCATGGAGATATTTCATTGATGACTATGAGAATAATAACATCAGAAATAATATGTTTATTGTGCCTGGCCCATAGTAAATGAAGCTAATGCTAGCTGAGTTCTGTATGTGAATGTTCTCATAACATAATACCTTATAAAATATTCAATAAGGAAATTGCCATTTTTTAAAAATTAAGAAATTTGTCCACTCACAGAGAAAATGGCAATTGGGATTTGAACATAGGCAGTCTCATTTCAAGATCTGTATTCCTAACTACTGGTCTATAAAATGCTAACAAAATTGGAGGTACAGGGAGATGTGCAGGAATAGGCAAGCTGATTTTAAAATTCATATAGGAAGATAAACAAACCAAAATATCCATAGAAATTAAAAAAGAAGAGCTATGCAAAAAAGTGTGCTAGCTATTCCCAATAATTAAATCAGTGTGTCACTAGCATATGTCCAGATAAATATCCCAACAGAACAGAATAAAAAATGTGAGAAATAGAACCAGTTATATGTGGAGTTGAGAATGTGATAAATGTAACATCTCAAATCAGTGGGGAGGATATGAATGAACTAATAAACAGTATGGAACCTACTGGGTGGCCATCTGGAGAAAAATAAAATCAGATTTATACTCCACACTGTACTCCAGGAAAAACTCCAAAGGGATCAAAGATTCAAAAATTTTTTTTAAAACACAAGATGATTGGAAGAAAAAGGCAGAATTTCTATACAGCCACGGATGATATCTCTAACCAAGACTCAAATTGCAGAATCCATAAAAGAAAAGACTGATCCATTTGACTAATAAAAATAAAACTTCTGCATGGAAAAAACAATAAGCAAGAAAAATCTGGAGGTGGGGACATATTTATAACCCATATCGCAGGTTGAGGACTAATCTCCTTAAAATGTACAAACTCTTACAAATTGATAAGAAAAGGACAATAGCACAAATGGATGTGAACAGATAGTTCATAGAAAAGAAATGTGTAAATGACACATAGTTCTATGAAAAGGTGCTCAAACTTATTCATAAAAAGAAAAGTGCAATGAAAACCACAGTGAGATAATATTGCACAAGTAGCAACTTGGCCAAAAGCCCAAAGTTTGATAGCCCACTCTGTCAGAGAGGCTGTGGAGCAACAAGCTGACTAGTACCCACAGAGGCAGACTGGGAGTATCTGTCAAAATCGCAGTGCATCTGCATTTTACCCCAGCAATCCCACTTCTGAGAACTTATCCTACAGATAGACTTTCAAACAAGTAAAGTGACATATCTACAGTGTTATTCTGTGGCATGATTTACTATAGCAGAAAAAGACAAGAAACAGACAAACATTCATCAATAGGGACTGGTTAAATAAATTATGGTGTTATGGCATGTTCATCTAACAAAGTATTGTGCAGCTGCTTGAAAACAAATAAGAATGAGGAAGTTCTTCACGTACCAGTACAGAAAGAGCACCAAGATCTATATTGTTAGGTGAAAAGTGCAAGCCAGTGCTTGTAATATGCTACTTTTTGTGTAAAAAATTGGAAGGCGGGAGGGATTTTTAAAAGTTTATTGGCATTTTAAAAGGAAACAAACTTATGAAACAAACAAAGTCTGCTATGGGTAGAAGGAGGTAACTGCATGGGGGCACCTGAAGAGAGATTTTTCACTCTAAATCTTTCGTTTAGCCATGTAAATATATTACCTACTCAAAATACTAAATTTTTAAGACTTTTTAATGTTTTCAGGTTTTTCCATGATTACCGAATACTGTGTGAAAATAACCATCCTCCCTGACTCCCACGGTCTCTTTGTGTCCCAGATCCTGGAGTGAGACACAGGAATCATTTAAGGGGAAAAATGAGGGTCAAAGATAACTGCTGGATATGTTACTTGGGAATTAAAAACAGTGATTTTGCATTTTGGCGGAGCCATATCAAAAGGTCCCACATGCTGTCACACATATGGGAAACTGCAGAGAGCACCCAGCTACAGACTCCAAAGCACCCCCTCCCACCCCACGCTCTACGTCCCACACTGGGGGTCCTCAGCCCTGCTTGCCCCTCAGAATCACCTGAGAAGCTTCAAAAACAACACCAATGCCCCGAGCCCACACCAAGCCCGTCAAATCCACTGGCCCTCCCTCCCAGTCCAGCCACTGGCTACAGTCTTACTCTAGACAGGAAGTTCATGGAAGCAGAGTTTTCCATTGTATGCCATATGCCTAGTTAGGAGTTGGTGCTCAGTAAATATTAGTAAAATGAATGAATCGATCAATCTTGGGATTTAAAAAAAGAAGCAGGAAGACAGAGAGATGGCAAGGAGGCTAGGTAAAGAGAAGGCCCCTGCCAGACCCTCTCGGTAGACCCCATTAGGCCCAACAGCCCACAGTGAAGGACACAGGACCAGGCCATGGCCCTTTATTGGGCTCTGATAGGCAATTTTTTTTCTCTAGGGAGTGGATCGATCCCACCACAGGGTTAAGGAAATATTGGTCCTCAACTCTGATCACCGAAAGCTTTCTGACTGACAGACAACACTAAACACAGCCCGGGGCAAAAAGCCATGCTGGGACATGCTGCTCCCGACACCTTCACTTCCAGAGCCCCTATAGAGACCCATATCTGCACAGGACAGAAACTGGCCAATGGCAAAATGCCTTAGAGGTTACCCTGCCCCTACATTCTTGAACTTTCTCTTCAGAGTGGAAAAAGTCAAGAGATGGGATGGATGGTGGGCTGCAACGGTGGGTCTGAGAGGGGTCACCCTCCCTCCTGCCCTTCCAAGCAACAGGAGAAGCCAAGTGTCAGATGACGACAGGAACACAGCCAACTCTGTAGGGAACCTTACAGCACCTGAGGAATGTCATGTGCCACACAGACACACAAATTACATCTACCTGCCACCCAGGAAAAGTAAAAGCAACAGATCAGTAAACACTACATGCTGGGGCTCAGCCTTGTGGACCTGGGGATCTAGAGGAGGAAGAAGCCGTGAAAAGCTTCTCCCGCTCAGCACGGCACGCCGGGCATGGTGGCAGTTAGTGCACCCAGCTCATGCGTTGCACATGTTGTTCCCTGCCTGGAACAGCCTCCCCACCAGAAGAACTCCCACCCTTCACTCCTCTATGAAACCATCCCTTCTCTCCCCCAGTGGCAGCAGCCACTCCAACCTCCTTCCCACCACCACCCATATACTGTCACCCATGACAGCTCAGTGCCACCCTCTCCACCTCTGGGCTCCCGTGGGAATAATTACAGATGTGGGCCCTGCCTGGAGACGTCTGTTCAGCTCTGAAACAAGTCCTGTTTTATCTCAACCTTCCCTTTTTCATTCCAAACACGAAATAGAGAAGTTTTATCAAGCACATTTCATCATTGCTCTTCCTCCTCTCCTCTCATTCCAGCAAGCACAATTTAAGCCGTGTCCCTGGCAAGCTCAAACAAACGGGAATTAAAATTCAAGTCACTTGACAACACATCCTGGAGTTCATTCATCCTCACGTTGATTCATTCAGTAAACCTTTGCCAAGGCCTCCTGTGAGCAGGGACAGTGCTACACTGCAGCATCACACAGCGGTCCCGGCTCTCTGGAGGCTGCAGGTCTACAGGGAAATGGCTTGCTGCATCTCTGGTTGTCTCTTTATATGTGCTATGATGGAGAAATGAACAGATTGCTGTGGGAATACAGATGATGGAGGGTGGGATCAGGGAGGACTTCAAGGAGGAAGAAGTGGCATGTTAGCTGGGTCTTCGAGGATTAGAAGAAAGGGAAAGATGTTTCAGACAAAGGGAACAGCCTATGCAAATGCAGGAATGTGAAAAAGGGCACTGTGAATTCCACATGACTAGACCATATGGTGCATGTACGGGAGAATCGCTGATAAGACTACAGAGGGAAGTTGGATCCAGATTTTGAAGGGACGCATGTGTTGCTGTCGGCAGCAGGAGCTGATGGTGTCTATTTCATGGGACGTTCACTCTGGAAGTTGGATGGAGATTAGTCCATTCTGGAGTGTATAGAGCACCATGCTGAGCACACCGTATTAGACCCCTGGAGAAGAAGGTTTACCTTTTACGCTAAAAGTCTGTTGACTACAGACTAAACAGGCAGAAGCAGGGAAATTTAATCCTCTAACTAGAGAATGGCACAGGTACCCCACTTCTGCCTCCTATGCCCATGGCAGGCAGTATTAATCAATGACAGCACTGCTTTCTGCTGAGTCTGGTTTTGGCCACAGATCTCTTCCCAACACAGAGCTCTAGGTCATGATTTAGCTAAAGTGGCACACAAAATAAAGCATACTTGCCATTCTTGCACCAGGAAAATAAAGCCAAACATTGACTCAAGCAACATCAGTTAGGAAAGCTTAATGCAAAAGTTCCTGAGAAGAAGCACTCAAAATAAACACAAGGAATTGGCAGGGAAGAATCAAATTCATAGCCTTGAAAAAGCACCACTTTAAAAACGGAGAAGGAGCCTGGCCCTCAGTATTAATTTTCCCCCAATGCAACAGAATCGTACAGTAAACATCATAAACCTGTCACTCTTTCCACCCAACACTTGGAAATTATACGTAATTTTCAAGGCCTTGCAGCCACAGGTTTTGCCTTCCAATTTCCTCTTTCACCTGCAGAAAGAGAAGGGAGTTGCCAAATGCAAAGTAAAGAAGAAATTAAGTTGGGATCCTACAGAGGGAGGGAGGAGCAGTCATATTCCAGGACCAGCCCAACAAGTCGCCGTGCCCCTGGCTGGAAAGAGGTAAGAACCATCGGGCCGTGCCCCCCTGCCCTATCTCAGTCCAGAATTCCAGAACAACATCAGGGTTCAGGTTCCATGGAAGATCCGGGCTTTGTGCTCCAGCTGCCAGTCAGCTTCCTGGTGGCCTTTGGCAAGGAAATGGGACAAGCAAATACCACGTTGGTCTTTCGATCCTCTGTATTTGGCCTCTGCCCTGGGCTTGCATTTCCTTCTCACACCTCCTCAGCTCCACCCCAAAAAGCAGAAAGAAAGCAATACTGGCCCCTGAAGTCCCTCACCATAAAAATCCCCAGTCTCAGAATAGCCAGCAAAGTGCTGTGAGAAGGGGTTCCACCCCATCCCTCTGAACATGCCTCCACCTTCCCCGTCTGGACTCCACACACAACTGCCTGTTTGTCTCCTCTTCACCTCAGTGTGCAAAGCCCCGAGTAGCTATGCCTAGGCCGTAGTAGGCTGAGAGCTCAGCACCAGGTGGGGTTAGGAGCCCACCTTCCCACACCTGAAGCCAGCCAGCATCTGTGAATCCCGACATTCCCTGACCCGCAGAGATCCCACCAGGACCTCATCAGGCAGGGCGGGGCTGAGCAGCAGAGTGGAAACCTCACCCAGTGTGGACATTAGGACTGTAAGACACCCATGGGAGGGAGGGTCCTTCTAGACCAGGGCAGGAGCCCCCATCCTGGCCAACTCAAGGCTGCATCCTTAACCCTGGCCTCAACTACCTTCTCTATAAATAGGGATTCTAATACTGACTTTGCAGGCTTATTCGAAGGATCAGAGACTGTGTGCAGTAGGAATCACCTAAGAGGGTACTGGCACATAGCAGAGGCTCAGTGCTCACAGAGCTGGTCATCTAACTGGGCAATCCTCCTAGCCCATGGGGAAGACAAGAAGCCTGGAACCATGGGTGGTAGGAAGATTGGTTTTCACTGAGAAGTGAAGAGTAAAGCTTCTGCCATGGCGAAGCAGTGCTGCAGTCACCCCCTCAGCCCATGGTCACCCCATAAGCCCATGAAATTACCAGGAGATCTTGTAGGATTAGGAATGGAAGGAACCAAGCCTGCCTTCCTGCAGCCTTTGCCTCTGGGTCAGTGGCTCACATGAGACACACTCCTGAGCCATCTGAATTCCTGGTAAGGTTCGTTTCCCTCTTAGTGTGAACAGGTCGGCCCAAGCTGAGCCCCCATCCTGCAGCACCTGCCTAATATTCACACTCTTATCACAGGCAACCTCAGGCTGGGGTGAGACACTGTGGTGAATGACACAAAAGCAGGAGAGTCACACATCTGATACCCCGTCCACTTTCCATCTTTCCAGCTTTCCATCCTTAGTGTGAACTCATGAGAGAGAGACCCCCACATTCCCTGGAAAGGGGTTCCTGGTTGCAGCAACGAAGTCCCCCCATGGTACCCAAACCAGAGCCCCTTAACACTGAGGCCTTTGCTGCTCTGGTAGGTACTGAGCAGGGTTGGCCAAAGGCTGGGAAATAATTAGGTACCCCTGAAGTAATGCCCCTGAAATAACATCTCTGAATTCAGAGATCAGAGAGGACCCAGGGTGGACATTTTCAACCTCTCATCCGCTGCCCCAAAGCATTCAGCTCTGGTCCCAAACATACCCAGCAAACTGAAAGCTCATCAGGTAGTTGTCTCCATCCTACTAACGGACCATTCTATGCTCTTGACCCTCACCCCTGGGAGACCATGCCACATCTCAAACAGCTTATCCCAAAAAGATCTTCTAACTTTACCAAACTTTCCCTGAGAGCAACCTGGATAAATATTCCCCAACATATTGGACTCCCAGTGGGATTTTTGTGTCCCCTACAGTGGGCTCAAGCTGCCCACTGCTTGATATTGCTGAGATGCCAAGAAAATCCCTTTCTTAGAAACCCACAGCCCTACAAATGCCAACCATTGCCCAGATGATGCCTGATGATGCCCATGGCAGCTGCCTCTCCTTATCACCCTCCAAAGTTGAAAGGACAAAGAATGTCTCTCAGCAGATCCAGAACAAAACAGAAATATCTGAAGCAGTCACATCCGTGCCATGATCATTTTTAAAATGTATAGCATAGCTTCCACCCAGCATCCCTGGCTGCAAGTTGAAAGATGTAACAGATGGGACCGGCTGATGAGGGAAGGGGAGAAGATTGGGCAAGATATCTAGAAAGATGGGACATCAGCAAAAAGAAATAGTATTATTGATATTACTAATAATGACCATTAATTGAGCACTTACTGCATGCCAGGCCCTGAATTCACATTTCACATTCGTTATTGCATTCTACCCAGCCTGTGAGGGCATATGATCTCCTTTTACAGGAGAGGAAACTGAGACTTGGAGAAGATAAGTGACTATGCAGATAACCAGTGACTGGGAAAAGTCTGATACGCGCCCATGTTCTTCTGAACCCATAACCCATCATATTGGTCCCTATATCCCTCTGGCTGTGGACACCAACCCTGGCTCTGCCACTTCCTAACTCCAAGGGGCCTTGGGCCACCTTTCTGCCCCTTCCTGTTTTCTCAATTGCAAGATGAAGATAATGCCTTCTGCCCACCCCGCCTCCCAGAACCGCAAAGGCGTCACACAGGATCAAGGTTGGAAAGCATTTTGTAAACTGCCAGGAACTGGAACTGCCACATGTGTCCTGTCACCCACTGAATTAGAACAGATTCCACCCATGGAAACCCCCTCTTTACCCCTTGCCTCTCTACAAAGCACTGGTTCTCCCTATTCTCCTTGGAAATGCTTTTTGAAATAAAAGGTCCATGTCAAGCCCGTCACGCCATCAACAGGCGCCTGGAGTCCTGAGCCCAGTCACTCCCTCATTCATATCTCCCCCTCAACAGCCAGAGCAATGACATGCCTGAAACTCAAAGCCAGAGCACACAGGGTCCCAATATGGGGATATGTCATGATTTTTCCCATGTGAACAAATGACCAAAACGTGAAAATAGAAAGGGACAGAGGGACTCCACCCCATCGCTGATTGGTCTCACTGTGCTAAAAAGGAGAATGGAGTTTTAAGACAGGGCAAGATCAACAATGAATTGGCTTGTGGGGAGGAAAAGAGATGGTATTTTCTTGAGCTAACGTGACTAAAAATAGCATGAGGTTTTCCAAGCGGCAGTAGTACTTCAGGATGTGGCTACAAAGAGCGCTTATGGCAACAGTTATTGGCACACTCAGAGCCATTCACAGTGAAGGGCTGCCCATCCGACTCCAGGAGCAAGTGGCAAGGAAAGGGCCACTTGCCCCCATCACTGCACCTTTGCTCCTGCCCTGGAACTCCCTGGAATGCCTTCCCTTCGCTCTAAGCTGAGTTAAATCTGGCCCATGCCCTGAGTTCCTGCCTCTCCTTCCAGCAACATTTCTCAAACTTTTCCCCAAAAGCACCCCTGACAGTGAAAACGAATTTGCAGGGAGTGAGGTGAAGCTTAGAGGGATGGAAACCTGAGACTTTCCTGTAGACGCCACCACAAGCACGAGGTTTCCTCCAAGTCTCAGTTTTAGCCTAAGAATTCATGAAAAAAAGTCTAACTTTGCTGTTTTAAAAGTTCAAGTTTATTTTAGTATTAGTAGTTTGTTCCCCAATCTCACAGTAATATTGTCACTCACACAGGAGGATTGTTTGTCTTATGCTGTCATGAGACCCCTGGCTCAACGCTGTCTGTGTGGGATCGCCTCAGAGCTCCTGCAGCCATTGAGGCAAATCATCCATCCATCCATCAACTCATGCACTTCTATATCCAATAAGTATTTACCAAATGCCTAAAGTCAAGGATGCAGCAGGGAGGCAGTCAGCCCTCCAGGAGTCCCATCTCATGGAGGAGATACACAAGGAGGCCGGGTGACAGCTCTGTGACAAGTGCTCCAAAAGGCACTGACCACAGGGCCTTTGGGAACAGGGCAGTGGGTATCAGGAAAGTCTTCCTTCCAGGGAAGGTACAGGCCAGGTGAAGAGCCGTGTGTCATTGGGCAAGCCAATTAACCATCAGTTTCCACATCTGTAAAATGGGTGTAGTAGAATCATATGGTTAGCACGGGGATTAAATGGGTTTTGATTAAAGCAGTGCAAAGTGGTTAAAATGATGCTTGTTTCATACTAAGCAGTCAATAAATATTACATATTAAGCTGAGACCTGAGGAATAAATGGAATTGGAATGTGGAGATGAAGGGAGACAAAGGAGGGGAAAGGAGAAGAGTGTGTCCCAGAGTGAACAACACGTTAAAGAACAAACATCCAATACATATTTCTTGAACAAATAAGTTACTTAAGGAAAGTGAGAGTGATGCCGTCTTGATAAGCCATACCCTTTATCTATTGTTCCTGGATGAGTGTGTGTAGGTGGCACGGGGTGGCACCTGAGCCACGCACCCACAGGCAAGCCTGCTGCATTTCTCTAAGCAGAGTGTCAACTCCTTAAGGGCAGAGATTTGGGGTCCCACATCCCTGAGGCAGGATGGACTGAAGAGTCTTATTCTTAGATTCCTTGAGAGTGACCCATTTACCCATCTCCACCTACTTTCTGCTATTTCACCACCACTCCCATCCTGGAGAAAGGTCTTGGTCAAGATCACTGGAAAAACCCAGGTATCCTGCTTCGTGGAACGACTTGAGAAATGCAGGTTGGTGGCAAGCAGCCCTAGCCTTGAATTCAAGTCCTAGCTCTGCCAGCCGGCAGCTGTGTGTTCTCGGGTGAGTCCCCTGGGGTGTCCCAGTCCAGAGAGCACTCTAGGATCCCATGAGGAGCAGCCTTTAGGGTTTGGATGGGGTAGGATGTCCAACCATCCTGGTTCTCCCTGGACTGAGATGTATCCTGGGATTTGGGACTTAGATGAGTTGGTCACCCTATAAAGTGGCCCCAGGGAAACCAGCCTCACTCTTAACTTCATTTCTGCTGTCCCTTGCTCCATCCCTTCCACCTTTCCAGAACTGAGTTGCAAGTCAGTCCGAGCAGCACCAAAATCCTTTAGCTTCTTAGCTGACTTCTAGATCTGTGTCTGTGCAGTAGAAGGAGGAGGAAGAGGAAGAACAAGCTTTCAGCATTGCCTCCGAGATGTTTCCACACTGGAGGTTGGCGCTGTTTGAGGTGGCAAGGCGGGGCCAAAGTCTCTCAGAGAGTCCGTGTAGGGCCAAAACCAGCTAGCCAGGGTGCTCACAGAGTTGGGGGCAGGGGAGGCTGGTCTGCTCTGCTCTCCAGAGGTCAGGGTGATGGAATTCACGACTTCTGGTGGCACTGAGCCCACTGCTCCTCCCCGCCAGGGCTAACTGGACTGGTCAACCTGAGGCTGACTCGCTAGGCAGAGAGGGCCAGGCATTGCAGAGGGTGCTCTCCGCCGGGCCCCATGCCCGCCCACACTTGGGAATCCAGGGGAGTCCTCTGGGGGCCTCTTTTCAGAGGCCCCTGGCACACCCCACCTCAGAGATCACAGCAGGTTCTCTGCTATTTCATCTCAGAGACATCTCGTGTTTTCAACTACCAGTCCCCATCTATATCCTGGTTGGAGCTCGAATGCCAAGCTATATTAGGTCATACTGAGCTAACCCTGTTGTTTTTTCTCATTAGCCACATCACATCGTATTTTTAGGGGCAGCTAAGACTGAGACAATGCCAGTAGGGCAGTTTTCTTCACGAGTTCCCTAATGCCACCTCCATAAAAATGTCATACTTGAAAGTCCAAGGGCCCCCGTAGTTCTTGCCACAGTCTAAAAATCAACCAGTTCTGAGATGAGGGACATGAGACTGGATAAATCTCAGGCAGTGAGGGACCTGGTCCCTTGAGGATTTTTGTTCTCCTCTGCAGCCATTACCCCCACCACCCCAAAGTCCTACCGAGTTCCTGGTTTCTTGTGGCCCAGTGATCTCTGAGATTCTTGTGGGAGCCAAACTGCCTTCCTTGGAGTATCTTTTCCTGTCCCTCCCTGACCCTCTGCACAACCCCGCCACCCAGCACTTTAGTGTGGGGTTCTTGCACTCTGTCCTCTGCCATGTCCACCATCACTATGGCAAGAAATGTTATAGTTCGCAAAGTGCTGCCTCACTCATGGTCTCACTAGACTCACCTGTGGAGAGGGGGTAGGATACCCATTTTACAGATGAGGAAGGGGAGGCAGCAAAAGGGAAGCTGATGTGCTCAAATCACGAAGATGGCAAGTGGGAGAATCAAGGCCTCTTTGCGAGGTCCCTCTTTGCTTGACTCAGGGGTGGGCCCAGCCACTTGTACAAGTCTACACACTTGGTAATCAAGGAGGAGCTGTTGTGCATTTGGTTTTCTGTTCCCAAAGTACATTCCTAGCAGTGAGAAGTCCTGGAAACAACTCTCCATTTGCACCTCACTCCCTTCCCAGTCTTCTCATGTCCGGAAAGGCAGCATCCACAGGGCTGGGGGCCGGGGCAGTAGAGAGGAAGGAAGTACTTTCTGTGACTTTCAACTTGTTCTCTGCCTCTTATTTATGTCCAATCTTAAATTGAAAAGAGAGAGAGAGAGAGAGAGAGACCCCTCAGGCCAACAGGTGGTGAGTAGAATGGCAGGGACACTTCACTAATGAGCTACAAGTTTTTTCCCTGGCCAACAACTGAGCATGATGCCAATTTTCTGGGGCCTGTGGTTGAGGAGGGGCTCCCAGAGAGGGGGCAGAACACATGATAAGGTGGAGGTAGTGGAGACCAAGTCTGTGTCATTGTGGCTGCTTTGGGAACAGGGCTGTGTTTTCAAGATTCCTGCCTCCATGAGATCCCGAAAATATGGCTGCAGACAGCGGAGGATCAGGGACCAATTCCAGGTGCCCTCCATGCTTTCCACACAAGAATGGGAGGTCCTTGGCCATTAGCCCCTCCATGTCATTCATACCCCATGGGGCAAGATGCAGACCACCTAACAGAACTGGCCCAAAGGAAAGAATTGTCCAAGGGAAGGACTCTAAAGCAGCAGGGCAATGCACCTTGGTTAAGTGGCCATGGTTGCTTCTGCTTCCAAGTCTGCAGCTTCACCTCAAGTCAGGTTCATTCTCAGTGCAGCTACTGGGCCACATGAACACTCCTCAGACAAAGAAGCAGGGGTCTAGACTCCTCTTCCACTGGATACTTCCCCTAAACTTCTGCCCCCCCCACCCATCCACACTTTCCCTCCCACCTCTGCCCTCGACTCTTCCTTCATACCCACTGGCCAACTCCATCCCCATGACATCAAGGGTCCAAGGATGAACAAGGCCATACCAAATATCCTCCATGTATGGGCACTGTGCTAGACCTAGATGGGAAGTGGGAGAGACAAGTTCATAGAAAATAGGGATCAGTCTTTCCCCCAACCTATAGTTTCAGGCTAGAGAAGGAGGAAAGCTTACATCAACCAAATAAATAACCAAATAATATGGCAAGACAGGGATCCAGAATAACTACCGCTAAATGGTTTAATTAAGCAGCCCAGAAAGGTTCAAATGGGAAATGAGCATGGAGGAATTTGGGAAATCAGTGACACCCCCGCTGGTCTTGGAAAGACAAGAGAAATGTGATCCCCAGATGCTCCTTTCTTCCTCGAATCACGCAGCTTAATAAGGAACACGAGTCTGTCGAACTCAGGGTCCATCCTCTTGACCACAATACACCTTCATTTTTCACTGAATTCATGTACATACATAGCTGATGTACAGAGATCATCAGCACTTACAACATTCCATGCCCAACTGTAGAGTATTTAAAGCTGAATTTCAATACGAATTTAAAGGCAGAATGTATAAGTGCAGAAAGCCAGCAGCCCAAATAACCCGTGTTCTTAATTCATCTGGTTTCACTTTGCCAACTAGTTCAAAGAATATCCCAAAACTTAATACACAAAAATATATATACATTCCAACAACCTCAAAACCCCTTCCTGGAAGGTTTCACCATGAAATAAATCACTTGGTGGCAACAGCTCCTACTCAAGGACAGCCAGGATTTGGGCCATGCCTGGTGATAATGACTGTGCTGTATTATTTGCAGAGTCAGGAAATCGTTTTGAGAATAATTGTTCTGTCCTCTTTGGAAACATATGAAGGATGAGTTAGACCCTAAGTCTGGAAACCCAAGTGATCAGAAGTCCTCTGCCTCCTCCCCAACAATACAAAAGAATCCTAGGAATTGATAGTTATCTAAAAAGTACTCTCTATCTGTCCAAGAATTGTACCAAGTAACCTTATATTCTCAGCCTATTGGCCTCCACAAGACAGCATATGGGTTATGGGTTTCTGACTTTGGACTGACAGACTCTAGACAAGCTCAAAAAACTATTTAAGGCAGCATCAACACAGTTTGAATTAGGGAGTTGATCATAACACAAGGACCAAGTGGCACCCAACTGAAGAAGTAAAACAACTAAACTCCTTCAAAGTCATGCAGTCTTTGAGCATATTGATGAGGTAACTTTGACCCAAAAGTCACAAGTCTGTCTGTATCTGTCAGAAATTTTCTTGGTTGCAAGTGACAAAAAAAAAAATTTAGATTGGCTTAAATAAAAGGAAGGGAATTTATTGGCTCATTTTTTTTTAAAGTCTAGAAGCAAGTTTCACTTCACACTCATCTAGATTAAGGGCTCAGTTGATGTCATCAAGACTATTTTTTCCTTCCTCCAGAGCTCTTTTATCTACCATGGTGGCCCAGGAGATGGATGGACACAGCACATCCAGAGGGAAAAACACCTGCCTCTCTCCCAACAATTCCAGTGAAAGTCTTCTGGCATTGCATTGGGTCTGACCAATTCAAGGATGGGACCCTGACCCAATCACTGCAGTCAGTGTAGGGGATCCACTGGTAGATTATGAGCCTGGGTTTAGCTCATATGTCCACCCTGGAACCCAACCTAAACACGTGTACTAATAGTAGTGACAGGGACATGTTCAAATATAGATGGAGTGGGGCTTTGGTCAGAATAAAAAATAAAGCCTGAGGAGGCAAACCACAGATGTTCACTATAGGACCTACAACAAATGACCTTATTTTCACTTGCAGTGTCATGACTGATAAAATACAGATAGGAATCAATCTCCTCACTACATCACCACTATTCTCTCTGTCCCACTGAGAACAGATGGAGTGCTGGGAGTGTGCAGAAGAGATTGCTGGAAGAGCTGGGATTATGCAGAAAGTAAAACAAAATGTTCACCGCCATGGAGAGCCTGTAGTTACAACCTAGCAAAGAGCATCATGTGTCTGCTGCCTCCCTCTATTTTGCTCTCATGGTTCTGCCCCCAGTCAGGAAAACTGTCCAGATCTCAGCTGCAAAGCTGTGACCAGTAGAGTATGAGTCATCCCTGCCCCTGACAGTAGGGCCCGGGGCCTGGGTCAGAGGAGACGTGCATAAGACAGTCTTCATTATGTTGCTGGAACAGAGAGTAAGGCCTCACCATCACTGAGCAAGTCTCATCATCAACACCATCATCATTAAGAGGAGACAAGAGGCAGAAGACAACAGCATGTGCCAAATTCAAACCAAAACAATTAAAAACTGAGAGAGCAAGTGACCACATTGGTCACCAGGACAACCAAAAATAAGATATGGAGGCATGAGTCTCTGGAATTGTGGTAGGTGATTCAGGACTAACACTATGAGCAGTAAGTACACTCCAGCACTGCCTGCAGCTAAGCACAAGCAATGATGAGGAGGCCCAGACCCAGGCCACACCACAGAGAACCCAGTTGAAGTGGCTGTTAGTGCACACCAGGAATGACCCTGACTTTGAGGCTCTCCCTTAGCAGGCCCCATGGAGGGTGGCACAGAGGAGGTGAGTCACCCAGACAGCAAAATAAAGGCTAGTCTCTGTGCTACACACACAAAGGATGGCCAGGAAAGCGATTGTGAAGCACTGAGCCATATGAGCTGATTAGTTCTGACCCCTACTGAGCCAGGGCCAGCCTTATTTAATGAGCTGAGACCACCTTTTTCTATGGCCTAAAAGCTGGGACAAGAACACCTGTCCTCTAATGCTGCTATCCTGAGCACAAACTCCTAGCTCAGGGTTCTGTTTTCAATCCACCTCTCTGTGTTTAAAAGGTAAGCCCTCCCCCATTCTCAAAACACTGCTCCATATATATTTTAAAAAAAAACTGATGCCAAACCCCAGGATCTTTCCACTATCAAATTTTAAAGTGTGACGGTGTGTAGCTTGGCTTTAAAGTTTGGGTGTGATTTTGCAAGGCAGCAGGGGGAGAATGTATGCTGCATTCCACATGCAGGAGAATAGCTTGAGCAGAGTTATGAAGGCAGAAGCAAGAATGCTACATTCAGAGACAATAAAACCAACCTGGGCTACTACAAAACAGGAGGAGCACTCCTGGCATCAGGAGACTGCAGTTTCAAGTAGCAAACCCATTGTGGGCATCACAGGTCATGTAGGGTCTTGGAGTTCATCCAGTCCCACCCTTGGGCTCTATTGAAGACACAAGGTCCTTTCTTAGGCTGGAAAGAAAGCTAAAACCTAAAAGGTCAAATCTCTGTCACAAATCACTCTTCAAACCTGGCTCTAAGGGCATGATGCTTGCCCTGCCCAAATTGGCCAGCCCAGCCCAGAGCAGTTTTAAGGGCAAAAAAGAGCCTACTAGCTCCCAAACCAGAGAAGAAAAAGTTATCATTGTTGAGCCCCTACCAGATGCCAACCACAGACCTGGACAATCCACTAAAACACTGGCAACTTCTCCAAGTTACAGATGAGAAAACTGGGGTTTAGCCACCTGTTCAAGGTTAAAATCAAAGCTACATGATAGAACCAAGATTTTAAGTCAGGTCTTTCTGATTCCAAAGTATTAAAGTGCCCTTTTCAGGAATCCCAGTCATTCCCTCCAAGACCTGGACACCCTCCCGGGAACTCCTGGGAGAGATCACTCCATCCCAAGCAAGCCAGGTGTGGAAACTGAAAGTATTCTGTTGAGGGCAAACTAGCAAGTGTGAGCGTCATAGACTAAGACCTCGTCAAGGGCAGCGAGGTCACTGTTGAGAGCTCCTCATGGCAGGCAGAGCAGGCAGGATGTGTCAAGTCACAAGTTCCCTGAACTTCTTGGAAACAGATGACTTTTATCTTTAAGGAGGCTGGACAAGCCTGGTACAGCAGTCAGCAGGGCGAGTCCCAGATTTGGGGCTTATCAGATCCTCTAATCCCAAGCAAATTCACAGGGAGGGTGAGTCTTTGCAAACTCTCACCTCATCCTTGTTTGTCAACTCTCATCCTTGTTTGTCAACTAGTCTTTGGGCAGCTCAGAAGAGTACACAACATGCTCATGCTCCCGTGGTCTTCTCAAATCCTCCCTGGATGGTTGTGTGGATAAGGCAGCTGAGTTTTGGGATTGGGAAGCTGATCAGACCAGTCCCACCACCTATTAGGTCTACTTACCACCAAGGCTGACTGACTTAAAGCTGCAGGGGATGTTTGCACCTAACCATGAGCAGGAAGCTCTGAGCTAAGGAATCCCTCTCTAAAGAGTTGGGGCAGTGGGTACAGTATTTCACTTGCAGGAGCAACTCTGAACTCCCAATATCTGAGGCTGGACAGAGACTGGCACTGCCACTGGGTAACCCTACGGAAAGGAGGGCCCTGGGCACCCTAGTCAGGTCATGATCACCTCTAGCTGAGTTACTGTCCCCAATGCCCCTCCTCCTTCAGTCTCCACACAGCAGACAGAAAGATTGTCCTGAATTTTAAATAGTCATATCCTTCCTCTGCCTAAAAACCCTCCAGTAAAAACCCTCAAGATAAAATTCTTTACCTGTGGCGGATCTGGCCATCCTCCCTCCAGTCTCTTCACTCTCATACCACATGGTCCTACCAAAGTGAGCTTCCTTTAGTTGTTTGAACACAGGATTCCCTGCCACCCCTGGCACTCCCAGACCCTTTGCTGGGCCTATTCCTGCCCACACCCCAGCTCACATCCATCCATGTACCTCTCCAGACACCCTCCCCAATGCCTTAGCCCAGGCAAGCTTCCCCCGCAGTGAGCCCAGTCACCCTCCCTACCACCCTCATCACTGAGCTTACCACTCCCCGGAGCCCATTCTGTCTCCCCCACAAAAGAAGCAGCTCTATGGGGTTAAGATCCTAATTAACTTGTTCACCACTCTGTCCCTAACACCTAGTACGAATAGAGTGATGTTTGTTTGGGGACAGCTTCAAAGAATAGTTGTTGAATGAATGAATGGATGAATGAATGAATAAAGAAGAGATCTATCATTCATTCATTAAATGTCTCCATGCCTCCTCTATAACTAGGGCACACATACACAAAAAATCCCCTAAGCGTTTCCAGGGAGTGTGCTGAGAAAGAAGTAGCAGATTCCCCAGTGTACACAGAGGAAAGGTGGGATTATTGACCTGGGCCAGTCCCCACCTCTCCTTACCATAGTCCCAGCCTCAGTGGTCATCACTACTGGGCAGCTCTGTTTTCTGCCTGCTTCTTGGCCTCCTCAGCTCTTCCTGAGTCATAGACATGGGATGGGGATAGCCCAGAGCACTGTGGCCAAGAACCAGCCACGTGGTTCCCAGGGCTCTCTCTCACCAGACTCACCAGGTGGCAGGGAAAACAGGGAAGATGATATTAATGATGAAGATGATGATGATATGTATGTGTGTTTGTGTGTGTGTGTGTGCGCGCGCGCACTCACACGGTCTGGTTACACTCATAACAAGCTCAACATAGACCATTGCATCCGCATAGTCAGGGGAGGAAGGAGGGCCTCTGTTTTTCTTCTACAAATGTTCAGGGACACAAGCAGCTGGCCCTCATACCAACTGCAGAAATTAGGCTGCTGGCCTCCCTCCAACCTGTCCCCTAAAATGCTATCTCTCTGACTTTCTCAGGTCTGGGGTCCTACCTGGGTGTTCTCTCCCTGCCCCTCTAGCTACAGTCTCTGCCCTCATCCACCCCAGGCCCTAGAAGGCTGAGCCGCTCACTCTTACTCTCTTTTGCACCCTCTGAATTCTGACTAAGGGAAGCCATCAGCACAATCAGGATACAGGAGGGAGAGTGGTGAAGGTGCTCATTCTCCTGGTTCTCTCCCTCCCAAACATAGCTTGGCAATAGCTGCAGGGGCCTTCTGCCAGCAGTGCCTACCAGATGCCCTTCTCCACAGCCCCAGTTCCGATGGTATGAGTAGAAACTTCCTCCCCCGGTCCCTTCTAGCCTAAGGGTACTGACAGTCCCCCACTGTGCAAGCCCCAAGGTGTTTCCCTGCCCCAGTAGGGTTCTCTAAACCCTGTCTGCACCTTGTAATTAATAGGCCTTTTTCAATCTCCCTTCACTCACCTCCATGCGGGGTGCCATCTTGCTTTGTTCAGATGCAGATTCCAAAAAGGTACCGAGTCCCTTCCCTTGGAAAAAACTGGAAAAAAAGCATTAACAGCCTCTCCAACCTAGCTCCCCACACTCTCCGGCATCCTCTGTAGTCAGATAAACTTTCCTTCCATGGCAAACAGAGAAGCCTAGAGATTAAAAGCTATGCTCACCAGAAAAGGAGTGTTGGCCTCTGCAAAACACCCACATTCCATCATCCCATCCTTGTAGCTGGGCTCTATTGCCCTGGGAGGGGAGTGGCATCCCAGCTCGCAAGTCACAGAAGGACCAACTGAAATGAGAATCACTGAGACACCACCACACCCCCTTTTAATTCCTTTTGTGACCTTTTCCCCAGTCCTTACATGTCTACCCTCAACTCCATGTCCAGGTGATGTGCTTGGCGACCACTTGAAATGGACTGTACCTTTTCACACAGAGAGAGAGACACAGACACAAACATATACATGGGCTCCCATACATACTTACTCACATGTACACTCATATACATGAAGGCTTAGCCCACGTTTGAAAAACATACCAAAGCCTCATTTCAACCCAAACCTCAAGAAGGCCAATGGCTCTTAGCTCCAGCTGTCCCTAAGAACATACGGCTCGGCCCTGCCCAAAGTGCCTCACCTAAGGCAGGGACAGAAGGAGGAGAGCAGACCTAGCATTTCACAGCATCTTTAAAACTGATCAAAAGAAAAACCTTGTGAAGATTCCCTTATCGCAGGATTGCCCAATACATGTTCCAGCAAACATGATTCACTGAGATTCTCTGTGAAAAATGAAATTCCACAGTCCAGGGAATTTGGGAAACACAGAGCACCATGCCATCCTCTCTCAGAGAGTCACAAACCACACTGGCATATTAGAACCCTGAGAGGTTCTGAAGAAGAGGCAGCCATTAGAGATTGCTTAATCCATCATTCACCAGCTGGATAGTAGCTAGATAATAGATGTCAAAGAGGTGATAGGTAAATAATAAAGATGATAGCTAGATAGATACAAATAGAAGATAGATGATAAATAGGCAGATAGATAGATAGATAGATAGATAGACAGACAGATGAGAAATAGACAAGATAGACATTGTAGGTGGGTTACTTGGAGTCTGTAGTTAAATCAACTCCATAGAACAAACTTTCAAGTAACACTAGGCCAATCACTTTTACTTTATAAACGAAGAAATAGGGTCTCAGAGAGGAATTTGCTCAAGGTCACACAGCTGGTAAAAGGCAAAATTGGGGCCGGGCTTGGTGACTCAGCCTGTAATCCCAGCACTTTGGGAGGCCGAGGCGAGTGGATTGCCTGAGCCCGCAGGTTCGAGACCCACTGGGCAACTTGGCGAGAACTCGTCTCTACAATAAATAAAAAAAACTAGCTGGGCATGGTAGTGCGCGCCTGTAGTTCCAGCTACATGGAAGGCTGAGGCGGAAGATCACCGGAGCCCAGCGGGTTGAGGCTGCGGTGGCCGGGAGCGTGCCACTGCACTCCAGTCTGGACGACAGAGTGAAACTCCAACTCAAAAAAAAAAAAAAGGCAAAATTGGCACTAGAACCCAGGCTTCCTAAAGCTCAATCAACTCTTTCCAGCAGGTCCTGCTCCCTTTTTAAAAATGAATCCTAAACCCCAGAATTTCTGGTAATCAAAGAGATCGATGCTATTTCCAGAACAAACCTGAGTGTTTGTGATCACACTCAGTGGCTTCATGTGGCTTCTCTCTCAGGTACCTCTCTGCTGAGGATGGTGCATTCAAGACTCTTAGGTCCACTGTGGGGTGGAGGGTGATGGCAGAGCACAGGGCACAACCTGAGGACTAGCCTGACATTAGTCACAGGTTCTGGAAAGAGGCCTGGATACCCAGATCCTGCTATGTGACTCGAGTCAGGGAGATAGGCTTCCTGACAGGTGTCCCCAAATGGTGATATGGAGGCTTGCCATGTCACCCCCGAGGATCAGGTTGAAGAAATGAAAGCTGAGGTCTGACCTGGGCCTGGGTGCCTCTGCCCAGGCCTGGTACTAGTCCCACAGGGCTCAGGTGCTGGAACCAGAGCTGCCTTCCCTGCCCCACACCCTCCAGCCAAAGTCTAGCCATCTTCAGCCCCATATTTTACTCCCTGAGCTCCCAGCCACAGCCACCTCTCCTGCACTGTACACTCACAGCACAGGTGCCCATCACCCTCAGTGGGCACACAGCATCCACTCCCCCACCACACTGTCCCTGTGTGTGCCTATTTAGTGCTTTTCACAAGCGCACCCAGGGTCTCCGTGTAGCTTCAAAGCTTTCAGTAGGCTGGGGCAGGCCTGAATCTCTGCTGACTCCCACAGGGACAAGTTGTGGGCTTTGCACAATGCATTCAGGAGAGGAAGATAACTGCCTCCCAGTGCCTAGCGTGGTGCTTGACACAGAGCAGGCACACAGACGTGCTCTGGGGTTTATTAGCAACTTGTCACATCCAGCAACAAAAAGAATTTATGTTAGGCAAACAGTATCAGATCAAGAGTTACAGAAAGAGGGCTTATGGGCTCAAGGAACCCTGGGATGCTATACAACCAGTTAGCTTTTCTGAGTCTCAGGGAGTTCATCAGTACAAGTGTGAGTTGAGGATTGATGATGATGCTTTTGGCTCTAAAACTCTGATTTGATTATAAAATCATAAAGAAGGGAATGCCCAAGCCATGTTTCCATCATTCTCTTCTCCAGCCTTTCAGCGTGGATTGAACAAACCCTAGTAGGAGATTGTGCTTGCATCCAGGCTCAACTGAGAACACTACCCTTTCCCCAGTCCAATGCATTTGCAGGAGTGAAAGTGGAAAAACACACTTCAGACCCAAAGCAATGGCTTTGGATACCTCAGCCCAAGTTACATAAAATAGGAGATTCAGAAACAGAGACCCTTTCGGCCCAGATAATTGAAACCAGATACGATGGACAGGAAGCTATGGAGTAACAGTCTCATCTCCTGCTATTTAGGTTAAAAACCTTCCCCACCCCTCACCTTTGCAGACTGCTGCTTGAGCCCTTTGCAAAGAACAATGATTCCTACTGTGAGCTCAAAAACCCAGCACCACGCCTCAGCTCCAGGCCTTTCTCCCCCACTTTCTCCTCTCTAAGGCTTCTCTGCTGTGCATTGGAGGGGAGAGAACAAGACACCCAAGGCCCCTCTGTGTGGCACCATGGCCCACACTCCCCCCTTTCCCAAGCAGTGGGCCTCCAGGGGTGGAGGCAAGGTAAACACTTCCCTGGCAGACAGGGCAGCACAGGGAGAGTTAACAGTGAGCAAGTGTTTGTATCTGCCCCTGTGACTGGGATACACAGCCCAGGTCCTGGGGGCCTGCCAGGCTGGCCTATTGTCTGGCACTGTTTGCCTTTGGGGCAATGGGTGCCCTGGAGTGGGGAGGGAGAGGAGAGCCTGGGGTGGGGGCTGGGAGCATGCCACAGCGCCAGACCAGAGAGCCAGTCTTGGCACCACAGGCCTGGAGGCTGGTTTGTGAAGCCTCTGAGCACCAGTCACTGGAGCCAAGTGCCTGCCCACTCAGCTGTCTGCGGGCTCAGAGGACCAAAGTATGATGGGAACCCCTCACCCAGTCTGAACCATTATCTTCCCTCTCCCAGGTCCCTCAGTGCCCAGTTCATTTCTCAGGGCTCTCCATTCTCCTACCCCTGCATACACAGACCCCCTCACCCCAACCAAAGAAGTTAAGGAAGATGAGGAGACGCTGCACACGCTGCCTAGAGGGTGCAGAGGACCTGCTTCTGGGAGACATCCAGAGCTGGTCTGCCCATCGTCACAGGTGGCTTGGTTTACAAAGTCTGATCTTCCCCCAAAGGTTGATCAGTGCAACCTGATGCTTGTGTTTGCCCTTCAAACCCTGTTCATCCACAAGTGGTCTTTGTCAGTGCTGCATCTCACTAGACACACAGAGCTACCTGCTCAGCTGTGCTCTAACTCAGGCTGCCTGGGTCCAGAGCCCTGTTACCCAGAGCTGTGGGATCCTAAGCAAGCTACTTCCTCTTGGATCCACTACATCTGTCAGATGAGGGTTTGGATTTCTAGATCTCTAAGGAACCTTCCAGCTTCCAAGTGCCATAGTCATAGTGTCAGGACCTTAAGCCCTCTTACACGGCGGGCTTAAGTAATTAATGCAATTAATTACAGTAATGCAACAAAAAGAATGTGCACCTTTGGGGAGAGACTATTTGAGCCACCAATGAATACATGGTTCTATTTAGGGATTTATACTACACTTTGTACAAATACCAAACTATGAGGTATATATATTTGTATATTATCACACTTTGTGGTATGATACACATTTTGGAGTATATTCTACACTCTGTGCATATACCCACTTTTGGGACATATACTTTGAGATATATATATATCAAAGTGTATATATATATACACACACACACACACATTAGGCCATTTAGACACTGGGATATGTACACATTTGTGTGTATCTACATCCTTGAATATATCCTACACCTTGCATATATAGCACACGTTGTGTAGAGAAATCACTGCTGGGAGCATACTGAGAAGTGTTAATCCTGAAACTCTGTAAAGGCTCTGGGATTAAGAGCAGAGTCCCTGGAATCAGATAAAACTGGATACTGTGAATTTCCACCACGTGTTGTTAACCTTGAGCAAATCACTCAGCCTCTGGGACTCAGTTTCTTCACCTGTAAAATGGGGGTAATAACAGAACTCACCTCATATGTTTTCCCGAAGATTAAACGAGGCGATAGCTACTTACTGTGCATCACAGTGTCTAGCACATAAGAAACAGTAAGTGGTTGCTTTGTTATTGATCGCACATTTAAAGGTATTTTATAATGTACATGTATTTTTTATTTTAAAAATACATAAAATCAGACATTCCCAGAGAACAGACAGGAGAACCACTTAATTCATATTTATTTCACATTTGATCTGTAAACTTTTTATTTTAAAAAATCCACTGTCATTAGCAATGTGTGCTGACATTAGTCTTTCTTTAGTGAAATAAGAGTGCAGGCCTTAAATTGTCTCTGTCTGAAACATGTAGTAACGCAGATGTAAACACGAGGTCTCCACTCTCCTCCCCTGACTTTGGCAGTTCATCAATGACATGATCTCAACCAGAAAAGCAGGGAGGGAGAAGAGGACAACACTTTGATACCTAAGAGCTCTTGGGGCAGGAACAGTAATGTTTGGCAGGCCCATTTGTCTTTTCAAACTGTTTACCTTGGGCAAATTGTATCAGGTTTGCTTCTTCCACATAATTTCCACTCCTCTGTGTCTAAAAACAGCAGCTAAAAGATTTCCCCGTAGTCAGCACTTTCGGGGAGGGAGGGGTGCACATACACACAAGATACAAACATACATATTCTTCTTCAAGCAGTGGCCCTGGAGGCAGAGAAGGGGCACCTGAAAGAGACAGTTTTAAAGTGAGTTACTGGAGCAAACGGTGCATCCAAGGATAATGGCTTTATACACAGGGCTGATGCAAGGCGGAAAGATTCATTTACTTCTGTCTTGGTCCATCATCGTAATATTTACACAGGAAAAGGCAATTATGCTGTTAGGCACAGGAAAAACAAAGAAATCTTTTCCTTGTCAGGAAATCTCAAAGCAGGTCCATGTCCAGAGACAGTCACCAGTTGCTGGTGAAAAGGACACAGAGGGACGTAACACCAGAAAAGGGCTTGCATTGCAAAGGGGCTTGGCTTGAACCAGAGGTTGTGTCTTCCTGGAAGGCACATCTCCGTAGCCAGGATTCCAACACCAAGACCAAGGTCAAAGGACGTCAGGGACCACCCCTCCCCCCCATACTATCAAAAATAGTGTATATTTACAGTGAGGGGTGGGGAGCACGGGCAGGGCTGCCCTGAGCAGTTTTGTCTTTGTTTTGTTTTTTGTTTTGCTTTAAAAAAAAAAAAAAAAGGAAAGCAGAGGTGGGTAGGAGAAAAAGTCAGGGGCTAGGTAACGCTCACCCATTAACCCTTTGTGAGCCACGCCTCTGCAGTCCAGTGCTTGCTCTGAAAAGCTGTGAGGGCTGGACCAGGGGAGAGGGTGCGAACACCTTGAGGAAACAATACTGATCGGGGGGGGGCCCACCAAGAAGAGCGCTCCAGGTCGGGAGTAACCATAACACTGCGGGAAAGTGTGCGTTTGGCCCTCACAGCAAGAACTTTCCTTTGTAGGAACAGTGGACGCCCGCAGGAGGCCGCAGATCAACCCCCAGGCCAGGAAGCAGGAGACCGCAGGCGCCGCAGCCGGCTTCGAGGGCCGTGGGGCTGAGCAGACGCGCCCCGGCACGCCCGCCGCCTCACGCGATCCGCTTCCTGTCCCCCCGGCAGAGGATCTTCTTGAAGGCGCGGCGGAAGTCGTGGTTGAAGATGGTGTAGATGACCGGGTTCAGCGAGCTGTTGCAGTAGCCGAACCAGAAGAAGAACTTGAAGAGCGTGGTCGGCACGGAGCAGCCGACGGCGGTGAGCGTGTAGGTGAAGAAGAAGGGGAACCAGCACACCACGAACACGCCGATGACCACGGCCAGCACGAACGTGAAGCGCTTCTCGCGGTTCTGCCGCCCCCGCCAGCGCGACGCCTTGGCGCCCCCGCCGCGCTCCTCCCCGGGCCCGGCCGCCGGCGCCCCGAGCCCGGCGGGCCCCGGCCCGCGCCGCGGCGGGCTGTCCCCCGGCTTCGCCCGGCTCGCGCGGGCCTGGCCCTTGGCCCGGGGCGCGCGCTGGGCGCGGCGGGGCCCCGGCGGCCGCTCGGCGTGCTCCGACGACGAGCTCTCCTCCAGGTCCAGCGCGGCGGGGTCGCGCCGCCCGGCCGCCGCGGGCTCCCCGGGGGCGCCGTTGAGCTGGGCGGGCAGCGGCCGGGCCTCGGCGCCCGCGGGCCCCGCCCCGCGCGCCGGGCCCAGGCCGTTGTGCCGGCGCTCCGCGCCCCCCGGCGGCGCGCCGGCGGCGTCCGGGCCCCGGCGGCTGGGCGGCACGCGGGTGCGCCGCTTGGCGATCTGGTAGATGCGCACGTAGACCAGGATCATGATGAGGCAGGGCGCGAAGAAGGAGCCGATGCACGACGAGATGACGTACCACTTCTGGTCGTTGATCGCGCAGCGCGGCTCCGCCGGCGGCGGGCCGTCGCCCCCGCCCTTCTTCTCGATGGAGATGAGCGGCGGGAAGGAGATGACGGCCGAGATGACCCACACGGTGACGATGACGGCCTTGATGCGGCGCGGCGTGCGCTTCAGGTTGTACTCGATGGCCTGCGTGATGGACCAGTAGCGGTCCAGGCTGATGGCGCACAGGTGCACGATCGACGACGTGCAGAAGAGCACGTCGAGCGCCAGGTAGATCTCGCACCAGGCCTTGCCGAAGTACCAGTAGCCCATGACCTCGTTGGCCAGGGAGAAGGGGATGACGAGCGTGGCCACCAGGATGTCGGCCGAGGCCAAAGACACCAGGAAGAGGTTTTGGGGCGCCTTGAGCGCGCGGCTAGTCAGCACCGCGATGATGACCAGCACGTTGCCAAACACGGTGAGCAGCATGAGCAGGCCGGCCAGGCACACCAGCGTCAGTGTCACCTGCAGGGAGTACGGGGTGGCCCCGGCGCCGCCCCCCGGAGCCTCGGTCCCGTTCCAGCTCGCATTGCCCGCGTCCGGCTGCAGGGAGCCCATGGGCGGGAAGCTGCCCTCGGCCAGCGGCTGCTCCTGCCGGAACATGAAGGCGGGCACCCGCTCGCCTGGGCCTGCTGCCAGCTGCCTTCCGGCCCGGCGCCCGAGGGTCCTCCTCTTCCTCCGGCGCCCCGCTCGCCCCGCCGCGGCTCACATAGGGAGGCGGCCGCGGAGAGGCCGGTCCGCACTGGAGGATCGCTAGCAGCCCATGGGGCCCAGCTCCCGCGGACGGCGCCCGGCCCGCGATTCGGACGCTCGGGGTGGGCGCCTTCGAGCTCCGAGCTCCTAGATACACAGCCAAGTTTTATTTCTAAGCGGCGGGAGAGAGTAGGGCGAGCCGATGGGTAAAGAGAGATTTATTCTTCAAAAAGGCAGAACAGAATTCATCGGTGGCCTGATAACTTGGAAGGATGACAGGAAAAAAAAAAATATATATATATATATATATACACATATGTATACATATACACATATACATATATATATAATCTTGTAAAGATATATCTTTACATGTATATCGATATACCTTGACTCTCGAGCCTACGCGAAAGCAAGAGGTCTTACCGTGTGCGAGGCCCGCCCCCACCCCGGGAGGCAGCCGAGGCGTGCCGATGCGGGCTCGCGGTCCTATGTCTGTCTCCTTATATCCCCGAAGCAGTTACCGACTCCCTCGCTTCTCCCCGACGCTGCGGCGAGGGCCGGCCCGGGCCGGGGCCGGGGCCGGGGCCGGGGCCGGGGCGCGGACTCTGCCGCCTCTCCGAGCGCCGCGGGACTTCCGAAGTTGCGCGCCCTGCTGGGGCTGGGGCGCAGCGCGCGGAGCTCCGGGCGGCGGCGGGATGAGGGGGGTGGGCGCCGCATGAAGGCGCCCCAGTCCGCAGGCGGGCCGGGGCAGGTGAGCGTTCGGCTCTCCGGGAGCCGCGGTCGAGGCAAGGGGTCTCCTGGGCGTCGGCTTGGGGGGCGCCGAGCGCGGCCGGACGGGCCGGGGTCCGAGAACAGCGCGAGTTGGGGCAGGAGCGCAGGGCTGCGCGGAGAAGGTGCCCGAGTGGCCGGGCTGCGGCGCGCCGGCCGCTGGGCGTCTGCACGAAGCCAAAGCCGCTGCCGCTCCGCGGCGCTCACGGTGGACTCGTTTTATAGCCCCAGCATCCAGCCGGCGTTGCTGAGCAGCCGGCGTCAGCCCCCACGTGGGAAGCCGACCCTCCCCCGCCCCTCGCGCCACCCCTCCGCCGGGCTAGCGCCCGCGCCCCGCGCCGGGCCAGGCGAGCGTGACCCCCCAGGCAGGACCGGCTCCTGGAAGAGGCGGGGACTTTGATCGAGGGGCTTTCAGAGAGACCCCGGCGGAGTGGGGAGCGGCCCCTGCTGGAAGTTGGCCGGGCAGCTCCGTGCCGGCCCAGCAGAAAGCACTGGGCACCCATGAGTGCTCCCAGCCAGCTGGGTCCCGGGAGGAAAGGGTGGCGAGGAATCCCGGCCCGAATCGGGAGAAGCAGCCCCAGGGAGGGGTCGCATCTGGAGCAGTCCAGACCCGGGCCATCTCCCGGCGGTCGGGACGAGAGGGGTCCTGGCGAAAGATGGAGGCGGGGTTAGGAGGGAACCCCAGGGACGAAATGGGCGGCACCCCCTGGGGAATGGGTGAGTCAAACGTCAGACCTCCGCTTGGGGAAGGAACAGCCACGTGTCCTCCCAGCCTCTGAGCTGTCTGCGGGACACTGCTGGCCGGTGGTCTGGACGCACCCCCTGGGACGGCGGTGGGGAGGGGTCCAGGAGGCGGAGGCAGAGCGCCACGGCAGAGCGAGGGAGCACTGACACCTGCTGGCCGCTCATGGTCACGGCGGGGAAGCGGCCCGCTGACGCCGGCACCTCCTCCCGTTTCTTGGGTCCTCTGCATACTGCACCTTCTGCCTCGGGACAAGTTTGGGCCTAAGATCAGGAAAGGAGAGCCCAGACTTTACATTGAACCCTGTCATGTTGCAGAAATCTTCCTCAATCAGATAACTCTCGTGTATCCACCCCTGGCGGAAGTGGAGGCTTGTCTAACAAAGGCACATCAGGCGGCCTCAGCAGACACCGCAGGCCAGGTCTGGCATCCCTCCCTGGACCGGCACAACCCACCCTTCCAGCAGATCCGAGAGGAGGCTGGACTCTGCCCCTCTGGTTGCCTGGCTCTGGCCTGCTGAGAAGCACGATGTCTTTGTTGAGGCAGGAATGCTAGACTACACCCCACTCAGATGCACACACTGTCTTTCAGTAAGGGGAGGATGCTGGCCAAGGAAGAGGGAATATTCTCCGTGCTCTCTCTAATAAGAACAGCATGGAAGTGGGTGCGCAGCAAGGTTTTCCATGTGTGCTAGATGTCCTGGGATAGATTTCATCTATCACTAGCCTGCACTGTGCTAGCAGCACTTTTCAGATGAGCAGCAAGCAATTTAAGGGTAAAGCCCAGGAGTATAGGAAATGTCAGCAGGACAGAAATTAGACCTAAAGAAAAGTAGTCTTATTTAAAGAACCACTAAGCCAAAATACCTTATGTAGTCACCTAAGCTGAAATTCCAAGTATGGAACAGACTGCCTCTCTGCACAGACAGCTCAGGTCTGGCTGGGAGCCAAGGACTAAATTAAAAGCCTTGAGCATCACCTTCAATCCCAGCTGAAGTCTACAGCCTCCACCAGTGATTCAGTTATTGATGCTGATGCTCTTCATACAGATAGTCTCAAAGTCTGTACTTTCCAAAGTATTTCACAGAAGTCTCATTTGACTTCAGGACCTTTATCTCCCAATCTTCACCTAGTGGGATGACTTCCCCTTCTAGTCTTGGTTCTGAGGAACCTTGCTAATCCCCCTTTCTGAAGAATCTCAAGAAAACTGAGAAGACAGAGTTTCCTCCCTCTGTTACATCAGTCATTTCCCAGCTTCTGCTGAAGTCTTTGATCTGAGTCTCTTGGCAGGTAGCAGGGAAGTTGCCAGAAGGCTCAGTTGGAAATGTGACTACACCCATTTTTGCATAGCACCCAGAAGTCCCAAACTTCAAATATGAATGCTAAGAGAGGTAAAAACCAAAGCCCATGGCAATCTAGGTTGTGCTGTGCTGTTCCAGAACTTGAGTGCTAAGTCTTCATGTCTCATCTCCACCCCAGCTTCTAACACACTGCTCTCCTTCCTAATTCCAGAAACAAAGGGAAAACACAAGCAAGTCTACATTTCTCTTCTTTCTTGAAATGTCTGCTGCCAGTCTGTGTATGACACCTCTTGTCACATTTTCTAATTGCTTCCCCAACGGCCAGCTAGTTTCTTACTCCCAGATTTGGAGACGTTTTTCCTAAAATGGAAATAGGTCTTTCAAGGAGCTAAGAACCCTGAGGCCAGTGCGCAATGATTATTAATAATAACAATCACTACCTTTTGTCAAGTATCATAAAGTATGCATCATTCGTAGGCTCTATACAGAGCCCCTTTATATAGAGAGTTCTTCCTCCTGTCATGTTTCTTTTTACCACAGGTTCTGCCTCTCAGCTTATCACATAGAGTCAGTATCTCTGAGGTTTGAAAAGCTACATGAACACCATTAATTTTTGCTAAATGGCATGCTATGCTAGCTGAGTGAGACTGCTGAGCAGAGATACATCCATGAAGACAATAATTCTCAACTAAACCTGTATATCAGCATTGCCTGGGAAGATAAAATACACTTACCAACATCCTATCAGGGAATTTACAATTCATCAAGTTCAAGGTGGGATGCAGCATGCATATTTTAACAGAGCTCCTTGGGGGATGCTGATATGCATACCCTGCTGAAGACTCACCACCCAAAGCAATAACTCTTGGTGAGGGGGCGTTAGGAGTGATGAGCTAGTGCCCTAGTGGGGCCAGGAGAGAGTGTCCAAATCACCTGGGAAGCCAACCTGAGCTAGAAAGGATGGGCTCCAGATTGAGACTCGCTGCCCTGGGCCATTGGGGCTGATGGTACTGTGTCACAGCCCTCCAGGCATCTGGAGCAGAGTAGACAGTTGAGAGCCATCATAAATATGAAAGTTAGCCTTGATGGCCTGATGAGGCGTCACTCTGGGCACACAAATGGGGATCCATAATTATGTCTATTATTTTTTCCATATTTTAAATTTGGCGATAATTCCTAGTATCAAATTGTAAGATCATTTCCTTACAGTTGTTTGTTACAAGCTATGAACAACTCAAAGGAAGACAAGCCTCCAACAAAGAAAGGTGCTACCTGGTTTTCATGATTATATACAAGCCAAAGCTCACTAAAAGTTTTTATATCCTCCTTTTATAAAATTTATTGTATTTTAAAGATGCGGAGTACAATACTGTTTATTAACATGTGCCTGGCACAATATTGAGCAGCTTATAAACTATATATTATATAATTCTCAAAACAATCTTATAACATAGATATTATCTATCGTCATAGATGCGGAAAACAAGGTGAGATGCTAAGTAAACTTCCCAGCTAATAAGTAGCAAGGACAGAGACCCATTTTTCTGATTGTAAGCCTGACAAGCTTTCTAGCTCCCTTACTGTGAATCTCTGCCCTCTGCAACACTGCCAAAGGAGAACCTGAAAGAGGTCCATCAGAAACAGGAGTATTGACAAGCTGGCAAATCCTCCCTCTCTCTCTGTCCTCCCAGGCTGTTGGTGGCCATACAGCAGGACAGTGTGGGGCAAGATGTATTCCTTCCTTCCACAGTTGATGCCTACTCTTAGAGGCAGCACCAGGCACGCTCTATACAAGACTGCACAACCCCAACCAGCAGGCTGATGGAGAGCAGGCACTACACTGACTGGTTAGGCACCCCTGGATTGCTGACCTCTCCTTGGTAGAAACAACCTCTCCTTTTCACATTTTACTATAGTTTAGACATACTTTTATTACTCTAGCTCACCTGTTCATTTGTACAATAGTCTACAAAGGGAAAGGACTTTTTCATCTTTGTATTCTCAGAGTACATCTAAAATAGGCTTTTAAAAATCGTATTTCTGAAACCTACCCCTTAGAGATTCTGATTCCGTAGGATGAGGGTGGGGCCTGAGCACTTGGATGTCTAACAACTACCTGAGTAATTTCATCAATACTAAAATGTAAGTCACACTAGTGTGGGTACTTGATAAATCTTTGTGTGATGAATTAATGAATGGCTTCTACTTAAACAACGAGGCTACCAAAGAGGTAGAAGGCCCAGAAGTCAGTGACTAAGATGGCTAGCATTTCTTTCCAAAATCAGGATTCCGTTGAGGTTCTTTTTTCTTTTTCTTCTTTTTCTTTTTTTTTTTTTTTGAGAAAGCAGGATTTATTAAGAGGACAGAAAAGCTCCCACGTTGGAAGGGGAGTGGATAGTTGAGGTTCTTAACTAGTTCATGGATAAAGGTAGAGAATTAGCTCATTCTATCTCTCTCTTTTTTTTCCCCAAAAGGAACATGTAAGTAGATGTTCTATTTATAGCTATCAACTAGGCAATTTACAGTAAATGAAAGCTTCCTATGCTAATTAATCAGTTTTTCCTGGACTTATATCTGAAATTAAAGTGCCAAGCAACCCCAAAATGTGCCATGGCTTCTCTGACTTGGTGACTTTGTGGGGAAGTTGGGTGGGAGGGATTATTAATTGCTCACTTTTGTTTTTGAAGACTCTACTATCTAAGAGAAAATAACATGATCCATCAGCTCAGACTCCTAGGCTGTGACAAAATCCTCATAAATAGAAATTAGGCCCCACATGTACGCAAGCACAGACCACGCACCCCCACAGACACAGATTGTACTTAAACACACACTCTCACACGTCTGAACATTATGAGCAGGTGGGAAACACAATGTTCCCACTACTACCCAAGCCATGCGCACAGCTGGAACCAAATGCTGCAGGAAGCTACAAACATCTGTCAACTCACTATATTGCTGACAAGGGGTTGGAGGGGGAGTCACTAGGGAAAAATCTATTGCTTCCTCTGAGCTATAATTTAATTCTTCCACCTTTGTGTACCTTTGCTGGAGCCCTTTGGAATCCCACTGTAATTGATGGCTAATGGAAGCCAAAAGGAAATCACCAACTCCAAGAGGGTTGTGAAGAGCTGCCTTACTCCCCGCCTGCCACGGTCCTTATTGCTGACTGCCAGCTCAGTCTTGCCATACAAAAACAAGCGACAGGTCCTGCCACCACCTTCATCTCTGTCTAAGGTGCTAGCACATCCTGCTCCAGCCTGAAAACTTAAGCCAGGTGTTTTTTATCTCTGCAAGGGCCTCTGGCCAAGACCAGAAAGACAGCAGTTGTGCCAAGGTCAAGTCCACATTGAGGATGCCAAGAAAGGTTGAGATCCCAACTGGCTCTTTGCTGCTGCTCCACCCTGCGGGGCATGTTTGTATTTCCACTATAATGTGACTTTTGAGAGCACGTGTCTACACACAAAGCTTAACATTACCTACTGCAGTCTTCCAGATCAGGCCTCACAGATAAGTGACCTTTCCCACCACACCCAGATGAATTATCTTGCTTGCTTTGTCTGGAAACAAGAGGAAAAGAACCTTGAACCAGTTATGGTGAGCAGTGGTTATTTGTTCTCAAGTATAGCAGGTGAGCTAGAGCTGCTGGCTTTGGGAATCAGGGACACATTTGTCATGAACACTAATAACTCTTAAGCTAACATTCCATTAATCTAATTAGGTAAGGTGAATTACCCTTCACATTTACTCAAAGAAACCATGGAGACATCATGCCTGAAATACACACACACACACACACACACACAATTTAAGAGCTGTTCTGGCCATCCCTGTTCCCTGGAAATGGTCCTTTTTTCCTGTTCTCCCTAGTTGATGACGTTAATCACAAACTCTTCCTTTCTAAAGGGGCCCCTACCTAACAGGTCCTGGGAGGCATTCAAGTGAAGACATTAAGAATTTGGGCTTTGGAGTAAGATAAACCTGGGTTCTGGTCCCACTTCTGCTATTTAATAGCCATATTTACTTAACTTCTCTAGACCTCAGTTTCCTCATATGGAAAATGGGAGAAATACTTTTACACACCTAATGCCATACACTCATATGAAGATTAAATGCATGAAATACATAACACGATGTTGGGTTTAACTGTTTCTCCATAAACATTAGGTACATTATCTTTTTTTGGCAGCACTTTTTCCTTTATTAATCTGAAACTCCCTGAAACAGATGCAAACAGATTCTAAGATCTGCCCACTTTAAGTGTGTATAGTTATTAAGAGAAATAAGAATTAAAATGAGAAATAAGTATTAAAATCTAGATAAAATTAAAGTGGGAGATATTACTTTAAGAAGTTTTAATTCATATTTATTACATTTGTCTGTGAGAGACAAGAGAGGAGATAGAAGTGGTTGGTTTTGAGCTGTTTATAATATGTGAAGAACATAAACATACAGTAATTAAATTATTAGCTACCAAAAAAGAGGCACAAACACCAATGAAGTTCAGAGAACCAAAAAATTGGACATAATAGAAAAACCCTCCCCACAGAATCATTATTTCTAAAATTTGCTACAGATTTAACTGGAAATTGCCTTCTTGGGAAGCAACTGAAAAGCAGGATCCATGTCTGTGTGTTGCTTTTGAGTCAGATATAGACTTAGACTGGGAGTGTAGAAAGTGCCTGGAGAAAGCGAGGGAAGTCCGAATCTTAAGGCTGATGGAAACTTCGATTAAGTAGGATAAATAGGCAAATGCTGCTTTAGGGTGCTTTATTTTGCAATTTGAGTCAACTCAAACTTGCTAAAATAGAACAGAAAATGGATTAATTCACGAAAATGAAATTTATTCTAAGCCGGGGGCAGAACTGACTTTGGGCAAGGTTGATGCAGTGACTCAATATTGTCACTAGAAAGCTGATATCTTTCTCTTTGTGGAGAAAAGGAAAAGGATTAAACAAATACATAGAGAGGAATAGATATAAGGAACCATGTAATCCTGTTCCCCTTTAAAAAAAAAATACACACACACACACACACACACACAGACGCGCGCGCACACACACACGCGCGCACACACACATATATGGAAAAGAAGCTGCCTTCCTTTCTCTCAGCACTCCAGTTTCCAGAGTCTGTTGTTGTGAAGCTGAGATAGACCTCTAGTTTCCTGTTTGGGGATTCCATGAGATTCCAGGGCCCACACACCTCCTCTTTTTGAGTTGGTTTCTATTCTGTGCCACCAGAATACTTGACTGTAATGAATGCTAGAGCTTTAATTTCACAAGAATAATTATTTAAAGTCGTCAATAAACTAGATTCAGTGCTAGACATTGATAACAATCACCAACAAGACGTCATTTCCAAGTCTATACACTTGAAGTCTTTGAGAGGAATCTCTTCTATTAACCTTACAGACACTTAAACAATCTAAATAAAATAATAGAACTTTTTAAAAAATGAACCAGATATTTCTAGTAATGATGGCACTCTAAGTTCAAGCTTTTTTCTTTTTCTTTTTTCTTTTTTTCCTTAGAGATGGGGCCTCACTATGTTGCCCAGGCTGGCCTTGAACTCCTAGGCTCTGGGGATCCTCCCACACAGTAGGGACTACAGGTTTGTACCACCACACCTGTCTTAAATTCAGACTTTGAAGCGCCCCTTTGTCCAATTCTGTAGAAATTATAGATAAACTAAAGAAAATATTTTAAAAAGACAGACCCAATCTCAGTACCAAACAAGATGCCTATTATAATCTCTCTGTCCCACTAAACATAACAACTAAAACATCTGAAAACTACAAAAGCAGCTACCTAAAAAGCAGCAGGCAGAGTAGGAAGAGGAAACAAAAATTGAGGAAGAAACACAAGAGTTTCCTTTTTTTCTCATCTTTCATCTCTCAAATTTGACCCACAGAAGGCCTCAATTGTAGGATTAAGCAACAGGTATGAACAACTAAAACAGAGAGAGAGAGAGAAACTCCATCTTTTGGCAGATAACTGGGGAAAGTTTTACTGTAAGCTGGAAAATGTAGAGAGACTCTCTGGAGTGAAAAAAAAAAAATACTCTTCTGGCCCTGCCACTAGAGTAGCTCCGATAGGCTAAATGTGTGGCAGCAGCATAAGCAGCTAAAATTTTAAGGGAAAAAAACTTGTTTTCTGCAGAAGACACAGGGAAAGAAAGACCCTGTGCTCTGAAGGGAAGAGGTGGAGCAAAGACCTTGGAATTCGTTTTGGTTTTTTTTGTTGTTGTTTTGTTGTTTTTTTCTTTAACCACTCTGCCTGAGGATGGGCTTAGTCATGCTGAACGGGGTGGCAGGATCATGGGAAACTAAAATTCCTAAAGAAACCTGTCTTTCTGTCCAGAGGAATGGGAGGGACAAGGGGTCCATGGGAGGCCAAGAGTGCATGAGAAGAGAGCTGGAGAAGGGCATTCTCTAAACCTTCTGTCTGAGCTGGCACACGTCCCAGGTACTCACAGGAGCTGTGCATGTGTGGAGCCAACAGCATGCAGCATAGCAAAGGTGTGTGTCCTGAACTTTGGAAACATCAGCCACAAAAGGAGAGATAAAAGCTGTGTTTTGAAACCAGCTGCTAGGTTGATTTCCTGTGAAAATAAACCAAACAGATTTTACAGGACCCAGAGTAACAGTCACAGTCCAGGAGAGTAACAGTCACAGTCCAGTATGTTACTCAACATGCAAAAAGTCAGATAAATTTTTTGAGGCGGGGAGGACAATGAGCAGATGTTTAACCTGAGATGTTAGGATTAGTTATCTGACAGAGTTTAAGAAGCTAGGCTCCAAGAGATAAAGGAAAATACTCATGAAATAAACAAAAAATAGGAGTTTTCAGCAGAGAAATGGAAATTATAAAGAGAACCAAATGCAAACTTTAAAGCTAAAAAATTTAAAACTCACTGAAAAGCTCTGTATTGGTTTCCTAGGGTTGCTGTTACAAATTAACACAAGCTGAGAGACTTAAAATAACAGAAATGTGTTCTTCCACAGGCTTAGACCCTAGAAGTCTGAAATCAAGGTATCCTCAGGGTAACACCTCTCTGGAAGCTCTAGTGGAGAATTCTTCGTGCCTCTTCTAGTTCCAGATAGCTCCTTGCATTTCTTGGCTTGTGATTGAAGGCATCGCTCCAATCTCTGCCTCTATCTTCATATGGCCTTCCTCCCTCTATGCTTCTCCATACCCAAATTTTCCTCTCCTTTCTCTCATAAAGACACTAGTCATCAGATTTAGCAATTACTCTAAATCCAGGATGATTTCATCTTGAGATCTAACCAATTACATCTGCAGAGATCTCATTTCCAAATAAGGTCACATTCCAAGGTTCTGTTTGAACATGAATTTGCGAGGAACACTATTCAACCCATTACAGGCTCAATAGTAAAATGATGACAGAGGAAAAATTCAGTGAACCTGAAGATAAATCAATAGAAATACTAACGAAAGTTGTTCAGTCTGAAGGGAAATAATACCAAGAGAAAACTTCCTTGGAACTCATAAATGAAGGAAGAACAATGGAAGACCAAGGAGATAGTTGGTGTACTCGTTTTCTAGGGCTGCCATACAAAGTACCACACACTGGGTAGGTTGAACAATATAAATTTTTTGTCTTATGGTTCTGGATGCCTGAAGTCTAAGATCAAGGTGTCAACAGAGTTTATTTCTTCTGCGGGCTGTGAGGGAGATTCTGTTTCATGCCTCTCCCTCCTCTTTGGTATTCCTTGGTTTGCAGCTGTATCACCCTGATCTCTGCCTTCTTCTCATGGTGCTCTCCCTGTGTGTATGTCCTTATGCCCCAGTTTTCCCTTTCAATAAGGACATCCATCATAGTGGACAAGGTCTTACCTTAAAGAACTCATTTTAACTTGATTACCTCTGTAAAGATCTTACCCCCAAATAAGGACCTTCTGAGGTACTGAGGATTACATTGAGTCTATAGATTGCTTTAGGTAGTATGATCATTTTAACAACATTAATTCTTCTTTTCTGTGAGCATGGGATGTCTTTCCACTTGTATCCTCTTCAATTTCTTTTATCAGTGTTTCGTGGTTTTTTGTTTTTGGTGTTCTTTTTTGTTGTTGTTTTTGCAGAGGTTGTTCACTTCCTTGGTTAAAGTTATTTCTAGGTTTTTTTGTAGCCATTATAAATGTGATTGTCTTCTTGATTTCTTTTTCAACTAGTTCATTGCTTGTATAGAGAAATGCTACTGATTTTGTGTATTGGGTGTTGTTGTTGTTGTTGTTGTTGTTTTCGAATTTGAGTCTCACTCCATCGCCCAGGCTGGAGTGCAGTGGCACTCTCATGGCCACCCCAGCATTGACTTGCCAGGCTCAGGTGATTCTTCCACCTCAGGCTTCCAAGTAGTTGGAACTATGGATGTGCACTACCATGCCCAGCTAATTTTTTTCATTTATTTAGAGATGAGGTCTTGCCAAATTGCCCGGGCAGTTCTCAAACATGTGGGCTCAGGCAATCCTCTCACCTTGGCCTCCCAAAGTGCTGGGATTATAGACTTGAGTCACCACGCCTGGGCTATTGGTTTTATATACTGCAACTTTATTATACTGGGGTACATTTTCCCCACACCTAATTTATTGAATGTTTATCATGAAGGGATGTTGAATTTTATCACGTGCTTTTTCTACATCTATTGAAATGATCATATGGTTTTTGTCTTTCAGTCTATTGATGTGATATATAATGCTTATTGATTTGCATATGTTAAACTTCCATGCATTCATCCACTTAGTCATGGTGTATTATCTTTTTGATGTGTCTTTTTAATTCAGTTTGTTAATATTTTGTTGAGGATTCTTGCATCTGTGTTCATCAATGATATTGGCCTGTAGTTTTCTTTATTTGTTTTGTTCTTGTCTTGTGTTGTTATCAGGGTTATACTGGTCTCATAGACTAAGGCTTCAATTTTTTTTTTTAATAATTTGAAAATAATTAGTATTAACTGTTCTTTAAAGACTTGGTAGAATTCAGTGGCACATCCATCCAGTCATGGACATTTTTTGTTAAAAGACTTTTTATTACTGATTCAATCTCATTACTTGTTATTGGTCTGTTCAGGTTTTCTATTTCTTCTTGGATCAATTTTGGTAGGATATATATATATACAGAAATTTACCTATTTCCTCTATGTTTTCAAATTTAATGTTGTACAGTTGTTCATGGTAGTCTCTAATGATCTCTTGTACTTCTGTAGTATCTGTTATGATGTCTCTTTTTTCATTTCTGATTTTATTTATTTGGATCTTCTCTTTTTTTTCTCAGTCTAGCTAATGAAGTGTTGATTTTGTTCCTCTTTCCCCAAAAAAAATAACATTTTGTTTGGTTGATCCTTTGTATTATTTTTCTAGTCTCAATGTGATTTATTTCTGATCTGGTCTTTATTATTTTTTTCTTCTGCTAATTTTGGGCTTGATATTTTCTTGCGTTTCTAATTTCTTGAGATGCATCATTAGGTTGTTTATTTGAAGTTGTTCTTGTTTTTGATACAGACATTCATGCTATAATTGTGCCTCTTAAGACTGATTTTTGCTGTGTCCCATAGGTTTTGGTATATTGTTTTCTTACTTTCCTTTGTTTCAAGGAAGTCTTAAATTTCCTTCTTAATTTATTCTCCTATTGGTGTTCAAGAGGATGGTGTTTAATTTCCACATATTTGTATAGTTTTAATTTTTCCTCTTATAGCATTGTGGTCAGATTAAATAGTTGATATGATTTTAATGTTTTCTTATTTTTTGAAACTTGTCTTATGCCCTAACATATGGTCAATGTTGAACAATCTTCCATGTGCCGATGAAAAGAATGTGTATTTGCAACTATTGGGTGAACAGTTTTATAAATGTCTGTTAGATCCATTTGATCTATGGTACAGTTGAAATTTAATGTTGATTTTCTGTCTAGACTGTCTAGCCAATGCTGGGAGAGGGAGGTGTTGAAGTTCCCAACTATTATTGTGTGGGGGTCTATCTCTCCCTTCAAATCTCATATTTGTTTTGTATATCTGGTTGTTCTGATGTTCGGTACATAAATATTCACTGTTATATTTCCTTGCCGAACTGATCCCATTTTATGATATAATGTCCTTCTTTGTCTCTTTTCACAGCTTTTGATTTGAATTCTGCTTTGTTTGATATAAGTATAGTTACTCTTACTCAGCTCCAATTTCTATTTGTGCGGACTATCTTTTCTCATTATTTCACTTTCAGACTATGTGTCTTATTGTAGGTAAAGTGAGTTTCTTGTATGCAGTATACACTTATGTCCTATTTTTCTATCCATTCAGCCAGTCTATATCTTTACACGAAAATTTTAATTCATTTACATTTAAGGTTATTATAGGTAGGCAAGAAATTACTCCTGCCATTTTATTGACTGTTTTCTGATTGTTTTGTATATTCTTTGCTACTTACTTCCTCTTTTAATGTTTACTTTTGTTGTCAGGCAGTTTTCTGTAGTATTAACTTTTGATTCCTTTTTCTTTTGTCTTTGTGTACCAGTTCTACTAGTGAGTTTTATGCTTTTGAATGTTTTCATGATGGTGATTATTGCTTTTTCATTTCCACATGCATGACTCTCTTGAGCTGGTATAGTAATGATTAATTCCCTTAGTGTTTGCTTATCTAATGAATAGTTTCTATTTGTCTGTGGAAGATTTTATTTCTCCTTCCTTTCAGAAGTGTAGTTTTGTTGCATAGTACTCTTGACTGGCAGGTTTTTTCTTGCATTGCTTTGAATATATTATCCAATTTTCTCCTAACCTGTAAAGTTTCTGCTGAGAAATCCACTGTTAGTCTAATGGCAATTCCCTTAGATGTGACAATGGTTTTCTCTTGATGTTTTTATCATCTTTTTTTGTCTTTAACTTTTGACAATTTCACTGTAATGTGCCTTAAAGAGGACTTGTTTGGGTTGAATCTATCTGGGGTTCTTTCAGACTCCAGACCTGAATGTCTATATCTTTCCTAAGACTTAGGGAGTTTTCAGCTATTGTTTCACTAAATGTGTTTTCCTCTTATTTTGACTTCTCTACCCTTTCAGAATGTTCATAGTATGAATATGTGTTTGCTTAATGGTATCTCATAAATCCTTTCTTCATTCTTTTTAATTCTTTTTAAAAATTGATCTGCCTGTGTTAATTTCATAAAGCTTGTCTTCAAGTTCAGAAATTCTTTCTTCTGGTTTTGGAGTTTTCACTTGTATTTTTCATTCATTAACTTCTTCAGCTCTCGGATTTCTGCTTGGTTCTTATTTATGATGTCTATTTCTTTGTTGAATTTATTCTTAAAATCATGAATTGCTTTGCTGATTACATTGAATTGTTTATGTTTTCTCTTATATGTTACTGAGTTTCTTAAAGATTATTATTTTCCTTTTTTTTTTTTGGCATTTCACATATTTCCTTATGACTGGGGTCTATTACTAGAGGATTATTGTTTTCCTTTGGAAAAGGAAAGCCATATTTCCTTGCTTTTTCATACTTGATGTATACCTACACTGATTTCCATGCATCTGATGGAAAAATCACCTCTTCCATTTTTATGGAGTAGGTTTTTTGGGATTACTTATTTGTATGGATGGGTCTTAGGGTGTTTGTCTGGTTTGTTGACCTTGCTTCTAGGTGAATGCAGTAGTGTCTTCTCCGTGTAGTTCCATCAACTATAATTCATAATAGTGACACCTGTGAGTATGTCAATAGCTAGACTGAGAGCAGTAGAGAGTGCAGCCTTGCCTGGGGTGAGCTTGCTGTGTCTCAGGTTGGGGGCATGGTGTATGCACATGGTAAATCAGGCAACTTGAGATCTGGCTAACTGTGGTTGGGGCCATGGGGCTGTTACCCTGGCTGGGAGTACAAGCATATGTTTGCTTGGCCAGCCTGGGGGTGTGATTGCCAGGATTGTCCAGCAGGGTTATTTCTTAGGCCCTTGATGTGGGTACAAGTCCACTCAGCAGGCCTAAGGGCATGTCTGCCAGGGGTAGACCACAAGGCTGTTTCTCAGGCCTGAGATATAGGTGTACAACTGATCTAAGTGTGTGTTTGCTAAGGGGTGGCTCATGGGGGTGTTTCTCAGGCCCAGGACATGGTTACATTGCTTCTAGGCTCACCTGAGTACGTGTCTGCTGGGGGTGGACCACAGGGCTGTTTCTCAGGTCCTGCCACGTCTGCATGGCTACTTGGCAGACCTGAAGGCACTCTTTTGATGGGTGATTCATTGGCTGTTTCTCAGGACCAGTATGTGAGTGCAAGCCTGTTTAGCCAGTGCAGGGTGTGCCCACCAGGGTCAGCTCACAGAGATATTTCTCAGGTTCAGTATGTGGGCACACAGCTGCTCAGCTGGCCTGGGAACAGGTTCACTAAGGATGGTCCACAAGGCTGTTTCTCAGGTTCAGGTTGTGGGCTCCAAGCTGCCTGTTTGACCTGGGGATGCACCTGCTAGTGATGGTCTGCAGGACTATTTCTCTTTCTGTGCTTGTGGGCACAGAACTGTTGGGAAGACCAGAGGTGTGTCTAGGGGCTGGAGAGGACACTGCAGGGCTGTTTCTCAGGTCCTAAGTGTTGGCGTGTAGCTGTTTCATCAACCCAAAAGTTGTATCAGTTGCTTGGAGGCTCAGGAACTCTCTCACTTGGGGAAAATGCACAGCCATTTGTCTCGCTCAAAAGTGGGATTTCCCTGGACAAGGATTAACAGACTCTTCCACTAGCTGGAAGTACAGTGGCATGCGTTGTTTTTCCTGCTGTGTGAGACCAGAAACACAGCTGATCCAGGTCCCAGACTCTATGGAGCTGGGGTTTTTGTGTTCAGTCCCTGTGTGGACTTAGTGGAATAAAGATAGAGCCCAGTGCCAAAATGGTACTGTGGCTACTGGCCCCCAGAGCAGGACAAACTCCAGAGATGGCTCTGGTCTTAAAATGGCACCATGTTGGGGGATTGGTGGGAGTATAGAATGCACACATTGTGCTCCTATCTAGGGCAATGAAGCTGCCTGAATTCCCAGCAGCTCTCCAAATAGGACTCAGAACTTGCAAGGACTGTGGGATTCTCCTGCAGTAAGGATATTAGTTGTTTGTGGTGGCATTGGGGGCTGGTGAGATGCCTCTGCTTACAGTCTCCCCAAAATTAGAAATCCCTCCTGACTGTAGATAGATCCAGTTCAGTCAGGGGAGATGGGGCTGCAGAATCCAGATGCCTCAACACTGCCTTCCTGTACTTCCAGTCACCACAGGTGCATCTCCATGCCCCCACATACTCCAGCAGTCTCCCTGGAACACTCCAGTCAAATCTTAGCTGTTTATTCTTTGCTTTGTACTTTTTTCTGGGAGGGACAAGCACCAGGCATCCCTAAACAGCCATCTTGCTGATGTCCCCTGACAACTGCAATTCTAATCTTCATTTTTATGACTTTAATGTTTTCAGATTCCACATATACATAAGCTCATACAGTTTTTATCTTTCTGTGTATGGCTTATTTCACTTAGCATAATGTCCTACAGGTTTATCTGATGGCAAGATTTCAGATTCCCATAGAAACGCTCACAAAATTGCCCTTGTTGGATGAAAGGAATGAGCAAAAGTATTGTTGTGGTAGAGAAGGTTTCTTTGGTGAAGATTTCTTTCTTTCTAACTTTCTCAAAACACTTCCAAAATAACCAGATGTTATTGTTCTTTGGTCCTCCAGAAAGTGAGAAAGCAAAATGCTTTAAGTCTTTCGAAAAACTGTTGCCATGATCTTTGTTCTTGACTGCTGTTGCTTTGACTGGACCACTTCCACCTCTTAGCATCCACTGCTTTGATTGTGCTTTGTCTTCAGGATTATATTGGTAAAACCATGTTTCATCTCCCATCACAATCCTTTGAATAAATGCTTCAGGACTTTGATCTTATGTGTTTAAAATTTCCATTGAAAGTTCTGCTCTCATCTGCAGTTAATATGGGTCCAAACGGTTTTGGCTCTCATCAAGTGGAAAGTTTGCTCAATTTTAATTTTTCAGTCAGAATTGTGTAAGCTGAACAAATTGAAATGTCTATGGTGTTGACTACTGTTTCTGTTGTTAATAATAGGTCCTCCTCAATTGGGCAACAAAGTGAATTTTCTCTTCACAAATTGATTTAATAGTCTGCTGTTCTGGACTTCATCTTCAACATAATCTTGTCCTTTCTTTTTTTTAAAGCAGGATTTATTGAGAGGACAGAAAAGCTTTCACAGTGGAAGGGGAACCGATGGGGATGCCCAATCTTATTCTTTCTTAAAACAAATTAATCCATTTGCCAAACTATTGATTTATTTGGGGCATTGCCCCGATAAACTTTTTATAAACTATCAATGAATTTACCTTTCCTCCACCTAAGGTTCACCATAAACTTGATGTTTGTTTTTGTTCCAACTTTGGCAGAATTCATTTTACTCTGATAGGAGCTCTTTTCTAACCAATGTTTTTTCTTCTTAGTGCCTAAAACTAGATCTTTTCCAAACAAGTCATTAAAAATTAGTATGGGTTTATTTTGGTGTAAAAAAAATTGACATGTATACGTAGTTTTTTACATAGCATGCATTTTCCATGAATTTTTTGAAGACCCTATGTTTGGAGGTTGGGTGTCACATTTTATTTGTCCATTCATCTGTTGATAGAAAGTTGGATTTGTTTCTATATCTTGTCTATTATAGGAAGAGCTACAATGAACACTGGGGTACAGATTTTTTTTTTTTTTTGAGATACTAATTTTATTTCCTTTGGATCTATACATGCGAGTGGGATTGCTGAATCATGTAGTAGTACTGTTTTTAAGTTTTTATTTTTGATGATTTATAATTAGTTACTGTTCTCAATCATTTTGGTATCCAAATAATCCCAGATTTGGCCTGGGAGAATCCCATCTGACTGGCTCCTGTGTGCTTGTGACATAATCTGATCAGTTTTTTGAGCACTTCCTTGCTTTGACTTAACAAGAAGTTTCAGAGATTCTCCTACCCTGGGTTCATTCAGTTTTTCCTATTAATGGGGCAATAGAAACCAAGATCCAGACACTAGGAGTGCTCATTGCTACTTAGGTATTTTCATCAGACAGAACTAAGAAATATATGACTGTATATACATATCCATACACATACATATACATAAATGTGTATACAAATACATAAACATATCTTAGGCCAGGTGCAGTGACTCAAGCCTGTAATCCCAGCACTTTAGGAGGCCAAGGTGAGAGGATTGTCTGAGCCCATGGACTTGAGAACAGCCTGGGCAACTTGGCAAGACCTCATCTCTACAATAAATCAAAAAATTAAGCCGGGCTCGGTGGCTCAGCCTGTAATCCCGCGCCTTTGGGAGGCTGAGGTGAGTGGATTGCCTGAGCCCGCGGGTTCGAGACCCGCCTGGGCAGGGAGACCTCATCTCTACAATAAATCAAAAAATCAGCCGGGCGTGGTAGCGCATGCCTGTAATTCCGGCTACTTGGAAGGCTGAGGCGGAAGGATCGCCGGAGCCCAGCAGGTCGAGGCTGTGGTGGCCGGACACGGCCACTGCATTCCAGTCTGGGCGACAGAGTGAGACTCCAACTCAAAAAAAAAAAAAATTAGCTAGGCATGGTAGCACACACCTGTAGTTGCAGCTACTTGGTAGGCTGAGGCAAAAAGATTGCTTGAGCCCAGCAGATCGACACAGGGGTGGCGGTGAGCAAGCCACTGCACTCCAGCCTGGGCGACAGAGTGAGACTCCAACTTAAAAGTAATAATATATGTATATCTCTCAGAAATCATGAGAGATATACATATATTATTATGTATATTAATATATATATTTATGAATATTATTACTCCAATTCCAGCCCACTCTTACAGGGCTTTTTTTTTTTTTTGCCTTCCCTCATTCCACATTTGTATGAGCTTTTTTCAGAAGAACCCTGGTTCCTAACAACCTTAACATAGTTACTCATTTACTCAATCTTATAATGCATATAATTTAAGAGTTTCCTCTCCCATATCATCACAAAAAAAGAAACCTATAAAGAGTTCAGAGATGCTAAGCATGCTACACAAAAGAAGCAAGACACAAAAGTCACATATTGTACAATTCCATTTATATGAAATATCCAGAATTATCAAATTCATAAAGACAGACCACAGAAATGTATGCTTGCCAGGAATTAGGAAAGAGGGAGATAGGGAGTAACTGCTTTATGGGTACATGGTTTTCTTTTGGAGCGATGAAAATGTTTTGGAACTAGGTAGTGGTCGTACAACATTATAAATGTACTAAATGCTACTGAATATTACAGTTTAACAATAAATTTTATGTTATGTGTGTTTTTACTTTTAAAAGTTTCAAAAGAATTTGTATGCCAGTCTCCTCTATCCTACAACTCCCAAGATTGTGTGACTATAATCAAATAAGATTGAATTTGTATGTTTGTTTGCTTCCAGTTTTGTGTGTGTGTGTGTGTGGTTTTTGTTTGTTTGTTTGTTTGTTTTTGTCCTTTACCCTTTCCTTCCTATTTATTTAGTTTTTATTTTTGGCTTTTGTTTTCCAGATTTATTCAGGTATAACTGAAAAACAAAAATTGTATGTATTTAAGGTGTGTGATGGGATGATTTGATATACATTGCAAAATGATTGCCACATATCCATAACTTCACAGGTTCCTTTTTTAATGGTGAGAACACAAGATCTACTGTTCAAGTAGATACAATAGAATATTATTAGCTACAGTCACCATCCTGTACATTAGACTTTCAGATCCTATTCATCCTATAACTGAAAGTTTCTACCATTTGAAGAAAATTTTCCCATTCTCCTGCCTCCAGCTCTCAGCCCCTGGCAACCACCATTCTAGTCTCTGTTCTTATGAGTTCGACCTTTTTAGATTTGACATATAAGTGAGATCATACGGTATTCATCTTTCTGTGTCTGACTTATTCCAATTGGCATAATGTCCTCCGGTTTCATCCATGTTGCCACAAGTAACAAGATTTCCTTCATTTTTAAAGTGTAATACTATTCCAACTAGAGATAGATGGATAGGATAGATAGATAGATAGATAGATATGTTTTCTTTGTTCCTTCATTCATCAATAAACACTTAGGTTGTTTTCTGACTTTGCGATGAACATTGGAGAGCAGACATCTCTTCAAGAAACTGATTTAATCTCCTTTGGATAAATATCTACAAGTGGGATTGCTGGGTCATCTGATAGCTCTACTTTTGATTTTCTGTGGAACCTCCATACTGTTTTCCATAATAGTCATACCAATTCACATTCTCACCAACAAACAGTATACACGTTTCCCTTTTCTTCACACTCCTGCCAACACTTCCTATCACGTGTCTTTTGATAACTGTCATTCTAACAATTATGATGGGGGAATGTCATTGTGGTTTTGACTGGCATTTTCCGATAATTGGTCATGTTGAGCATCTTTTCATATGCCTATTTGCCATTGGTATGTCTTCTTTGGGAAAATGTCTGTTTAGGTTTTTTGTCCATTCTTTAATGAGGGCATTGTTGTTGTTGTTGTTGCTGTTGTTGTTGTTATGGAGCTGTGTGAGTTGCTCATATGTTTTGGATATTAACCCTATGTCAGATTTATGATTTGCACATATTTTCTCCCATTTAATAGGTTGTCTCTTCACTCTGTTGTTTCCTGTGCTATGCAGAAAGTTTCCAGTTTGATGTAGTCTCACCAGTTTATTGTTGCTTTTGCTGTTGTGCTTTTGGTATCATATCTAAAAAAATCATTGCTGAAACCAATGTCAAAGAGTTTTTCCCCTATGTTTTCTTCTAAGAGTTTTATGGTTTCAGGCCTTACACCTAAGTCTTTAATACATTTTGAGTAAATATTTATGTATGGTGTAAACTAAGAGTCCAATGTTATTCTTTTTATGTGGATATCAAGTTTTTCCAGCACCATTTATTGAAGAGGCTATTATTTCCCCCACTGTGCATTTTTGGCACCTTTGCCAAAGATTAGGTAACCATATATGTGTAGGTTTATTTGAGTTATCTAGTCTGTTCCCTCCATCTATGTGTCTGTTTTTATATGCCAGTGTCATACTATTTTGATTACTCTAGCTTTGTAGTATAGCTTGAAATCAAAAACTGTGATGCCTCCAGGTTTGTTCTTCTTTCTCAAGATTACTACTCAGGATCTTCCATGGTTTCCTATGAATTTTAGGATTGTTTCTTTCTATTTCTGTGAAAAATGTCATTGGATTGTATTGATAACTTTGGGTGGAATGAAATCTTCACAATATTAATTCTTCCAATTCATTAAGTTGGGTTATTTTTCCATTTATTTGTGTTTTCTTCTATGTATCTCATTACTTTTGTGGGTTTTTCCTTTTTTAAATTTTATCATAGAGATGTGGGGTACAGGCGAGGATTAACTACATAAGCAGGCTGCATGCAGGTGCAGTCTGGGTTCCTAAACTGACTCTCACTCCCTCGGATAGTGAAGCAGGCACCCTTTGTGTGGCCACGTGCCCCCCAACTTTCCTTCCACCCTCCCTCCCATAGCAGTACTCAGTGACTGTCAACCCCTCCCTACGTTAATGTGACTAATGTTCAGAGTCCACTTATGAGTGAGAACATTCAGTACTCAGTATTTTTGTTTCTGTGATAGATCACTGTGTATGATGGTCTCCTACTTCATCCAATTTACTGTGAAGTCCATGATTTTGTTCTTTTTAATGGCATAATACTTCATTGTGTATCATTAATTTTGTATGGTTTTTAGTGTATAATTTTTTTACTTCCTGGGCTAAATGTCTCCCTAGGCACTTTATTCTTTTTGATGCTATTATACATGAGATTGTTTTCTTAATTGCTTTTGGGGAGCAGTTTGTTAACATATAGATATGCAACTGATTTTTGTATGCTGGTTTTGTATCCTGTAACTTTACTGAATTTATTTATTACGTCGAACAATTTTTTAGTGAAATCTTTAGGTTTTCTATATATAAGATCTTGGCATCTGCTAACAGAGACAACTTCTTTCTTTAGGATTTGCATGCTTTTTTTTTTCCCCTAGTTGCGCTCTGCCTAGATCTTCCAGTAGTGGGCACTCTAGTCGTGTTACTGATCTTAGAAGAAAAGTCTTCAACTTTTCACTAAGGAATATATGTTAGCTTTGGGCTTGTCACTTATGGCCTTTATTATGTTGTGATACAGTCATTCTATACCCAATGTGGTGAGAGTTTTTATCATCAAAGAATGTTTAATTTAGTTAAATGCTTTTTGTATCGATTGAGATGATTGTATGATCTTTATCTTTCATTCTAATAATATGATGTATTATGTTTATTGATTTGCACCTATTGAACCATTCTTGCATTCCAAGGATAAATCCCACTTAATCATGGTGTATAATACTTTTAATGTGGTGTTGAATTTTGCTGATAAGATTTTGTCAAAGATTTTTGCATCTACATTCACCAAAGATACTTGCTTGTAATTTTCCTTTCTTGTAGTGTCTTCATCTGGCTTTGTTATGAGGGTAATGCTGGGCTTGTTAAATGAGCTTGGAAGTGTTCTCTCCACTTCAATTTTTTGGAATTGTTTGAGAAAGATTGTCATTAATTCTTTAAATTTTTGGTAGAACTTACCCATAAAATCTTCTGTTCCTAAGCTTTTCTTTGTTGAGAGGTTTTTAATTACTGTTTCCATCTCTCTGCCTGTTATTGGTCTGTTCAGATTTTCTATTTCTTTGTGAGTCATTCTTGGTAGGTTGCATGTTTCTAGAAATGTACCTATTTCTTCTAGGATATCCAATTTTGGGGTGTAAAACTATTCATGGCAGTCTCTTATAGCCCTTTGTATTTCTGTGGTGTCCTTATAATATCTCCTCTTTCATTTATAATTTTATTCATTGAGTTATTTATTTTTCTTGGTTAGTCTAGTTAAAGGTTTGTCAGTTTTGTTTATCCTTTCAAAAACAACTCTTAGTTTCACTGATCTTTTCAAATTTTTTACTATTTTGCACCATTTATTTCTGCTCTAATATTTATTGTTTACTTCCTTCTGCTAACCTTGGGCTTGGTTTGTTCATCTTTTTCTAGTTCCTCGAAGCATGAAATTTGGTTGGTTGAGATTTTCTTTTTTCTTGTGTATTTATCACTATAACACTGTTTTTACAATAGATTTTTCTGCTTCCTGTACGTTTTGGTATGCTGTATTTCCATTTTTGTTTCTCATAAGATTTTTAATTTATTTATTTGTTATTTTGAGTTGGAATCTCACTCTCTTGCCTAGGCTGGAGGTTCAGACAATACTTCCACCTCAGTCTTCCAAGTAGCTGGAACTACAGGTACATGCTACCACACCCGGCAAATTTTTTTTATTTATTGTAGAGATGAGGTCTCACCAAGTTGCCCAGGCTGGTCTCAAACCCATGGGCTCAGGCAATCCTCTCACCTCAGCCTCCCAAAGTGCTGGGATTATAGGAGTGAACCACTGTGCCTAGCCAAGATTTTTTATTTTTATTTCTTCTTTGGCTCTTTTGTTTTTTGGAAATGTGTTGTTTAATTTCCACATATATATGAATTTTTCAATTTTTCTCTTGTTATTGATTTTTAATTTTTTACCATTTTAGTCAATAAAAATACTTGATATGATTTAAATCTTCTTAAATTTCTTAAGACTTATTTTGTGGTCTAAAGACATGAAAAGGATTATAGAGAATGTTCTCTGTGTGCTTGAGAAGAATGTGTATTCTGCTGTTGGATGGAATGTTCTGTATATATCTCTTAGATCCACGCGATCTGTAGTATTGTTCAAGTCTGCTGCTAACTTATTGACTTTCTGTCTGAATAATCTATCCCTTGTTGAAAATGAAGTATTAGATCCCTACTATTATTGTGTTGCTGTCTATTTCTCCCTTCGGGGCTTTTAATACTTTTTAAATATATTCAGATTCTCTGATGTTGAATGCATATGTATTTACCATTGTTATGTCCTCTTGATAAATTGACTCTTTTTGTCTCTCGTAATAGATTTTGACTTACAGCCCATTTTTTGTGATATAAGTACAGTTAACCTTCTTCTCTTTTGGTTACCGTTTGCATGGAATGTCTTCTTCTGTCCTTCACTTTTAGCCTATATGTGTCCTTAAACTTAAAGTGAGTATCTTATAGGTGCCATATTGGTGATCTTGTTTTTTCTTTAAACTCATTCAGTCACTCAGTGTCTTTTGAGTTTGATAACTTACTATATTTACATTTAACGTAATTAAATAATAACTACCAAGACAGAAGCAATAACAAAAAGTCTCCCATCAAAGAAAAACCTAAGACTTGATGACTTCACTGATGAATTCTACCAAAGAACTAAAAAACAACTAACACTATTTTATCCAAACTATTCCAAAAGATTGAATCAAAGGGAATACTTTCATTTATTCTACATGGTTAGCATTATTCTGAAACCAAAACCAGATTAAGACACAATAAGTAAAAGAAAACTACAGGCCAAGATTTCTGATGAACAATATTACAAGGCTAGGACTCACTATTAGCATTTTTTGTTATCTATTTTGTAGTTTCCTTCTTTCTTTCTTTATGATTTGTTGATTTTTTGTAGTGATATTCTTTGATTCCTTTCTCTTTATTTTTTATGTATCTACTATGAGTTTTTCTTTGCAGTTATCATTGGCTTTACATAAGAAATACTTACAATAACTTATTTATTTTATTTTTTGTTTTTTGTTTTTGTTTAGTAGGAGTCTCACTATATCACCCAGGCTGGAGTGCGGTGGCATGCTTCCAGCCACCACAGCCTCGATCTGCTTGGCTCAGGTGATGCTTCTGCCTCAGCCTTCTGAGTAGCTGGAACCACAGGTGTGTGCCACCATACCCAGCTAATTTTTCGGTTTATTGTAGAGACGAGGTCTCGCCAAGTGGCCCGGGTTGGTCTCAAACCCCTGAGCTCAGGCCATCCTCTCGTCTCCACCTCCCAAAGTGCTGGGATTGAGCCACCATGCCCAGCTATAGTAGTCTATTTTAAGTCCATTTGAAGCTGACAACAACTTAACTTCAACTGCATACAAAAACTCTCCAATTGATGCAATACACTTATCAAGATGCTTTTTCTACTGCTAAAAACAGTTTTTGATGCTGATGGGTTCCTAGAACAATTACCTAGTAGAAGAAGTTTGTACTACAAGGGGCCTGTCCTCCAAAAAGTAATTCTGTTTTTTTGAGGCCGCCCCACAAATGTCTTCTTTTAAGAAGTGTCTGCTCGTGTCCTTTGCCCACTTTTAACGGGATTTTTTATTTGTTTTCTTTTACTTTGTTTGAGTTCTTTGTAGATCCTATATTCTAGACCAAATGGATCTCACTGACATTTACAGAACATTTCCTCCAACTGCTGCAGAATGCATATTCTTCTCATCAGCACATAGAACATCCTCCAGGACAGACTATATGTTAGGCCACAAAATAAGTCTTAAAATTTCAAAAAAAATTAAAATTATCTCAATTATCTTTTCTGACAACAATGGAATTAAGCTAAAAATCAATAACAAGAAGTTTGGAAAATAAGCAAATACATGGAATTAAACAACATGCTTCTGAATGACCAATATGTCAATGAAGAAATTAAGAAGGAAATATAAAAATTTCTTGAAACAATTGAAAATGGGAATGCAACATACCAAAGCCTACAAAATACAACAAAATCAGTACTAAAAGGGAAGTTTATAGTAATAAACACCTACATCAAAAAAGTAGAAAGACTTCAAATAAACAAACTAGTGATATTCCTTGAAGAACTAGAAAAGTAAGAACAAATCAACTCAAAATTAATAGAAGGAAATAAAGAACACAGATTAGAGAAGAAATAAATAAAATAGGGATAAAACCCTCACAAAATCAAGAAAACAAAAAGTTGCTTCTTGAAAAGATAAACAAAATAACAAATCTTTAGCTAGACTAAGAAAAAAGAGAGCAGATCCACATAAATAAAAAGAGACATTATGACTGATACCACAGAGACTTAAAAGATTATTAAGGAGTACTATTAGCAAATAAATTGGAAAACCTAGTAGCAAATAAGTTCCTAGACACATCCAACCTACCAAGGTTGAACTATGAATAAGTAGAAAGCCTCAACAAACAAATAATAACTAACAAGATAGAAGCAGTAACAAAAAGTCTCCCATCAAAGAAAAACCCAAGACTTGATGACTTCACTTATGAATTCTACCAAACAGCAAAAAAAAAAAAACTAACACAACTTTATCCAAACTATTCCAGAAAATGGAATCAAAGGGAATACTTTCAATTCATTCTACATGGTTAGCATTATTCTGAAACCAAAACCAGATTAAGACACAATAAGAAAAAGAAAACTATAGGCCAAGATTTCTGATGAACAATATTGGAAAAATCCCCAATAAAATACTAGCAAACCAAATTCAACAACGCATTTAAAAGATCATTATGATTAAGTGCAATTTAGCTCAGGGATGCAAGGATGATTCAACACATAAAAATCAACAAACATAAGACACCATATTAATAGGACAAAAATGACCATGTCAATAGATGTTGGAAAAGTATTCAATAAATTGAACATGTCTTCATAATTAACACTCTCAATAAACTGGGCATATAAAGAGCATACTTCAGAACAATTAAAGGCCATATTTGACAAACCCACAAGTAGCATCATACTGAGTGGGGAAAAGTTGAAAGTTTTTCCTGCCAAGATCTGGAACAAGACAAGGCTGCCCACTTTCACCACTTTGACTCAACATAATGCTAGAAGTCCTAGCCCAGAGCAATTAGACAAGAGAAAAAGGGCATACAAACTGGAAAGGAAGAAGTCAGATTGTCCCTGCTGATGACATAATTGTATATGTAGAACAACCTAAAGACTATTAGAACTGATAAACAAATTTAGTAAAGTTGCAGGATACAAAATCAACATACAAAAAGCAGCATTTCTATGTCAACAGTGGGTAATCTGAAGGAGAAATCAAGAAAGCAATTCCTTTTATAATATCTACAAAACAAACCCCACCTAGAAATAAACTTAAAGAAATGAGCGATCTCTACAACAAAAACTGTAAGTGGAAGGCTGAGGTGGAAGGATCGCCTGAGCCCAGCAGGCGAGGCTGCAGTGGCCGGGAGCGGCCACTGCACTCCAGCAGTCTGGGTGACAGAGTGAGACTCCAACTCAAAAAAAAAAAACTATAAGTGGATAAATTCCTAGACACATCCATCCTAACAAGGTTTAACCATAAATAAATAGAAAACCTGAACAGAAAAATAACTAACAAGATAGAAACAATAACAAAAAGTCTTCCATTCCACTGATGAAAAAATTGAAGGGGACACTCATGCAAATGGAACCCATGTTTATGGACTAGAATAATTAATATTGCTAAAATGTCTATACTACCCAAAATCTACATGCTCCATGCAATCACTATTAAAATACCAATGACATTCTTCGCAGAAATTTTTAAAAACCTAAAATTTGTATGAAATTATAAAAAGAGGGGGAAAAAAGAATAGCCAAAGCAATCCTGAGCTGGAGGATAAAAAATAACAAAGCTGGAGGCATCTAATGACTTGACCCTCAAAATGTACTACAAAGTTATAGTAACCATAGCAGCATGGTACTGGCATAAAAAATAGACACATAGAACAATGGATTATAATAGAGAATAGAGAAGTAAATCCACACATTTACAGCCATCTCATTTTTGACAAACCACCAAGAACATACATTGAAGAAAGGACAGTCTCTTCAATAAATGCTACTGGGAAAACTGAATATCTATATGCAGAAGAATAAAACTAGACCCCTATCTCTCATTATATAAACAAATCAAAATTGAGTACAGACTTAAGTAAGACCTGAAACTATAAAACTACTAGAACAAAACACTGAGGCAACACTTCAGGACATTGATCTGGAAAATATTTCATAAGATCACAAAAGCACAGGCAACGAAGAAAAAACTGACAAATGGGATTGCCTCAAGTTAGAAAGCTTCTGCATAGCAAAAGAAGCAATCAGCAAGCAAAGAGACAACCTACATAATGAGATAAAATATTTGCAAACTACTCATCTGAAAAGGAAATAATAACCAGAATATATTAAAAATTCAAACAACTCAGCAAAAAAGTTTGATTTTAAAATGGGCAAAAGTTCTGAATGAACATTTCTCAAAAGAAGACATACACATAAAGGGCCAATAGGTATATGAAAAAATACTAAACATCACTAATCATCAGGAAAATGCAAGTTAAAATCACCCCACACCAGTTAAAATGACTTTTGTCAAAAAGACAGAAAATAAAAAACGCTGGTGAGGATGTGGAGAAATAGGAAGGCTTGCACACTCTTGTTGAGAATGTAAATTAGTAGAGCCACTATGGAAAACAGTATGGAAGTTTCTCAAAAAACTAGAACTACCACATCATCCAGCAATTCCACTGGTAGGTTTATATTCAAAAGAAGGAAGATCAGTATATTAAACAAATATCTACATGGTCATGTTTATTGTAGCACTACTTACAATAGTCATATACGGAATCAACCTAAGTGTCCATCACCTGATAAATGGGATAAAGAAAATGTGACATATAGCCAAAATTGAGTATTATTCAGCTATACAAAAGGATAAAATCCTGTCCTTTGTATGGAACTGGAGGACATTATGTTAAATGAAATAAGCCAAGCACAAAAAGACAAATATTGCATGTTCTTACTTATATGTGGAATCTGAAAACACTGATCTCATGGAGATAGTGAATAGAATGATTGTTATCACAGGCTGGGAATGGTAGTGAGGAGGGGGCAATGAAGAGGGGTTTGTTAATGGGTACAAAAATACAATCAGATAGAAGGAATAAGATCCAGTGTTTGGTAGCACAACAACTACAGTTAACAATAATTTAATGCATATTTCAAAATAGCTAGAAGAGAAAATTTGGAACGTTCTCAACACAAAGAAATGATAATATTCCAATTGCCTAGATGTGATCATTACACATTGTATACTCATATCAGATTATCGCATATGCCCCATGGATATGTATAACTGTTATATATCCATAAAACCGTGTTTAATGTAATTGTTATAAAAGTTTTTATTTAAATTTTGCATAACTGATACATGTCCACAAACTTTTTTTGACTTAATTTTTATAAAAGTTGAAATTTGTATTCTACACACTTAGGCCAAAAATCTTAAATTCATCCTCCACTCCTTCTTTCTTTTATACTCACCATCCAATCCTTCAGGAAATCCATATTTAAGAATATATTCAGAGTCTGACCCCTTCTCACCATCTCTACTTCAATCGCTGTGATCCAAGCCATCAGTGGTTTACTGAGCTTGCCTTCTAATTGCCTTTGTGCCACCAACCACGACTGCCTCTGTATTATTCTCAACACAGCAAATAGCAGTATTTTAAATACATAATCAAGTAATATCATTCCCCTGTTCAAAATAATGACACAATATGAAGAACAGCTTTGTCTATGCCTTTTACATACATAAACTTGTTTAATCCTCACATAACTCACACTAGTAGTTAGGTACTCTTATTATCTCCATTTTGGATGTGAGTTAATTTGAAGCACAGAGAGGTGAAATATCTTGCCTAAGGTAACATAGCTAGGAGTGGCAGAGCCACATTTCAAAAGCTATTCACTTCATGCAGTATAAAAACTGAAGTCCTTAAAATGACTCACAAAGCCTCATGACCTGCTCGCCCCCTCCTCTCCATCTCTTACCTGTTCTTTACCAACTTGTTTCCTCAGCTCCAGCCACACAGGCTTAATTTTTTCTCAAACATCAGCTGTTCTACCTGAAATGTCCTTCCTTTAGATGTAGCCAAACATCATCTCTGTCAGATCTGACTCAAACAGCACCTTCTAAGCCAAACTTACCCCGACCACCCTATTTGAAATTGCAGCATCTTTTTTTTTTAATAGACTATGTTTTAGAGTAGTTTTAGGTTCACAGAAAAATTGAGCAGAAAGTTCAGAGAGTTCTCATATACCCCTTACCACACTCACCCACATCCTCTTTGACCATCAATATCCTGCACCAGACTGACATATTTGTTACAATTGATTAACCAACATTGATGCATCATTATGACCCAAAGTCCGTAATTTACGTTAGTGTCCACTCTTGGTGTTGTACATTGTACTGGTTTTGCTAAATGTGTAATAAAATGTCTGCCATTATCATACCATAGAGAATAGTTTTACCGCCGTAAAAATCTTTTGTGCTCCACCTAGTCATCCCCCTCTCCCTCCAAACTACTGGCAATCACTGATCTTTATTTGTTTTTCTCAGAATATAATTTAGTTAGACTCATACAGTATGAAGTATTTTCAGATTGTCTTCTTCATTTAGTAATAAGCATCTAGGGATGCTTCGTGTCTTTTCATGGTTTGACAGTTTATTTACTAATTTATTTAGTAATTTCTCACACACCTCGGGCTCTCTGTGTCACTCTGAGAGGCAGCCAGTGTGTGCGAAAATGGTAAAAGCGACAGAAGAGGTCTGGATGGAGCACTGATGGTATTTGCCACTCCTCCTTCTATAGCTCATTTATTTTAGCATACAATAATAGTCCATCTTACGAATGTACCACAGGTAGTTTATCCATTCACCTATTGAAAGGCACCTTGGTTGCTTGCAAGTTTGGCAATTATGGATAAAGTTGCTGTAGACACACAAGTGCAGTTTTTTTGTGGATGTTAGTTTTTAATTATTTGGGGTAAACACCAAAGAGTGTGATCACATGGTAAAAGAATGTTTCGTTTTGTAAGAAATTGCCAAACTGTCTTCTAAATTGGTTGTAGCATTTTGCATTTTCATCAGCAATGCATTCGAGTTTCTGTTGCTCCACATTTTCTCCAGCATAGGGTGTCATCCGTGTTTTGAATTTTAGCTATTCAAATAGGCGTGCAGTAGATCACGTTGTTTTAATTTTCCATTCCCTAATGATGGATGGATTATTTGCCACCTATATATCCTCCTAGTGAGGCGTCCATTTAGATCTTTTCTCATTTTAACAGGTTGTTACTTTTGTTAAGTTTTCCGAGTTCTTTGTATATTTTGGGTAAAAGTCTTTTTATTAGACATGTCTTTAGCAAATATTTTATTCCAGTCCATGGTTTGTCTTTCCAATCTCTTGATAGTGTCTTTGCACAGCAGACATTTTTATTTTAATAAAATCCAATTTATCGATAGTTTTATTCATAAAATGTGCCTTTGGTATTTTATCTAAAAAGTAATTGCTAGGTATAAAGGCATCTGGACTTTCTCTTAGGCTACCTTCTAGGAGTTTTATAGTTCTGTAGTTTACAATTAGATATATGATCAACTTGAGCTAATTTCTGTGAAAAGTTTAAGGTCTATATTTATTTATTATTACATATAGATGTTCAGTTGTTCCAATACAATTTGTTTAAGACTATCCTTACTCCTTTATCAAAAATCGGTTGACAGACACCTGTATGGGTCTCTTTTTGGGCACTCTATACTGTTACTTTGATGTTTATAGTAACACACTGTCTTGATTGCTGTATTTTTACAGTAATGTCAGTTCTCTAACATTTCCTTCTTATTCGAAGTTTTATTGATCATTCTGAGTCTTGTACCTCTCCATATAGAATACAGAATCAGTTTGTCAATTTCCAAAAGAACAACTTTCTGGGATTTTTATTGAAATTGTGTTGAATTTATAGATCAACTTGTGAAGAACTGATATTTTGACAATATTAAGTCTTCCTATTCATGAGCATGGAATATCTCACATTTAGTTTTTTTATTTCTCTCACTGGAGATTTGTATTTTTCCTCATATATATCTTTTACAGATTTTGATTTATGCCAAATGATTTCATTTTTGGAGAGAAGTACTAGTGTAAATGATATTCTGTTTTTAATTTCAAATTCCAATTGTTTTTTGCTGGTATATAAGAAAGTAATTGACTTTTGTATATAAACCATGTATCATGCAACCTTGCTATAAACACTTATGCATTTCAGTTTTTGTTTTTGTCAATTCATTTGGATTTTCTATAGACAATCATTTCATCTGCACAAAAAGATAGTTTATAGTTTTATTTCCTGCTTTCCAACCTCTTTTGCTTCCTTTCCTTGTCTTACTGCATTAGCTGTCACTTACAGTATGATATTGACAAGGAATGGTAAGAAATCTTGCCTTGTTCCTGGTGGAAAAACATCAGTTTTTCTCACCATTAAATATGCTGTTAGCTGTGGGGTGGTTGTTGTTTTTTTTTTTAAAGATATTCTTGACTTAAGCCTGTAATCCCAGCACTTTGGGAGGCCAAGGTGAGAGGATTGCCTGAGTCCAGAGTTCAAGACCAACCTGGGCAACTTGAGGAGATCTCACCTCTACTATAAATCAAAAAATTAGCTGGGTGTGGTGGTGCGCGCCTGTAGTTCCAGTTACTTGGAAGACTGAGGCAGAAGGATTGCCTGAGTCCAGCAGGTCGAGGCTGTGGTGACCGTGAGCGTGCCACTGCACTCCAGTCTGGGCAAAAAGAGTGAGACTCCAACTCAAAAAATAAATAAATAAATAAATAAATAAATATTCTTTATCAAGAAGAGGCAGTTCTAATCTATTCCTAGTTTGCTGAGAGTTATTAGCATGAAGTGTTCAATTTTGTCAAATTTTGGGGACATATATCAATACAATCATGTGATATTTTTTCTTCTTGATGTCATGGATTATATTAATTGATGTTCTAATGTTGAGACATTTTTTAATATTGACATTAATTTTGGGAATTCTCAGTCATTACTGTTCAAATACTTCTTTCTCTCTTTATTCTTCTGTTGTCACAGTAAACATATGTTACATCTTTTATAGTTGTCCCACAGTTCTTGGATATTTGGTTCCACTGAGTCTTGTTCTTTCAGTGTTTCTCCTTTTTGCTTTTTATTTGTGAAGTTTCTACTGACATATCTTCAGGTTCACCGATTCCTTTCTTGGTTGTATTGTCTACTAATGAGCCAAACAAAGGCATTCTCCATTATTACTGGGTTTCTTTATTTCTAGCATTTATTTATTATTCTTCCTTAGAATTTCTATCTCTCTGCTAACACTACTCACCTGTTCTTACATGTCTACGTCTCCCGTCAGAGACCTTAGCATATTAATCATAGTTATTTTACATTTCTGGTCTGATAATTCCAACATCTTTTCATATCTGAATTTGGTTCTGATGGTTGCTCTGTCACTTTAAATTGTGTTTTATATATTTAATATACCTTGTCATCTTTTTTGTTGAAAGCTAGCCATAATGTACTGGGTAAAAGAACTGAGATAAATAGGTCTTCCGTGATGTGTAGGGGGAGGGGAAGCATTCTATCATCCCATGATTAGGTCTTAGTCTTTTAGTGAGTTTGCGTTCCTGGGCTAAGACGTTCTCAAGTGCTTTTTAGCTCCCTCCCCCCACTTAACTGGGACACGAAGACTGGAATTGGATGTTTCCTTTCTCCTAAATATAATTCTACAGGTGTCTAAAGTCGTTATTTCTCCTTCCCTTGATTGGTTTGCTCTAGTGTGTGTGTGTGGTGTGTGTGTGTGTGTGTGTGTGTGTGTGTGTGTGTGTGTGTGTGTGTGTGTGTTTGAGTTGGCGTCGCACTCTGTCACCCAGGCTGGAGTGCAGTGGCACGTACACAGTCACCCCAGTGTTGACCTGCTGGGCTCCGGTGATCCTTCTGCCTCAGCCTTCCGAGTAGCCAGAACTATAGGCGCATGCTACCACAGCCGGCTAATTTTTTTTTTTTTTTTTATTGTAGAGACGAGGTCTCACCAAGTTGCCTGGCCTGGTCTCGAACCCGCGGGCTCAAGCATCGACTCGCCTCGGACTCCCAGTGCTGGACCACCGATCCCAACCGCTCTAGTATATTTCTTTTTTCTTTTTCTTTTTTTGAGTTGGAGTCTCACTCTGTCGCCCAGACTGGAGTGCAGTGGCTGCTCCCGGCCACCGCAGCCTCGACCTGCTGGGCTCCGGCGATCCTTCCGCCTCAGCCTTCCGAGTAGCTGGAACTACAGGCGCGCGCTACCATGCCCGGCTGATTTTTTATTTGTTGTAGAGATGAGGTATCGCGCTCTAGTATATTTCAAAGTGATTCCTTTTCCCCTCTACATGCTGGAAGCATGAGACTTTTCCCCCAATCTTCACTGCCAAGAAATCTGTGGGATTCCTAGAGATAAAACTCAGAAAATGGAGAGGGCCCCTTTTAAGAAGGAGGTTTCCTGGAGATTTGGTCTTTAATTTTAAAATATTTAATTGTCAAATACTAAATATATTCAAGGTGTTTAAGGTGATGACTTGATACACATATATTGTGTAACAATTGCTACAAATTAATTAACGCGGTCATCACCATCCTGTCCCCAAGTTCTCTCTCAGACTTCCCACATTGAACCTCTAGCAATTTCTTAATTACAGCTTAAGTTTTTTCCTACTCTGGTTCAGATTTACATAGTGGTTATTGCTTGTGGGTTTCTGCACCAATAAATTGTGATTCTCTGTATCCATTTGTTTGTCTGCAATTTTGAGTGCAGTAGTTTCCCCTGTGCCCTCCATTTTCTGAAGGATCTAAGAGTTTTTGATTTTCAGTTTGCTTAGTTTTCTACCAAAGACAGAGTGACAGTTTCCAAGCTTCTTATATGCTGGATCAGCAACCAGAAATCCCTTTTTTAAAAATAGCTTTTATCAACCTCTAATAAACTAGAAAATGTACTTAGTATATTATATATTTATCATTTGCTTGCCTCACTAGAATGTAACTATGGTCTGTTTTGTTCACAAATATCCTGCACCTAGATCAATGCTCAGCATGTCAGTGAGTGATCAGATATTTGCTGAATGTGTGGTTTCTTCTCAAGAAACAGAATATGGAAAGACAAATGAATGTGAACGCAGAATCATATGTCAGCATACTATAAAAGACAACTGTAATAACTTTAATTTGCATGTATACAAGTTGTAGGACACCTGACCTTTTTGGTCTTGGAAGAACTGCCATCTGGCTGCAACACCTAACTCCTCTTTGCTCCCTTAGATTTATATAAGCTGATTAGGTTGACTAGCAAAGAGCCCCTATTCTTAATTACTGCTGCACACACAGCTGCAGTCTCTCCCAAAGTGGAAACTTTAGAAAAGAAGATGTGTTCGTGGCTGAGCATCATCACAAAGTCACAGCATCACAAAGTCAATGTGATGAGTCAAAAGAACAGTCAGTGTACTAGTGTTGCTTATTAGCCAGCTGACTTTAAAAATGTTTGGATTTGGTTATCTTTAAAATGGTATAATGTCTCTTCTTCCCAAGAGACCAGACAGTCCATGTGAACTATTTGAACGCCCAACTCTAAAGCCATTATCCAAAACAAAAGCTTTATTAGTAAATATTTTCCCCATAAACAGCATGAACAATGAAAATAGGAGCCGCAAAGTTTACAAAGCATAGATTAACAGATTTATGTCGTGTACTTTAAGTGTTTCTGGCTTTTATTTTGCATTTGGTTTCAAAGGAAAGAAGAAGAGTAAAACTATTCAAAGTTATGAATGTTAAAATATATAGTTTTTCAAGTTAGTAGTTTATTGGTAGGAGAAAAGTTGTGTTTAATTCAGCTTTCACCTGGTCAGCCTATTTCAATCAGGGCAGTGCAGACATCATGGTTTAGTTGGAAAGGCAATACTGTGGAGTAGAAAGAATACTGATTAAGGAGTCAAAAGACCCAGGTTGTAACTTCAATGTGACATGATACTGCATCAATGTATAAGTCATTCACTTTCCCTGAATATTATCTTATCTTGAAAATAAAGGTACCACTGTCAGACTTATATAAAAACCAAAGGCGAAAGGAAAAATAAAATTAGCTTGTCTAATATAATACACAATTGAACCTTTAAAAAAAAATTAGCTCAACATAACCAAAACCAAAGAAGTGGAAAAAATAGTTACCAAGCTTGTCACAAACATTTCAAGTTTCAGAGTAACTTGAGTCCTTAAAAAAAATTCTATAAAATTTGTGAACCAAATGTAATTCTAGTAATTGTTTTAGAAAATCACTCTTCGCTGGGCACAGTGGCTCACACCTATAATCCCAGCACTTTGGGAGGCCGAGGTGAAAGTTTCGCCTGAGCCCACGGGTTCGAGACCACCCTGGGCTACTTGGCAAGACCTTATCTCTGCAATAAATGAAAAAAATTAGTCGGGCATGGTGGTGCACGTCTGTGGTTCCAGCTACTTGGAAGTTTGAGGCAGAAAGATCACCTGAACCCAACTGGTTGAGGCTGCAGTGGATCACCTGAACCCAACTGGTTGAGGCTGCAGTGGCCATGAGCATGCCACTGTACTCCAGCCTGGAGACCCTGACTCTAAATAAATAAATAAATAAAAATCACTCTTGGACAAATAATAGTATATAGTGGAGAAAAGCTATAAAATGTCTGCCAAAGCACTTAGGCATAAGCAAGCTCTTTTTAAATTCATCTTGTTTTAAGGGTTCCCTTGGAAGAACTGTTTGCTATACTATATTTTTTAAAGTGAGTATTTACTAAACAGTATTCAAATGTACTAGAAATGTAATATCCATGAGTAGTAATTGAACCAGAAATATATGTTAATATGTGTAAATATGTTATATGTATGTGTACATGTATATAAAATGAAAAAAGCAAACCCTAATTCTCACCTACAGTAACATCCAAAGTCTGTGGTAACATGAATCACACTCTGAGAAAAGTAACAGAATAAATTATTGCACAAAAAAACAGAAAATCTGAAAAATATTGCTTTTATTGTTCTTACCTGCAATTCAAATAAACTGTTACTTAAAGAATTCTTATCTGTATAGTGTTCTTTTAAAGTTGACCTCAAAGGCCAAAATGTGTAGCTTTAGAACTTGCCCCTAAGTTGATGCTCACAGAAAAAATTTTCTTAAATGTCTCCAAGTATTTTGGAAGAAAACAGTGATTACCTCAAATCCAGGTTCATTCATAACTCTTCATATTAAGATTTTATTTTCTAATTAAATGAAAGTATATCGGTAGTTTTAAATTTGTTTATTTCAATAGCTTTTTGGGATACAGAGAGTTTTTGGTGGGTGGGCTTTAAGACTACTCACAACCCTCACCAGTACACACTGTACCCAACAGGTGAATTTTTGTCCCTTCCCCTCTACCCCTCACTTCTGAGTCTCCAGTGTCCATTACATCATTTTCCATGTCTTTACATATCCTTAATTTAGCTCCCACTTATAAGTGAGAACATGAAGTGTTTGGTTTTCTGTTCCTGAGTTAGTTCACTTAGGATGATGTTCTCCAATTCCATCCAAGTTGCTGCAAAAGACATTGTTTCATTCTTTTTGATAGCAGAATAGTATACCACAGGTATATATACTATATTTTCATTATCCACTGATTGGCCGATGAGGGCATTTAGGTTGATTCCACATCTTTGCAATTGTGAATTCTGCTGCAATGAACATTGGGTACAGGTTTCTTTTTTCTATAACGACCTCTGTTCCTTGAGTAGACACCTAGTGGTGGGAATTCTGGATCAAGGGGTAGATCTACTTTTAGTTCTTCGAGTAATCTCCATACTGCTTTCCGTAGAAGTTATACTAATATACCCTTCTGCAAACAGTGTATAAGCATTTCCTTTTCTCTGCATCTGCACCATCTATTATTTTTATTTTTTTTTAAATAATGGCCATTCTTACTGGTATAAGGTAGTAGCTCATTGTGCTTTTTGTAATTTGCATTTCCCTGATGAGTGATGTTGAGCATTTTTTTCATGTTTGTCGGCCATTTGCATATCCTTTTTTGAGAGATGTCTGCTCATTTGCCCATTTTTAAAATGAAGTTGTTTGCTCTTTTCTTGTTGATTTGAGTTCTTTGTAGATTTTGGATATTAGTCCTTTGTCAGATTTATAGTTTATGAATGATTTCTCCCATTCATAGGTTACCTATTTGCTCTGTTGATTCTTTATTTTGCTGTGCAGGAGCTTTTTAGTTTAAGTCCCACTTGTTTATTTTTGTTTATTTGTTTTGGGGGTTTTAGCCATAAATTATTTGCCTGGACCAATGTCCAGAAGAGTTTTTCCTAAGCCGTATGGTTTTAGATCTGACATTTAAGCTTTTAGTCCACCTTGAGTTAATTTTTGTATATGGGAAGAGATGGGGACAAAGTTTCATTTTTCTGCACATAGCTATTTAATTTTCTCAGCATCATTTGTTGAATAGGGTGTCCTTTCTCCAGTGTATGATTTTGTCTGCTTTGTCAAAGACCAGTTGATTGTAGGAATTTGGGTTTACTTCTGGATTTTCTATTCTGTTCCATTGGTCTATGTGACTACTCTTATACCAGTACCATGCTATTTTACTTACTACATACAGTCTTGTAGCATAATTTGCAGTCAGGTACTGTGATGCCTTGAGCTTTGTTCTTTCTGCTTAAAGTTATTTTGGCTATTCTGGCTTTTTGGCTCCATATGAATCTTAGGATTGTTTTTTCCAACTGTGTGAAAAATAACATTGGTAGTTTGATAGGGATTGTGTTGAATCTGCAGATTACTTTGGGTAATATGGTCTTTTTAACAATGTTGATTCTTCCAATCCATGAACATGAATGTTTCTCCATTTGTTTGTGTCCTCTACAATTTCTTTTTTTTTTTGAGTTGGAGTCTCACTCTGTCACCCAGACTGGAGTGCAGTGGCCGTTCCCAGCCACTGCAGCCTTGACCTGCTGGGCTCAGGCGATCCTTCTGCCTCAGCCTTCCAAGTAGCTGTAACCACAGGCATGCACTACCATGCCCGGCTGATTTTTTATTTATGGTAGACATGAGGTCTCGCCAAGTTGCCCAGGTGGGTCTCGAACACATGGGCTCAGGCAATTCGCTCACCTCAGCCTCCCAAGGCGCGGGATTACAGGCTGAGCCACCGAGCCCAGCTTACAATTTCTTTCATCAGAGTTTTGCAGTTCTCCTTGTAGAGATCTTTCACTTCCTTGGTCAAATATATTCCTAGAATTTTTGACTGCTACTATAAATGGAGTTCTTGGTTTGAGTTTTAGCTTGGTCATTATTGATGTATAGTAGTGCAACTTGTGTGTTTTGATTTTGTGTCCTGAAACTTTACTGAATTCATTTATCAGGTTCAGGAGTCTTTAGGAGAAGTCTTTAGGATTCTCTATGTATAAGATCATATTTTCAGCACCAGAGACAGATTTCTTCTTTTTCTTGCCTGATTGCTCTAGCTAGGACTTCCAGTGCTATGCTGAATAGTAGGGTGAAAGTGGGCATCCTTGCTTTCAGTTCTGAAGGGGAATGCGTTCAACTTTTCTCCATTCAGGATGAGTTTGTCACACATGGCTTTTACTATTTTGAGGAATGTTCCCTCAATGCCTATTTTGCTGAGGGTTTTTATAATGAAGAGATGCTAGATTTTATTAAATGTTTGTTTTAAATTCTGTTTATGTGGTGGATCACTTTATTGACTTGCATATATTGAACCACTCTTACATCCCTGGGATAAAACCCACTTGGTCGTGGTGTGTGGTTTTTTTTTTTGTAACGTGCCATTAAATTCAGTCTGCTATTATTTTGAGAATTTTTGCATCTGTTTTCATAAAAGATATTGGTCTTTAGTTTTCTTTTTTGTTGTTGTTGTGCTATTCCTTCCTGGCTGGCCTCATAGAATGAGGTAGGGAGGATTCTCTCCTCTTCAGTCTTGTGGAACAACTTCAGTAAAATTGGTACCAGTTCTTCTTTGAAGGTCTGGTAGAATTCAGCTATGAGTCTATCTGGTCCTTGACTTTTTTTGTTGAGAGATTTCTAATTACTGTTTCAACCTCACTACTTGCTATTGCTCTGTTAAGGGGTTCTATTACTTTCTGATTTAAGGTTGGGGGGGGATGTATATTTCCAAGAATGCATCCATTTCCTCTAGATTATCTAGTTTGCTTGCATACAGATGTTCATAAGTTTCAGATGATCTTTTGAATTTGTCCTGTTGTAATAACTTTTTCATTTCTGATGGAGCTAATTTGAGTCTTCTCTCTATGCTTCTTAATTAATCTAGCTAGCAGCCTACCAATTTTGTCTGTCTTTTTTTAAAAATACACTTTTATATCATTAATCCTTTGTATTTTTAAAATTTCAATTTCACTTAGTTCTGCTCTTATTTTCATTATTTCTTTTTTTTTCCTGCTAGATTTGGGTTTGGTTTGTTCATGTTTTTCTAGTTCTTTGAAGCATGATATTAGGTTGTCGATATGCAATCAGTCTTATTAATGTAGCTCTTAATCACTATAAATTTTCCTCTGAGCATAGCTTTGGCTGTGTCCCAGAGGTTTTGATAACTTATTTATTTCATTGTTGTCATTCATTTCAAGAAATGTCAAAATTTACATCTTGATTTCTTTGTTGAGTCAAGGATCATTCAGGAGCAAATAGTTTAACATTCATGTTTTTGTTAGGTTTCACAAGTTCTTCTTGGAGTTAAGTTCTAGTTTAATTCCACTGTGGTCTGAGGAGGTGCTTGATAATAACTTTAAAAAAAAAAAAAAACGTATTGATACCTTAAGAAATAAGATAGACAAGTGGAACCTCATCAAACTAACGAGCTTCTGCAAAGCAAAAGAAAACATCAAGAGAGCAGGGAGACAGTGCACAGAATGGGAAAAAAAATTGCCAACTGTAATCTGACAAGGGCCTAATGTTTAGGATCTACAAGGAATTCAAATACGCCAAAAGGAAAAAAATAAACAGCCCCTTTAAAAAGTGGGCAAAAGACATGAATAGACACTTCTCAGAAAATATACGGGCAGCCAACAGACACATGAAAAAATGCTCAGCCTCACTCATCATCAGAGAAATGCAAATCAAAACCACATTGAGATACCAGCTAACCCCTGTAAGAATGGCCATCATTAATGAAACAAACAACAACAGAAGCTGATGAGGATGTGGAGAAAAAGGCATGCTTCTACACTGCTGGTAGGAATGCAAACTAGTGCAACCTCTTTGGAAGACAGTGTGGTGATTTCTGAAAGAACTAGAAATTGACCTTCCATATGACCCAGCAATTTCCCTATTGGGAATATACACGGAGGAATTCAAATCATTCTACAAAAAAGATACCTGCACACGTATGTTTGTTGCAGCTCTATTCACAATAGCAAAAGCAGAGAATCAGCCATGCTGCCCATCAAAGCTGGACTGGATAAAGAAAACGTGGTACATATACACAATGGAATATTATGCAGCCATAAAGATGGACAATATATGGACTTCGCAGCAACGTGGATGGATTTGGAGTCGATCATACTCAGTGATCCATCACATGAAACTAATAACAGAGTACCATATGTTCTCACTCATAATCGGACCTTGAACAATTAAAATACTATAAGAAGGCATTTGGCAGTAATGGAAAACTGTCAGGGGTGGCAGTTGAGGGAAACTACTAGGGGAGGGAGAGGCATACCTCATCAACAAGGGTACCTGAATAATGTTTGTATACCTAACCCTGAATTGTACCCCACATCTTTCTAATAAAAAATTAAAAATAAATACAATGTATTGAGACTTGATTTATGGCCTATCATATGGTCTATCTTGGAGAATGTTCCATGTGCTGACAAGAAAAATGTATATTATGTAATTTTGGAATGAAATGTTCTGTAAATGTGTTAGTTCCATTTGCTCTACAGACTGGTTTAACTCCAATATTTGTTGACTTTCTGTCTTGATGATCTGTCTGTTGCTGTCAGTGGAGTGTTGAAGTCCCTCAACATTATTGTATTGCAGTCTTTTTCTTTTTTAGGTCTAGTAGCACTTGTTTTATAAAGAGGAGGTGCTGGTGTTAGGTGCATATATATTTACAATTGTTATGTCTTCTTGTTGGATTGATTCCTTTATTATCATATGTTCACTTTTTTTTTTGGCTTTAACTATTGTTAAAGTCTGTTTTACTGATATATCTGATATAATCTGCTCTTTTTTGGTTTCCATTTGCATGAAATATTTTTCCCCACCCCTTTGCCTTCAGCCTATAAGAGTATTTGTGAGTTAAGTGGGTCTCTTGAAGGCAGCAGATATTTGGGGTTTTTTTAATCCATTCTGCCAGTCTATATTATTTTAGTGAAGCTTTGAGACCATTTACATTGAGTTAATAATGATATGTAAGATATTATTCTATTCATCATACTGGTTATTTGGTTGCTTTATTTTCTCTATTGTGTTGGTGTTCAGTAAGTCCTACAAACTTTATGATTTCCTGCATTTTTCTACTGGTGTATTTTGACCTTTTGTTTCAGTATGTAGAACTCCTCTGAGTATTTCTAATAGAGCTGGCGTAATGGTAACAAATTCTCTCAGTCTTTGCTTATCTGAGAAGGACTTCATTTCTTCTTCATTTATGAAACTTAGTTTTGCGGGATACAAAATCCATGACTGCCCATTATTCTGTTTGAGGGGATTGAAGATGGGGCCCCAGTCCCTTCTGGTCTGTACTGTTTCTTCTGAGAAGTCTGTTATTAGTCTGATAGGTTTACTTTTGTAAGTTATTCGATGCTTTTGTCTCACTGCTCTTAAAATTATTTCCTTCACATTAACTTTGTATAACTGGATGATTATAGACTTTGGGGATGATTGTTTTGCAATGAATCTTCTGGGGGTTCTGGGTTTCTTGTATCAGAATGCTTAGATCTCTGGCAAAACTAGAAAGGTTTTCCTCCATTGTTCCCTCAAATAGGTTTATCAAACCTGTTGCTTTCTTTTCAGGAACACCTATGATTCTTAGTTTTGAACGTTTTTCATAATCACACATTTCTTAGAGACTTTGTTCTATTCTCGATTTTTTTTTTTTTTTGTCTGATTGGGTTAATTCAAAAGCCTTGTTTTTGAGTTCTGAGATCCTTTCTTCTGCTTATTCTAGCCTATACTTTTCACTGCATTTTGTCCTTCCCTAAATAATTCTTTTATTTCCAGAATTTTTTTCAGTGTCTCTTTGGGGAATTTTTTATTCATATCTGAATAGTTTATATTTTCAATGTTCTCCTGAAGTTCATTGATCAATTTTATAATCAACCTTTTGAAATGTTAGTCCCGAAATTTCAAAAATTTCATTTTGGTTAGGGTTCATTGCTGAACAGCTGGTGTGGTGTTTTGGGGATGTTGGAGAACTGTTTTTCAGAACATATTGTCAGAATTATTTTTATGGCCCCCTTCCCATTTGGGTAGACTACTTCTTATTTCAGGTTGGCAGGGGGCTGGTGCAGGCACTGTAGTGTTCCCTTGGTTATAGTCTTGGTGTGGTGAGTTTCTCAACTGGTAGCTGTGGCAGCCATGTGCTGGGTACCTGCACTGGGTCACAACATGCTGAGTGGCCAGAGTGGCTTGGAAAGTGATGTTAGCTAGGCTTTAGAATCAGACCTTCCCCAAACCTGAGGTATTATATCTGAGGTCATGGGCTATACTGTTGACCTCTGGCCAGAAGGTGGTGCTTGTGGAAGAAAGCCAGCTCCAACAGTAGCTGTACGGATTCTTTTTGGTGAGTGTTGCTCCAAGGAAATGCCCAGCCAGCCTAAGCCAAGGGCAGGGCTCTGAGGATTTCCCAAGTTCCCTGAGTCTTTGAGGGGAATGCAGGGGAAAGGAGCAGAAGCGCCCTGCAAGAGCGCACTCTTGGCTACCCCAGTGAAGATTTGGAGGTAGTCCCAGGCCACTGAAGTAACACTGTTGCCCAGGGCAAGCACAGGAGTTTACACAGGGAGAGGTTGCTACAGCAGCTCCTGCCTTGCACCTCAGGCAATCTGCAATCTGAATGTCAAGGTGCAGCCAGTCTCAGGGTCTCAGGCAATCTGCCCAGCCAGGAACTCTCTGCAACTGCAGTTTACCCTTGGTGCAGGTATCTTCCTAGGTCAGATAGAAAGCAGTTGTGCTACCCAAATGTTCAGTTCCTGGAAATGGCAGCTGGTGCTCCTCAAGGCTTTTTTCTTGCACACTCCAAGGCAGGGCAGTTTGAGGAAGGCAGTTTCTCGAGAGGGACTTAAGTCCCACAAGGCTTAGGGAGCCCTGCAAGTTCATGGCAGGAGCACAGAACTGCTGAAAACCTCTCATTCACCTTCCCCACTGTGTCCAGAATGCTGTGGTAGATTGTAGTGGTGCAGGCAAGAGTCTGGCCAGTTCCAGCCCAAGTTGGCAGATTTTTTTCTTCTTTGCTCTAAGTGGTTAGTCAGGGGATGTACTGCTGGACCTGTTCCTCTGAGTGCTGAGGAACCTCTATCTTGATGTACTCTGTAGGAGAAACTCACTGTAGCTGCCTTACATCAGTCATCTTAACCCTGTCTCCCCATGCATCAGTATTTTCTAAAAGGCAATCAATGTTCTCAATTGCCTCAGGATAACCTTTATTCAGCAGTCACAGAAGGTGCTTTAGAGGTTAGAAAAAAATGAATTCTGAGTACAAATAGTGTCCTTACTTTTTAAAGAGATTAGTCAAAATAGGTGTAAATGCTTTTCGATTGTGATGCAAAAACAAATTTCTGTTCATCTATAACGTGAGTTTGACAATGAAGGATACATGATATTCAATTTTGCATCAATCACTAGTTAAAAGACACGGACTCTATAATAAATTAAATTCAGGAAAATATAATACCCAAATCAGAAAAAAAATAGTTTCTAGACAAATCAATCACCTGCCTGAGTTGAAACACAAAGTTTACCTTTGTGCTCTATTTCTCCTCTTTCATCTATTCATTATATATGTACACACATATGCATATGGTAGCTCTCTACACTTCAGAAATTAAAAGGCTAATTCCAAACACTCTGAGTGCTACTTCTGTCATAAAAAAAATGTGGCAACTTAGAGTCTTAAACACTGAGCACTAAAGCTCTTCACCATCGCTCTAGAAAATAAATTACATTAAAATTAGGTCTTCTAATTTTCATTTAGTAATAGAATCTGAACTAAAAAAAAGATTGAGATTCTTATCTCTGGTATCAATAGGAAAAATTAAATTAACCTTATCATTATCAAGTAAAATATTTTTAAAAAAGATTTGGACATTGGCAATGCTTGCTTTTCAATGTAATACTTATATGCTTGCAGATATTATGCACTTGTAACTTAAAAACGAAATTATCCAGTTTTTAAAAAATCCTAGTTAAAAGCAAATTGAATTGGTCTAATCACTTAAATCTAATCTACTGAAGTATTAAAGACTCAATAATACAAACACTCCAATGTAATCTATTTTTATATCTTATGATATTCTTTCCAAGCCAGAATATTTTGTGTGTTTTAAAACTGTGCTCCTCCCAAACACAGGCATTCCCTTCCTAGGCCTGAATTTTGCTAGCAAATCTAAAATTACAAAAATCAAATTGTTTAGTTAGATCAGATAGCCTGGGACAAATATGAATTAGAAATAAATGCATAGACTAGCTAGTTACCTAAAACCCAATCTATCCCAGAAGATTACAAAGTTATATAGCAAAAATGATGGGGGAAAGGTCACTATAAACTAGTTGATTAAAGAATTAAAATCTTGAAAAGAACAGCATGTTTTTTAGAAATGCAAAATATAGGTTCAATCTTCGGGCAACATTTCTAAAGAGAAGCTGTAAAGGAATCTAAACAGAGTATAAGCAGTCATCTACTGCTCTTAACATTTTCCATCTAGTACTTTCCACCTCAGTTCTTTGGGAAAATAAAATTTCTCACCTCTACTACAGCTATTCTCTTTGTAGATCAGGATTCCATCCTTTTCCCACCATATACAGTCTCTATCAGGAATCTCTTCTTCAATTACTATCTATATGTTGGATCATCTATTTCCGGGCCTAACTTCCTAATCATTTAAGTATCCAATTGCTTACCTGACATCTCCACTTAATGTACCACAGGTTCTAGGACACATCCTCTCCCTACCTCTAAACAAACCAAAAGAACCTGGTACTCTGCTCTAAAGTTCCTCAGTTAAATAAACATATGGCAGATGCTTAAGCTACAAACCTAAGATTAATTTATACAATCAATCATGAATTCTTACTGATATGTCTTCCTAAGGTTCCCTTAAGTATTCTTTCCACTCCCACAGCTCTAATCCCAAACAACTGTCATCTCTCATCTGAATTACTCCAACTGCCTCCCACCTGGCCTCTTAGTCTCCAGTTCTAATAACTTTCAATTCAATCTTCCCAAGGAAGACAGAGTGGTTTTTTGTTTTTTTTTTTTTTAAATATATATTCAAGAATGCCACAAGGGAAGGTAGCATTTAATCATATTGTGCATAGAACTAAAATTTGTTATATTTTCTAGTAAAATTTTTTTGTTTTGAGACAAGGTCTTACTCTGTTGTCCAGGCTGGAGTGCAGTGGCCCAACCATAACACACTGCCACCTCACACTCCTGGACTCAAGTGATACTCCTACCTCAGCCTCCAGAGTAGCTGAGACTACAGGTGTGTGCCACAATGGCCAGTTTGTAATTTTTTCTTTTTTTTTTTGTAGAGACAGGAGTCTTGTTATTTTGCCCAGTCTGGTAGGCTGGTCTTGAACTCCTAACCTCAAGTGATCCTCCCACCTTGGCCTCTCAAAATCCTGAAATTACAGGCATGGGCCACCACACCCAGCAACCTTGGTAAATATTCTTCAGTCAATTAAGCAGTCTTGGGTTGGGTAATATCTCCTTTACCCTCATAGCTTTTGTTCTCTTGAAGCATTTCTTTTTTTGAGTTGGAGTCTCACTCTGTCACCCAGGCTGGAGTGCAGTGGCACACCCGCTCACAGTCACCCCAGTATTGACCTGCTGGGCTCAGACGATCCTTCTGTCTCAGCCTTCCAAGTAGCCAGAACTACAGGTGCATGCTACAACGCCTAATTTTCCATTTACTGTAGAGTTGAGGTCTTGCCAAGTTGCCCGGGCTGGTCTCAAACCCACGGGCTCAGGCAATCCACTTGACTCGGCCTCCTAAAGTGCTGGGATTACAGGCTGAGCCACCAAGCCTGGTCACATGAAACATTTTAAAACACAAACTTAAATAATTTTATTAGCCAATATTACAACTTTTTTCTAGAATCCTGCACTCACTTTCCAACTTTAGTTACCATGACATCTTAAACAGATGAAAGGTTACAAAACAAAACGAAAGCATTTTCTTTACAGCATACAGAAAACATGATAAAATACTATTAGGACTAGAAGGCTCAGAGAATGGGGGAATTACTCCTAATAATTACTCCTAATAATTCAAAGTTATAATTCATTATAGCAAAGTATTCATTATATGATGTAGCAGTAAAAATTAAAAAAAAAATTCTGTAAGCTAGGGTTTTATAAATAGTAAATAAAAATAAAAACTATATTGAAGGACAACACTGACTATATAAAATACTTGTTGCATGTTTTTGCACACCTATTTTTGTATATCTATGTGTGCTATTTGCCATTACAAAATTGTCCAGAATACTACATAGTAATGAAAAGTCATTTCTCTCAGTTCCACATTTTTATGTTTTCATGATACTGCAAAGACTGATTTCAGGTCCAACTTCAGTTACATGTAGCATTGAAAATCTTTTAAAAGACTCAATGACAGAACATTTACAAATACATTATTTATACTAAATAGCTTAATACAGAATCACTTACTAAAAAGGTAATTTTTATATAGTCAAGATAATCAACAATATAATTCAGGTTCAAAGTACATTATATGAAAACTGTTTACACCTTTTAGCCTTGAATCATAATTTAGAATAGCTAAATGTTTAACATAATATAAGCCCTGTTAAAGATCAGAGGAAACCTGATCTTTCCTTCAAGAAAAATTCAAACTGTTAAATACATCATTGTATTCTTATTTAGCAATTACAGGAAAACTTTCTGACCTATGTTAAAAATAAGTTTTGAGGTGAGAGAAAAGAAAAACAGCAAAATTGGAGAAATTATATATTAGTATACATTTCTATTAAAGACTAATATTAAAAGAAATTATTTGATTCACACACAAAACATTCTCCTTAGTAGTGGACACCAGGTTTTAAGCACTAGCTAAATGGACAGGTTTATTAAATAATTTATACAAAATCATAAAAATGTGTTGATGGCTGAGGCACACATTACTTGTATATTAAGTCTGAGCAGACCAGTGGATGGTTATATTCCCCAAATAAATAACACTAGTGTGATAAAAGGCAACTTAGATAACACAGGAAATCTAAATAACAACAGTCACTGATAAAGCAACCACTGCCTCTAATTATACATACTTTCCCTTCTACAGTTTTCATTTGTAGATGAGTTTTAGGAGTACCTATAATACATAAAATTCCATTTAAATATTATTCCACTGTTATTAGGATTCTTAGGTAAGAACTCTAATAATCTGCACAAAAACTAAACCTTCCCTTTAGCCAAACTAGCACCGTTGTTCAAGTAAGAAAAAAAAATTGCCCCTTTCTGAAGGCTCTTTACTTTCATCTGTCAAAAATTTGCCATAACATACAGATTTTGTTAGAACAAGGTACTGACATCTATTGAAAAACTGGCATAACAAATATCCGGATCTATGATATGACAGAACATACCTCCAACATATATAATGCTGTTGTACGCTGCTCCAACTGAAAAACCTGCATATGACAGCTCTGTTCTGACCACTATCAACACTGTTAACTACTCCAATTTGAAAAATTCGCCATTCTGAAATACTATAAACTACATCCCATCCTGATCACAAACAGTTACTTCAAAAGTTTATGTTTAGAACTCAATGTCAGCGGGATAATTAATAAGTGTATACAAGTGAAAGTTGTTTTTAAGGGTAATAACAACCAACTTGTTTTTTAAAATTAAAAATTAAAAAAATTTGTATTTTTATACTTATTTTTCGAGGGACAGAGGTGGGCACATAACATCAATAAAGGTATCTGATCTCAAACCAGGTGAAGTAGGGATCAAAGGGTGGTTTAAACTTTACCTGTAGGATGACCACTTATGTACCTAATCCTGAATTATACCCTACATCTTTAAAATTAAAAAAGGCAAATAACTTATTTTTCAAAGTTAAAAATAAATTCCAAAATATTTTCTCAGAATTAGTGTTACCAGAAGGCATCTATTCAATAACAAGGTACTGATATCTATTTTACAAAAGTCTCATATTTTCTTAATATAACAGTGATCAAGACACTGCCTTAGATATCAAATCAATGTCTCAGCTCTTGCATATTCAAATTTTCTGAAATTACATAATCAACTAAAGATTGTCATGCTTTTCCCAACTGACTCCTAAAAGTTAAACTAACCAAAAAAATAAAGCAAGAAAAAAAGTTTTAGGCAAGATATTTAGTATACTATCTTATCCTGTAGTACAGGCAGAAGATCTTTCCTCACAAGTAATTCATTTTAGTTAAACCTAATGGATTTCAAGAGTTTGTTTTTCTCCTATTTGGGTTATGCCATTTGCCTTCAGCTAATTTTGCAAGAGTGACCATATATCCTGATTTGCCTGATACAGTTTTGCTGTGTGGCTGTTGGCCCATCATAACTATTTCAAACATGTCTCATTTTATACACTTAATTTTTTTTCCTTTTTTTTTTTTTTGAGTCAGACTCTCACTCTGTCATTCAGGACAGAGGGCAGTGGCTCACCAATTTCGACTTCCCAGCTCAGGCAATCCTTCTGGCTAATTTTTTGTAGAGAAGATGTCTTGTTATGTCACCTAGGCTGGTCTCAAACTCCTGGACTCTAGGAATCCTCCTGCTTTGGCCTCCCAAAGTGATGGGATTATAGGTGTGAATCACTGTGCCTGGCCTATCCATTCTTAATGATAAACAATTATAAATTCTGCAAGGTGAAATTTGGACTCAATGTACATGGTTTAGAAATAACTCAGATGAAGAGGCATATGGCTCAGCCTGTAATCCCGCACTTTGGGAGGCTGAGGTGAGTGGATTGCCTGAGCCCATGGGTTCGAGACCCACCCACCCAGAGAACTTGGCGAGACCTCATATCTACAATAAATTTTAAAAAATTAGCCGGACGTGGTAGCACATGCCTGCAGTTCCAGCTACATGGAAGGCTGAGGTGGAAGGATCGCCGGAGCCCAGAAGATCGAGGTTGCAGTGGCCGGGAGTGGCCACTGCACTCCAGTCTGGGCGACAGAGTGAGACTCCAACTCAAAAAAAAAGCAGTAACTCAGATGAAAAACAAGAAGTTGTAACAAAAATTTACAGAAAAGCTAGATAAATTGTGATGTTTAACAATTTATCCATTTTAAATGATTCAGGCTGTACAATGAGATAAATTAGAAATACTCAATTATATTTTTTAAAACTCACTCTAACTGTATCACCTACCTTTTAATATAAGTACAAATAAACATTTTGTGTGTATTTTCCCTTCCGTATCATTTACCTTTTTCATTTATATCCATAAAGTCCACAAATTAGATAGTATTTCCTCCTCCTTTCTTGTATGAAATAATCATCTAGGATTTAAGAAATAAACTCCCACAAAAGGGCTGTTTGATATTACCATTGCCATTTTCTGCTACATATTAACAAAAAGCAAATTTTAGAGCAGATAGCTTTTATAATGTAACATCCTCCGACATTTTTGTTTTACTTATTGAGTCTCATGGAGAGATCAAACATAATTTCTTAAAAGAAAGGAAAATTTTTGGTAATGCCAATCAGTCCCATTGCAGTTTCAGGAAAAAAATATTAGCTCATATATCCCTTACTGTATTCAAACTATTTGGGTGTCTTGATTTCACAAGACGAGAGTCCATTCTAGTTTCTTGATAGAAGTAATGAAATTCACAGGTTTTTACAAGACTTCAGCTATACAGAGGACATATGTTTTCTGCTTCTTAAAAAAATTTTTTATAACTCATCGGCTATATATTGTTTACATGTAGCATCCCTTCTACATGTAAGACTGTCCATTTTACACTTTTGTTACAGATTAACATGAATAAAAGAACGAAAATGCTTTGAAAACTATATCTATTTTCATTTTAAGAAATAACTATATTTTTTTCAAGAAAAGACATTTAGTTACTACCTTTAAAGTTCAAGTTCCATCAACTTAATATATAAACACACCTGGATATGAGATTTAAAAAACCACACATACACACAAGCTCTAGGTAGAGCTATAATAAACAAATTCCTTTTATAAACAAAATTTTAACTGAAAAGCCACAGTAGATGGAAAAAAGAAGAAAGGATATTACTTGGTAAAATCCAGTGACATCTACAATAGTTTTACAGCACATTTAAGCATTCTAGGGTTTTATATCTTCACCTGCCTTTCATTTCTTATTTGCTCCTTATAAAACTGTCAATTACAAACATAGGTTTGACCTCAAAACTAGTCCTGAATTTAAATTCCAGGAATAGCAAAATATCAGCCCAAATTTCTATCTTAGTATCAGAACCTTAATTCAAAAATGGCTTTGTTTGAAACACAATGCCCAACTAAATTTTTAAAAAGCAGCAATATGCAATTATACAATATATTGTTATTTAATATATGGGAATTGTTTTTTAGGATGACATCTATAGTGCACTTGCTCTGTGAGTCTCCTCAATGATCAAACTGACTTAGACCAACAATACTGCTAAGTCTTAAAAGCAGTGAAACAAAATAAAATATACCAAACAGCACATGCACATCTTACAGAATGCCCACTGAACTGTCAATGGCTTCTATGCAATGTGCCTCTTTTCCATAATTGTATTAACAACTACCAAGAAAGGAAAGATGAGGTTAAAAGTAATGATACTGAACTGAATTGTTTGAAGCCAGTGCCCCACATGTGGGGAAAGTGCATTTAGTTCAGCAGCAATACAGCACAGTGTGAAGATATTGTGCTTAGACACAGATATTCCAGAATTGAAAGATGTACAAGGCAAGTCAAGATATAAAACCATAGTACACTGTTAAATAACCTTGAAACATACATATATTGCAGTTTTCAAAGAAAGACATTCGTGTCATTGTACAAGGATAGGGAGAAATCCTTAAAGTTACCTATTGTAGTTTATGATATAATAAATACATATCTATATAGCATTTATATACATATATAGAATGTGTGTGTTTATATGTAATTTATTTGCCAATTCATCTTGTTAGTTTTTGTGGATCTGCAACTTTCAGGAATAAAAAAACTTCTTTCCACTACAAGTTTGTTTCCCCAAACTTAAGAAAAATATTTATACTAGAAAAGGTCTCAATACTACCCACTATCCAGAGACTTATTTCAGGCATTTTGCTTCACAGCTCATCAGAAGTACAATTGAAGAAATTCTAGGTTTTTACTGTATCTTTTCACTTTGCCAGATGTTTTAACAAGCAAGTATCTTTTAGTATTTAAACCAGTTGACAGAAATTCTTTAGCAGAGGATATAAACTCTAGATTTGACTGAATAAAACAGAGCAAATCAAAACAAAACAAAAAAAAGTCCAGTGATTTACTCTGGTTGTAAACAATACATAAAATTTAAATCTCAAAATAAGTTAAAAAAAATTCTACTTTCCGGGCCTACAATACTATAAAGGTTGACAATTGGTAAGGGGAAAATATATATGAAAAGTTGCAGCAAAATTGTTTGCCCATTATTTTTCCTAAGAGAAAGTATATCTAATTATACTACCTCTGCCCCTTAAATTTAATAATTTCATGATTTGTTGGCAAATGTTTTAAGCAAACTGGCATAACAGATTACACAACAGAAAAACATCCATCAAATTCAGCAAAGAAAACTTATATAAGCCTTTTGTACAGAATTTTTAAAAAATCTAAATGGCTATGATTCCTCTATTAGCAGAAACACATAATGCAATCTTTGTAAGTCTGCCATATATATCAATATCTACATAAATAGATACAGATATAGATATGAAACATTAATGGCAGTCTGTTTCTGAACAGTGTGTGGGACCAGCAGATTTGAATCAGACCATGGCACGATATGGACCCTGCATCTTTAGGAACTGAATGATGAAAGAAGGCCCCCCAGCAACAATCTGAGGTGGAAGGTGACTGAGTGGACAGTTCTCAATACTCATGATCGAAAGCTTGCTGCAGAGAGCCAGCTCAAAGGGAAGGCTATGTAGGTTGGGGTTGTCATTCAAATACAGTTCTTCTAGGTTCTCCAGTGTACCTGTTTAAAAAAAATCAAATCAATTATTATTTTTTAAATTACTTGCTATTTAAAAAGTTCAACTGGGCATGATGCTATCCTGGACATTACATATACTGAATACACATTTCCTCCTTATAGTTTCCTCTCAGTTTGAAAACTCTCTACAACCATGAATCTCAAACTTGGCTGCATATTCAAATCAACTGAGGAGAGCTTCACCTCTTCCTTTATGGTTGGTTTTCAAGTTTGGAGAGCTTTTTGAAAATACATATACTCTTATCTCCAGAGATTCTGCTTAGAACAGTTTGGCATTCATATACATATTTGTTTAACTCCAGAGTTGAGTTTATCATACATTCAAAGTCTACAATTATTTTTCTATCGTAGACTGTGATAATTTCTCAAATTAATACATTTACTATGTGAAAAGTTTTTGTTTTATATAAGCTCTTCACTAAGAGCATTATCACATATTTGGCAGTAAGCCAAAAATCAATTTATGTAGTCTCTTAAACATGTTTTTGTTAGACTGTCTGAAGATTCCTGCGCTATCTAGGAAAATGTCTCAAGCAATTAAATGAGGCCAGCTGAAGACATACACTAGAATTATAAATGTAAATTTCTCATGTGTTTCCAATTTTTAAACTTCAAAATTTGGAATATTTTATAGTGGCATTTGTTAAAAGACTAATAAAAATAACAGCAGGTAATAAATTTGTTTATATGTAACATATTACTTAATTTTCAATTTTCAGAACAATCCTATGAGAAGTTACTATTATCATCTTTATTTTACAAATAAGAAACTTGAGGGTTAGGGAGTTTACATACCTTATTGAAAGTCACAAAGCCAATAAGTGACAGAGCCAGATTTTAAATTGCCTATTATCTCCAAAACCATTTTTAACTACTGGTCTATAGTGCCTAAGGGACAGCACACCAAGGATGGGAGAACATAATGCATTAAATTACTAATTTAAGGACTATTATGTAATTTCTATATGACCTAAATCAAGTAACTCTCTTAGTAAAACAGAATTACAACTTGCACTGACTCAAATTCCAGGTGGTCATGTTAATTATATGAAATAATGAAAATGAAAACACTTGGAAAATGCTGAAGTATTCCCAAATATTCGTATTACTCAAACATACTCAAATATTAATTCTAAACAATTCATAAAGAAATGTTCTTTCAAGCCTAAGACTTTATTATTTAATTCAATCCTATGTAATTTTTAAATGTGGAAGAAACATAAAATAACTCTTCTAAACTGAAGCTATGTAAAAAGCTATATATTAGAAATATGAGTATTCTAAAACACTCTCAAATACAATATTAATCCTAACACTCCAGAAGAAAACCAATTAGCCAACCATTGGTCCTCTATTAAAAAAATTTTAAGCCTGATATAACCTCAGTTGGTAAAAACAGTATATTTGTCATATCTTTTCTGAAATACTTGAAAGCACAAGAGTGAATTATTAGTACAGAGTCAAGCATTCATAGAGCTCATACCAATTTCCTCAGGAAGATGAGTAAGTAGGTTCTCTCCAAGGCCTAGATGTGTGAGATTGGTAAGGTGACCAATGCCTCTGGGAAGAGTAGTCAACTGGTTGTTTGTCAAGACTAATTTCTATAAGAATAACAAAATAAAAGACAATTACATATGTATTTTCTACAACTGATATAAACTTAAAATAATATATCTAATAAACAATATTATAAATTAACAGAGAAATCAGATTGAATATGATTAATTATAACTTAATAAGTTATAGGTTTTTTCTTTCAAAAAAATACTATTTGTTAGGAAAACAAAAACAGGTTATATAAATATAAAGCTCAGCCCTAATGCTATAGGAAGGTGTTCTGATCAAAATTTTAAGAAAAATGTACGATTTGGAACGGATTCCAAAAGCTACTCAAATAATTACAAAATCATCAGGATAATGTTTTACCTGTAAATCCTTAAGATAAGCAATTTCATTTGGCAAGGATTCCAATTTGTTCTCCTCTAGATCCAACTCTCTTAATTTCCTAAGGTTTCCAAGACCATGGGGAAGCTTCTTTAGAAGATTGTTTGATAATATTAGAACCTGATGAGAAATTATCAACAATATTTAGCAATTCATGAAATGAAATGATATATATCATTTGTGGCTTAAAATGTATTAAGCAATGCTAATTTTCCAAACAGAAAATATTAAGGGTAATGTTCAATTAAATAACATATTTAACTTACTATTCTAAAAAAAAAAACCACTTTAGTTATTCAAAATAAAACAGATTTTTATTTTATTTGTCAAAACTAATGAAAGCAAAAGAAGCAATTTAGTCTTAGCTAAATTACAAAAAAAATTAACTATTTACACTAAGATTCACGTAGGTAACAGCACTTTGATACTGAATAGTTATAAACTATGTAATAGGAAACTTTATTCAAAGCTCCTTACAAACCATCACTTAAGGAGGTAACAACTCACTTCTATCTGCCTATATCAATTCACTACAATTATTATGCGTGGTGTATTTATTACACTGAAAGGCATCCTGCAAGATACTGAAGGGGACAAAAAGGCTAAGGAAGAGAGTCTTTGTTCCTACAGAAACTGCAAACCAGCAGAAGGATGGGGAAACAATAATGAGTATGAAAGAGTGTACTAAGTAGAAAGACCTACAAAAGGTTCTGGCTAAGTTTTTATGTCCATTTATTTCCTCTGAAGTTATCTCCCCCATAATAAAGTAAATATATACAATAAGACCAAGAAAGTAATAACAGTTACTATTTGAGTTTACTATTTGCAAGACACTGTGCTAAATACATTATTGCATTCAACCCTAATTTCAGCTCTATGAAACAAATACTATTATTATCTCCATTTCATAGCTTACGAAACGAAAGCTTTGGCAAGTCCATAACTATAAAGAGATAAAACTGGAACAATATTCAGATCTGTTTGACTTCACAGCCTGTGCTTTCAACCATTTTGCCACACTATTTAACCTTATTAAATAATAAATAAATTGGTTGTTTTTTGTTTTGTTTTGTTTTTTTGAGTTGGCCAGTCTGGAGTGCAGTGGCACAATTGTAGCTCACTGCAGCCTCAATCTCCTGAGCTCAAGTGATCCTCCAGTCTCAGCCTCCCTAGTGGCTGGACTACCAGCACATGCCACCACACCCAGCTAACTTTTTAAAATTTTTTTGTAGAGACAAAGTCTTGCCATATTGCCCAGGCTGGTCTCAAACTCAGGCTCAAGCAGTCTTCCTGCCTTGGCCTATCAAAATGCTAGGATTATGGGTGTGAGTCACTGCCCCCAGACAATAAATTAGATTTTTTAAAAAACATTGATATGGAGGAAAATTTTTAAAAATAATGTATTTGCTATTAGTAAGCTTTTTCATCAAAAAGATTACAAAAATTCTAGGAATTTAGAGGCAGTAGAAATCATCCTTAACTGAAGAGGTGACAAAAATATGAATCTTTAACCATGGAAAAAACTTTAAAAGTAAAAATTATGAGGATAAGAGAGCATTCTAGATACTAGAAAAAATAGGACTGAACATACAGAGCTAGAAATACACACATTTCCAACAAAGAAAATAATCTATTTAGTAAATAAAATGTTAAGTTGGTAATAAGAATGAAAAAGTATGATAAAGGGTTCTGAATGCCAGTGTGAGGAATTAATAACTACGTTGAAAAACAAAGTTCTTAAACAGAATTTTTTTTTTAATGTTCTGAAAATGCTGTTTTAGAGACCTTTTCCTTCAAAGACACTTTATAGTATGCAAGCTTACCAACTTTTATTAGGCAAGAGTAAATCAGAAGCATTGATCCTAGATTACTTAAATCAGTATTTCAACACTGTAATAGGGTTGTATGTTTAAGAAAGTTCTAACATTTCTAATGATGAATTTCATCCAAACAGAAATTGCTCTTTTCGATGTGAAATTTTATAAGGGAGACAGAGGTGGAAGGGTCTAAAGAGCTCTAAATGCTCATTTATACTGACCTCGAGAGAAACAAGACCAGACACATCTTCGGGGATCTTTGTGAGCTGATTAGTAGCTAAATTCAATTCTACCATACTGGTCCAAGTTCCAAAATCCAAGGGAAGTGATGTTAACTGATTGTCCTGGCAAAGACAAAAAAGAAGCATCTAAGGTAGAACCACAAAACAAAGCTCTGTATCTACCTGTCCCTTTGGAAAGATAATTCTTGAAAGTTTATTCCACTTTTTGATATCCAAATATAGAAAGAAAAAAACCACAAAAACTCTAAGCCTCCGAAGTTTTCATACAGTAACTAGCCTTCTATTTTGAAGTTAAGCTGGAAGTTTGTTCCCTTTGTGATTATTTGTATTGGAAAAAGAAAAACATTCTATATAAAGAAAGACTAGTGATTTCAAAAATCCTATGATAAATATGATGCTTTCCCCATTTTACAATGTACAGAAAACACTCAAGATAATGTAAATGTACAAATAAAGATATGAACACAATGGAAGAAGACACAATTAATCTTTGCCCACAAGAAATCTTGGATGAGCTCAGAAATTCTTGAGATGCTGAACAGTAAAGCAGGAGACAAAAAAATAGACTTAATAAGATAGCAAATTAAATCATTAAAATACCAATTATCTACAATTTCACTTTTAAAATCTGTAAGATGGTAAATACACTCATCATTACATAATAAAAACAGATGATGAAACGGTAAATATGGCCCTAATTTTGTTTAAAAATTAGATATAGCTATAAACAGAAAAAACATGGAAAATGTACCAATTATTCACTTTTTTTCCTGCTTCCATATATTCACTTATAAAAAATACTTTCACCAATAAAAACTCTTACTACACTATTGTATTTTAGGGGTATTGGTATTAGGAGAGGACAATCAACACCCTTGTCCAGTTGAGTATGAATTATATATACCAATATGTTAATGGTAATGCTACCTCTTAATGGTTAAACTTATTTTATGTCCTTTTTAAGCTAATTTGTATTTTTAAAAATTTCTGTACTGCATACAGATTACTTGTCTCATTTAACACAAAATCACCCATAAGAGAAATCCCAAGTAAAAAACATCCATTTGAAAACTAAATTTTTCTTGTATTATAATTTTAAAACTTATCTATTATGACATTTAAACTTATTACCTATCTATGCCAAAACTACTGTTATATTATGATAAAATCTTTTCATTTAAGAAAAATTTACTACTGGTGCTTATAGGAGGAAAAAATGACAAGTTTCACTTTTATTTCTTCAAGAAAAAGTTCTGTTAAACATTTACACTGCATCAAGTTTTAAAAAAAATTAAGACAAAGCTCTATATAGTTTTATTTTTAATTTATTATAAAGTTTTTCCAAGCTAACATATTGCAATAACATTATATCCATAAAGATGTATATAATCAAATGCAAATGAACACCTGAACCACTGTGAACTAGGACTATTATTACAAAATGAACATTCAGAATTAATCCCATTTCAACTGCTAAATATAAGTAGACTGATTAACAACAAATTTTATAGTTGTTTAAGACTATAAAATTATTTTTAACTTCCAAAATAGTATAAATCATCATAAAAGATATATACTATACTTATGAACAAATATAGATGGAATCATAAAACCGTACACTTTTTTTTTTTTTTGAGTTGGAGTCTCACTCCGTCGCCCAGGCTGGAGTGCAGTGGCCGCTCCCGGCCACCGCAGTCTTGACCTGCTGGGCTCTGGCAATCCTGCCGCCTTAGCCTTCCAAGTAGCTGAAACTACAGGCGCGCGCTACCACACCCGACTAATTTTTGATTTATTGTAGAGATGAGGTCTCGCCAAGTTGCCCAGGCAGGTCTCGAACTCGCGGGCTCAGGCAATCCACTCACCTCAGCCTCCCAAAGCGCAGGATTACAGGCTGAGTCACCAAGCCCGGCCAAATTGTACACTTAAATATAACTTTACATAGAGTTTTGCCTTAAGTTTTATTTTAAAAGTCACAATTATGCTGAAATGGTTTATCAAAGACAAAGGGATGGAGTATGAAATGAGAGAACACTATACCTAGAATCAGGAAACCTAGATTTTAAGGATTTCTACCTCAGTCATGAATTAGCTATATGACCAATTCAGTTGTCCTCACTGGGATTAAAGTTTGTCTACTGTAAATGAAATCATTAGACTAGATAATTCAAATTCTTTTCTCCTTTTGCAATAAACTATATTACAAATGCAAAACTAATTCACTGTAGCATATATAGATAAGCAAAAAGAAACTAAAGATCACCCATAAATAATTCTGATATCTAAAGATAAACATATTTTGAAAATACTGGCTATATGTATACACATAAATATATAGATATTTAACATAATTAAGCATAGTAAAGCAGCTTTTAAAAACTACATTTGGGAAGAGATGCTTTAACTTCTAACATGCTTTAACTTTCTTCTACTTAATAAACTAGGAATACTTCAACTAGTATTTAGTATTCTTCTCAACTAGAATATGATTTTTAACGACTCCATAGTATTCCGTTGAAGATTTATTACTTTTAAAACATTAAATCCCAGCCGGGCTCAGTGGTTCAGCCTATAATCCCATGCTTTGGGAGGCTGAGATGAGTGGACTACCTGAGCCCACAGGTTTCAGACCTGCCTGGGCAACTTGGCGCAATCTCATCTCTATAAATCAAAAATTTAATAAATTTTAATAAATCAAAAAATTTTAATAAATCAAAAAACTAGCTGGGCGTGGTAGCGCGTGCCTGTAGTTCCAGCTACTTGTAAGGCTAAGGCGGAAGGATCGCCGGAGCCCAGCAGGCCGAAGCTGTGGTGGCTGGGAGTGTGCCACTGCACTCCAGTCTGGGCGACAGAGTGAGACTCCAACTCAAAAAAAAAAAAAAAAAAAATTAAATCCCCATTAGTCTTAAAAGGCTGGTACCTATGAAGTAGATATACATCCCTACAACTATACAATACATATCTCTACAACTATACTTTTATGAACATTCATGATTATTTCTCTAGGAGATATTTCTAAGGATATGCACAGTTCTAAGATATTTATCTGATACAAATGACCATGAAGTGTTCTTATTAACAGTTTAGCAAAGTTCAAGCACTCAAAAAACACAAACATTAGTGGTTGTGCTGCTCCCCTAATACAAACATATGCTTACCTTCATATTCAGCTTACTTAATACTTTTGCTCTGGAGAAAATTCCAAATGGAATTTTATTGATTCGATTGTGTTCCATGTTGAGGGAATAGATGGTGGAAAACTGAGATGGACCACCCACTGGATACAACTGGAAGCAATTTCTAGCTAAGGTCAAACTATTCAGTTTCACAAGACTTGATAAAAGGCTCTGTATAAAAAGAAATAAGAATAAGAATTAGAACTGTGACAAGAATTATTTTGTACAGAGCAGCAGTTCCAACACAAATGCCTCAAAGGGCTTTGCAGGTAACAAATGACAGAGACTTGTCAGGCAGGTCTGTGATATCTCACCTGCAGGGACAGTCACACAAAGTTTTGTCCTTGCAGATGTAGTCAGATTTCCATATTTTACAACAGAAAATTATCCTGATTTTTATTATTTGGCCTCAATGTATTTAAAACACTCTATGGAGTTAAAAAAAAAAAAAAGTCTGTGGGTGAGAGATGTCTCATGGGTGACTAATTTGAGACCTCTATAGTACAGAAACTTTAGTGTCAGACAGTCCTGAGGGGCTGGGCCCAGTTGGATACTAGTTGTGTAACTAATCCTACCTAGATCTCAGATACATACCTATCTCTAAAAGAGTACTAAAATTAACATAATATCTGACACAGAGTAAGCTGTTATTCAGTAATTTAATTATTCCTTTTAGGAATACTAAATTCAGAAGATGATTATACTTCCTGATATTGTATATTATGTTGTTTTCCTATATGGTAAAATTTTTGAGGAAATATATGTATCCATTAACAAGTAATAATAGCACATAACCCTGTCTCCACCTACTTTACCCTCTAACTATTTAAGCAAAGTGCTAAATGTTTAGATATCATAAAAGAATCTCTACTACTAAGGATTAAGCCCTACTTTGAGAAATAAAGTACACAGGTAGGAAATAATATACAACTATATATAATCAATAAAAAGTTATATAGGATAGGCTCTTGCTATTCAAAGTCTGAAACTAGGAACAGCAGCATCAGCATCCCCTGGGAGCTTGTTAAAAGGCGGACTATTGAACCCCACTCCTACACAAGCATAATATGCATTTTAACAAGATTCCCAGGTAATTTGTATGCTCATTAACATTTAAGAAATACTGGTATAGGCTATAAATTGTTTTGAATCCTGGCTCTATCTTTTTTTTTTTTTTGAGTTGGAGTCTCACTCTGTCACCCAGACTGGAGTGCAGTGGCCGCTTCCGGCCACCTCAGCCTCGACCTGCTGGGCTCCGGCGATCCTTCCGCCTCAGTCTTCCAAGTAGCTGGAATTACAGGCATGCGCTACCACGCCCGGCTGATTTTTTGATTTATTGTAGAGATGAGGTCTCGCTGCCCAGGTGGGTCTCAAACCCGCGGGCTCGGGCAATCCACTCACCTCAGCCTCCCAAAGGCACGGGATTACCCTGGCTCTATCTTTTAAAAGCTTGTGACTTCAGCAAGTTATTTTTCTGAACCCCAGTTTATTCATTTTTAAAATAATGCCTTATGTTATAGGTCATCGTGAAGACTAAAGGAGATAAAATAAACAGCTTTACAATACCTAGCATGTAAGTGCTTAAACTTTAAATCTCTTCTTTATTTAAATTAAAAAGAAAAGAAGAAATACTAGAATAATTAGAAAAGCAGGAAGGATGAAAAAGTTTAAATCTTGAAGGATAAAAAAAAACTTAAATATTCAGAGAAGTAGAAGACTACTAGATTGAAGTAAAAGCACAAGTAGAGAGAAGCAAGCACAGTGTGAGCTGTGTGCAAATTTTAAATAATGCTCAAACTGCTGCTGTCTACATGAGTAAATTGAAGACATGAGTAGAGGTGTCAGTATAATAGGCAAGGCAAGCCAAAGGAATGAAATAACTATATGATTGAAGGAGTAACTATACGGTGAATTGAAACTTGTTCTTTATACTTTAAAAGGCTACCCTTAACACATGTCTATTGTTGTACACAAACAAGAGGAAGAACACAGGTAAGAAAAGTAGTGGTGATAAAACTTTGTATGTCAGTCAATTCAATAAAAATCTCTATAACCTACTTCACTGAAAATAAAGGAGACCTCTATAGTACAGAAACTTTAGTGTCAGACAGTCCTGAGGGGCTGAGCCCAGTTGGACACTGGTTGTGTAACTAATCCTACCTAGATCTCAGATACATACCTATCTCTAAAAGAGTACTAAAATTAACATAATATCTGACACAGAGTAAGCTGTTATTCAGTAATTTAATTATTTCTTTTAGGAATACTTTAGTAATACTACATATTACTTTTTAAAGTTGAATTAAATTACAGTAGCAATCTGTAGTATGATGTTTGCTCAACCGTGTTTCCACCTTTTTCTTTAACTGTCCTGCCTTTCGCATGGTGATGCTAGCATTTATTTGATTAACACAAACTTTTGAGCGAATGTCACATTTAAAATGTGTATACATTTTTTGGCACCCTTGTATATTATACTATATATATAGTATTATATATTATACATATATACATACATACACATATATAGTGTGTGTGTGTGTGTGTGTGTGTGTGTGTGTGTGTGTGTGTGTGTGTGTGTGTCTGCATTAAAACTACTCCATTTTCAGATAGTTTTCAAAAGGAAAAATATAGCCATTTTGCCAGCTCTGATATTGGCAATATACTGTACCCCTATTGAAAAGTACTTTCATGATTTCTCTTGCCTAATCTAGCTTGAATGTCTCATAAGTGCTGTCTGATGGACATTACTGTTTTCCTTACTGTACTTATAAATATAGACAATCACACATTTGCATGGAGAATATGCTGCTTCCAAAGCACAACAGTCACTTTTAAATAAGACTTAATGCTTTCCCATAATTGAACAAGGACAACCAAAGGTTTCCCCCATAGCGTCTCTATCTAAAAATGAGCCAGTTTAAATGCACATGTATACATACACACGTGTGTGCCTTCTTCCACATACAGACTGAAGACAGCTGTCCTCTTTATATGCTGTCTAATCTCATCAAAAGTACAAATAAATTATCAGTGGTTGCCAGGGGCCAAGGGGAATGAGGGAGAAATAGGCAGAGCACAGAGGATTTTTAGGGCAGTGAAATTCCTTTGTATGATACCATAATGGTAGATACATGTCCACAGAATGTATAACACCAAGAATGGACCCTAATATAAACAATGGACTCTGAATGATCATGATGCATCAATGTAGTTTCATCAATTGTAACAAATGTAATACACTGGTGGGGGAATATTGATATTGGGGGATGCTATGCATATATGGGAACAGGGAGTATATCTCTGTACTGTTCACTCAATATGGCTGAATCTGAAACCACTCAATTTAAAAGAAAAGTAAATTCTGACTTACTTCAGTCACAAAATACTGTATATGAAATAACTCGCTGTATATTAAATACCTAGCACAATGTCTGTATCCTAACATGTACTCAATAATTATTAGTTTCACCTCACTAGGACTGGATATATACAAATTTAGATGTTTTCACCTTTTGAACTTTGATATAGACTCAGTCTTTTCACATTTAGGCACAGTGTCAATCTTAAACTCACAAATAGTACCGAAAAAAGAATCACAAGGCCTGACTAATGTGCTAATTATTTGCCTTATTACGGATATAAGTCACTGTTAGAAAAGGGGATAACATTAAATAGTAAAACCTCACCCATTTTGATCATTCTAAATTACTACTATCACAGAAAGACAAAAATCCAGAATCTAGTTTTCAGGGCTGTATCTGATACCTGTGGATTTTATTCCCTATCCCAGTTAAACAGCTACTAACAATGGTGTACTTTTACCACAGGTAAGATGCTGTCTTAAATAGTCTCAGTGAATTGGTCCAGCTTAGAATCTCCAATCCTGCAAAACTCATCTTTATACTCTGACCAAACTGTTTTCTGAAAATACAAACACCCAAATTAATAGAAGCCCCAAATTAATAGGTGCCACTTTATCTCTGTCTGCCTAAAAAACAGATCAATTGAATAAATTTATTTAATAAATTAACTGCTACAAAACAAGTTTCATCTGCCCAAATGGTTCTTTATAAATCAAAGCATAAATGTGAAAAACATTCATCCAAAGAACCATTATTCTTAATTCAAATATAAATACACATGGAAAAACTGCCATTAGTCAAAATATAAGTCTGCATTTATATGAGACATTTTTAATTGTTATTAAAAAAGGATTCTGCAGAAATCAATCTATAAGTCGACAATTCCATTTTTTTTTAGCTTAGTATAGTAAGGTATCATGCTTGGATATCTTGTAGCTATGGTAAAATAGTAGGTAGCAAAAGAAGAGTGAAAGAATAACAATGTTGAGAAATTATAAAATCAACAAAACCCAAAATAAAAAATAACAGACTTGGTGATTGTTATATACTAAATAAGCTTTAATATTATTGCATAAGCCAGGTAATAATTTGGGTCACAGGAGAGTTGCAGCTAATATTAATCTTGACAATGAACAGTGATTCTATAAAGATCATTCTTTTCATTTACCATCTTTCTACAGTATCTTTTAATAACTGAACTAGAAGGGTAGCTGAGTTTTAAAACCAGCCATACAGTTTTCTTTAATAGCTTTTACTGACAGTTCCCAAAATGACATACGATTTATGTGGTACTATAAAGGGGAATGTAGCACACTTACTTTCCTTCTGTTTTTTTCCTTCTCCATGTTAAAAAAAAAAATTATTATGTTCCTATACCCATTGTTTTATCTTTGAAATTTTTACCTTAGTGGAGGTGGTACATCCATAGCATACACATTATTTAAATAATCTCAATCGCCAAATTATTTACCCAGCTGTAAAGATTTACTAGCTTTCCCTGCATTATCTTTGAGACCTGTTTCAAATCTTGTTTTCTCCAGTCCATTTCTTACCTCTGGTAAAGTAGAAATGTTATTGTTCTCTAAGTTTAATTCTTCAAGTGCACTGCATTTTGCTAATGATCTGGGTATTGCTGACAGTCTGTTATATCTCAGACCAAGACGACTTAAACTGGACAGATTTCCTGTAAACACACAAAAAAGAATTTATTATTTATAAAATACGATGAGCCTCTCACTGTCACAGGCTACCTACTAGATATTTATGAATTACTTTGAAGTACTATTTCAGCAAGATCCCTAACTTCTAGTACCAAGGAACTACGCACTACACTATCAATCAGGATGACACCGAAACCACTTGTGTTCACTTCTGTGTTCAGAGAAATAATGAATATATAGCTATTTAGCTTTTTAAATGAACTATAAGGAAGTGTTGGCATACTTCAACAAATTAATCTTTAGATAAGACCTAATTTAACTGCAAAGTAGTATATAATTTAAATTTATAATAATTATCCCATTTATATCTATGAGATAATAAGCCAACTTAGAACAAGTGGTTATGTATAAATGTTTATGTAATTTTAGAGAAGAAATTTCCAAATTTAAAAAATGGCATTATTTAATAAATATGCACAATTATTCTGTGAAATCAGAAAGGTTCAATATAAACATTCCAAATTTCTCTGAAAAGTTGACTTGATGGTAAGAAATATCTCAAACTAAAAAAAAAAAAATTACAAACAAAAGTGATAGTTATAGTCTCTCTTATCTGAGCATATCCAGCTTGAGCACAAATTAACTATTACTAAATAAATAAAAAGCAGAGCATTTTATTTTCTATGTACTTTCTAGTTTTACTGACTATATATAAACTACTGGGATGAATATAATGATAACTGCTATCATAAAAAGTTCAAATCAAATTTAATTTCCCAAACAATATACATTAGAAAATAAGTTAATCTGGATGCAAAAAAGGTAACATTAATGAGGATTTAGTTCAATGTATTTCTTTGTCATGGCTGATTAATTTCATTGCTGACTTCTAATTACAACTACTACTATGAGATTCTTGAATGAGTCAGGTTAAAATGCCAAATGTAGTCTTTACTTTCAAATTAAACAGTTATTTTCAGTGTTAGAAATTACAAAAGAATGGATGCTTGTGTCATACTTAACTTTTTGGAGACAAATATTTTGAGATCTTTCAACTTTGGCAACCTTCTGATGCCTGCCCATTTCTTTCTTTTTGATTTAATCGCTATTTAAAAAGCTGTTACATAGTCAATTTTCTTTCTTAAATCCAACATTACTACAGTACTTAAAGAAAACATGTATTAGTCTATAGCAGAAGATAGACCTTGACCCCACCCAGGAGAGCAGCCACTATGACTCATAACACTTATCTGGTTATCATTCATCTGCATCTTTCCCTCATGGTGAAGAAATCAGTGATTGAAGTTATAAGTAATGACTAATTAGAGCTAGTTTTTAATCTTTACAGCTTGAAGGTAAGACTTAAGTCATTGACAATAAAAAAAAAATACTCTCATGATTCTATACCTTAAGCCCTCAACTACAATGTAGGAAAATTTAGCAACCATTTAAATTCCTTCAATTAGAACTATTACCTAGCACACAATGATCATTCACATTACTTTCCTACAATAGTATTTGTAAACTGAGCCAAGAGTTTGCTGGTTCTGATTAAGATTTCAACAGGCATAAAATTCAATACAAAAACAAAAATAAAAATTACCACTTAGCAAAGACAAGTTAATTTTGCCTTTAAAATGCCTTCTAAGTAACTAAGGATGTTTCATTAGTGTCTTTCTGGTGAGATATGTCAATTTTGGAGGGAAATTTTAAAAAGCAGAGGATTGGGTGGCTTTCAAAGCCCAAGAAAATTTAGGATTAGAAATAAGGGCGAGAATATTTACTAATACTATCACTGCATTATCACATCAAATATAATATAAATGTTACTTAAAAGTTGGGCTGGCAGGCCGGGCTCAGTGGCTCAGCCTGTAATCCCAGAGCTTTGGGAGGCTGAGGTGAGTGGATTGCCTGAGCCCGTGGGTTCGAGATCCGTCCGGGCAACTTGGTGAGACCTCATCTCTACAATAAATCAAAAATCAGCTGGGCGTAGCAGCATGTGCCTGTAGTTCCAGCTACTTGGAAGGCTGAGGTGGAAGGATCGTCGGAGCCCAGCAGGTCGAGGCTGCAGTGGCCAGAAGCGTGCTACTATAGTCCTGTCAGGGCAATGGAGTGAGACTCCAACTCAAAAAAAAAAAAAAAAAAAGTCGGGCTGCCAGAAGATAAAATAACAACTGGCTTTAGGACAAAATATGTTAACTACAGCAATCTACCTATAATGGCAAAAATTAAGGACAATCTAAATGTGCAACAACAGAAGAATAATTATTTAAATAATTATATCAAAATGTAACAGAAAAACTAAAGTATTTCACATTATCTATGTGACCATGGGCAAGCTACTTAGAGACTTGTTTCCTCATCTATAAAGCAGAGATAATAACACATATCTGACAGGGTTGCTCTAAGGACTAGATATGATGTGTGTAAGATACTTAGCACCATGACTGATACATAACAGATGTTCAATGTACAGTTTTTATTCTATAGTATGTCTATATTCTGCAATATTTTGTGCCTGTTAAAATGTTACAAAAATATTCTAAGAGGTGAAAGACTTTAGGTCATGATGTTAAATGAAAAAAAGTAAGATAAAATTGTGTGTATTGTTTTTAGTTTTTGTTTTTGTTTTTTTTTTTTTTTTGAGTTGGAGTCTCACTCTGTCACTCAGACTGGAGTGCAATGGCCGCTACCGGCCTCTGCAGCCTCGACCTGCTGGGCTCCGGTGATCCTTCCACCTCAGCCTTCCAAGTAGCTGGAATTACAGGCGCGCGCTACCACGCCTGGCTAATTTTTGATTTATTATAGAGATGAGGTCTTGCCAAGTTGCCCAGGCGGGTCTCGAACAATCTACTCACCTCGGCCTCCCAAAGTGCTGGGATTACAGGCTGAGCCACGGAGCCCGGCCAACTAAAATTGTGTATTTTGTATGATCTCAATAATGTAGAAAACATACATAAAAAAAAAAAAAAAAAAAGGACAAAAAAGGTATCAAAACTAACAGAGTTATCTCTTCAAGGCAGAACTACAGAAGAACGATTAAAATTTTTTTACCTTGTCTACATTTTTCATAACTTTCCATAGTTTTATAACTTTAAGATATTTTAATAAGAAAAAATCTATAATTCTAAAGTCATTTTAATTTTATAAAAATACAGTGCATCTTTCCACCATCTTTTTTTTTTTGAAGGGGGATTAATATTTTTACATTACTGCAATATTTTATATATCTTTTTTTTTTTTTGAGTCAGTCTTACTCTGTAGCCCAGTCTGCAGTGCAATGACATGCTCACAGCCACTACAGCCTTGACCAGCTGGGCTCAGGTGATCCTTCTGTCTCAGTCTTCCAAGTCGCTGGAACCACAGGTGTGTGCTACCATGCCCGGCAAATTCTATGATTTATTGTAGAGACGAGATCTTACCATGTTGCTCAGGCTAGTCTCGAACCCCTGAACTCAGGCAATCCTCTCGACTCTGCCTCCCAAAGTGCTGGGATTACAGGTGTGAGCCACTGTGCCGGGCACACTAGACTACATATAAGTGTATACAGCTCTATATTTTATATATGATTATATATGTTTTATAATTATCTACAAAATATGTCATTAAAAAAGATTGAAATATTCAGAAAATGTGATTTAAAATTTGTAAAAACCCTCTTTGAAAGCTCAGAAATGTTGCTGTGGTTTTTACCTTTTAGCATGTCAATCAACAAAATAATCAAAAGCCCATATGATAATAATAAGACTTGAAAAAAATCATTTCTCAAAGTCAGGTAATTCGTGAAACAGTCCAGTATTTTGGTTCAAATATAAAAGTGATGTCTACTGTGTAATGTTTTAATAAACTGAGGGTATGACTCACAAATGGCTTATCTATTTATAATTCATGCTTAAAATGTCCTCTTCTCCCACAAAGGCTATTTGATTCTAGCTTTTAATCCTAGAGCAGGTCAGTCTTAAAATATGTGTAAGGAAGCTTAACAATATATCAAAATAAGCTTCACTGTACAGTGATCATATAGTACTAGACACAAAAATGAGGCTAATTTTGTGCACATATTTTAGTCTACATAGGATTATTATATTTTATGCTTTGATTTGGGTATAAGAAAGGATGCACTATTCATGACAAAATATTTCAAATTAAATTGTTATGGCTATTCACTTAACTCTGCCTTCTAAGTAAATTTGTTTTTCAGTTGGAAATATTTACACCTATAAATAGTATACACCATTTACCTAATAAAAAACAAAATAAAAATACTCAGAAATTTTATTCTAGAATTCTTAGGCAGTTTCCTGATATTTAACTTACTTAACTCCATACTCTGTGACATAGCTCTACCCACCTCTCTACAGGCTGCATGAGTACACCCATAGCTTTGTGCTAAATACCTCTATCATCAGAGTCACATCATATAATAATGTTTATTTTCAAGTCTGTATCCATTTTTAGACCCTAGTGAGTTCTCTAGTGTCAGAACCTAGTGCAGAGCCAGACACACAATACATGTTTGATATTTACTAAATGTTTATTATAATAAAGCAAAACCTGAGAAACATTAAAAAGGTAATTATATTCTGTAAAATAATATTTTATAGAAAGGGAAAGGGTATATACTTATCTCATTAACTGAAAATGTTTTCTAACATGGGTTTTCTCCCCTCCAGGTCAGACATCAAATTCTATTTACATTCTCAAAATGTATTTCTCATGTCTGTCCTTCTCCAATCCCACTCTCAGTAGTTCAATCCAAAATCATGACAATAGCTAAGACTGAAAGCTATGTGAAATAACAGCTAGTCAGGGACAGAGCTAAATCAAACTCAGTGGCTCCCTATTAAAAATTTTTTCTCCAAGATCTTCATTGACCTTGTTCCAGTTAGCTTGTTTCTTTGACTCAGAAGCATGGTACACTCATTCTCACCTCCATGTTGTTTGACTATTCATGCTGTTGTGCTCACTGAATGTATTTTTCTTCCATACTGAGTCTAAAACATTTGTTCTTCAAGATTTCCCTGGCCATTCTATCAAGATCTGACTGATTCTCTGTAAATTGAGCTCACAGCAGCCTAATGTTTTCATCGTAAGGCAATTAATTATATTTGGCCTTATATTGCTGTTTCATGAATTAGTTATCTCCCTGACCAGACTGAAAACTCCTTAAATGAGGGGATCTGCTATGTTTTTTTCTCTCTTCACAGAATTTGTTTCACTGCTAAAAACACAAAAGGCATTCAATAGTACTTTCTTCTTTTTTTTTTTTTTTGAGTTAGAGTCTCACTCTGTCGCCCAGACTGGAGCGCAGTGGCCACTCCCGGCCACTGCAGCCTCGACCGGCTGGGCTCTGGCGATCCTTCCGCCTCACCCTTCCAAGTAGCTAGAACTACAGGCGCGCGCTACCATGCCTGGCTAATTTTTTGATTTATCGTAGAGATGAGGTCTCGCCATTACAAAAGCTAAAGCATTTCACTGTTTGTCCTCCCTTCCAAAGAAACAAGATACACAAAAAAACAGCGAAAGGCCCCCAAAATTCTCTTTTCTTTGACTCATTCTTATTTTTAAAATAGCATGTCTATGAAGCATTAACTTTACTGAATATGATTTAAAAACACATGCCAGATTTAAAAACATATGTCATATCTACCTGGTCTATCTGAACATAAATTAATTCTTCTACAAGTATTTGCAGGAATTTTTTCTGGGATACCCAACTTCTCGCAGTCCTTTCTTGGGTATCAGTCAGAAAGAAAGAACAATTCTAACTTTCTGTATTCCTCTCACCCCACCAAATAATTTTTTAATTACAAAATATACGAATGCATTTTATTCTTTTCTTTAGATAACCATGGTTTGTAGTCTAACATGTACTTACTGAGACCTTTCTATAAGCATTTATTTACATTTACACAAATTCAGAAATTTTTTTATGTTTATGTGTTTGTTTTCATATAAATGAGATCACTCTATATGCTTTGCTCCCCCATAACAAGCGACAGAATGTCCTCCAAGTAAATGCGGATATATATACCTCATTATATTTAACCATTGTAAAGTATCCTGTGTTATGTGTGAACCCTCCTCTATCATTGCCCAATTGATGGCATTTGTTTCTAATTTTTGTTGTTGTTGTTGTTGAGTTGCAGTCTCACTCTGTCACCCAGACTGAAGTGCAATGGCTGCTCCCGGCCACTGCAGCCTCAACCTGCTGGGCTCCAGTGATCCTTCCACCTCAGCCTTCCAAGTAGCGGGAACTACAGGCGCGCGCTACCACACCCGGTTAATTTTTTTGATTTATCATAGAGATGAGGTCTCGCCAAGTTGTCCAGGCGGGTCTCGAACCCATGGGGCAATCCACTCACCTCAGCCTTCCAAAGCGCGAGATTACAGGCTGAGCCACCGAGCCCAGCTGTTTCTAATTTTTAAAAGGGAATTCTGCAGCCTAGACAACAGAGTGAGATCTGCCTTTACAAAAAAAAAAGCAAAATCAAAAACCTAGCTGGGTATGGTGACACACACCTGTAGTGTCAGCTACTTGGGAGGCTAAGGCTAGGACGAGCTGGGATAATGCCACTGCATTCCAGCTTGGGCAACAGAGTGGAATCCTGACTCAAAAAAATAAAAAATAAAGAAATTTTATAATAAACTCCCTTAGACATATGTCTTTGTGCACATGTGAAAATATTTCTTATATGTCAAGAATATAGCTATTTTAAATTTTAATAAATAGTACCACAAGGCTATGTCAGTTTTATGTCCACCAAAAGTGAAAGACAATGTTCATTTACTCACATCCTTGCAAAATGGGGAGGAAGGGTTTCAAAATTTTATCCCTTGCCTATTTCTAGTCTACGTCCACTGCTACAGAGCAAGGTGGCAAACAAGACCATCGCTTTATTTCCGTCATACTACTGCTTTCCCTATGGAAGCAAGCTGTTCTATTGTAATAAAATGGCTGAAGTATTCTGCAGGGGGTCTTTGAAGTATCAGAAAAGGAATGGGCTTATTAACAGTGGAAAGTTCCCATAATTTTGTCCCATCAACTCTTTCATTCACTCACTCTTTTTTTGTTTTTTTTGAGTTGAAGTCTCACTCTGCTGCCTAGGCTGGAGTGCAGTGGCATGCTCACGGCCACCCCAGCATCGACCTGCTAGGCTCTGGCAATCCTTCCGCCTCAGCCTTCCAAATAGCCAGGAACTATAGGTGTGCACACTACCATGCCTGGCTAATTTTTTATTTATTGTAGAGATGAGGTCTCACCAAGTTGCCCGGGCTGGTTTCAAACCTGCGGGCTCAGGCAGTCCTCTCATCTCAATCTCCCAAAGTGCTAGGATTACAGGTTGAGCCACAGAGCCCGGCCCACTCATTCTTTACAGTAGAACAGGAACAGTAGATGAATACAAAGTTTTACATTTTTTTATTCTCACTGAAACCTAAACATTTTCTGTAGTAACAAAGATTGGTATCGGTAACCAAATCCTAAATATTTATAAACACAAAAGCCTAGTAAATAGAATTAGATTCTTGACACTTCTCTTCCAAAGTCAAATTCTTAAGTTTCTCACTTTAAAAACCAGAATGTTTATAGAATTAAATAATTACAAGATAAAAATGATGGAGTGAAATTGCTACAGGACATTATCTAGTACCAAAAATTAGTGGTTATTTAAATAAAAATGTTACCTCCACCAGTTGTGGTAGCTCACGCCTGTAATCCCAGAACTCTGGGAGGCAGAGGCAAGGGGATTGCCTGAGTCCAGGGGTTCAAGACTAGCCTGGGCAACTTGGTGAGACCTTGTCTCTACAATAAATCAAAAAATTAGCAGGGTGTGGTGACACACACCTGTAGTTCCAGCTACTTGGAAGGCTGAGGTGGAAGGATCACCTGAGCACAGCAGGTCAAGGCTACAGTAGTGGTGAGCAAGCCACCACACTCCAGTCTGGGCAACAGAGTGGGACTTTGACTTAAAAAAAGAAAAAGAAAAAAGAAGAGGGGGAGGAGAGGGGAAAAGAGAAGGGGTGGGGGGCAGGGAGGGTGGAGGGAGGGGAGGGTGGAGGGAGGCGAGGGTGGAGGGAGCGGGAGGGTAGAAGGAGGGGGGAGGGGGAAAGAAGGAGGGGGAGGGAAGAGAGAGGAAGGAAGGGCGGCTGGGAGAGAGGGAGGAAGGGCGGCTGGGAGGGAGGAGGAAGGGCGGCTGGGAGGGAGGAGGAAGGGCGGCTGGGAGGGAGGAGGAAGGGCGGCTGGGAGGGAGGAGGAAGGGCGGCAGGGAGGAGGCAGGGAGGAGGAAGGGCAGCAGGGAGGGAAGAGGAAGGGAGGGAAGAGGGAGGGAGGGAGGGAAAAAAGCTACCTCTAACTTTCTTGGATCTAAATGTTTTTCTTTTTTTTGGTGGGGTGGAAAGGGATGACATTTTTTAAAAAGCAATCTATAAGAATATGCTATTCTGATATAGAAATCCACATTTGCAAAGGCCCTATCACTTTTTGAGAGTATGGCATGTCCGAAGAGTCACTGACATCTTGCCAAAGTCTGTTAACTCTCAGAAAAATAAAACAGGATAAAAAATTAAGGACAAAATGGCAAAACTCTTTTATGCCAGACAAAAACTTAACATCAGAAGTCTAGCATGTATTGTGATTCACCCTCTGCAGTGGTTTCAACTCTAACCTCTTTCAAGGAACGGTTTTAACCACAAACTAAACTGCAATCTAAAAATCAAGACATAGCTCGCTTTAATGTTGAGCCATTTCAAATAAATAAAATCATTGCTGCTGAGCTTCTGTATATAAATGCAGGCTGATTATCGCCAATTACTGACATTTGGCTTTCAAGAACTTAACTGTCTATAAATTGTTCTGTGCTTTACTTTGACAGCTTACTTTCTTATTCTGTCAGATTTTTTAAATATGGTGAAATGAAATGGCTACGAATTAAAATTAGATGGTTTCAATTTCAGCAAATACAACCCGCAAATACAATTCAGTATAACTTTTGAGTAAGACGCTAATTTAAAGTTTTAATCTTATTTTAACAAAATAAAAAAACTTACAAGAAATACAGTTTGAAGGCTGAAATAGTCAAGGGGATAATTATTTTTAGAAATATTAAATTGAAAACAAAAGGAAAATAAAGCAACACAAAAATTCTTGAATGTTAAAAATTCAAAATACCACCATTAAGAAGAAAACTGGTAAAGAGTATACACGTAAGTTGTACTGTAACTACCTAAAACCCAATTACTAAAATTCTACTTATTGCTATTGTCATAATTACTGTAACATTTCTTCAGGGCCCAGTACAACAAAAAGACTTCTGTGAATTGATTTGTGCTCCAGTTTTGAAGGAAAGACTTTGTTGCATGTTTCTCTCTTTATCTTATTTTGAAAAGAAATAGAAAGTAAAATACGTTTCCTACTTCAGATCTTTTCTCTCCTGGTTTCATAAAACTACTAGATACATTAAAACAATAAAAAAAATCAGGGTCATAATTAAAAACAAAATAACTGTTATGAAAAAGCGTAATCTTTTCTTTGGGTCACAGCTAATTACTGAATTAGAAAATATTTACATGAGAGAATATACTTTTTATTCAATAAGGAAGACTGCTGTTTCTCTTTTAAATCAGAGAAACTATAAATATGTATTAAAACACTCTCTTACTTACCTGCAACCAGCTACCCTTCCCCACTTCCTTCTGTCTCTTTTCCACATCCTATGAGCTGTCAGTGATCCTGGCACTACTCAGCCTAGAAGTAAATGGCAGTAATTACTGCCAAGGAGTGATAGCTACTCTAGGAGTGGTCATGTTAAATAAAGAAAGGGTAAAAACAACCTGGTCTGCTTATAAGAAGAAAAAGTAAGGAAATAAAGTGATTTTTGGAAAAGTGATCGTAAGATGACATAAGATTTGGTTTTCAGTTGTGAGTTTATAGCAAGATTCTTTAGTTCAGAAAGAGGAAAGTAGGCAGCTGCTTCAAGGCAAGCATCAACTCTCCAGGACAGATGTTGGCCTTTTTGTTTTTCATTTTAAGTTATACTTTTCAAGAACTAGATTTGGACTTAAAAAAAGGAAAATTATCAGGAGAACCATATTCCAATTAAGTTTGTCACTGAGTGTTTTCAGTGAACTGCTCTTCTTTAATAAAATGAAAGGGAAAACCTCAGAGGTCAATTAAGTGTTGGGATTTACAACAGACCAAGACCCAAAGTCAAAATTTCTCACTAAACCCCAAACTTCTGCTATACAATCAAAATACTGGGAATGGAAGTGATGGAGAGACAGAAAATATTTATTTTAATAAACATAGTAAACAGAAAATGATTACAATATCATAAAGAGTTTCAATAAATATTACTTATTTACTTTGCCACTGCTCAGAGTAACAAGTGCACTATATTTGCTGGCAACTATCACTGGGTATAAAAATGAAAACAATGTTAAATTTTTCTTGCTGTTAACGTTTCAGTTGTCATTGATTTCCAATACATAATACTTGTACTCTGACCCTATAGAATGAGCTAGAAGTGAGGCACGTGTTCTTCTGAGATAACATTTTTTTTTTTTTAAGTTGCCCAGGCTGCGGGCAGTGGTGCCTGAGACTACAGGTGTGCACCACCACGTCCAGTTTAGTTTTTTGATTTTTCATAGAAACAAGGTCACACAATATTGCCCAGTCTAGTCTCAAACTCTTGGGCTCAATCAGTCCTCCCACCTCAATCTCCCAAAGTGCTGGGATTACAGGCATGAGCCACTGTGCCTGCTGAGTTAACATCCAGGAGATTCATAAAGAAGTCAAATGTTTTCATATTAACGAACACAATTAAAACAGAATAATTACTTATAACAGAAGACAGAAATGTAAAATTAAGAAGGCCAGGAGAAAGAAGGATACATGGAAAAGTTATCCTTTGTCAGAAGAAGTAAATCCAGAGGACCCTAGTTCTACTGGAAGATTTTATTATGTTCCACCACCTACGCTTTCTCTGTCTGCCAGGATTACCCATTTTAGTACTTTAATTGCATCTCCCTCTGATTGTTACTTAATAAGATAGGGATACAGACAGATATGCCAAAATATTTAAAAATTAAATAGTTACAATTATCTGAGAGACAGAACAGGGCTGACTAATAATCATACTCTATATATGCATTTGGTCACTTGAAGGTGTTAGGCTCAGGGGAAAGCAGCACTCACCTTCCCCCATCTGCCCCTCCACCCCAAACCCACAACCACATACCAGCTTCCTGGAACCTGCCGGCAGCTGCCGAGAAGGGCCAGACAGAAACTTTCCAGCCCATGCCAGATGCGACACTTTGTCTCCCCACTTCACTGCTGCCCCCAATGCCCTCCCCAAATACAGCACCCTTAAAAACCCAAGCCTGCCCCTCCTTGGGAGCGACTCCCGTGGCCCATCTTTCTGGACCACGGGACCATACCCGGGAGTTTCTCCCCCAATAAATGCTTGGTTTATACCGGCCCTTTTTCCTGTGCCTCTTTCAGTATCTCCAAACGTTACAGAAGGAAAAAATTAAATAGATGCTTAAGAGTTCTGAATGTAGAGAAGGAAAGGAAGTACCAAAACCTTAAGGCTAAAACTTGCTTGACATGCTCAAGAAACAATAAAATGTCTAACACATCTGTAATATCTTACACAATGACTATTAATGAGAAGGATAAGAACATAGATTTATAGCATTTCAAGTATCTTAAATTTTGTTTCTGTCTGATTTGTGGGATTCTGCTAAAGCAGTATTTAAGGGAAAAATTATAGCACAAGCTGTTTTGATGAGAAGAGAAGAAAGGTATCAAATCAATGACCTCAAGCTTCTACTATAAGAAACTAGAAAAAGAACAACAAAAAACTCAAAATAAACAGATGAAAGGAAATAATAAAGTTCAAGTAAAAATCAATGAAATAAAAATTTTAAAAAGGGAAAGTCAATAAAATTTTGAGAGGTCCAATAAAATTGATAAACCTCTAACGAGAATGATTAGAAAAAAAGAGAACATATAAGTTACTGATATCAGGAATGAAACAGGTGGTGTTACCATGGACTCCATTAAGATTAATGAGGGAATGTTATCAACAACTTAATGACTTTAAAACATAACAAGTAAAATGAGCATATATGACTAAAGAGTCTTTATGAAGAAGGTGCTAGCCTGAATTGTTTTATGTCCATTAAAAAAATTGACATTGCTTTAAAAAAAAGATTCCTATAAAGAAAAATCCTGACCCAGATAGCTTCACTGGTAAATATTACCAAATATTAAAGAAAGAAATAATGCCAATTTCATACAAACTGTTCCAAAAATTAAAGAGAACATTCGCAGGTTATTATATGTGGCCAGTATTATCTTGAAACCAAAAACTAGACAAAGTCAGGTTTTTACAACATTATGTGTGAGCCTATTATTTAGTTAAAACAAATAAATCTAATTTTTCAAACTTCTACAAGAATGACCTTTTTTCTTCTTGGTAAGCAATTTCAGTCTTATTTAATTTTTTATCAAGGTCAGAGAAACATTATAAAATTATATTTTATTCATTGTATTACCTCAATTCTCTTTCTAAAACCTCTACTATTATTTCCCATGACTTTTTAACTTTGCACTTATTTTGTATATATTTCTTTTTATTTTGATGCTAAGGCACAACTTTTACTTTATCCTATAGATAACTATTTTGGTCTTTGGTTGTGTTCATTATATTATACAGCATCTTCCATTAAATTTGATTTGGCAAACATACTTCTAAAAAGCATACTTTATTCATTTCCTTTTTATATAAACCATGTTTTACAGATGTAGTATGTATCCTTTCCAATGTTCTTTTTCTTATCTAGGACCACTTCACTTTATTCATCTTGGCCACTTCAACAGATTTTAAAAAGAGAACAGCAAGAAATAATTGTGATTGGTCTCTATTATCTTGAGCCAGAAATCTGATTCTATTACATAAGAAATTTGGTAAAACATTCATTATAGATATTAATCAAATGATTAATTATGCATATTAGACAATCTTGTTTTTCAGAAAGGCATCTAAACCATAAACCAGTTAACTAGAATATATAATCTGCTGCTACTACAAATAGTAATATGATAGAAAGAGCCATTAACTAAGAATCAGGGAAACCAGTTCTAATGGCCAGCTATTATATGCAAGCCTCAGTTTGCTTTTCTGTAGATAGTTGTCTCATATAACCTAAGACAGGTTATTCAATCCTATTTTTAAAATTCCATAATAATTGCTTCTATTTCAAATAATGGTTAAGTAATTTAAACAAATGCTCCCATTAAAAAAATAAAACTAAAAACATCTTCCAAAACCAAGGTCAAAGAGCTAAGAGGACAATGACTAAGTACCAGGCCAAAACAAGCTGGGAACCCAGAAACAAACAGAACACTGGAGAGAATCTTGTCCTGAGAGTGGTTCCCTAACCAGAAGATAGCAGCTGAAAGGCTAAGACATATTTCTGGCAAGAGTCAAAATCTATGGCCTGTTAAGGGTGGAGATTCCAGTAATCAACATCTACTGGGACCCTACACAGTTGTACCCTACTAATAAGGGTGAACTGAAAGTAAGACAGTCAATCAGTTAGCCTATAGCAAACTTCTGAATCACTTGGGGTACCAGAAAAATCTCAAGCCTTGAATACGAACTGACTAAAATGATCCCCCCCACCCATGTACTTGATAGAAGTAAACAAAAATCCTTCTAAAGATAACATCATAACAGGCCTCAAATAATTTAGTAATAGCACCTCCTAAATATTCATTACTGAAACAATATAAATTAAGTACAGATGTAATTTTTCTAAATAAAAATTATAGTATCTGTATATCATACCAATAACTGAAAAGGCATCAGAATTTTTTTTTTAATTTCCTTTACTATTTGCATACATGTATGGGCAATTGGAAAAATAAATAAAACTATATAACTACAGAACATATCACAGCTCAATTCGACTTTCTGCAATTTGGCTAAACCTCTGAAATGCGTCTTGAACTTACAAGGCATCTCATTTCTTGCAATCTCAATATTAAAGATGAACAAACTTTAAATTGCACTGGCCATATCTTAAAAACTAAACAGCAATTATTTTATTTTTCAGTGTGGACTACTTTAGCAGAGAAGGGACCACACCCAATCTAATAGCATGCAGCATTCCAAAGTAAGCAAAAACAGAAAACCCAGCTATTCTACAATTTAAGCTATAATAGAATACATACATGTAACTCAATAGTCTATCTTCTTTATGATTCAACAGGGATCATTTTCTAAAACCTAATTATTGCCTTTGCCAAGAAATAGAAATGAAACATGATTTTAAACTACTGCTTTTTAGAAGTTTTAGTACTTCGGTAATTTTGAATTTTAATCCCTAACCTGTATTACCAAAATGGATTTAAAAAACAGTCCTATTACTATCCAGATAACTATAAATAACTATCAATATCGTCTTTCTCCTCTCATACCTATAGAATCTGGGATGTCTAGCAGTTCATTGTGCTGCAAGTCAAGGTTGGTTATCTGTGTGCAGTTTCCAATCTCCTTTGGAAGGTGTTCAAGTTGATTGTGAGCTACATCCAGCGTAATGAGGTTACATAATTCACCTGTAAATTGACCAACACAAAAATTTAACAAGCATTATAAAAGAATATACTGATAACACTTGTAAGCAAGAGAGTAAATTTTGTAATTTCTAAACATAATTATAAACATAATCTTATTAGATATGTAATATTTATTTGAAAATAGTAAATTATTTAATGAACACGGTTGCACTGTGAGAAGAAACAAAATTTCATTTTTCTATACCATAATTACATTTTCTTTCTATAAAAGTAGTAAGTCAGTCACAAAATCTGAAACTGTCATTTTAAAAGGATATCTGATAAAAGTAAAATGTTGCCTGAAAATGATTACCAATCTGTATTATATACTCTTTTTAAGTAACCAATTCAACCACAAATGTTTATAGATTCCAAGATTTAAAGAGCTGATTAATTTCTTAAACTAAATTCAGCATAAATATCAGATACGTTGTGATTTCAAGTGTCATATGCAACCTCAAAACATATATGCTTTTAAACACGCCTGCATTCTGATGTTACATAAATGCATAAATTGAGATGTATAAATGAAAAGCGCTTTTCAACTTAACAGCACTCTAAAAGGATAGAAAATAAGGTTTATTCCTCTTTTCCATTCTGACTGAAAGAGTGTATAGTAATTTATATTACATATTTGTAGTGTTATTTAACCTTTAAAAACCTTTTCATTGGTATTAGTTCTCTCATTATTTTACTCTGTTATTTTTTTAAGGCAGAAGTTGGAGAGAGACACTGAAAAAGACAAACTGTACAGACTGTACAGAACTTTGAAAAATTGGTGTGGGACACTTTCTCTTTTTTTTGGTCAGAGTCTCACTCCATCGCCCAGGTTGGAGTGCAGTGGCATGCCCACGATCACCCCAGCGTTAACAGGCTGGGCTTAGGTGATCCATCTGCCTCAGCCTTCCAAGAAACTAGAAATATAGGTACATGCTACCACACCTGGCTAATTTTTTCATTTATTGTAGAGATGAGGTCGAGCCAAGTTGCCCAGACTGTTCTTGAACCCGCGGGCCCAGGTAATCCCCTCACCTTGGCCTCCCAAAGTGCTGGGATTACAGGCTTGAGCCATCGCGCCCAGGCTGGGACACATTTTTTTTTTATTGTATTCCATTTTAAGGACATTTATTAAGTTACATATTATAAACATAGTCAACAGAAAAATAAACAGGATTTCATCAAAATTTAAAACTTCTATGCATCAAAGGATACTTTCAACAGTGAAAGGCAGCCCACACAATGAGAGAAAATATTTGCAAATCATACATCTGACAAGGGATTAACATGCAGAATAAAGAACTCCCACAATAAAACATGACCACCACAAAAAATACCTCAAAGAAGTCAATTAAAAAATGGGCAAAAGACTGCAATAGACATTTCTCCAAAGATATACAAATGGCCAATAAACACATGAAAACATGGTCAACATTGGTAATTATTAGAGAAATGAAAATCAAAACAATGAGGTATCACTTCACATCCATTAGGATGGCTATTATCAAAAAACATAAAATAAGTACTGGTGAGGATGTGGAGAAACTGGAACCTTTGTGCATCGCTAGTAGGAATATAAAGTGGTATAGTTGCTGTGGAAAACAGTACAGTGGTTCCTCAAAAATTAAACACAGAATTACCATATAATCCAATACTTGCATTCCTGACAACAATGTTCACAGTAACACCATTCACAATAGTCATAAAGGGGAAACAACCCACATATCCATCAATGAATGAATAACCAAAAAGTGGTATATGTACATAATAGAACATTATACAGACTTAAAACGGAGTAAGTTTCTGATACGTGTTCAACATTGATGAACCTTGAAGACATTATACCAAGTGAAATAAGCCACACACAAAGGAACATTTATATAATTCCACTTATATGCAGCACCTAGAATAGTCAAATTTATAGAGAAAGTAGAATAGCGGTTATCAGGTGCTAAGAAGAGGGAATGAGAACTCATTGTTCAATAGGTATGGAGTTTCAATCTCAGATGATAAGAAAATTCTGGAGGTGAATAACAGTGATAGTTGTACAACAATATAAACATACTTGACGCCACTCTACACTTAAAAATAGCTAAAAGGATACGTTTCATTGTATGCATATTTTATAACAATAACAAATCTGTGGGATATTGCTATGCCACTGGCAAGAAGAAAGTTTATAGAACTAAATTTTTACATTAGAAAAGAGATAGGGTCTCAAATCAGTATCTAAGTCCTATCCCAAGAAAACAGAAAAAGAAAATAATAAGCCCAAGCACAAAGAAAGAAGGTAATAAAAATAAGTGTCAAAATCAATAAAAATAAAAACAGAAAATTCAATGTAAGTCAAAATTGGTTCTTGGGGGAAAATATTGATAACTCTCTACCAAGACTTACAAAGATGAAAAAAAGATAAGACACACTTGATTTCAAATATTAGCAATGAAACAGAATAATATAGATCTTTTCATCTGTAAACAGTTAAAAAGGAAATATTACAAATCAACTTTACAAATCATAAGTCCAAAAACTCAGAAGATATAAAACAAGACTCAACCAAGAAGAAACAGAAAATGTGACTAACTCTATAACCACTAAGTAAACTTTATTTGTAATTTAAGTTTTCCAAAAAAGAAATTCCAGGTTCAGGTGGCTCCACTGGAGACTTTTACCAAATGCTTAGTAAAGAATTAACACCAATTTTATGCACTCTCTTCTAAAAAATAAAGGAACACTTCTAAACTCATTTTATGAGGCCAAGACTACCTTGATATTAAAACCAGACAAAGACAGTACAAAAGAGAAAACTATAAATCAATGTCTCTCATGAGATATATGTCAGGAACTTAGACAAAAAATTCTCAAATATTATAAAATTGATTCCAACAATGTAAAAAGGATTACACACCATGACCAAGTGGGATTAATTCCAGATATGTAAGGCAAGATTGATATGTGAAAATCAATGTAATTCACCATACAATAGTTTAAGGAAGTAAAATCATTTAATGATTCATGCAAGGAAAGCATCTAACAAATTCAAAATGCATTCATGTTAAAAACTCACCAATTTAGGAACAGAGGGGAATTACCTCAACTTGGTAAAAAAGCGTCTATAAAAACTTACAGCTGACTTCTGGTTTCCAACGTGACATGTAAAAAAACTTTGAAGTCATCACTCTGTCCTCACAGCAACAAAAAGGTTGAATAAACTGAAGATCACCAACTCTTCTTACATCCTTCAGAGACCTGAGGACAAACCCTTGCTCCCAAAACTGGAGAGAAATGTGAATATAGAGATTTAGAGTTTACTAGGAGTTAGAAGACAGAGCTGGAGCTTAGTAGGAACACTTAAAGAATAATTAACCAGTTTCCAAAGACTAAATTGGAATACATAAGAGATAAGAAAAGCGGGGGTGGGCATCTTTAGGAGGGCCCCCACATTTACATGAGTTTTACCTCCAGGAGCCCCATTCCATGTTCTCAGGGTGAAGACAAGAGAAAAGTCCCATCCTGTTTCACCCAGGTGTATCATATTCAAGCTGTAGAAAATCAAATACAAAGAGAAATTTTTGAAAAAAGCTAGAGGAAAAATACAGCGTATCTATAAAGAAAAAGGAGAAGAATTGCACTGGACTTCTCTTCAGAAACCATACAAAAAGAAGAGAGTGCAGTGAAATATTTAGTGTTGAAAGGAAAAGCTACTAACCTAAAAGCCTGTTTCCAATAAAATTATCCTTCAAAAGTCAAGGAAAGATAGGGGAAATAAAGACATTTTCAGATTAACAAAAATTAAGGGAACTTGTCACCAGTCAACCTGCCTTGTGTAAACCAAAAGTATAATTCTAAACCCCCCAAAACTGACTTGAACAGACCCCTATGGTCCAAGGAAAACCTGAAAAACTAAATTCCAGGCTATGATGGAAAGAAAAGGAGGCCAGATATGCCCCCCTTATCTTTTGAAGTTTAGGCATTAAAATAGAAATCATAGCTAGGCTCAGTGGCTCAGCCTGTAATCCCAGCACTTCGGGAGGCCGAGGAGAGTGGATTGCCTGAGCCCGCTGGTTCAAGACCCACCCGGGCAACTTGGTGAGACCTTGTCTCTGCAATATATCAAAAATTGGCCGGGTGTGGTAGCATGCGCCTGTAGTTCCAGCTACTTGGACGGCTGAGGTAAAAGGATCGCCGGAGCCCAGCAGGTTGAAGCTGCGGTAGCTGGGAGCGTTACACTGCACTCCAATCTGCGCGACAGAGTGAAATTCCAACTCAAAAAATAAATGCATAAATAAGATAAAATAGAGATCATAAGTCTAACAAAACAGACTGTGTGGCAACAGGTTATCCAATTCCAACTTGACTCTGGTATAGTGTCACATGACAGATAACAAGCTCTAAAGTAAAAATATTTTACTCTACTATACATACATATTTTGAAAAAGTCCTGCGAAGTCATCTTTTTGCGGGGAAATATTTTCATCTGTAGAGAATCTCCTTCCTTAGGAAGAGTCTGACACCTTTTAAGACATTTACCACCTTTTTTTCTCTGAAGTATGCCATTTATAGGCTTCACCCTAAGCAATAAGAACTTTAACTTTTAATAATCCCTCTTAATTCAAGCATTTCTTTCTACTTATTTTAAATTCTTTAGACAAAGCTTAAGTCTTCCAACCAATTGCTAATAATGAGATCTTTGAATCCACCTATGATCTGTAAGTACCCCCACACCTTGAGATGTCCCACCTTTCTTGATCGAACCAATGTAAACCACACATGTACTGACTATGTTTTTGCTGGTAACTCCTGTCTCCCTGAAATGTATAAGACTAAGAAAGCTGCAACCCAATCACTTTGAGCACGTGCTCTTAGGACCCCTTGGGACTGTGCCTTGGGCCTGGCCTTGATCACTTATATTTGGCTCAGAATAATAAACTTCTTTAAATAGTTTACAAAGCTTGACTTTTTCATCAATAATTGTTAAAAATTTTTAAAAGAAGTTCTTCAGAAAGATGAATGATATATGTCAGAAACCTGGATCTATATAAAGAAAGGAGGAATATTAGAAAAAATAAAATCTTTTTTCTTACATTTAATTGATCTAACAGATAGCAGCTTGTTTAAAGTATTAATAGCAACAATATATTGGGTGATTACAGCTTAAGGAAAAGTGAAACGAATGACAGCAATGTTTTAAGAAATGAGAGGGAAGAAATGGGAATATTCTGTAAGGTATCTGTACTACCCAGGAAGTGGTACTGCTTTTAGAAGTTTACACCTAAACTTATATTAGGTGTAAATATAAACTGCCAACTCTAGGGTAAACACACACAAATGAAAAGAAGTATAACTGATATGCTAAGGAGAAAGAAAAATACTCAAAGCACAGAAGGCAGAAAAAAGTGGAAGACAGGAAAAAGACACAAAGAACAAGCTCAACAGAAAACAGCTGCAAATATAGTTGATAATAACCCACCTAAATCAACTAAATGGTGTTTAAGTGTGAATGTTTTAAATCTACCAATTAAAAAAGATTGTCAGAATGGACCAAAAAAACAAGACCCAACTATATGTTGTCTTCAAGAAGCCCACTTTCAATATAAACACAGGTAAATTAAAAGATGGAGAAATAAATACAATGCTAACATTAATAAAAATAAAATTGGAGTGGTTATAATAATTTTAGACAAAGCAAAGGATAGAGAAATAAATACTATGCTAACATTAATCAAAAGAAAACTGGAGTGGCTATAATAATTTCAGACAAAGCAGACTTCAAAGTAAGAAAACTTATCAGGGATATAGAAAGCATTACAAGATGAGAAGTGGGATAATTCTTCAAGACATAAAATCCTTAAAGCATATGTACCTGCTATCTCCTGTGTTATGGATAGTGCTTAATAGTACCATGTTAATTGAAAAAATAAAAATAACTGAGGAAAATAAAATTTAGGTTCTAATACTCTTCAGGTTAGGACTTTTTTTTTGTATGTTGTCATCCCCCTTTTAAATAAATAATACTTGAAACTATTTCAGTTCCCACTAAAGTAACTTCCACTAGTCTAAAGGAAGGTATAAAAATCAAGAAGTAAATAGGGACCAGGCAAGTAAAGCTAGTTGGATAGAGGTTATGGTTAACTTTATCCATACAGAACAGCTGTGATTCACTTCAAATCAATTATAGCTATATATCACAGGACTCAATCTCAGTATTACAACCTTTTCGACTAGATAATTATTTGCGCTGAGCATAAGCAACATCCCTGGCCTTTAACCAGTAGATGCCAATAGCACCTCCCCACTGAATCATGACAACAAAACTGTTTCTAGATATTGTCAAATGTCATTTGTTGAAACACTGCCAAATTGTCCCAAATTGAAAAACCACCGCTATGTTGGAACAGAAGTTTAATATTGTCCAATTATCATTTTTCAAGAGAAGCTGGAGATCTATATTTTCATATATCTAATTCATAAGTAACGAATCCATAGATTAAAGCACAACAAAACATTGTATTACCAAATATCTATGGACTTTCAGTAGTCAGAACACCAGTTTGACACCTTTGCACCATAGAAACAGATTACCAACATTTTAGGACAAGAACTTGCCTAACACAAGCCAATATTAAAACTAAAAACTAAGTGTTTTATTTTTTATTATTTATTCATTTATTTTTGTAAGTGTTTTAAAAATCAGAATATAATCACCCAGGTTCAAATAATGTTGACCTGTACGTTAAATCCCTTTTGATTTTAGTAAATCACCAAAAGAAAGCTGAATTATTTTGAGCATATATTCTCCTTAGAAAGTTATTTTCCAGCCATACAACTTATCTGCTAATTTAAGAAATCATACTGACACATTAACAAGAATGTCATCTAAGAACACTAACGCCTTTCACACAATCTAGTAATTTTTTTTGAGTTGGAGTCTTACTCTGTTGCCCAGGCTGGAGTGCAGTGGCACGCTGCTCATGGCCACCACAGCCTCAACCGGATAGGCTCAGGCGATCCTGTCACCTCAGCCTTCCAAGTAGCTGGAACTACAGACACATGCTAGCTACCCTGACCAGTTTTTTTTTCTTTTTTTTTGAAGCATTGTAGAGACAAGGTCTCACCAAGTTGCCCAGGCTGGTCTCGAACCCCTGAGGTCAGGCAATCCTCTTGCCTCGGTCTCCCAAAGTGCTGGGATTACAGGCTTGAGCCACCATGCCCAGTCTTAGTAATTTCTAAAAGTCTGAAAACATTTAAAATCCAGAAAATGTAATTTAATTTTTAACAGCATCAGCACACAAAAATAACATGATTTAAAAACTTGATTTTTAGTCTATGAGATATAGTTAACTTACAATTATATACTTTTGTAAGTTAAATTTGAAAATTTTTAAATATTTCTGTCAAAAGTTTTAAATAGTCAAAGAATATTATCTTTTTGTCTTTTTTTTTTTTTTTTAAGAGTTGGAGTCTCACTCTCTCACCCAGACTGGAGTACAGTGGCCGCTCCCGCCCACCGCAACCTCGACCTGCTGGGCTCCAGCGATCTTTCCGCCTCAGCCTCCCAAGTAGCTGGAACTACAGGCGAGCGCTACCACGCCCGGCTGATTTTTTGATTTATTGTGGAGATGAGGTCTCGCCAAGTTGCCCAGGCGGGTCTCGAACTGCGGGCTCAGGCAATCCACTCACCTCAGCCTCTCAAAGTGCTGGGATTACAGGCTGAGCCACCAAGCCCAGCTAGAATATTATCTCTTAAGAACTAAATTTTCAAGCCAGGCTCGGTGGCTCCGCCTGTATTCCTGTGCCTTGGGAGGCTGAGATGAGTGAATTGCCTGAGCCCGCGGGTTTGAGACCTGCCTGGGCAACTTGGTGAGACCTCATCTCTACAATAAATCAAAAAATTAACCGGGTGTGGTACTGCGCGCCTGTAGTTCCAGCTACTTGGAAGGCTGAGGCAGAAGGATCGCCGGAGCCCAGCAGCTCGAGGCTGCGGTGGCCGGGAGCAGCCACTGCACTCCAGTCTGGGCAACAGAGTGAGACTCCAACACACACACACACACAAACAAACTAAATTTTCTTCAGTTGCATAAAAAAGATTTAACCATATCAGAGAAGTTTGCCATTTAAAAAATTTTCCCTAAAAATTCAGATTTCAAAATTAATTCAAAATTTCCTATTTAATGTAATTAATAAAATATTTTTAGTGTAGAAAACAAGGATTGTAAGAGCTCTACTATTTCTATTTAATATAGTACTAGAAGTCCTAGCCAGATCAATCAGGCAAGAGAAAGACATAAAAAGTATACAAATGGGAAAAAAGGAAGTTATCTCGCTTAGCAGATGATATGGTTCTACATCTAGAAAAGCCTAGAAATATCATCAAAAGAATAATAACCAAGGTGTTAACAGTGACTTGTCTCTGGCTGGGTTTAAGAGTGGGTTTTATTTTCTTCATTATAATGTGTATTTTGTAATTTTTCTGTTTTTGTAAATTTTAGAATCAAAAGTAAAAAAGAGAGGTTTAAGAGGTAAACACTAGTAGTCTCTTTCACATCATTCATGGAATATTGTTTTCTGACCCACAAATAGAATGTGAAGCAGATGTATCTGTTAAGTGAAAATGAATGCATCATGCTATCATATTGATATCATCCATTATTATCTTATGACTCATATTCCATGCTTACTAATCAATATTTTTATTTTAAATTTGGCTTTCCACATAGATTTGCCTACAGAGAAAACAAGAACTTATCCATTCTACAAATGTTTATTAAGCACCTACCATATTCTAAATACTGTTCTTGGTGCTGGGGAAATAATAGAAAAAAAAGAGAAATAAAAATTCCCAACTCCATAGAACTTATATTTTGATAATGAAAAATTAAAATGAACACAAAATCAATGTCAGGAAGTATTAAGAGCTATAAAAAGCTATAAAATAAAATAAAGCAAGGTAGATGCATAGAAGCATGAATGCAGTAAAAGAGAGATCAGAGGTGTTGATAACGACAGAGAAAGTAATCCAAATGAAGTGACATTTGAGAAAAAGGACAGAAGAAGAAACGAGAGTATCTGAGGATAATGTGTTTGTTACAGGCTGAGAGAAGAGCAAGTGCAAAGACTCTGAACAGAGTATGAAACACAACAGAAGGATGATGTGGCTGGAAGAGAAAGAAGATAAAGTAGCCAGGAGTCATATTCATTTAGGGTTTTGTAGGTATAAGGTATAGGCCAGACATAGACTCCTTCCCCTCCATATCTGGCTTTTTTCTTTTCCCTCCATCAGGGAGAGGCCTCTGGTCAAGGCAAGTCTGTGAAGGATATGTATATGGCCCAGTAATGAGTCACAAGGTGCAGGTGACCAAACACTTAAAGCAACGTAGGTATCACTCTTAATTGATGTAATTATAAATACTGTATAGCAATCTGAATTACTTGCTTGATTTCAAAACTGTTTGCTGTACTGTAACAGTCCCCAATCTTTTTGGCATCAGGAATTGGTTTTGTAGAAGACCATTTTTCCACAGATGTTGGGGGCAGGAGAGAAGGCCTCAGAATAATTCAAGAGCATAACCTTTATTGTGTACTTTATTTCTACTATTATTACATTGTAAATATATAATGAAATAATTATACAATTCACTATTAAAAATAAAAGAGGTACAGATGGAAGTGGCAAATAAAATAATGGGTGGGTCACGCATGGACTCAAATAAGTGTTGGACTCTGACTTAAAGCCTGCCACCAGATATAGCTGTACAATTGAAGTACATCAACTCCCTTAAAACTTACAGATAGAGTTTTGATATGAGTCTTCAAGCAACTGACTTATGGTCTGTGTGTAGTCAAACCTCACTGTTAATATTAATCTGTATTTGCTGCTGCTCCCCAGTGCAAGCATCACTACCTCAGCTACAACTCAGATCATGGGGCATTATATTCTCATAAGGAGCATGCAATCTAGATCTCTCATGTGTGCAGTTCACAATAGGGTTCGTGCTTTGAGGATCTAATGCCATCACTGATCTGACAGGAGACAGAGCTCAGGCAGTAATGCAAGCAATGGGGATCGTCTGTAAATACAGATGAAGTTTCACTTGCTCGCTTGCTGCTCACCTCCTGTTGTGCATCAGGGTTCCTAACAGGCCACTGACTGGTACCAGTTCATGGTCCAGGACCCCTGCTGTACTGTCTCAAGGTGCAGATTTTTCACTGACCAGCTGCCATCAGTGCTTCTCATAGTTCTAATAACTCAATGTCTTTCCCTGCTAGACCTCCAGATGACATCTTTGGAGCAGGTAAACATTACACGCAATCCCTCTCAGATTTGTGGTTACTACATTACAATAGGCTAAGGTAAGGACTTTAGCTTTGACTGTAGTGGTAGTTGTAAGGATAATAAGAGTGTTTTTAAATAAATGGGTTTTTTTTGGAGTAACTTTAGTTTTACAGGAAAAGTGCAGCAAAAATACAGACAATTCCCATATACCCCTTCCCTATACACAGTTTCCCATTACTCACATCTTACATTAGCATTGTACATTTGTTACAGTTGATGAAAGATTAATACATTATAATTAAAGTCTATCCTTTATATTAGTATTCATTCTTTGTGTGTCCAGTGCATAATGTCATGTATACGTTATTACAATATAAATTTCCCATTTGTTCTACATCTTATTTTAGAGTAATCTTTGACTTTTATTATGTTAAAAATATTTTGCATATGGCCATGTTTGGATTAGAAACTTAATGAATAATTAAATACATGACAAAACCATATCTGTGGGGTTCCATCACTAACAAAAGAACATTATTAAATAGACATTTAAATATACTGTCTCAGCCGGGCTCGGTGGCTCAGCCTGTAATCCCGCGCCTTTGGGAGGCTGAGGTGAGTGGATTGCCTGAGCCCGCGGGTTCGAGACCCGCCTGGGCAGCGAGACCTCATCTCTACAATAAATCAAAAAATCAGCTGGGCGTGGTAGCACATGCCTGTAATTCCGGCTACTCGGAAGGCTGAGGCGGAAGGATCGCCGGAGCCTAGCAGGTCGAGGCTGCAGTGGCCAGGAGTGGCCACTGCACTCCAGTCTGGGCGACAGAGTGAGACTCCAACTCAAAAAAAAAAAAAAAAAAAAAAAAAAAAAAAAAAATATATATATATATATATATATATATACTGTCTCTAAAACTTAAAAAATTATTGCTTAAAGAGCACTAATTCATTCAGACAAAAAATTCTTACTATGTACATTTTTTTTTTTTTTTAGTTGGCATCTCACTCTGTCACCCACGCTGGAGTGCAGTGGCATACTCACGGTCACCACAGCCTTCACCTGCTAGGCTCAGGTGATCCTTTTGTCTCAGCCTTCCAAGTAGCTGGAACCACAGACATATGCCACCATGCCTGGCTAATTTTTTTATTTATTGTAAAGATGAAATCTTGCCAAGTTGCCCAGGCTGGTCTTGAACCCTTGGGCTCAGACAATCCTCTCGCCTCTGCCCCCCAAAGTGCTGGGATTACAGGCATGAGCCACCATGCCCAGCATGTACATTTTCTTTTCCAAGCACATAACTGGGCAATGAAGACACAAAGAGACTACACTATACCAAATGCTTGTTTTTCATGGAACTTTAAAATTAGTAAGAAACCATATGTGATTTGAGAGAGCTTAGAGAGAGGGTCTCTGTTCCAAATAGGTCCTTTACTATCTGCTTATAAAACCTCGCCATTAAAGAGTCATTCATTTGGATCTTCAAGGTCATTCATAGTCAATGTTCTTTATATTTAAGGTGACTCATCTCATTCACTTATTGTGTACCTATTGAGGTTTCACCAGTGAAAAAGGCAATTCTATTCTCTTGGAACTTACATTGTAGTGTACATGGAGTGGAGAATAAAAAAATTAAGAAATAAAGCAGCAGAACATAATAATTACTCAGACTGTCATGAATTGAAGGAGACTACGGACAACATGACTATTAAATGTAACATGGGATCCTAGAACAGAAAAAGGACATTCATGGAAAAACTGGTGAAATTGAATAAAATTTAAAGTTTAGGTAATAGTAATGAACCACTATTATTCTTGGTTCTGGTCATTATATAAAGGTTATATAGAATGCTAATATTAAGGGAAGCTGTGTGATGAATACATGGGAACCCTCTGTACTGGTTTCAAAACCTCTAAGTTTAAAATAAAAATTTTTGAAATGACTTTTTAAAGGATAATATAAACTTTAAAACAACAGCAATGTATCGTCATGGAATTGTAATATATGAAGTCAAATATGACAAAAATTACACCAAGAATGGGAGGAGGGAAATAGAAGTGTTCTGTTCTGAGATTCTTAGGAAATATATAAAGTAGCATAATACTATTTGAATGCAAAATGTGTCAAGTTATTATAAACACTAGAGGAAACACAAAAAGAAATAAAGATGTATAATAAGCCAAGAGTTTAGATAAATAAAGTTTTTATTTAAAAAACATACTTAATCCAATAGAAGGAATGAAAGAAGATGGGAAAAGGAATAAATAGCTGTCAGGCAGGAAAAGGGGGAAAAAAAACCACCATAAGACCTAACTATATGCTGCTTATAAGAAACCATTTTAAATATACAGAATCAAAGATGTAAAACTAGAAGAACGGAAAAAGATATACAATGCAATCATCATACAACACTGTTGGTTGTATAACATTACCAACCAATTTGACCTTGCTGATATTTATACAACGCTCTTTAAAAAAAAAAACAAAAGCAGAGTACATAGTCTTTTCAACCGCATCCAGAACGTTTATCAAGACAAGTCATATTTTATAAATCAAAAGCAAAAAAAAGATCTGAAAACATCTCTCAAATACTTGGAAATTGAATGATTTGCTTATTAATCCACAGACCAGAGAATAAACAAGGGATATTTAGAAAATATTTTTAATTAAACAACAATGAAAACATAATTAATCAAACTGTGTGTGCTGCTGCTAAGAGTACTCTGAGGGAAATTTATAGCAATAAATACTTATATAATGAAAAGAATAAAGGACTCTAAAAAATCAATATAAACTACAAGCTTAAGAAAACAAAGAAGAACATATTAAATCCAAAGTAATAAAGAATTAAACAATAAAGAGCAGAAAACATAAAACCAATGGAAAAAAGTAGCAAAGCCAAAAGCAGGCTTTGAAAAAAAAGATCAATAAGACTGATACCCATTTAACCAGACTTATCAAGCAGACAGAAAATCCAAATTATCAATTTTATGAATCAAAGAGTACCATCACTCACTATATATATTACAAACATAAAAAAGCATAACAAAAAATATTATGAACTTTAAGCCAGTAAGTTCAACAAATTGTGCAAAAGAGCCAAATGCCTTGACAGATTCAAACTACAAAAATTCAATCAAGAATAGAAAACCTGAATTACGACGTATCTATTAAATAAGGTGAATTAATAGTTCAGTTACAAAAAAAGAAAGAAAACCCTACAACAACAACAACAACAACAAAAAACCCTAGTCCCAGATTGTACAGCTGATAAACTCTACTAAATATTTAAGGAAGAAATAATACTAATCCTACACAAACTCTTCTGGACTATAAAAGAAGAACTACATCCCAACTCATTCCATGATAAGAAGCCAGATACCAAACCATTAGCAAAATTTTAAGAGAGAAAGAAAATTACAGATCAATATCCACAATGAATACAGATGCAAAAATCCTTAACAAAGTTTTAGTAAATTAAATCCATTAATATATAAAAAGGTCCTATTTAAAATGTACCTAGTAGGCACTCAAAGATTAGTAGGTGAATAGTTTAGGTTTGTTTCATAGGCTGTGAACTTCCCTATACTATTATTTGACTCACATTAAGGAAACATATCCTAAATATAAACTCTCTTCAACTTACGAAGATATTTTTCAGAGTTTAGTTCTATAAAAATTAGAGCAAACCTCACTAAAATATATTTGTAAAACTACATAATCAAAAAGGGCTGGAAATACTTGTTTCACAAGTTTGAACAGATTTAGAGAGGGGGGAATTCATACCATTACATTATTTAAATTTGTCTTAAAAGCAATCCCTTTCATTGCAAAGACTTCAGAGGCTCTTCTAAGCAAGTGCTTCTGCCATATTAAAGAACATGGATAAGAAACAATATTTTTTTGAATTGATAACATGACTGTCTTCTTCTTCCCCATACCTCAGCCATATGGAAAGTCAATTGTCTCCTCTGATCCCATTAAGTCCATCTAAAATGGTTTAAGTGCTATTTTTCTGTGTTATCGTATTTCTTCCTTTAACAACAGTGATAACTTCTCCTGGTTTTTGTGGTTTAGTGAAAGACATTATAATTTTGTAACAATAAATAACAGTTCACTTGTCTGTTTTGAAGATTTCTTGCTGACTCCCAGCCAAAAGGAGTTATTTATTAACAACTATGAATTCTCTTTACTGATTTCTCTTTCCTGCTAAAGCAAGTTACTCATTAGCATTTGTACAAAACACTCAAATGAGAGCATTAAATAATGTTACCTGGAATGTGAAAGCAATTTTATCACTCCTGGCCGTCCTGGGAGAATTTCAGAAATCACGAGTTACAATTTGAGTTAATACTGAAATAGCATTATAATGATGTACTATTAAAATATAATATACAATACTAAAATACTGAAAATGTCAAAATAATTATATTACTATAAATAAAAATGATAAAATTGTAATATAATACCAAAATAATGAAAATAGATAACAGTATTAAGTTTCATTTAAGTTCACCTCAAGCCATATTTATTGGAAGCCTACTTCTAGTGTCTAAAAAATTCATTGAAAAACTGCATAATGGGAGGTAGGTAAACTAAATCTCTAAGGTCATTCAACTTTTTTAAAAAGTTGATGATTTTGTTATATTTTTATATACAGATAAGTATCGACTATATATACATTTATTATATATTGGTTTGATATATCACTTGACTCATGATAAAATGTAACACTGCAGTCTTGTAGAATAGTAGGCAATTGATTTTGTTTTCAATAAATGTTATTGAGTCAAATAGGTTAAAAAAAGTAGTGATTCTGAAAGCTAACCAAGATTGAAAGAGCTCTACAATAAAAACTGTAAGACAGTGATGAAGCAAACTGAAGAGAACACAAAAAAATGGAGATCTCACGCTCATGGATTGAAAGAACTAATAATGTTAAAATGACCGTACCAACCAAAGTGATTACAGATTCAATGCAATCTCTATCAAAATACAAATGACATTCTTCAAAAAAGAGAAAAAAGATCCCAAAATTCATATGGTACCACAAAAGACCCCTAGCAGTCAAAGCAATGACTGAACCAAAAGGACAAAACTGAAGGCATCACACTATTTCACCTCAAAGCTATAGAAACGAAAATGGCATGGTACTGGCATAAAAACAGACATATAGACCAATGGAATAAAGAACTGTGAAGTAATTCCACATATTTATAGCTGTTTTCAACAAAGGCGCCAAGAACACACACTGGAGAAAGGATAATCTCTTCAATAAAGAGTGACGAGAAAACTGGATATCCATACACAGAAGAATTAAACTAAACTCCTACCTCTCACCATCTACAAAAATCAAATCAAAATGGGTTAAAGACTTAAATGTTAAGATTCAAAACTATGAAACGCCTAGAAGAAAACTTAGGGAAAATGCTTCAGAACATTGGTCTGGGCAAATATTTTAGAATAAAGCCTCAAGAGCACAGGCAACAAAAACAAAAACAGACAAAACAAAAACTTCTGCACAGCAAAGGAAACAATCAACTGACTGAAGAGAGAACCTACACAATGAGAGAAAACTATATGCAAACTATTCATCTGAAAAGGAATATCCAAAATGTACAAGGAATTCAAATAACAGCAAAAACAAAAAATCTGATTTAAAAATGGGTAAAAGATCTGAATAGACATTTCTCAAAAGAAGACACACAAATGCAACAGGAATATTTTTTTTAATGCTCAACATCACTAATCATCAGAGAAATGTAAATCAAAACGATAACGAGATAGTATCTCACACCAGTTCGAATGGCTATTATAAAAAAGACAAGAAAACAATAACAAATGCTGGTAGGAATGCAGAGAAAAGAAAACTCTTATAAACTGTTGGTGAGAATATCAATTTGCACAACCACTATGGAAAACAGTACAAAGTTTCTTCAAAAAACTAAAAAAAAAATTAAAAAAAAAAAACAACCATACGATCCAGTAATCCCATTACTGGGTATGTATCCAGTGGAAAGGAAATCTGTATATTGAAGAGATATCTTCACTACATGTTTATTGCAACACTATTTACAATAGCCATGACATGAAATCAACCTAGGTGCCTAACAACAGATAAAAAGATGAAGAAAACATGGTATATATATACACATTGGAATATTATTCATCCATAAATAAGAATGAAATCCTGCATGTTCTTATTCATATGTGGAACCTAAAAAAGTCTGTAGAGTGTAGAACAGTCATTACTAGAAGTTGAAAAGAATGGATGGGGAGGAATGGGAAGAGGTTGGTTAGTGAACACAAAATTATAGTTGGGTAGGAGAATAAATTCTAGTATTCTACAGCACCACGGAGTGACTACAGTTAATAACTTATTGTATATTTTCAAATAGCTAGGGTATTTTTAGTGCTTTGAAGATAAATAATAAATACTGGTGTTGAGGGATATGCTAATTACCCTGATTTGATCATTACACAATGTATACATGTATGGAACTATCACACTATATCCCACAAATATCTAAAATGGTTATTTCTCATATAACTGAATGCTGTGAGAGTTGTTGTTTAGACCAAGAAAAATGATCCAGGTTCTCAAAAAGCATACACTTCAACATATTAATATCATTTTGCTAAGCAAAAATAATTATTCTAACCATTAGTCCTACATGAAATTGTATACTATATAAATATGTAGCATTTTATTGAACATACAATGTAGGAAGAATTGACTTTTTAAAATACTCCAACTTAGCTGTTTTCTCATTAAAAAATAATAAATAAATGGAAGCTTTAAAGAGAAGAAATTCTGCCGGGCTCGGTGGCTCAGCCTGTAATCCCGCGCCTTTGGGAGGCTGAGGTGAGTGGATTGCCTGAGCCCGCGGGTTCCAGACCCGCCTAGGCAGCGAGACCTCATCTCTACAATAAATCAAAAAATCAGCCGGGCGTAGTAGCGCATGCCTGTAATTCCGGCTACTCGGAAGGCTGAGGTGGAAGGATCGCCGGAGCCCAGCAGGTCGAGGCTGCGGTGGCCGGGAGCGGCCACTGCACTCCAGTCTGGGCGACAGAGTGAGACTCCAACTCAAAAAAAAAAGAGAAGAAATCCTAAACCTTTAATTCAGTGAGGGAAAATAAATCTCAGGATAGTAGCAAGAGACAAAGATGGAATTTATTTCTGGTTTCAACAAGCAACCATTTCCTTCCCAGAAAAATAAAATCCTTTAAAACGTCATTGTCCAGAGTTTCCTGAATAAATAGATTTATTATTCAAACTGACTACCTGATGGCCCCCAGTCCATCCAGAATAAAAGACTACACAAAAGTACATTTTTAACAAGAAACTCAAAGGAACCAATCAGTGAGAAAAGGAGAGAAAAGTGATTATTTCCTGTTTTCACTCTGTCTTGGTGCAGAGTGAAGAGTTTGTTTCAAGATTAGAAATGGGAAAAGAAGGAATGGCAGAAAGAATAAAACACTGATCTGTAAAGGAAAGCAATGACTGAGGTTTCAATGTGTCTATTTAAGCCAAAATGATAGACAGTTAACCTGTATTTGTTGATGCCTTATAAGAGGAGAAAAGTAAATGAATATCATCAAACAAAGAGTTTTCTTGACTACTTTCTAATATATTATTTCTGGCTCTGGTTTGGTATCTTTTTATTGTTTTCTACCAGTCTTTGCCCATGTGAATATGTCTCACTGGTATCAAATCATATCATATATATTTCTCTATCAAGGCAACAGCACAGTATGACCTTATGTAATGGCTAAATTTGAATTATTTTATTCAAACTAAACAGTAGGCTACTTATTTCAAAAACTAGTAATTTCTTATTTTTCTTTTTTCTTTTTTTTTCTTAGCAATAGGGTTGGGACTTGCTCTGTCGCCTAGGTAGGAGTGCATGAGCATAGCTCACTGCAGCCTTGAGCTCCTAGGCTCAAGTGATCCTTCTGCCTTAGCCTTGGAATAGCTGGGAATTATAGGCACACGCCATTGAACCCAGCTAAAAACTTCTAATTTCTTACATTCCTCAAATACACTGAATACAAACTGGATAGTGTGACTGAAAGTAACGTATTCATTCACACAACAAAGAATAAATATCTAATATGAATAACATAAATCTAATATGCAATCTATAAATAGTGTAGCTCTAATATGCAGAAATAAAGTTTAAAAAACTATAATTAGCATATATTTTGAATTGAAAATTTCCTTGTTATGGATTTCAACAGTAAGTCAAATTACATTAAAAATGTTAAACTCTTTAGGAAATGACAAATTTCCATTTTACTTGATCATTATGTGCAGGTCTTATTTTGTAAACATTTTCCAAGGTACTTGGGATGTCTGTTTAAACTAAAAACCACTAAAGCAATATCTGCATCACAAAAAATAACTATTTCTGTCTTATAATAAAAGATAGCTTTTAATAATTAAAAACAAATATATAGTGATCAGCAAATCAAAACCACAATGAAATACCAATTTACATCCATAAAAAGACTATATTTTTAAAAATACATAGAAAATAACAATGATGTTGAGAATGAGGAAAAACTGAAACCCTCAAACACTGATGGTAGGAATGTCAAATGTTGTAGCCCCTTTGGAAAATAATCTAATCGTCTCTCAAAAGGTTAAACATAAAGTTACCATATGATTCAATTCTACTATGTACCCAAAAGAAATGAAAACAAATGTCCACACAAAAACTTATACACAAATGTTTAAGCAACTGTATTCATAAAAAAGTGGAAACAATCCAAATGTTCAACAACTGATGAACAGATAAATAAAATGTTATATTCATATAATGGGATACTATTCAGCAGTAAAAAAGAATGAAGTACTGATACACGCTACAACCTTGATGATCCTTGAAAATGTTATAACTGGAAAAAACAAGTCACAAAAGACCACATATTACATGATTCTATTTATATGAAATCTCCAGAATACACAAACCTAGAAACAAAAAGAAGATTAATGTTTCCCTAGGACTCAGGAGTTAGGAGAAAATAGGAGTGACTGTTTAAGGGTACAAAGTTTCTTTTGGGGGTGATGAAAAATTTCCAGAATTATCTGTGATGGTTATACAACTTTGTGACTATACTAAAAACTACTGAATTGTACACTTAAAATGTGCGCATTGTATGGTAAATTATATTTCAATTTCAATTAAATTTCAATCGTCTCCCCTTCCATGTATTACAATGGTTTTCAACTACAGATGCACACAAAATAATACAGGTTGCTCTTTAAAAGTACAGGTACCCTGGACATACCAGAGACCACTAAATCAAAATCTATGGGAGTGGTATCTACTTTTCTAGACCAGTGCAGGCAGTACACTGCAAACAATGAAGACCTAGGTTCAAATTCTGACTTTGCCAATCCTAGATGCATGATCTTTAGTAAACTACCTAATTTCTCTCTACCTTGCCAGTTTCTTCCTCAGTACAACAGGGCAAAATTCCTATTTTGCTGGGTTATCATAAGAATTTAACAAGATAATATATTTAAAGTATACATGTATAGAACAGTACATGGTATTATGATTGATTGTGCTCAAACAATAGCTATTATTTTTTTACTACACCTTTATTTTCTTGTTCCCTATAAAGAAATACATAATGTAGACTTCTGCATGTCTGCCCCTAATCCATATATCTAAGTTAAACCTTATAAGTCATAATTCCTTATAAGTAACATGCAATTTACATATATGTATATATATTTTTTTCCATTGAGCCATTTTATTCATATGTATTACATCTCTAGAAAAATAATCCCAGGATATTCCCTCCTGTGTGTTTTTGTCTTGCTTCTTCATGGTCCATGATGTCAGCTGAGGTTGTCAGGACCACAAAACCAAACTAGCAATATAGGAGCAGATTATTCTACCATTTTTCTAGATCTTTGAGTTGTACATCAAATTTGGAGCTGATCATTCCACACTTTTTTTTTTTTGGTTTGTTTGTTTGTGTTTTTTTTGAGTTGGACTCTCACTCTGTCACCCAGACTGGAGTGCAGTGGCCGCTCCTGGCCACCGCAGCCTTGACCTGCTGGGCTCCAGCAATCCTTCCACCTCAGACTTCCAAGTAGCTGGAACTACAGGCACGCGCCACCATGCCCAGCTAATTTTTTATTTTTATTGTAGAGATGAGGTCTCGCCAAGTTGCCCAGGTGGGTCTCGAACCCACGGGCTCAGGCAATCCACTCACCTCAGCCTCCCAAAGGCGCGGGAATACAGGCTGAGCCACCGAGCCCAGCTATTCCACACTTGTTTAATGTCACTGTGAGGTTAATAACAATTTTCCCAACTCTATGATCATCAATGATTTAAAATATGCCAATGTAACCATGCTTCATCATCACAGTTAGAAACATGTAGAATGATTACTTTGGAGCATGGCTTAATAAGAACCTGGCATTTGCCTCTTTTTTGGCATTGCTGATGCTCTTGAGAGCATTAGCCAGGATGTTCCATTATGGTGGCACAGAAAGATGGTAGAAAGAGCCAAACTAAATTTTTAAAAGAAGTTTATGTTCTATCTGATGCCCCTGCTTGGAATGAAAAAAAGCAACATTTATGACATTACTATTTTTACAGAAATTACAAAAACACGAACTTTAATAATGTCATTAATGGTGAGAGAAAGTTCATTAACAAATTCAGTGGTTATTTTTAAAATTATACATTTAGTAATAAAGGTCAAAAGATGAGGTAGCCACAAACATAAACCATATAAGCACATAAAAACATGCCTATTTAAAAAGATACATTCACTTCTGAGTGAAAATGCTATTATCTATATGCACAAGAATAAACTAAAGTTAAGTTCAAAATCCTAAGAAATAATTCCTCAGTTAAGAAATGTATGTTCTTAATTCCTAGTTAATTTGATAGCATTGCTATGGAAACAAGTTCTTAAAGACAGATTTATTAATTAAAGCCAAACTTTTAGGACTGAGTATAACACATACACAAAACAAGAACAATGGCAGGAAATAATTTCTATATAAAAATGCAGCATTTCTTTTCAACAGCCTGTAATTCTAGTCCACACGAACCATAATATTCTGGTCAAATTTTAACTGACACTGGTACTAAAACAGGTCATTCAACCACCATATTCCTATCTGAACACTGGAATGGAGCATTTTCAACCATAAATTCCTGGGAATATTTTAATATCTCCTGAGCGAGTCACAGTTTGTAAGTACAATAAATTATTTGAAAAAACCTATCATGGATCTTCTAAATACATTTAATTAAACCAAAATTAAGATTTTGTTCTAGTTAGCATTAAATATAATATAACCTCATACTTAAAATTTTAACCACAGCTCTTTCAAACCTTAAAAACAATTTAAAACACCCACAGAATATCATATCCCTGAAAAGCTGTAGAGCCTATAATAGGAAAGTCTCCTTTATCACTCATTATAAAACTAATGATAAAAGCAACAATATACTTAATTCATCTGTTATATTCAGAATAAATTACATTTAATACAAAAAGAAAACTTCCATTAAAATATTTCATAATCAATTTCTTATAAAAAGGGTCCACAGAATGCAAACTAGTTCAACCTCTATAGAAAACAGTGTGGCAATTTCTAAAAGAACTAGAAATGGACCTGCCATATGACCCAGCAATTCCCCATCTAGGAATATACCCAGAGGAATTTAAATCACCCTACAAAAAAGATACCTGCACATGCATGTTTACTGTAGCACTATTCACAATAGCAAAAACTTGGAACCAACCATGCTGCCCATCTAAACTGGACTGGATAAAAAAATGTGATACATAGACATGATGGAATATTACATAGTCATAAAGAAGAATAAAATTATGGACTTGGCATCAACTTGGATGGATTTAGAGTCTATCATACACAGTGATCTATCACAGAAACAAAGAATCGAGTACCACATGTTCTCACTCATAAGTGGACCCTGAACATTTGCCATAATATAGTAAGAAAGGAATTGGCAGCCCCGGGGTAGGGGTGGGGGGGGAGGAACTGATATGGACATAAGATCAATAAGGGTGCCTGATCTCAAACCAGGTGAAGTGGGGACCAAAGGGAGGCCCAAACTTTACCAGTATGATGACCACTTGTATACCTAAATCTGAATTGTATCCCGCATCTTTAAAATAAAAAAAAAAAAAATTTTTTTAAGGGTCCACAAAGGCAATACCATTATCAATTTCTCAAAACTGATGTTAATAGATTACCATATTCCAAATACCTCAGAATTTTTTCCATAATTGAAAATATCCTGACAACTAACTACTTTTTACTGACTTGTTCACATATCTGTATTCCCTATTTTTTCTTTTACTACCATTCTTTACAAAATATTTCCTTTGTTTCAGTACAATTTAGCTTTATATACAAGACTGGAATGAAATTTACGAACACTTAACAGTGTTGCATTTACTATAGGTGACTTTTCTTCTTCTTTTTCTATATTCTTAGATTATTTCAAATAAACATGTAAGTACTTTCAAGATAAATTTATTTGACAACACTATTGTTTCACAAGGCTCTGATTTGTCAAACTTTTATGGTAAATTAGGTAGAAAGTGATGTGAATTTAAAGCAACAGTTTTCAGATTAAGATAGAAAAGTCAGAGAATGGGAAAATGCAGACTTAATATATATCAAATATAATTATATGGAGATAAACTTTAAAATAGGTGACAACAACTTAGAAATTAGGCAAATGTCTTTTCTTCTTCAAATTTACTTATTCGCCAATGAAAATTAAAGAGTATTAGGTATATGTGGAAAAAAGTCTAACTACATAATTTTCTAACTCACTTTCTTAAGTCTATAAAATAATCTCAAGCCATGTACCACTAATATTGCTAAAAATGGAATAAAGTAAACCACAAATTGGTAAAATTTAGAAATAAGCTATTTTTAGGCAAGTATCAAGATTTTTTTGCTATAGAAAAGCATTCAAAATTATTTAGTATAATAAATACAACAAATAATAATAATCTAAGGCTGCTTACCAATTTCAGCAGGTAGTTGTTTGATTTTGTTCTCTCGAATGCTAAGCATGCTGAGTTTTGACAGGTTTTTGATGTCCTTTTCCACAGTAGTTATACGATTAAAGCGAAGGTATAGAGTGGTGAGAGAATCTAGCCTATATACCACTGAAGGAATTTCTCTCAGTTTATTATGCCGTAAATCAAGCATCCGCAGTTTCTTCAAGTTATCAAGAGACTCAGGCAAACTGGTAAGTGAATTTTCATTTAGAGCCAGTGTCATGAGATTTACTAGACAGCCTACCTCTGCTGGAAGAGATTGCAATTTGTTACTGTATAAATAAAGTTCTGTTAATTGAGTCAACTCTTTGATTGACGATGGCAATATGTGTATAGACCTCTTGGCTAAGTCCAAACGCATTGAATTCTCTTCTCGGCATTTGTTGAGTTCTTTGATTACCTCTGCATTGCTGGATTTTTTCCTAGTCCCAGGTGCTGGATTTGGCCTTTTGATAGTATTGTCAACTGAAAATGCCACTCCTGGTTGGGCAGCACTGGAGTCCTTCTTTCCATCTTTGGCATCTTTCCCTTTGGTCTTAGGTTCTTTTTCTTTGCTCTCTTTCCCAAAACCTCCAGAGGCTTTTGCCTCCTTTTCTCTTTCCTTGGCTGATGGTACTTTGGGATCTTTCTCTTTAGAGTCTTTTTCTTTTCCTAAACTACTACTCATGGTGACTCAAGCTTGAACAAAAACTACATGAACTCCTTTTATTTTATTTGCCAGTAACTGAATTCAAAGATGTAAAGATCCCACACAATCAAAAAGGTGTTGGCTTGAAGAAGTAATCAGCATGGAGTAACATCCATCTGCTACATGTTATATCTAAGAGCGCTATGCCCATTTCTGATAACTCATTTCAACTGTTAAATAGTGCTGGTCAATCAACGATTCATTAGAATTCCTGAAATACAAAGAGTATTAAATTACTTTAGATAATGTATATTAAGTAAACAGGCGCTGAAAAACAATCTTATTGCAGAGTTTGACATTTTCCTATGATTTGATACAGTAAATATTGAACACCCTTCACTATGCAAAACCCACTGAAAACTACAAAAATTAGTAAACTGGCTCTACCAGCAATCAAATACAAGGAGGTAAGAAAAGAACACAAGTTATCACAGCACAAAACTTTACAAGAGCTAAAAAGTAGTTGAAATCACAAACAATATTTATTAAGTGCTTTCTACATACTAGCAATATTCTAAGAAATTTACAAATATTAGTTTAATATATAAAACAACCCTATGAGATAAATTGTTACCCTCTATTTATACAAAGGGTCACTAGAGCATAGAAATATTTTTAAGTAACTAGCTTTGTGATCTTAGAAAAGTGAGAGAGCCAAGATTCCAAATTAAGTGGTATGCACCCATACCCTGTGTTTCTAATCACTACACTAAAACTGTTCTTTGTGGCCGGGTTCAGTGGCTCATCCTACAATCCCAGCACTTTGGGAGGTCTTACTCAAACTAATTAACTAGCCAGACTTAACTAAAAAAAATGTTCATATACAGTAAAAATATATTTTGGCTAAAAGAACAAATGACTTGACAACCAAAAATTAGGTTCTGGGTCTAGTCCAGACCTGAATCAGGTGACACTGCCAAACTTTTTAGATAAGAAAACATATTGACAGTAATCTTTCATGTATCTGAAAATAAGTTATTTGCTCAGTAGTTTTTTTTTTTTTTTCTGTTTTTGTTTTTGAGTTGGAGTCTCACTCTTGTCACCTAGGCTGGAGTGCAGTGGCATGCTCACAGCTACTGCAGCCTCGACCTGCTGGGCTTAGGCGATCCTTCCACCTCAGCCTTCCAAGTAGCACACCACCATGCCTGGCGGGTTTTTGTGATTTACTGTAGAGACAAGGTCTCAACAATTTGCCCAGGCTGGTCTGGAACCCCCAGGCTCAGGCAATCCTCTCACCTTGGCCTCCCAAAGTGTAGGGATTACAGGCTAAGCCGCTACACCCGGTCAATAGTTGGTTTTTAAAATCACTTTAATTCTACAGCGTTTTGAGCGATAGCTGAGTTTATATACAATTTGAATCTTACATTCACTTGTATAGTGGAATATACAGTACCCAGTCTCAAGATGCTTAAAATCTAGTGATAAAAGCATAAAATTACATCAATAATGAAGTTGTCAGCCTGTAATCCCACGCCTTTGGGAGGCTGAGGTGAGTGGACTGCCTGAGCCCGCAGGTTCGAGACCCGCCTGGGCAGCGAGACCTCATCTCTACGATAAATCAAAAAAATCAGCCGGGCGTGGTAGCGCATGCCTGTAATTCCGGCTACTTGGAAGGCTGAGGTGGAAGGATCTCCGGAGCCCAGCAGGTCGAGGCTGTGGTGGCTGGGAGCGGCCACTGCACTCCAGTTTGGGCGACCGAGTGAGACTCCAACTCAAAAAAAAATAAAATAAAATAATGAAGTTGAGTCTGGCGATAGCTTTTCTTTTTCTTTTCTTTTCTTTTTTTTTTTTTTTTTGAGTTGGGAATCTCACTCTGTCACCCAAGCTGGAGTGCACACTTATGGCCAGCCCAGCATTGACCTGCTGGGCTCAGGTGATCCTTCCACCTCAGCCTTCCAAGTAGCCAGAACTACAGGCACGGGCTATCACTCTTGGCTAATTTTGTATTCATTGTAGAGACGAGGTTGTGCCAAGTTGCCATGGCTGGTCTTGAACCCACAGGCTCAGGTAATCCACTCACCTTGGCCTCCCAAAGTGCTGGGATTACAGGCTGAGCCACCGAGCCTGGCCAGCAGTGGGTTTTTATACTATCCCAGATAACTCTTTTACTCTACCCTCACCTAAGAACTACCAAATAATAAAGTACTTGACATAGGCTATTTATCTATTTTTGTTTCATATTCTTACAATCATAGCCCAAAGAAGGTATTAAACAAATTTATCTAACAAATTTACTTATAACTTGGTTATAAGTAGATATCCTTTAAATCCATCTTACCGTTAGTATAAAGTGACACCAAACAAGAAACTATAAATTTGTCTGAGGATGTCTGAGTCTGAGTTGACAGAATTTTTCTCTGGCACATAACTATGTTCTAAATTATGAAAACTCTTAATTCAAATTAATTTCAAATTTCTAACTACAAGAGTTCCAGTCCCAATTTATAGATGAGAAAATTAAAGCACTAAAATCAAATACCTAAATAAGTGGTTGAGAAAAAAATTCAAAACCAGGTCTGCCTGACGCTAAAAATCTATATTCTTTCCCTAGCCCATGTTGGATTTCAGATATAAGTGTCATGATTATATAAGGATGTTGACTACAATTAATTTAGGCTTCCAATATCTTCTAAGTCAGGAATTAGTAAACGTTTCCTGTAAGGGGCCAGATATTAAATACTTTAGGCTTTACGGGTCAGATGGTCTCTGCTGCAGGTACTCAATTCTGTCCTTGTAGTATGTAAATGAACAGGAGTGGCTGTGTTTCAATAAAACTTGATTTGTCAAAACAGACTTCCACTGGATTTGGCCATCAGGCCATTGTTTGCCAACCACTGACCTAAGTCAGTGATTTCAAGTTTTAAATCATTTCTTCCAGGAACTTTATTGTTATATAAACTGGACACAAGAAGTAGAAAATTATAGGCTGTCAAATCTTGAAAGGCTGGTTATTCAAATTTAGTAATTTGGACTTTATCCTGCAGATAGCCTGTGGATTTTTAAGCATATCCTTTAACCCTAATGTTCCAGGAAAGCATTCTCAGGAGCTGCCAAGAGTAAATATAAAGAGCCAATAAAGGATTCCTGAAGTAGATGAGGGTATAAATACAGGCATATTTCTTAAATTTACCTGATACTGTTTAGAATGATTATAAAAGGTCAGGGGTTCAGAAGGAAGTCAGAGAAACTGGTTAAAAGGCAACAATAATCTAATAATTAATTCTCAAATGCTCAATCAGTGCCAGATAATTCAGCAAGAATCCTTTGAGGAGCTTAGAAATCCTATCCCCTAACCCAAGAATGCTAACAAAATATCTGTGGCAGGGAACAATAAGCTGCATGTTTAAAGAGTTTTTCAGGTGATTCTGATGCAGGGCCAAATTTGGAAACCACTGCAATAGTCCATGCAGAGCATAAAAGTACAATCCAACTTTTAATTAGAGTATTTTGGAACTTTGAAGGTTCACTTTAAGTTGACTCACTGTTTAATGAAATGCTACTGGCACTTAATGAGAAGAGTCTGGAGATAAGAACTATCCTTCCATGCGGTAAAACCTTCAAATGCCCACCAGATATATATCTAGGTAAAATAACTTTATAATTTTGAACATCTAGAACCTAATTTCATTTTACATAAAAATATTAATATTTTTACACTATTCTTTAAGAATTGCTTTTTATTTCTGACAAGCATTGACACCCACACTGATCTTGGTATGTGAGTCACAAATACAACACACATCTGTAACAATTTACACTTATTATTACAGTCATGACGGTGTATGTACAAGTTTTGGTCTTCACTGCTTTCTAATATTGTGCATGAGTATTTTCATAACAACAAAAAATAATGTATAATAAATTCTTCATTGTTTTCTAAAGTATCACTATGCCTAAGCATTTATGTAATCACATACAAAATGTAAAGTGTTTTTCTTACATTTCTCCTTTAAATTAACTAGGATATTACACTGATTTTTAAAATTATGTAGCTTACTATCATTTCACAACAGTAAGGAGGTGTCACAAAATATTCATCACATAAACATTAGGTCTGATGCACTTGAGAACCGGTTAAAATTAAAATAAGAGGTAATAGGAGACGATGGGAATAATTTTAGAAAAAAATCAAAGTAGATGGGGATGAAAAGGAATAAGGAGAAGAAAGGGATTCAGAGTAATATCTGAGCTGCTGGCTTAAAAAATCAGATGGATGCAGCATAATTATTCAAGTTAGGAAACAGAAAAAAAGAAAATTAGTAAAATTTTGGACAAGATTATACTGAGGTTCTTGTCTAGTTCACACTCAAAAATGTGGTTTTGTAATAAAGGAGGGAGGTCTGGACTAGAAATAAAGATATGATTTTGATGTTAACAACAAAGATCTGAGATATGAAGACCCACAAACAGAAAGTAGACTGACAAGATAATGGTACCTCAGGGAAGATAAACAGAGATGAGTGGATTAAAAAAAGGCTCACAAAGTTATACACGAACAAGGAAAAAGTATTGTCAATGCAGCAGCTAGTTCAGTTATTTAAATTTTAGAAGAAAGGAATAGTCAAAGGACCTAAACATACTAACAGAAAACTTATCTTTAGAGAAGAATCTTTTTTCCTTTCAAGTAAATGAGAGTGGATTCAGCTATAGGCAAGTCTGTTTGGAGATAGGAGGAATAAGGGAAAGTTAAGGGGGTCTGTTATCTAATTATGTAGAGAATCATATTTGGTAAAACATAAGCAAATCTGTTGAGAGTAGGAAAGGCAAGATTTGCTTAGGGGATGATGAGTAAAGAGGAATGGATGAGAACACAGACCAGAGACAAAATTTCTGATTCCAGTAAGTTTAGATATCATTAATTTGTAGTGGCATCAATCTCTAAAGCTGCAGATTTTTTTTCCAACAGTATTTGGCGATATAAATTGTATTCTTAAATTAACCTAAGGTTGAGGAGATTTAGAAGGCAATTATGGCAGAAAAATAAGGAACCAGACAATAGATTTGGGGTTGGTAAAGGGAAAAAACAAAGTGAACCTAATAAGCTTAAATTAGTTTCTCAGATAATTAGAAGAGAAGGGAGAAATCAAAGAAGTACAACAGTGACTTGGAAATTGTGAGTGTGTATGTTTTACAGAATGCTAAAGAATCTGATGTTTTTCCTGCAAGAAGAAGAACTCATTCATCCATAAACATATACACACAACATTATACACATCAGATAAAAAAAAAAACTATGTCCAATTAAACCAAAGAGCAGGTATAATGAACAAACATAAAAAAGCTAAAAATGAGCCAGGCTCGGTGGCTCAGCCTGTAATCCCACACCTTTGGGAGGCTAAAGTGAGTGGATTGCCTGAGTCCGCGGGTGCAAGACCCACCTAGGCAACTTGGCGAGACCTCATCTCTACAATAAATCAAAAAATTAGCTGGGCGTGGTAGCGCGTGCCTGTAGTTCCAGCTACTTGGAAGGCTGAGGCAGAAAAATCGCCAGAGCCCAGCAGGTCAAGGCTGCAGTGGCCAGGAGCAGCCACTGCACGCCAGTCTGGGTGACAGAGTGAGACTCCAACTAAAAAAAAAAAAAAAAAAAAAACTAAAAATGTGGTAAGCTATGGTTAAAAACAAAACAAAAAACAGAGCAGTAAGCTTTCAATATCACAATAGTCCTAATAATCTGAGAACTAACGAAATTAGCTGTTTTGCCTAAGCACATACCAAAAGTGACCAGTATCATCCAATTTTGATGACAATGACCTTTTAATCACCTACAATTACTTTCTTTGCTTAATTGTTTCTTATATGTTTATACCCTTCCTTCCCCTCAACAAGAATGTAAATTCAATGAAACAGGAACTCTGTTCAAAGTTAAATGAGTACTGTAATATCAGAAAACATAACATAATTCAAATATTTCAATTTCTACTCTAGAAAAAATATCTTTTAGTACAAAGGAAATTAAATTTATAACAAACAAAAATCATAGAAGTCAGGGCAAAGACATAACATCAGATTGTGTATTTCTTGGTTAAAAGATTCTATTTTCTCCCTGAGGTCCCCTTCCACACTATACTGGCTAATAGATATCTTACACATTGTATCACATATATGTTTATTAAGGTAACAGCTAATGCATCTACACAAAGCTTTACATGTAGAGTCTTCAATAAACCCTAACCTCTCTACTAGCTGCCCACCTTATTTGTATCAGACTTTACTTCCTTTCAAAATCAGATTTTTATCCCAAATTGCTCCATTTCAGTGCAAGGCAATACTCAGGTAAGCAAAAAACTTACTCTTGATTCCTCCTTCCTTCATTTCCCATATCTAAACCTTAACACAAGCAAAATGTGCTATGTCAAAATGAATCACAAATGGGTCTACTCTCCACATCCACTGCCTTCAATTGTACTCCAAGCTCCCATCATTTCTCTTCTGAACTACTTTAAGTCTATCTTGTTCTCCTGACTATCACGTACATAAAATCCATTCTCCAAAAAAGTGAACAAAATAATTTCGTATACAAATAGTTCACATTATTCTCCTGCTCCAGTTCTCCAAATTTCTACATAGAATCAGAAATGGTCAGGTTTTCAAACATGAAGTAGAAGATGTCTTATAGTTGATCTCTTAAATCTCAATTTGAACATATTTTAGGAAAAGGTATTCCTGTTTATCCCTCCAGCCTCATCTCTTACCAATTCCAGTGATTTACTATTTTCCAGTCACACTGTTCTTTCTGTTCCTTGAAAACACCAATCTCTTCCCCACCTCAAGCCCTTGTCTCTGTTTCTTCTGCCTGAATGTTCTTCCCCCAATCTTCACAGGGCTAATTTCTTCCTATTTTTAGGGCTCACCTCAATTTCAACTCTTAAATAAAGCCTTCTTTGACCATCTACCCTGTTTTATTCTCTCATGACATTTATCACTATATGAAGTTACCTTATCCTTTAATATGCTTGCTTACAACATATCTCATTTCCTTACAAGAATGCAAGCTCTGTAAGCCTTCTATAAGATAAGGGACCTTATCCGTCTTGTTCACAGATATATCGTTAGCACCTATAGCAGCGCTTGGAATATAGTGGGTGCTCAATTAATACTGGGTAAATTAATATACCAAATGAAGAGGTAATTTTGGTAGTATGAATAAATTCAAAACTTATTTACAGCTTATAAACTAAGACTACAGAATTTGTGTTAAAAGAATACAACTAGATATTTAAACTTTGAGTTCAAAAACATAACTTATTTAAGCAATCTGCTGCACAGAAGTGGATTTACTAATCTTCTATCTTAATGCCAATATAAACATTTTCTTATCACATGATTAGGTAGTGACAGAGATGATTCTAGATAGCCAAGTGTTCTGGTTCCATATTCAGTACATCCCTGCCTCTGAAACAACACTACCTCTTCCATATGTTAGAGAATGCAATATCAGAAAATAAAACATACAGTTAATTCAAATAATTCAATTTATATTCTAGAACAACACCTTTTAGTAAACAAGAAATTACCCTTTTTTTGGAGACATGATCTTTTGTTGAGTGCATTGGTATGATCATGGCTTATTGCAGCCTCAACCTTCTGGCTTCAAGCAATCTTCCCGCCTCGGCCACCTGAGTAGCTAGGACTACAGGTACACACTACCATGCCAGCTAACTTTTAAAAAAATTTTGTAGAGACTCATTATGTTTGTAGGGGTATTGCTATATTGCCTAGACTGGCTTCAAATTCCTGGGCTCAAGCAATCCTCCTGCTTTGACCTTAGAAAGTATTGGAGTTATAGGCATCAACCACTGTATCTGGCCAAAAGTTAAATTTATAATATCTAATTTTAATGTCATTAATTTTGTATTAAATATTATATGCTATGAACACCAAATTGGAATAAAAATAAACATTAAAAATATCTAGATGAGTTGAAAACTTATATACACAGATGTTTATGGCAGCTTTATAACTGCCCAAACTTGGAAGCAACAAGACATCTTTCAATAGGTGAATGGATAAACTGTGCTAAATCACACAATGAAATATTATTCAGTGCTATAAAGAAACGAGTAATCAAGCCACAAAAAGACACAGGGGAATCTTAAATGCATATTTCTAAGTGAAAGTAGCCAATCTGAAAAGGCTACATACTGTATGATTCCAACTATTTGACTTTCTGAAAAGCAAAACCATGGAGACAACAAAAAGATCAATAACTGCCAGGATCTGAGGCAAAGGAGAAATGAATAGGTGGAACACAGAAATTTTCAAGGCAGTGAAGCGATTCTATGATACTATAATGATGGATACATGTCATTATAAATCTGTCAAAACCCATTGCAACTACAAGAGTAAACCCTAATGTAAACTTGGACTTTAGGTGATAATAACATATCAAAGCAAGTTCATTGATAATAACCAGTGATACTCTGATGCAAGATATTGATGGTGGGAAAGACTATGCTTATCGAACGGAGAACGGAGTATACAGGAGCACTATACTTTTGACTCAATTTTGCTGCAAATCTAAAACTTCTCTAAAAACAAAGTTTATATATTTTTTAATGCATCTGGAAAAAATTACATAAAAGATTGCTTTATTAAAAACTGAAAGACCAAAACATCAAAAGGAGAAAATTTAAAGTTAACAAACTAGTACGAAGAGGGAAGTATTCTTAAAGAGAAACTGGTAGTTTCATTGTCCATAACAATTTATAAAGGGCCTCTTAATTTCATCATAAATCAAGAATGAAAAAAGCACTTGTGACTATAAGCATCAATCAACTGAAAAACCATCACTAGTATATATGTATTACAAACTGTCTTATTTTGCAAAAATGAACTCCTAAAATGTTTGAACAAGATGGTGTGGGGGTAGTTTAAAAACTTTTAAACCTCTAATTAGGTAACTAGGTAAATTTTAACAGAAAAGTCTACAGATTTGTTACAATAGCTACCAAAAGTCCTATAGCATTTTTCACAGAAATAGAAAACTCTAAAGTTTGTATGAAACCACAAAAGATTCCAAATAGCCATAGCAATTTGTAGCAATAAGAACAATTCTGGAGGCATCACACTACTTGATTTTAAATATGTTGCAAAGATAGTAATCAAAACAGAAAAGTTAAAATTTTTACCTAAAATCTCACAGCTATAAAGTGAAATCAGAATTAAAGTAGTCTGATGTCAGCAATTAGAGTACTGAAAACTTTCAGATGAATTGCTAAAAAATATAAAGTGACCTTTTCCTTTACATTCTACTGGTCTTGGCATTTAACATCTGAGTTCAAATCCTAATTCTATCTGCATACGATCTTGGGTATTCCTGTAAATTTAGTTGTTTTTTTTTTCTTTTACATAAACTTTTCCACTACTGCTTATCAATATGAGCAAGAGAAAATTTTCCCACAATAAAATGAGAAGCAATGTCATGCATAGTATTTTAGAAATTAAAAGATCTTTGATATCTATCACAACGATCTATTCTAGAAACTGATTTGTGCCCAGTTACAGGGTCAATTAGTGGTAGAGAAAGGAATGAACCAAAACTTTCTAACTTCCCAGTGATCTCTCTGCTACTTCATTCTATCTCCTCCAAAGGATAAGTTATTTTCATGTATACCCAACCACTTGAGTGACTACCATAAATTATTTCATAAACATACAAAAAGCATCAACTTACTAAAATCATTTATAAGAATCATAAACAATTATTTGTATTTTCACAAAGTTAGGTACTATGATAGGTGTTAGGGGTTTTTCTCATGCAAGCTCAGAGAAAACATACATACACACACACACACACACACACACACACATACACACCCCCAGTGCAGATGCTGCCCGCCCTCAAGGTATTTGTAGATGCAATTAATATTTAAATCAGTAAACTCTAACTAAAGATTACCCTCCATAATTTGGGTGAGGAGTCCCACACAATCATCCACCTTGTCAAGATTTTTCCCTCTGTTTTCTTCCAGTAATTTTACAGTTTTAGGTCTTTAAGTCTTAGATTCATTTTGAGTTGATTTCTGTATATAGTGTGGAGTAAAACTTTGTGGTTTTTTTGTATACGGTATGTGAATAAGATTTTATGCATCTGCATGTGTAAAGTTTTCCCACCATTTATTAAAGAAACTACCCTTTCTCCATTGTATGGTTTTGGCACCTTTGTTAAAGATCAACTGATTGTAAATGTGTAGTACATGCTTTCTATTATGTTCCATTTGTCTTTATGTCTGTTTTTATGCCAGTACCACTCTGTTTTGATTACTATCTTTGCAACATATTTTAAATCAAGTAGTGTGATGCCTCCAGAATTGTTCTTATTGCTACAAATTGCTATGGCTATTTGGAATCTTTTGTGGTTTCATAGAAACTTTAGAATTTTCTATTTCTGTGAAAAATGCTATAGGACTTTTGATAGCTATTGTAACAAATATGTAGACTTTGCTGGGTAGTATAGACATTTTAACAACATTAATTCTTCCAATTCATGAAAACTGTCTTCTTCAATTTCATTTATGTTTTTGTTTTGTTTTGTTTGAGTTGGAGTCTCACTCTGTCGCCCAGTGGCTGCTCCTGGCCACCACAGCCTCGATCTACTGGGCTCTGGCGATCCTTCTGCCTCAGCCAAGTAGCTGTAACTACAGGCGCACGATACCATGCCCGGCTAATTTTTTGATTTATTGTAGAGATGAGGTCTCGTCAAGTTGCCCAGGCAGGTCTCGAACCCATGGGCTCAGGCAATCCACTCACCTCGGCCTCCCAAAGCGCGGGATTACAGGCTGAGCCACCGAGGCCAGCTCATTTATGTTTTAAAGATTTCAGTGTATACATCATTCACCTACTTGGCTAAATATATCTCTTAAAGTATTTAATTTTATTAAATGGGATTGTATGTTATGTAAATGAGATTTTTTTTAAATTTCTTCTTAATATAGTTCATTGTTAGTGTACAGAAATACAATTGGCTTTTATATGTAATTTTGTATCTTGCAACATTACTAAATTTGTTTATTAGCTTTAGTTTTTTTGGTGGTGTCTAAGGTTTTATATAAGATTATGTCATCTATAGATAATTTTACTTTTTCCTTATTGATTTTGATATCTTTTATTCCCTTTTCATGTCTAGTTGCTCTGGATGTACAGTATGATAATAAAAAGAAGTGATGAAAGTGCAAATCCTGTCCGGGCTTGGTGGCTCAGCCTGTAATCCCAGCACTTTGAGAGGCCGAGGCAAGTGGACTGCCTGAGCCCACAGGTTCAAGACCCACCTAGGCAACTTGGTGAGACCTCATCTCTACAATAAATCAAAAATTAGCCAGGCATGGTAGCCCAGTCTGTAGTTTCAGCTCCTTGTAAGGCTGAGGCGGAAGGATCGCCAGAGCCCAGCAGGCCAAGGCTGTGGTGGCCGGGAACGTGCCACTGCACCCCAGTCTGGGGACAGAGTGAGACTCCAACTCAAAAAAAAAAGAAAGGGAAAAATCCTTGTCTTATCTCCAATCTTAAAAGGACAAGTTTTCAGCTTTTCGCTGTTGAGTATGTTAGTTGTGGGCTTGTCTTATACAATGTTTACTATGTTGTGATTCATACTCTCTAGCCTTAATCTGAGTTGCTATGAAAAAATAGAAAATTTTGTCAAATATTTTTTCTGTATTTACTGAGAAGATCATATGGTTTCTGTACTTCATTCTGTTATTGTGGTGTATCACATTTATTGGTTTTTGCATATGGTGTGAGCCATTCTTGCATCTGAGGGGTGCACTTGATCAGTGGGTATGATCCTTTTTTTTTTTTTTGAGTTGGAGTCTCACTCTGCCGCCCAGACTGGAGTGCAGTGGCCGCTCCCGGCCACCGCAGCCTCGACCTGCTGGGCTCCGGCAATCCTTCCACCTCAGCCTTCCAAGTAGCCGGAATTACAGGCATGCACTATTACGCCTGGCTGATTTTTTGATTTATTGCTGAGATGAGGTCTCGCTGCCCAGGCGGGTCTCGAACCCACGGGCTCAGGCAATCCACTCACCTCAGCCTCCCAAAGGCACAGGATCACAGGCTGAGCCACCGAGCCCGGCTGGGTATGATCCTTTTAATGTGCTATTTAATTCAGTTTGCTAGTATTTTGTTGAGAATTTTTGCATCTATATTCATCAAACATGCTGAACTTTAATTTTCTTTTCTTCTAGAGTCCTTGTTTGGCTTTGGTATCAGAGTGACACTGGCATTCTAAATTTGGATGTGTTCCCTCCTCTAAGTATTTAAAAGAGTTTTAAGATAATTTGTGCTAATTCTTCTTTAAATGTTTGTTGGGATTCATCAGTGAAGTCATCAGGTCCAGGGCTTTTCTTTTTGGGAAGGTTTTTGATTACTGATTCAATCTCCTTACACATTATTGATGTGATCAGATTTTCTGTTTCTTCATGATTCAGTCTTAGTACACAGTATGCTTCTAGAAATTTATTTCTTCCAGGTTATCCAAATGGTGAATGTTGGTGTAAGATTATTCAATTATATTTCTGTGGTGTCAGTTGTAATGACTCTTCTTTTATTTATAATTTTAAGTTTTCTAATCCATAGTCTAACTAAAGGTTTGTCATTTATCTTTTCAAAAAAACAACTTAGTTTCATTGATCTCTTCTATTGTTTTTTTAGTGCCTATGTCATTTATTTCTCCTCTGATCTTTATTATTTCCTTCCTTCTGCTAACTTTGGGCCTAATTTCTTCTTCTTCTAATCCCTTGAGGTATAAAATTGGGTTGTTTGTTTTTTTCTTAATGTGGGCATTTATCACTATAAAATTCCCTCTTAGAACTTCTTTTGATATGTTGTGTTTCCATTTTCATTTGTCTCAAGTTACTTTTTATACTCCCCTTTTTTCCTTGATCCATTCACAGGGTGTTCAGGAAATATACCTACTTGTGAATTTTCCAATTTTTCTCCTGTTATTTCTAGTTTGATACTATTGTGGTCAGAAGATATACTTGATATGACTTTTTAAGTTTCTTAAGACTGGTCTTATGACCCAACATGTAATTGATCTAAAAGAATTATTCACGTGTGCTTGACAAGAGTGTATATTCTGCTGCTGCTTGATAGAAAGTTCTGTATATGCTGCTACATCCATTTGGTTTATAGTGTTGTTCAAGTACATTATTTTCTGTGTGGCTGATCTTTGCTGAAAGTGGAGTGCAACAGTTCCTATTATTATTGCACTGTACTATTTCTATCTCCTACTCTCCCCTTAAGTTCTATTTCTTCCTTTGGTTCTATTAATATTTGCTTTACATATTTAGGTGTTTTGATGCTAGGTGAATATACATTTATAATTGCTGTAACTTCTTGATAACTTGACCTCTTATTATATCTTCTTTGTCTCTTGTGATAGTTTTTGACTTAAAATCTATTTTATCCAACGTAAGTTACAGTCACCCTTATTTTCTTTGGTTACCACTGGCATGGAATATCTTTTTTCATTCCTTCACTTTCAGGTTCTGTGAGTCCTTCGTGCTAAAATGAACCTCTTGTAGGCATCATGCTGCTGAATTTTTTAAAATCCACTCAGTCATTCTATGTCTTTTGATTATAGAAGTCGATTCATTTATATATAAAGTAATTATTAATAAGTAAAGACTTACTATTGCCATTTTTAAAAACTGTTTTCTATTTTGTAGTTCCTTTATTCCTCTCTTGATGACTTTCTTTGTGATTTTTTTTTTTTCAGTCATATGCATTGTCTGCCTTTCTCTTTTGGGTATCTACTTCAGATTTTCTCTGTGAGTTCCATGCAACATACAATTAACATCTTGTAGTTATAACAGTGTTTTAAGCTGATAAAAACTTAACTACAACTACATACAAAAACTTACTGTAACTTCTACCCTCTCACATTTTATGTTACTGCTGTCACAATTAACATCTTTTTATATTACATATCCATTAACAAATTATTGTAGCTAAAGCTTTATCTCATCCTTTCGGTAGTCATGTCTCCCTGATCATTTGAGATCTTCATGGACTTGCACTGGTGTCTGCTTATTTTAAAAAGTAGGCACCTCTCCAGTCTTTATAGAGAGGCTTTAGCAAGAGCAGTTTTTTACCAGTGACCTAATCGGAGATTCTGCCTTGCTGATTAAGTTCTCCAGTGGGCTCGCTTTGGTGACTGGGTCCACGAAGGCAGGTCTGGAGAAGGTTCGCAGGGACCAGCATGATGCCTGGTCCATGGGTGCCACCCTAGCTAGCACTGGAGTTCATTGTGGTGGGCCTGATGCCTGGGTCTTTGGGGACCAGCCTCATGCCAGGGTTCCCTGAGGCAGTCATGGTGCTGGGGTTTGCAATGAAGTCAGGTGCTTACTTCACTCTCCTTCCCCTATGTGGAGGGTCTCTAGCTCCATTCTCCTTTGCATGGGTTTGGGAAGGGGTGATATAGTTAATGTAAAACTGTTCTTCTTACTACCTTCAATGCATCTTTTCTTACATCTGCGCATACCCAGATGCTATAATCCATCATTGGATTCCTCAGCTCTTGTGAAGGCATTTTTGTGCATGGATAACTATTCAAAATTTTGTTTCTTGAATGCAGACCTACATGCTTCCACATGAGGTCTTTGCTCTAGCCATTCCATCTATGTGTAATATAGTTCTTTCTTTCAAATATCCACATTGTTTTCTCCTTGACCAAACATCTCATTCTTGACCTATATATAAAATAGAAATTTATCTTTCCTATTCCTCTTTCCCTGCTTTATTTTTTTCCATAAGATTTACTTATTTTGTTTATTGTCTCCCTCTCTATGAATGTGGGTTCTGTGAAAGCAGGGGCTTCTCACTGTTTGGTTCACAGCTGCATATTCAATACCTAGAAACTGGCCAATACAAGATGCTCAATAAATATTTACTTCATGAATAAATGAACAAGCCTAGATATTATTTTTAAAGTAAATTTAAAGAAATATAAACGCATGGCTTAAAAATGTCACAATAAAACAAAAACTAAAATGAAAAATACAGAAGGTACAGTCTAGAAATGTGTACTTTCCCACACCCATCAAAAGTTACCACTACAATAATAATATACCAAGGATTTAATTGCATGATCATGATACAACTATTCAAATGTAAGGAATTTTGATTTACAATTGCTATCACAGCTGTCTCCCAACTTGTTCTGGGAGAAACAGAGACTGGGAATTTTAATATACTCATATAATTAAAGGCAATTATTCCAAATTATCTTTTATAATCTACAAATACTCACTTTAGAAGTTTTTTGTTGTTGTTTCACATTTCTGATCCACATATTATTCTTTCCTAAAATTAAGGAGACATGCTAATTCCTAATCCAAAAACTTCTGTAAAAACTATGAACTTGAACAAAAGAAAATACCAAGGAAAATCTGAAGAAAAACAAATAATGAGTATTTATACTAAAAGGATACTATCATCAACTAACAATTATTTAATTCTCATTAAAATTTTTTGATCACTGGACACTACAAACTTGATATCGCTGATGTCATGCCTGAAGGATAAAACTAAGCAGTGTTTTGTTAATAAGTATGCAATGTAAACTAACTTAGAATAAAAAAATACTGCTGATACAATAAACTGATATGAAAAATACAATAAACTGATATGTTCAATTTTTTATAAAACCAAGACATTCCAATTCACATATGCCTTACATATTTTCATCCTATCATACCAATCAAATAGAAATAATCTCCAGATAACCTAACAAAATAGTGAGTGACCCTAGAACCCTATGACACACAATGAACGCAACATACCGAAATCCATAAGCTTGCTGTTTTCTTTATATAAGCAAAATTAAGTTTCATTAATGGACTAACTATCTTTGGCCTTTTGTTGCCAACTAGCACCCAATTAAAAATCTGTGGCTTCACAATGGTCTATCCTCCCCACTGTTACCTTCTACTAAGATTACATCAAATCTCATACACTTCTCAAGTCACTAAAGTCCCAAACACCTTTCCCAGTACCTACTAGAGTTCTACAGAACATTCACCTTTGTGTTATCAGTCTTTAGGCTCAGGCATCTTCCCATTGTCCTGATATTATAAGTCTCTGACTACAGAGCTGCCAACCAATGTCTTCTTATCTATAACACTTCCAATAACAAGTCTCACTTTTGAATCTGAGCTTGCTGATAATTTCTCCTTTTGACTATCCCAGCATTTCATAGGAATATAAAGAGCTAACTGGTCTAAGTTCAAATCCTAAACAATCCAATATCTATACTAAGCTTTAGTTATTTCTATTCCTTTTTCCTCTGGTTTTCTCAAACTATCCCCAAACCTCTCAAACTTATTGTTATTTCTAAATGTGCCCAATTCCATTAAGTTATACATAAAAATATGTTTTTGTTTTTGTTTTTTTTTTGAGTTGGAGTCTCACTCTGTCACCCAGGCTGGAGTGCAGTAGCACACTCACGGCCACCCCAGCATCAAACTGCTGGGCTCCAGCGATCCTTCAGCCTCAGCCTTCCAAGTAGCCAGCACTACAGGCATGCGCTACGGCACCCAGCTAATTTTTTATTTATTGTAGAGGCAAGGTCTCGTCAAGTTGCCTAGGCTGGTCTCAAACTTGTGGGTTCAGGCAATTCACTTGCCTTGGCCTCCCAAAGTGCTGGGATTACAGGATGAGCCACTGAGTCCAGCCCAAGTTATATTCTTAACTTTCACTAGGCTAGTACATACAATTCCAAATTCATCTCCCTAGCTCTTTACTCTAACCTACTCCTTCACCCCAACCACTGATGTGACTGAGTATCTTCAAGTTAAATCAATGTTTTGAAATCATCCCCCTACTAAAAACACACACATATATACAACATACGGAGTAAGTTCCTTACATACGAATGAGTTCTGTTCAGAGAGCATGTTCATAAGCCAATTTGTTTGTTAAGCCCAACAAAGTTAGCCTACACACCCAACTAACACAATTGGCTATATAGTACTGTACTGTAATAGGTTTATAACACTTTTCATATAAATAATACATTTACAAAACACAAAAAATAAAGAAAACATTTTTAATCTTACAGTACACTACCTTGAAAAGTACAGTAGTACAGTTCAATACAATGGTTGGCATTCCAGGGCTGGCACCGAGTGAACATGTAAGAAGAGTTACTAACTGGAGGAGGGTAGAGTACTATAAAGTAAGTAAAGTACACAAAAGCACACCACTTATAGAGGATGCATGCACATGGTAATGTACTCCACACATGTGAACTTATGTGACTGGACGTGAAAACACATGTTTGCATCTTTGAAAGACTGCAACTTACAGGTTCATATGTAAGGGACTTACTGTACACATATACACACACATATACATATACACATATATACATACACACGTGTGCAAACACGCACTGGTTTTCATAATCAGGCTCCAAACTCTCTTTTCTAGGTTTACTATCTGTACTCTCAATATACTCTCTATTCTAAATTTATTATAGTATTGATCAAGTATACTCAAAGCACTTTCACATACCCATACTTTTGTTCAGCTTGCTCCCTCTGATCAGATTATTTTTTTCTTCCTCTCTACCTCTTCTCTCTAGTGTCCCTGGCCACACCCTTTTTACTCAACCCTCACAAAGTGTCCTCAATTTTGTGAATGTGGTATCCTGCCTTCTCTGCCTATACTCTTACTGCTTTCTTCTCCACCTTCCCCTATACATCTCTCATATCTCTTCCTTTTCCAGGTTTCATCTTTTCAGATGAATCCATAAACATCTTTTAAGATAGCTCAGAATCACTTCTTCCAGAAAGTCTTTCTTGTATTCCAGTGGTATGGTTAGGTACCTTCCAGGAGCTCCTACAAATGTCCATCACTCTTGAGCATACTGTTTTTATATTACTGGTTTTAATTTTTGGTTCCAAAGTCAATCCTTCTTTACTCAAATCATTGTCAACACTCTCAACAGCAATATGTATGTATTTTAAGTACATATTTATGTTTGTTAGGACATATATTTTTCTTATTTCTTTATTTAAAAACATAACATTTCTGTGTATTAAAAAATTAAATACATCCATTCCCTGTCCTGAACAATCCAATACTAAACAACTGATAGTGAAAGGTGAGAAGTCAAAATATCCCATAGCAGAAGGTCAGAGTACAAGCAGATCAAAGAAAGTATGAGTATAAAAGAGCCACTCTATCTTGGACTTCAGGGCCAGAGTAGGATGAAAAGAACAAACCCACAAAGATGAAGCTCTGTTTGGGAGTCTCAGAGCCTGAACAGGAAGAGGTGGATACTTACATATTGGCAAGTCATAAGAGTTATAAGTGGCCATGTGGGATAAGGTGAGTCTCCTCACAGGAGGACAGCTCAACATGGAGAATCAGAACCTGTCTGGGATAAGATGAGCATCCTTAGGTGGTGGACCAAGGTGGGTTATTGAGTCTAAGAGGAAAGAGGAAGATACATGGAGGACTTGATGATTAAAGGGGAGGAGCATGTCATGGATAGTTAAGAGTGCAAGCAAGGTGAAAAGGGTATTCACACAGAGGGTGAGCTTAGCATGGATAGTCAGAGTATAATGGGGATGAGGAGAGCCAAATATAGAGGCCTGTCAGTGTGTAATGTCAAAGCCCAAGTAGATGTGACATCACAGAAAAAAGCAGAGTAAGCCATCTCTAAAAATTATCCCCTCCATAAAAGCAATAAATAGAAAATATAGCCAGAAACAATTTTATCAGGACTCTAAAAATTAATAAGTAGTTTACATCCAGGATGAATTTATTTATTTATAAAAAGCTTAATCTCAGTAGAATAGTGAGCATTTTAGCTTGCCTTAGTCCCTTGAAGAAATGACAGCCCACATTCCCAGTGTACTCCTGCAGCCACTAGAAAAAGCAGAACAGAGTTGTAGCTTACTCAAAGCTTCACTGCCCACAAATTATTAACTGACCTGTCCAGCAGCTCTCGGGACTTGCAATGCTGTCTATCTGACCTGACTCAGACCTTGCCCAGTGAAAAAGTCTTTTCCCAGAGAGATGTTCATTGAAAATAATTAAGGGAAACTGTTTTAAACCACATCTACTTAAGGCAGTGGATAACAGTAGGGGCAATAAAGCAGGGAATGATACCCATAGGGACTGTGAAAAGCTCTGACATATTACTGGTGATCTAGAAGGCCATGCACATGCTTAACACTATGTGCATACCCAGGTTATGTGCATGCTAAAGAAAGGCCCAAGAAAGCCCTTAGCTCTCACCTTTAACTGACTTTGAACTCTACACAAGCAGAATATGAACACTAAGGCAGAGCTGTCAACTGAAATCATGCTCCAATACACACACTTCGCACACATACTGCAAAACACACACACACACACACACACACACACACACACACACACACACACACTTCCCACACACAGAGGCATTAAGGAAAATCTCTGTCCAGTCATTAGCTACCCACTAAGCTAACCAAGTAGAGACTGAATTGTCTAGTGAAATCATCACACATCACATAGAGTTTGCAGAATTAGATAACAACAAAAGTCATTAAACGAGTACTACAACAAACCCTGGAGAGGGAACAAAATATGATTTCCAGAATTGTCACATTATATTACTTTAAATATCCATTATTTGAACAATCTTATGTTATTTAGAATGTTCATATTATTTCAATGACTATTTATGATTTAAAACTTTCAAAAAATTACAACATAGGTAGAGAAATGAGAAAGTATGGCTCACATACAGAAAGAAAAGCAAATAATAGAAACCATCCCTGAGGAAGCCCAGATATTGGATTTATCAGACAAACATTTTAAGTCTGTCTTCAAACTTATCCTGTCCTCAGCCAGGATTTGTAAGGCTTTCATTGGGTAGGGGCAAACTGATAAGATAGGTTGGATAAGTACCAACTTCAAAATTAAAAGCAGAAATTAGTATCACAGCAGTAAATCCTGAGAATGGACTGAGTAATAATTTCCTAAGAACCAAGAGTTTATGAACTTTGTAACATGTCACATTTCAGATTTTATAATGAATTTTCCCAGGTAAGTTTTATGCCATTATGTTTTTCTATAATAACAAAGAAGCAGGAAAACAGTACACAGATTTTCCTTTGGAGCCAGCAAGAAAGAGGAGACTAGTTGGGGAAGAATAAGGTATGAAATGACGATCAGTGGAGAAAATGTGCTAAGAGAACTAGTAGAAAGATTGCCAGGAAGAAAAGGAGAACATTGGCTGATCCATAAAAGGCCAATGTAACATTCCCTGACCAGAGTGCTTAATTCCATTCCTGTTGTCTCAAGATTAGCTTCCTTGTTTAAGTATGAGGGGTAACAGGTTCCCCATTTGACAAACTGAGTTACTTACTCTTACCATTTAACACGGTAAGATTTTTTTTTTTTGGTTTCCTAGTTACTTCAGTTCAAGGTTTCAGTGTTCCAACAGGACAACTTAGACATTTATTATTAACCATGCCCAAAGCTTGAGGACATTGAGGCTCACAGAAGTTTGTGATAACCCATATTCACGTTGGCAGAAGTTGTAAATAAAACATTAAAATCAAGTTTCCTGTAAGTCAGCTATTTTCAATATGTTCAATAAGCTAAATGAAAACATGACTTGTAGAAAAGGAAGGTATAAGAACAATGTCTCACCAAATAGAGAATATTAATAAAGAGGTAAAAGTTATTTTTCAAAGAACCAAATGTCAATTCTGGAATTGAAGGTACAATCACTGAAATAAGTTCACTCAAAGGACTCAGTAGGAGCAGCAGATGTGAGTAAGCAAAAGAAAAAACAGCAAATCTGAAGATAGGTCAATTAAGATTATCCAGCCAAGCCGGGCTCGGTGGCTCAACCTGTAATCCCATGCCTTTAGGAGGCTGAGGTGAGTGGATTGCCTGAGCCCGCGGGTTCGAGACCCTCCTGGGCAACTTGGTGAGACCTCATCTCTACAATAAATCAAAAATTAGCCGGGGGTGGTAGCGCGCACGCCTGTAGTTCCAGCTACTTGGAAGGCTGAGGCAGCAGGATCGCCAGAGCCCAGCAGGTCGAGGCTGTGGTGGCCGGGAGCGGCCACTGCACTCCAGTCTGGACGACAGAGTGAGACTCCAACTCAAAAAAAAAAAAAAAGATTATCCAGTCAAAGGAACGAAAAAAAAAAAAAAGAATGAAAGAAAAATGAACAGAGCCTCAGAGATCTATGGAATACCCATCAAGTGAACCAACATATACACACACACACACACACAAGGAGAGTTCCAAAAGAGGAGGAAAAAAAGTGGCAGAAAGAATATTTGAAGGAATAAGGCTGAAAACTTTCCAATTCTGAAGAAAAGCATTAATATACATATTCAAAAAGCTCGACAAACTCCAAGTAGGATGAATTCAAAAAGAGTCACATGTAGGCAAATTATTATCAAACTGATGAAATAAAAAAGAAAATCTTTCTTTTCTCATTTCAGAAATCTGAGAATGAAAAAACTAAACATAAAAGCAGTAAGAGATGTGACACATCACATACAAGAAATATTCCATAATATAAACATCTGATTCCTCATCAGAAAATACAGAGAACAGAAAGCAATGGAAGGAAATATTCAAAGTTTTGAAGAAAGAACAATTCTGTCACACAAGAATTCTATATCCATCAAAACTATCCTTCAAAAATGAAGGCAAAATGAAAACATTCCCAGATAAGCAAAAGCTGAAAGAATTCACTGCTAGTAGACCTGCCCTATAAGAAATATTAAAGGCTAAAATGGAAGAACACTAGGAAGTAATTCAAATACACATGAAGAAACAAAGAGCACAGGTAAAGGTAACAACAAAAGTAAATATAAAAAACATTACAAACGTATTTTTGCTTGTGACTTTTTTCATATCTGTTTTAAAAAAACAAGTACCTAAGGCAATAACTATAAACCTGTTAATGGGCACATAATGTACAAAGATATAATTTAGGATATTAAACTGAATAACAACCACTAAGAAACGAGAGTTAAAAGCAGTACATTAGCCGGGCTCGGTGGCTCAGCCTGTAATTCCAGCACTTTGGGAGGCCGAGGTGAGTGGATTGCCCGAAACCCCAGGTTCAAGACCCGCCTGGGCAATTTGGCGAGACCTCATCTCTACAATAAATCAAAAAATCAGCCGGGCGTGATAGCACATGCCTGTTATTCCGGCTACTTGGAAGGCTGAGACAGAAGGATCGCCAGAGCCCAGCAGGTCGAGACTGCTCCAGTCTGGGCGACTCAAAAAACTCAAAAAAAAACTCCAACTCAAAAAAAAAAAAAAAAAAGAAAAAGATTTTCAATATCATTAATGATTAGGAAAGTAAAATTAAAATCAGGATGAAATATCACTACAGACCGACAAGAACTTGGGGGGGGAAGTGAGAGAGAACTAACTAAATTTATAGCACTCTTTTGCTTTTCCACTCAAGTATGTGGTCAATCTATAGAGAGAGTATATAAATTATATTTTAGGATACTCAACCATTCTCAAAAACGTGTTTACCAATTATCCAAGTGGCTAGGGTTGAGTAGGTGGTGATGGCTCCTCAATTTGTTCAAGAAAAAAATCTGAATTAATCAAAAACAACAGAAAAACACTAAATAAGAAAGAAACTGAGAAAACCATCATAGCAAACAAAGATGAAAAGAAACAGAAGAATCAGTAAATTGGAATGTTCATAAATTTGCTGTAATACCTAAGCAACACCTGAAAAATTAATATAGCCTCTACAAAATATATAACTATAAAGTCACTGAATTTGTATATACATATACTATACATCCAAACCACAAATAATAGACTTTATGAGCAGTTAGAGATGTTTGAAGAGACATTTTTTATTATATACTGTTTTCACCATATGTGCTGACTCCTAAAAATGTGCCCTCTTCATAATATGATTCATCCACCTTTTTGTGTAAGACAAATATAAAGGTACATAGAGTTGCACATCTGTGGAAAAGCACAGAGTAAGAAAAAAAAGAATATATACCAAAATTAATGTAAGGATAGAATAAGATTTGAAAAGGCAGGATTGCTTTCTATAGTATGGGGAAGCATTGAGTAAAAAAAAAAAAGTGGCGAATAAAATGCAGAAAATCCAAATGTCTACCTCAAAATAATTACTTTCCCCCCTTATCTCAGTCCTGATTCTACTGCTCACACTAGTAGTTTACTTATCATTCTGGCATTTAAAAGAGAAATTCAGTCCAATAATATATCTAAATAACTAATTCATATAATCCAGACTCCAATTATCTTCTAATGAATGTATCTTTCCAAAAAGTATGCCAGAAAAGAACACATTTTATAAATTTGGTACCTTACAGATTAACTTTATAGTCATTTAAGTCCACTTTTCCATTCACAGTAAGACATATAGATAAATGTTTCCCTAAGTGACCACTAGGAAGTGAAGACATAGCTAAATTAAGAAAAGAACCTGACTCCTCCCTGCTTGGTCTATGCACTAATTCTTAAAAGCTAGTGCTAATTATTCCTTAGTAGTAATACTGGTAAGGATACATGCTTATTTTAAAAAACAATTTTTCTCTTGCCTAGGAAAAGGAGAACAATTCAGAGAAGTGAGAAGGGAATTAGATGTCCAGAAACTTACTTGGGTTCTAACTATATTAAATTTGACACACCTTATAATCTAACATCAAAGGTGACTCAATCTATTCCCTTCAATTCTCTTGTTAAATGGAGATATTACCAACTAATTTTCATCTCAAAAATAATATGCTTAAAAGTAATATATTGCAAAGCAAATGCAGTATAAAAAAAGACCAAAAAATGTGAAATTGTGGGCTGTGGTTCCACATTCCTTCATAAATTACAATGTGGCTTGGGCAAAAGCTACATTTCTGGGTCTGTTTTTTCATCTGAAAAATTAGTTTGGGGGTTACACGATTTCACAGGTACCTTAAAGCTCTAAAATTCCTCCTGCTAAATCTTGATAGACATTTCAAACAAAGAATAATTTGGGGTATTTAATACACAATAGGCACTCAAGAATTACTTTCAACATGGAAGATAAATTCTGACAAAATTTCCAGGTCAAAAAACTCTTAGACTTATAGAAATTATACTACCATAATTAAATGTTCAGAGTATATTTATATCCTGAGGTACAGTTATCATTATCCATATTAAAAAGTTTATTAGCTTCCTATCACTATAATCATAACTGTCATGCAAATATGTTTTGAAATATCTTGATAATATGTTAATCTGAAAATATTCTGCAATACATTCTCAGCTCTTCCCAATAGGTATTTCTATATCATCTAGTTCCATAGCCAAATAGGTTTGGAATAAGATGTATTTCAATCATAATTAGACTCTGCCTTTACTACAGAAATTGTTAGTGTTCTTTATATTATATTATATACAAGATTTCCCAAATTTATTTGGATCACAAAGCCTTTTCTGAGAAATACCTATCAATATCTCATAGTGTTTCAAGTGTTCAAAGTACAATTTCATTTAGTAGTAAACACAGCTCACTATTATCAAATTAGAATATTAACATAATTTTCTATAATTATTAAAAATTTACTTGAGATTTTATAAATGCTGGTGTGATCAATAACTGGAGTGACCAAGACTTAAAACTGAAAGCTCCAATAATCTACCAGGCTGTTAGGTATGCTTTTATATCAGAGACTAAGAAAGCAATATAGTCGGTCACATAAAAGAAAGAGAATGAAAAAAATACCCAGCTTCTCTCGGCTGCCATCCTGCTCTTACTAATGGACAAAGGACAGATAACATAGAAATGGGTCGAATGAATACAAGCATATGTTGAAATCAGAGAATAGAAGCAGGCTTGGCCATCAGTTATGAAATTTTTTCAAATATATTTCTTGTATAAAGGGCCATTAAGTGAGAAAAATAAATGGACATTTCCCTTGAAAAACAAGATGCCATTTATAATACGAGATTATTCCAGAACTAACATTCACTATGCCAAAAAGACTTAAAAATATTCTAGTGGCAGAATCTAGTGCATGAAAGTTCCATTTTCAGATTCAGCTGAAAAAGGAATCAACATCTAAAGCAAACTAAGGAATTGATGAGCACTCAAAACAAATGCCTAACTACAGTCATTAGTCTCTAGTCTCATTCTTAATTCTTTTTAATGTACAAGGCTTTATAAATACAAACTGATATAATCAAACTCAAATGTTAAACTGATTCTTTTTAATTAAAAAAATGATCTAAAAGAACCTCTGTAAATGAACCACTTTTGGCTTTCAAAAAACTACATCTGCACATGTTTTATTGCTTACAGTAAAATGGTCTCAATACTGACAAAACCGAACTGTCCTACAGTTTTTAGGATTTCTGATTTGAAAACGGCAAGGGAAAGATGGTTTGTCTCCCTTTTCTTCTTAAAAAAAAAAAAAAAATCTCAAAACAACTAGGAGAGAAACAAACGTGAACTACATCTTCAGCAAACTAGGAAGCATCCCTAACCACACTATATGAGAAGGGCTGCCAAATGCAGTAAAGGAAAAGAGGGATGCTGGCATATCTCAAGCCAGAGATGGCTTCAAATTTCAAAACGATCACAGCTCAGTTCTCTCAAGTACATGACACAGTCAGAAGTGCAAACCCAACAATCTCTTTTGAAACCCTTGAACCTTTCACAGACCTTATTTGGTATCACAGAGACATGGGAAAATCGGAATAGGACAAGAAATCACATGGTTTGAAAGGGCATATCTTTTCCTCAGGAAAGTTAATGTAGATTAATCAAGATAAATATTACAATAGTAAAATGACTGTACTTCGAGAATCTAAAAAGAGAATCCCAAGAGGGAGGAGGGAACCAATGCTAAAAATCAGTAGAGCAATACTTATAGAGTACTCAAGGGGAAACAAGTATGACTTAAGAATTTATTCTAACTATAGGTCAGCATAAAAACAACAGTTGGCAGGGTGCAATGGCTCACACCTATAATCCCAGCACTTTAGGAGGCTGAGGCTAGAGGACTGCTTGAGCCCAGGAGTTCAAAACCAACCTAGGCAAAATACTGAGTTCCTGTCTCTACTAAAAAAAAAAAAACCCATAAAATTAACTGGACATGGTGGTACATACCTGTAGTCCCAGCTACCCAGGAGGCTGAAGTGGGAGAATTGCCTGAGCCTGGGAGGCCAAGGCTGTGGTGAGCTGTTATCGTGCCACCATACTCCAGCCTGGGTGACAAAATGAGACCCCGACTCAAAAAATAGTAATGATAAAATTGTTTTTAAAAGCAACAGTTAAATATTATTGAATATGCAAAAATGCAAAGAATATTGTTTCTGTGAACTGCTCTTAAAGAAAACACTAGATTATAGAGTTCAGTCATCCAAAAGATAAAAAGAAAAATCTATGGTAAATGGCTAAACTTTGAGCATTGAATTCATTTAATTATTGGTTTAAGACTATAAAAAAGAAAAGACAGAGTCATGGTTACAGAATATAATGTACATGTTACAAACTCTGATAATATTTTTCTATAACCAACAAAACTTGAGAGAGGAAAGTATGTTTACATCGTTATACTGCACTGCTTTACACCTTTAAGTATATTTCAACTGTTAACATACCTCAATTTATTTCTTAATCCATTAACTGTAAAAGATGAGGAAATAACCATAATGCTATAATATAGATTAGCTAAGTACACTCATAAAATCTTACATGAAATCTCAAAAAAATGAAACTATATGAATATAAGACTCCCTTACCATCCCCCTATTTAAAAGGATGAAAATGAAATACAGAAAGAGACTTACCTACTCAAAACGTCACAGGCATGTATCGCCACAAAGATATTCAAACTAGCATTATCTGTAACAGCATTATATGGAAACAATGAAAGGTCTACCAACAAATACCTAGTTAGATAAATTATTGTTTATCAAAGGAATACTATGTAGTTATTAAAAAGAATGGGGCAACAATTATGCACTGGTATGAAACAACTGAGCAAGCACAGCATATCAGCTAACAGTAAGGACTCTATAGCCAGATTACTGGATACTGGAATTCAACTTCCAGCTCCAAAACTTACTAGCATTTTACTTAGCTTCTGTGCCTCAGTTTCGTCCTCTGTGATAAGGGAATAATATTATCTACTTCTCAGGTTGTGATGACGATTAATAATCAACACCAAAACACTTGTTAGAGCAGGGCCTAGAATAGATGAAGCGCTTTATGAAGAGGCCAAAAAAACCCAGAATTATTTTTTGGAGGGCAGGCCCCTTGTAGTACAGGCTTCCCCAGCTAGGTAAGTGTCCTAGGAACCCATCGGCATCACTATACCAGCTAGTGTTATGAGAAGCTGCATTAGGCTTCAGTCCTTTTTTTTTTTTTTGAGATTCTTTCTATGCTTTTGCCCATTTCATCTTGGGTGATTTACAAGTGCACCTGCCCACACTGTGCTGAGTGTTCAGAAGTTTTTGACCAAAAACAGTAGGACCTCCTTGCCCCACCCTCCCTATTCAGTCACTCAACCTGAGTGACTTTTTTTGTTTCCACAGATGAGAAAAGTCCTCAAAGGGAAATGAGCCAATTAGAAAAGGCGAAACAAAAAAATGTCAGAAGCACTAAAAGGCATCAAAACTGACTAAAGTTCAAAAACTGTTTTGAGCAGTAGAAAAAGCATCTTGATAGGTGTATTGCATCAAATGGAGAGTACTTTGAATGTTGAATGTGACTGAAATTTAAACATGTTAGAATACATAATTTTTATATATAGATTCTGAGTTTTGGCAGTTCTCCCTCATATAAATGTTAGGTATGTTTATATTTAAGTAGAAAAAAACTGAGCTACAGAACAGTTAGTGTGTCGTTTACAGAAAAAAAGTAGTATATATTTATATATGCATAAAACATACATATACGTATAAAATATATGCAGAAGGATACATAAAACTGGTAGTGGTTTCCCAAGAAGAAAAACTAGGTAGAAGTTGTTTCAAAGGGGGAGATTTAATTTATATTTCTGTAACTTTTGAATTTATAAGCATGTATAGACTAGACAAAAAACATGTATGAACTAGACAAAACTACTTAAATTATCTTTAAAAGTCTTAAGGAATCTTGGATGACTAATCACAGTGCCACTTTTCTGGTTAGTTTTCTGTCTACCATGCCAAAGACACATTTATTCAGTTAAAAAGTCATACAAACAACAAACTCTCAGGGACCAATGTATGCCCCCCAAACTATCTTTCAGATTTCAGGTATTTAATGTATCACTATATAAATTACAAAAGGAACATACCTTAGGAGACAACACTACAAAGATGTATGTAAAGGAGTGCTCACTACAATGTGCATATAAATAGCAAAACACTGGGAATAATCTACAAATACATAAATAGACTAAATTATAGTATTGTGCAATATTATATATACATTAAAAATGATGGCATAAGCCGGGCTCGGTGGCTCAGCCTGTAATCCTGCGCCTTTGGGAGGCTGAGGTGAGTGGATTGCCTGAGCCTGCGGGTTCGAGATTCGCCTGGGCAGCGAGACCTCATCTCTACAATAAATCAAAAAATCAGCCGGGCATGGTAGCGCATGACTGTAATTCCAGCTACTAGGAAGGCTGAGGCGGAAGGATCGCCGGAGCCCAGCAGGTCAAGGCTGTGGTGGCCGGGAGCGGCCACTGCACTCCAGTCTGGGCGACAGAGACTCCAACTCAAAAATAATAATAATAATAATAATGGCATATATGTATGGTATAAACTGGTGTATATAAATCATAATTCTGCACATAAGTAACAGTAAATTCTGGATTCTTTCCATACAGTAATATTCAGTATATACTTCATCTGTTTTCACTGTTGACTGATTTGTGATATGGCTGCATCATAATTTAATCATTCCTATATCAGCCGATATTTAGGTTGTTTCTACTTTCTTTTTTTCATTTAAAGTTTTTCACTGCTTTTTTGGGGGGGGGGCAGGATAAATAATGCTTTATTGAACATAAATCTTCATCCCTAGGAACTAATATTTCTATAAGGCAAATTCCTGAAAGTGGAACTATTAAGTCAAAACTAATATGCATTTTAAATTTTTTTACGTAGTTCCAAGTTGTCTTCTTCCAAAGAGCCTGAATCAATTTATACTCTCACAACCTTGCAAATTATTAATCATTTTCATCAATCTGATGTATGAAAAATTATGTATTATTTTAATCTACATAATTAGTAAAAATGAGCAAATCTTTCCATTCCTCCAGTTTGTGGTATTCAGACAAAATATAGCCCACAGCTATACTATGCTTAACACACACTGTGTTTTTAATTTTTATTAATTTGTCAAAATTTAATCATTGGGAGCCTCACATACAAATCCAAACTTCTCATTAAAAAAAAAATAATTGTATGTATATACATACATGCACACATACATACATGCATCACTGAGTCTATACTTCTTATTTTAGAGATGGGGTCTCAATATATGTTGCCCAGGCTGGAATGTAGTGCCTAGTCCAGGGATCCTCCTGAATAGCTGGAACTGCAGGTGCAAGCTATCACACCGGGCTCCATATTTCTTAATAGCAAAAATCTACTAGTACTGAACAGAAGCTACACCCTCTGAGTGTTCTCCAACTGAATTACTTCATACATTTCTCCTACTGTGTTCACTCATTTATGTTACTTGCCTGGTCTCCTGTACGAACTGAAGTTTAGGACCCCATTTTTCCTGGTTTATTTAGTTAAATACTGGTAAGAATTAATATTAACACCTGTTCTTATATACATGCTGTGAATATTTCCTGTTGATGGTTTTTATTTTATCATTCACACACACACACACACACACACACACACACATATATATAAAACTTTAAAAATCTAGAAGAATGTTTACCAAATGTTAGCAATGTTATCATTCAATTATAGGTGATTTTTGCTGGGTGCAGTGGCAGGAGCGAGCATGGCACACTGCAGTCTTAACCTCCTGAGCGTAAATGATCCTCCCACCTTACTTGCCCAAACAGCTAGGATTACAGGCATATGCCACCACACACAGCTAATTTTTTTTTTTTTCAATTTGTAGAGAAAAGGGTCTCATTATGTTGCCCAGGCTGGTCTCAACCTCCTGGCCTCAACTGATCCTCCTGCCTTGGCCTCCCAAAGTGCTTGGATTATAGTCACGAGACACTATACCTGGCAACTTTCTACTTTTGTCTCTGTATGTAAATCTTTGAAATGCATACAGTAAACAATCACTTCTTTCATAATCAGAAAGAAAAAAAGCTATTTTCACTTTGGAACAGAACAAAACATATAACACTGATAGTTTGCTTGGTATATTTACTTTCTAACTAGTAAAGGATAAAGTCAATTAAAACTTTATTTATGAAAAAAATATGAATGCCTAATACAAGAGGAGGTCAATATAATAATCAAAGCTTATTTAAACTGATCTATAATTGCCCATAAAGAACTTAATATATCCAGTACTTAAGGTCAGAATCACAATATAAACTGATTCTACAAGTGGTATTCAAAAGTGCATGAATTGATGTGATTCACTTTCAAGTTGTAAAACAGTTTTTTTTTTTTTTCAAAAAACCAATTATCCCCAATTATAGGTATTTACATTTTTATAAATATAAAAAATAAAAAGTACATTTTCAGTCAGTCAACATTTATACATGTCATACATTGTGCAAAGTGCTAAGTACACAATAATAATAAAACACAACCCTTGTCTGTAAGCTTATAGGCAAGTGGGTAAAGCAAGCACAAAAGGAAGACATTTAAGACAGCCTTGGAAGTCAGGGAGGGCTTCTTAAAACAGATGTGTAAGCATGAATCAACCAAAAATGTGAAAAGGGACCAGGGATCCAGGAGTCATCCTGATTTCTTCTCTCTCGCCTTCAATTTTCACATCCTAACAATCACCAAATTCTATCAACTCTTCTCCTAAAATATTTTTAACTCCATCAACTTCTCTTCATTCTCACCTCTACTACAGGGTATTATATACCTAATTTTCTCTACTAACAGCTTTCTAACTAGTCTCACTATAACTACTCCCCCCCATCCTGTTCTTCACCTAATCACCACATTGTAATCCTCAAGATCTTTCAAACTCTCAAATCTAATCAGGTTACTATCCAATTAAAATAACCAGGGAACCCTCAAGATAAAACTCAAATTTCTTAACATGCCTTTCAAGATCTGGTTCCTGTTTACTTTCACTATAACTAATATTTCCCACCTTGCACTCTGGTCACATGAAGTTTTTTCACATCCCTTAGCAGAGCCTCCCATATCCTGTGTCCAGGACTTTGCACAAGGTATTTTCTTCTGCCAGTCACACAGATTTACAGTTCTTCACTGAGCTAACTCCTACTTACTCTCAGCTTACAGGTCTAGGAAGCCTTTCCTAATTATTGTAAAGTCTTTCTGCGTATCACCTCTGTGTTCCCACTTACAATTTCCTCTATCAGAATAGTTATCAAGCTGTATTATACTTGCCAGGCTAGTTGTCTGACTCCCTCATTTAAAAGTAATGGGAAAATAGAGACTTAGAAAAATAATTTGCACATACAGCACTTCTATTTACTGAAAGAATAATGAATATTTGTTAACTTGGCTTTATCTCTATACTAGACAGCATGCTCCTCACATAAAGCAGCAATTTTTACTCTATAAAGCACTCTACAATGTAAAAGATATTATTAATCTTTTACTGAGTACACAATAAGTGCCCAATCTTTGTTCAATGAAGACAATGAATAATAAACAAAGACAAAGCCTTATCTCATACACAGCATCTTCCTATATTCTACTTAAAAGTCACTCAAAATTTTAATATGAATACCCCCCCAAAAAATGACTAAGGTCTGAAAGACTTCTAATTTTCTTAAATAACTTAAAACGAAACAGTTCTTCCCGCAAAATCACATAAAGCTATAAATTTTTGTAGTTTAAGAGTTTAAAAAGGAACCTTCAAATTGGAAGACCATAAGATTGGTCCAAAGACCAAGAGAACACTCAAAATTAACATGCTCAAAGGAACGTTATTGTTTAGAAAGAAATGGAGAAATACACTGCAGCACGAGTGAACGTGAGGTAGTAGTTTTCAAAGAGGTTAAAGGAATAGCTGTCCATGGATAAAAGATGTTCTACACTTGCCCATGCTGATTAGAATGATGCCAAGAGTCCACAACTCATAGCACCTTCAAATATATTCATTCAACTTTTTTCCTCCCTTGGTAAGGAAGCAAGATGAAATACTTTGTAAAGACATAGAGAAAGAATTCATTTACTTTACACAGTAGCAAATAAATGGAAGGTTGTTTTTTTTTAAAGAAATCTATATTACTTCTTATTAGAAAGCAAAAGATTATATATGTAATTTAAATTCCAGGAAAACAAGAGTTTAGAGAAAGAATTGAAAATTCCTTTTTACACAACCCACAATTATAAGCCATACTTGGGATGGCAGCTCTCTCATATAGCACTTCAACTCACCATATGTATAAATTGTGAAATTCTCTAGCAAAGTCTCAAAGTAAAAGGTAGAGTAGAATAAAGGGGACTTAAATGTCTCAAAATAACTAAGAAATAACAGTAAACATGAAATATGTTGACCAAATATGTTGACCAAAATCTGAAAAGATTTTATGCCCACTAATATAACCTAAAAAGAAGAAAGAAAAAAAAAAGATTTACTTGTGAATCTTTGCTTAAACTGCCTTTCTTACCAAGGAACTCCAAACATGTACACAATTTAAGTATTCCCAAGATATACTTTACTCTCCTTTCCCAAGCAAACTGGTAACAACAACAAAAAGGTTGAACAGTTATCCGTGTAAAGCAAAAGAGAGAAAATATAATTTCTATATACACTAAGGTGACTACAATAAAGTATTTAACTTAAAAAAAAGGAGTTTCAGTACTTTTAGGCTTAAAAATAAATTACATTGAACTGCTCCTTTTTTGTCTATATAAGCCCACACATTCCTTCACTAGGTGTATCTGATTATAAATCCTTTCCGTTACTCTCTCTAGAAAGCATCAGAAACTGTCAGAAAAAATAAAAACAAAAATAAATATATTATATACAAGATTAGAGGAGTGTGTGGTCTCAAGGTTGGCAACTTACATTCAAGTGTTTGGTAAGTTTTGATATTATTATAAAACAAATAACCTTTCTCACATTTATAGAGTTCATTCTTGAGACTTTAGAGAAAGACTTCTATACTCAACTAATTTATTTATCTACAATCCTGACAGTTTGTTTCTTTAACATAGAATTTACATAATACATTTTGGATTTTAAAAATATAATCTCATTTATTTCTGTATTACATATTTTAAAATATTCCAAAGCAAAACTCTTTCTCATAAAGATCAAAAGAAACATAAGAAGCAGCCATACCCAATTTAACTTACGGTAATAAGGAATTTCTCCCATCAGAAGTTACACAAAATATTGAAAGACATCTCTTGCTTACATTTTTAGTATACAAAAAAATGACATTTATTTTTGTAATTTAACATATTAAACACAAACCTACAATTTCAAACTGCTAAGTACTACCTACTATCTTGTAAATATAATCTTGTTTAACTGTGTCCTCTTCATTCCCCCATTCTTACATCAAAGCCATAATCCTTAATGTGATGGCTTTTAGAGATGGGTTCTTTCTGAGATAATATTAGGTTTAGATGAGGTCACAAGGGTATGGTCATCATAGTAAGATTTTTGTTCTTATAAAGGAGTCTAGAGAGCTTTCTCTCTCTCCCCCCCCCCAAGTGAGGATACAGCAGAAGGCAGCCATCAGCAAGAACCCTTACCATGAACAGAATCACTAGCACCTGGATCTCGGACTTTTTAGCCTCCAGAATGGAAAAAAAAATATTACTATTTTTAAGCCACATAGTCTATGAAATTTTGCTATGGCAGTCTGAGCCAACGAAGACAAATCCCAAAATATGATTCCTATATAGGTTACAGAAGCTTTACTATTAAAAAAAGCCCACACCATGTACATGCAAATCATAAAGTAATTTGCAGATAGTAAGTGATATATTACTTAAATATGCCAGAAAGAAAAACATTATTTAACAACAGTGATTTTTAGTTGCTTTTGGAAGCTAATCAATTATCATCAATCTGTATAATTAGTTATAATAACTAGATAATGGTTACAGAAATAAGATGTGCTAATGAACAATTTTTACATTTATCACATGAAGCTATAATTTATGGTTATCAATTTTCAAAGAATTTGAACATAACAAAATACAGTATAATTTCAATTATATTCAACTTAATTTCAACTTTCTCTGATAAAACAAAATCTTTAAGATCTTGCCACAGGATCATTGTTGTTTTAGCAATTATCACAAATACATATATACACACACACATACACATATATATGTCAGGTATAGTTGAGTTCCAACTGAGAAAAAGCCAGATAAACTTTTTGTATTTTTGTATGCATTAAGGCATTATTCATGGAGCTAACTCTACAAAAGTTACATAGCTGATTTTCAAAGAAAATGTATTAAGTTCTTCCTTTTACATATATATATCTAGACTTTTTTTTTTTTTTTTCTTTTTTTTTTTTTAGTTGGAGTCTCACTCTGTCGCCCAGGCTAGAGTGCAGTGGCATGCTCACGGCCACCACAGCCTCCACCTTCTGGGCTTAGGCAATCCTTCTGCCTCAGTCTTCTAGTTAGCTGAGACTACAGACGCACACCATGAAGCCCAGCTAGTTTTTGTGACTTACTGTAGAGACAAGGTCTCACCAAATTGCCCAGGCTGGTCTCAAATCCCTAGGCTCTGGCAATCCTCTAGCCCTGGCCTCCCAAAGTGCTGGGATTATAGGCTAAGCCATCGTGCCCGGCCCATAAAATCTGTTAACTGAAACATTTAACTCTACTATCTATATGAGTACACTTAATGTAAGCTCAATTTGGTCTTTTTTTAATTAACAAAAATAAGCTAGTAAAAGTATGCTCTATTAAATCTCTTTACAACCATATTTTCCTGGACAACAACAAATAAACCAGTAAATCTCATTCTTTATAGTTTCTCATTTCAGTATCTGGTTCTCACAGGCTGAAACAATGCTAAAATGTTTAGGTTGCACAACACTGGGGGAAATGTTAAAAATTATTTTCGCTAAAAGTTTTAAGAACTGTACACAAACATCATGGGAATGTTTATACCAGAATTATCAAATTTTTCTAAATAAAAATTTTAAGTTGTGTTTTAAAAATAGTGACTCCTTTTTTAAAAAGTCATTTTTCTCAAGCCCCCAAATAATTACTGCTTTTCATGCCATGTTTACAACCTAAAACATTACCACCTGATTTATGTCAAACATTCACTAACCATCATTATAGCTGATCAACTTTAGGTGCTTAAAGTCCAACTCAAGGCCTGACACAATCTCAAATATCTTTGCAGTTTCAGTATTCTTTGTTCTTGTCCCAAATACTGTTCTGTGTGTACTACTATAAGCTATTATATAACAGGAAGTGGGGAAAATTTAAAAAATACTGCAGCACTACCAGCCATTTAGCATGCTGAGTTCCCAGTTGCTTAGTGGGTGTTCTGAAACTAGGCCATATTTCTAGTATTAAGAATTTCAAATCACTACTTGCAAAGTACAAAAATAAATGTCTTCAAGATTAAATCATAAAACCTTACTATTTTAAGTTGCCTAGCATATACGAATCTTATTTCTGAGTTTAGAGATGTAACTAACACATACTAGATAAACCAGTATTTGTTTTAGCAATGAAATAAATAACGAGCACTTCTACCTATCCTTATATAGTCACAGAATTCAAGAGATCACAATATTAAAATAAAATGTAATTTATTTGAACCAGAACTTAAGCTCTTCAGTAAAATTCTGAATTCTATATCCCAGATACATACAAATCAAAACTGAACTAAATATAATCTATTTCAGGTCACTCAGTCTGTTAAACACCACATACTTTTAGCAAACAAGTAACTATGGCTTCTAACCTAATTTTCCCAGTCCAGGTGACCAGGAAATGCCAAGAGAATAAAGTTTATTCTCCTTAACAGAATAAACGTGTGAGAAGTACTTAAGCCATTTTGTCATATCATTGCAACAGGTTATGTTTTCATTCACAATTGATCAAGAAAAACATGTTCAGTTACTCGATTTTACATATTTTATAGCTAAAGAAACACATCGTAAGTATAAAATCTACCTCTACAGACTATATAGTAGTAATATTGTACTGCACTGATTCAGTACTTTGATATAAATGTTTGTTTGAACTTATGTTGTTCAATAAACATTGGTGCCTACTATATTTTAACTCATTAAGCAAACCAATCCAATGAGAAAAGCTTAACAGATCAAGTTTTAAATTGCATCGTTTTGAGTGGAAATTTTCCTGAAATACATGGTCTTAATGTTTTTAAGTTACTAATATCAATTAACCTCTTCTTTATGATCCTAGATTATAATTATTATTACTAAACTATTCCATGAATAAAACAAATGGTGTCATAAAAAGTTCTTCGCAAGTCTGTCACAACTTTGTTACTATAAACTGCTTTTTAAAAAAAACAACAGAAACATGTTTTTAAAGTGTTTTCTCTATGTTCTCATTTTCAACTCTCTTATGCCTCCAGGAGTAATTCCAGTGCTTTTTACATTTGGTTACCAAACTTCCTTTAAATTTTACATTACGAAAAAAAAGAAGAAAGCCTGTAAGACCTGAAGGCCTCCAAGGACAGAAAACGTGTTTAAAAACAAAAACGTGATGACATCTTTTTTGTCTTTTTCACTGGCCTATGCAGTTTGTTTTGGAGCCCTAGACTATTAATTTAAAATTAATTTTCTACTTGAAGTCTAACAAAGTGTGGACATTACATACTGGAGAAACTGTAGTAATTAAGACAAGACATACTCAATGCTTATCCTGAGACATATAGACTAACAATAAAGACAAATCCAAACTGTTATTCCCCTGCAATTTTCCAAATGGACTTAAACATCTCTGATCTTTGGTGGGTTTTTTGTTTTTTTACCCTACACCTATCCTACTTATTTCTCAAGAGATAGTTCCTATCCTATCCTATCCTCCAGCAAGCATTGCTAGTTATACATGCAGTCTGAATTTTAACTCATCTGAGTTTGCCAGTGTATACTGCTGCTAAAGTATCGTGTCACATTGTTTATCAACTATTAACTTACCCAGTTCATGTAACAAACTCTGAACTTACTGAAAGTAGAAAACATAGTATATTTATCTTTGTATCCTCAGAGTCTGGAACATACATGGCATTCAAAAGTTCTATGACATTGTTGAATATGAAACTGTAGTTAGTAAGAAATATTTATAGAACAAAATTGAAAAGTTAACATAAAGATTATCTGCAAGACTGTGAAAGTCTTGAAAGCAGGAAGTGTTATACAATGCAAAACTGGAAACTGAGAAAACTCGAATTTAACTGATAAAACTAACTCCAAGTTCTACAAATTATGTCAGAACAAGACACTTTATCTCCAAGACATTAGAAAAACTAGAAGACTTATCCTTATCAGCTATGAAATTAATTAAAATGGTAGGACTTTTAAATAGTAATGAGGGCAAATAAAATATTAGAACATTAGGAGTCTTCCCAGTGCTATAAACAGAGGACAGACATGCCAAAACAATTTATAAAAGTATTTAAGGTTCATTTCACATAGGAACCAATTATACCCTCTTTTAAGGGTTATGTTTTAGTTACAAGCATATGTTCATTCTTTCCCATATAAGAATTCTCACCTTTTAGAGCATGTACTACTTTTTGCAATCAGTTTTGATCCTTAGAGAAGTTGGAATGAGATATACAGTGTAAAGTCTAATTAGTTTTCTTTAAAATCTTGATAATGGGAACTGCATACTTTTTCTAGAAGCACGTTATCAACATCTCAAAAGTTTAAGGGTTGTTGATATGTAGAATATTCTTTTATGTGTTTGAACTTCACTTTGCTGATTTAAAGATGCTGTGCTATAGTTGGGAACCAGGAGAAAATACCAAAGTCAGAATAAACACTAGTTTATCATAAAATGCAGTTACATATTTTAGACATAAGTTTCTCAGACTTATGCAGTTCCTTTCAACCTGCAGTAATTAGCAAGTACTTTTTTTGAAAATTTTATAGTTTACCAAGTTCAAACATACTACAGATTACACGTAACTTAGAAATTTTTCAGATTTTAAAAGTCAGTTTAGATAAGAAGGTAGGAAAATACAAAAACTTAACTACTATAGAAACAGAGAAAGTATTTCAGGGTACAACTTTAATGCCGTGTAACAAGTAAAAGAAACAAGTTCAGAAGATAGACTAAACAGTTAAAATAGGGGACACAAGGAGAGTATATGTACATAATTTAGTCTATGAAATACTTAGCCTTAAGTTATATGTCTAATGTATAATGAAATATAAAATATGTCTACTAGTAGGCAAAAATACCAACTTAATATTTGCAGTACTTAATGTATCATTCACTGCTAAATTAGACTATTTTATCTAATTCATCTATAACAAAATATTTACCAATTTCCTATTAGTGTCTTATTAGCAAATATCAGTCCATTTTATATCTAAGTTTCCTCTATTAATTTATATTTTATAAACAAGTTGAAGAATTATTCCCAGTCTAAGCTATAAACCTCAGACCTCACTGAAGGACTTGCAAATTAATTTGTTTGGTTGGGCTTTATTATTATTATTAATGGTAGTAGTAGTAGCAGCAGCAGCAGCAGCATCATTGGCTTTTAAAATCTTGTTTTGTTTGTTATAAGCATGTTTTATGCTTTTTCATACATAAAAAGGATACATAAATGATATAGTAAACCAAGTACTAAAGATATATTCCTTCACTTAATCTTCAGTCTCCAAAAATACGCATCCTTATATATACACAGTTTGGAGTATCCGAAGTCAAAAACACAACAGTTTATATTTAAATAATGTTTTACAAAAAAAAAAAGTTGTTTAAACAAATATGACTATAATTCAACTAACTATATAATAAACAACTCAAATTTAATTCACCCTTCCCCATAATCCACATGGGTAAGCCGGGGTAAAAAAAAAAATGTACCAGCACTGGGCAGGCTCAGTGGTTCAGCCTGTAATTCCAGCACTTTGGGAGCCCACAGGTTCGAGACCAGCCTGGGCAACTTGGTGAGACCTTGTCTCTACAATAAAACAAAAAATTAGCCAGGAGTGGTAGCACGCCTATAGTTCCAGTTACTTGGAAGGCTGAGGCGGAAGGATCACTGGAGCCCGGTCGGGTGGACACTGGGGTAGCAGTGAGGGTGCCACTGCATTCTAGCCAGGGCGACAGAGTGAGACTCCAACTTAAAACAACAACAAAAAAATGTACCAGCACCAGCCATCTTTGGGACTATTCCAGGTAGAATTCCAGTTCATGCCTCCCTGATACGGGAGTCATTCAGCCCTGTCCCAAGTCACAGAAGAAATAGCAATTTTAAAAGCACAATTCTAGAAAGCATAACAAAGCAACTGATTATTTTTGTGTTTCTACTTAAATATAAAATGTTTCAAATTTCTGACTGGCTTGTATTTCACAAGTTGATGTATGATCTTTACTTGTTACAACTACCCAAAAAATAGCTCTGATCAACTTTCTGAACATGGTAAACTAAAAACCAATCTAGCTGCAAACTATTAACGTATATCTTAACATTACTCTTTAATCATAACAATTTATAATAAGAGAAAAATTTTAAAACTTGAAAATTGTATTAATAATGTGAGATCAGAAAACAAAAACCCACTTGAGATTAATACAGCTGCTACTTCAAAAACTGAGCAAGCACCCTGGGAAAATGCAGTACCCTTAAAGACAAGCTATTTCTATAACTTGAAACTGAGATTTTAAGAATATAGTTTTGTAAGTTAGCCTTATACTACACATAAGCCATTTGAAAACTACAAACCTTAGAGAAAGACTTTATTTTTGCCCATGGTCTATTTTTCAAATGCATATTCATAATTATATAAAAATTTTACACTGTACTTTATGTACAAATAAAGATAAAAGATTTATCACATTCAGTCTAAGTTCCATACGTAGAGAATGGTTATTTACACACTTCATTCCTAAAATTCTTGTCACTGTCACACAGAAAAGCATCAACATTTAATAAACTCAAATTATAAATATAAGCTTACTTAATGTTAAGATTGTATGCAATAGCCAAGTCTTCAAATACACCACAACAGTTATACATGCCATGACGTGGTGGGGTGAGGGTAGAGATTAGTTACACTCATAAACTGAAGTCTTTAAAATTAAAGACTTTTCAGTGTTGCTACATTTAGATACAAGTACATTTGGTTACAGAATTGTACCCTAGAATTCTGAATAACATAACAAAAAGTAAGTTTTTGATACAGTAATCCCTCTAAGTAGATACTAGACCTCCTGACATCTACGAAGAGTGCACAAAATTACACAGGTATAAATCTAGAAACTTGGTAGTTATCACGCTGGACGCAAAGACTACACAGTCCACATCTGCAACCTAATTTTGCTTCAGCATCCCCAGAGACTTCGAAAATATTTCTTTGGGTAGATTGCAAAACAGTGCTTCCTCTTTTATTCCCATTACCCCCATTACGATACAAAGCAACAGACAAGAAAATCAAATCGCCAAGTGAAAGGGCTGAACGCTTAAAAAGCTTACACACACACACAAAGCATCTTCTTTCTAATGCCCGAATCGGTATTCATTCCACCTGTTTGTAAATTCATGCTTCCACAATAATACAGTCTGCTGATGAAAGGAAGACAAGGAAAGAAAGAAACGGAAAGAAACAAAAAAGGAAGGGAGGGAGGAAAGAAGGAAAGAAAGAGAAGCAAATTAATGATGCTTTGGAGTCATTATTCTTCTACCCAGGCTTGGGAGGGAGGGGGATGGTACAAAACAATGGATACTCAGGGGCTGGGGGGGGTCGTTTTGCCCCGAAGCCTCTTGCGTTATGGGGGGGAGGGCGGGGGGTTAGAAGACTTTTCCTCTATCCCTAAAAGCTGTGCTACCACGGGGAGAGGTTGCCGTCAGGCGTGTTCCACAAGACGGTCCCGGAAGGCTGCAACTCGCCTGGCCGGCAACACACCCGAAGCCGACGCGCCCCGCTTCACCGAGGAGTCGTTCGGGAGAGCAGAACGGGAGAGCGCGGTGGGCTTGGGGAGGAGGCGAGCGGAGACCCCACCCAGCATCACCACCGCCGCGCCCGGGCCGCGCCGTCGACTCGCACGACCCGGGCGCCCCTCAGCCGGGCCCGGCGCCCCCGGGAGCCCACAGGAGCGGGGCCGTCCGCCGGCGCCCCCAGCCCGCCCTCGCCCGGGCGCTGTCCCGGCCGCCCGGCCGCCCGCCCGCCGCCGCCGCCACAGGCCCGGCGCCGGCCGCTGTCAGGGCTAGCCAACTCCCTCTCGGCGCCAGGCTGCGGACTCCCACGCGAGCCGGCTCCGAGGGCTCGGCACTCCTGGCGACAGCACCCAGGAAAGCGGCGGCGGCGGCGGCGCCTCCCAGGGCCCCGGCCCCGCGGGCCTCGCCCGGTCCCGCCGGCTCGCGCCTGTCAGGGCGCGCGGGGCCTCCCCCTCACGACAACGAGCCTGACTGCCCGACCGACAGGAAGGCGAGCAGGAAGAACCGACCAACAAACACCCGCCGCCTCCTCCTCGGCCCTGGTTACCGTCAGGAACCCCGACTCCGCCATCCTCCTCGCTCGCCCTCCTTCCTCCTCCTAAGAAGCGACGCTGCCCAACCACCGCCCCCCGCCCGCCCCTCCCCCACTCGCCCCGCCCCGCCCGCCCCTCCACACACTCTCGCTCCAACCGCCCCGCCCCACCCCTCCGGCGTGGGCCCGTCACTCGCTAGGCAAGGAAAATGGGCGGAGCCAGAGCAAGAGATGCTGCCCAATCAGGGCGAGGCACTGGCGCCAGCTTCCCTCTCTCCGCCCTTTTCCTTTCCTCGGTTCGTCTACGCGGTCTCCCGCCCACTGGGCGCCGCTGGCTAGCTGGGCTACAGAGTAAGCCTCCGGCTGGGTAGAGTGGCAACTCCTAATGAGAAGTTACTGTTGAAGCTAAGGCAGCCATAACTGATGATGGCAACGGAAGTTTCCTGGCTTCCTGTTTCCAGGTGACGTCGTTCTTTTTCCTACGCCCAAATCTGTTACCCCGGGCAACAGCTGAGACGTTCGGGACAAGATACGTCTGTAAGTAGGCCCAGAGAGGTACCATAGGTGGCCAGACATCCCATGTGAGACAAGTTAATTCATTCTCCGAACTACAGGTCCGGTTCCTGGCCTTTATTTTACTGAAACGTCTGGTGACTTACCTAGGTGGACATCAACTTAAGTCCCCGAAAAATCCCTCTCCATCCGGAAGTTGCATTTGTCACTTCCGAATGGGGTCATGGCGGAAGGGTGGCAATAGCCTCCGCCGCCCGCGCCCTAGGGGGTGCCGATTCTTGACCTGAGTTACAAAGTGAGGTGAGTGTCCCTCGGCCCCCAGCCGAGGTCTAGGCCTGAGCCAAGCGGTCCCTGGTGGACGCAGCGCTAAGATGGCAAGCGGGGCTCAGGGCCGCTTCCGCTGGGAGGTTTTCTTTCCGGGCTGCCCAGGCGGCGGCCCTCCCTTCCTCCGCCCTTCTGAGGCTCCCTGTGGGGCGAGGCCGCTCCCCTGACGGTCGCAGTCCCGCCGGAGCCTACCATGCAGGGCGCGGGCCCCGGGGCGGAGCCCATAACTCCGGCAAACGGAGCTCCTGACCACGCCCCCGCAAGTTCCTATTAAGTACTTTCACTACCTGACCTTTGGAGGGTGTAGAATTCGGGAGTTTGAGAAAATTGTTTTCCACTCTGAGCCAGATAAGAAGAGGTAATCCCCTGCCACCGCGGCAAGACCTCTTAAGTCTTATTTCCCCGCCGCCTGTCTTCCCGTTCTGATTTTTCCTCCCTTGCCTCTTCTTTCTTGGGTCTTTGTAAATTTTGGCAATTTCGGATGGGGATATACTCTCCTAATCCTGCGTGTCTACGGTTTATTAAACAATTTATGAATATATGTAAAAACACCATCTTTTATATGACTCTTTACAAGGGAATCACACGTTATCTTGTAGTTCCTTCTACAGGCTTGAGTCAAGAACTCAGTCACCTTGGTAATACCGGATTGGATGCCTAAAACTGCAGGAAAAAGACTAGAACTTTCAGGTAAATTAAAAATAACTTATACCCACCTAATCAACAATAAGAATGCAAACCTCCCTTATGTACTTAATTTTTCTACTGGTTAGTACTCGTGCTCCAGCCAATGAGTACAAACAATGAACTACCCTTGTTTTTTAGGTGGTTAATCATAGAAGTCTGTTGTAGCAACCACCTTTTGCGATTCCGTTACCCTGGGAGATGTGTTTCCAGATTCTCCCCACCTGAAAGTCATTTCCTCTGATTTTGTACCTCTTTTAGGACAATCAATATTTTATGTAACAGCTGCTTATGTTTTTAGCTTCACTTACCATGCTTACACCTGAATACAATGGTTTGCATCAGATTTGTCTACTTGTTACTTCTTCCTGCACATGGTATTATTTTGGTAAATACTTACTGAAAGATTGAATATATTGGATATCTCTTGGATGCCCAAGACACTCCCAGCCACATTTTGTGGACCTCAGTTTATCATAAATTCAACATTGTCTGTGTTACTCAAACACTTCCCCTGTGAAGTGTTTCCAACATGATTTTTCCCCAAATGTTTTATTATGAAGATATTTATACATTTAAAATATGAAAGAATGAAAAAATACTCTTTATATCTGTCATTTGTTAACATTTTGTCCTATTTATTTCATCCCTCCTCACATACTTTTTTTTTTTTTTGAGTTGGAGTCTCATTCTCACCCAGGCTGGAGTGTAGTGTCATGCCCACAGCCACCCCAGTGTCGACCTGCTGGGCTCCAGCGAGTCTTCTGCCTCAGCCTTCCAAGTAGCCGAAACTACAGGCACGCGCTACCATGCCTGGCTAATTTTTGATTTATTGTAGAGACGAGGTCTCGCCAGGTTGCCTATGCTGCTCTCAAACCCCTGGGCTCAAGCAATCCTCTCGCCTTGGCCTCCCAAAGTGCTGGGATTATAGACTTGTGCCACCGTGCCTGGTCCCTCACATAATTGTCATTGAACCATTTGAAAAAAAGTTACAGACACCTTTGTTAGGCAAACACTTATAAGATTTCCAACACTTATAAGATTTCCAACATGAATTTCCTGAGAATTTTGAGTTCTACAAAACACAGTATCATTATTACAGCTATTCTGTAATATTTAAAACCCCGTCCATGTGCAAATTTCTCTAACTTACCCAATAATATATTTTATACCTTCTTCTCCCCACCCCACCTCCCAGTCAAGATTTGTGTGTTGTTATTTGGGTGTCAAAACTCAGCCTTAATCTTGAACAGTTCCTCCATCATCTTTTTTTACCCCATTGACATTGGCATTTTGAAGAGTTCACACCAAGAGTCTTTTTAGAAAAAGTGCCCCTTTTTTTCTTATTTCTTGTAAACCAGAAGTTAGTCTAGAGGCTTGAGTAGATTAAGTTTAATTTTTTTTTATGAGATTACTTCACAGTATTCGTATTTTTTCAGTCACAACTAAGCCTTCTCGAATACAACTACATGCACCTTTGCCATGAGTTGCTAGTTACATCCTTCCCACTTCTCAGCATACTTTCCCCTCTATGGTATTCTGCAAAGAAGAGTTTAGGTTTCAATCCTGTGTGTTAGTGCACTGGGCTGGCAATATAGATTCCCTATCTTTACTAAAATATTGCTGCTACTTTGCCTATTCTTAGAGCTGATGCAATGTAATCTGCAGCAAAGTGTACTGATGTCAGCATAGTTTCACGAGTTTCAACTCCTGGCACCCTGCAGACTGTTGTTGAAAGATGTGTGGGCCCTGTAATTCAAATACAGATGAATCTTGATGTTATCAAAGTAGATCCAAGGCAACTGTTTGCCATCTGGCCACATTCCAATTTAGGCAATGTTATTTTTCTCCCTGAAATTCTCTTGCAAGTCCTAATTGGTCCTGGTGTTTTTGTAGCTTTTTGGTAGCATTAAGCAGAGCCTATTAAAAATTGCAAAATCAAGATTATACTTAACACTTAGCACATTAGGAACATTCTCTGCCCAATGGAAAGAGAAGTGTTTGTGGAATTTACTTCATAAGAGGAAACTGTAGACTGCCAAGCTCATTTACTCTTTCCAGCCTAGACTTATATTTGATCATGAAAGATAAGTAAAAGGAAGAAAATGCACTGAAGGGAGCAGAAGAAAATGCTCTGGGAGGGCAGAATTTCTTAGATTGATGTAGAATGTTTTTAGCCATCATTTTGAAAGCTAGGTGATGCATTCCATCAGTTGCTTCCTTAGTATAGAAGGAAATTTGCTCATGTGGGACTATGAAACAATTTTAAGTTGACTCTAGATTCAGGTAAGGCAAAATAAATACCAATTAAGACCTCAGGTTTTTAGAATCAGAACTGGGTTTCAGAATAGGACCATTTATTAGCTGGATAACCTTGGACATTCAATATTCACTCTATTATCTATTAAATGGCGCCTTAAGACCCCTAAGGATTGTTGAACAGAATTAACTCAAATATATATAAAGTGCTTTAGCTTGATGGATAGCATATAAAATGTAGTCAGTGTATGGTAGTTATTATTAACAACTTCTAAAGCACATAGTTGGATTTAAATATTTACTGAGTAAGTGCATAAATCTAAGACCATAGTTCTCCAAGTTTAATGTTAGGAACTTAATAAGTTAGATATTCTGATTCATTGATTTTTATTTCTGGAGAGCTCCAGAAAAGTCTGTATTTTTAATAATAATCTAGGGAATTTTAGCACACATTTGAAAACCGAGCTTTGAGGAACACTGTGTAAGGTATCAAACAGTTTTTTATTTCTCTTTCCTTGCATATTGAAATAGCTAAATATCTCAGTTGCTGAACAAATACTTTTTTTAAAACGTTAATCGCTAACATTTTTAGACAGCTATTTGGTACTGAGTTTTGAAATAAGAGAGATTATTAGAAAAAGGCATTTGGCCTAAGTAGTGTGCATTATTACTAACGTAGTAGTAATGTCTGCTGTTGGAGAATACCAGAGCCAATGGCATCATCCAAGTTTACCCAAGAACAATTCCCATTCTTAGACCTATGCATATTTAAAATCTAGTCACCGCACATTTTATTTACATGAGTCTGAATTAATTAGTCAAATTGAACGTTATGCAATATTTTCTACCAACAGATACCAGAGCAAAATAAAACTGCTATAGTTACTTGGCATTTCCAGGTGAACATTATCAATCCAAATTAAGCATTCTGCTAGCATGCGAGCAGTTGCTTGAAGGAGAGTAAGCATCACTACTTTGTGTCTGCTGAAAAACACATTTTTTCTGGGCTTCTCCTTTCACCTTTTTCTAATATTAGCTTACATTCAGAAGTCTAGTAGGCTTCTAAAAATTCATCTATTAGTCAACCACAAGTCTTGGATAAGACAAAAGATAAAATTCCTACCATTCCTGCCTTCCGCACTCACAACCTGCATTAGGCAGATTGAATTTACTTTAAAGGGACTAACTTAATAAATATTCACAAAAGAAAAATATGGTTTACATGAAGTATCCTTTACTGTGCTTTACCATGATTACTCCTTGTTCCTCCTTCAGTTCCCAGAGACTGTATTTTTGCTTCTCAATGCCCATTAACAACAAAATTACACAGTTTGGCATATAATATGTTGCTCTGTATTTTACTGTAGTTGCAAAGGCAAGTGCCTGTAATGATTGGGCAAGTAAGATAAAGGGAAACAAAGGGCAGTAGTAAGGACTGGAGAACTCCTGAAAACATGCTCACCTGAAAGAGGCATTACTTCACAGCCCTAGCCAAATTTTGCCATGTGAGAATGTGGGCTTGGCGTTGCCAGATTTGTCAAGTGAAGCTAAAATTTGGATTTTATATGAAATCCTGACTTTTAAACACGGGCTCAAATACCTTTTAAATATCTAGTAAAACAACAAGACACTTAACTGAATAGGACTAAGGGCCACCAGGTTATGGCCCATGTGTTTTTTACATGGAAACATGATTGGTATTTTAATTGAGAATCTTGAAATACTTTAGAAGAGTTTTCTTTTTGCCATATGTCAGGTGCATTTACTTCTCTAGATTAAGCAACAAATCACTTGCTATTGCCATCAGAAATTCAAGATATGTTCTTATGTGCAATAAGCTTCTTCTCCCTAGATTACAGTTTTGCTCTTTGCTACCCTCTTAAAAGTTTGTTCACATTTTTTTCAACATTGAGTTATATTATGAAATAGGTTTGCCTTAGTATATTTTTTAAAACATTTAAGAACACAATTTGGCAGCACATGCTTTCAAAGTAGATAAGTGAAACAGGTGTTTAATGAAAAACACATTTAAATAGGCAATGCTGCCTTATAGATACCATGGTGCTTTTGAGGATTCAAATACTTTTAGAGTCGAAAGCTACCTTAATGGTAATCTAGAACAAGTCCTTTATTAGAGCAATTTGAAAATTAGACTTGGAATAAATGCCATTCTGTGTTTCTAAGCATTTTTACATCTACTTTTCACTTAAATTTTACAACCCAAGACAGATAATAAACATGTTTTTTATGAGAAAACTAAACTTCTGGTTAATTAAAAAATGTGTTCAAGGTCACACAGCTAGTTAGTAGTGTAGACAGAGTACAAACCTGTATCCCATTTAAACTATAAATGTGAACTAGATTGGTAAGAAAAAAGGAAGAAAGAAAAAACTCCAGTACAAGCCTCTGTGTAAGTCAGACATTGGATTTTACTGTCATCACATGTTTGAAACTCTTAGAAACATAGAATACACTGAAGCATTCCATTTTAAACTCGTAGACACACATTATGGCAAGGAATGGCTCCATAGGGCTTCTGGCAAAGATCAAATATTTGACTAAGGTGACTTAGTGTGAGGAGGACAGTTTATAAAAACAGGTATGAATCTCGTCCTGAACATTTTTAGAAACCAAGACTTGACTTTGGCATCCATAATGTGTTTTCATTTTGATGTATCTGATCAATATGTTTATGCTTTGAGTTACCAGGAATGGATTTTGGATTTTGGTAGTCTCCTTCTCTGCCTGCACCGTGAACCACAGTTTGCATTTTCCAGATGGTTAGATGAAAACAGGTGCAATCTAAAGCTAGTAGTCCTGTTCAACTATTTAACCCAGAATCTTAGTCTAATTAATATATTCTCCTTTCAGATATGATTAAGAAAATTTAAAAATGCAAAACTTGTAAGCGTTTAAAGTGTTGCATATTGGCTGGGCCCAGTGGCTCAGCCTATAATCCCAGCACTTTGGGAGGCCACGGCAAATGGATTGCCTGAGCCTGCAGGTTCGAGACCAGCCAGGTAACTTGGCAAGACCTCGTCTCTACAATAAATCAAAAGTTAGCCAGGCGTAGTAGCATGTGCCTGTAGTTCTGGCTACTTGGAAGGCTGAGGCAAAAGGATCACTGGAGCCCAGCAGGTCGATGCTGGGGTGGCCGTGAGTCTGCCACTACATTCCAGCCTGGGGAACAGAGTCCAACTCAAAAAATAAAAAGTTGTTGCATATTTCTAATTAAGCTTGAGAGTTGAAAGTTCTAGTGGCATATTTTTTAAAATAATACTTAATGCTATGTACAAAATCCAGTGAAAAAGCAGTTTTTCTTTCTAAGAGATTTCTTACAGGATGGTATCCAACATGACAACTGGAATGCTAAATCCTCAAGAAGAAAGGAAAACCATATGTTGGCTAGAGACATACATTGGTCTGATTGTGACACAGTTCCAAAACTAAAGAGGGAAGAAAATGTAGTGCTTTAGTCAGTAAACTGCACTTTATTTTTTCATCTACCTCATTCCTGAGATTTACTGTTTGGTTCATATTTTATGTTTATCCTCCTTTACAAAGGTTATTAATGGCTTCAAAATTGCCCATTTTGGTAGAAATTGAAGATTGATTATTTCAACCTTCATTGGCTTCTACACACTATATCTACTCTCTTATTTCTCTAACATTTTATATATTGATGTCCCTTTGGTGCAGCTTCATACTAAATCTACTTGCAGCCTCCATGCCATTCCTACAGAAGTAGCATAGAGAAAACTGAAAAGGGACCAGACTTTAGAGTGAGGCAGACATGAGATCAAATCCTCTTTCTCTGCTTATCAACTGTGTGATGTTGACAAGATAACTTTTCTTAAACCTGGCCTTAGTTTGTTAAATTTAATTACGTATGTATGTATGTATGTATTGGGGGATGGAAAGAGAGGTGAGTGAGTGTATGGGTAATTCAATTATAAAGTCATCTTTTAGGGTAATACAAGTTATTTTCAAAATTACTGTAGAAAATTCCTTAAAACGTCTACATAGTTACCATACATGACTTTGTACATGATTTATACTGCGCTGCTGCTGTTCTTCCTTTAATATAACTTTTAAGACAATATGGGTATAAGATGGCCTATAGGTTTTTCTTCATTCTATTTTACTAATAAGCCTCTATGATTCTAATACATTTTAATAGACTTATTTTTTTCTGAAAATCTAATTTATGACAGCATTGTAATGGTACAATATGGTAAGAATTGCAACATTCATTGAGCTCTCATCATAATGGCTTTTTATGAATTATATCTTTAATATACCGACTACCTCAAGTTGATACCATCATAAACTTTATTTTACAGATAAAAAAAGGCTTAGAAAATTAAGTAATTGTTTAAGTGATTAATCTGGCTTCAGATGCTTCTTTCAACCACCACACTATACTCTTGCCTTTTTTACCACTAACCACCACTCACCATCTTTCTACATTCTTCTTGGGTGATAATAACCACCTCTGTAGCCTATACTACTGTACTGATGACACTCCGGGACGCCAGTCCTTTTTACCTTCCATTGGACTTTCACACTTTGTGGATCTGAACCTAACTCATTGTCTTTACTCTGCCCTTTCAAGCTTCTCCTCCCATATGTTCCCAACTTGAATTAATACCTGCATATTCACAGTTACGTTAGCTCATCTCAGTCATCCTTGGTCATTTCCTTATTCCTCAAAGGAGGGTAGGGGTGGGAAGCTAAAGGAGGTTTGAATCTCAACTTCTTGTGCCCTTAAATACCTCTGGTATCTTCTCTTCGTGTCTGTTATCACTGCTTTAGGTATGAACCTTCATCATCCAGCTACATAATTATAACTTCCTTACAGATCTTCTTGCCTCTAGTGTCTCTTCTGGTTTTCCTTCATTTTGTCTAGAATATGTTTTTTCAAAACATGAATCATATGTCATATAACCACTTAGAAGTATCCAATTAGCTCCTTCCCATCTTTAGGATATTAAGTCCAGATCCTGAGGCATGGCATTACATGCTGAGCATTAACTGGCTTCCACCTAGTCAGGTCCACAGCACCTGGTGCACACTGTACACATACTGTACTCTAGCCATTTATTCAGACAGAACACTTTTTTTTTAATGCTTCTTCCTTTGACTGTATCGTTCACTCTGTCTAGAACATCTACCCTTTACTACACATCCCCTTTTCTGCCTAGTAAACCCTCATCCATCTTTCTGGGACTACCTCCAATGTCACATTTAGTCACTCATTCTTGTTCAGAGACCACCCACTGTCCCCTCTCCTGGACCAAGTTTTTCATGGTTTTTGTTTCTTAAGGCAAAATAGGCATGCTTTTATTAAAGTATGTTGTATTCAGTTGTGATTACTTACTTATATCTTTCCCCATATCACCTCCCTCAAATTCCTAAAAGAGAGGAACTGGTTTTTACTCCATCTCCCTCATTTAGCAGTGGCTGGAACATTATAAACTTTTAGTATGTTTGTTGAGAGAAAAAAGAAATCTGCTTGAATGCATAGGCTTTATGATTCCAAATTCCTTTTCTTATGTTATATTTATTAGTTTTCTACTCTGAAAGAATAATTCCCTTGCTTGTCACCTAAAAAAAATACCCTTTATCATTCTAGTCTTTACTGTCCAGTGTTTATTTCCAACTAGAACACAAGGTACAGAATTAATTTTTTTTGCTTATAAACTCATAATTTCTAGCCACTTTAGAGATATATACTTTCTTAAATTAATTAGGCTATTTTTTCCAGATAAGTAATAGGTCTGCAAGTAAGATCTAGAGGGCTACAGGTCCACAGCATTCAAGGCTAAGAGATGACATAAGAGCCAACTTTTTCATAATAAAATTATATAAATCTTAGTCTTCACATTTTGTAAGGTTGTTGATTGCTGTTGTTGTTTTTGCTAGCCTGAGTTACCACCACCTCATCATACCATCTACTTAAAGCACTGCTTTTATACTCATACTTCCCTTTACCTGTTGGACATTTCTTCTGAAAAGTCTCACAATTATTTCTGCACTGTTCTCCTTATGTTTTCCCTGGCTCCACTATTTCACAGTGCAGCTAGTTGCTCACATTGACACATCCATCTTTCTTTTTTTTTTTTTGAGTTGGAGTTTCACTCCGTCACCCAGACTGGAGTGCAGTGGCCGCTCCCGGCCACTGCAGCCTCAACCCACTGGGCTCCGGCGATCCTTCCAGCTCAGCCTTCCGAGTAGCCGGAATTACAGTCGTGCGATACGATGCCCGGCTGATTTTCGATTTATTGTAGAGATGAGATCTCGCCAAGTTGCCCAGGCGGGTCTTGAACCTGAAGGCTCAGGCAATCTATCTTTCACCTAGAATGTTTTGAATAGCTTTTAAATTGTCATCCTAAATACTTTTAGATCTGTTCAAGTCATTCTCATTCTTAAAATATTTCAGTGGTTCTCCTTATTTTCTTCAAAATCAATTTGGTTACAGTTTGGTTTGGGTGTGTTTCTAGACTGTTAACTTTTATAGTTAGCTAGCAACTCTTTTTTAGTTTGGATCTGTTTCTAGACTGCTAGTTACTCTTTTTTAGCATCACTGTCCCTCCTTCCCCATAACGAATCATGCTTTGTATTGACCATCTTTGTGTCTCTGCACAAACCATTGTTACCTGCACCTGAAATTTCTCCCCATCATCTCTGCCTGGCACAGTTGTTCCCTATTTGTGTTCACATGTGCTCACATTTTTACATATACCTCTAAATATAGAACTTATATTGCATTATGGTTATTTGTTTATGTGCCTATTTCTTCTCCCTCCACCCCATCCTCCAGGATCCTTAAGCTTAGAGACTGTGCTTTAATCAGTCTGACCTTGATTTAAATTCGATGTAAGATGATTTGCCATTTAAATACTCAAATTTTGTTCTTAATCATATATTAATGATGGGTGTTCATGTAATAAAATTAAGAAGTAGAAGTAAGACCCATAAATAACCACTAGTTAACATTTTGGCACAAAATACTGTACTTGTGTCACTAGAAGCCCCACATCATCATTTCCTTTTGATGGGAGACAAGAACAGCTGTCATCTTTGCCAAATCCCCAAATTCTCTGCAAGATTCTTTTCATATTTAAATAATTCCTCTTTAGAAAAACTGTTTTGTCCACGGTGGTCCTAAACTTTCACTTCCAAGGGAAAAAAGATAAGCCATTCTTCAGTTGATCTTAATAAATTTTACTTTCAGAATAAATATAGCCTTTACTGATTTCAAAATCGAATATTTGTAATACTGGGATTTTCCTTAATATTTGCTTAATTTATAGCATTTTATTACATATACCATATTGAAAGTGGCATTATCCTAGGAGTATCCCCCTGTGTTCTGGGGAATACTAGTCCCATAATTGTACTTTTAAAGGATTCCAGGATAAAATAAGTTTAGGAAACAACAATATATGCAATTCACCTGCTTGAAATTTATTACGTACTTTAGCATATTAAATTTCTAAAAACTTCTGCTATTAAAAAGGAAGTATATCTTTTTTCCTTCCCAAGGATTCTCAGATTTCATAACTATGGAATCTTCTCAGAGTCCATTAACATCTAAAAGAACAACCTGGTCTGGTGATTGTATAGATCATCAGCCTTTATACCAGGGTTTGCATATCCCTCAGGATACCTGAAGATAATTAGAGGAATACACAGGCAAGCGAGGTTAAGATTAATCAATTTCCAGATCCTAAATTTCCATATGTAATGTCTGCGGATGTTGCAGTCCCTGAGAAAATGGGTTTGTGGATAAACCATCATACCTAATCTCATTTCTCACCTCCCCTTTCACAATTACTGTTTTGAAAACTTTATGAGAGAAAGGCATCTCTCTAGCTCATGTAGAATCTTACTATGACAAAATGCTCCTAGGGAGTAAAAATCTCTTAGGTACTAAACAAAGAGTCAAAGAAACTACTAAGAAAGACTAAAGCTTCACTGATTATTAGGTAAGTAGTGCTTTTGCAGTTCACGAGGCTGTTTAGGGCCTCAACTTTCAATAACACTGAACAATATCCAATGTAGTAGTCTTTTGGTCATCTAAAATTATTACTATTACTGTTATTTGATTTGGAGTCTTACTCTGTCATCCAGGATGGAGTGCAGTGGCACACTCATGGCCACTGCAGCCTCAACCTGCAGGGCTCAGAAGATCCTTCCGCCTCAGCCTTCCAAGTAGCTAGAACTACAGGCACATGCCACCACACCCTGCTAATTTTTTGATTTATTGTAGAGATGAGGTTTCACCATGTTTCCCTGCTGGTCTCAAACCCATGGGCTCAGGCAGTCCTCTCACCTCCACCTTCCAAAGAGCTGGGATTATAGGCAAGAGCACCTGGCCTAAAATTATTTTTTTGATGAGAGATCACTACATGCTTTTTAACATATGCCTTAGGGTAAAAGATTGAAAAATTTTTTCCCATTCCCATCTCTGTGCTTACATCTGTTAAAATTAGAATTGTAGCAGTAAGTAAATTTTCAGCCATGCATGTACATGAACTAATTTAGAAAACAAAACTTCAGTCCTTATTAACAGATACATGGCCAACAACTTTTTTTTAATGTTCAATAATTATTTTATGTGTCACCTCAGCCTCCCAAAATGCTGGGATTATAGGCATGCACCACCGCTCCCGGTCTCAGTGTGTCATTCATTTTTACCAATTTTGTATTCATTGTAATAACTGGATCCAGACTATTTTAAAGTATTGATTCAAGTTTACAGACATTTTTGTTGCAAAGAAGTAAATAGGATGATCAATAATACATCAGGCATGAAAATGTTACACTAGAATAAAATTATGTGGGATGGAAATAGAGGTGTGGGGAGAAAACAAAATTCCTAGTTTAAATGCTCTTTTTATAGTGAATGGATGGTAGGTATCAAAATGCTATCAGATTATGTTGAATATATTTTGAAAAGACTGATACAACAGTTATTTTTAAATATATTGGAAGTTATATCCTTTATAACTACTTAAACTTATGATAAAAGCCTTTAATGTCAATTTATAAATGTGTAAAATGATACCTACTTTTTAAAAATCTCTGGGAGTAGGCAAGTAGAAAATTTGAGGACCATTGGTATATATTCTCAAAGCTCAGGATATTTTAGTGATCTAATCTGGTTTCACACCCATAATTTAGTTTGGTTATCAAACTAAATCTTCCCAGGATTTTGTTTTGTTTTGTTTTGTTTTTTAGTTGAGTCTTACTCCTTCGCCCAGGCTGGGGTGCAGTGGCATGCAGGTTCACGGCCACCACAACGTCGACCTTCTGGGCTCCAGTGATCCTTCCACCTCAACCTTCCGAGTAGCCGAAACTGCAGATACACGCTACCACACCCGGCTATTTTTAAATTTTATTGTAGAGCCAAAGTCTCGCCAAGTTCCCCGGGCTGGTCTCGAACCTGCAGGCTCCCAAAGTGCCGAGAATACAGGCTGAGCCACCGCGCCTGGCCCATCCCAGGAATTTTTAACTTGTCCAAATGTGTATGATTGATTTTAAAGCAGTAATCCTCCCTAGACATGTCATTTTAGTTCTCACTTCTAAAGCATAGTAAAATATTTCATGACAAAGATTTGAGTTACTCTGCATTAATTTTATACATCGGCTGGGTGCAGTGGCTCACATCTATAATTCCAGCACTTTGGGAGGCCAACGCAAGTGGATTGCCTGAGCCTATGTATTCGAGACCAGCCAGGTCTCGAATAAATCAAAAATTAGCCAGGCATGGTAGCGTGCCTCTGTAATTCTGGCTACTTGGGAAGCTGAGGTGGAAGGATCGCTGGAGCCCAGCAGGTCAATGCTGGGGTGGCCATGAATGTGCCACTGAACTCCAGCCTGGGCGGCAGAGCAAGACTCCCAACTCAAAAAAAAAAAAAATTATCTCTGGGAAAATTACAAACTTAAGAAACTATGGAGGAAAAGAAAGCAACAGGTTATTTTCCAGTTACCCAGATCACAGGCTTCAAAAAAATGACCTGACACTGCCTTCTATGAGCATTAAAGGTTTGGGTTCACCCGGGCTCAGTGGCTCAGCCTGGGCGACTGAGTGAGACCAACTTAAAAAAAAAAAAAGCTGTTAACAACCAAGTGCCAATTTCCTTATGTTTTCTTTAACTGTGAGTACTATCAGGCTTTTGCTCTTTGCAATTTCAAAAGACAAAACATATGCTCTCAAAATCAGTCTGCTCAAGTGTCACCTTCTTAATGAGGGCCTCATGATTTCCCTATTAAAATACCATCCCCATCATCATTCTTTAATCCCCTTACATTATTTTATTTTTCTACAGCACTTACTACCTTCTACTGCCTTCTAGCATTCTATTGTTTCTCTCCCAACACTCTAGACTGTAAGCTTCAAAAGGGCAGAGGTTTTGCTTTTTTCTGTTTTGTTCACTGATAACCATTGCTTGCCACGTGGTAGGCAATCACAAATGTATTGAATTAAATGGCCACGGCAGTTGTGTGATACATAGGCAGTTTAGTCAAACCTGTTAATGTTTGTCCTTTGACCCATCTTTCCCTGGTTTTATATACATCTCACCTAACCAATGATAAAGTTCTCTACAAGCAACCACAGCTCCTTAGAGTGCATTACACCAGATAAACATCCATGTTTGACTATTAGCAGGCCATGTGGGAGTAGGAAATAAATAGTTGTATACTGCATAACATTTTAGTTAATGACAAACTGCAGATACTAGTTCCATAAGATTATAATGGAACTGAAAAATTCCTGTTGCCTAGTGATGTCATAGTTGGTGTAATGTTCATGATGTTACCTTTTCTATGTTTAGATACACAAAACCATTGTTATAACTGCCTACAGTACTTAGTACAGTAACATGCAATATAGGTTTGTAGCCTGTGTGTAGTTGCCTATACCATCTAGGTTTGTGTAAGTATGCTCTGTTGGCACCACACCGAAATTGCCTAGTAAGATGCATTTCTCAGAATGTATCCCATGATTAAGGGACACATGACTGCACTCCTTCCTACCCTGGACTCCCAGGGTACTTGGTTATTAAGACAGTATAGCCTAGCCAGTGCTGGCCATCCAACAACCACCTTGCTTATTTTAGCCCTTCCCTTCCTGTTTCTTTCCTGCCAATGCCTAAGGGGGCCTAGAACAAAACCAACCCTAGTAAAGCAGACATTCCATCCATGCAAGTGACTGGCACTGATCTTCCCCACACTATATGCAACCCACTCCCTACCAGTCCTTTGGCTCCACACCCTTTTCAGTAACAATGGCAGCTTAGTAAAACAGAGAACTGAGGTTTGGTAGAGCACCAAGTTTCATTGTTTTCCCCAGGCCAGATTCTGGATGTGAAAGAAGTATAGACTAAGAGAAAACAAAGGATAGTGATTGAACTCTAAGTAGCTGGAGTTGCTTACTCTATAAAACAGCTAAGATTTAAGAATGTGTTCACCATTTTAGTGATATATATATAATGTCATAGTTCCTATGTATTTCCTTCACAGTTATCAACATGTCAGGTCTACCCATCCTTTCAGTAGTATATGTTAGATTTGCATCAAATAAGGGCATAATGAGTATTTTCACTGTGATGTTTTTAATGGAGAGGCTAAATGTATTTGATAGCTCTAATCAAGGCTAATTTGGGGGTCTGCAACGTTACTAACCTTCAACCTAACCTGAGGAAAAAAAAGGCAATGAGCACTAGTTAATACTAGGAGGCCTAAAATGGGAAGAATGTGGTAGAAGCTGCGCATTCTAAGGAAATCGCATATTTGCCTCCCGTTCTATTTAGTCGTAAGTTGCTTTATTCTTGGTCCATCTTCTACTTTATCTTCTGATAGAGCAGCGTAGGAGTAAAGTTTGGTGACAAGCTTCTGGAAAGTAGATAGAGGTTTTTTAGGAACTTAGACATTCCAGGATAAGAATTTGAACGACAGAGGAAATGGTTTGGTGGATGAAGAGTAGGAAGCTTTTATTAGGAATGTCAAAAAAGTAGTGGAGTGGGAATAACAAAGACCAGAAGCAGCTTCACTTGATTATAATTAATTTGCAGTGGGTGGCAAAAGCAGGCACCAAGCCAGCATCACTACTTTATAAATAATAAATTATCTGTGGTGGTGATGTTGTGAAAGATGCATGGTAAGGTTGCATCAGTATGGTGAATCACTAAATGGGTGGGACTGTCTAGAGAAGCATCTGTTTGGAAGGAGATCCACAACTTAGTCCAGAACACCTTGAGCATATAGCAGTAATCCTGGATGTAACACTTGGAGCAAAAGTCACTGGCCAAAGATGGCATGTGGGATGTTCACAACAAAATACTCAGATGAAAGTATGTGCTGACCCTTGCCATGCTTCTCTATAAGCTCTGGCCCCCTCCCCAATCTGGAGGAGGTGAATCCTTTTTTTCTCTTTCTAAATAAACCATATTTTCCAATCTTAAAAAAAGTATATGCTTGTCCTTTAGCATATAGTATTAGAAAATAAACTGAAAGCGTACCTTATTTCTGTTCGAGCCACTTTCACCTAGCATTGCTTCCTTACATATTGCAGCAGTGTAGCCAGTAACTGATCCTGAGGATGCTTTTTGTTATGGCAAAGGGATTAAAAGTAGCATCAGCTGCTAACTACTGAGAGAAGTGAGGATGAAACGTTTGCCTACTTTTTCTGCCTGCCTGCCTCGCCCCACCTTTCAAATGGTGGTTATGTCTTTTTATGTCGCCTGCCATTCAAGAAGGATGCCATCAGTGAACCATAACAGCTGCACATAAATGCCTTTTCCCCAGTAGATGTTAATCATCTTTGCCTAAAAAACTGAAGCCTTATCGGTTTTTCACTAGCAGGGAACAAAAGAATATCCACCCATCCTGCCAACTAACACACTGCTGATAAATAAAAGTTGAGAAGATCTAAATGCTTATGCAGTCTCAACCTTGTTTCAATGAAAAGAATCACAGGAAACAAATGGGAATATTATGTAAGGATAGGGTAGCCATTTCTGTAAGAATTATGTTACTACTTAAACTATAATATGTTTCAGGCAGTCTGTTTTGAGAATTTGTTCTTGAATAATAATAAATGATTTCTCGTTGAAGGAAAATACTGTATGCAATAATTCAGATATGGCAGAAGTGAAATCAATGTTCCGGGAAGTTCTTCCAAAACAAGGTATATACATCACAAATGCTAAGATTATTGAATATTATAAGGACAGATAAAATGATAGGCAGTGTCACACAGCAAGCTTAATGGCTAAACATCTGTAGCTATTGTGTTCTAAATGCCTCATTTACTGTCCACTTTTCTCCTGAGCAGATTGTAAAGGAGAGATTTGCACTTTGTTTTTCCCGGTAAACGGACAACAGATGAAGTATTATTTCTTATACTTAGAAATCCTGTTATACCTAAGACTGCCAATTACAACATGAAATTCCAATGAAAGAAATAACAATGGAATTTATCATAATATTAAGATCTGAAAGTGGAGGAAAAAAGAAACCTAAATCAAGCAACAGTTAAGAAAAGCTAAACACTCAGTAACACTATGCTAAATACCATACTTTGTTGTACTTTGGGGCACTGTGCATTATCTCCCAAATCTTATTTAAAATCAAACATCTGACACAGAGTTGTCTTACAGTAACTTAGTCTTGAGAAGCTCAGAACTTGTCTTCCTCAAGAACACCCGAATATAAAGAAATGTTTATGATCCCACAGCAAAACTCAGTCTAGTACAAGAGTTTTTCATTGACAGTGGATTAACTTTTTAGACCTTAATTCTAGCTGCAAATCCAAACTATCAAACAACTGGGTTATCTTCCTTGAATTAATTCTTATTTCTTGTTAAACTTAGGGCAGTTGTCTGTGGAAGATGTAACCACAATGGTGCTGTGTAAACCCAAACTTTTACCCCTAAAATCTCTGACTCTGGAAAAATTGGAGAAAATGCATGAAGCAGCACAGGATACAATTCACCAACAAGAAGTGGCAGAAAAAGAACGACATATCACCCATTAAATGATAACTTAGCACTCTGGGGAGCAACTTACCTTATCTACTGTTTAACAGTAACTAGAAAATAATGTGCTTCTGTATGCTGAAAGTAGTATTTGTTAATAAAACTGATAGCATTCATATTAATACAAACATACCCAAGATTGATGAAACTTGTATTTTGAATTTAAACACCTTTGTATGAACATAAGCAATTAAACTTTGAACCAAATTGATGAGATTTTATTCAATTCATGTATTTAGAACTGCAACTTAAATTATCCTTCATTCCTGTTGCTATCAGTTTTATAGATAACATTCTTAGGCTAAATGCAACTTTTATATAGAGATCTTTACATGTTTATTAAAAACCTGAATCTAAAAGTACATTCCAATCTTGCACTAAGTGTTTGTTGGGCTTTTATCTAATTAAAAAATAACCAATTTTGTGTGCTATGTCATGTTTAATGCTGTATTACCTGACCAACTGACCCTTACCAGCAATAACAAAACTGTCTTGAAATAAATTTTGAATTTTAAGAAACCATTACCTATTCTGTAGTCAGCTAAGCTTTTAATTACATCAACTTTAAGGACTTAAGAATTGTAAGACTACCTTTATCACCCAGGTATCAACCTAAAAATGGTCACTATAATTATCTATATAGCCCTAAGTAATATGGGCTTAAAAGAAGCCATGAGGTAAATATGAACATTAAACTTGAGAGTTTTAATTCTAAAAGACTGTACCTAAACCTATAATAGGTATACTTTTAATACCTTTGAAAATTCTGAATATAGTTCTTGGTTGGTTTGTGACAGTCAATAATAGGCACAGACCTATTAATTAAAATTAGCATAGATTCTGAGGCCTTGCTGAGTAACTGGGCTCTGTAAAAGAGGTTAGAAATGTGATTATTCTTTAGTTACCTGTTATTTATTGGTAGCTAGTATATTCTCAGACATTGGATAAATGTAAAGCTTTGGGTCTTTGGAGAATATCTTTTATTTTTTTTTTTTGAGTTGTCTCACTCTGTCGCTCAGACTGGAGTACAGTGGCCACTCCCGACCACTGCAGCCTCAACCTGCTGGGCTCCGGCGATCCTTTCGCCTCAGCCTTCCAAGTAGCCGGAATTACAGGCACACGCTACCACGCCCAGCTGATTTTTTGATTTATTGTAGAGATGAGGTTTCGTCAAGTTGCCCAGGCGGGTCTGAGAATATCTTTTTATAACACTAACAACCATTATTTGGTAATAGCATTTAAGAATGGTGAAAGGTATTTTATATATATATATTTTTTTTTTTTTTTCCGTTAAGTTCTACATCAGATCAGTAAACAGTGGAACAAAGTGTGCTTGTATTTTTCCCCAATATAATCTTAAAATACTGTCGTTATTACAATTTAAAAGTTTGCAAAGAAAAAAAAGTTTCAAAGAAAACAGCTTAAATTCACTAGGTTCAAATATGCTTCCTTATATGATTTATGATTTAAAATTTGCTGTATGCAATTAAAAAAAATTTAAGACCTAAAATAAATGTACACCCAATAAAGAATCGACACTGCTTCACATGTTTTATTCTGTTGTACATTCTTCTAGAACCAAGTTCATTTTTCCAGTTTTGTAGAAAAATAGATGTTCCAGCCACCTTTTACTTAATTGTCAAGCCTTTTAAGACCAATCAGTATACTCCCTGGAAAGATGAGTAAGTCTCATGACTAACTCATTTTTTTAAAAAATTCTTTAGACAAAGAAATAACTTTTTTTTTTTAACTCCCAAAGCACAGTATTTCAACAGCAGCAGCCAACATGGGGTTTTAGCAGCTTAGCTTTACCCCCTAAATAAAGCTTTGTATAAACCAGTGATTTTACTACAAAAAACACTGTCCTTGAAAGAAAGGAGTGGCAGTCAGACATCAATGCAAAACTTGGAATGATTAGGTCATAAATGTGGCACTTACAAAAGGTAGCTTATTAGAATAATCCATTTAAGAAGAGGTTACTTTTCTGTCCCTCTTTTACTCCCTCAAACAAAAAAAAAAATTTCCTTTAAAAATTCCCCTTAAATGTAAGTTTATAAAATTTCAGAAATGCCTTGTACCCAAAACAAGTGCTTAAAAAAAAAACCTGTGCTAACAACTTTTACAATTCAGATATATATTTTTATGACATCTAAGTCTGCAAGAGTTATTTTCAGTAGCTCTCTGGTTTAAGACGACCTCCATCTCCTTCGCTTACAAAACGCTTTCTTCCCCTGTAATAAAAAAATTTTTTAAAACATGAAAACATATAAATGCTGGTGATAATCAATGAAAAAAATTAAAACTTAGTATTTTTTGGTTACACATTGAGTTTTGAAGGGTTTCATTGTCATTTTTTTTTAAAGTCAGTATGCCTTTCTTTTGAAGAAGACTCTTTCCCTGCTATACATTTTAGCATAAAACATCAAATCTAAGGTTTTATTTATAAAAAAGTTTAATTATTGAAATAAGTTCATTATCTAAATGAAGTCATGTTAAAAGAAGTTAAAATATAAAACTAAGGCAAATATTCTATTTAAAAATTTAACATTTATTCCTACATTACTATTATTTGAAAGCCAAACAGGAATTTTAAATTACATATACTGGAGCTATGGAACCTATCGTAGTATGTATATTTAACAATTTAAAAAAATTTTTATCAACTGTAGAAAAACCATAACTTGAAATGCAAAAATATATATATAATTAATTCCAGTCTATGCCCTCATTTTCGGATTCCTGCTATTGCAGACTCAAGAAACCCTGCTCTATATGTAATCACATTGTAGCTACAAGTAGTGGCAACAGCCTAGGAAGACACTGGCCAGTAGCCTAAAGCAATGAGTGAGAAGTAGAGCTTGGGCAAGATTAGCCCTTACTTTCTGGTCCTAGACCAACATGCACAAGTATGTGAGACCACACACAAATGTGCACTTCAAACAAATAAACAAAAATAAGGCACAAATCAAAGCTGTATGGTATACATGAAAAGTTTGGGTATCTTTTCAAATGACCCTTGAAAGCGAAGCCACCACAGAAATAACCAGATAGAAGCTGAAAAACTTTTTAAAAAGCCAGTACCAGGATATCAACCCCTTTTACTTATTAAGGTTAAGTGGAAACCAGCTACATTTTCTGGAACATAAAGGCTTCAGACTACATACTATGAGAATAAGGTAGGGAATAAAGCAGTCAATAACAAGAAGCCCTGCCAAAGTTGAGAGTTTTTACTGATACACACCACTTGGCACAAGAATATATAAATGCTGCCATCACCAAGCTGAGATCTACATTTCCAACATTTCTAGTAAAACCACTAAACTATCATCTTCTATCACTTTCTTTTCCTCTCAATAGCTTCTAAACTTTCTAGAGCAAAGGTCCCTACCAAGAATATTTTTTCTGAGATTTAATTCTCACAATGCATGTAAATAAAAATACTCAAAGCTTAAAAAAAAATTTTAGATAAAAAAATTACCAAAAAGTATATAAAACTGACCCACACAATCAAGAAGTTTAGCTATTACTAAACATTTATGTCTATTACATTATAAGCTTCATTATTAGCTTTAACAACAAATATCAACTCCTTAAGAGTTACATCCTAAGCATAAATATCAATACCTCCAAAGAGCCTAGATCTCTGAAGCCAGAAAAGTCTGCCTCTACCACGTACAAGCTGTGCCTTAGAAAAGGCACATTACACCTTCCTAAGCCTTTATTTCCTCATCGTATTAGTGATAATACCTACTCAGTTAGAGCACTGACACTGCTTATAACCAAGCCTGGTAAAAAGAACTACTTGGCTGGGTGCGGTGGCTCAAGCCTGTAGTCCCAGCACTTTGGGAGGCCAAGGTGAGAGGACTGCCTGAGCCCACGGGTTCAAGAACAGCCTGGGCAACTTGGTGAGACCTCATCTCTACAATAAATCAAAAAATTAGCTGGGCGTTGTAGCATGCACCTGTAGTTCCGACTACTTGGAAAGCTGAGGTGGAAGGATCACTGGAGTCCAGCAGGTCGACTCTGGGATGGCTGTGAGCGTGCCACTGCACTCCAGCCTGGGCAATGGGGTGAGATACCAAGTAGAGAAAAAAAGGGGGGGGGGGAAACTGCTCCACAAAATTACCTACCTTCAAATAACTGAAACTTCATAAGGTATAGATTTACAAAGGGGAAAAACAAACTTTGCCCTTGTTTCTCCATAAACTCAAAACATAATTCTTGCTCTTCAGTGACTTCAGGGGAAGATATTTCCCTGAAAGAGCTTGAATGGGGCTGGGCTCAGTGGCTCAGTCTGTAATCCCAGCACTTTGGAGGATGAGGTGAGTAGACTGCCTGAGCCCACGGGTTCGAGATCAGCCCAGGCAATTTGGCGGGACCTCTCTCTACAATAAATCAAAAACTTAGCCAAGCATGGTAGCACATGCCTGTAGTTCCGGCTGCTGGGAAGGCTGAGGCAGAAGGATCGCCAGAGCCCAGCAGGTCTACGCAGGTGGGGCGTGAGTGTGCCAAAGCACTCAGTCTGGGCGGAGTGAGACTCTGACTCAAAAAAAAAAAAAAAAAAAAAAAAAAAGCTTGAGTGATAGAAAACTATCTCAGCACTTAACTTTCCCAAGCACATCATCCAGTATATTGAGAAAGTAGTATTTAAAATAAAGTACCTTGAAGGACAGAGATCTCTGAGTTGTTTGGAAATTATTCCAGCCTGAAAACATTCTTCTACAAACCGCTCAAGCACAGAATATGAATGTGGAACATCCAGATTTATGTCTGGAATTTCATTGTAAATTCTCTCATAACCCTAAAACAATGAAATTATAAATAAGCTATTAGCCAATATAAAATACATGCCATAAAATAATCTATCACTATGTCATCAATCTATAGTTAAATCCAAATGTTCATATGGCTAAAGTGAAGTCAGATTAGAACCTTGAAAAGTATAGAAAATAGACTTGTAGCCGAGCTCGGTGGCTCAGCCTGTAATCCCGCTTCTTTGGGAGGCTGAGGTGAGTGGATTGCCTGAGCCCGCGGGTTCGAGACCTGCCTAGGCAACTTGGCGAGACCTCATCTCTACAATAAATCAAAAATTAGCCAGGCGTGGTAGCGCATGCCTGTAGTTCCAGCTACTTAGAATGCTGAGGCGGAAGGATCGCTGGAGCCCAGCAGGTCGAGGCTGCGATGGCCGGGAGCGACCACTGCACTCCAGCCTGGGCAACAGAGACTCCAACTCAAAAAAAGAAAATAGACCTGTTACACAACATGTTCTTTAAAACTGTTTTCTCAAAAAAGCTGCAGGCAGATATCAGACATTAGGTAAAGTGCTTTCCCATCTACTTGTTTGTAAACATTTAGCACCTTCTTAAAAAAATACAAGGCAAATAACTTGACAAACATTTCAACAAAACAATTTTTAATAGGAAAAAGTAATTTAAAGTATAATTTCTTAAAGGATCATGTTTCTCTCTAGATATAAAATTTTAATTATATCTTAGAAACTGAACCCTTAAGGTAGAATAATACATAATCACATTTTTTAAATTAGGTTAAAAAAAAAACAACCCACTGAACAGCTACTTTCCAAGAAATGGCTTCAAGAGGTTCAAACCTCAAACACTACTATTAAAAAAACAGTAAACAAAAATCTATAGGCTTAATAACACTAAAAATACCCAAAAGAAAATTTCATTGACAATTTGTAATCTTTATTCAATCATGTATTTCAGATATAAGCCTAAAAGTTGTTCAAAATGTTATACTTACTCTTTTCATTTGGTCTACAGTAATGGTAGAAGACTTCCAAAGGGATTTTAATAAATCCAAAATCATCTTAAACGTACTTTCTCCAGTTGACTCTAAAACCATTACAATAGCCTAAAAATTAAATGAATCAATTTTTGTTCATTAATTTATGTAAGAAACTGATCCTAAAGTGTACTAGATGCCTCTTTTCTAATGTGTAATGTTTATATGATTTTATAATCATAAAAATTTGGAAACCACTTCTTCCCTTAATATTTTTTTTTAAAAAAAGGTTGTATGAGCCGGGCTCAGTGGCTCAGCCTGTTATCCCATGCCTTCGGGAGGCTGAGGTGAGTGGATTGCCTGAGGCCGCGAGTTCAAGACCCACCTGGGCAGCAAGACCTCATCTCTACAATAAATCAAAAAATAAACCGGGCGTGGTAGCGCATGCCTGTAATTCCGGCTACTTGGAAGGCTGAGGTGGAAGGATTGCCGGAGCCCAGAAGGCGAGGCTGCAGTGGCCGGAAGCAGCCACTGCACTCCAGTCTGGGCGACAGAGTGCGACTCCAACTCAAAAAAAAAAAAAAAGGATGTATGAGGGGGGACCCAAAAAAAAAAAGAACAGAACTATTTTTTGGAGGGCAGGCCTCTTTTATTACAGGCTTCTCCCACTAGGTAAGTGTTCTTGGAACCCATCAGCATTAATGTACCAGCTAGCGTTGTGAGAGGCTATATTCGGCTTCAGTTTTTTTTTTTTTTTTTATATTATTTCAATGCATTTGTCCATGTCATGATGGGTGATTTACAAGTGCACCTGCCCACACGTTGCTGACTATGCAGCAGCTTTTGACCAAAAATGGCAATGACCCGTGCCCCACCCTCCTATTTACCTGATCTCACCCCAAGCAATTTTTTTGTTTGTTTCCCGGAATTTAAAAATTCCTCAAAGGGAAACGCTTCGCCAGTGTGAAAGAAGTCAAACAAAAAATGGCAAAAGCACTAAAAGCCATCAAAACTGACTAATGTTCAAAAACTGTTTTGAGCAGTGGGAAAAGCATCATGATAGCTATATCGCATCAAACAGAAAGTACTTTGAAGGTGACTGAAATGTAAACATGTAAGAATACACAATTTTTTACAAATCAATTCTGGTGTTTTGGGGGTCTCCCCTTATATGTTATTAAAGAAACATTAAGTCATTGTGGTACAAAAAGGAACACTTAATAATTCTCTTTGGCCTGGCAAGGCAATCTTACTTCATATACAAGCTCATGGTGAAAATGAGGTACTTCCAGTTCTTTAAGGCAATGTTCAGCTTCAGATATGTCTCCAGAGAGTAAATATTCTTTCAGCAGCATATCAATCTATTAGATTTAAAAGTTGAGATGTGTTAGAATTCCTGATTTTTAAAAAATTGTGCTTGCCTAAAGGATTATCTGCACTCATTCCAATATATTACATGATGCAATAGCAGTTCAAAAATAGCTATCTAAGAACAAACAAGATTTGACATGGTACTATCATAATTTTTTCATAATTAAAAAATGAACTTTCAATTTTAAGTGGTTAATAATTATGAAGCAAATGCTGTGCTTCAGTGTGTCTAAACAATCACTGAAATCTATTAGTAGGCTTATAATGTACATGGCCTGTGTTGAAACCATCATGCTTCAGGGCTCTCTATTGAAAACAAGGGATTTTAAGCACCACTAGAGGGCACTAACTGAAAGTCTCGATATGTATTTTGAAAGTGGCACAAAATACTTCACAGGATGATCTTAATAGTGCACTGCAAGCCAAAAAACGAGAGATGATAATAGAGCATTAATAAACAAGGCAAAGATTTCCATACAGTTTCTCTTTTCTTTTCAACTGAGGACATGAAACCCATTATCTAAAACACTCATCAATAATTCAGCTTCCAGTTCTGGCTAAAGAGACAAGTCTTGACTTTCCTGATCAAACTTGCATATTAACATCTAGAAAAAGTGGGAAAAGTTTTTCAGCGTAAGTGCTTCAACTAGGCTTTTTCTTCCCTATACAGTGCCTGTTGAAATCATATTTGCATCTAATGGGCACTCAGTGAATATTGGCTGACTGAATAAAATAATTGTATTTAAGTGTCTTCTTCCAATTTTTACAATGTATTTTCATACAAAATGAAGTAAAATTTAATTGCTGCCATGAAAAAATGAAGTAAAATTTAATTGCTGTCATACTTTAGTAAATATTTAAAGCATAGCATTTGAATAAAGTATTTTTACTTTATAATTACAAATTAATATAGTCATGCATCTTTTCATGAAAAGGGTACACTGTGAAAATTGCAATAGGCATTTTTGTTATGATGCAAACACCACAGAGTGTACTTACAAAAACCTAGATAGCACAGCCTTGCTATACACCTAGGCTGTAGGGTAGAGCCTATTACTCCTAGGCTACAAACCTGTACAACATGTTTACTGTACTGAATAATATAGGCAACTGAAATACCATGTGTTCCAACATCTCAACAGAACACCATTTAGATATGTTTGTGTATCTAAACAAATCTAAATATAAAAAAAGTAGAGTAATACAGTATTAAATGATTTTTTAAATGGTACATCTGTATAGGGCACTAGCCGTGAATACATCTTGCAGGGCTGGAAGTTACTTAGGAGTGAGTCAGTGAGTAAACGTGAAGCCCTAGGACATTACTGTATACTACTGTAGGCTTCATAAACACTATAAACTTAGGCTACCCTAAATTTATATTTAAAAATAAGTAACTGTGTTACATTATAATGGCTACGACATCACTAGGTGATAAAATTTCTCAGCTTATAATCTTTTTTTTTTGAGTTGGAGTCTCACTCTGTCGCCCAGACTGGAGTGCAGTGGCCGCTCCCGGCCACCGCAGCCTCGACCTGCTGGGCTCCAGCGATCCTTCCGCCTCAGCCTTCCAAGTAGCTGGAATTACAGGCATGCACTACCACGCCCGGCTGATTTTTTTTGATTTATTGTAGAGATGAGGTCTCGCTGCCCAGGCGGGTCTCGAACCCGCGGGCTCAGGCAATCCACTCACCTCAGCTCCCAAAGGCGCGGGATTACAGGCTGAGCCACCGAGCCCGGCTCAGCTTATAATCTTATGGGACCACCACTGTCCCATGCAGACCCACATTGACCAAAATATCATCATGCAGTACATGACTGTATTTGTTATTTAAATTATGGCCAAGCTCGCTGGCTCAGCCTGTAATTCCAGCACTTTGGGAAGCCAAGGCAAGTGGATTGCCTGAGCCCGTGGGTTCAAGACCAGCCCGGGCAACTTGGGGAGACGTCATCTCTACAATAAACAAAAAACTAGCCAGGTATGCTAGCGCACGCCTGTAGTTCTAGCTACTTGGAAGGCTGAGGTGAAAGGATTGCCAAAGCCCAGCAGGCTGATGCTAGGGTGGCAGTGAACATGTGTGCCACTGCACTCCAGTCTGGGCAACAGAGTGAGACTCCAACTCAAAAAAAAAAATTATATTACTTCATTTTAACATTTGCTCTGTAACTTAAAAGGTATTTTAAATGTTCCCCATTGAGTACCATGCACTTTTGAGAATGATAAATTATAAATACAAGCATACATTTCTAAAAGTCGTCTTTGATTCAACCCTTCCTTTCATGTAAATGAATATCCAAAGTAATGTCAACTTTAAACTCATATATTGCTAATTTTATTTCAATGTTTATCTTGTTCTTTTTAATTGAGAAATAATCCACACACCATAAAACAATTTGGAAGTATGGCAAAATATTAATTTTAGGGAGTATTACCATCTTAACACTATTAAGTCTTCTAATCCATAAACATAGAGTATCTTTCTATTTATTTAGGTCTTCTTTTTTTAGGTTTTCAATTCTTTCAACAATGTTTTGCAGTTTTCAGTGTGTAAGATTAGCATTACTCTTGTTAAATTTGTTTTAAGTGTTTGATGCTATTGTTAATGCAATTAATTTCATTTCAGATCATTAATTGCTTCTGCAAATAGAACTGTATCCTGCAACCTTGCTGAATAATGATTTCTTTAGTTAACAGTTTCGTTTTGTTTTCTGGGGGGTTATTTTGTGGATTCATTCAACTTTTATATACTGATCGTGTCACCTGGGAATAGAACTAGAGCAAGTTTTACCTCCTCCTTTCAAATCTGGATGCCTTTCATCTATTTTTCTTCCCTAGTTGTCCTGCCATCTGGACTATTTTATACCTCATTCTTTTATTTTTTTTCAGTTGGAGTCTCACTCCATCGCCCAGGCTGGAGTGCAGTGGCACGTTCATGGCCACCCCAGTGTACCTGCTGGGCTCCGGCAATCCTTTTGCCTCAGCCTTCCAAGTAGCACGAATCACAGGCATGTGCTACCACACCCAGCTAATTTTTTTATTTATTGTAAAGATGACATCTCACCATGTTGCCCAGGCTGGTCTCAAACGCGCAGGCTCAGGTAATCCTCTTGCCTCAACCGCCCAAATTGCTAGGATTACAGGTTTGAGCCACTGCACCCAGCCAAGTTTTTCTAATAATTCTTTAATTTTTAGAAAAACATATTTGCAATCATGACATTACAAATATTGACTCACCTATTTTAACATAGATAATAGCAAAAATGGTCAAGACTAACTACATTTGAAATTCCTTAACACTTAAGCTACACACATACACAGATGTCATTAAAAGATTTATTAAAATCCAAAATTAGGCTGGGCTTGGTGGCTCAGCATGTAATCCCAACACTCTGGAAGACTGAGGCAAGTGGATTGCCTAATCCCATGGGTTCGAGACCAGCCTGGGCAACTTGGGGAGACCTCATCTCTACAATTAAAAAAAAAAAATCAAAAATTAGCCAGGTGTGGAAACACACGCCTGTAGTTCAGCTACTTGGAAGACTAAGGCGAAAGGATCACAGGTCAACGCTGGGGTGGCTATGAGTGTGCCACTGCACTCCAGCCTGGGTGACAGAGTGAGACTCCAACTCAAAAAACTTAAATTAAATTAAAATTAAATAAAATCCAAAATTATAGTCACATGAAAAGATTATACTAAAACTCAGAGGCATATGAACTATAAATCTTCTAGGTATATGCCTTTTCTTACAGATCTGCGGATAAGGAGACTGAATATTTGGTTTCTTGCTAATGTACTACCATGTTACAGTCAAAAAAAAAATCTGTAGGGAATATATATGGTATTTTAATGCAATAAATTAATTAATTTTTCTTCCCAAGTATGCATACAGGTAGTGAACTTTCTCATAAAAATCTACCACTCTAATTTGCTCATAATTCATAACTTAGAATCTGAGACTACCCAGTTTCAAATTGCTCACATATAAACAGGTATGTTTGAATAGTTACAAAACAGAAAATCACATTTCAACAGTAATTTGAAAAGTTTTAAATACTAACAAAAAGATCTCAGGAATTCCTCTGAAGTTCACACATAGTTTCTTATAAATATTCGTGAAAGCCCTTTTAACTTAACAGTTCCTTTTTTTTTTTTTGAGTTAGAAAAAGCCTGTTGCACAGGTTTTAGTGCTGTGGCACAATCACAGCTCAACCTCCTGGACTCAGGCGATCCTTCTGCCTTAACCTCCTGAGTAGCTGGGACTGCAGGTACGCACCATTATGTCTGGTTAATTTTTTTTTTTAATGTTTTGTAGAGACGAGGTCTTGCTATGTTGCCTAGGCTAGTCTCAAACTCCTAGGCTCAAGCAATTCTCCCACCTTGGCCTCCCAAAGTGCTGGATTACAGGCATTACCTACCGTGCCCAGCCAACAGATCCATTTTTAAGTCAGAGAAATAATAAAAATTTAATAACAATTATATAATTTACAGTTTTTAAAAAGGCATGGAAACAAATATAAAAGGATTATTCAATATTCCAATTGTAGTTATAAGACTAAACTTAATTTCTGTCCATAAAAATACCAGCTAGTAGACATAGTTTATTCCTCTCAGTGGAATACACACGTTAAGCTAAATACCAAATCATTACCTCTTTAACAAGGTGATTGACAGACTGCTGCCCGCCTCCTGAGCCCCACACACTATCCTTACGCTTTCCACCTTTAGACATACTCAGAAGCACAGTAGCCTTATCCAGAGCAGCTCTACAAAAAAAAAAATTAATTTTTATACTTGAATATGCCTGAAGTTTACCAAATTATGGATAAAGCTGACAAAAATACCATATGCATTCAAATCTTTCACATAAAATCAACAAGAAATTCAAAACTCTTTTAAAAAAAACTTTTTCAAAATAAAAGGTAGGGAGCAAAAACTGCCGATTCTCTTGTTAATATTCTCAGGCTCTATTCCATTTTTCATTCAAGAAAAATCAAAGAATATTACAAAATACCTGATCTACACTGAAAAGGAACATTTTATATATAACTTTTACCTAGAGATCCATGCTTTCCCACGCAGAGAGACCATTCTACTATGACCTGAGGTAGTTAATACCTAGACCTCCAGGTGTGGTAGCTCACACCAGTAACCCCAGCACTTTGGGAGGCAGAGGCAAGAGGATTGCCCAAATCCAGGGGTTCAAGACAAGCCTGGGCAACTTAGCAGGACCACATCTCTACAATAAATAAAATAATTAGCTGGGTGTGGTGGCACATGCCTGTGGTTCCAGTTACTTGGAAGGCTTGAGGTGGAAGGAGGATCTGAGCCCAGCAGGCTAAGGCTGCAGTGATCGTGAGCATGCTACTGCATTCCAGCCTGGGCAACAGAGCGAGACTCCTACCACAAAAAAAAAAATCTAGACCTGAGAAAACCTAAGACATGACATGGCTAAATCCAAGTCTAAATCTCCAAAGAGTTAAGAAAAAAACCACACAGCATAACTCCAAAATATCATAATTAACTTATAATTAATTATACCAAATAAAAACAGTGAAAAAAATTTTCTAAGAAAAGATTTCTACAGTAGATAAATACAAAATAAAATTATAGATAAGGCTCCCCTGTTAATGCCGTCCATCTTATTAGAATATATTAAATAACTACAGAATGGTAGAACCTAAAGGGACCTTAAAAAAAAATTCTATGGCCACTGCTTTCATTTTATAAGTAAACTGAGGCCCAGAAAAGAGTGGCCTGATATGAAGGTAATTAATGAATTAGTTACAACCCATGATAGTATTGCATTACAGTACTTTTTCCTCTTCCTATTATGCCAACAATCTCTCCACTCTATTTTAACAGTGAAGAATACAGACAAGTGACAAACAGATGTGCACAATTTGATTAATGTAAATGTCACTTCAACAGGATCTTGTAGAATTTCCCCATTTTTAAATTCTAAGTAGGAAAATAAATTTACTTACCTAGCCTGTACACAATCTACAGTTCCTTTGTAACTATCAATATAAGTATTACATAAAATTCCATCTCCAACAGCTCTAGCAATAAACTGGCCCACCAACTATAATAAGAAAAAAAAGAGAGCTATATAAAAAAATCTACAATAAACTTCTATAGGACATAATTTCTAAACTCATGAATGGTTGAACTGCACAATCAATACCTAAATGACATTGGAATATTCAAACACCTATTTTAGTAGCTGTTAGTTATGCCTGGTATACACTCCCACAACTTAACCTTCAAGTTAAGTGCCATTAGAGTGAGGGCCACATCTGTTTTGCTCACTGCTGATTTCCCAACACCTTGCACACTGCCTAATACATAGTATACAATCAAAATAAAATTATAGATAAGGCTCCCCTGTTCATTGTTAAATGAATGACTTAGGGTTAAATGAAGCCTCTTTAAAACACACACACACACACACACACACACACACACACACACACACACACACACACACAGACTAGGTTTTCTCAGAAAACTGTTTGATTAAGGGAATTTATCTTATGAAGGAAGAAAAAGTTGTGTAGAAATATTTATCTGAAAGTATATTCATAACATTATAAAAATTAGAAATAGCTTTAGTGCCCAACAACAAAAATGTAGCTAAACAGTGTGTGTGTGTATATATATATATATATATAAAAGATGGTACACTATGGGGAAAGTGTTTAGCATTTTATTCTGTAAGAAAATTCAAGTTTACAAAATAACACACTATATGACTCTATTTTTTTTAATTAAAAAAAGTAAGGATGTATGAAAGCTATACCCAAAGATAGCAGAATGGAAAACCTAACACCAAAATGTTACCAGTGGTCTTTTTTGTTAGGCTTTCTTTCTTTTGGCTTTATTTTTCAAATATCCTATAATCTTTTTTAAAATTATGTGCATTAGTATAAATAGGAAAAAAAAATCCACATTTGAATCACCACTTAATACCATATAAAGACTATTGTCTGTCATAGTCAAGTATAATCAAAACAGCATTTAAGAACTGACCTGTCTATATTCTATTTCTAAATTGATGCTTAAATAAAGTACTCCTACCATGACTAAAATTTTTAATAATTAAATAACACAATTTCACGTTTTCAAAGTAACAATAAGTCCTATTTATGACTTTTTATAATAAACATTTATCAAGCAAATTCAATTATGACAACCTACATTTTTCAAAATTCTAGCTAATAAAACAGCCTAACTATGCATATAATAGAAACTATATATACGGGCAAAAAAGACTTAAAAACTATACAGATCATGGGGGAAAACATAAGATTAAAATATTGACTTTGTAGTGTGATGAAGACTATGTTTTAGAAAAAAAATAAGCCCCAAATGTTAGACGCCTATTTTTGTGTGGTAGGAAATATGGGCCATTTCCCTTCATCTACTAAAACTTCCTGGGAGCATTTATTATTTCTACAATTGGAAGTGTAATGGCAGGAGGGAATGAAAAAGAAGAATCATACAAACCTGTGGTGCTCTAGGAGTATCTAATGCTAATTCAGGTAGATCTTTCAACAATTTATCAAATGATTTTTCCACATCATTTGTGCTCATTACTGTCCCACAAAGGTCAGAAAGCAGCTTAGATGTCATCTCTCTATGACTAGCCTTCCCCTCCAATGCTAAGGACACTGCCAACACTGGTACTCCACTTTTCATTTCACCAAGATTTAAATCTCTTAACATTTCCTATGCAAAAAAAAAAGACAATTAATTAATTTTTAAAAATATATTATACTATGTGCAATAAAATTTTATTTTTGAAAAATCAGGCTATCTACAGAGAGTGCCCAAAAAATGTATACACATTTTGGTAATAATAATCTTGGGATTAAAAACTTTCCATTTTGCTACTTTAAGAATGTGTCATATGCTTGTTCTGCTAATTCCTGTCTCAAGTGCACATTATTTGGTAGACTTCTATGGCAAGCATGTAAACTGTTCCAACACCATAGCAGAAGAAGCAGGACTTGTTGCCATGCAAGGCCTCCGAGATCTTCCCTTGTGCACATCACACACAGTACCATGCATCTCAAATTTATCACAAACATGGCCAATTGTTAGGTGTGTTGGAGGTTCTGTTGCATACTCACACCTCCATCATCATACTTCCACAATGTTCCTAAATTTCAACTACCACTTCAAAATGGTCTTGCACTCCTCAAACCACCACCATCCTTTTGCCATTTTCTTTGACTGTCCTATCATATGATGATGCCAGCATTCATTCGATTAAAGCTATCTTTTGAGTGAATGTCATACTACACAATGCTACCATAATTCAATTAAACTTCAAAAAGTAATACAAAGATAACATCTCCTAAAATGTGTATACTTTTTTTGGCACCCCAGTATATATCATTCTCTCTCCCTCTTTGGAAACAGTCAGAGATGCAGTCATGTTTTGGGGATAGAATAAATATACCTTTCACTGCTTGTAAATTAGACATTCATCCACCTTGTCAAGCTTTAACTACTTGAACATCACTAATTTCAAAAATGTGAATTACATTTAAAATAGTCATGTGTCACTCTACAGCTTGGATACACGCTGAGAAATTCATTATTTAGGTGATTTCATCATTGTGAGATCATAAAGTATATTCACACAAACCTAGGTGGCACTGCCTGCTACACACCTAGGCTATATGGTAGATCCTACTGCTCCCAGTCTACAAACCTGTATAGCATGTTACTGTACTGAATACTGTAAGCATGGAAGGTACTTGTGTATCTAAACATATCTAAGCACAGAAAATGTACAATAAAAGTACAGTATTATTATCTTATGGGACCACCATAGTATGGTCTGTGGTTGACAAAAATGTTATTATGCAGTGCATGACTATAATTCATTAAGCTAGCTACATAATATTGCTAAGTCTGTTGTTTCTAACTAACCTTCTGGCTTACAATCTATTAGTATTAATTTTAAGAATATTGTTTTATGAGAATGTGTGGAGAAAACCATTTTACATTGTCATAAGCTGTTTGTATTATATTTTTCTTCAAAGCTTTCTCTTGAAACAAAAAAATCACTTTACAGTTTCATATAAAGTTTAAAATAAGATCTTAAGCCACTGCTTTTAAATGGAATTATTAGTTTAAACGCTGGGATAAAGTTAAAATTTCCTATTAGAAACATAATAGTAGCAGCTAATACTTATTGACTAGTTATAATGTATCAGGCATTATAATAGCCACTGTGTTTATATTATTTCATTTAAATCTCAAAATAGCCGGACTCGGTGGCTCAGCCTGTAATCCCGCGCTTTGGGAGGCTGAGGTGAGTGGATTGCCTGAGCCTGCGGGTTCAAGACCCACCTGGGCAACTTGACAAGACCTCATCTCTACAATAAATAAAAAAATCAGCTGGGCATGGTAGCGCGTGCCTGTAATTCCGGCTACTTGGGAGGCTGAGGCGGAAGGATCGCCGGAGCCCAGCAGGTCGAGGCTGCAGTGGCCGGGAGCGGCCACTGCACTCCAGTCTGGGCAACAGAGTGAGACTCCAACTCAAAAAAAAAAAAAAATTCTCAAAATAACCTTTCGAGTATTAAATTATCATACCCATCATTCCCAGAGCATAGAAAAATTAAGTAATGGCTGAGGGCACACAGCTTGAGTAGCCAAGCTAAAAGTGGAATGCAAGCAATCTGACCCTAGAGGCTAAAGTCTAATTGAGTTACTCAGACTGCCTTCCTCTTTAATGAAAGTTTTCTGAGTCTCTTACTTAGTACTACTTAATAGATACATAGTATATAATTGGCCTTGTGCTATGTAGACACCCAGATTTCAACAGTCCTTGTTCTCACAGGACTTAAACTTCTCCTCTATAACAGAATGCTTTACATATTTTAATAATCTATTTTCATATCATTTCCTTCACTTGACTAAGCTCCAAAAGGACAGGAATCATCTATCACAAATTCGTTGGGATGGTATGCACTGAAAAAATATTTGTTTTATATTCAAATCCAACAAAACCGAAGATACCAAATCTCACAAAATCAGACAAATCAATAAAGTCCAGTCTGAATTTTAAGAATCTAAATTATCAGCCTTCTAAAAAGTTACAATTGTATTACTTTAACCCAGTAATCCTAACTAGACCAATAATTTTATTTCACCCTTCTAGTTTACCTTATGAACAATTAATTCATTATTAACATGAAAATTATGTTTCTAAAACGATTTATCTTAATTTTTGTATACATTCTTTTTCAAATCTTTTTTTTTTTTTTTTTGAGTTGGAGTCTCACTCTGTCGCCCAGACTGGAGTGCAGTGGCCGCTCCCAGCCACCGCAACCTCGACCTGCTGGGCTCCGGCAATCCTTCCACCTCAGCCTTCCGAGTAGCCAGAATTACAGGCATGCGCTACCACGCCCGGCTGATTTTTTGATTTATTGCAGAGATGAGGTCTCGCTGCCCAGGCGGGTCTCGAACCCGCGGGCTCAGGCAATCCACTCACCTCAGCCTCCCAAAGGCACGGGATTACAGGCTGAGCCACCGAGCCCGGCTCAAATCTTTTTATCAGTGTTTTTTTTGCATGTGGAAAAAGCACAAAGAAAAAATGTATTCTAATCCTGAACATTGAAATAAATACCAAAAAAATTAAATTAAGTCAGGCATTCTTGACTGAGGTCCCTGAAGAGGTTTCAGAGGGTCATAAATTCCCTGAAACTGCTAAAATTGTATTTTATAAATTATAAAAGTTGATGTTATAAATCCCTATATGTGTAAACTGCAATTGTAAAAAGATTGCATTGTGCCATTTTTTAGGGAAAGAAATGGCACATAGCTCACACCAGATCCCAAATAAATAACAGTTGGTTTGATGTAGTAAGATTTTATTCCATCTCTTAGTTAGAAATTCACTTATGTGGCCAGGTATGGTGGCCCAAGCCTGTAATCCCAGCTCTTTGGGAGGCCGAGGTGAGCGGACTGCCTGAGCCTGCAGTTCGAGAATGGCCTGGGCAACTTGGCAAGACCTCATCTTTACAATTTAAAAAAATATATCAAAAAATTAGCCGGGCGTGGTAGCACACGCCTGTAGTTCCAGCTACTTGGAAGCCTGAGGCAGAAGGATCGCCTGAGTCCAGCAGGTCAATGCTGGGGTGGCCATGAGCGTGCCACTGCACTCCAGCCTGGGCAACAGAGTGAGATTCCAACTTATAAAAAAAAAAAAGAATATGCTTAAATTTATTCAGTGATCCAAGATCATTCTAGATATGTTTTGTTTACAGAGGTATTTTCTCTCCCATATTAAATAAATGTGACTTATAACTTTAAACCTACCGCTACTTCATTAGTATCTCCATGCTCAAAATATTCCTGTATGATTGGTGTCAAAGTCTTCTCAAATGCTCTTTCATCCAAAGGTAAAACTACAGTTTCATAAACACAGTTCTCCTGTGATAGGAAAAGGGAGAAAGAGTTATAAAAAACAAAATTTGGATAAACTGAAATTGCTGTATATTCAAGCTTGTAAGCAATCCCCATTTATGGCAAGATAAAGACATGCTACATATTTTGATCACTTACATTAAAATAGAATCTATTGCCCTTTTACAAAATCTGAATATAGTAAGCCAATATACAGATTAGAACCATTAACCACAGCAAATATATGACTTGGTCCCAACCCCCATATCTTAATTTTTTATAACACTCTCAAAAACCAATCTCTCAGTGACCAAAAAAAGCTTTAAGATGACTTCCTATCATATATGGTATTTTCACTAAAATTTCACTTTCCAAAAAAAAAATGAAACTTGAACTAAAGCCTTAATGAATAGAATTATCATAATAAAAGTATAATGCAAAGATCAATGTTGTAGTGCCTGAAAAATCTCTAAGGAAAAGCCCTGTTCAACAGAAATTTTTTTTTTTTTTTTTTTTGAGTCAGAATTTCACTTTGTTGCCCAAGCTAGAGTGCAGTGGCACACTTACAGCCCCTTACAGCCTTGACCTGCTGGGCTCAGTTGATCCTTCCTCCTTAACTTTTCAAGTAGCTGGAACTACAGGCGCACATCATCATGCCCAGCTAATTTTTTGATTTATTGTAGAAATGAGGTCTCGCCAAGTTGCCCAGGCTGGTCTCAAACCCCTGGGTGCAGGCAATTCTCTCATCTCCACCTCCCAAAATTACAGGTGTGAGCCACCACATCTGGCCTCAACTGAAATTAAAAAAGAAAAATTAATGTCCATCACCAAATCATCCCTCTTTCTCCTGCAAAAAAGCTCTGAAATGGAGCTCCCGTTATATGAGGGTCATAGTGAAGACCCTCCAGTAAATGACTAAAACCAGATAGTAAGTACCAAACCCTATATATACTGAATTTTCTTATGTTAACTAATCAAAGGGGATAAGCCCAAGTGACTAATTGGCAAGTGACATATACAATGTGGATAAATTGGACAAAGGGATGGTTCACATCCTGAGCAGATCGGGCGGGGTGAACTAGAGAATGTGAGATTTCATCACACTATTCAGAATGATGTGCAATTTAAAACTTATGAATTGTTTATTTCTGGAATTTTCCATTTAATATTTTCAAACAGCAGTTAACCATGGATAACGAAACAGCAGAAAGTGAAACCATGGACAATGGGGGCCTACTATAGTTGCACCTTGCAACTGGGTTCAGTCTAACAACATACATTGAAACACTCATTAATTTTTAGCACAGATTCTATAGTATTTGAATCTCACTGCCTTAAAATATATATATTGGCCGGACTCGGTGGCTCAGCCCGTAATCCCAGAATTTTGGGAGGCAGAGGCAAGTGGACTGCCTGAGTCTGCGGGTTGTCTTCTGGGCAACTTGGCAAGACCTCATCTCTACAATAAATCAAAAATTAGCCGAATGTGGTAGCGCATGTGGCCTGTATTTCTGGCTACTTGGAAGGCTAAGGTGGAACGATCGCTGGAGCCCAGCAAGTTGGCGCTGGGGTGGCTGTGAGTGTGCCACTCCACTCCAGCCTGGGCAACAGGGTAAGACACCAACTAAAAAAGAAAAAGGAAAAAAATCTCTCTCTCTCTCTCTCTCTTTTCATATTCTCTTAGAAGTATTTCCATGTTCAACTATTAAAGAAGTTAAACACATATATAAACAATACACAATAAAAAGTCTATCATATACTCTGATGCTTTCCTGTCTAAAATGCTCACAACCATATCTTAACTTACGCAAAGACAGTATTTTTTTAAAACATGCCATTACATCTGAAATTTGCTTCAAAATAATCCAAAATATGGAAAGGGGAGAAAAAATGGAGATACAGAATAAAACAAGATTGCCTATGAGTTAATAATTATTGAAAGTGGTAAAGCTGGGAGAAGAGTACAAACAGATTAATTCTACTATTCTATTTGAATTTTTTTCCATTAAAAATTCTCAAAAATCCGTTAAAAATTTACATTCTCAGCATCATCCTTTGAAAAAAGATTCACATGTTCCAAAAACAAGATGTATCATAGAGTTACCATCTTAAACATAGTATTAAAACGGAACCTAATATTTATAATTCTTTTATGATACTCAAGATAACATTCTTCTCAATTATCATTACTCTAGAAAGAAACTAGAGGAACCCCCCAAAAAACACCCAGAATTATCTTTGGAGGGCAGTTCCCTTGGAGTACAGGCTTCTCCCTCTAGGTAAGTGTTCTAGGAACCCATCAGCATCAGTGTACCAGCTACTGTTGTCGTGAGAGATCGCAGTCTGCTTCTCTAGTTTCTTTCTAGAGTAATGATAATTGAGAAGAATGTTATCTTCTTTTGAGTATCATAAAAGAATTATAAATATTAGGTTCCATTTTAATATTATGTTTAAGATGGTAACTCTATTTTTTTTTTTTTGGAGATTCTTTCAACGTGTTTGCCCATTTCATGATGAGTGATTTATGAGCACACCTGTCCACACTGCACTGAGTGTTCAGCAGTTTTTGACCAAAAAACAGTATAACCCCCATGTCCCACCCTCCCTATTCACCCAATCTCACCCTCAGTGACATTTTTGTTTTCCCAAATGAAAAAGTTCTCAGAGGAAAACATTTTGCCAATATAGAAGAGGTGAAACAAAAAATGAAAGAATAAAAGGTATCAAAATTGACAAGTTCAAGAACTGTTGTGAGCAAAGGAAAAAGTGTCTCAATAGATGCATTGCATCAAAGAGTATTGTGAAAGTGACTGAAGTTTAAACATGTAAGAATACACAATTTTTTATAAATAAATTCCATTTTGGGGGGGTCCCCCATCGTGCGTATGTGTATATATACATACGCATTCGTACATATGATTTGACAAATATATGAGTAAATTATAAACACAAAGTCAAAACAGTTTATAAACATTTTAAAAATTTTTTTAAAGTTAAACATTAATACCTGGTCATCATCATAGTTAGGATCTTTTACATCCACCTCCTCCACATCATATACCTGTCCAGGTGTACCCCAGACACCTTTGCCTCCTGCACCACCTGAAAAAGTTTAGAATTAAAAAACAAAAGAACACAAAGTTTATAAATTTTAATTAAAATGTGAAATAATTTCAAGTGTTCAGATGTTTAATAACAGCTAAAAAGCTGCATTTTAATTTCTATGCTAGTTTGCTTTTCCAGTTTTCTCCCCAGTGGTCTTCTTTTTATTCAGATCACCTTTTCAATAATATTAGACTGTATATAATTTATAACCTGTTTCCAAAAACATCAAGTTGAAAGAGCTTACAAAGTTAAAAACTAAAAATGCAGGTGCTTTAAAATAAAGCAAAAATGAATAAAAGGTCTGAACAATAGTTGTAACTGCAGACTTCGAGGGAGATTATACTGAGCTGAGCTCTAAATTTTATTTGTTATGTCTTGGGACCAAAACAAAAACAAATATTCAGGGCCAGTAAAATGTGGCATGGAAAACTCAACAAGGGAAAAAATATTTAACAAAAACAGTGACCATTATCAGATGTTTTAAAATCAAATACAGTACTCTTTAGGTATAAAAAGTACACATTAAACTACACTTTACAACTAGTAATATGTTACAAATAATTGTTTTCTACGTATTTACAGCATTGCTAATTCTCTCTACCGCTATATAAAAACCAATCAATAAAAGTTGAACTTTTTTTTTTTTTTTTTAATTAGAGTCTCACTCTATCGCCCAAGCTGGAGTGCAGTGGCACACCATGGCCACCCCAGCGTCAACCCACTAAGCTCACACAATCCTTCCACCTCATCCTTCCAAGTAGCCGGAACTACAAGCACATGCTACCATGCCCGGCTAATTTTTTATTTATTGTAGAGACGAGGTCTCACCAAGTTGCCCAGGCTGGTCTCGAACCCGTGGGCTCACAATCCACTCGCCTCGCCTCAGCCTCCCAAAGTGTTGGGATTATAGGCTGAGCTAACACGCCTGGCCAACAATTCAATTTTCATCATTGCTTTTATACATATACTTACTGAAATGTTTTTAGAAGGACAAATATATTATTATTTTTTTTAATTCCTACAATGTCACCAACATTTCCTTTTTGGAGGTTTTTATTTTGCATCAAGTATAAAACCTTTCCCTCAAACCAAAACAACTTGTTAATTAGGCTTCATCAGCCAGGCTCAGTAGCTCAGCCTGTAATCCCAGTGCTTTGGGAGGCTGAGGTGAGTGGATTGCCTGAGCTCGCAGGTTCGAGACCAGCCTGGGCAACTTGGCGAGACCTCATCTCTACAATAAATCAAAACTTAGCAGGGCGTGGTAGCATGTGCCTGTAGTTCCAGCTACTTGGAAGGATGAGGCGGAAGGATCACTGGAGTCCAGCAGGTCGAGGCTGCAGTGGCCGGAAGTTTGCCGCTGCACTCCAGTCTGGGTGACAGAATGAGACTCCAACTCAAAAAAAAAAAAATTAGTCTTCATTGTGATATTTAAAAATATACAAACCATAAAACCTTATATTATTCATTATTTAAATTTCTCTCATTCTTAGAACATGGAAATTATAGTATAAAAACAAGACAATTCTTTCCATTTGTTTATTTTTCAGCTGTTGGACATGATATATACCAACCTTTCTTTGGTAGTCCCCTTCCTTTCCCAGATCGGGATCTTCTATCTAGCAACCTTCCCTTTGGACTGGTTGGCACAGTTACTCCACTTCTAAGGGCTTCACTTCCATTGTCACTGACCGAATCGCCTCTGCCAGAATCACGGGATGAGTTTTTCCGTAGTCGCCTTTTTGCCTTGGCATTAATTCTAGCTTCATTAATGGAAGATGCTGAAATCCAATTTCCATTTATTTCATTCTTTATTTCCTCAGTCCCAGCATTTTCCTCATCACCAGAAAAGAGAGAGTCACTTAAATTGTCAGGATCTTTAAGAGAAAAATGAAAAGAGAAAAATGTAAGTATCTACTATTATAGGTACAGTCATAAGTTAGATTAGGTTGAATCACATGAAATTACCATTTTTATAGGTCAGTAACAGTCAGTATTGGAAATATATTTCTTTTTTAATTTGAGTTGGAGTCTCACTCCGTCGCCCAGACTGGAGTGCAGTGGCATGCCCCACCACAGCCTCGACCTGCTGGGCTCCGGTGATCCTTCCGCCTCAGCCTTCCAAATAGTTGGAACTACAGGCACACGCTACCACGCCCAGCTAATTTTTTTGATTTATTGTAGAGATGAGGTCTCGCCAAGTTGCCCAGGCGGGTCACGAACCCACGGGCTCAGGCAATTCACTCACCTTAGCCTCCCAAAGCATGGGATTACAGGCTGAGCCACCGAGCCCAGCAGAAATATCATATTTCAATCTAATAAATGATAACTAAATAGGATTTACTTTTCATGTTATCATGGAAAGTAAAATAAGGCACTGAATTTTAATGAACAAGGTTTACTAAAGAAGCATGTTATAGCATGTATTTAGATCACAAAAATATAAATGCAAATATCAACACAAAAATGCAAATATCAACACCAAATATAAAACCTTTCGACTTTTGTGAGCTAAGAGAGTTAAGCAATTAGAAATACGAAAAGTCAAAGGATCTCGAAAAAGGAAATAAAACTACTATTTACAGAATGCCTACTACTACTTGTCAGGTACTATGCTGGATACTTCATCATTTACCCTTGAGTTTGGCAGTTAATTATTATTAACATTTGTATACAGATGAGGAAACTAAGGTTGAGGCGTGCTAAATGACTTGCTAAACATTCCATCATTAGTTATAAATACCTAGGAAACATTCGTAATCCAAAAGAACATTAAAGACATTTAACATACTGTTGATGCTTCAATGCCCTCAAGATAAAGCTTGTTTTCAAGAAAAGCCATCATCTCAAGTTCTAGTTTATCTCCCCAAACTTGACTCATATTACTTACTATCCTCTGAAATTCCTCCAGCCTATGTAATATTGGTACGTTAACCCTTGAAAGAGATCAACATATTTCTGTTCCCAGTGGAACCCCTCGCTGCTCTTTTCAGGCATCAAAATCCCAAGTCTTACTCCCTACATGTAAACTTCCCTAACTCTAGCCACAGTAACACTAATGCTCACATAAATGTGTTCATTTAACATATCGCACACAAATCACTTTCTTTTTTGATAGTTTTTCTTTTCCAACTAAGTCAAAAACCTCAAAAAAGAAAGCATAACTATACTTCTTTGTATCCCCAGCACCTAGCACAGTGTCCTTCATACTCTCAATTGAAATGTCCATAGAGATCATATGGAAACACACATGGCTTTACTCTGAAAACCTTTTAAGTCAGAAATGCTACTGAATTAGTTACCACTGAGCCAGAGTTTTGTTCAGTATGGCTAACTCAGCTGAATCACTCAAATGGTTTTAAATATGCCTAAATATAATTACGACATGTCAGGTCTATGTGCATGGTCTTTAATGTGTTTTAAGATATGTTGAAGGCTGGGCTCGGTGGCTCAGCCTGTAATCCTAGCACTTTGGGAGGCTGAGGCTAGTGGATTGCCTGAGCCCACAGGTTCAAGACCAGCCCCAGGCAACTTGGTGAGACCTCATCTCTACAATAAATAAAAAAATTAGCCAAGCATGGTAGCATGCTCCTGTAGTTCTGGCTACTTAGAAGGCTGAAGCAGAAGGACTGCCAGAGTCCAGCAGGTCGACACTGGGGTGGCCATGGGTGTGCCACTGCACTCCAGCTTGGGCAACAGAGTGAGACTCTAACTCAAAAAAAAAAGATATGTTGAAACCAAAAATTTTAATCAACCTATAAAAAGCATAGATGGATTAAAAATCTTTAAAATTCTTGACAAAAAGTATAAAAGTTATAACTCTAAGTACTTAAGAACTTTTATACCTTGAAGTTTTATACTTAGGAATGTTTTATACTTGTTAGGAATGTTTTGTTTTGTTTTGTTTGAGTTGGAGTCTCACTCTGTCACCCAGACTGGAGTGCAGTGGCCGCTCCCGGCCACCGCAGCCTCGACCTGCTGGGCTCTGGTGATCCTTCCTCCTCAGCCTTCCAAGTAGCCGGAATTACAGGCATGCACTACCACGCCCGGCTGATTTTTTGATTTATTGTAGAGATGAGGTCTCGCTGCCCAGGCGGGTCTCGAACCCGCGGGCTCAGGCAATCCACTCACCTCAGCCTCCCAAAGGCGCGGGATTACAGGCTGAGCCACGGAGCCTGGCTGTTTTGTTTTTAACAAAACATTAAAGTCAAATTATTTCATTAGTCCATTAACTAGTTTCCCTCCTTCAGTCTTTAAACTATACTCCAAACTGAATAGACTGATTTTCTAAAACATGCCCTCACTGAAAACCCTTTAAAGGTATTCCCATTATGTCAAAGTGTAAACTTTTTACCTTGTAACTTAAAGTCTTTTATGATCATGCTCCTGTTTACCTCATCAGAATCACTGTTGACCACTCCCACAGTCAAACTGTCAGAACATAGATCTTATACGATAGGTAGGAGATGGGGGAACTAGTTGGGTAAGAAATACAGAGTATATTAGAGAAAAGAAAAAGTACAAGGGGGGACCCAAAAATCCCCGGAATTATCTTTTGGAGGGCAGGCCCTTAGTAATACACTTGGAATTTGTTCCTCCAACCAAACTTTTTATATACTGATCAAGTTTTTTTTCAAATAAATATTTATTGAATTGTTGAATGGACTGAAGTCAAATTGCAATCGTTTTTCTTTTTCTTTTTTGAGTTGGAGTCTCACTCCGTCACCCAAGCTGGAGTGCAGTGGCACATTCACAGTCACCCCAGCATCAACCTGCTGGGCTCCAGCGATCCTTCTGTCTCAGCCTTCCAAGTAGCTGGAACCACAGACAAGCGCTTCCATGCCCAGTTAATATTTTGATTTATTGTAGAGACAAGGTCTCGCCAAGTTGCCAGGGCTGGTCTTGAACCCGCACGCTCAGACAATCCACTCACTCTGGCCTCCCAAAGTGCTGAGATTACAGGTTGAGCCATCAAGCCCAACCCTACACAGAAGTTTCGAGACGGGTGAGTTACTATCTGTGGAAGAAACATCCCAAGTTGCAGCAAACAGATGACTGGTTCTTCCACTAAGATAACGCACCTGCCCATGCTATGCTGAGTGTTCAGCAGTTTTTGACCAAAAAAGCATGACCCCTGTGCCCCACTCTCCCTATTCACCCGATCTTGCCCTGAGCTACTTTTTTTTTGTCTCCTGGATGAAAAAAGGTTTGAGAGGGAAACAAAAAACGGCACAAGTACTAAAAGGCATCAAAACTGACAAGTTCAAAAACTGTTCTGAGCAGTGGAAAAAAGTGTCTTGATAGGTGTATTGCATTAAATGGAGAGTACTTTGAAGGTGAATGAAGTTTAAACATGTAAGAATAAATACAGTTTTTTATTTTGTTGTTTTTTTGTTTTTTTTTTTTGAGTTGGAGTCTCACTCTGTCGCCCAGACTGAAGTGCAGTGGCCGCTCCCGGCCACCGCAGTCTCGACCTGCTGGGCTCCAGCGATCCTTCCGCCTCAGCCTTCCGAGTAGCCGAAATTACAGGCGCATGCTACCATGCCTGGCTGATTTTTTGATTTATTGTAGAGATGAGGTCTGGCTGCCCAGGCGGGTCTCGAACCCGCGGGCTCAGGCAATCCACTCACCTCAGCCTCCCAAAGGCGCGGGATTACAGGCTGAGCCACCGAGCCCGGCAATACAGTTTTTTATAAATAAATTCTGGGACTTTTTGGGTCCCCCCCTTGTTTGGGTCCTTCTCTTCTGGGAGACCAGCTGAGAAAATGTGGCAGTAATTCAGTCACGAGCTAACTGGAAAAAATCAAGAGGAGGGAGTAACTGTGGGGCAAATACTGATATGACACTTTATTAATTTTTTTTAGAGACAGGGTCTTTTTACTGTCATTCAAGCTGGAGTGTAGTGGTGTGATCATAGCTCACTGCAGTCTCAAACTCCTGGGCTCAAACAATCCTCCCATCTCAACCTCCCAAAGCATTAGAAATACAGTCATAGCCGGGCTCGGTGGCTCAGCCTGTAATTCCGCGCCTTTGGGAGGCTGAGGTGAGTGGATTGCCTGAGCCCGTGGGTTCGAGACCCTCCTGGACAACTTGGTGAGACCTCATCTCTACAATAAATCAAAAAATCAGCCAGGCATAGTAGTGCATGCCTATAATTCTGGCTACTTGGAAGGCTAAGGTGGAAGGATCACCGGAGCCCAGCAGGTCGAGGCACTCCACTGCACAGCTACTGCACTCCAGTTTGGGCGACAGAGTGAGACTCCAACTTAAAAAAAAAAACAAAAAACAAAACAGAATAGATCTGGGATTAAAGAAGAACAAAACAATACCTTAAAAGTTTTTGGACTAGTAGGAAGCTAGTGTTGGAATGGTGTGTTTGGGACATTATCACAACCACTATCATAACTAAATCAACAGCAGCAGTAACTGTAGTCCTTAGTAGTAGTGCATGGGAAGCTAAAGGGACAGGATGAATAAATGAATAAAGAGAAATAGACAAAAGGTTAAAGAGGAGACAGAAAGACCAGAGATTAGGCAAATTAGATGGTGTTTTCATGTAAGACAGAGTGGTTGACAAAAATTTTAAACGTCTACATGTAACATAGTGTTATCATTATTCCACCATTGAGGTGAACCGCAAAACTGATCCAGAAGATTAAAGACTTAGAAGTGTAATAAAATGGTTCAAATTGTCCTTTGGAGTATTAAAGTATTCAATTTAAACATTTTATATTTTCTATAATTGGGTTTCTTTTCTTAATACCCTTTCAAATATATGTTACGTGTCTGCAGCAGTAAACATTCCCTCTTGGCATAACTGATATACCTGACCTTATAATTTTTAATCAATTTTATATACCAATTGCTTTTTTATATTTTGCTATTCATACTCACCTATTTTGGAGCTCCATAAACACTACTAATCTGACCTTATGAAAACCAAAATTAAAATTAAAACACCTGAGTAAAGAATGTGATAACTAGGCAGGTTCGGTGGCTCAGCCTGTAATCCCGCGCTTTGGGAGGCTGAGGTGAGTGGATTGCCTGAGCCCGCGGGTTCGAGACCCACCTGGGCAACTTGGCAAGACCTCATCTCTACAATAAACCAAAAAAAAATTACCCGGGCATGGTAGCGCGCGCCTGTAGTTTCAGCTACCTAGAAGGCTGAGGCGGAAGGATCATCGGAGCCCAGCAGGTTGAGGCTGCAGTGGCACTCCAGTTTGGGCAACAGAGTGAGACTCCAACTCAAAAAAAAAAAAAAAAGAATGTGATGACTTCAAAATTGTTTTCTACTGTGTACGATTTCTCTCTTTCTGATTTCTCTAACATCTCAATACTAACCAAACCAACCTATATGACTACTTTCAATTACTGGTATCTAATGAGTAGCATAATTAGAATAATAATATTAGTATATTTTTATGTGTTACATATCTAATATGTTTTTGATAAGCTTGATACACATATACAACACCTCACTAAACCCTAACGATAAATCTATACAGAGGACATTTATACCCCAATTTTATACATGAGGAAATTGATGGTCAGAGAAAATAACCTACTTCCTCAAAGTAAAAGAGCAAGGAAAGGTAGAAGCTGGAATTAGCATACGAGTCTGTCTGACTTGGACTATTTGCTATAGGAAGAATGTATTGCAAAGAAGGTCTGTCTCAGGCCTATCCAAGTATTGAAGAGCAAGTCCTTTGTTTTAAGGCAGTACTGGGTGGAGACACCAAGAACATGGTTAGTATTAGATTTTATTGTAGTTAGAAAACAAAGAAAGTTGTGCTGCCTAATGGAAACAGAAAGGAAGTGATATAAGAAACTTTAAACTTTCCAGTGGCCACATTAGAAGGTAAAAATAAGTGAAATTAATTTTAACATGTTTAATCTAATATAATATCATTTGAACATGCAATCAATATAAAATTTATTGAAATATTTCACCTTCATCCCAATTCAGACTAGCCACATTTCAAATGCTCAATAACAACATGTAGTCAGGTATGGTAATGTGCACCTGTAATCCAACTATTGGGAAGGCTGAAGCCAGAGGAGCACTTGAGCCGGGGAGTTCAAGACTAGCCTGGACTATATATCAAGATCCCCATCTCAAAAAAAAACAACAACTTGGAGCTAGTGGTTATCATACTAGACAGAGCAGGAAAAAAAACTAATTATCTATATGTAAAATATATTCCTAAACTGTATTATTGCCATCCCTATCTCAATTAAGTAGGGACATATTATCCAATTATAAACCTAAAAAAAGTACTAATGTACCTATTGTATATAGTAACACAGAAATAATTAATTACATAACAGTTTTTCATTTACTTTTTTTAGCATACTTTAATTTTTTTTTTTTTTTTTTTTTTTTTTTTTTGAGTTGGAGTCTCACTCTGTCACCCAGACTGGAGTGCAGTGGCCGCTCCCGGCCACCGCAGCCTCGACCTGCTGGGCTCCGGCGATCGTTCCGCCTCAGCCTTCCAAGTAGCCGGAATTACAGGCATGCGCTACCACACCCAGCTGATTTTTTTTGATTTATTGTAGAGATGAGGTCTCGCTGCCCAGGCGGGTCTCGAACCCGCGGGCTCAGGCAATCCACTCACCAGCATACTTTAAATCATAAGGTTTGGAACTACAAAATGGCAATGTTTCAACTTCAAATTGTTCAGATCAAAGAAAACTATATAATATGTAAATAAAAGTGAAGTCATTGAATAAAGGCTATAGTACTTAATCATAAAATATATTTAAAACTATAGAAAACAGAGAGCTTTCAATATTGCTAAAAGTAAAAAGCAAATAATTATCTATGAAATGTTCTCATTATTCAAATATTGCACAGTCCTAATGAACTTTTTGGAGAGATTATTCTGAAAGCTTTAAATACATTTTAAATTGTCTTGGGTTACTCAACATTTAATCTATTCCACAAAACCATGTTCATTTTTATGATAATAATGTGATACTGAAATATGGAAAATTAGGGAATATGCCATATGTAATTTAGAATATACAAATTACTAATTAGAAAATATATCAAAGATACAATAGCTTATATTGTAGAAATCACTAGCCCATGTGAAAACATTAATAAATAGGTTTTTTATTCATCATCCATTCTATACTATATTCTTTACTATAAAAAGTGGACCAGGCCAGGCTCAGTGGCTCAGCCTGTTATCCCAACACTTTGGGAGGCCAAGGCGAATGGATTGCCTGAGTCCAAGGGTTCGAGACCAGCCCAGGCAACTTGGTAAGACCTTGTCTCCACAATAAATAAAAAATTAGCCAGGCATGTAGTAGTAGCCAGCCGGAACCTATAGTTCTGGCTACTTGGAAGGCTGAGGTAAGGATCACCAGAGCCCAGCTGGTCGACACTGGGATGGCCGTGAGCGTGCCACTGCATTCCACCCTGGATGATGAAGTGAGACGCCAACTCAAAAAAAAAAAAAGTAAAACAAAGGAATGTATAGAATGTGAAAGGGTGGGCAGAAAAATAGGACACATGAATTTCCATATAAGAAAGAATTACAACTTGATTTTTAAAGTAATATGGCCTAGCCGGGCTCAGTGGCTCAGCCTGTAATCCCATGCCTTTGGGAGGCTGAGGTGAGTGGACTGCCTGAGCCCGCAGGTTCGAGACCCACCTGGGCAACTTGGCGAGACCTCTTCTCTACAATAAATCAAAAATTAGCTGGGCGTGGTAGCGCACGCCTGTAGTTCCAGTTACTTGGAAGGCTAAGGCGGAAGGATCACCAGCACCCAGCAGGCGAGGCGGCATTGGCCGGGAGCGGCCACTGCACTCCAGTCTGGGCAACAGAGTGAGACTCCAACTCAAAAAAATAAAAATTAAAAAAAAGTAATATGGCCCGTTTTCTTATAATAATATTTAGAGACATTTTTACTATCATGTCCTCATAAAACATGAAATGATCGGAAGCTTGCTCATAGCACAAATAAGGATCAAGATATTACTCACCTATGGGGTTTACATTCAGTATCTGCTCATTTTCTACATCCATTGTTCCTTAATTTCACTTGCACTGATTAAACAAATTACCAAATGGAAGTCTTCCTTCAGAATCTATTTTTTAAAAAGAAAAAAAGCTTCAACATCTTCTAAATGGATATAAGTAAGCTAAATTTACTTAAGCACACTATTTTTAAAAACCATGTATTTCCTTATTTTTTAAAAAAAGGGTTCACTTTACTTTCAAAGGCAATATACTCTAATTAAAATTTAGTTTGTCTTCTTGACAATTTATGAGTCAAAAAACCCCAGTTTTCAGCATGTGCCAAAGCACCCCTTTAACTAAAATTTAAAAGATATATTTGCTATGTATGTTTATTTCAAGTTAAAAAAATACACACACACTCCCAAATATTTTAGGGATACCAAGCCTCAAAAGTAATCTGACAGACATATATAGGAACATAAATATTGAATAACTCTCTACCAATGAATTATGAGAACTACTCTAAAATACAAACAACACAGTTTTGGCTAATCAAGAATATCACATTACTGTGTTACTTTTCACCCTAAAGCATATCTGAAGGCTGATATATCTGCCACTCATTACCAGATCTCTATAATTACTGTAACCAGAATTTGAGATTGGGAGAAACTTTAAAAATCAGGTTTTTGGCCAGCCTAGGTGGCTCAGCCTGTAATCCCAGCACTTTGGGAGGCCAAGGCGAGTAGATTGCCTGAGTCTGTGGGTTCAAGACCAGACCAGGAAACTTGGCAAGACCTCGTCTCTACAATAAATCAAAAAAACATTAGCTGGGCATGGTAGCACACGCCTGCAGTTCTGGCTACTTGGAAGGCTGAGGCGGAAGGATTGCCTAAGCCCAGCAGGTTGACACTGGGGTGGCCCTGAGTGTGCCACTGCACTCCAGCCTGGGCGACAGAGTGAAACTCCAACTCAAAAAATACATATATATCAGGTTTTTCCATAATTAGCATATCTTTATAACTGAAAAATCCATTCTTTAAAAAAAATCTGGGCAACCCCTTCGGGTCCCCTCGCACTGTGGGAGCATCTCTGTCTTCTCAATAAATCCTGCTTTCTAAAAAAATTAAAAACATTTTTTAAAAATCTGACCAGATTCAGGAAAGGAAAAATTACAGTGATATAGGTATCTCACTATTTTAGACCCCAGTTTCAAAATCTCTTAAAAATCATTCATATTGAGAAGTTTTGATTAGTTACCTTTTAGACAATTAACTTAGTGATACAGATCCAACGTTATTTGAAAGATTATCAAGTTTTCAAAAAACATTACCAGAAGGCATAACTAAATAAAATTTCAGATTCTCTCTAGTAATATTTTTAAATGGTGGTTTAGATTACTTAAGTAGATATTTAAGCCATATAGATTGAAAAGGCCCTCCAGTCATTTGTAATCATTTTGCTAGCAGTGTGTTCTTTTGAGACATAAAATGTAGAAATCAGTGAAAATGCCTAATAAACTAATTACAGAAAGGCACATTTATTTTCTTATAACATAAACTACTGTTAGATGTTATTTTAAGATGACAATTACACATGATGCATCTTGGAATTCAAAAGTGAAAATGAGTTTTAAATTTCTCAATATATACTATTATTTGCTAACATCTTATAAGTTTATAGCCCTTTTCTTCAGAAAAGGGTATTATTTTGTGAAACAAAAACAAATACACCTTAGGCTAAAATTGTAAGCTTAATATGGCATAATCCGTACACTACTAAGATGCTATCATAGTGCTTCAGAAGAAAATGGTGAGATCCTTCTTGATTCTATTCAGAATAAATTGACATGTGATTCTACATAATCACTTTTCAATATCCTAATTTCTACCAATTCTGGTTTAGGGAAAAAATTAATCTTAAAGATATGCATATAGAGTTTCCTATAGATATATGGATAAAAATAGTGTGCAAATCTAAATATTTCATATCCCCCATGGCTGAAAATGCCACATTCTGTTTCACTTCAGTACATGAATTACATATGTTATAGGAAAGAGATATCATATGATGTGTCTGAGTTGGTTTTTTTTTCCTCAAGCAATCTTCCCGCCTCAGTTTCCCAAAGTATATGTATGTGTCTGAGTTCTTTTAACTGAAGAGACATTTAAAAATCTTTGTCATTCTTGATGAACATATAATCTAAGATAATAGTTTCTGCAGAACCTAACTAATAAATGGTAACTGATGTTCATAAAGCGCTTTAAAATTCAAAAATAATTTTACATGTATCATTCAATGTACCTTACAGGACAATCTTGAGGTAGGTATTCCACTTTGCACACAAATAAGATTCAGAGAAGGTAAGTGATCTGTCCAAGGATATACAGTTGCTCAGTGAAAGAGCCAGGAGTAGAACCCAGACCTTCCAAATCCAGAACAATCTGCACATGTTTAAGCTTAATATGCCACAGGAAGATACTTTTTTAGGGTTAACAGAGAAAAGCATCTTAAAACAGACTTCTACTGTTATATCAAACTTATAAATATTGCTTTCCTAACATTAAAAATAATTATTTTAAACTATTATATAGAAGACATTCAGTCAGGCAAAGAAAATCATCAGGTACGACGATCATCTATAACTTAACTAGGTTTGTTTTTATTAATCATAACAAAAAGTAGTCCTGTGTCTTTAGGCAATGATAACCCAAACAAGAACTCAAGTCACACTTGATAACAACAAAGACATTTTTCAGAGTTTAGAGAAGGATAAAGATAAGTTCCACATTTTTACTCTCTTCAGAGTAGTAGGTTTTTTTCCAATTTATTTAACAATCAAGATCTTGGACCAAACAAGAAAATGTAAAACAAGAAAATCTAAATCCCATTTCTTTCATAGTAAACTATAAAAATTTATTTTCATGAGAAAACAAAACTATACGTGCAAGTTAGAAAAAATGAAGACTGAAATTAAAGTTCTTTTCTTCAGTGTGTTATGCAGAAATATACATACAGAAGTATTCAATTGCCAAAGACATTCTCTGATAGAGCCTCCCCACCAAAAAAAAATCTATTTCCTGAAATATAGCTCATAAATTTATCAGACATAAATTAATCTGACATTGTTGGGAGTCATGATTTTACCATTCGTTAACTAGCAAATTACCTGTATTCATTTCTGGGCTATACTCACCGCTAATTAGCAACCTAAAATCACCATTCTACCACAATAATGCAAAAGTGAGCACTACATAAAATACCCAAGTAGCATTTATTTTTGCAGTACTAACAATTCTTTTTCCTCTCACGTTAGTACTACAGAAAAACCAATCAATTAAAATCCAAAGATGCCTGCTGAGGTATTAAGGAATTCAATAAACTTTTAAATAAAGGAATATTAAGGGAATAAGCACCAATGATTCAGAGCACATCTGCAGTGGTCCCTTCTTCAAAAAAAAAAAAGGATACGGTGGTTTCCCAAAAAGCCTTACTATATTCTAATAATTAACAGTAAAAATGCAAGTTAAAAACATGTGGTAACCTTTCCCCCTCCCCGCCTGTTTAATCGTTTTAATCTGTAGACCCTACACAGTTGCTGGCTCCGCAGCCAGTTCTCAGAAGGTCATGGGGGAAATGGGCGATATTGACGTCTGCAGTTTTGAAGCTCTTGGCTTTGAAAAAACTCCGTGTATGTTACAGCACCAATCTGACAAATGCAGCAGACACGGCGTGGGTTTCACAGAAAGGGGGCTCCTTTTCTGTCTTTGTTTTACATGAGGGGTATTCTACCTAAGCTACCAGGGAGACCCTTGCGGGGGGGCGCAGCGAAGTTCGCGCAGGGCCAGGGCGGCGGGCACGCGTCCGCCCCCCCATGCCCCCGGTGCGCGCGACCCCTCCCCCCACAGCAGCTAGGCCCGGCTTCCCGCAGCCGACGCAGGCCAGGACCCGCGAAGCCCCCAGCCCCGGCCGGTCCCTGGGAAGTGCTGGGTCGGGGCTCCTGGGGGGCGCCGAAGGGTCCGGGTCTGGAAGCGCCGGACCGGGCAGCATCTTCAGAGGATTCCCAGGGAGGACACGGGGGCGGGGAGGGCGCAAACCTTCCTCACAGGATTTCAGTCTCGCCGGAAGCACGCCTCCCAACCCCTTACCCCCACATTAAACGTCTGCCTTGGCGACGGGCTGAGGAGGAGCCCCTCCGCGGCGAGCGCCCCGCGCGCCCCTCTGAGTGGGTAGGGGGCTCCGGGAGGGGGCGGGCCCGCGCTGCCGCGCTCCCGGCTGGGCCCGGGAGGAGAGAACCGGGGTTGGCTCTCCGCAGTCCGAGGCGTTGGGCGCTGACGGACCCGCGCGGCGTAGAAGAGGTGGCCGGACCTCCGGCCCTCCTGGCCCGGACCGACCGCGGCCTTCACACCCCCTCCCCCTTCCCCTCCCCCTCCCAACGTGCGGCTTGCCTCCGAGGAGAGATGGGGGATGGGAGACAGGGCTCAATCTTCCGGAGCGTGACAGCTGCGCCCACCGGTACTGACCCCTCGGGCCACCGCGAATGCTCGCCCCGGTCCCCAGTCAGCAGGTCCCGACCCCACTCCTCCGCCTCGGCCGCCGCCTCGCAGCGTCTGTGGCCCCTCTCGCTCTGTTTGTTTTTGTTTTGTTCTACCCAGTAACACGGGGGCGAGAGGACGACACTTATTGGCTGAGATAAGGAGGGCGGCTGGCCAATCGTTACGGCGGAGCTGGAGCTGAGGAGGACGGGGGGAGAAGTGAAACGTGGAAAGTTGGGGGTTGCGTACAGGAGGGCGCATGCGCGTCTGACTCTTGGAGCTGCTGGAGTGGGAGCGGAGCGGGAAGCTCGGGCTGGAGGGTGCTGGGAGGCGCTGCGGGATGGAATCTTTGGCACGAGGGCCGTGCTGGGGGATGGGGACTAGGATGAGGCTACCTAGGCCCAGCTCACCCATTTCCCTCACAGGGCGTTCTGTGTACTAAAGCAAAGGCTTTGGGCTTCCTGAGGGTCCCTGCCTGCATTTCTGGACACTCCACAGGGGAAGACTCCCAGCCTCTCCAGTTCCTTCTCTCTCTGGCTACTACTAACTCCATTGCTCCTATTTGTGCAAATCCCCTGCTAAGACATTTCTCACAGCGATATCCCCTCAACCCTTTGAGATAGAAGTCATTCCCACTTCACAGATGAAAAACAGACTGAAAAACTATCTGAAGCCCCTTTTTCTAATCATGACTAGTCAGGCCACCATGGTTATAATTTCTCTATTGAAGTTCCTTCCTCCCCCACCCCCGCCCCCCTACCCCCGTGACTTTTCCTCTTGGCTGAGTTCTCTTTGGTTGGTCTTTTCCTCTCATTCTTTCTAGGTAGCTATCCCCTGAGGTAATATCCAGATCCATGCTGTCTCTGTGCTCTGGCCAGATTTTCCTGTTGTCTGATGGGCAACACCTGAACGGTTGTTTGAGCTTTCCAGAACTGAACCGCCTCATCCCCCACAAGCCAGCTCCTTCCCCTGACTTACCCTTTTCTGCCCAGGTACCCTCCCTGGGAGTCATCTCCAGGTCTATTATTTCTCTGCACAAAAAAATCCTTCACGTCCTTCCCATTACCTCCTGGAGCATCAGCACCTCAGCCTGGCATTCAAGGCCCTGCAGTGTGACTTAAAGACTTTCTGGCCATGCCTCCACTCCTCTCCAAATATATACACCCCCTTTGCTAAAACTCACTTGAACCACTCACTGTTCCATACACTTCCACACCTCCTGGTAGTTAGTTCATTGTTTTATCACCTTAAAATGCCTCTTTGCCTGGCTCGGTGGCTCAGCCTGTAATCCCGCGCTTTGGGAGGCTGAGGTGAGTGGATTGCCTGAGCCCGCGGGTTCGAGACCCGCCTGGGCAACTTGGCGAGACCTCATCTCTACAGTAAATCAAAAATTAATAGCCGGGTATGGTAGCGCACACCTGTAATTCCGGCTATTCGGAAGGCTGAGGCAGAGGGATCACTGGAGCCCAGCAGGTCGAGGCTGCGGTGGCCGGGAGCCTCCACTGCACTCCAGTCTGGGGGACAGAGTGAGACTCCAACTCAAAAAAAAAAAAATGATGCCGGGCTTGGTGGCTCAGCCTGTAATCCCACGCCTTTGGGAGGCTGAGGTGAGTGGATTGCCTGAGACCGCGGGTTCGAGACCAGCCTGGGCAGCGAAACCTCATCTCTACAATAAAAATCAAAAAATCAGCCGGGCGTGGTAGCGCATGCCTGTAATTCCAGGTACTCGGAAGGCTGAGGCGGAAGGATCACCGGAGCCCAGCAAGTCGAGGCTGCGGTGGCTGGGAGCGGCCACTGCACTCCAGTCTGGGCAACCGAGTGAGACTTCAACTCAAAAAAAAAAAAAATGCCTCTTTAACTTCCCATCTCTGCCTAATACAATCCTATTCGTGCTTCCTGGTCCTCATTCAAAGTCTGTAAGCCTCATGACTTGATATGATCTTCCCTGATTCCTCACAGTATTGGCTTGTGCCTCTGGAGGCACTGATCACAACCTAGCATTTTGAGTCCCTATTCTAGCTCTTCTTCCCTTTGAACTGTAACCCTGTTGAGGGCAATATCTGTATCTTACTTACCTGTTACTGTTGTAGCACTTAAAAATGCCTTATTGTACCCCTGCAATAAATACGTCTTGATATGAGTTCACACAGATTCTCAACAATTGGTGGTCATCCCCATCTCCTGTATGGGGGCCTCCTGACATGGCCAGTATCAGAGTTAGCCTCATGAGTCATGTTCACTTTTTAAAATCAAAGTTTCCCAGACCCTTAGTTTTGTTTTGTTGTTTTCTTTTCTTTTTTTTTTTTTTCCATCATATGCTGCACTTTTCCCTTCTCTTCACTGTTTTCTTTACGGATCAGTGACTACTGGCTCTTTTTTTACCCATCTCTTTCTCCACATTTTCCCTCTTTTTTCTGTTTTTCAGTTCCTAGACCTTTTCTTCTTCTTCCTTGCCACCAATCTCCTCTGGTAGGATGCTAGGTTCTTTCATTTTTTCACTCATTTAATACATTTACTAAGCACCTATGGCATAATCAGACTGTGTTGAACAGACATCCAAAGATCTATAAGATAAGAAAATAATGGAATATGTTTCCCATTTTTAAAGAGCAACTAGGCCAGGCGCGGTGGCTCAAGCCTGTAATCCAGTACTTTGGGAGGTTGAGGCGAGAGGGGTTGCCTGAGACCAGAAGTTTGAGATCAGTCTGAGCAACTTGGTGAGACCTTATCTCTACAATAAGTCAAGAAAAATTAGCTGGGTGTGGTGGCACACGCCTGTAGTTCTAGCTACTTGGATGGCTGAGGTGGAAGGATCTCCTGAGCTTAGCAGGTCAAGGCTGCAGTGACTGTGAGTGTGCCACTGCACTCTAGCCTGGGTGACAGAGTAAGACTCCAACTCAAAAAAATAAATAGCGACTAAAATGATCTCTATGTTTTAGCAAATTACCCCAAAGGACCCGTTAGGGAGTAAAATTTCACATCTTTTTGCATATCATTTCAGGTGCTACTCATGATTCTCGGCATCCCAGGACCCACCTTTAGGAAAGCTGCTGTAATTGGGTATGGTTGACCAGTTTGGGCCAGGCAGTCGGGAAATGCGGTTCTAGTCCTACTTCTCCACTAACTTCCTATAAGAACTTCAGCTTCAGCCGGGCTCGGTGGCTCAGCCTGTAATCCCGCGCCTTTGGGAGGCTGAGGTGAGTGGATTGCCTGAGCCCACGGGTTCGAGACCCGCCTGGGCAGCGAGACCTTATCTCTATAATAAATCAAAAAATCAGCCGGGCGTGGTAGCGCATGCCTGTAATTCCGGCTACTCGGAAGGCTGAGGCGGAAGGATCACCGGAGCCCACCAGGTCGAGGATGTGGTGGCCGGGAGCGGCCACTGCACTCCAGTCTGGGCGACAGAGTGAGACTCCAACTCAAAAAAAAAAAAAAAAAGAACTTCAGCTTCTCTTGGGAATTCTTTCTTTACAAGCAAAATTCAGAAATTGGACTCAACCATAATTCCTAAGGTATTTCTAAAGAACACAAATTGTGTGGAACTTTAATAGATATCATGCAAAAAATGGGGAAGAGATTGTTACATGGTCAAATGGCCATAGAAAGAACTTGTTCAACAAAAGTAAAAATGTTTTTTTACACCAACTCTTTTCAGTGTTTGTTTGTTTTGTTTTGTTTTGTTTTTTGAGTTGGAGTCTCACTCTGTCGCCCAGACTGGAGTGCAGTGGCCGGGAGCAGCACCACAGCCTCGACCTGCTAGGCTCCGGCGATCCTTCTGCCTCAGCCTTCCTAGTAGCCGGAATTACAGATGCGCGCTACCACACCCGGCTGATTTTTGATTTATTGTAGAGATGAGGTCTCGCCTGCCCAGGTGGGTCTCGAACCCATGGGCTCAGGCAGTCCACTCACCTCAGCCTCCCAAAGGCGCGGGATTACAGGCTGAGCCACCGAGCCCGGCTTTTTCAGTGTTTTTAATAAGGTATGTGTCTTTAGCATCTTGGGGAGCCAGAGAAGGAAAACTAGTAATGTTTCCTAACTTATTTGAACACAGAATCTATTTTTCTCAAGATAACCCAGAAGCAGCGTTACTAAGAAACCCACTTGGGAAATATAGATGACAGCCACTGTCATCAATATTCCTTTCAGTTGTACTGAACCCTAGCCACCTGTGCCTTTGTAGCTAAACATTTAAAAACAATGAGTAATAATAAATAAAAAGAATAAGCTGAAATGGAAAAGTATCCAAGTGCCTAGAATTTTTGCCTACTAAACAATCTGCAAATATTTATTGTATACCTATTCTGTGAAAAACACAGAGTTGATTCAGCTGTGTTCCTGGCAAAAGGCCTTCTTCTGCCTTAGGGTAAGTAATGTCTGAAGCCTAGAGCTGCCCAGGCTTCTGGGCCACCATGTACAGTTTTTATTTCATACAATTGTTCACAAACTGACATTCTGTTATCTAAAGCCCTCTGCCTGTGGGCTTATGTTAATTTAGTTATTAGATGAGAGAAAAGGAGAAATCTCCTTAACTCATTCTATACAGAATGAAGGAGTTGCAACGTCCATCTTCCTTAAGAATGACCCATTTCAGGAGCTTAGGAGAGGAAGGGCCACCACAGTTGCCCGAAATGAGACAACTGTTCAGATGTGGCAGCAGAAACTATGTGCTATGTGATCAGATAGACATTATGTACTATGTACCTCATCTTCCCCATCCTCCTCAGGTTAAGCAGTATTAAGATGCCTAGGGGGGTACAAAGATGTTTGGTTTTCTTTGGGTTTGGGGAGGAGAGGGTGGGACATAGCTTCTATTTTTTGTCTCTTAAGACAAGTTTTTTACTATGTTCCTAAATAGCTGCGTAGCTTTGGGCGTTTCACTTCCCATCCCTGGGTCAATTGAATGCCTCAGTGCTGTGCACTGTAAAAGAAATGCCCACTGCAGGAGGTCTTTAAGGAGCGTTCCAGTTCTGACACCCTGGGATACTAAGCAAGGAAATGAGTTGGCACCATGGGAGTCCTGGGAATGGGGGCAAAAGATGAGAGAGTTCACCACTGGCTTTAGTAGAGAATTCCACCAGGTATGGACAGAAGAACGATCTCTTTCAACCCAGGGCCTTTCTTCAGAGGCAAAGCTCAAATAACATTACCTCCCTCCAACCCAAAGGCAAGGGTGATGATGGCTGGTGTGGGGTTAGGAGTGCTAATAAGTTGATTCAGGTGAATTACTTGGAAATGCACAGATGAAAGGCAAAAGATAAGCACCTAGAATGACTATTATTACCCTTGGAACTTTTCATTGTTTGGGCAAAGCCTCATTTGAGAACACCGTGTTTCTTAGTAAATACTGTTCATGCCCTTAAATGAGATTGAGAAGAGGCCTTCTTTCTGGGGACTGAGGGTAGGTCTTAGCCCACTTCCTTCCTAAGAACTTTCAGATGCTACTTTCATTTACAAAAAATGTCATCTACCTGAGCTGACGTCCTGCCTCCTTTTGTCAAACCAAACCTGTAAGGCAGGAATTACTCTTTAGCACAAATGGTAGAAGATGTAAAGCATGCTTTGAAGAGAGAGAGCTGCTTAAGGAATTCTAATGATGATGATGGTTGACATTTGTGTTGTTGTAAGGTTTGCTGAGCACATTTGCATACACTTTGATTACCTTCCTATGAAGTGGACCAAGATTCTGTCCTTTAAATCTGAGGGAAATGAGATTTGAGCAGGTCCCTGGTAATTATTGAACTTTTATGCTAAAAGAACATTTGGGGATTCCCTAGTGCAAACCCTTCATTTTACAAATAGAGAAACAGACCCAGAGAAGTTAAGTGAATTCCCAAACCCACACAACCAGTTAGCAGCAGTCAGAAGTGCCAATGAAGTCTCAGATCCCAACCTTATAGGGAACATGCAGACAGGGAATACAGATCTCTAGCACCCAGACTGGGCTGGATTCTTTCTGTCACTCCACCTTGAGTCTCTTGAATTAAAATAAAATTTCAGAGTCCCAGACTCCCCTGGTATTTTGAGGTCTGGAAGTGAGGAAGAATGACAGGGATAGAGAGGGTTGCATGATTTTTAGAAACTGTTCATGGGTCATTTTCAAGAATCTCTTTCCTAGAGTCAACAACATAGAGTAATATGAAGCGTAGCACAAAGAAATAGATGCAATATTTTAATATAGCATGTACCTAGAAATATTGAAAGACTAATAAGGTTTTACTTCCTCAATTCGAGTTTTGAAGAGTTTTCTTGGTATATTTATCTTTTGTGGATTTTTTTCCCCACCAAGTCACTCCTGCTACCTTAAAGATTTAGAAAAAAAGCTCAATTAGGATTGCAGAACTCCAGCAAGACATCTTTTCCCAAAAAGCCAATAAGTTTGACCTCATCTCCCACACCTGGCCCAAGTTCTAAGCCTATGAAAACTCCAGCTCCTCAGACTTTTGCAATAACAAACCATTCAACCCAATGATTTTCAGTGCTTATTATAACTGCCACACCCTGCGTTTAATTGTGTTGAGTCAGGGTTGAGAAGTGCTCCTCCAGTTGTATCTCTGGGGGCTTTATTTGCACTCTTCTGGAACATTGGGTCCTCTGTTAGGCTTCACATGTCTCAGAATTAATCCTCTTTTCTCCAGTTCGCCCTGAGTGCACACAGCTGCCACTGTGCCCTTCTCCCCTCTAGGTCTACACAGTGTCTGCTTGTCTCCCAAACAAGAAGGTAGAACCCAGAGAGCCTGGTATAGAAATGAGGGACTTTTCCTTTGCAGAATAAGAGAAATGAATAATTTGGGATTATGATTAAGAGAGACAGATTTACAAGGAAGCACAGAGACAGTTAGAGAGGGGTAAATGCTAGGCAGTGGGAGAAGGTGATTAATGGACTAATCAAATCTCTATTTTGAGCAAAAAGAAATAATAGTAGTGGCAAGTAAGAACAGAAGCCCCCCAAAAGATGTTGCTTTTGGTTATTAAATGTCAATAATAAAAACGAAGCCAGCCCCATGGAAGATCAGAGGCAGAAGAAGGTCGGGTGATGGCCTAGTGAGGACAACTTGCTCAGATTACAAATGAACAAACAGGCCCAGAGAGAAGTGGTCCGACCCTAGGCAAGTCACAGGCAGTCATAGTACCTCATTCCACTACCTGCAGTCATCTTCCTTTTTCCTATGTGGTTCTCTGCATGTGTCTTGTCCTTGTGCCTGCTTTTTTTTTTTTTTTTTTCCTTTCCAAAAAGTTAGGAGGGCTGCTTTCAGAAAGAAAAACTAGGACTGGTATTTTTAAACAACAGCTACAGGAAATCCCCAAGCACAGCAATTGAAGGAACACAACTGACAGCCCTTCAGCACAATTGACAAAGCCAGAATCGAAACAGGAACTAGTAGGCAACAGGCCACCTTCCAAGAACAGAGAATTCAAAAATAAGAAAAAATATAACTGCTGAGGGAGCAACTGAAAGTCTTACCACCATTTCTTGTTGCATAGTGTGTATACGTTTTGTTTTAGAAAATAATCTTTGAGGGCAGTGCATCTAGCTCAGTGATTTATTGATCAGCTTCAACGGGTACAAGAACACCCTAACATTGTATGCAAACTTTATTATGAATATGCATTTGATGTCACAATAGGTCCATAACTGTTTTCTGTAAGACCCCAAAAAGAGTTATGTCCCTGACCAACCTGGGCAACATGGTGAGACCTTGTCTCTACAATAAATCAAAAAATTAGCCAGGCAGTGGTAGCATGTGCCTATAGTTCCAGCTACTTGGAAGACGGAGGCAGAAGGATCACCAGAGCCCTGCAGGTAGACGCTGGGGTGGCCGTGAGCGTGCCACTGCACTCCAGCCTGGGCGATGGAGTGAGACTCCAACTCAAAAAAAAGAGTCATGTCCCATAAAAATCAAGAACATGTAGAATATGTTTCTACATTTATACTACATATTATTACATTTAGGCCCATTTTTAGAGTTGGTGTTTTACCAAGAGATGCCTTTCCTCTGTGTGTCAAAACAGGTGCAGAATCAAAGTGCCATTAAAGTAAACACAAAAAAAACCAAAACAAAATTGGTTTTAAAGATAGCAGTAGTCCTAAAAAGAGTTTTCTATCTTGGACCACTCCTATAGTTTTTCCAGTCATACATGGCGGCTTCCATTATGTGGATCAGTGGGTCAGAAATATAAGCTGAACCCTCAACATTTTCTATACAAAAATCATAGCCTCATCACCCATGAACGTATCTTTAAAAAATCCTTGAACTTATTTAAGAGAGGAAGCATTCTATGGTATCTCTCAAAATATACTACACAGATGTTCCACCACAAAAGCATTCTAGGATGAAGTAAATTTAGGAAACTGCTAATCATCCCCCCACATACTGGAAAATCACAATAAACAATGGTGTTTCAGAGGCTCTGAGAAGTCCTGTCATAAATAACTGCTTCATCATCTTGAACTCAATGTTTGTTCAACTTACTTGACCATGACACTCTTTTGTATGTAGTGTCTATTAACATCTTGTGGAGTACATATTGGAAAACATTGATCCAGTAGACTAGGATCTGGACTAGAAGGCAAGAAGTTTGGATTCAAATCCCAGTTCTGCTACTAATTAGACATGTGACCTTAGGTAATTTGACTGCTCTGAGGGTGTCGAATTTAAAAGATTTCCAAGGTTCCTTCTGGGGTTATAATCTATCCAATATGATGTCTGGGTTGGCCGGTGGTCTAAGACTCTGCTTATAGTTGTTTTCCATAATTATGCATATTTTATTCCAGGAGACTGTGTGGTACAACAATATCACTTATAAGCTACCTTCTCTTTAGAATTCTTTGGAGAGATAAGGCAAATGTTGAGTCACTAGAACAGAATGGAACCAGCACTGTAAAGTCGGGTCAGCTTTATTCACTGTGATGAATGCATGCGGTAGGCCTAAAGCCCAAGCAAACACAAAGGCAACCGACTAGTGGCCACATGCGTTTGATGGGGCTGGATTTTTAGAAACTACACAACCTTTCAGAAGCCAGGAAGGTTTTTAACCAAGCATGATTACATGAGCTTAAAGAGCAAATGCCTCTTTTCAAAGGACCAAAGTTATTCTCACAGGCATCGTTACCCTCTGGGACAATCCCTGTCTCTAAGAAAAGGAGTGCTGACTCCAGCTCACTTTCAAAGGCATTTGAGTCAGTAACAGCCCTGACAGCAGGCTTTCCCAGGGAATAGAAGAGGCCTGGGAATACTTTAAATACCACCTGGGAAGCGTCTTGAGCTCTTGCACAATTAAAACATATAGTCTTAATGCATCACCCAGGGAAGTAGCCTGGGGTGACACATTAAGACTACATGTGCTTTCTGCATCCTAGGCACAGGAAGCTCCATAAAATTTCTGCAGGCAGAACCTAGGGAAGACATCTTAAAAAGCAAAGGCCCCAGGGCTGCAGGCAACAGGGCCAAGGATAAGTTGGAACTTGTGCCATGGAAAGGCTTTCCTTCAGCCACCACCATGGCAATATATGTGTCCTTGCCTCCGGGTGGGGCTGCATGTTTAGACAGACTGTGCTGTGTGTAGCTTCCTATTAATATAAGGAATCTTCAAAAATAAATCCATCTCATCACCCCTTTGCCCCTTGGTGTCCTGTGAAATTTAAAGTTTAGCAAAGCATAGCTCTATCACTCCAGCTGAATTTTTGCCTTGTGTTGGAAAGCCTGAGCTCAGCAAATGGAGTAATCTGCAACTGTTTAAAAGAATGAGGAGGTCACTATATACTCCAGTGGAAAGCATTCCAAGATTGTATTGTTGCATACAATACAGTGTTGATATGTGCTACTTTTGGATTAAAAATAGGCAGAAATAAAAATATTTATTCAGATTTGTTTATATTTGCATAAAGAAACACTGAAGAATATATAATAAACTATATTATACATCTATAAGGGCTGTGGAAAGATAGCATATATAGGCTATACCAAGATTAGGTGGAGATACAAGGGGGGAGCAAGATGTCTCAGCATATACCTATTTATATTATTGTAATTTTTCAACATATTTAAAAACATAAAAGCCTGGGCTCCAGAATTAGCAGAGTTGAATACTGGCTCTTCTGTTTCCTAGTTTTGAGCAAGTTACTTCACCTTCTTCAACTCTCCATTTCTTCACTTGTAAAATGGGGATAATTACAGTACCTGTTGTATTAGGGCTGTTATTTATTATTTGTTTGTTGAGACGAAGGTCTCACTATGTTGCTTAGGCTAATCTCAAACACCTGGCAGGGGTTGTTATTTAAATGAAATAATATCTGTATGTAGCAGGATGCCTGACATATTGTAATCACCTAATAAATATTAATAATACTTTGATTGCTATTGACATTATTTTTACTTATTGAATTCTGATTGATCCTTCAGATGCAGGTCGAGTAACACCTCCTGTGAGAAATTTTCCCAGACTAGGGCAGTGAAGAGTTTCTTCCTCCTCTGCTTCCATGATATGCCTGTCTGCGTTCATGCTGCTCTCCCAGGCTTGGGTCCTCATTTTCACATTGACTCCCCACTGGACTTTGGGCTTCTGAAAGGCAAAAAACCAACCCCTGCATCAGGCGCATTGTAGGTAGATATTTGTCAGTAAATGTTTGGTGAAAGAATAAAAGAACTAATAAAATTTTTATTTTCTGTACAAGAGCCTGTCTGAGGCTGTCCATGGGAGTTTTACTTCCTGGTTTAACCCAACAGATGTCTGTCTGTCATTTGCTAGGTCTGCAGGGAGTTGCTCAGGAGAATAGACTGCAATAAGCAGCCTTCAGTGCTTGCAGCTGAAGCCTGACTTCACTGAGAATGTGCCAGGAGGGAAACTGGAGCTCTATAGGGGCCTCCTGGGAAAAGCAGGAAGCTGGAGCTCTCCAGGGACAATAAGCCACGCTGGATCGCAAGTGGAACATGCAGTCTGACACTCCAGCTGTCTCTGGCTGAGGAGGGATTGGTACTTCTGCATCAGCCCAGGGACCAGTCTCAACAGTCACAGAACTGTTTCTGCCTTCTCTCTCCTTGAGTTTGTTTCTCTGGGGTGAGACTTAGTTCAGAGGAAGAGCTGACAAAAGTAAAACCAGAGTAGCAACATGCTACGCAGGAAGTTGCAGGTCTAGAAGCCAGAACAGCTCACAGGTACTTGGGTGACAAGCTACAAGAAAAGCAGCCTGAAGACCAGACCATAGAACAAAACCCTCACTCTATTTGCATTTGGTATGCTCTTCTTTTAGGAGTCAAGTCAACAATGCCTACTGTTGTCAGGTGGATCTAAATCCAGAGTTGATCTGTGGGTTGAGCTTAAACTTGTAGCCTCTCTGAGCCTCACTTCCCTTGTCTGGGAGCCTTTGAGAGAATTATAGAACACACATATACTAAAGGATTAAGAATTTATGAAATAAATGTTTCTTTCCTTCCTTCATTATTGAATACTATTGAAGGTGAGAAAGACAAGGTTTCCACAATCTTACTGTAGAGACAACATATACCACACACATACACACATACACCATACACATTACACACATCCATACCATACAACACATATACATCACATATACATACATACCACTGCATACATATACACAGACATACACATACACCACACACATACACATACCCATACACATGCTAAGTTTAGAACACTTATGAAACAACTCTAGCAACAACGGAAGAATTTTACAGTTCTTCCATTGGCTGCTCCCTAACTAGAAACAGATTGTCTTCCCCCCAACTGTTTCTGGGCCAGAGTTCCTCTAAATGTGGGTCTGTTCCTGGTGATTTCGTTTCCTTTTCTTGGTCAACAGTCATTCAACACCATTACCTGAAATGTCTTCTGCAGCCCTGTCCTTTTATTAGTTCACAAATCTGGGAACAGAGGGAATACTTACACAAATTCACAGGGACTCCACCATTTATTGAATGACTACTGTGTGCCCAACACAGTCCATTGTCTCTGATTCTCATTTCACCCAGCAAGACACAGTTATTATCCCCCTCACACAACAAATGAGAAAATTGAGGTTCAGTAAGGTCAAAAGATTGCATCACAAGTAGTAAAGGGCACGGCTGGGATTTGAACTTGAGTTAGCTATCTTGAGCCTGAGTTGTTTCAACACAAAACTCCATTTGAACTCTTCAGGTCTTCAGGAGTTCTAATCTGTTGTTCTGAATAGTGCCCAGGCCATTTCTCTCCCAAGTTTCCACTTGGGTCCCTCTTGGCCCAGGCTTCCTCTACTCCCCTTTGCCGCTTTGGAGCAGATCCCTGCTGGCAGAAGGCTGGCAGCCTCCTTTTCCCTTGCCTCCTGCCAGCATAGCCAATATAAACTTCTCACTGGAAAACACCATGCCCTCTGGACAAAGGCTCTGTGTGATGCTCGAGGACCTGCCTGATGGGCCTTATGTGAAAGGACCCAGCTGGATAGCTGGGCTGCCAGGCCTTGGATGGGCAGAGTTCATAAACAGCTTCTCTAGCCATGGATCTCTGAGTGGACCAGAGCCAAGTGCTGCCTACCTCAGTGTCTAAACTTCCTAGACTTTAGGCAGCCAAAGCCATTTTCTGGGAAACCAGCCGGGCAGCTGTATGTTCAGGGGCTGAGACTGTGGGCTCCAGCACAACAGAAAATGGGCTTCTGAGTCAAGTAGACTCAGCTTTAAATCCCAGCTCTATGACCTTCTACCTTTCTGATGTTAGGAAAATGGCTTCTGCTGCCAGAACCTCAGTTCCCTCAGTTGCACATGAAGCTAATAACATCTTCAGTGCTTGAGTCTCAATCTCCTTGTCTCTGAGATGAAAGAACTGAACTGCATGACTTGAGGTTTCTATCTGAAAACTATCTGAAAAACTGTCTGTGCAGGCTGGGGTGAAGGTGTCCTTCCTGCTCTTGGGTACAGTACATGTTGTCTCTCTCAGTGTGATCTCAGCCCTGTGGGAAAGTCCTTGGTTTAATTCAACAAATTTCATAGAGCACCCCATAATGCACACCATATTAAAGCCTTAACGTACAAAGATGAACAAGCATAGGCCCTGCCCTTAAGAAATTCATAGGCCAGTAGGAATGATAAGACTCATAAAAACAAATATTATATGTGGTAGAAAGTGATAAGTGGACTAGGAGGGATACAGATAAAAGACAAGGAAGGTTGAGAGCAAAAAGAGACTCATTCTATGCCAGAGGGAGGTAAAGATATGGTCAGTCCATAAAGGGTCTTCAGTGATAGTTTGGACTTTATAGAGCCAACCGTTGGAAGCCATTAAAGGCTGATCAGTCACTGGGCAGATCAGAGCCATGGGGGCTGGGGCCTTTTGTTAGTTCTCTACCATCTAGAGTAGTCAGACTGTAGAATTTCTAAAAGGGAAAGGCCATTTTCCACCATTTTCACAAGGGCTTTGTTCCCTGAATGAAATAGTTCAGGATTTGCATAAAATGCACAGCTGTCAAAAGCTGCCCTTTGTTCCTGGCGTTGAGTCTTATGCAGCCTGATACCCACTCTCTCTCTTTCTGCATCCTCTCACCCAGCTGTGTCCCTGCATGAAGGACATGAGAATGAGGCATGTGGGGCAGGAGGCAGGCATCCAGCTCCAGGAAACAGTCTTGCCTCAACAGACAGAGTCCCCTGAGACCTTTGCTTCCTTGCCATCTTGCCTTGACCCAGATCTCTGCACGCTGGCAAGGAGTCACCTTTTGAGGAGAGGCTGCGTCAGTGAGTTGCAGTTGGTCTGAGTCACCTGAGAAGTGTGTATGTGTGTGTGTGTGTGTGTGTGTGTGTGTGTGTGTGTGTGTGTGTGTTCAGGACAAGGTGTTTTGTAGCTGATTTCAATCTGAGTCAGAATTGTGCAACCCTCAGCACATTGCTATCTAGAGAAGATAAGTTTGAACAACCCTTTCCAGGACCCAGCAGCAATAAACTCGCACTCTGGATGTAAACACAGCTGTTTGCCAAGCTCTAATTTCTGACGATGAAGGAACCTGCAGCATTAGCAGAAGGGATCCAAGTGCATCACGGAGTTGGCTAAATCTCTCAGAGAGGCAAGGGTCTACAGCTGACCTATTCTTCTGGTGAGAAATCCGGGTGAGGCACTGGTGAGCTCTGCCCCAGCCAAGCTGCCTTCACTTTGCTCATCAAGGCTGAGCCTGACATCGTCATGGAGATGAGGAAGATGAAGAGTTTTCATGCTTTCTCTACCACTCACCAGTCATGTAGCCTTGATCTTCCTCTTGTCTTACTGGCATCCATGTCTTCATTTATAAAGTGAGACTAGTGTAGTAAAACCCCATTAGTGTGACAACCAGGAAGACAATTCCAAAAGACCCATGAACGAGCAAAATACCTGTCAGACTATCTCCTTTACTCAAATAAAAGCCCCTTAGTACTCCTTCTGGAACCTGTGTTTTCTTGGTTTACATATAGAGAAAACACTTGGTTTTCTGACTTCCATGCTTGGCGTAGATGACAAACAGTTGATTGGCAGGAAGTTCATCTGCTAGAGATAGGCATACTGATTACTGATAGAAGCATAAAAGGCAAACAAGAGAGCAAGGAAAGAAAAGAAAAATCAAAGGGCCAAAACAAGATCTTTCTAATCAATGAGCGTCATTTAGTACCAGGGCAAACAGGTTTACACATGGCAATCAATGTCTCCAAAGACCATCATGCCTAGGACTCTAGAATGACAATGGGTACAAGGCTTTCCAAGGAAATTTCAAATAACTACACTTGGTAACTTTTGTTTAGCAAGGAAAGGCTTTACAAAATATTTTAGAAAAATTTCCTTCCACATGTTTCAGATAAACATGTTTTAGTGCTTAAAGGAGAAACACTACAATATCCTAAAACTTCAGATACTGGAAAAGACATACACCTTCCAGAGGGATTCTGGAGGGCACAATTATACCCATTCTCTGCATATCAGGTTTTCGCCCAAGGATCCAATCAAATAATGTACTTATTTGTTTAAAATATAAACTTTTCCTAACACATGTGGGACACCCACTGTGGGAGAAGGAAGAGTAGGGATCAGAAAATGAAATTTTTGTGCAGAAGAAATGTCCTTGTTCCATGAGTGGAGCTGTTGTCTTTATGTCTGTATGAACACTGTGGACTTGTAGAGAAATGCCACCAATTTAGCTACACACCTCTCTCTCTGCTACTTATCGGGCCTTGTGCCAGGTGCTTGAGCAAGAGGGACACACAAAAAGCATGAAGCTGCCCTCCAGAAGCTTACAGTCTAATAGTTACTTTTCAAGACTGCCTAGGCCAGTATGAGGTATTGGGTAAATATCACCCCTTCTGAAATATCTAAATATATTTCAGTGCAAAAATAGTTGTTTATGTAGAAAAAAAACCAAAACAGATGAGAAGAGAGAAAAATTAAAGATGCCTGCAATCCCATCACATGGAAATAACCAGTATTAACATTTCTTATTAATAATCACTATTGGCCAGGCTTGGTGGCTCACACCTATAATCCCAACACTCTGGGAGGTTAAGATGGAAGTTTGAGTCCAGGAGTTCAAGACCAGCCTGGGCAACACAGCAAGAGCTCATCTCTAAAAAAAAAAAAATAGCCTGGCATGGTGGCATATACCTGTAGTCCCAGCTACTCAGAAGGCTGAGGTGAAAGGATGAGGCTGTGGTGAATCATGATTGTGCCACTGCACTAACTGGAAAAAAAAATCGCTATTAACAAGTTACAGAGTTGTTCATAAAAATGAGTACACTGATAGGATCACACTTGACACTGGCCTTCTTTACTCAAAAAAATTATGAGTTCCCTGATGTATTTAAAGTGTTGAGAGAGGAAAATCTCAAAAATATATCCTTTATGCTAAGAAAATACTTTTTTTATCTATTCTAAATATAAATTCCTGAAATATTAAAGACATAAATGTAAATAAAATAAATGAAACCCTAAAAATATTATGCAAAAACAGAGGAGACTAATTATGTAACATCAGGTTGAGAAGCTTGTTTAGGCAAGACAGGAAACCCAGACTCCATGTAGAAAATAATTACAGACTGAAATACTGAAACATTTTAAACTCATATAATGAAAGACAGCACAGATAAAATTTTAAAAGATGGTGGACTTGGGTAAAATCTTTGCAACATTTAACAAACGATTAATATATCTAATGTCAAACACAGACATCTGACACCCCAGCCCTGCTTTAGACCCTGAGTCCCACCCCTGAGCATTCCAAAACACAGTGTCTTTTCTCTCTGCCAACAGATGTCCATGCTTAATGTACAAAAAGTACCTACAAGTAAGAACAAAACAAACATCCAAATAGCAAAATAGGCAAGGAATATAAATAAAGAATTACAGAAGACAGATGGCCAGCAAACATAAATAGATGTTCAACTTCACTGTTGTCAGGGAAATGCAAAAATTTTTTAATTGATAAAACCCAGTGCTTACAAGAATATGTGGAAATGAGTACTCTCATACACAGCTAACACAAGTGTAGACTGGCACAACTGTAGGAGGAAGGTGATTTTGTAAAACCTACTACAATTTTTAATGTGTATATTTTTTGACCCAGCAATCCCACCTTCAGGACACTTTTATAGAAATAATAACACAGATTCATAAGCACACATGACTATTGCAGCAAGATTTGTAATAGAAAATCATTTGAGTCAAGATAAATATTCATCAGTAGGTTGTGTTAATTACCATATATCTGTATTAAGGGATAATATACAGTCACTAAATAGAATGATGTTTTATGTGTTGACTTGAAATTATATATATATATACATGCATATATATATATATGATATGTATAATATTGTTGAAAAGAAATAAATCAAGTGTCAGACCAATATGTATAGTAATATTTGGTTTGTAAAAATATGCATGTGTATGTGCACATAAACCTACGAAAAAGTCTGAAAGCATTTGAACCAAAGTATTGATGCTGCATGTCTGGGAAGGGTATTTGGTGAAAAGGAGGACTTTTCCTTTTCTCTTTACATATCTTTTTAATAGGTGAAATTATCTCTGTTTTACATGTGAGTTTACTGAGGCTTGTTGAAGTTGTCACTAGCCAAGGTCAATAAATCAAGCTGTGACTGACTGGCAGAACCAGAACTCCAGGTGAGAATCACATGGCCCAGAAGCCCGGGTTTGTTTCCCATTACCAGGCTGCTCCCAAGGAACAGGGTTAGCAAGAGTAGTTTACAGGATTCTAACTGGGCTCCTAAGGACTCAGGCAGATAGGATTAAGTCTACGACTAGCACAGAAGGCAATTCTTGGGTAGATTTTGGCAACAGAGGGGTAAGGGGTGAGCTGCAGGGATGTCCTGGGGAGGCACTCTGCTGCCAGTCTTTGCCCCTGTTCCTGGAGGTGCTGTGGGGTGGCCACTGAGACACCCAGATTGTCTCTTCAAAATATTTTTCTCTTTGAGAAAAGGTTTCACAGTCTAGACAAGGTTCACTACCTGCCAACCTGGAGACAGAAGGTAGATTAGACCATCCACTGATGCTATCCCCAATCAAAGGTATCATGGCTTCAGCAGCCTAGGACATCTCAGCTTCCCTTTGTACCACTTCCTCAACTATGGGTTGTGAAAGAGATGATGTGTCTGTGCCCTTATCCACAGATTTTCTGGCAGGACCAAAGGAGGTTACTATGGACTTCTCTTGAAAGTTGCAACCATAAGAAAAGAGAAATTCCTAAATAAAGCAAAGTCTTTGAACTACTTAGTCTCCTGAGGGGCCATCCCTGCATGCTTGCTGGGCTCAGGAGTCATTGAACTCTTAAAGGCTTAGGCACCTCCTTAGCCCCCCTATACAGACAATGTGAAAAAGGCCTTATTAGCACAGGCATCTTGCTCTCAGATGCCACTCACCTCTTTGTTTTTCATGTACTGGTGTGCTTTTGGCTACCTCTCTGCCCTCCTGCCTGAATCAATATGACAGAGCAACCCTATTCTGGTTGACATTCTCGGGTTTGACTTTTTTTCCACTGCTGCTCTTATGGTGCTCACCAGACCCTGCCTTCTTTACACATCCTCCCAGAACTTCTCATGCATATCACTTCTGGGTGGCTGTGGTTGAGGTGACCCACTAACAAACTGACACATTGAAAATTCCAGAGGCAACCCTCTCGGGTCTCCTCCCACTGTGGGAGCTTTTCTGTCCTCTTAATAAATCCTGCTTTCTAAAAAATAAAATAAAATAAAATTCCAAAGCTGGTTGGGCTTGGTGGCTTAGCCTGTAATCCCAGCACTTTGGGAGGCTGAGGTGAGTGGATTGCAGGAGCCTATGGGTTCGAGCCTGGGCAACTTGGAGAGACCTTGTCTCTACAATATATTAAAAATTAGTTGCGTGTGGTAGTGTGCACCTGTAGTTACAGCTACTTGGAAGGTTGAGGCCAAAGGATCGCCAGAGCCCAGCAGGTCGACGCTGGGGTGGCCATGAGTGTGCCACTACACTCCAGTCTAGATGACAGAGTGAGATTCCAACTAAAAAATTCACATAATTTTTATATACCATAAAATATTATTTTTTCCCAATGATTCTTAACTTGAGGGCAGTACAAAAACAGGTGGTGGACTGGATTTGGCTTTGGGCTGTAATTTATCAATCCTGCACTTAAGGATAATAGAGTAGGATATCCTCTCTCTCTCTCCCTCTCTCTCTCTCACACACACACACACACACACACACACACACACACACACACACACACACACACACACACCTCTCAGTCCCCAAATTCTGCACTTTCTAAAACCTTGGAGTTTCCAAGACACTCCCCTTCTTGGTGCCCCTTTCTTGAGGAAGGAAACATAAGGCTAAGCCTGACAACTCGAGAAGAGGTCCTGGGGGCTTCGTTATTACTCAGCCAAATGGAGTCAGAGCTGCTGTAGGTCCTTCCTTTTCCCAGGTTGACGTTAGCTCTTTGTCAGCCACATGAAAACTGCTGGGAAGGGCTTGCTTGTGCTTCTTCTCCAGCCCAAACCACAGAGAAAAAGGGAGGTCTCGGAAAGGCTCAGAAACTGTTAATGGGAAACGTTGTGCTTGCCCAGTCCTGTGCACAGAGGGAACAAAGGTAAATGCCTAAAGTATCATTGCGTCCTGAAAAACATATCATTTTGGGAAGACTACTGACCACACCACAGAACTTAATACTGGCAAAATGACATAAATAATGAACACAAGGGTCCCACTTTTTATAAATAAAGAGAGTACTAAGGAGATCAGATACTCGTGAAAGCATCAATCATTCATTGACTCATTAATTTATTCAACACATTTTTCAAGGGTCTATCATGTGCCAGGCACTATCTCAGACTCTGGGCACACTGCAGAAAAGAAGACAGACATAGTCCTTGTTCTCATAGAGTTTACACTACTGTTCAATAGCATTTGCTAAAGCCCAGTGTTCCATGGCATATTATAAATATTCTGAGTTAAGATGATTGCATGGTAAAATAGTTATGGAAAACAGGGGTTAAATAAAGTAACCAGGTTATTTTATTGTGAGATTTTAGAACCATTAGTATACAGATTTCTACTGAGAATCTCCAAGAGAGGGATATATAGAATGTGACCTTTCCAAGTTTATTTAACTATGCAGTCTTTTTTGTGAGTTGCATCTTACGGCACCAGAGTCACACAGAACATAATTTAGGGAGCACAGCTCTCAGGACCTCTGGGTATAGTCATGTACGTTGTGCACTGAACAACTTTGATAGAACTACTCACATAAACTGCCATATCCAAGGTTCCCTGGAGTTGTATGACCAGTAGACATGATCTCAGTAATTACAGGGCAAAGCACGGGAAACACAGTAGCATATGGCTACTGCTCAGCTCCCTGACTCTTGACTCCCACAGAACAGCAAATGTGCCAGTAATTTTGCCCACCATTGTTTTTGTACCATCAGTGCAGATGTCAACACAGTGAAGAAGACAAATAAAATCTCAATATGGTTATAAAAAATAGTTTTGACCTCATGCAGGGATCTGTAGACATCACTTGGAGAACCACTGACTTATAGCTAGCAGTTACCCCAGAATTAGAATGTCTTGTTGATGGTTCTGGTAAAATTGCAGGGAAGGGCAGCGAGACCTCATCTCTACAATAAATCAAAAAATAAGCTGGGCGTGGTAGCGCATGCCTGTAATTCCGGCTACTCGGAAGGCTGAGGCGGAAGGATCGCCGGAGCCCAGCAGGTCGAGGCTGCGGTGGCCGGGAGCGGCCACTGCACTCCAGTCTGGGCGACAGAGTGAGACTCCAACTCAAAAAAAAAAAAAAAAAAATTGCAGGGAAGATTTTTACCGACTCATTTGGGTCATGTGCCTCTTTCTGAACCAATCGCTGTGATGTGGCGCAGGAGGGACTCTGATCAGGCCTGGATGATATGAATACCTCTCTATGGAGGACAGGACAGATCAGTCCATCCAAAGCATGGGAAATGGGTTTCCATAAGAAGCCAAGACTTTCTAGCAAGAAGAGGAAAGGGATACCGCACAGGCAAAAACAACGTATACATGATGATGGTTCAGTAGGGTAAGAGAAGTTGGTAATAAGTACCTGGGGGAGGGACTGGGCCCATTCCTGAGGGAGCTGGAGGCCAGCACCAGGCAAGAGAATGGATTAAAGCTAAGGAGATGGTCCAAGGCAGGAGCCAACCCTTAGAGGCACTAGGTCAGCCAGTTTGGCTCAGCCCAGCGGGAAGGACCAGGCAAACATATTGTGTGTGTGTTTTCAGGGGTAGGTACTAGATGTGTTTGCAGGGTGTTTATTTCATTCTATGACTCTCTTCAACAATGATAGTGTATGACGGTCTCTATGTCTCCTATTGATCAGGCTTGACCCAGAAATGGGAACTCAGTGGGTATTCCAGGGTGGTTGGTGGGGCAAGGCAGAGGGAATTCAGATGCAGAAGTTGGGGATGGAGAATGACTGTCCAGCCCATTCATAAGTTAGTGAAAAGAAGTCATGTCACACCACACATTACAGTTTAAAAATGGCACTCACTCAAATGTGATTCTAGGCTGCGTCTAGTGGCTCATTCCTGTAATCCCAGCACTTTGGGAGGCTGTGGAGGGAGATCACTTGAGGCCAGGAGTTTGAGACCAGCCTGCACAACAAAGGAGGACCACCCCCCCACACACAAAATATACATTAGAAACCCACCTGGTCATAGTGGTGTGTACCTGTAGTCCCTGCTACTTGAGAGGCTAAGGTGGGAAGATGGCTTGAGCCCAGGAGGTCAAGGCCGCAGTGAGCCCAGATGGCAGCACTGTATTCCAACCAGGGCAACAAAGCCAGATGCTGTCTCTAACAAACAAAAACCAAATGCTATTCTCCCTGTCAGGACTTTTTAACTTTTACCATTGAACACTGTGTATTCTACTTATTTACCCTCAGAATTATTGACATCCTTGATTAATATGACTATCAAGAACATTTAACTCTGGTAACCAGAACTCTTTCCTCTTGAAATACTCTTTCTCTGTTTTCAATGTCATACTTTCCCAGGTTTCCTCCTAATTTTCTGGCTGCTGCCTCTCAGACTCCCCTGCACATCCCTTAGATGATGGTAGTCTTTGGGGGCTCTGCCAGACATTTCTTCCCTGTAAGCAATCTGATCTGTCCTTATGCTCTCAATTATTAACCACATTTCTTTCTTTTTTCTTTTTTTTTTTTTTTTTTTTTTTGAGTTGGAGTCTCACTCTGTCGCCCAGACTGGAGTGCAGTGGCCGCTCCCGGCCACCACAGCCTCGACCTGCTGGGTTCCCCTACTGGGTTCCGGCGATCCTTCCGCCTCAGCCTTCCAAGTAGCTGGAACTACAGGCGTGCGCTACCACGCCCAGCTAATTTTTGATTTTTATTGTAGAGATGAGGTCTCGCCAAGTTGCCCAGGTGGGTCTCGAACCAGCGGACTCAGGCAATCCACTCACCTCAGCCTCCCAAAGGCGCGGCATTACAGGCTGAGCCACCGAGCCCGGCAACATTTCTTTCTTAAAACCACTGTAACCACACTGCCTTCTGCATGCACAAATACATTCCTTGTATGCTAAGTCTCCATCAATACTTTCCTCTAGGGCAGGGGTCCTCAAACTTTTAAAACAGGGGGCCAGTTCACTGTCCCTCAGACCGTTGGAGGGGCAGACTATAGTTAAAAAAAAAAACTATGAACAAATTCCTGTGCACACTGCACATATCTTATTTTGAAGTGAAAAAACAAAGCGGGAACAAATACAATATTTAAAATGAAGAACAAGTAAAGTTAAATCAACAAACTTACCAGTATTTCAGTGGGAACTATGGGCCTGCTGTTGGCTAATGAGATGGTCAATGTCTGGTTCCATATTTGTCACTGCTAGTCGTAACAAGTTAAGGCGGCAAAAACACCCGGCGGGCCGGATAAATGTCCTCGGAGGGCCGCATGTGACCCGTGGGCCGTAGTTTGAGGACCCCTGCTCTAGGGCCTGGGATAATCAGAGCAATTAGTACACTATTGGTACCAACACCATCATAAACCCAAACATATATGGGAGAGGGGAAGGGCTGAAACCAAATCATCTTGACCATCCAGATGTCTAGACTGTGGTGTGGGAGAGAGGGATGTGTGCATGTGCCTGCAACTATTTTTCTATCTTTCATATTGCCATTAACATGAAAAAAATCTATGAAGGGTTTTAGAGATGACGTGTCTGTAGCGCCTAGAGAATATGTGATTGGTCCATGAAATGTAATTGAGTAAATGAATCTGTCCTATGCATAGGCACATGCAGTAGGTACTGTGAGGGGTACAGGGTGAATATGGGATGGGGATGAGGGGACTGACACAGACACGACTGTCTTCAGAATATATTTTAGAAGCCCATGCAATACAGTTTCAGCATGCTATTGTATATTAAAGAATCTAAACTACAAAAATTGTATTCGTGTATTTTAATACACGTAATTTTTTCACATTTCAACATTCCTGAAATCAGGATATAGCTAACAAATGATTTGTGTGTTAGAGTTTAATTGACCATATTATTTTTTTTCTAGTTGTACTAAAAATAAAGATGAGATTTACAATTAATGCTGCCTTAGAAGAGGTGAAAAATATGTGGATCTATCAAAGAACTTAATCCATAGCAACATATCCTTAAATCTCTGTTCTGTTGCTCAACTCTCTCTAATATCACATAGCTACCCAGAGGCCTCCCTCCCCCATTCTCTCCTCTCCACCAAAACACAACAAACCCTCCCTGATTTCCCTGATACCTTTCCCCAAGAGAGTGCATTCTCTTTGCCTTCTCTTTCTTCCTCTCTACCTTTTCCCTTTTCTCTTTGGAAGTCAATCTTAGTCAGCCCCACTACTCAAGTTCTTCAGCTCTGCTGATTGTCCTGCTCCACTTAATATGAGAAAGAAAGAGAGAGAGAGAGAAGTAAATGCTTGCTTGGTGTGTACAATTCTCTTTAGCAAGAAAGAAGCTTTAAATAGTCCCCATAGTAATAATTGCTGGGCCAAGAGCAAGAGCAGGAGGCAGATATTGAGGTATGTGCATCATTCTGCAGCAAGACTGGATGGATGAGGGTGTTACCTACAAGAGGGTATCCTGGGAAAGCTCAGATTTTAAAACAACCAACCATGACCACTGCACTCCAGGAATTTCACATGTATGCATGCACATTCACACACATGCACATGGGCATAAACAAACACAGGTGCTTAAACACTAGGCTGAGGCCCTCACATCACACTGGGAGAGAGAAAGGTAGGGCCAATATGATGCCCTCTTTTCCAGGGATGAAGAGGCCCAGGGGGATAGGAGTGAGGGAGGCAACCCAATCAGGTCACCCAGCAATTCACTGGCAGGACAGGGAGCGCCGGATGCCTATGACTCTCCTGGGCTGGTCAGGCTGTCTCAAATGGGAAGCTTGGGCTGCAGAGGGCTTGAGGGTCTTGTGTGGCCCAGAGCAGAAGAGTTGTGTTAGCCTGGCTGGCTTAAGGCCAGAGCAGCAGAAGGGCTGGAGGCCCACTCCTACTTCCATACCCCCAAACAACTGCCACACATGGCTGGACATGATGCTATAGAGTAGCCCTCATTGCAAGAAGAACGCCTCTTACCTGAAGAGATGTGGAGATGGAAGGAGGAAGGGGAGACAAGAAGGTGGCCCCTGAGGAGAAGATCATGCTTCCCCAGGACATTGGAAAAAAATGAGGAAAAGCTGGGAGGATGAGTCTGCAGAGGGAATGAGGGAGGAAGCTCTACTTTGGCTGCCTATCTCACCCTTGTGCTTGGATCCTCAGCCTCCAAGGTGTCTAGCAGCCAGCCAGTCTCAGGATTCTCATGGTTGGAGAAGGATCCCTGAGAGAACTTGGGAGGTCCCTGCTGATGAGGGTAGGCTATGGTTGGGCTGATCAGCTCCCACCTCTCTGAGCTGAATGCTGTTCCAGTGCTAGGATCAGGCAAGATGCCAGTACTAGGTATGATAAGTGTGCCCTGCCCTTCACAGGGCTCTGGGCAGTGAGAGTATAAATAAGAAAGGGGAGAGGCTGTGCTCAGAAGGAAATCGTGTGTCAACACAGGTGCAGCTAAAGTCCAATCCAATCTGTAAATCCTTCCCCAGAGCAGAGCCTCCAAGGCTGGCTGCACCCTAGGAATTGCCAAAGGCCTGCTGCAAGCTCAGAGCCTGTGGAAAAAGACAGAAACCTTTTATTTAGGAGGTGGATTTGTAGACCTCAGATAGGAAGGCAGGAAGCCCTGAGACTAAGAGGCCTAGTTCCCTGGGATCTTTCAGAGCTGGGCCCAGGCTGAACTTCAAAGCCTTCTTCTCAGCCCTTGTTCTCTGGTGATCCTGGCTGCAGGGCGTGTGTGTGGCTGAGAACAGGTCAGGTTTAATTATTAATCATCCGGCCAGGTCAGTCAATTTACACCATGTGTCTCTCAGAGCTGTGAGAAATCTGTGCTCAAGGAGCCCCCCCAATGCTTATAAGATGTTCAGAGAAGAGGGTTCCAGAAGCCTCCCTGCAGCCCCTGGGTCTTCAGGAGGCATTGATTAGGTGTGGGCAGCAGGCAGGCAGGTGTGGTTTCTAAAGTGAAGGGTGAGCCGAGGCCATCCGCCCAGTGTTGACAGAACTGCCATAAACTCTGCTTTGTTCCCAGCTCAGCCTGGGAAGGTCTGGAGAACTGGGTGGGCCTCTAGGTGGAGATGCAGAGTGAGGACAGACAGGTTTGGGGAGGACGTGCTCCTGGGGGCACAGAGAGATGAGGCCTTCCAGAGACAGGAAGCCCAGCTCTGCGGCTGTTGGGCAGCCACGCTTTGGGCAACATAAGCAGGGCTATGTTATCAACTGTCAGGGCCAACTGCCAGCCCTGGGCTAGGGGGAGCTGGGGAGGGAAATGACGGACAAGGCCAAAATGGGGGGCGTGCTCCCGGGCACTACTCCAAGGACCCACCCCATTCCTACAGCCAGCCAGCTGGGCCTGTTCTCATGGTGTCTGGTGACTGGGCAGAGACCCAGAGCTCAGGCCTCTGTTGCCCCATCCAGTCGCAGAGATGAACAAGGAGATTGTTTAGGACACCTACTCTGTAGTGCGGGGCATAGCAGAGGGCTCACTGGCCACTGCAGAGGAACATCCACAGCACACCACATGATTAGGGCTATAAAAGTGTGTGTGTGTCAAGGGTCGGGGTAAAAAGTGTTCTGGGACACAGTGGGGGACCAGTAACATCTGTGGGGAGATCAGAGAAGATCAAGTAAGGCCTCATAAAGAAGGTAACATTCAAGTAGAGTGTTAAAGAAAGTCAGTTTCCAAGTAGAGAGAAAGAGCTGACGGGCCTTCCAAGCAGTGGGAAAACCAAGGAACCGAGAAGGGGCCTTTCTAGGGACTGATGAGACAGACACCAAGTACAGCCGAACCACAAATGGAGGCTGTAGAAGTGAGAAGATGGGTGACTGAGTGCCAAGCTAGCGTATACGAGGAACACATGAGATCACCATCCAAAAGACCAGCGTGGCTGACTCTGAGCAAGCCTACCCCACTGGTGCACTTTGCTCCTGATAATGGACTCCCAGGAAGATAGTAACAAGGACCACAGCTCTCCACAAGGCTGTGGCATGTAGTACTAGGGCCATGGGAGAGCTAGTGGTGAGAAGCAACCACACCCCACCTTGTGATTAACAGCAAGTCTCCATTCCTGCCTTCCTTTTGCCTCAACAACCTCAGGCAAGCACAAGGTACATATCAAATGTACAGACAGGAATACTGAGGTGGCAGAAGGTAGACATTTGCCCGAGCCCCAGAATGAGTTCATTGTGCATTTGACCTAGGAATTCCAGGTCCTGATTCCCAGCATGGAGACCTATCTCTGAGTCACAAAGCTCTCTCCCTCCTAGGCTTGCAGACAGTGATGGTGAGAAGCCCTGTGAGCAAACAGGGGGCACCCTTTGTACCTCTCCTCAGGCTGCTCCTTATCAGACAGGTTTGAGAGGCAGTGCCTACACTCAGCCTGAGAAAGTCAGTACTTCCCAGTCCGGCTGGGTTCTCTCTGGGCTGTGATTATCCTTTAGGGAAAACAGCAAAGAGTAAATGCTGGAGAGATTTCTCCCCACAATCCAGAAGGGCAGAGGGCTCACCCAGAGCTCTCTGGTGTTGGGTGGTTATGGCAGGACAGTCAGGTGGTAGAGATGACAGTGGCCTCAACCTTGTCCTCTGGACACCAGTCCTGGAAGTTCAGCCAATTAACAGGAGAAGTTTGAAAAACAGAGTATGAAAACAAACAACAAATTTAAGCCAGCATACGTACTCTCAGGTGGTGTGAGCAAAGGTCAGGCCTTCACACACTGGGAAGTGTTACCCTGACATCAAAAACTACTTTACACAGACCAGAAACCATCCTAATGTCCCCTCCAGAGAAGACCCACCGTGCTTTTCTCCAACGCTGGACTGTCAGCTACCTAAGGATTTTTTTCATCACCTCTCAGCATCTTTTCCTATGTACTGTCCCTCAGGAGAATTCTTCTAGAATATGGAGTCAGGTAGAACAATCTCCTCAGATAAACGGAAATGCTCTCTTCGTTCTAACAAAGGAGTCATGTAATGGAGCATGTGTTCTCTTTTTGCCTTGGCTCCCAGGAGGCTTCCAGTCACATCTCATGCTTTGTCATCCCTTACATATCACATACGTGCTGGCTCCAACTTTCTTCAATCCTTATTTACAACTTTTCTGTTGGCATAATCTGGTCAAACATGGAAATTACTTGTGTACAACATCTCAATTTCTTGTTGGAAAGAAATGGCAAGTAAATAAACAAGCAACTTTCACTGAGAAAGGAGAGGTCAGAAGTGTAAAAGTCTGGCTGGCATTCTGGGGCTATGGGAAACCTCTTTTTTGATCATGCCTCTGTACTCCCAAGTCTCCTTAGAACACAGAACAGGACGCTTCCCTTTCTTCTCCCTAAAGCAGAAAAACTTGAGCAGCTCCAGGGCCCTACCTCCTCTCTTACCCTCTAGACGCAGATCACCTGGCAAATTCTCCCAAGTGAGGAAAAGGAAGAAACTGTTTCTTTGGCACCCTTTAGGCTTCCTGCCTGTTTTCCTAAAGTGCTGACAGTAAGGGCCTTTATCTACTTTCTAGGGGGAAGAGTTAATGGTGAGATCGGTTTCTGGAATTTAACAATCAGGAAGTCAGTCATAAGCACCTGAAATATAGCTAAATTAGGCTTTCCAATTTACCCATGCTACTCTTGGCAGACCCAGAATCTAGAGGCTTTAAGGAGATGCAGGAACAAGAAAAGATCCCCAGCCCTGAGACAGGTAGTGCAGAATCGTGGTTAAGAGCATCATGTAGACCTGGGTTTGAATTCCAGCTTTGCTGCTTTATTGGCTGTCTGACCCTTGGCAAACCACTTTGTTTTGCTAAGCCTCATTTTCCCTATCTATGAAATGGGGAGAATAACAGCACCCACCTCTTCAGTTGTGAAGATGCCAGAGGACAACATCCCTACAGAGTGTGGCATGCAGGGAGGCTTCAGTGATGGGCAGGGCTGATACTAGTTAGTGGCCCGCTGAGGCAGGAAAGTGTGTGTAAACCCCAGCGCTCCTCGCTGGCAGTGACATGGCCCTGGGCAATGGTCCCTTTCCTTCCTCATCTCTCCTTTTCAAAATGATTGCTGAAGGCACCGCAGACGCAGGCTGTCACCACATCTTGAAAGTCATTTTAAAGATCACAACACTTTCAGCCACTAACAAAGATAAAGAGAGAGCTGGAAACCTGACTTTTGGCTGAGCACAGTGTGAATCCAACTAAAAATATCCTAACAGGTGCTCCCAGACCCAATCTGATGACTCCACTCCCTGTCCCCACCTCCACCCACCACCAGCTCCTTTTGCCATGGCCAGGCTCCTTTTCTCTGTCCTCACTGTCAAGTCTTTTTCACGCTAGAGTCTCCTCTACCTTGAATGTTCTCTATCCATCTCTCTCCTGCCCTCCCCACCAGTAAAATAAATGCCTCTTCTATTCTAGAAGTCCTTGGTTGACATCTAGGACAATGTTTCTCAAAATGTGATCGGTGAACCCCACCTACATTGAATCACCACAGGTTTGCTAAATGCAAATGCCTAGATCCTCCTTGTGACCTAGTGGGTCAGACTCTTTGTAGGAGGAGCCAGGAATCTGCATTTCTAGCAAGCACCCCAGGTGAATCTGATTCATCCAAAGCATAAACATCAATGATTTGTCTCGAGTCCCTTGCTGAGTTCGAGTCCAGGTAGGGCTAGACCTGGAAAATTCATGAAATGATATAATTGAAATAGCCTAGCCGGGCTCGGTGGCTTAGCCTGTAATCCTGCACTTTGGGAGGCCGAGGTGAGTGAATTGCCTGACCCTGGGGGTTCAAGACCCGCCCAAGCAACTTGGCGAGACCTCATCTCTACAATAAATCAAAAATTAGCTGGGCGTGGTAGCGCACGTCTGTAGTTCCAGCTACTTGGAAGGCGGAGGCGGAAGAATCGCCGGAGCGCAGCAGGTCGAAACTGCGATGGCCAGGAGTGTGCCACTACACTCCAGTCTGGGCAACAGAGTGAGACTCCAACTCAAAAAAAAAAAAAAAAAATAGACTAAATTCCCCAAGTGGCCCCAGCAATTCTGCCCAGGAGATCTGGATTCTAGTCTTGGTCCTGTACTAATAAGCTCTGATGCCTTAGAGAAGTCCCTTCTCTGGACCTGTTTTCTCACTTGCAGAAGGAGAGCCAAGACTTGGGGGGTCTCTAGGGCCAGCAGAGTGAGAAAAGAGAAGGAGAGTTTTCAGGGGTGAGCCTAGATGTTCAACCACTGCCTAGGTGGACAGTAAATAGTTGCTATTGATGTTTAAAGGGTCACAGAGGTCTCGAGCCAGACATGGGCCAAAGTCAGTATCCAAGTGACCTAATCTAGTGGGGCAATGTGAGGAGCAACCCCAGTGTCTAGGCTGTGACTGACAGGCAGGGGCAGTCTGGGGAGGTCTGGCTATAGAAAGTGGGTCTGAGTGTTAGAGCTCCAGCCCATGGACAGGGTCAGAACCAGGCTCTAGGGCCCAAAGGGACATCAGAGAGGAAACGGAAACACCCAGACTCGAGGGAACAGCTGTAACTTAGGGGATGTCCCTGGCGGTATCTGCATTGTACAACTCCAGAGGATGCCATCTTATAGAACACAGTGTAGATGGTGCTTTCTAGAGTTGTGCGACATAGAACAGCATGCCAGGATGAGGCATGGGGACACTCCCAGGCATCCTAGATCCTGAACTTAAGGCAGCAGGACCGGCATAGGCCCATTCATTGCTTTGGCCAGCGAGGACATAGAAAGTAGTTGCAGAGAAGGCTGTTTCCCTACTCCTCTTGGTTGGGAACTGGAGGCCTGAGCTTGGCCCAAGGATGCCCACGTGAGGTGGGGGTGGAGGGGAGAAGCCACAACAGGCTCAACAAGAACTTTCTTCAGATCTGCAACATGCTCTCAGTAATTACAGGTGGCCCCCTCACTTTGCCCTCTGGGTTCAGGCTGCCCAGCCCCTCCCCTTTGACTCAGGAGCACTGCCAACAAGAGGGAAGGGCCCAGGAGAAGGTTCCAGGTCATTCAAAGGACTGGCCAACTGGGCCCCAGGAGGCTGGCATTGTTTTGCTAGAAGAAATGGTTGAGAAAGAACTTAAGAATTCCTGAAATTTGGAGGGTTGCTGCCCAGAGCACAGATTGCAAAAACAAATAAGATTCAGTGCCTTGCAGCACATCAAATGCTTTCACCAGCAGTTATCTTAACCCCGAAACCACCTGGGAGGTGATCTCAACTATTGCTTCCTTTTTTGCCCAAGGAAGTTACAGGGCCAACAGTGGCAGGACCAGACCTCTCCTTGGGCCTGCTATTTCCACTATAGCACTGACCACCAGATCTTCATCTTCACAGGGGATGGAACTGCCAGAAATGGCCTGACCCTGGTGCGGGGAAACTGGGTTCAGTCACTAGAAGCCTGCAGAGCACTGAGTAGCAAAGCTAGGGGCTTGTAAGAAGTCAAGACATTTTTGTATTTGAGCCTCCAAAAGGGACAGCAACCCCCTACTTAATCAGACTAATCCCCCAGAGTTCACTCCTGAGAATCTCTAATTCTCTCTGGTAACTTAACCAGAGCCCTAAGCGGAATCCTTTTTGTCTTCTCCATTCAACCTTTTAAAACATCCACAATTCAGAGGGACCAAATCCCAACCTTTGTTGTTGTGAGTTTTCCCCAGTCAAATGTCAAGTGATCCCTGCATGACACATGACCACTCACAAGCTTTCAAATTCTCTTTATTAAAAATCTTTTTTTTTCCTTTTGTAAAAACAAACACTTTGCAGTCAATTATACAGATCAGAAAAAAGTGGTGACAATTTATAGGACACTCAACAAATTTCAATACTTTACAAGTTCGAACTTAAATTAGTTTAGTGTTTTTGTTGTTCTCATAAATTAAAAAACAAAAAAACAAACTCTGGTCCAGTTCAAATACAATCTAATAATAATCTAACAGGTCACAACCTTGGACTGTCCGAGGATGGGAAACCCTGATACTAATGGCTGCTCACACCAACATCAAATTTATCAAATTCTTTGGGAATACTGTCCAGATATACTTTATTTGGGGTGTTAACAAAGAAAAGAAAATTACATGGGCCTTTTGTGCTATTAACCCAGGGTACAGATGAATATGTTGCTCAAGGTAGCACCTGCTCCTGAGTGTTTTCTGGGAGACGCTTTGAAATGGTTGACAAAACACTGAGAAAACACTTTAAAAAAACAAATCAGTATTTTCCTGGTTACCTTTAATACTGCATTGTGTGGGACACACATAGGAATAAAAAGTGCAAATTATAGGGAAAGTGAAGGGCCGTGTCAATGGAATTTTATAAAAATAAATAAAATATAAGTACATATATATATACACACAAGTATAGAATCTTAGATGATTTTAAACAAAAGGCTCTGCTTGAAGGCAGAGAGAGTCTCTTCTCTCTCCCTTCCAGGGGTTTCTCCAGCTTTCTAATAGGAAGGTCAGTCTATCAGCAGGGGAGCTATTACTTGACTCAGGAACTTGACCATCTGTATTTCCATGGAAATGCGACGGGGGCAGGGGAAAGGGGAAAATTAGCTAGTGAAGTCTGCTCCCACCTTGCTGGGGGATAAAAATTCCAGCCTCTCTAATAATGTACAGTTCTGGCCTCTGATGAAAGAGGTGGGCTTTCCCCAGCAAGGCTAGGCAAGGAGGCCAAAGAGCTGCCCCAGACTTCTCTCAAGTGGGAAGAAAGACACACAGAGTCAAAGGTTTTCTGAGAAATGGAGGAGACATAGCTGGTGTCCAGAATGCCAAGTTACAACCTGTGCCACCGGCTGGGGAAACAATCTGGGCTGAGCCACAATCTCCAGTCTTTATTTTACTTGAGATATCAACTTTTCTGAAGCCCCCATATGGCCTTGTCGAAAGACAAATTACAACAACTTTAGTTTAAAGATCTTAATTAGCTTTTATTTTCCATTCTAGAATTGGGCAACAGTTCATTCTATAAGATAGAATGAGTGTTCCCATGAGCTGAGAGGAAGAGGCTGGCTTTAAAGACAGAAAAAGGCTGAGGAAGAAACAGAGAACAAAAGCCAGACAGGTAGTTGCATAGTTACTTTAATTGTAGAGGTTCAAGCTGAGGGGACATCCTTATTATGCCAGCTTAAACGAACTGTTTGGGGGATTTGGCAATCTCGCTCTCGCTCTCTCTGTCTCCTGATTTCTGGAAGGTTAGAGAAACTAACTTAGTTTTGGCTTGGTGGCACTAAACTTGAGCATGAGAGACTCCATTGTGGTTTGGTCTCTTGGGCCTAGTGCAGGAGCTCAGTCCAAACCAAGAGTCTCTATAAATTTTATTTAATAGCCTGATGATGATTTCAGGCTTCTTGCTTCTTCCAACCTCTCCTTGCCACACCTGTCCAAACTGGTCTGCTTTCCTCTGGTCCTTGCCCTAATTCTTCTCTCTCATAGGCTTCTGACAGTTCTTTCCTTGCCAGTGACTGCATGCCTCAAGGTTTACACATGACCATTTTATGTTCTGAATTTGTCTCCTTACTATGCCTCAGTTTCCTGATGTAAAATGTCAATGTTGAACTAGATAATCTCTCCATCCTTCTTCCATTAGTGAAGAGAACAGAATGTACAGTCTACTCTTAAGTACCATTAACCGCCCCCCCCAAAAAAAAACAACAAACACCCTACACAATCCCTTCTCAGTCTACCTGCCTGAGGTCAGGAATAGAAACAACAAGAACTGCCTAAGGGAAAGTGACCCACCTTCCTTGTTTTATTTTTCACAGCTAAGCTGTGGAGGGCTGCTTCAGGGAAGTATCTCACCTCATGAAAACAGCCCCAGGCTCCCTTCTGACCTTCCTAGAGTCTGCTCCCTGACTGTGTGTGACTGTGGCAGGGTCCCATTTTCCCCAGCACCTTTGTCCCAAACTCCTCCAATGGAATATCAGGCTAGGATATCATGGCCTTTCTGGGGCCTAAAGGTGGTGACCCCCAGTACCAGAAAGAGCATTGGGCATAAGGCTGTTTTTCGTGACATTTTCATACTGACGTCCGCATGTATGGTCCATCCTGAGCCCTCCACCCTCTGCCCAGTTGGAAAGGGCCCATTTACAAACACTTGGCAAACCTCAAATGCTGCTCTTTGGCCCTGCAACTTTCTCTTTTTTTACCTTCCTCTCCCACTGAGGGGCCATTTAAAAACCATCCCACTGTGAGGCTGTTGGACCCCAGAGTTCAGGCACCAAGGGTGAGTCAAGGACAGATGCCACTTCCTTGTGACTGTGCCTCTCAAGGCAATGTCACGCATGGCAGAGACGCCAATATTTGACCTGAGCCTATACCAACTGCTGTTTTAGCTGGACGGAGAAGGTGCTTCTGTTTTCATTTTTAATTAAATTGTATCTATACCACATTCATTGTCCAAAATAGAACAAATTCCGACATTGCTTGCAATGAAGAGAAGGGAAGTAAGTTTGCAGAAAACATATCAAAATGAGCCTCCAAAATGAAGGGTTCTTTTCTCCTCCATAAAATTCATTTAATTTTACCTTAAGGCATAAATCTGGCAGACTTCTACAATAAGAGAGAGGAAGAACAAGTTATCAAAAACAGGGGCTTTTCAGAAAGGCGACCCAGCTGAAGGAAAGGTTAATGAAGCCCCTCCCAGCTTCTGCCAACTGATTGTCTACAATGCTCCTTCTCTAGGACTGCAGGACCTGACACAGTTCCCTCACATGGGACACATGGGAAGCCAGGCAGAGAAATTGCTACACATTCACTCCAGGGGTTCACTTGATCCAGGAGTTTCCATTAAACCTTTCCCTTGCATGACTCAGAGGGCCTGATCTGTTATATCCTATCAATGACTTAAACACTGTGAAAATTCCTAAGAAGTTGGATTTTATAAGAAGGAAATATTCCTTAGCACAGAAGGAGGGAAGGAAGAAAGGAGAGAGAGAGGGAGTGGGAGGGAGAGAGGGAGAGAGGGAAGGAGGGAGGGAGGGAAGGAGGAAGGGAGGGAGGGAGGGAGGATCAAATTTAAAGATTTTTTTTTTTTGAGAGAAAAACAAGAGTCAACAGGGAGAGAGCTGGTGACCCTCAGAGGGCTGGACACACCAGGGTGACTTGGCGGGCATTTCAGGGGCATTTTAATGAGTCTCTGGGAACAAACCCAAGCAACATGCCCTGCCTGGTTTTCCTTCCTCTTGGGCTTTAGTCCTGTCCCAGAGGTCAGGAAGGCCCCACCTCAGCATGCCCTCCTTTCCCACCTCCCAGCAGCACAAGAAGCATCACAGCTTTTTCCTTTCGAAGCACGGCACAATTCCGCTGTCCTCGGGCCTGGGGCTGCCGGCCCCCTCAGTCTCCTTGAGGCCTTCTTCCGCCAGCTGGGACAAGTATTTCTGTGGTGAGAAAAGAAGGAACATGTCAGTGGTGGCCTGGCAGGAAAGGAAAGGAGGGGTTATGTGTCATCCCCACCTCTCCTAGTATCTGTGCCCAGTAGGGAGGACACCCCTCCCACCCCCAGATCCCTCTGGGTCTGTGGAACCCATGCTAAGCCCCTCATTATGTTAGTTTACAAGTAATACACATCTCTCGTAGAAAAAGTAGAAAGTGCAGCTATAATACCAAACACATCCAAGGTCCTTATCTGGTGCCATGATTTATATAAACTCATTTGATCCTCACAACTCTGTCTTCCAGAAAGCCCAGTCTCTAGGCAGCATGTCCACATGTAAAAGGCAGAGGGAGGGAAGCTGGAAGGTGGGGAGAAGATGAGCATTGGCCTATGGCAATTGTGCAAGACAGAAACCACAGCCTGACATCTGAATCTCTCAATAACCTTTTTCCTATCGGGGCAGACTAGCAGGCGGAGAGTCTTGGAGGTCTTTTGATGGATTTTAAAATGTTCCCGTCTGAGCCGGGCTCGGTGGCTCAGCCTGTAATCCCGCGCCTTTGGGAGGCTGAGGTGAGTGGATTGCCTGAGCCCGCGGGTTCGAGACCCGCCTGGGCAGCGAGACCTCATCTCTACAGTAAATCAAAAAATTAGCCGGGTGTGGTAGCGCACGCCTGTAGTTCCAGCTACTTGGAAGGCGGAGATGGAAGGATCGCCGGAGACCAGCAGGTCGAAGCTGCGGTGGCCGGGAGCGGCCACTGCACTCCAGTCTGGGCGACAGAGTGAGACTCCAACTCAAAATAAATAAATAAATAAATAAAAATAAAATGTGCCTGTCTGTTCTACAGTTGGGGGCTGCCTTCACCCACCTGGTCCTAGCATTCACTCTATGACTGGCCTCAGTCAGTGAGCCAGGTTGGGCTGCTCTTCTGCTGCCTGGAATCAATGTAGTGAGACAGAGCTAGGAAAGGTCTGGGGCCCCAGCTGGTGTCCTCTGATGAGTCGGAGCAGCAAGGACAGTGCAAAGACCACTGGGTTAGGAGTCAGAAGGGTTAGGTCCAGCAAATCGGTTAAGTGTGTGGGATCTGCTGTTAGATGACCTGGGTTCAAATCCTAGCTCTCAAAAGGCAAGCTATCAGATACCTCTGACATCTGGAAAGTGAAGATAATAACAGTAACTAGTGCATAAGGTTGCCGTAAAGTTGAAGAGAGGTAATACAAGTGTTCAACACAGTGCCTTGCACAGAGTAAACACTCTCTAATGTTGGTCTTTCTCATGAGCGGTACCAGCTATATGACCTGGGGAAAGTCACTCCTCTTCTCCCTGCCTCAGACTCCTAATCCGTTAAACGGGAGAAGCAGAGTCTTCCTCACTCCTCTTCCTGGGGTGACTTTGAGGGTCAGCTGAGAGGGTGTGCTTGAGAAGACTGGGTCTGCCTGCTGTCTCCATTGAAGAGACTGAGGTTGGCTTTCAGAAGAGGAGAGGGGCAAACCAGGCAAAGCCGCTAATGGAGGCCCCGAGTTTTCTTCCACCTCAGCTCAGGGAGGGAAATTGTGTGCTGAGGAAGGCAAGTGGATGAGTATACTGCAAATGGGCCTGTTCTGTTCTAGGACCTGAAGCCAAGCAGTCATCTAATTTTCCTATCTAGTGCTGACTCCACCTGTTGTTCTGGATTTTCCACAGGTCTATGACCAGACCAGCACAGCAGGGATTGCTCTGAGAGAATGAAGTCTCCTTCCACCTGCTCCCTGCCTCGAAGAGCAATCTCTGACCCCCACCTCAAGGCCTCCTGGTGGGTGTTAAGTTTAAAAGTTCCTGACTTAGGTGTCAGCCAGCACCTGCTGCTTTAAGCAGGGTGGTTGAGGCTGTGTGGACAGAGACATTCTGTCAAGGCCACTGACAGAAATCCTATCTAGGAAGCCTGTGGTGGAGGCTCCTAACTCCCTGACAGGCGCGCCAGGCAAACCTGAATGTAGTTGGCCAGCATGAGGGGCCTAGCCAATGTCTGCCTCTGATACACTGGGGGACCACAGGAATGGCTCTAGCCTGCTGTGGGGAGGGGAGTCTGCCTAGGGGCTTGGCCCAGAACACAGTGCAGTCCACTGCTCTGGAAAAAAAAAAAACTTGATTTAGAATTAGAGGCCCTGCCAAATCTGAACTCTTCCTAACTCCCTGGGTGACCTTGAACTATGTGGTTTCCTTGGGGGCTGCACAATCCCACTGAGAATGCTGTATATGATAAAAGGTTCTCATACCAAGGTATCAGAACCTGCTGGAAGGATTGTTTATAATGCAGATTCTCAGGCCCAGTCCTAGAGAGAATGAGTAAGCAAGTGTAGGGTGGGATCCAGGAAGCTGCATTTCAAAAAAATTCCAGCTGGTGTAAGGAACAAAATTTGAAAAAAATTAGGACCAGATGCTCTCTAAGACCCCTTTTGACCCTACCATTCGATAGTTTCATCTTGTTGGGTAAGGGGATGATTATGTCTTTGGGTTGGATGACTGCCCTCAGCTGGCTCCGTAGAACCCAGACTGAACACCCTGCTCTGGTCAAGTCAGGCTGTCATTGCCCTGCCCCCAGGAGAGCCCGGGCCCTGGGCCCCAGGCCCTGAGGCTGCCTCAGTCACAGAGCAGCTGCTCTCAGGAGGGAAATCAAGAGGCTTAAATGACCTGAGTTTGGGCACAGCCAATACCCTTGTAGACGGTGACCCAGGCCATGATTTTATGGGTCTCAGTTTCTAAGACTAGTAGTAGAGTAAAAAGAGGAAAATGATTTAAGAATCAGGTGATCTGGTCCTAGGCCCAGTAACTCATTATCTGCATGGCCCTGGCAAATCACACAGCTTCTCTGGACCTCAGTTTTCTCAATTATGAAACAAGAGAGTCCACTCATATCTGAGTTTCTTAACTAGGTACACATTCAAGTCATTTGGAGTACTGTCTCAAATTACATATTCCTGCAACACCTGCCCCCCTAAATTCTTCTGAATATCTGGCATAGAATGTGTATTTTAGAAACACTGTCCAGGTGATCCTGGCTCACGTCCCTACTTAAGAATTACTATATTAGTCACTTTAACAATTTAATGGTAACAGCAATGCCTGTCCTGGGCACAGCCACCATGGGTACTTCTTTTTTTTTTTTTGAGTTGGAGTCTCACTCTGTCACCCAGATTGGAGTGCAGTGGCCGCTCCCGGCCACCGCAGCCTCGACCTGCTGGGCTCCGGCGATCCTTCCGCCTCAGCCTTCTGAGTAGCCGGAATTACAGGCATGCGCTACCACGCCCGGCTGATTTTTTGATTTATTGTAGAGATGAGGTCTCGCTGCCCAGGTGGGTCTCGAACCCGCAGGCTCAGGCAATCCACTCACCTCACCCTCCCAAAGGCACGGGATTACAGGCTGAGCCACCGAGCCCGGCTTGGGTACTTCTAGTTGAGGCCTCATGAGTCACACAACTAGTCTAATTCCTTGTAGTAAAAACAGGAGGTGTCTTGAGATACTTACCCCTGGGCATCTGATATACCACGGCTTCTGTCAAGTTGCTACAACCCAACCTATACCAGAAGTTAATTATGAAAGCCACATTCTCATATACTATATATTAGTTAGGTATACATTATAGAACATATTGCCATATGTCATTAGTTTTAAAACACATTTTTTCACACATTAACATCTCTGAAATCAAAATGTTGTTGGAGTCTCACCATTTAATATGCAACATTTTTGTTCTTGTTTGTATCAAAAAATGGTGATGTGTCTCATAAATAATGACATCTTAGATTGGATGACATATGATATAGAGTATTTTGCATATGTTACCTCAGTATACAATATCATTTTCTTCATTTATTGTTTATCTCCTGCACTAGACTGGAAACTCCATGAAGACAGAGGTTTTGTCTGCTTTATTGTTGTTGTATCCCTGGTGCCTAGAACAGTGTCTAGTATATAGCATGCCTGTGATCCATATTTGCTGTATGGATGAACATTTAAATAGGACATCGCAGTGATTTTTTATTCTAGCAAACAGGGCTATCTACACAGGAGAACAGAAACAAAGAAATATCTGCATTTGGACTACCCAGGCCTTGTGGTGGGGGGTCAGTCCCTACCATGAGTCAGGTAAATACTGGTCTAACTTGAATTACTCACAGTATAGAGGGAGAGGTTGATATTGACAAAACTAATCCAAACAGAATGTTTTTTATTTTGTTTTGTTTTGTTTTTTTTGAGTTGGAGTCTCACTCAGTCTCCCAGACTGGAGTGCAGTGGCCGCTTCCCAGCCACCGCAGCCTGGACTTGCTGGGCTCTGGCGATCCTTCCGCCTCAGCCTTCTGAGTAGCTGGAATTATAGGCTCATGCTAACCGCGCCCGGCTGATTTTTTTTTTTATTTTATTTTTTATTGTGGAGATGAGGTCCTAGCTGGGCTCGGTGGCTCAGCCTGTAATCCTGTGCCTTTGTGAGGCTGAGGTGAGTGGATTGCCTGAGCCCGCGGGTTCAAGACCCGCCTGGGCAGCGAGACCTCACCTCTACAATAAATCAAAAAATCAGCCGGGCGTGGTAGCGCATGCCTGTAATTCTGGCTACTCGGAAGGCTGAGGCGGAAGGATCGCCAGAGCCCATAGGTCGAGGCTGCGGTGGCCGGGAGCGGCCACTGCACTCCAGTCTGAGCGACAGAGTGAGACTCCAACTCAAAAAAAAAAAAGAGATGAGGTCTTGCCAAGTTGCCCAGGTGGGTCTTGAACCCGCAGGCTCAGGCAATTCACTCACCTCGGCCTCCCAAAGCGCGGGATTACAGGCTGAGCCACCGAGCCCGGCCCAAATAGAATGTTTTAAGTGCTGAAGTAGAGAGAGATGCTCTAGGAGGTAGTTACCATGTGGAACAGCCTACTGGAATCAAGTCTAAGGGAAGAGTAAGAGTTTTGCATGTGGTGGAAAAAGACAGAAACTCACAGAAGCAGAGAACAGCTCTGTGTGCTTGGGGAATGGCAAGTAGCCTATGCCTGGAGTAGACTTGAAGGTAGGAGCTAGAATCAAAGGCAAGCAAGGCTGAGGACCCTGGATGCCTGGCCTGGGTGTGGAGACTGGGGAGCCTCTGGGGTGCTGGCAAGAAAGATCAATGGTTACCTGTAAGTTCCTGTAGTGGACAGCACTACGACAGTGGCTCATCTTTGCTGTCTCCTCGCTCGTGTAGAAAAGCCCACACAGCTTGCAATAAAACCCAGTCCTGGGAACCACGAACTCCACGCCTGGGGAAGGATGGAGAATGGACAGGCAGGCATCAGGAAGGCATGGGAGGCCCTTATGTCAAGTGGAAGTGGGAGTAATGAGCTTCACTCCCTCTTGCTGTTGACTTTGGCTGGTGACCTAGCCTCTCCAAGTCTCAGTTTCCTCATTTGTAAAACAGTCACAAAGAGACTAGTACCTACTTCCTTCAAGGGTGGTTGTGAATGTAAGGGATGTGCTCCATGTGGTGTGGTGAGTATGTAGCAATTATATGATCTACAACTGCCCTTTGGGAATCTAGATTCAGGCTCTCCTACTATCATCCTGCTTCCAGGAAAAGAATAGAGAAGGTGATTTCTGATATTTCTGACATTTTACTTGTTGTATTTCATTTCTCCACACCGTACCTCTCTCTGCAGCTGTTGTGACCAGGACTTTGGAAGAATCCTCTCATTTTTATTTGCTTATTCTAGAATTAGTTTCATTTAAATAAAATTTTAAAATAAATAAAAGTGATGAAAAAACATCACCCAGAGTTCTCCTCCTGCCTCCCAGTACACCAAACTAAGTCTAGGAGACCCTGTCAATCTAAGTATTTTCTTCTGCACAGTCTATCTATAGGTAGGGACCTTTTTTTGGGGAAAGTTTTAATCATATCCTAGACACAAATCTGTACCCTCCTTTTTCATGTAACTGTATATGATAAATGTTTTCTCACCTTCCTTCAGTCTTTACATTTGAACCATCAATTAATAGCATTTCATTTGAGATATATTAAATATAAGTCCCAGAAATCTGGGAGGCCTTTTGATTCCAAGGAAGGAAACAATGGCCTTGCAGCCATATGGGCAGGGGCCTCATCTTTTAAGGGACAGTGGCTGCTCCATCTTCCATGAAGGGGGAAGAGGGGTCACGGTTCTCCTCCTAAAGACACAGTCAGTCAGCAAGGTGGAAAGAGCCCAGGCCTGAGAGGTCTGGGCCGGATGCTAAGAAAGTATATAACCTGGAGAGAGTCCGCTGAACCATTCCTGGGCCTCAGTTTCCTCACTTGAAGACGGAGTTAAAGAGAACACATCCCTGCTTCCCAGGCACCTGAGTGGGAAGCTCCAGCCAAGAAGCAGTGGTGTGAGGGCTGTGGAAAGCAGGGCCCATCGTGGAGCTGAGCAAAAGGGATGATGCTTAGAAAGCCCAGATCTCGCTTGCAGTCCAGGGCCATTTTCTGCGTGTGAGTAGGAACATTGCAGCTAGGCTTGGCTTAGCTACTTCCCTCTTCTCTGCTGGGGATAGGCTGTGGTCAGAGAGCTGGCCACACTGGGCAAAAGAGAGAGAGGGTGCTGGGAGCAGCACAGGCAAGGGAACGGGCAAGGCCTCCACCAACAACAGCGCCTGCTCCAAGGCGCTGCACGACTGACCACAAGTCCGGCTCCTTCTCTTCCTTCACTCATCTCCTCCTGCCTCCCAGTACACCAAGCTAAGTCTAGGAGACCCTGTCATAGTGAAGCAGCCTAGACTTATAATTATAACTTTTTTTTCCATTTCAAAGTAGCCACTTGTCAGTGTGAAGTGCCATTCTGAGGGAGGGAGTTTAGGAGATCTGCCCTGACTGATTGCTGGGCTGTGGTGGCCAGTTCTCCCCTCACTTCAAAAACAGGCTGTGGCTCCTGGCTGTTGCTGGCAAAGGCACATTCAGCAAGGCCTGCCTCCTTCCTCTGTGGCCACAAAATAGCAATAGAAGACAGAGGCAACCGGGAAAGGAGAAACCCACTGGAGGGCTTTGATCAGAGTCATACCCTTGGTCCCATCCCAGACCCTGCAGGATTGGCCAACTGGGTGGTAAAAGGGAAGAAGGCCCAGGAGTTTTCACTAAAAACCCAGCTGAGGTCTCCCAACCCCTGTCTTGGGATCCCCAACAGGGGTACAGCTGCCCCAGAAGTTGCCACAGAGCCTGAAGCAGGGACTGAGCTGGCAGCCATGGCCCCTCTCAACCAAAGTGGTATAGCTACCAGCCCAAACAGCTGGCCACTCATCCCAGAATAAACGGGGGCTGCTGCGGCCACCACAATGCCCACACCACAATGCAGGACATCTCTGGAATGTGAGAGGGATGTGAAGCGGCAGCATCAAGAAACACTGTCATAGCCCTGACATGTTCTGAAGCCACTGGGTCTTCTCATTCTTCAGTCTCTATTACGATTATTAAAGATGCATTTGCTATCTAATAATAGCTCAAGGCATGGGTAATTATAACTCCATCATTCTAGTAAAGCCTGAGTAGATAGAGGAGGGTGCTCATGCTCTGTAGCCAACACTGTTTGGTTCTAGTAAGAGCACGTCTTGGCAGGCTCATACTGGTCAGGGCCACAGAGAGCTGGCACACAAAGCTGGCCTTGATCTCAAGGGCAGTGCCTTTCCCCCAACCATGCCCACCCCTAGTCTCTGGGACTGGCCTCCCTTTCTTCCTAATAGGGTATCCATCTGTGTCACTCCTCATTTTACCTCCCCCTGCTCTCCACAGTGACAAAGCCTAAAAATTGCCTCTCACCCCACTGAAAGTGACCAGTCCTGGAGGAAGAAGGGTTATGCATTCCCAGTGAGAGGATGCACAGTAGGCATCCATAAATATTTCATGAATGAACAATAACAATAGACAGCCTGTGTTAAGTACCTCCTACTGGAAGACACTAATATCTTACAAGTATTTGTTCATTTAATCCTTAAAACAACTCTACTTGTAGGCTTCTATTATAATCCCTGATTTGTAGATGAAGAAATTCAAGCAGTGAGGTTAAATAAGTTGCTCTTTATCACCCAACCCGCAAGTAGTAGAGAGGGGATTGAAACTCAGGGAATCAGATTCTACAGTCTTGCTCTTAACTTCTGCACAAAAATGGCCTTTCCTATACTGTCCTGCTGCCTGAGCTGAAGCAACAAGAGAGTAGAAGTGTCTGAGATCCAAAGTTCTGAGTTCTAGCATGAACTTGCTGTGTCATCTTGGGTAAGTCTCTGGATTTCAGTTTCCTCACCTATCAAATTCAGAAACGAGTACCATACTCCTCTCCAGGTGACCAATGAGATAACAGGTCTCAAAGCTAACTGAAACCTATAAACAAGTACAATTTGTGAAGGTTGAGAACAGAAAACAACCCAAATGTCTATTAACAGGACATTTGATATTGGTATGAATACCCAGAATGTAGTGTATCCATATCTACAATGCAACACTCCTCAACAATAAAAAGAAACAAACCATGCACCCAAAAATACAGATGAATCTCAATTCTGCTGAGTGAAAGAAGCAAGCAAAACTCATACATACCATATGATTCCTTTTATATAAAACTCTAGAAAATCCAAACTAATATTCAGTGACAGAAAGATCAGTGGTTCCCTAGGGTTGAGGGGTGGGGCAGGGGGAGGGATTACAAAGGAGACTGAGGAAATTTGGGGTGTGATGAACACGTTCACATCTTGATTGTGGTGATTGTCTCACAGCCATATGCATAGGTCAAAATGATTAAACTGTATACTTTAAGTATGTGCATTTCATTGTACATCCTATAAATCTCAATATAGCTGTTTCAAGGAATAAACAGAAGAGATACTATTTTTTTCCTTACTTGTTGGAAAAGATTAGAAACTAGTAACATCCAAGGTTGGCCAGGAGTTGAAGAATGAAAACTCTCACTCAAGGTAGCAGTGAAAACTGGTATCTTTTCGGAGTGCAGTTTAGTAGCAATTAATGTAAATTTAAAATGCAAATACATATGACCGCACAACCCCCATGACCTTCCACTAGGATGCTGTCCTACAGAAACACTGGCAGTCACACAAAGGTAACTGAACAAGTACATTTGGAAGGCTGCAGAAGATAGGAGATACGAACATGGCTCTAAAGTCAGACTACTGGGGTTCAAATCCTGACTCTGGTCTTTGTCAGGCATTAGCTTTGTGATTCTGCATCCATCTCAGATTTCTTATCTGTAATAAACGAATAAAAATAGCTCCTACCTCACAGATGTTTTAAGATGGTTAAATGAGATAATAAATGCAAAGCACTAGGAATGTTGCCTGCATGGTGAATGTTAACAATAAAAGCTTAGCTATTATAGCATTTTCATAAAGGAAAAAAAAATAGAAGACAAGCTAAATGTTCACCAGTAGAGGAAAAGATCAGTAATTTATGGCATAGCTTTTAGGATGGAACATTTGCAGTGGTTAAAAAGAATGCATTCCCAAGCCGGGCTTGGTGGCTCAGCCTGTAATCCTGCGCTTTGGGAGGTTGAGGTGAGTGGATTTCTGAGCCCGCGGGTTCGAGACCCTCCTGGGCAACTTGACGAGACCTCATCTCTACAATAAATCAAAAAATCAGCCGGCCGTGGTAGTACGTGACTGTAATTCTGGCTACTCGGAAGGCTGAGGCAGAAGGAAGGATCGCCCAAGCCCGGTCAAGGTTGCAGTGGCCGGGAGCGGCCACCGCACTCCAGTCTGAGTGACATTTTCTACATACTGACATAAAGAGATCTCTAAGATCCCATTATTAAGTGAAAAAGCAAATTGCAGACCATTATGTGTATAGTGTGATCCTATTTTTGTGGGAGAAAAACTATCTGTGAGCATGACAGTAGTAGGCTACCTCTGGAGGGTGAGGAGAGACTGGAGGGAAGAGATAATAAGACCTTTAATACTGACTTTCTTATTTTTTAATGTGTTACAAAAATCCTCACACTTTCTCTAATGAAAAACTAGAATAAAAAGATACAAATTATAAGATAGCAGCATTTTCTTCTTTTTTTCTTTTTTTGAGTTGGAGTCTCACTCTGTCACCTAGACTGGAGTGCAGTGGCCGCTCCTGGCCACTGCAGCCTTGACCTGCTGGGCTCCGGCGATCCTTCTGCCTCAGCCTTCCAAGTAGCTGGAACTACAGGTGCGCGCTACCACACCCAGCTAATTTTTTATTTATTGTAGAGATGAGGTCTCACCAAGTTGTCAGGCAGGTCTCGAACCCATGGGCTCAGGCAATTCACTCACCTTGGCTTCCCAAAGTGCTGGGATTATAGGCTGAGCCACCGAGCCCGGCCTGCATTTTTTTTTCTTAATTTTCGCTGATGTTAAGTAGGTTCCAAGTTCTTAGATGACAAGAGACTTGTTTGTGTTATATATCTTGATTTCCTTGGAGTGCCTAGCACAGTGCCATGTTATGCAGTATTTGCTGACTGAATAGATGCACGAAGGAGTTCTCTCTTCTCCTGCAGGGCAGCCTTTGCAACTATTCTCCAGAGTTAAGACACCCTAAGTTCATCCTAAGGGCATTATTATGTTCTCTGTTTCTGTTCCTTTTTTTCTTAATTTTTGTCTTGGGAGATGCTGTAAAACAAATTTATCCTTTAAAAAACAACAACATTGTGACCCGCCCGGGCAACTTGGTGAGACCTCATCTCTACAATAAATCAAAAAAAAAATTAGCCGGGTGTGGTAGCGCACGCCTGTAGTTCCAGCTACTTGGAAGGCTGAGGCGGAAGGATCGCCGGAGCCCAGCATCGAGGATGCAGTGCCGAGAGCGTGCCACTGCACTCCAGTCTTGGCGACGGAGTAAGACTCCAACTCAAAAAAAACCCAAACAAACAACAACAAAAAGGAAGTTTGCTCTCTAAATGGGACTCTACAAAAATGGAACACTTGGAGGAAAAAAATAGTAAGAGTTTTTTTAAAGGAGCATGAAAGAAAAACAACTTGGCTGGAATGGTTGAGCCTCCACACTGACTAACCCCTCCCTGGATGAGCAGACACATGGTCACTGGCCATCAGATGACCCATGCTTCTCATGCTTCCTTGTGACACTTTCCCAACCTCTCTTTTAGTAACAGCTGCTACTACTACTTTATCTCATGGCTTTCCAACTTTTCAAAGCTAATGCAGACTCAGGGATGATGCAGGCTGGCATGGGAGTTGCTGGGTAAAGGGTGTTGTTAGAATCTCCCAGGGAACTTTCTTAATGTACCTTCACACCCTACCCTGAGACTCTCCTCTTTGAAACTGTATTCTAGGTGATTCTATTGGTAAACTCTCCCTCCATCCCACTCCCAACACTTCTGATCCCATTGAAAAACAACTGATCAGCCGGGTTCGGTGGCTCAGCCTGTAATCCCGCGCCTTTGGGAGGCTGAGGTGAGTGGATTGCCTGAGCCCGCGGGTTCGAGACCCGCCTGGGCAGCGAGACCTCATCTCTACAATAAATCAAAAAATCAGCCGGGCATGGTAGCACATGCCTGTAATTCCGGCTACTTGGAAGGCTGAGGCAGAAGGATCACTGGAGCCCAGCAGGTTGAGGCTGCGGTGGCCGGGAGCGGCCACTGCACTCCAGTCTGGGTGACAGAGTGAGACTCCAACTCAAAAAAAAGAAAAGCAACTGATTTGGTCCAATTCCATATTATGGATAAGGAAACTAAGGCTCAAGAAGAAATATGACTTATCTGAGGGCACTTGGTCACGTGGAAATGGAACAGGGAGGGCAGAGATTCACGTCTCTCTCTGTTCAATGATTCCTCTATCAGCTATACAGGTTCTGCCCCAAACACAGTCTATTTGGCATCACTACCTCAGAAAAACTGGTCCTTTAAAGAAAAAAAAATGTAGCATTGTTCTAGGAAGGGCTGAGGCAAGGAGAGGCTGAGGTAATGAACAGTAAGTAGCAGAAGTGGTTCATTTCTGTTGACTTTATGGAAGCTGTGGGCGTCTGCTTCCTTGCCTGAATAAGCTAGAATAAAGCATTCCCAGACAAGAAAAACAGGCCTCTCTTAGCTCTGGCTGTCAGGGCAGTGCTGTTCAAGGCCTGGTCCCATGGAGTATCTGGTCTACTATAGGGCACTGAAGTTGCAAGAAACTAAATTACTACCTTGCAAGTCGGTTATTATGTCATGCATTAAAAATGACAACGACAACAAAATGACAAAAAGCACTCTCAAGCTCTTAGATGTTGCTATGGAACTGTTATTTCCTGAAGCTGAATTTCGGGAAAGACTGTGCATTTTGCTTACCTAGAGGAATGCTAAGTTCACTGAACACATCCTCTGGTTCCCAGGAAGGCAAAGAAATGGGTTGTTTCAGCTCCACTTCAGTGTATTCTGGTGACTGCACATCCAGAGATTTCACTTCCATATACCTGGAGTTTTCTGCAAAACAGAGGCAAAGCAAAAAAAATAAAAATAATGAAATATAACATGCCTTAAGGAGTTCCTGCAATTCTATTCCCTGCATGGTATGATTAGGAATTGTCCCTTGGACTGCTTAATCACATGAGGCTGAGGCAATGACTGCTAATTAGAACCAAAGCACTATCATTAACAGCTTTTTCCACTGTCAAAAGAATGCCACACACAACAAAACTTGGCAAATCTTTGCATTTGGCCTAGGGAGATGGGCTGCTGATGCTTTGGTTGGGATGATTCCCCCTCCTACACCACACCTCCCACCTCATTATCACTCCATCTTTGCAGGGAGAGGAATCAGTGACAGGCAAAAATTTTGCTGACATCCACTTGGCAAAACAGGCAATGCCATTATTATCCCAAACTAGTCAAGCCATGTTATTAAATATGAACCCCAAACACTGGGGCAGTTAATGAGCCACTAACACTGGCACATGTTGAGACCTACTCTGCAAGATAAAAGGGGTTCAATCAGAGTGAGATGAAGATTTCACTCCTTTATTCCTGCCTTCTCTAGACGGAGCCTGGACTTCAGCGTTTCTCTAGCAACAAGAAGGCGGTTCACGGGAGGGTTTCTATGGAAACCCAGATCCATGCAGGTGAAAAACAGTTCAGGTCAGCCTGACATGGAAGAAAGCCCAAGCCTCCCAGTTACCGAACAGCTCATACTACCCACAAAGCTCTGGATTGAGATGTTCATTTTTAAGCCCTTCTTTTACATTTCCTCCCCGACTCTTACTTCAACCTCTGGTACGCTGCAGGTTTTCTGTAAAGTGAATCTCTAGTTATTTTCATGGTGCGAATCTTAAGGGCTACTCTCCCTCCCTCCCTCCTTACCCCTTGATGGATCTTAGTTTCAACTTGGCAGAGAAGACAGGGCTTAGCCTATTTTAAACTCTCTCTTTCATGATGTCACAGTGCCAGGCATAGACACAACATCACCTCCAGGTGGAGGAGATTCTGAGACAAGTCTTGTATCACTGTCAGACCCTGGAGAAAAACAGGTCTGAGGTAGTAAGAAGGGGAACAGTCATACCCCTGAGGGAGCCCCCGAGGGAGCCCCTGTTCCTTTCCCATCCACTCTACTCTTGCTTCCCACACTTCCGTCCCACCGCATAAATAATAGCTAGGTGGTCCTCTGCCATCCAGGCACCACAGACCCCTTTTGATCTCCTTTTGCTGATAACTCAAGCTAAATTTAGTTGTCCAAGGCCATTGGACTTTTGTAAATGCCGAGAAGTCTGTCCCAAGACTGCTTCTCAGAAAACATGTGGCCTCCTATCTGATTTCCTTTACACTACATGGCTAAAAACTCTAACAGTTTAATCAGGCTTTTAGAGGCTTGCCTCTATTACTAAATTACTTTCTGCACCGGCTTTAATGCCAATTGAAACCTTTCTTATGTTCCTTCCAGCCTGCATATGCCCACCTTCGTCAGGTGAGCGGGGTCCAATCAACCCAACCACCCATGAGAAAAGGGGAGGTAGTTACCCGGGGTCAACACTCCTTGGCAAGCCTGGCTTTGGAGGTCGCTTTCAGTAGGGGAGCTGGCTTTCTCCTCCAGGGGGCTGCCTTCACAAGCCCCATCTTCGGGAGTCCCCCTGGTCTTGCAATCATCAAGAAATGGGCTGGGTTGCCGGGCCCTCTCCTCTGCTGGCTGGGGTGAAGACATTTGCTGGACTGGAGGGGCCAGATGAACATCTGAGCTCTCCACTCCCTTTGCTTCCTTCTCGTAGCAATCTGAATCCTCCAGTGAGAGGCCTGTCTCGCTTTCAGCTGGCTTCTGCTCAGCATCCAGATTTAGGCCAGGCATTTCCACGTCCATGTCACTGGGATAGCTCGTGGAAGCAGAAGACAACTCTCTAGGTGACTTGAGGCTGATTTCTATAGCCCCATTCCCTACAGCCTTGATTCCCTCCTTGGAGAAATCCTTGGCTGAGTCCAGATCTAAGGTGGTCGTCACACAGGGACACATTTCTGGGCAGATTTTGTCTTTATGGTCAATGGGCACAATTTCTTCCAGTTCTGGGATGTCTGGTTCCATGATAAAATCTTCTTCTTCCCCCACTTCGTCCACTGTGACCAGCTCCTCCATGTTGGTGGGATACCAGCTCTCCCCCTCTGCCTCACTTCCACTCTCCCAATCTTGTTCCTATTCAAACGCAGATTGGAGGTCAGAGGGTGGCTGAACACAATCAACCAGAAACACAAACCTTGACCACACAGAACTCTCAAGCCAGAAAGATCCTGAGCATTCTTCCCTCTACTTGGGAACAATTACTGTGAACCGCTCAAGTCCACATCAGAGACTCATCATTAGGGTAATGTTCAAAACGCCATAGGATTTGGAATAAGCCCTAATGTTTGATCTACCATGTTTAAAATGATACAAAGAATTTCAACTCCTGGTAGATAGCAGGCGTTCAATCAACTGTTTTTGAATGAATACATAAATGAACGATTAAGTTACAGACCCTCACTACTTACTGGAGCTATTTCCTTGCAAGTGGGGCATCACTAAATGCAACTATGATGAAGTCCCTCACAAAATTCCCCCTCTCCCAGCAAGGGTACACATCCATAGCTAAGGTTCCTATTTGGCCCCTCCTAAAACTTTCCCCTTTCATGTCCCCAGCAGCCCATGGACTCCACAGACAGATTTAGATCAGCTTCCCTGCTGGTGATACCCATCTCTCCCGCCTCCCCTGACCGGAAAGGCACGCAGCTGGCCACGTTCCAAGGACATTTCTTTTTGCTGTGGCAGCCCAGCCCAGGAGGACTGTAACTGGGTTTTTTTCATTTTAATTAAGTAAAATAATCTTTACAAGAAGATGTCTTGCAATTCCAGGGTCTGGGCCTGCCGAGGTCAGGGCCCCAGCTTGAGTATGCAAAACAGCGTCTCCCTACCCCACAAGGGACCTGTCTATTTTGGGAGTCTGGCTCTGTAGCCCGAGCCTTTTTTTGGGTACATGGTTTCTCTTAGGCACACAGCCAGGGTGCTGGAGAGTGAGGCACGGCCCAGGCATGTGGGTCAAAACCTCCTCAATAAAATCTGTCTGAAGATCCCAGGCAAGGCCATTCCTCCAAGAAGTTCTAGGAGGACTGATTCATTCATGGAACCACCAGTGGAGCCTCAGACATTTTCCACACAGCAGGACATGGGTAGACAGGATAGAAACTCCTGTACTTTGGTCTCTGATAGCTAAAGTGCAAATGTGGCTGCCTTGCTGGAATCTGAAATGAACTTCACCTTTTCTGTCCGTGTGTTTTCCGGTTCAAAGGATCCTGTTTCTTTCTCCTGTTGGCCCTCTGAGTGGGGGCTTTCTTCCATGCCCTCCTGTTCCTCTTTTCCAGCCTTACCAAAGGAAGAACAGAAAAAACCAAATCAACAGTGAGCAGTGAAGGGAAAAGAGAAAAAGAATCATATTGAGTACAAGTGACAGTTGTCAGAGGTGTCTCACATACATCATCATTCCTTTATCTTCCCAGAACCCCTTGGAAGCAGCTGTTGCTATCATCTTCATTTTCTAGGTTAGAAAACTGGGGTTCAGAGAGGTTAAGTAAGTTGCTCATAGCCACGCACACAAATGGAGGCAGAGAAATGTCTTGAAGCTTGGCCTGATGTCTTCCAGGAACAGAAATCCCCGAAGACTGGGTATTTTTTGCTGTGAGGATGAGTAGAAAAAACCAAACTTGAACTGATTCAGGAAGGCCAAGACTCTGGGGTTAACCATCGTGGTGACATTTCCCCAATAGACCTGTCTTGACCATAAAAAAAAAATCACTCAGGCCACTCATGGGGAGGAAGAGAGTTGCCACCCAGTCAGTGCCCTCTCCTCCTTTCCTTTGCCCTCTGTTCTAGAGCTGTAGCCCAAACTAGCACTTTCCTCCTTGCTTTTATTCCCTCTCCTAAATGAGGGCCCTCGTGATAGTGCCTGTGTCTGTGGAACTGAGTAACTTCAAGCAGATATCCAATTTGAGAAGTAGAACCTCTAACCAACTTTTTTTTTTTTTTTGAGTTGGAGTCTCACTGTCGCCCAGACTGGAGTGCAGTGGCCGCTTCCGGCCACCGCAGCTTCTACCTGCTGGGCTCCGGCGATCCTTCTGCCTCAGCCTTCCAAGTAGCTGGAACTACAGGCGCATGCTACCATGCCCGGCTAATTTTTTTTTGATTTATTGTAGAGATGAGGTCTCGCCTGCCCAGGCGGGTCTCGAACCCGTGGACTCAGGCAATCCACTCACCTCAGCCTCCCAAAGGCGCGGGATTACAGGCTGAGCCACTGAGCCCGGCTGTAACCAACTTTTAAAACAGAGGTCAACAAACAATAATCCACAGGTCAGTATGACCTGCTGCCTGTTTTTGTACAGTCCATGAGCTAAGAATGGATTTAAAAATTTTATATAGTAACATGTTAAGTGACTATAGACATGTCCACATAAAATCCTTGATTTTGCCTCCTGGCCCACATAGACTAACATGTTTACTACCTACCTGATCCTTCGTAGAAAAACTTTACCAAGGCTCACTTTAGAAGTTTCTGGGGGATAGTCTCCTAGGACTTAAACTTTGGTTAACAAGTCAATGACTACTCCCGGGCTTCCTCAGGGGCAAGTTGCATTTTCTCGACATTTTTGACTAAAGTTGGTTCAAGGCAAACCACTCTCGTTCTAACTTCTTATAACCAGACACCACCTTGAGTAACTAGGAACCAGCTGGAGCAGGAGCTCAGGGCTGACTGGTCTAACCAGTTATTACCGGACAGGGACAGACAGTTCAAGTCCTTTCTCTTTCCAGTGTTTAGTGTGGAAAATTCAGGTCTTCTGAGCTAACCTAAGTGTAAAACAGTCACAAATACCTTTTGTGACTGACTAAAAGGTAACTGCTTTTCTTTATTTTTATCTCCCTGAATCAATTATCCATAGCCCTCTTTTGTCTAAAGAAATCATCTTTATCCTTTCAAAGCAATTCCTACAGCCGCATGCCTAGATCAACACAATAAAGACACCCCCTCCCATTCAAGCTGGGAGAGGAGGGGACAGTCTTGCAGGAAGCCTCCCAACAGGCAGACCCCTGCTTTTCCTTCCTGCAGGCAAAGGAAACAGGACAGTGCCCTTCAGAGACTCCCTTTGCCCTAGGATCACGTCCAGGTGGGAGCAGCAGCTTAGGGGAACAGAAAAGCAAACTGATGCACCCAGCTGCTCATACAAGCTCACAGACAGATCTTCAATGCCAAATGTTGCATGCAGGGTTCTGCCACCCCAGGGCCTAGGCTACTGCTAAACTACTTCTGACTGGTCCCTCATTTCCTCTCTGTACCCTGCCCCACATCTATTCTCCCCAAGGTAATCAAGAATGGTCATTCCAAAATGCAAAAATAATCACATCCTCACTGTGCTTTCCTTGCTTAAATATTTAATTTGCTTTCCCCTGCACTTAGAATAAAGACCAAAATCTCTCACCTACCTACAAGGCCCTGCATAAGGCCCTGCATAAGGCCCTTAACAAATCAGCCTCACCTCCTGTTATTCCAACCCTGGCTCTCTTTGTTCCAGCAGCACTGGAGACTGGTGCCACACACTGGGCCTTGTGCATGCTGTTCCCTCTGCCTGCTCACCTTCCTTTTCTCCCAGTAAATACCATTCCCCCAAATCCCAATAGTCACATCCTAACCCACGGACACCTAGGACTCATTGCAGGTATGCATAGCACTGTAGCTTCCAGTACCTTCTTATCACTCAACACTCTTACTCCTCAGTTTATATGATAAATCACTGGATCAGCATGTCTCTCCACTAGACTATGAGCCCACTGAGATCAGGGGTCATTTTAGTGTCACTCATGATTGTAGCCCAGTGCCAGATGCTCCATGTCTATTGGTCAATAAAAGAATGGAATTGGTAGAAGCAATGGAATTGGGGTGAATAACAAGTTTGCACTTGTCTCCTAGCATGTTTGAGTCTTGCCTGGGCTCTGAACTGCAAAAATAATCACATCCTCACTGTGCTTGCCTTCCTTCTATCTCTTCCTCTTATGGTTTGGTTATACTAGCAGTTACATTCTGGGGGCTCCTGAGCTACCTCTGGCCCACAGACATGCTTTGCTCTATACTGGACTTTGTCTTTGCTCTAAGAGAAGGAAGATCTGACCGTGTAGGCACACATTTCTGCGTTACAGCCATACAATGGAGTGAACAGTGGCCACCCCCTAGTCAGGCACCACCTCCTTGGTCATCCATGGTCCCATCATGCTCACCTGGCTCCACTTGTCACCTGCCTGGCTTCCCTTCCCTAGGCATTTGGGTCTGTAACTCTTGGTTCCCCTTCCGGTAAGATGGAGGAGTGTTTCTTCCCCATGTTTTCCTTCTTTGTGACTTTGATTTCTTTCCTTCATCTTGTGATCCCGTGGTCAGGTCTGGTTCTCACGTATGGACCTGGCTACTCATGACCATGGAGCAGCACACATGGCTTCTCCACCACGGGCACTTTCTCCAGACATCTCAGAAGGTTTTTAATGAAAAAATGCTTATTAAAACACTACATCAGCCTTGTAATCACACCTATTTTATGAACAAGAAAATTGAGGCAGAGAAGAACAGGGTGTGACCTGGTTCTCAGAAGTCAGGCCTGTGTCTCCAGAGTCTGGATTCAGTCATTCATGCCTTCCAAAGATACTTATCAGGTGCCTGCTCTGTACCAATCCCTGCTCTAAGGACTGGGACATAGCAGTGATCACAGAAAGCAAAACTTCCTGCCTCGTGGAGTTACATTTGGGGGGTGGGAGGTGAGGACAGACACTAAGTAAAATAACAACATTAGAGGAGAAGTGAGAAGGCCGTAAACGGAAAGTGGGAAGGGAGAGAAGCGGGGAGGGGTATTGAGATGGTGTGCAGTGGCCAGGAATAAACTTGTGGAGAATGTGACCATGAGAGGAGACAGGATGTGAGGAGCAAGCTGTGTAGTCTTATGGGGGTGGCAGCGCCTCAGCAGGGGGAACACCTGTGGGTAGGGTGCCTTGTGTATCAAAAGAACGGCAAGGACATTGTCCTTAGCCCTGTTGCTTCGTTCAGTCTCCAAGTTCAGTCACCACCTGTTATCTGATCCCTGTGGGGGTCTAGGCTTTTCTCAAGTTCATAAAACAGTTTGAGAATAGTGCAAAAACCTCCTTGTTCTGCTGTAATTCCAACACACAGTCTTGGGTTGTCCAGCTCCAAACCCACGGACACAGCCAATGGGGTGCCCCAAGAAGTCTCTACTGACCCCACCACTGCAGGGCTATAAGAGGCAGAACCAACTTGAGGGATAGAATTGTGGGGAAACCCTGGGGGCTTTCTGAGAATCTTTTTCCATCAGGAACTCTTGGGATGACACATAATGTGTGTCACCTTAAGTGAGCAATGCCACACAAATCGATGGAAGCAGGGTTGGTGAAACAGTAGGAAAAATAATGTTTCCAAAGGAGAGTCTCAGAAGTGTGGTTAGGAGTGCAGAGCGGCAGCTCCACCCTCTGCTTTGTGCCTTGGGGAACAGAGGTTGACAGACTGGTGGCACCTATATGAGGCCCAGGCTTATTAAGCTTCTGCAGACTCTTGCTCTTTGCCCTTTCCATGAGGTACTGGCTCATCAGCAGCACCTTGGGCACCTCCGAGCAGAAACACATTTTTTTTTCACCTGACAATTTTATTTTGCAAAGATCACTTGTGTGCAAATCATGCCTGCCCTTCTTTTTTTTTTCTTCTTTTTTTTTGAGTTGGATTCTCACTCTGTGGCTCAGGTAGGAGTGCTGTGGCACACTCATGCCCCCCCCCACTAGCATCAACCTGCTGGGCTCTGGCAATCCTTCCACCTCAGCCTTCCAAGTAGCTGGAATTATAGGAGTGCTCTACTGTGCCCGGCTAATTTTTTTTTTTTAATTGTAGAGACGAGTTCTCACCAATTTGCCCAGGCTGGTCTCGAATCTGTGGGCTCAGGTAATCCACTCGCCTCGCTGTCCCAAAGTGCTGGGATTACAGGCTGAGCCACTGAACCCAGCCCAGATACATTTTTCTTAAAAATATCCACTGGTTCACCAGCTCCTCAGGATCCAGTTCAAGCCCTCTGAGGCACACAAGTCCTCTGAGGCACACATGAACCTACCCCACTCACTTCCCTAATTTCATCTCCTGTGCTTCCCTGTGCCATGTCAGTCAGGAAAAACTGTAGCAGACTTTGTAATGGGCAAAAAAAGATTGCTCAGTGTCCTTTTGTGAAATGCTAGGCATCTGTCTAGCACATCCTTCCAGGGCATCTGATTCTTTAGCGGTCTGCAGCTTTCATTATCTTGAACTGAGCTATATTACACTCTGTAAGTTGCAGAAGACAAATTAGTAATATAAGTGATTCTTGTTCACAGAGATGTAAATGAATCGTATCTGCTGGAGATGCAACTGATCCCCCGTCTCCTGTGGAAAGGGCCACTTTTACGTCTGTTAGCAAATTCATTTTCGCATCCTGATGGCCCATATGTGTTGCCTGCTTTTTGGATTCTCTTTTAAGCTGGATTTTATCTTATGATTCCTTCACTCATTATTATGTCAGTAAGATCCTTGACTTGTATTCATTACATATTTGCACCAGAGTCATGATTTTACTTTTTAAAAAGTTTTATCCTTTACTATACCCTAAAGGATGTGGCCATGTCAAGTAACTCTGGGTTCATCAAAGCAGTCTTTCTTTTTCATTTTTGTCCTTGATGTTGCTTCTGCCAAGAGCCCCAAATTGGTTTTTTTCTACTTTTTTTTTTTTTTTTTTGAGTTGGAGTCTCACTCTGTCGTCCAGGCTGGAGTGCAGTGGCACACTCACAGCCACCCCAGTGTCTACCTGCTGGGCTCAGGTGATCCTTCTGCCTCAGCCTTCCGAGTAGCCAGAATTACAGGCACGCGCTACCATGCCGGGCTAATTTTTGATTTATTATAGTGACGAGGTCTCACCAAGTTACCAAGCCCAGCCTTCTTCCACTTTTAAAACCCTGTTCAAATGTCACCTCCTTTGTGCAGCTTTTGCTCAGCAGTAATAATTGCCCATTGAGCAGCTCATCCATTGTAAATACCAGCAGCGGTCACATTGTATGCAAATTATTTGTATACGTCTGTTTCCACCACTAGACCTCTGTCCCTGCCATAACATAGACTATAGTACTATTCACCTTTAGCATATCACTTGGCAAAGCAGCAATCCACCCACATCTGTGGGAATAAATACTGAAGTAGTGGCCAAAGGGGTGAATGTTCCTGTTCACAGAGTTCAGAATTGGGATCCTTATTTATATTTAGTAACTGCCACCAACTAGAAGATATACATGTAGAATTTTTAAAAATTAATCTGTAATCCCAGCACTTTGGAAGACCAATGCGAGTGGGTTGCCTGAGCCTGCAAGCTTGAGACCAGCCTGGGCAATTTGGTGAGACCTCATCTCTACAATAAATCAAAAATCAGCCGCGCATAGTAGTGTGCACCTGTAGTTCCGGCTATTTGGAAGGCTGAGGTGGAAGGATCGCCGGAGCCCAGCAGGTCGACGCTGCAGTGGCCATGAGTCATCCTCATGACTGAAATAATGCAGCAGGTCCTAAGCCCTTTCAGACACTTGAATGAAGATGCCGGCCAATTGCCATGTGTTTCTATTAAAGTGGAGGTAAAATACTGTGGACAATGTCTAGAAAAACATGCCAAGCCCTGGGCACTCAGTATAATTTAGTGGGTGGCAGCTGTTTCTCCTTTACTGCCTCTAATCGGAGTTCCAGGATTGGTAGATGCTTTTGGCAAGAGAGAGGACAGAGTGGACCAAAGATCTAATCTCTCTTGGCAGACTCTATATACCTCAGGGCCACTCCCCCCTGGACAAATACGATTACAGGAGGTCTTTCCATAACGTCCTGCCCTAACTTTTAGTAAAGGCAACAAAGTGCTGTAGGACCAGAATGCCTAGGTATAATTCTGGCTCTACAATTTCCTGATTGTGTGTCCTTGGGCAAATAACCTAAGTTCTCTGTGCCTCGGTTTCAAATGACTTAGTTGAGATAAAGTGCTTAGCACAGTGCCTGGCACATAGTAAACATTTTAAAAATGTTCATTCATTCAATACATGTTCATCATCAATATATTATTATTGTTGTTGTTGTTGTTGTTATTATCCTTCTCTGGGGCCTGCCTCACCTTACCTGGGGAAGGGATTGTTTCATTACCTCATTCTCTGCCATTTTGCTTTCTTTTCTATCATCAGCTCCTTCTTGGTCTCTATCAGGTCTCTTGCTTTTATTTTTCTCACTCTGCTTGGACTTGGTGCCCTCAGGGGCCCTAGTGACTTTTGGCCCCAGCCCGTCTTCCTTGCCTGAGTCATCAGGATGGGAGGGTCTGCTTTCTCGAAGCCTGGACTCATCTTTCCTCCTGGACCTCCCGGGGGCTTCCTGCTGCTGCTTCAGATACTTGTCCAACTTGGTTTTGGGCTCTTTCCGGTAGTAGCCGTCTTCTCGGCTTTTGTAGCTAGACATAGAGTGAAGTGGGTTGGGAGATCCAGACCTCAGGTACTTTTCCCGGTGGCTCCTCCCTCCTTCCAGTCGCTCGTCCAGTTCAGCCTTGTCCAGCTGCCGGGGGTGGTGTTTGCGATCATGTACCCAGGGGTCTATCCTGTCCCTCTTGTCATCCCCATTTTCCCTCCAGGGGGCTGGGTCTCGCTCTTCCTCCCTTCTGGCATAGGGAGAATGTTCCCATGAGTCCCGGCCATTGCCCCAGTCAGCCCGGGAGGGGCCCGGAGGACTGTGGTTGGAGCTGCAGGAAGTGAAGCTCGGAGTGTGAGACCTTGGGGAGAGTGACCTGCCCACTGGACTGCGGGATCGTGGCCTTTCTGGGCCGTATCTGTGAGGGAGCCAAGGAACAGGATTCAGAATTTGCATACCTCCCACCCCACATCACCCAGCCACAGATAGCCTCTCTCGTAGACGTACTGTGCGCGCAGCTGTGTATACTCAACTCACAAGTATACAGAACCACACAGAGGGCGGTCTAGGTAAAAGTATTTTCCTTCCTCCTGGCTTCTGTGAGGAAGACTTTTCCCTAAGCATAGTATTGGCCACTCTCTGCTCCTTCGCTCCTTCTATTTCTGGGAACCAGGAAGAATAACTGGATTGCTTTGGTTCAGTCCCATCTCTCCTTCTCTTGGAAGTGAGTTAAACTCAGGGAGTAGGCCTCTGACTCTCCTCCCAGGGGTATGTGGGATGGGGACTAGGGGACAAGGTTGTCCTGGTCCAAACCCATGGGAAGGCTGCCTAAGTCTGGGGTGCAAATAGCCTGCCTCTGGCTACAAGAGTTGAAGCCACTCCTTCATCTGGCCTCTATCAGAAGAAAGGCAACCTCTTAGCCTTCACTTTTCTCATATATTTTCTCATCTCAAATTATGCATGGAAGAGGGATGCTAATTATTGGGGAAGGCAGGATCAGAGGTTCCAAAAACAAAGAATTGGGAAGGCATTTTAGAGCTGGAACGACTCTAGAATGCTGACCCACTCATATTTGGGACGAAGAAACTGAAACCCAGAAAAAGACCTAAGGTTAAGAATGAGAACTCCCAATTCCCCCTCTGTCACTGAACTGCAGGTGGCATGATGTGGCTTTACACATTTTTTAGAAACCCAAATAAGCACAAATTAAAAAAGAAAACAGACAAACAAATAAAAATCCAAAGCCTGAACAGCTTCACACAAACACTGGTACATACACACTCTGAAGGCTGTTTGGTTATTAACTAGGGAAACTGAACCATATACTCAAAATCCACAAAGGATGAAAACCACGCAGTCCACCAACCAGGATGCACCCAGTTAGGACAATGCTGTGGTCACCATGGTTGGGGGGAAACAGCCTAGGCACATGCGTGCCCTCTACAGGGAGGTGAGTGCACCACCTGTGGCAGGTCTGTGGTAAGAACTCCAAGATGTGCTGCCCAGGTGCTGGCTCCTGCAGTTTTCCACCTGTGCTCTCCGCAGGACCCGTGTTTGTAGATGAGTGATTGTGATGAACTTGTAGCTAGTTTGGCCTGGTCACAAACTTCAGATGGAATAGACAGGTTGGAAAACTGAATATATTCATCGTTCAGAGTATGTGACTGTTTCAAGTAACAGGGTTTGTTGGGACCATCTTGTTCCTACTTCTACATTCAGCTCATGAAGAATCAAGAGCTGTCTCTAAACAGAAGTCACATGTGCATACACTTTCAGGCAGTTTTAGTAGAGTGCACACTTGCTCCAAAGGGTCAAATATTAATAGATCCTTTCCTGTATTCCTTTCCAACCAAGGGGACCCAGATGAGGGGAAGCCCAGTATCTTGCATTTTCCTGAAGTGAATTTGAGCTGCTGGACTGGAGTCTTTCATGGGGAACATGGAAAGGTGGGGCCCAGAAGGTAGATGGATTGGGTGGAGGTAAGGGTAGGGCACAGGGTGACTCAAATACCCCTAAGAATGAGAAACAGGAGTGTGTTCCAACTGCCCAGAACCTGCCCTGAGACTCAGGGCCCAGGCCTCACCTGTCTGCTTCCCGGAACATGTCCCTCTCCCGCTGGGAATGGATGTCCTGGATGATAGCAGCCACAGTCTTCCCGGGTTTCTAGCAAGGTCAGACAGATCACCATCAGATCAGAGATGGCTTACAAAGCAGCTCTGACTTAGGCTGTTCACTGCCCAGTCCACCAAAAGGGAAAGGTGCCTTTTTAGGGGAAGAAAAGAAAGTATAATCCAAGGGCCGAGGAGTGAGAGTATGATGCTGAACGGTGTAGAACTGAGTAGTCCAGAGAACATTGAGTGCTCTATCGAGCTGGGGAAGGAAGGAGTCTGGTGTTCAACTTCACGTGCTGGGACCAAGGAGTATCTATTAATACCTACCTCCCACCTCTGCTGGAATTAAAAAAAAAAAAAAAAAATATATATATATATATATAACATGAAAGGAAAGGAGAGAAGGAAGGAGGGAGGGAAGGAGGAAGGGAGGGAGAAAGAAAAGGAAGGAAGGAAGGTAGGAAAAGAGGGTAGGGAAGGAAGGAGGGAAGGAAGGAAGGAGGGAAGGAGGGAGGGAAGGAAGGAAAGAAGGGATTGTAAACTAGGAGAGACTTGAAGATTATTGAATGCAGCCTCTGTCTTTTATATGGGCAAAAGCTGAGACACAGAGAGACTGAGCACCAGCCGCCTTGTGTTCCATGAAGATGGTGACTCCTGAAGTTGTGCTGGGTTAAGAAACACATTCAAGGTCATAGAGATAGTGAAAAAACTTAGAACCAGACAACAAGCATTTTAACTCCAAGTCCCTTCCCATGCTCCATACCCCCTTCAATACAGTGCATTCATCCACAGGGGTCAGCTGATGCTCACAGTAAACCTATGAGGTGGCAGCGCAGGTTAGGAGTCATGTTTCCCAGATGAGATGCTAGGTACCTAGGAGCTCTTCCCTTTCCAGGTCATTATACAGTAGCTATGCCAGGACAGGACCAACTCCAGCCACCAAATCTCAACCAAAGCTCTTTCCTAAACCTAGAACGGACACACAAAAACAAAAAATAAATAATAAATGATTTAAAAAAGAAGTCCATGGCCAGGCACATAATGCCTATAATCCCAGCAATTTGGGAGGCCAAGGCAGGGGAATTGCTTGAGTCCAGGAGTTCAAGAACAGCCTGGGCAACATAGCAAGACCTCATCTCTACAAAAAATAAAAAATTAGCTAAGTGTGATTGCCTGTGCTTGTAGTTCCAGCTACTCGGGAGCCTGAGGCAAAAGGATCACCTGAGCCCAAGAGGTAGTCTGTGGTGAGCCACGACTGTGTCACTGCACTCCAGCCTAGGCAACAGAGTGAGACCCATATTACAAAAAAAAAAAAAGAGCAGGAGCATCTTTCAAAAAGACTATGCAGAATTAATTCATTTAATAAAAATGTATCAAGCAGGTGACTTTTATGGTATGTGATTTATATCTCAACACATAAAGCTGATATACTTTTATAAAGGACTAAAAACTTTGTAATGTCAACTTTTGATTGAGTTTTATTAAGAAATTTAATCAACTGCTTTTAAATCTTTTTTCTATGTAATTTACAAAGAATCATGAATTCTTAAGAGTCACACAAACATTAGGTACCATGATACATCTCCTTTTGCAGATGGGGAAACCAGGTCCAGAAATGGGGTCTGGCTGGAGCTAGAGTGGCATGTGTACTCCAAGTGGTATGGCTGATTATGTGTAACTGTTGAGATAAGGGTTGGGCTGAGAAAAACACAAAGTAAAGGCAAGAATGGAGGAGGAGCTGTCTGCAGCTTTAGGAAGAGAGGTCAGGGGTTAGATGTAAAATCTTCAAGTCAGGGAGCGATCTCTTGTCAGTTGGAGATGCAAAATGAGAGAAAGTCAAAGAGAAGGCAGTGACGCCTACCCTTGTGCTTGTGAATAAGTTTGAGGTCAAGAAGCCAATCCCCTGTTCAAGAAAAAGCCAGAAACTTGTCATTAGGCAGCAGTATATTCACCCAAAAAGGCATTTCACAACTCTGACAAATGGCCCCCTATGTCAAACTGGAGCTATAGAGGTTGACCTTCTTAAGCACGTAAAAGTGCCACCAACAAGTAACCAGCTTACCCAAGACCTGTACTGGCAACCAGTATCTCAACTGCTTAAACTGGACCACAAGCAGAGACCTACAGCCAAGCAAGGAAAGAAGTCGAGGCTGTTGGTCTGGGCCGAGAAGAAATCTGCTGACCTAGAAGTTTCTTGGTTTTTTTTTTTTGAGTTGGAGTCTCACTCTGTCACCCAGACTGGAGTGCAGTGGCCGCTCCCGGCCACCGCAGCCTCGACCTGCTGGGCTCCAGCGATCCTTCCGCCTCAGCCTTACAAGTAGCTGGAACTACAGGCGCACACTACCACGCCCGGCTAAATTTTTGATTCATTGTAGAGATGAGGTCTCACCAAGTTGCCCAGGTGGGTCTCGAACCCGCGGGCTCAGGCAATCCACTCACCTCAGTCTCCCAAAGCGCGGGATTACAGGCTGAGCCACCAAGCCCAGCATGACCTGGAAGTTTCCACCCACCCCACAACTGCTCAAGACCACCAATCCTTCAGCTAGGTTGTTTGTCACTCCCTTGACCCAGAAGAAGAAGGCTCATCTGAAGGTCACTGCACTTAGTGTGGACCCCGCTGAGTAGTCTTCTTCCGGCTTGCCTGCCTTGGACCGCACAGTGGAATCTGGGTACTCTATCATCAAGGGAAAGGCCTCCGGGAATGGCTGGCCCCAAAACAATCCAATGCAGTACTGCTGTCCAGCAGACCAATGGGAGCAGCAGAGCTTGGGAAAACTGGTAGGGCCATTGGGACAAGTCTGTGTGATGAGATTTGCTGTCACTCATCCTGAGTTCCAAATCTGTGACTTGCACTGCCAAGATGAAATAGAAAAAGGCTAAAGAATGTGCCCTCATTGCCTGGGCCCAGCAGGCCCGAGGCTGCAGTAGCTGTCAGCGTGCCACTGCACTGAAGCCTGGGCAACAGAGTGAATCTCTGACTCAAAAAAAAAAAGAATGTGCCCCCAAACTGGGATAAATGTACCATGGCGACATTTTGGAACATAAAAACTCTCCAAGGGGGTTGAATGGGGGACCTCTCTGTTGTAAAGAGACTGCAAGGTCCTAGTTTTCTTCTGCTCTTCTGGAACTTCACATCCTCCTGATTGCTCCTTCCAGCCCAGAACAGGAAAGTTGGTGGGAGGAAGATGGTTTTGTCAGGGAGTGGCTGAGGTTTTGTAGATTACTCAGGGCAGCATGGGGGTGGGACTCAGACTCATGAAGATAGGAGGAGGTCAGGCCAATGTCAGGGTCAGAGGCATTCCAGGAGCTCTTGGTCCCTTCTGCACCTTGATCATCACAGAGAGCACTCCCAGGCCCGTTCCCTCTCGGGTACCCTCTGATTGGCAGAGCAGGCCAATCACACACCACAGATGAAAACATCCTCTAGTGACCCATGCAGTCTCCCAGGGGTCAAAGAGGAGCAGTTAGAGTGCTTGCGGTGAGGGGAGGGGGGAGGCTAGAAGAGACACCTCTTGGCTTAGGCCTTGCTCTGAACCTTATTTTTCCAATCACAGAAATTCCTTCTGGGGTCACTTTCAGCTCAGTGTCCTCTGGGGTTACTTCTATTCCGATCCCGGGTCCCCAGTGAGTTGGCCCTGGGTTGTTGATCTCCTCACAGCCAGCACCGGCACAGAACCTGGCATGGAACAAGTGCTCCCTAATACCTGCTCCAAGATGCATGGTTGGAGAGACGGAGTGATGTGCCTGCACAGAACGAATACGATGGTCTGCAAATATGACACTGTGGGGCTAGCAATCACAGGCATTGTGACCCCTTCCGAGTTCTGCCGTTTTAAGTGGTAATTGCAAATTGTTTGGTGCTCTCTGGACCAACTGCCAGCTGCCATCTGAAAAGGGGGCAGAAGTGGCCAAAGATTTTCAGATAACAGACCTGACCTTCAAAGTCCTAAGAAAATCCTCTCAACCTCCCTCTTGGGCCGGCCTCTGCATCCTATGGTTAAAGCTATAAAAAAAAGGCAGGTGAAACAAAACTGTAACCACCTCAGAAAGATGGACATATGAGAGAATAAAGTAGTTTTAGGATAAAATTTTGGGTACCTTCTTTTTTTTTTGAGTTGGAGTCTCACTTGGTTGCCCAGACTGGAGTGCAGTGGCCGCTCCCGGCCACCACAGCCTCGCCTGCTGGGCTCCAGTGATCCTTCCGCCTCAGCCTTCCGAGTAGCCGGAATTACAGGCATGCGCTACCACGCCCGGCTGATTTTTTGATTTATTGTAGAGATGAGGTCTCGCTGCCCAGGCGGGTCTCGAACCCGCGGGCTCAGGCAATCCACTCACCTCAGCCTCCCAAAGGCACAGGATTACAGGCTGAGCCACCGAGCCCGGCTGGTACCTTCTTATTGTACAAAATTTCAAACATACACAAAAGTAGAGAGAATGATATACTGAATCCTCAAGAATCCATTACCCATCTGCAACAATTCTGACCAATCTTGTTGCATCAGTATTTCCTGCCCCCTCGATTATTTTGAAGCAAATATCCCAGACGTCCTATCTTTTCATCTATTCTATGATGACACTGTTGCAGCTCAACAACTCCACAAGGGACTATCCACAGTGCTCACAGTTAACACATCTTGCAGCTTTTAAGACAAGGGTGAGATTCGAGGCCCCATGCAGTCCCAGGAAAGTGCTGGCAGCATGACTTGGAATCAATGCAGGAAGAGCAGCCCCAGCTCTTGCCCCCACCCGGCTAGGTCACCCTGGCTCAAGGCTGATTGCCTATGGGAGACTTGTTTTGTCCATCTATAAAGGTGGGTTAATGAGGCCCATCTGGCATCCACCAAAAGCCTCAGGGCACGGCAGGCTACACTGGTAAAAGTGATAGAGTGCTTGGCCAACATGAAAGGAGCTGCTGGAAAATTTCATGCCCTCTGATGGTTCCACAGCTGTTATACATACCTCTAGAGTCCAGGGAAAATGCTGAAACCTTCCAGATGAGCCTGGAACTCATCAGAGTCAGCTCCTGTCAAGGATGACAGAACTTTCCATCCTCTACATCATTCTCACCTGCCTCCTTCTGCCTGGAAGTCCCCTCTCTCTGTAGCTAATTCTCTCCTCCTCCAAGGCTCTCCTTAGGAATCTCTCTCTCACACTGTCACATTACCTTTTGCCACTGAACTTCTAGTAGCTCCCATACTTATACGCTCATGTTTAAATCTTGTAAAATTTGCACAGGGATAGCTCATCTCCCAGTTAGAGAGGAGATTCTCCCCAGGTGAGGACCGTTTCTCCTATGCAGTGTAACTGTTAGTACCACGTCTTACATAGAGAAGACCCTCAATCATTCATTTGCCGATTTAATCTTCCCAACTGAGAGTATCACAGACCACTCACAAGACTGCTTCCCAGGGCCAGAGGCCCTCTCTACAGCTAGGAGGCTGGTCCTCTGCCCCAGAACCTCCCAAGAATCTCAGTCCCATCCTAAACCTATTGAATTACAATCACTGATCAAGTCGACCCAAACCCCCTCCAGCAATTCTCTGATGCAGTGGCCAGTAGACACTGGTTTAAGAGATTCCAAACTCCCTTCTGTATCGAAGACATTATGAATTCTTATCAAATAATTCTTTGATACTTATCAAAGAAATCTCTACAGAACAACCCATAAAAGATTCCAATCTTGTCCAGATCTGCAGTGAGGAGAACACTCATTTTTTTTCTCTCTTTTAGATGTTCTCTTTCTCAATCATTCTGCATTGAACATCTATTATGTGAAAGTTTCTGCCTTAAAAATCCCAAGGAATAGAACCCTTGCTACAAAAAGTGTATGGGCCAGATATGTGCATGAGAAAATGTTCAAGGTTTAAAATACCTTAAAAACTCTCCTTTCTCAGCCGGGCTCGATGGCTCAGCCTGTAATCCCGCGCCTTTGGGAGGTTGAGGTGAGTGGATTGCCAGGTTCAAGACCCACCTGGGCAACTTGGCGAGACCTCATCTGTACAATAAATCAAAAATGAGCCGGATGTGGTAGCGCGCGCCTGTAGTTCCAGCTACTTGGAAGGCTGAGGCGGAAGGATCGCCTGAGCCCAGCAGGTCGAGGCTGCGGTGGCCGGGAGCGGCCGACTGCACTCCAGTCTGGGCGACAGAGTGAGACCAACTCAAAAAAAAAACCCCCAAAAAACCTCTCCTTTCTCTTCCTGCACTTTGCCTAGTGAGTAAAAGATAAAATCAGAGGAGAAAGAACAATCAATTCTCTCTCCACCTCTGCAAACCCTTCTGGGACCCGATATGGTAGCCCCTTTGGCCCAGAGACACATATGGATATGGTGTTTGCCATCTACTTCCCCAGTTGCTACTCTCCAGCTCCTGGCAGCAGCTGCTCCATTCCCATCATGCTCCAGAGGTCTGGGTGGTCTCCACTGTTGACTCCAAAGATGTAGCAGGTGATATAGGCCCAGCCAATCACAGCACAACTTCCCCTGGCCACAGAGATGGTTCAGGGATGTGCACATATGCTAAGCTAGTCCAATCAGAATGACTCTCGGGACTTTCGTGGGAGCTTCTAGGAAAAACTCTGACTCTCTCTCATTAAAGGAAATGGAAGGATGAGAAGCCAGAGCTGCTGAAGTCTCTGTAGCCACCATGCCACCTAGAGGAGAGAGCCTGGGGCTGCTCAGTCCCATCTCCGGGAGCCCCCAGTGAACAAAGCTAGGAGAGCAGAAGGCAGAGTGGAGAGAAACCAAGTTCTAATGATATTGTTTGGACCCTTAATCCAGCTGTACCTGCAGCCAGAGTTACTCCTGGACTTTTTGTTTGCATATGACAATAAATCCCACCCCCCTTTTCTTAAAGTCAATATACTTAATGGAAATGAATTTCTGTTACTTCCAGAGAAAGTTGTAGCTGATTCATGTCAACATAGGAACCATAAAGGATGCATTACTATATAAAGACCATAAAACATGCATTACTATGAAACATGCTTTAAGATGTTTTCACTTGTGGTCAACCCCTCGGGTCCCCTCCCACTGTGGGAGCTTTTCTGCCCTCGCAATAAATCTTGCTTTCTTTTTTTTTTTTTCAGTTGGAGTCTCACTCTGTCGCCCAGACTGGAGTGCAGTGGCCACTCCTGGCCACCGCAGCCTCGACCTGCTGCGCTCTAGCAATCCTTCCGCCTCAGTCTTCCGAGTAGCCGGAATTACAGGCGTGCGCTACCACGCCCAGCTAATTTTTTTTTTTAATTTATTGTAGAGATGAGGTCTCACCAAGTTGCCCAGGTGGGTCTCGAACCCGTGGGCTCAGGCGATCCACTCACCTCAGCCTCCCAAGGCACGGGATTACAGGCTGAGCCACCGAGCCCAGCTAAACCCTGCTTTCTTAAAAAAAAAAAAAAAAAAGTTTTCATTTGTGATATTCCATGTGACCTTCACAATGACCCTAAAAGGCAGTTTGACAGCTTGGGAGAGCAGAAAATCCTTACTGAAGACCAGGAGACAATGTGTTCTGGGCCCTTCCCATTCAAAGTGTGTGCTGGCCCAAATTTTACCTGTACAATGACCATTTGTATCTCTAACCCTGAATTATACCCATCTTTAAAATAAAAGTTAAAGCAAACACACAAACAAAAACGAAGTGTGCTCTGAGGACCAGCAGCATCAGCATCTCCTGGGAGCTTGTTAAAAATGCAGAATCGCAACACTGCCCTAGACATACTGAATCAGAAACTGTATTTTCACAAGATCCCCAAGTGATCTGCATGCACACTGAAGCTTGAGGAGCTCTGTTAGAATACTACCTCTGAGCTGGGCTCGGTGGCTCAGCCCGTAATCCCGCGCCTTTGGGAGGCTGAGGTGAGTGGATTTCCTGAGCCCGCGGGTTCGAGACCCGCCTGGGCAGCGAGACCTCATCTCTACAATAAATCAAAAAATCAGCTGGGCTATGGTAGCGCCTGCCTGTAATTCTGGCTACTTGGAAGGCTGAGGTGGAAGGATCGCCGGAGCCTAGCAGGTCGAGGCTGCGGTGGCCAGGAGCAGCCACTGCACTCCAGTCTGGGCGACAGAGTGAGACTCCAACTCAAAAAAAAAAAGAATACTACCTCTGCTGCTTCCTGGCTGAGTGATCGTAAGCAAATTACCTGATTTCTCTCTGTTTTTTCATGTGGACAATGGAGACCATAATAACACAGTATAGCTATGCAGATATAATGCAAACCCAAACAGTCCTAAGTTTTAATCATGGCTCTTCTAGTAACTAAATATGATCCTGGGCAAGTTACTGAACTTCTTCTATTAGCCTCTGTTTTCTCATCTGTAAAATCGAGGTGATAATACCTTTGTGATGGGACCGGTGTCAGGATTAAAGTAGATAATAGATGTAAGGTGCTTGGTATATTACTTGCCCCAGAGTACCAGGACTTAATTAAAGGTACATATTATTGTTATTATTGTTGTACTCTTATAATTACAGCTATTGCCCACATTACATACTTCACAGGGTAGGGTGATTATAAGACTCAAAAGACAATGTATGAAAAAGAAAATTCTTAAAACCAAAGAACTCAAGTTATAGGCTTTTCCTGAATTGGTAACTGAGGTTCACAGAGGTTAAGCAACTTATGTAAGCTCACCAAAGCAGGAAGGGGCACAGCCCAAGCTGGCATCACCATCTTCCATTCTGCCGTAGGTCACATGGTTGTTGATGGTTCTATATTTATTTGTTTTTTCTTCCAACAGACTGAGCTCCTCAAAAGCTCACTACCTCTATATCCATGGAGCCAAAGCTAGTTCCACTCATAGTGGGCACTCAGTTAACATTTGCTGAAGACAAAACTTGACCATCTGGCCTATGTGACCTCTTTAACCCATGATTTTTGCACCACCCCAAACTGTCTCCATCAGTAAGGTATTACTATGCCTTGGCATATTAATTTAAGAAGCCAATTACTGCTGTTAATGCTAATTAGAAACTTATGACGACATTTCATTTGGAGACCAAAGCTTCACTGGGCACTCAGTGCAGAAATTCAATTTTAGCCCCAAGGGGAGAATCCAGGAGAGCAGGAACTTCGGCTGGATACAGATTGGGGCGGGATCCTTTACTTGTCAGAGAGGAGAAATATGCTTTCATTTGGGTGGGGGTGGGGAAGCTGGGTTCTGCCTGAAGCAGAACTGTTGGCAAAGGAACTTCAGAGGCAACAATGTAAGCAAAGCAGAATCAAGACTTTGGCAACTGGTTGACACATTACCGATCTACATATGTAGACTTGTCAGAATGCTAGTCCCAGCTAGAAACAATCAGTGAGCCTGTCTTTGTCTAACTTTGAAGGCAGATTGAGAGGGATGAGTCTTGAGCAAAATGGGCCCTAAGTAAATGTGAAACAGGTTGAAGTGAACTAAAAAAAATAAAAAAAATAAAAAAGGTCCCTATTAAATGGGACAGTAGAAAGCACAAAATAAGAGGGTAGATTTAAACATGAATATAGCATTAATCACAATAAATCCAAATAGGCAAAGTGCTCCAGTTAAGAGAACTGCACACCAGCAAGACGTAATACAAAAGAAAAGCATGGCAAACGACTTGAAACCTCCCACCAAAGAAGATCCAGATGGAATAGTCAATGAACATATGAAAAACTCCTCAACCTTAATGAGTAATTAGGAAAATAAAAAGAAAAAAACCATTATAAAGCATTATACTCTCCCCAGACAGGCACAAATTAAAAAGTCAAGGGAGACAAAGTGTTAGCAAGAAGGTGGACCATTTAAATTCTCATATACTACTAGTAGGAGTATACATTTGGGACAACTCATTTTGGAAAGAGTTTGCTATCATCTTACAAGGTTGAGGATAAGCATGCCTTATAACCCAGCAATTCCAATCCTAGTAATTTGTGTACCTCTACTTATATGTTCATGTGCACGTGTTCCAGGATAACATGTTTGAGAAGGTTCATGCCAGCATTGTCCCTAAAACCCTAAAACTGGAAACAACCCAAATGTCCAGTAACAGTAGGATGGATAAATAATTGTATAGCCATACAATGGAAATTTATGTAACAATGAAAATAAATAGACATACCCCACAACATGGATAGCATTATGTTGAATCAAAGGAGCAAGATCTGTTAGAACACATATAGTATGATTCCACTCATATAAAGTTCAAAAACAGGCAAAGCTACATTATAATGTTTAGGGAGGCATACACAGGTAGAACTGTAAGGGAAAGCACAAAAATGATTATAATGAAAGTCAGGAGAGTGGAGAAGGAGGGGTTGAGCTTAAAGAGGCACTCACAGGGGCTTCTGGACGCTGTCCATATTCTATATCTTGATTTTGGTGGTGGTTTGATGAGATTTATGAGCTGTCACTCATTATTACTCTTTAAATTGTCCAATATATAATTAGCCATTTTTCTATATGTTCTTTTATACTTCATAATAAAACAGAAAAGAAGGGAAAGAAAAAAAAAGAAATGTAGACCAGCTGAAATGAAAACAAAGCCTGGTTTGGAATTATCTGAATTTATCTCTGAGTTCTGACAGTGGCCAATTCAGTCAAGAGCTGCTTAGAAGGACTTCTATGGGGTTTAAGGCATAAATATGGAGGAGAGAGGAAAGAACAGGAAATCAAGGAGATGACAGGAAGAACAAGTTACTGAAGAGTTATATGGGTAGAGAAGAAGTTGTATTCAGGGGTTAATGCCTGGAACTCCCACTACTGAAAAGCAAGTACCTTTTCCCCCCATATGACTTCTTCCTTCAAGACTTCCCCTGTAAACATCTTCCACTGGAATATCTTCTTTGGCTGCCAAGTAGTCTCAAGCATCCCTTTACATTTTGTATTTACCTCAATGAGCACTTTTCTTGTCCTATTGTAATGGTTTGCCTTTCCAAGTGAGATTCTCAAAGGCAATTAATAATTTCTGAATATTTTTCTATTCTCTCCTTCCCACCAGCACTTAGGTCAGTGTCTGACAAGTAGGAAAAACTCAGCTGATTGTTAAATGACTGAATGAACAAGAGGATGCTTTACCTTCAGCTGCAATTCCTTGTATCTCTTGGACATCCGAATGAGTAACTTCTCACCATTGATCATAGCAGATTTTTCTTGATAATACTGGACCATGGCCTGGGCAGCTTCTGTGTAAGCCATCTCTAAAAAGGCCTAAGAATGAAAGGACGGACATACATTAGACGTCACTTTAATGGTTTTAAAGAAAATTCAGTACAAAGTATGATTACATTTGAATGAAGTTCAATAACAGGCAAAACTAAACAGTGGTGATAGAAGTTAGAGTTGAAGCCGGGCTTAGTGGCTCAGCCTGTAATCCCGTGCTTTGGGATGCTGAGGTGAGTGGATTGCCTGAGCCTGCGGGTTCGAGACCTGCCTAGGCAACTTGGCGAGACCTCATCTCTACAATAAATCAGAAAATTAGCCGGGTGTGGTAGCGCGCGCCTGTAGTTCCAGCTACTTGGAAGGCTGAGGCAGAAGGATCTCGGGAGCCCAGCAGGTCGAGGCTGCGGTGGCTGGGAGTGGCCACTGTACTCCAGTCTGGCGACAGAGTGAGACTCCAACTCAAAAAAAAAAAATGGCCCTTCTCCTGATCCCCATGGTTACCAGACATTATTCTTGATTATGTATGTTCATCCTGGGCTACATTACGCCATGGAAGCCCCTCTGAGATGGAAGAGCCCATCAACCCATAGTTCCAGGAGGGTGGGGCTGTTGCATATGTGGCCTTGGGCTGATCCCTACAAAACTTGCTATTTGGTGATAGTGGTGACAGCCAGAGACAGAGGTAAAAACCTTTGTTATCTGAACTTTCACTTTCCTTATAACAAAATAAATATACTCAAAAACTCAGAGGCTCACAAGCCCCTAGGCTTGAAGGAAGGTCATGTCGTGAGTTAAAGAAAAAGGAAAATCCCGATTATGTTTTCACAGGATCTTTCCTATTTATTTAACTGTTCTGTAAAAACACAGGAAAATGGTCTTTTCTATTCAATCTGTGTCTACAGAGAGTTTCCAACTAATCTGTTTTGACTGACCTGTCACTTTAGCCCAGTAGCTGCTGTTTCTCAGATTTATTTGGTTTGTACTAAACTGACGATATACTGATTCAGATCCCTCTCCACTGAGAGGAAAAAAGGTCTGTGACAGGGAAGCCCTCACTGTGAGACCCCAACGCTCTCATTTTCTTGAACTGAATGGGCTAAACAAGGCTATTCCCTCTCCTTCTCTCATATTTACTTCTGAATTTCAGATGCACGGCTTTTCTTCATAGCTTCTCTGCTTTGGTAGAAGTGTGGGCAACAAAGAAGTTAAGATTCTTCAGGTTTTATTTTAAATTCTGCTACCCAGCTTTCTAAGTGCCTCTTTTTTGATATAAACATTTTAATACCTCTAGCTGTCACCTGTCAAATGGGAATAATACAAATCTAGAAAATCTCACTGCATTAATGTTACAAGCTGAATTCTGTACAATTGCCCAAAATAGAATTTCTGAGAAGTAGGAATAGAGACTAACAGTAAGTAGTCTAACCTCAAGTTAATGGAGGGAGACCACTGATGATCTGATATGATTTTGAGTCTCCAAAGATAATGCCTTTCTTATTAAGAAGTTAATTTCTCCTATGCTCATTCCTCTGATTCATAAAATAAAAATGTTTGTTAAAATAAAAAACAGGCCAGGCATGGTGGCTCACACCTGCAATCCCAGCACTTTGGGAGGCCAAGGCAAAAGGATTGTTTGACCCAGGAGTTTAAGACCAGGCTAGGCATACAGTGAGACCACGTCTCTACAAAAAACAAAACAAAACAAAACAACAACAAAAAAACCCCAAATTAGCCTAGTATAGTGGCATGTGCCTGTAGTCCCAGTTACTAGGGAGGCTGAGGTGGGAGGATCTCCTGAGCCCAGGAATTAGAGGCTGCAATGAGCCACCATGATTGTGACACTGGGTGACAGAATGAGATTCCACACTCAAAAGTATTAGGTTGATATATAAATTCATAGTGTTTGTTTTTGGCATGGCAACACTGCCATGTTGAGAGTTTATCATTTGTCATTTGCAAAATGCAAGGCATTTTGCAGATTTGAAGAAAGTGCCATTTGTGGGCTAAAGAAGTGGAGTATCAAGTGAAAAAAAATGAACACTTCTGACATATTCTTCTGTTTGAATTTAACAGAGGAGCAAAGGCAGTGGAGGTGGCTTGAGACGTTTGTGTTGTGTATCGGGAGAATGCCATCAGGCATCTCATCAAGGCAAGAAAATGGTTTTGTCATTTCAACAAGGACTACTTTGACCTGAGTGATTCTTCATGATCAGAAAGACCATTGGGATTTGAGAAGACCGTTTAAACACTTTAATCCATGATGAACCATGTCAGTCAACCTGAGAACTGGCAAATGTGATGAACTGTGACCAGTCACCCATCATGCAACATTTGTATTCTACGGACAAGTGGAAAACACTATGAACTTATGCATCAGCCCAGTAAAAATAAATAAAAGACAAAATATTCTGATTTCTGACCATTGGGGGTATAAACTCCCCCTTTAACTTTAGAAATGAAGACAAACATATTCAGTCCTCAAGGGCTCAGTCAATTCCCATAAGTTAAGGATTCTTAGCTGCTTAGACTTAACAGGCACCCATCAATTCTCACCTAGTCTCCTGTTGTGAGACCCAAAGACCAGTAAAAATATACCCAGTGCCAGATTCTTGGCTGGCTCCAAATCCAGGTCATCAGACAGAATAAGCTTAGAAGATAAGACTACAGCATTAGCTCAGGGGGTTGGCAGCACAGTGAAGAGAATCAAGCCCATAGATTTCTATCTGGGGGGCCAATTAGTTTTTTTATGTTAATGAGCACCTCATTCCAAAGCACCTCCACTCATCTCTTTGCAATTCACAAAGGCCTGTACCCACCACAAGATGGGTAGGGTGAAATAAGAGGAAAAAACAACATCACCAACAAAAACCTTTGTGCCATGCCAACAGAAGGCCAGCTGTGTATCACCCCTTTATGTTAAGAACAGCTTCTTTAAAAAAAACTTTATGTAGTTCCCTTTCACCAGTGTGTGGTCTATCCGGAACACACTGTAGTGAAAGTGTCTAGACCTACCTGATTAGTCGACTTCATGAGGATGTAATTAGTCACCTTTCCAAAGGGCAGCCCCAGGTTGATGACGTCGTTCTCGGTGCAGCTTCCTTCAGGGAGATTGCAGATGTGCACCACGCGGCCAGCGCTTTTCTGCTGTGCAAACTAATGGGAAAAAGAACAGCAGCTGGTCTTCAAAAGGAAGTTCTCTCTTCTCTATTCCAGACATTTGTAATGGCTATCTTTCCCCCCAAAAGCGACTGCAAAATCATAATTTATAAAATTAATGAAGAAAAAGGAATAGATTCACAGACAAACATAAAATATCAATGTTTATCATCTTTTTATAAAAAGGATCCACAATGTTTTAAATGAGCAATAATATCCAGGATTTGAGGAAATGAACATATTCATATGTTCATGGTGAGAGGTTGAATACCTACAACATTTTGAGAATCTACTTTAGCAATATTAAATAAAACTTAAAATATATATAGTCTATGATCCCAGCATTCCACTTTTAGTAATCCATCCTTTAGAAATAAAAGCACCAGTAAGTAAGGACTCATATACAGGGATGTTTATTGCAGTTAATTTATGTGGTGGCCAAAAATGTTGGAAAACAGCCTTGATATCCAACAATAGTGGAATGTTTAAGTAAATCATGGTTCAAGCATACAATGGAAATTATACAGTTTTTTTTTAATTGTAATCTCACTCTGTCACCCAGACTGGAGTGCAGTGGCACGCTCCCGGCCACTGCAGCCTTGACCTACTGGGTTCCAGCGATTCTTCCACCTCAGCCTTCCAAGCAGCCGGAACTACAGGTGTGCACTACCACGCCCAGCTAATTTTTGATTTATCGTAGAGACGAGGTCTCGCCAAGTTGCCCAAGCAGGTCTCGAACCCATGGGCTCAGGCAATCCACTAGCCTCAGCCTCCCACAGTGCTGGGATTACAGGCTGGGCCACCGAGCCCAGCCAAGAACTATACAGTTATTACAAGGAGGAGGTAAACGTGCTGATATGGAATAATATTTAAGACAGATTGTTAAGTTGGGTTGCCAAGTAGTGTGTGCACTATGATGCCGGTTTTGAAAAACAAAACAAAAATAGATGAGAAAAAGATGAAGCAAGGATTGAAATTTTTTGATAATTATTGGAACTGTGTGAGGGGCACATAGGGGTTCATTATACTGGTCTCTACTTTTCCTTGTGTTTGAAATTTTTCACAATAAATAAATGCTAAAAGAATATCAGAACAGACAGAGAAAGGCATGGAACATACATATCAACCTGCCAATGCTGGTTGTCTTCAGAGGAGCAGAATGGGATGGGAGTAAGATGAGATATGTTTAACCTTTTTCACATAAACCTCATATTGTTTGACTTATAATTCCAATAGAAGAAAAAAGAACATAGAAAAGCTTGTGGGAATCTAAGACAGATACATTGGCATTCACAGCAACAAACTGTGGTTTAGGGCAGTGATTTTCAGAACTTTTTTTTAAGCTGAGAATCCTGTCTGCAAATAAAGCTTGTTCACCAGCTCAATATATTCAACAAATAAAAGAGGAGCTATTCTGGTCAAACCTTGGGGTCCAGCACCCTGGCACCACCCTCACCCAGCAGTCCCAAAGGCACTTCTAAGGAGCACAGTTTGGAAGTCAAAACTCGAGTCTAATCAAAGATCCTGGAGGGAAGAGTGTGTCTGTCTGGTTTGTGCAAACCTTAATCAGCTTGGAATCCCTAGGAGGTTCAAGAATTAGTAACCGTAAGTCAACCCAATGTGGAAGAGAAGGATGCAATTTTCCAAATCTAAAACACATTCTAATAGCATGGCTTGCATTTGCATAATCACCATTTTCTATGGTAAAGTGGAACTTTAACATCTAATTAAATTTGATGTGGATCCAACTTCACTAAGGTAACACAGGGGAAAGGTCTGAGGTCTCATTCCTAGCAAGGGCTAATACTTGGGTAATTCTACTTTGAAAAGCCCACATTTATTTAATCAGGGATCAATAAGAATTTCCTTGGTTGTAGAAATTCAAGCACTCTTTTCAGAAACTCCTCTGTGATGTCCAGAGGCCAAGCACTTTCCCAAAAGGGAGCAAGATTCAGTGTGTGGCTCATACAGCTACCAGAGCAGCCTCTCACTTCCCTAAAGTATACATGGACTCTCTATAAGGTAGGAGACTTTGAGTCCGAGCCTGGCTAGTGAAGACAGCCTGCAGAGAAAATGGAGGAGGGTTAGTAAGAGACAAGATCTTTGCCTCCCATTAGAGTGAGTGTTCACATAAAGACGCACACACAGCTGAGCTTTCAAGCAGGGCAAAGTGGTGGTCCTCTGAGTTTATCACAAGGAAGGCTGAGACTGGGCACTCTGCCCAGTCTCCTCTTAGCGAGGCGCGTTTCTGCCCCATGTGACTTTGCTGTGGTTGGTCTGGGCTAATGTGTGCTCGGATGACAGAGAAGACATGCAGGGCAGTACTGGGCCTATCCCGCTCCTGGTCTGACCAGTTGCCTAGTGACCAGGCACGAGGGCCAGTGCCTCCCTCATTTTCTCCTCCACACTGAAAGGACAACTCAAGAGGCTTTTATCAGAGTATAGCACAGCAACTGCTGCTGCTGGGTAGCAGAATAAACACCCTCACAGCCACCAGTCACCAAAAAAGAGAAGTAGTCAAGCTGTAGACCTCGCTGCCAAAGCACCAAAATGAATGAATCTCAATTAAGGTTTTCACTCCAACTTTAAAGAGGTATTTCCTGAGTGCTTTCTTCCCCAAGATTTTTTTTTTTTTTTTTGAGTTGGAGTCTCACTCTGTCGCCCAGACTGGAGTGCAGTGGCCGCTCCCGGCCACTGCAGCCTCGACCTGCTGGGCTCCGGCGATCCATCCGCCTCGGCCTTCCAAGTAGCCGGAACTACAGGCACGCGCTACCACGTTACCCAAGATTTTAATCAGAAATGGAAGTTAGAGTTTATTAATTCCCATATTTACATTTATTAAGATAATCATGAGATTTTAGTATTTTCCAGTAAATATTAATTTGGAGTTTTCCAACTAGTGGGTTATAGGAGTGCCAGGATGTCAATCCCTTGGGGTGAAGGCCACAAGCCTCCAGTGACTATGAGCAGCATCTTCAGTTCAACCAGGTTACTTCAGATGATAATTTTCTAAGTGAGACATGAAAATCTTGAGAATAGCAAATTTTGAGAATCGCTGGGTTAATGGTTTGCTTTGTGTTATGTCTGGCTACAGGACATGTGGCAAATCCTAATGAGTTACAAAGAGAAATAAATTTTTACATGTTATATACTTTTGCCAATATTTTATTTAGGATAGTCTGATCAAGTTTTTTTTCTGTCATTGACCTAAAATATCTTTTTGTTGTTGAATTCAATTTAGGTTCAAAACCATACTTCATTTATCAAAGGTATAGAGTAATACGCATTATCACTCTATTCTCCTCTCACAACAGTGTATATAAACATGGCTATTATTTGTCCTACGGCATGTAGATCTGAATGATGAGGGAGAAAAGTGGGAAAGGAGGAGGAAGGCGGCATGGAGTCTCTGGGTAGTACACCTATAGTGAAGTTTGTTTACTGGTGGCCCTGACAACTCTGAAGGCTTTTGAGGAAGCAGTAAGATGCTATACAGTAATCCTGAATTTGGGTTCTTTAAAAAGCCCTTAAAGGTCGTAGAAGGTAATAATATTACGGGGGGGAGGGGGCAAACATTATTTTTGTCCTTTAAAAACCCAAGTTGAGATGATACTTTGAGTTTCTTTATCAATACGGTAATCTGCTGTTGAACTAAATTTGGCCCAAGGATACCTCTGTACTTGGAGTCCTTATGTAAGGAGCTACAACCTAACTAGTACATAAACTAACTGAAAGCCTAACATAGGAGTATACTTGTGTAACAAATAGCTAAGTCTCAGCCAATTACAGCAGCTGAGCTTTAGTTAATATCAGGTATCTCACTGATCAGACCATGCTCAACTAAGGCAAATGTGTAGCTGTAACCAATCACACTTTTTCTGTACCTCACTTCCATTTTCTGCCAATAAATGCTGCCTGTCCACATTGTGGAGTGGAGGTCTCTGAACCTCTTCTAGTTCTGAGGCCTGCACAATTCATGAATTGTTCTTGGCTCAGTTAAACTCTGTTTAATTTAATTTGCCTGAAGTTTTTATTTTATTTATTTTTATTTTTATTTTTTTTGAGTTGGAGTCTCACTCTGTCATCCAGATTGGATGGAGTGCAGTGGCTACTCCCAGCCACTGCAGCCTCGACCTGCTGCGCTCCGGTGATCCTTCCGTTTCAGCCTTCCAAGTAGCTGGAACTACAGGCGCACGCTACCACACCCAGCTAATTTTTTTGATTTATTGTAGAGATGGGGTCTCGCCAAGTTGCCCAGGTGGGTCTCGAACCCGGAGGCTCAGGCAATCCACTCACCTCAGCCTCCCAAAGCACGGGATTACAGGCTGAGCCACCAAGCCCGGCTTGAAGTTTTTATTTTAAAACTGGTTAGATCTTAGGATGATTAGAGAGTCTCTTTGGGATGTCTGTGTCTTTGATTCATAAAAATGGGTCACTAGTTACTTGCTCATTAATAATAAGTACTTTGGCAGATAAAATCTTTCCAAACACAGAAATGCAGGACATTGGCTGCATGGGCTAGGAGTAAATAGTGAAAGAGGATTTGGGCTATAAAAAGCTTGGGACTTTCTAGTGGAAAGAACATCAGACTGGAAGACAGACGATCTGGGTACAAGCTCCAGCTCAGCCACTGATTAGGTGCAGAACAGGAACAAAATTAGTTTTCCTTTCTGGGCCACAGCTTCCCAATGTCGGGAATGAGGGAGGTAACCTATATGTCTAAAGTCCTTTCCAGATGTCAAATATCTAAAGCTCATGTGGCACTAAGTTCTAAAATTCTACTCTTCCCAGAAGCTTTGCCAAGCTAAACCCTAAGAACCAGGATAATGATAACTTTCCCCAACTGTGTTTGCCATAAACAGGAAACCCATGTCTTTCCCACTCCCTGTCCCGATGAATGTAACATTTGTCCTTCCTCTCTTCATGATCAGCTGTTTAACTCTGCATTCATTCACAAGCATGTTCATCCTTCAGACATGATTGTGTGCTAGTGGTCTCATTTTTACAGGGCTGAAGATAAGCTCTAAGAAGTGAGTAACTTGTCTATTAACTTTGCTGCTCCCTGGATAATTCTGCTGCCACAGTGCCTGGAAAGAGTTGAGATGACGCAGAAATGAAAAAAAGCCACTTGGATCTGTGCCTCTCTTAGAACTGACATACATCAAGTATGTGCTTTATAGTCATCAGGCACCAGGGTTAGGATAGTAGGAGAATCAGATAGACTTGACCCTATATCTCTGCTCCCCCAGTGACTAAATTTCTTCAAGCCCAAATTTGCTTCTCTGTAGAACAGGGAGAATAAAATGTATTCCACAGGACTGTTGAGAAGATGAAATGCCACAACATATGTAAAGTGCCCTGGGGCAATGCCTGGCATCCAACAGGCTCCTATAAATAAATGTTTATCTCCTTTTCCCCCTCCAATCATTAAAGGATATGCTATAATGATCCTAGATTGGGGAATATTGTTATCCTATGTAAGAGAAAGTTCACGTTCTTAGCCAATTTGCGCTGAAATGTGAGTGAGAGGTACACTGTCTTCAATCTACTCTAAAATGATAATTTAGAGGAAAATGCATAGCAGATAGATAGACAGACAGACAGATAGAAGAAAGAGACACAGAATGATAAAGTGAGGCAAAATGTAAAAGAGTAGTGAACCTGGGCAAAAGTTATATGGGAGTTCCCTATACTTTTCTTATAACTTTTCTGTAAGTTTAAAAAGTTACCAAAAATAAAATTTAAAAGATGTGCTCTGGGTCAGAAGAGCAGGTATTGCTTTGCCTGCTTAGCTCCTGGGAGGCAGGTGCGACAGGTACACTTGGAACTTTCCAGTCCAAGGTCAAATCTCTAAGAGAGCTGAGGTGCAGGGGTTGTAACCAAAGCCCTAATTATCAACCTAAATGGACAATCAACTTTTTTTCACCTGCAGGCCAGTACTGATCTTGAATGCCCTCATGTGGGATCATGGGCCCGGGCTGTACATTTTCACATGTTGGGGCCACTGCTTTAAAACCAGACGCTGTTTCTAAGGCTTCCTGTGGCTGAATCCCGGACTTTTCAAGTCACTCACAAATCTTTTATAGCTGGGTGGAAATGCAAACTAAAGAAACAGACTTGTATATGAAGATTCTGAGACCTCTCAAATGCTCTCTGATGCTGGTAGAGACAGGCTTTGCAGATGAGTTCAAAGAAGAGGCCCAAGTTCAAATAGCTCAGTGTGCAATAAAAAATTGGCTTAGGGCAATAGGCCTTCAGGGTGAGAGAGGTCTCTTAAAGTGGTTCCTAGAGCCACTGAAGTGTAGATTCCATCTTCAATAAGCAATTTCTGTGCTCCAACCTGGCCTCAGGTGTGAACTAATTTCATCTGGCACAGTCTGTGAACTCTACCGGATTTAAGCCAAATACATCTAAGGACAGACACTGGGCAAACGTTTATTTCTCATGATGTTGATTTTAAACATATTTTGCATATAACAAGTGGGTGTGGATTCCATAGTTATGGATCCTGGCTAAACTTGTGTAGTGGACATAGTTGTCCATATTGACACTTTCAAATATTACGTAGAGCATGTGAGCTGGGACTTAGAATGAATGTACTTTTGTTTTGTTTTGTTTTGTTTTTTTGAGTTGGAGTCTCACTCTGTCACCTAGACTGGAGTGCAGTGGCCGCTCCCGGCCACCACAGCCTCGACCTGCTGGACTCTGGCGATCCTTCCACCTCAGCCTTCCAAGTAGCCGAAATTACAGGCATGCGCTACCACGCCCAGCTGATTTTTTTGTGATTTATTGTAGAGATGAGGTCTCGCCAAGTTGCCCAGGCAGGTCTCAAACCCGCGGGCTCAGGCAATCCACTCACCTCAGCCTCCCAAAGGCGCGGGATTACAGGCTGAGCCACCGAGCCCAGCTATGAATGTACTTTTATTGGTGCTAGGCTTGCCCACGAATCTTGGGTGGTTCACCTGCTGAGCAACTCCAACATCTCTGTAACCTTTAGAATCACAAAGTATTAAAACTGGGAGGCCATCTGGTCCATACTCATCACTGTATACGAGGATCCTGAGATCTAAAGGAAGTTAAGGAACTTAATCTGTGGTCAATTAAATAGTGACAGATTTGTAATTAAACACCAGGTCTCACTGAACAATCCATCAATTACAGACTTGATAAGTTAAGGTAAAAACAATAAATGATATTATACAATAAGATAGGGCTTTATGTTCTGATGTGGAAAGGTGTTTAGAAACAATTAAAATATATATTGAAAGGCTTATGTTAAGTAAAAAAATCAAATTGCATAGCAGATTTTATGGCATTATCTGATTTATACAGAAAGAAACATGCATACATATACTAGCCAGAGAGATATATATGGTTATACCAAAAGACATTTACTTTCCATTTTCTCTGCAAGGTTTTCTGTTTTATACTTCTGTCACTGTTAGAATTTCTTTTTTTTTTTTTGAGTTGGAGCCTCACTCTGTCACCCAGACTGGAGTGCAGTGGTCGCTCCCGGCCACCGCAGCCTCGACCTGCTGGGCTCCTGCGATCCTTCCGCCTCAGCCTTCCAAGTAGCTGGAACTACAGGCGCGTGCTACCATGCCCGGCTCATTTTTGATTTATTGTAGAGATGAGGTCTTGCCAAGTTGCCCAGGCGGGTCTCGAACCCGTGGGCTCAAGTAATCCACTCACCTCGGCATCCCAAAGCACGGGATTACAGGCTGAGCCACGGAACCTGGCTTAGAATTTTTTTAATGCAATGTACTGCTTTTGCAGTGAGAAAAAAAAATTTGTAAAAAGAAAAGAAAAAACTCAGGTCTCCTGTCTCCCCCTCTTTGCTCTCTTTGAAAATGAATAAGGTGACCCTTGCTGAGAGGACAGGAGACATGGCGGAGATGGAATGGCGTGGGGAGGATGGCAGGTAGCATACACCCCATCAGTTACTACTTCCCATGCTCAAAGAAGTCAGAAGACCAGAGTGCTTTAAGCCAGGACTCGGAAGGCTGGACAGACAGATGGATGTTCTAGAAACAGCAGCAGTCTGAGAGGCAACCTATGACTTCAACCTCTGGTCAACTACAGACATTTATGCCTCAGTTTTCTCATTTATACAAGTTCTCTGATATGCAGGGGTTTGGTGAGGAAAAAACCATAAAAACGATGTATCATCTCAGGCCAGGAAGGCTCATCCCTGGTACCAGCACTAAATAAGCTCCAGGGTAGCTGTGAAAACTGCAAGGCGGATTTATGGGAACAGTCACAGGCAACGTGCATCTTGGGCAAGCACAAGAAAACTATTTACAGCCTGAGAAGGCCCCAAGGCCTTCTCCAGAAACCTGATTACTCTGTTTATGACAACTCAGGCAGCCAAGGAGAAAGTGCCTCACCTGGGTCAAATGGCAGGAGCTTAAGTGAAAGTGAACACTCATCTCCGGGGACCCTGGGGTGGGAAGGGAGGGGCTGGGGACAGACACAAATCACCCCACCACCAGCAAACACAGCACACAACTGCCAGTGCAGTGTCCCAATCTCTGTCAAAAATAAACATGGCAATGAAAGACTCAGACTTTAGCAGAGCTGAGACAAGTTTAAATGGAGCCTAACCTGTCCCCAGAAGGGCATGGTGGCAGTAGTGGAGAGTTTTTCTGGTCCTTTTAGATTTTGTGGCAGTTCAGATATGTTCTGAAGGTTCATTCCCAGAGCCCTGGGTCACTTTGGTCTCTTGCTTAAAAACAGGAAGCTTTAGAGTCACAATTGCTTTTTTGCTCCACAAATATCATTGACCTTACAGTGGTGGAGTCCTGGCTATTCCTGGTTTTACTTGACAAGATGTGTTTCTGGAAAGATGCATGTAAATGGAATCAGGAAGAAAAAGCACTGGCACAGGACTAGAACCCACTAGAACATGGAATCTCTGTGGGGTCTGGAAGGGGGGGTAACTGGGGAATTTCATTCTCATTATTTATTTTCTATTTGAATTTTCACAATAAGCTTATGTTTTGTAAGCAGAAAAAACAACGGGAATGTACATGCAAAAGAAATTCACTACTCGGAAGGCTGAGGCGGAAGGATCGCCAGAGCCCAGCAGGTCGAGGCTGTGGTGCACTCCAGTCTGTGTGACAGAGTGAGAGAGACTCCAACTCAAAAAAAAATTCACTGGGTACTCACGAGGCCTGGCAAGTATCTTTTAGCAACAGAGCAGTCACACCTTGATGTATCTCCTTATCTTTGGAGATCAGTATTTGTAGGCAGAAAGAAAACCAATAATTTCCCTTAAAGATTCTTTTGCTACTTAAAGGGGTCTTGCAAAAATTTTTTCAGTGGAGGATTAACCTTTTCTTCATTTCTCAGCCTGTCTTCAAATGTCAGTATTTTTGCATTTTAGGTTTTCCTAAAGAAAGATATACCTGCATTCAATTCCATTTGCCAGAAATGACAAGCGGGGGACCAGCATCTGATAAAAGCAAGTAAATGAATATTAAGTCACTGGTAATGCAGGGACCGACTGGGGTAGGCTTTGTCCTTGTCCCCCAGATATCCCTGGGAAGGCTCATGTGACTAGCAAGACTTCACAAAATTTATAATGACAAAACCAGTCAAATGATGCATCTCTACTTCCACAGGGTGTGTAGAAACCGCCTCTTGACATCTGAATTCTCTTGGGAGATGCAGAAGAATTTGGATGCCAGGTGTGACTGGCTTCTTCATCTTGCTCCATGGTTGGCCAAGGCCAGAGAAGTCTCTGCCACCCTCAAGGCAGCCTCAGAACCTCCTAGGCAGCTGGAGGGAGGAGGTGGTATGGGAGGAGGCTTACTAAAGGAAGAATCACGGTGAGGAAGAGACTCCGGCAAGGGGCAGCATGGCTTAGTGGTTACCAGTGAGACTTCCAAAGCAGGGCTGTCTGGGTTGCAATCCTACCACCTCCAATTACCAGCTGTGTGACCTTACATACAGTGCTAAAGCTATCTAGACCTTAGTTTCCCAACTGTACAATAAGAATACTAATAGTATCCACCTCAAAGGGTTGTCAGAGGATTAAATGAGCTAATATCATACAAAAGCACTAAGAACACATTAAGCATGATATGAATGTTGGCTACTGTCATCCTACAATATCTGAGGCTTTCCATCTCCTGCTCTCTCCCAGTGCAGAAAGCAAGCTGTTTCTTGTGTTGCTTCTCAGACTCTAGATATTGAAGGAAGTTGTACTCAGAGCTTCTGGCTATTAATATGAGTTATCATGAATCAGCAGATTGCTTGTGCTTGCCCAGCATGTATGTAATTGAAAAATGCTTTCATAGGAAACTCAAAACATCTCTAAGGGGGAACAGGTATTAGAGGAATGTGCTTCCCACTACTCTTTATAGCTAAAATGGGTTGAAAGCACTCATTACTCAAGAACCATCGTGGTTACTTCACACATACAGGATAGTTTCTGAGTCATTGTCTCATTTGAACTCACAAGGGCAGGACAACTCTGGCTTACCCCGAGCCTTGCTCCCACCCTCTAGTGCTGGCCACTGAATTAGAAGACTGTGCTACAGGATTGCATAGGATGTTCCAAGATTTGAGGCATGATCAACATAATTTCTGAAGGCGAAAACCTTCAAAAATCATTATCTAGGGAGTTATTGTCCCCACTTAAGGAAATAGAGCCTCAGAGAGAGAAAGTTACTTGCCTGAGGGCATGCAGCTGGTGGCTTCAGAACCAGAACTTGAATTTAGGTCCCTAGACTCCAAGTCCGTAGGAAAGGGACTCTGGCTTAACAGGCAGCTCTGGAGGAGTGTCCTGCCTGTTTCTCTTGCGCGTTCCACCCTTTGTAAAGGGGCTGATTTGACACCAGCTTTTTCTTGTGCCCAGAACCCAGGATGAAGCCAATGAACAAGCCCTGGCCCCAGCCCACCTGCCACCCAATCCAGCCTCCCTCATCTCCATTCCTCCCCCTCAGTGCCTGGGGTAGGGTCTTGGGGCAGGGCTGTGGGCACAGGGGTGCCTCCGTGACCACAGTGTATGGAAAGAGGCCCTGGGGTACGGGTACGCAGGAGACCCCAGCACCCCAATCAGGATATAAGGGCCTGTGCTCAGGAGTATGAGCTCAAAGACAAGAGACAGGTCTCAGTGAAACTAGCTACTCGTCTCCTGGGACTGACCCAAGCTGCCATTGACCTGGTCGTGGCTCTGAGGGGAGAGGGTACAGAGAGGGGAAAGCACAAAATTATCTTTCAACAAGACGTGGGTTTCCAGACAGGCACTCTTTCGAAGCACTTCTCCCATCAACATCACAAGTAAGCAGACACAAATAAAAAGAAACTTTGGCTCTGGCAGGCCTCATCTCATCATGAACGTCCTTACCTCCCCACTCACTCGCTCCCCAGGGCCTGAAAGCCACACCGCACAGCACAATGCTGGTCTAACATTTGCACGCCAATATGTGGAGGGGACAGCACATGGAGAGCTGCTTTCATGAGCTTGTGCTCGCTAATTTGTTGCAGGCAAAGAGGGAGAGGGTGCAGCCTCACATCACAAACAGAATAGAAAGAACACAAGCACAGGCAAAAGCAAACAGGCAACCCCCAGCAGGGTTCAGCATTTTGTTTTACAGTGGATTTTGCCTCCCACTCCTCTTCCTCATGCCCAGAGAAGAAGAGAAGCCAAATGGGGTGGGGGTGGGGACAATCTATGCAGTTGCAGTGGGAAAACAATTGAAACCAAAAAGAAAAAAGGAGCTGTTGATATTGGTGAAAAAATAAAAGTGAAGCTTTGGGGCTTTGGAGTACTAAAGTGCCTATCAGAGAGAAAGAAGAAAACTAAAAACAAATGAAAATATTAAACAGCGTCAGCCATTTCTCCAAAGGGCCAACAAATGCTGTTAGTACATAGTCCTTACTTTCAAACACACTTTCTCGTTCAAGTTTCAAAATTACTCTGTCATAGAAAATGGTCCACTTCAATAGAACATCAAAAAGTCTTAAACAAACAAAAAAAAAGCTAAAACCTTTTTCTTTTTTTCCTAAACCAGTGCTGAATGCTAGAAAGACTATGAGTGCCTTTGATTTTAAGAATTTATATCAGCTTTTTTAGCCATGTTTCAGTGCTAGCTGGACTACATTAAACAATCCTCTACTTCTGTCTAGGGACTTTTTTTCCTGAACGACACAAAGCCAGATCTGCACCTCTGGGCCCAGACATAGCAGGTGACACAAATACTTTGAGGACAACAATGACAATAAAGAAAATGCTCCTGTACTTACATTTATCCCTGTGGAAGCCAAAGGAAATGCAGGACTTGACTGAGCAAATGACCGTACTGGAATGGCTGCATACAGTGTTCCGAGATTTGCGTCATAATCTAAATGATGAATTATGCAAACCAGGTGAAAACCCAGTTATTGATTTGCCTTCAAAAATAATTATTAGGGCATAAGTGGGAAGAGAAAATTGAAAATGTCATCAACATATTTATGTGTGACTGGCAAAATTATATCTCTGGACATGGTGATAATCAGTAAAGCTTATGTCTAAAACATCTCAGACAATACTACTGGGTTCAGACAGCAGACTCAATGTATTTTAATGTCTTGGGGTCTGTTTGCTTGATACATGCATAAGAAGGGCCCATCAGGAAGTCCTGGTTATTGAAGACAGAACATTGTGTGCCTATAGAAAGCCGATTTTCCCTTCAAGCTGCTGCCCTACAGGGTCTTGCTCACCTTGGTTCTCAGCAGGGTTACAAAGAGTTGTGCTGTTGGGAGAGCCACACAGTGTTCCCTCTGCAGAACCGAGCATGCACCGGACACCAGCACTGGAGAGGGGTGAAGAAGGGAAACCAGCTCCTCAGTAAGTTAAATACAGAATTATCTTATGACCCAGAAATTTTACTCTTAGATACAGACTCCCAAATGGTTGAAAACAGGTATTCAAACAAAAACTGTACTTGAATGTTATAGCAGCACTAGTCACTGTAGTCAAAAGGTAGAAATAATTCAAATGTTCATCAAAAGATGAAAGGATAAACAAAATGTGGTATATACATATAATGGAGTATTATTCAGTTCTAGACCCACCCAGGCAACTTGGTGAGACGTCGTCTCTACAATAAATAAAAATTTAGCCGGGCGTGGTAGCGTGCACCTGTAGCTCTGGCTACTTGGAAGACTGGGGCAGAAGGATCACCGGAGCCCAGCAGGTCGAAGCTACAGTGGCCGGGAGCATGCCACTGCACTCCAGTCTGGGCGATGGAGTGAGACTCCAACTCAAAAAAATATACAGTATTTTTTAATTGTGATAAAATACATATGACATAAAGTTTAACACCTTAGCCTTTTTATTTTTTAATTTATTTTATTTTATTTTTTGGAAGTTGTAGTCTCACTCCATTGCCCAGGCTGGAGTGCAGCGGCACACTCATGGCCACTCAAGTGTCAAACTGCTGGACTCCAGCGATCCTTCTGCCTTAGCCTTCCAAGTAGCTGGAACTACAGGCATGCGCTACCACACCAGGCTAATTTTTTATTTATTGTAGAGACGCAGTCTCACCAAGTTGCCTGGGCTGGTTACAAAACTGTAGGCTCAGGCAATCCACTAGTCTCAGTCTCCCAAAGTGCTGGGATTACAGCTGAGCCACCGAGCCCTGCCTTAGCTATTTTTAAGTATACATTCGGTGGCATTAAGTACATTCATATTGTTGCACAACTGTCACCACAATCTATCTCCGGAACTTTTCCCCTCTTACAAAACTGAAACTCTGTACTCTGAAACTAACTCCCCATTTCTCCTTTCTCCAGTCCCTGGCAACCATCGCTCTACTGTCTGCTCTTTGAGTCTGACTACTGTAGGTACCTCATATAAGTGGAACCACACAGGATTTGTCCTTTTTGTGACTGGCTTATCTCACTTAGCATAATGTCTTCCAGGTTTATCTGCTGTAGAATATGTCAGAATTTCCTTCCTTTTTAAGGCTAATCTTTTGTATGGATATACCATGAATATTTGGGTTGCCTCTGGGTTTCGGCTATTGTGAATAATCAAGAGAGGCCTTTCCAATGCACACATTTCAAAACACTGAACTCCAGTCATTTGTTCTACATCCCTGGGCCAGGCACCCTCTTCTCCACCTGGATTACCGGAGCAACCTCCTCCCTGGCCTCCAGGGGGTCTGCCCTTGGCCCCCAGTGTCTATTCGCAGCATGACAGCCAGGGTCCTGTTCAGTGGAGCCTGAGTGCATCACTTCGTTGCTGAACCCTTCAGCTCCAATAGAACTCAAATCAAACGTGAAAGTCTTCCCAAGCACTCAGGATCTGGGCCCTGGAACTTCCCTGACTCCTCTCCTCTGTCATTGTGCCCTGGTTATGCTGGGTGTTGCCTGAGCCTCCCAGGTCTACACCGGTTGCAGGGCCTTCGAGCATGCTGCTCTACTGCCAGGATGCGCTTCCCCAGGTAGTCACCGGCTCCGCCCCTTCCTGAGGTGTCCTCGGTGAGGCCTCTCCCAACTACCCCATTTAAAGTGCAAAGACCTGCCCCCAAAAGTTAGTGGGCACAAGGGCATACACACACACACACACACACACACACACACACACACACACACACACACACACTTTCTGCTTCTGCCCAGATGCTACACCCAGGAATGCTATCTAATAATGTACTTGTCCATTTTATTTATCATCTATCAGGCCCCCATTAAGTGTAAGCTCCTTGAGGACAGAGACTTTGCCTGTTTGGTCTTTGCTGTTGCCCAGACCCAGAACAGTGTGACACACAGTAGGTACTCAATGGATGTTTGTTAAGCATGCATAGGAGACTGTTCTCCTGAATAGCACTTACTTTTCAGAGAAGATCAGGCATTTCTGAGCATGCAGCTTCCCTTTCACATGTAGGTCCCAGTCCTAGGTCAGAAGAAAAGAAAAGAGACCAAAGTAGAACTGAGTCCATGGGAAGGCAAAGGATGAACATGAAGTCACCAGCCAGGCAGGGAACATAAAGCACCCTGAGGCTGGACCAGCCCCCTCTCCCCACTCCTCTCCCCTGAGGCTTCTCCTCCTGCTCTAGCCTCTCCACCTAGCCCCTACTCCATCAGCCCCTCATCCACACATCCCGTACCCAACTTAGACAAGAGGGCAGACCCACAAGTTGGACGCTTAGACCCAGCTCCTACCTCCCACCTCGTCCCCTCACCCATTTTTATATCCAGTTGGGAGAATCTGGCAGCTGGACTTACAGTGACTGATAAAACCTTAGAGAGAGCTCATGAGAGACAAAATCCAGGGAGGGTGGGATTGGCAGTTGAGGGAAACTGCCAGGGGAGGGAAGGGCACACCGCATCAACAAAGGTACCTGTATAATGAACACTTGTATACCTAACCCTGAATTGTACTCCACATCTTTAAAATAAAATTAAATTTTAAAAAAATCCTCAAGCACCTCCCGGTGTCAGCCAGTCCCTTCCCAAGCCTGGAGGCAGAGGGTCTGTCCCACCCGAGTCACAGGAATGCACTTGGATGGTGTGGCCCAAGCAGAGGTGAAAGACACGTTATGGTGTGACTCACACTAAGCAGGAATTTTATCATGCTCTCGGATGGAAGGAGAGATGGGAGACAAGGCAGCCCAGTTTATAAGAAGTTCAGGCTCTGGAAGGGTCGGACTAACATTTAATCACCACTCTGCTACTTTCTAGCTAGGGGACGCCGGGCAAGTCATTTAATCTCTCTGGGCCTCAGTTTTCTAGTAATAGTATCTACCTCATCAGAGTTACTGCTGGCACACAGAAAAGAGTTTAATATCTGTTTGTTATTATAATTATTACTGCTTCAGAATATTTTACTGTATCAACAATATATTTTGGGGGGAAAACTCTACTACAATGAACCTTTGCTTGCAGTGGTCCAAAGCATTTGACAACCACCGGGAAGCTGTTAGGAGGCTCTACCTCCATTTTGCAGATGGGAAAGTTGAGGCCCATTACAATAATTTGTCTAGGTCCCAAGTGAGAATTTCTCTCTTGCCCTGATCCAAAATTTTCCTTTAAAAAAAAAAAAAAACTGGGCTGGATGCATAGGCTCAAGCCTGTAATCCCAGTACTTTGGGAGGCCGAGGTGAGAGGATTGCCTGAGCCCAAGGGTTCGAGACCAGCCTGGGCAACTTGGTGAGATCTTGTCTCTACAATATATCAAAAAATTAGCCGGGCGCGGTAGCACACACCTGTAGTTCTGGCTACTTGGAAGGCTGAGGCAGAAGGATCGCCTAAGCCCAGCAGGTCGACGCTGGGGTGGCCGTGATTGCGCCACTGCTCTCCAGCCTGGGCAACGGAGTGAGACTCTGACTCAAAAAAAAAAAAAAAACAACAAAAAAACATGTTTCTTGAGTGCAGTAGCTTCTAGACATATCACAGAAGAAAAGCCCTCCACAAGAAGGCAGGAGACTTGAGTTCCTGAACCCCTTCTCTGCAATTCAGGTGGGGTCCTTTGCTCCCCAGTCCAACCTCAGCTTTCTTATATATAAAAAGTGGGTTGGGAGCTCTGACTCACCTTAAAATAAGGGGTGGTCCTGGTACACTCTGAAATTCCTTTGATTTTGAATACCTATGATTTTAATCAAGGATCCTGATAGCAAAATCCTATGACCCAATCTCCAAATGTACGGTTCTTCGCACATGAGCAGCAAGAGTTGTGTTGTGGGGGAAAGCCTGCCCAGACTACTAGTTATGGCTCCCAGCCTATCTTGGATGACTCACCTTCAAATCAAACACCTTCTTGTCGCAGATGCTACAGACGTGTGGCAGGTGGAGGGGGGCTACACCGTGAAAGTCATTCAGCTCGTGAGCTTGGAGGGGCCGCACCGACAGCATCCCTTGCTCTTCCTTGGCCCGCCGCCGGGCACCACTGAAACCCTGTTTGCTGTTGTTAAGCCGACCCCCAAAGGAAGGAGGGGTCCTATCTGGGGTGGGTTCCTCAGGGTCGTACAGTTCATAGGGCTGACTGTGGGGTGGAGGCCACAGGTTGGGACCTGCTGTAAGATCAGGCTTGCTTTGGCCAGAAAATCCATGGGGGCTCTCCCATTGGCTGTTTGCACCCTGCAGTAGTGGCCCTACCTCGCTTTTCATGCCCCCGGACTGCTCAGCTGGAAATCCGCCTGCCACATGTGACCCTTGGGAATTGGGTCCGTAGAAGTCTTTGGGAAAGGCAGCTTGGCCATCTTGCCCTGTGTGGCTGTAGTGTCCTTCATAGGTCACACTGCCTGAGCTAGAGGCCAAGGCTGGCAGGAAGCTGGGCTGACTGTCTGTTTCTGAGCCATATGTCTGGCCCTGGCCAGAGCTGGCTTTGCCATACTCATAGAATCCTGCTGTAGCCGAAGCGGGTCCGGTCTTGCCAATGCCCAACATCACAGCTGGCTGGCCAGGGGTCTGAGGCATTACCCCACTGAAAGGATGCAACACCATGGCATTGGGGGGCTGGCTGGGAAGGCTTATAGAGGGTCCTGGGCCTCGTGTCTGGCTGGGGGGCGAAAAGGCAATTGCATTAGAGGGAAACTGGGTGCTGGGTATGGTTGCAGCATGTTGGGGCACCCCGGCATGGGCGTGCGGGGTGCTAATCGTAGATGGATGCCTCAGCTGGTTGAAGAGAGGCTGGGACATGGCCACTTTGGAGAGGACTTGGTTCAGGACTGTGGCGGCGGCAGTGTTGCTGGTGACAGCTGTCTGTGCCAACTTCAGCCGGTGGAGGGTGAGCTGGGCTTGCAGTTGAGCCAGTTGGAGACTGGCAGGTGAAGGAAGCAGAGGGTTCGGGTTACTGACGGAGAACGGGTTCTTGTCCAGGAGCTTGGCGGCACTGCAGGAAGACAGAGGTCTACAATGCACGGCTGGTTTTCAATGAGGGGGCATGGTACTGTTTTTTGCAATCTGTGGTCTCCCTTCCCACATAACAAGACCTCCCACACAGGTCTCACACAAGAAAAGCTGCAAAAACTTGTGCTCGTACATACACATTAGAAACAAAAACAAAAAACTCCAATAGAAAAATTATATGGCAGAAAGTCCAAACTCACTAGCAATTAGAAACACAAACTAAAATCATCAGAAACAAATATTTGCCTAGCAAAACAGCAAATATTAAAAAGTAACATCACTCAGTTTTGGAGAGTTAGAGTGGAATGAACACAATATTAATAATAGTCTAAACTCATACAGCTTTGTTAAAAATGCATTCATTACAGCCATAGTCTTTGATCCAATACTTCAATTCTATAAATCTAACCTAAGAAAATAAGCTCAAATGCAGACAAAACTCTATAGCCAAAGATACTTAATATATTATTAAAGTGTCCAAAGTTGAAAACTATAAACATCCACCAATGGGAGGATGAGATTTGAACGGAATAAATTAAATGATGATATATCAACATTAAATAACCATTTACTATTGGTATTTAAATTTCTACTTTATTACATAACACTTTAAAAAGTGTACCCAGCACCAAGCTTAAGATAAAAAACATTTCAACATGCTAAATCCTCCTTGGTTACTTGCTCTTCCCTTCCCCTGCCCCTTAAAAAAAGAAAGAAAAACACCACTTGAATAACATAAGACAATCCATGTGCTCTATTGTTAAGTGAAAAAAGCAAGCTTGACAATTGCATACAAAGTGAATTGTGCATATATTTGTGCCGAAGACATTTTCATCTTTGTCCTCACTTTACCAAAAGCAGCAAGAATCACATTCCTGTCTAAATACAGAAACCAACTCAGTTTCTCCTGTACTCTCACAAGACAGATCACTTCTTACACCAGATGTGTGGGAGATTATCCCCACATACCAACCAAGCAATCAGTTCCACAGTGGACACCAGCTGGATGTCCTGCAATTCAGTTCTAATGCTATCTACCTGGAGATAGTGTCAGATTCCACAGACTGACTCCGTCTCACAAGACTGTCCCCCACTTCCAATGCCAATCACAAGCCCCAGGTTATTTCTGAACAGCCGGTTATAAAATGGGGTTACACTAATTTGCTATAGTGGCTCACAGAACTCAGGGAGACACTTGCATTGACTAGCTTATTATTAAGAATATCACAAAAGTTACCAGTGAACACCAGATGAGAGAGACGCATAGTACAAGGTATGTGGGAAGGGGCACGGTGCTCCCATGCGCTCTCCAGGTGCTTGGCCCTCCAGGAATCTCATGTGTTAGCTATCCAGAAGCTCTCGGATCCTAAGCCATTTCTGGGTTTATATGGAGGCTTCATTTCATAGGCATGAATGATCAGGTCACTGGCCACTGGTGATCAATTCTAACTCCAGCCCCTCTTTCCTTCCCTGAGGTTGGGTTCAGTCCCAACCCTCCAATCCTGTCTTAGTCTTTTTGGTGACCAGCCCCCATCCTGAAGATACCCAAGGGTTGCCAGCCATGTGTTAATCATTAGCATACAAAAAAACATTTATTAGATTCCAAAAATTTTTGGAGTTGTCTTCCAGGAAACCTAATGAAGTCCAAATATATTTCTCACAATATCACAGTTCCCTCTTCAACCCAGATAGCAAACCCAACTGAAGTAAGCAATAACCCAAAAAATTACAAGTGAAAGATCTGAATTGAGATAGTAGGCAGTGGTGGACTCTCTCAGACTCTTACCCTGGGGAGAGATTAGCTGTCTGACATGTGCCTTTCATGTGACTTATGTTGGTTGGTTACAGTGTTTTCTGGACCAAAAGTCAGTGTATATGGTCTGGAAATTGGATTGACTTTCCCAGAAAGTCTGGGATCTCTGGTGACCACAAACAGGGCTCTTCAGTAAAACCATTATTTTCTGGGTTTTAAATTTCCCTCTGGGAAGTGAGTGTAATCAGAAACTATGTTTGGAGTGTTGATGAACTAGGATCCCAGGACATTTGAATGGGAAGAACAGGACTGTGAAATTGGAAATTGGGAATGCCATGGACAATCCAGGTTGTAGATAGAGTCAGGATGCTTATGGAGTGTGGGACGAAAACCACACAGCTGGGACACTTTAGTCTCTACTTTCACGGGTTCTGTGCCGTAAAAGTCCAGTGATAATGAAACAACCAAAGAGAGGCTGGTGGGTAGGCTCAGATGGGGAGGAAAAGGGAGGCAGGGCCAGTGGTATGGGCTGCCTTACTGTCACGTTGGAATGGAGTGTCCAGACTGTCAGGCACACCCACATTTAGATGCAAGAACAAATCACATTTCAGAGTCAAGTAAAAATGACTTTGTTACTCTTTCCCATTCATGTGAAAATTTTAAAAATTGGCTATAAGTTGTTTAAAAAGATAACACCATTACCAGCCAGCAGTCCTGCTATGCTCCAAGGGCAGAACAGGCTGGATGCATTTTAAAATATTGAGGAGAGGGAGGTCAAGGTTACAGCCCAGTTCTCCTCTGGGGAGTTGTGCTGGTTACAGACAAGACTTGGGGTCTCTGTGTGGCCCAGCATGAATCAGGCAGTGGGGGGGCACTAATGTCTATATAGGCAAGAATGAGGAAGGAAGAGGAGGATGGACGGTCAAGAGTCTGATGATAGATCTCGACTTGTGTAGTATTAAGTAGCTGAGCTTTAGAAGAGCAATTAAGCTTAACTCAAAACCCTGCCCACACAGGGCCAACCCTTCCTCCCAGGTTTGTCTACCATGCAGCCAGTTCTTGCTAACAAGGCGATAATGAGGTGCCAACGTAGTTGCCATGACCAGAGTAAGACAAGGTTGGTTTTGTTTTTCCCAGAGAAGTCAGCTGTATTTTCTAAAATTGCATTCTGGGCTGGAGAGAGCTCTTGGTGGAGATTCCCCTTTGCCCCTGAAGGACATGTGAGGAAGAGCTATCTTTCCAACTAGAAAAGCCAACCATGCTAGGTATTTGTAGGTCAGTCATGGGAAACAAGTCTTTTCAGAGTGTGGCCCAGGCTATAGAAGTTTTTCCATTCAGAATCAGCACGAAATAAGAAGACTAACCAGATTTTCCTCCTAGTTTTTGTTTTGCTCAGAAAATTCTTATTGTCCTCAACTTTAATAAAATTTGAGTAGAAGCAATTTCACATAAATTACCAGAGCTGAGCACTTGCTTTGAACCAAAGACCTTACATAAACAGCAAAAACATATCATACTATTAAAAATAAATCCCCCAAATTCTTAGCCTGCAAGAGTTAGTAACCTGAAATTCAGGTGCATATATTAATAATGATTATATTTCTGAGCTACAAATCGGAGTGCATGATCTGACACCCTAGGGGCTGGAACAGATGTCCCCGCTGTCTTCACACTACTTTGATTTGTCACTATTTTATCACTTAGCACATCCTGCTTGTGTTAAAAATAATTGCCTGCGTGCCTTTCTACTCCATTGGACACAAGCTCCATAAGAGAAAGGAGAATGTCCTGGAGGCTCTTATATCTCCCTAGCACACCTCCTCCTATTTGGTAGGCACTCAGTAACTGCCATGAACAAAATGAAGAAGGAAGATAAGGAGTGTGGTTCATCATAACCTGGTGGCTTGGAGGCGATATGGACACCTCTTTTTTATAAGTACACATTTCTGTGGATAAAGACTCTCAATTTTTAAAAAAGACTATCTAAACACCGAAGAAGCAAATAACGTAGGCTGTTGTAAACCGCTAAATTTACAAGCAGGTACAGATTCCCACACAGGAGTCTCAAAACACTCTTCTCCCTAAGTCTAGGTTTTGAAATTGAACAGATAATTCCTGGGGTAGGCTAGATGAGGATCCCTCCAAAACTGTCCATGTTCTATTCCATAGAGCCCATGAACATGCCACCTTACATGGTAAAGAAGACTTTGCAGATGTGATTAAATTCAGGATACGAGATGAGATTATTATTCTGCAATTATCTGAGTATGCCCAATGTAAGTAATCACAAGAGTCCTTATAAGATGAAGACAGGAGGATCAGAGTCAGAGACAATGTTCATGGATGGAAGCAGAGGTCAGTGAGGAGACAAGATGCTCACTGTTGGCTTTGAAGATGGAGGAAGGGACCAGGAGCCAAAGAAATGCAGGCAGCCTCTTTGAAAATAGAAAAGACAAGGAAATAGATTTTTTTTTCCTAGAGCCTCCAGAAGGAAGTAGCCCTGCTCATATCTCGAGTTCAGTGAGTCCAGTGAGACTGATTTTGGACATATGATCTTCAGAACAATAAGAGAATAAATCTGGGTTGTAATAAGCCATTACATTTGTAGTAATTTGTTTCAACAGCAATAGGAAACCAATATGATACCCAAAGACAATTAGATGCCAAAGAGGCTTCCACTCAGGGAGGCTGTGGTAGGTGTGGGGACTGACTGGATCTTGTTGGTATGAACTGATTCACCCAGAGCACAGGCCATCTGACCAAGCTTCCAAAGAGCCTCTGGGAATTTAGCCAGGGGCCAATTCTGCAGAGTAGGAAAAACCCAAAGGTCTCTTCCTTTTCAAAGCTAGCTTACTTTACACAACTAGAGCAGTGGCAAGCAGGAAAAGCTTAGAATTGCAGCCCCTTAGGCATCAGCTCATCCGGCTCCCTCATCAATTCAGAAACCCAGCTTCCAGGGCCCAAGAGAATAGTCTGGCCTCTAAAAGCCCTAACGAAGCTCCAGAACTATCTATCTAATCATTAAGTGATCATGTCCACTCATATTTATTTGTAGTCCTCCCCTCCATTCAGAGAGCTACATCAGCCCCCACCCTTATCCATGAAAGATATGTTCCAAGACCCCCAGCAGAAGCCTGAAACCAAGGATAGTACTGACTCTGTATAGGCTATGTTGTTTCCTATACATACATACCTCTGATAAAGTTTAACTTATAAATTTAGGCGCAGTAAGAGATTAACAATAACCAGCAATAAAATAGAACAATTATAACATATACTACAATAAATTTATATGAATATCTCTCTAAAAATATTTTATGGTATGAGGGGGTCCCCCCAAAACCCAGAATTTACTTATAAAAAAATTGTGTATTTATTCTAACACATTTAAACTTCAGTCACCTTCAAAGTATCTCCTGTTTGATGCGTTACATCTATCAAGAGGCTTTTTCCACTGCACAAAACAGTTTTCGAACTCGTCAATTTTGATGCCTTTTAGTGCTTCTGCCATTTTTTGTTTCACTTCTTCCTTATCAGCAAAATGTTTCCCTTTGAGGACTTTTCTCATCCAGGGAAACAAATTGAAAAGTCACTTGGGGTGAGACTGGGTGAATAGGAGGGTGGGGCACAGGAGTCATGCCATTTTTGGTCAAAAACTGCTGAACACTCAGTGCAGTGTGGGTAGACGTGTTCGTAAGTCACCCATCATGAAATGGGCAAAAGTATTGAAAAGATCTCAAAAAAAAATTCACTGAAGCCAAACCAGCCTCTCACAACAATGCTTACTATACCTTGATATCAGTGGGTTCCTAGAACACACACCTAGTGAGGGAAGCCTGTACTACAAGGGGCTTGCCCTCCAAAAGATAAGTCTGTTTTTTGAGGGGGTTCCTCCTCATACTCATCTACTTTCAGACCATGGTTGCCCATGAGTAACTGAAACTGTGGAAAGTGAAACTTAGGATAAGGGGGAACTACTGTACGAAGTACCTTAAATATGCAAGGCACTCACTGAGCACTGGGGAAAAGCAAAGATGCAGACCCATCCCGGAAATCCTGAAGCCCTAGAGGTGAGTGGGTGGCGGGCAACAGTCTTATGTCTGCCTCATCCTCCCTTCGCCTAACCCTTGTGCAACTGTACTGTTTGCTGTCATAGAGTCAAACCTTAGGTCTGGGGAGAAGGGAGATGGCACAGTGAGTTACATGCCTGAGCACTCTAGCCCAGAGCTAGATGATCTGTCACACAACCACACCAGTTTTGCAGAGGAAGCACTCAGCACAATGGGCTCTGATTCACTTAGGCCTCTCTGTAAGGCTCACCGTCTCAGGGCTGAGGTTTCAAGTCTGAGCTATTAATTGTTACAAACAAAGCAAAGTATATAATTAAATTAAAAATTCTGGCTTTCTTGCTCAGAAAGTTTTAATTTTTTTTAAATTAAAGCAGCTGTTCTTGTAAGAGTTTTAAATATAAAATATCAAACAAAGGAGAAAACTAGCTCCCCTTACGATGCCACAAGGCCCAGATGAAAACTGTTTTTAATGGTCAAACCCACTGTGTCAAAAGGACAAGCGACATCGTGTACCCACCAGGAGAGCCCAACAGCTGTTCCAGCTTGATAATGCTTGTGGCTGATCCCAAAGCTCTTTCACATTTTATTCTGTGTCCCAAGCAGGATGCAATGATGCATTGGTATTTGGGCATAAGTGTCCTCTGTTTGAGTCAGGGTGATGAAAATGTGGCAAGGTTTTTATGTAATCTACCATGCTCTAATGGGAAAGGAGAGCACCCCAAATACAGGCAGGGTCCACAAAGTCCCTGCTCTGAAACAAAGACTTCATCAAAGGGCTAACTGGGCATTCATGAGTTTGCCCATTCAGCCCAAATGAACTGAGCATCTACTATAAGCTGGGCAAAGTTGCTGAGTGGGAGGACATAAAGATGAAAAGAGAGACACCCTGCTGAGATCACAGAGGAGACACACCAACACAGGGTGATGCATATTCTGAAAGAAATAAGCATAGGACAGCAAGATGCAGGAGGCACATGAAAGAAAAAGCCAACTCAAGGGCTGTTCCTGAACTCTGAGCAAAGACTTATCAACATCCTGGGCTTATTTATTCAGTCACTTCAACAGTACATGACAGGCAGCTGTGAGATGAACTGTGGTCAGAGACCTTGGCTTCTACTTGCCTGTTACTGATTGTGAGATTGGGGGAAGGTTACTTAATTTTTCCAACACTCAGAATTTTCTCACTTGTAAAATGGGAACAAATAATCCCTATGCAATATGTCTCAGACCTGGCCAGTCGAGCACTACATCCCCCGGCCACAGTGATTGGCTCAAAGATGGACACTCCCTGGTATTTTGTTGGCATTATCAGGACAGAGACCACTCTGTGATGCCCAGGTTGCTAAACTGGTGATTAAGCTCTTAAGGAAAGCCTGTTTGAGAATAAAGCCAACTCAGAAGACCCTGGCCTCCAGACAGGGGCATAGACAGCTTCTGGGTGATCTCATAGGAATGCCTTGAGCCAGCTTTGCCTGGATCTACTCTGGACTTTTCTGTACATGAACCAAAGAATTTCTTTTATATGCTTAATGCAAATAATAATGCAAAAAGAAACCCAACTTACTTAAATCATCTGCATTTAACCCAGATGATTCCTCCCCATGGCTCAGCTTGACTAGAGGATTTCCTATCACCTTTCAGTTTCTCTGCAAGAGTGGGCTGACTACAAAGGCCTGGTAGTTGGAGTCAAGGGGTCACTATCTCATCGTCATTGTCATCAGCAGTGTGGGCAGCAGGTGAGCACTGCCAAGGCAGATTAATGTTCCTTAAAGACAGACAGAGATCGATAACAGAAGACACAAAGAGAGAAACACAGAGATAAGAAGAACAGAAGATAAGGAGTGGACAACTGCTGAGAGAGGAGAGAGCAGACTTGGGGACAGGGTTTGAAGAGACTGGAGATCGTAACAGCTCCTACGTGAACTGGATGAGGAGTCAATGACAGACTGAAGGGGCTGTGGAATAACAATGACACAGCTGAACTACAGCAGTATGAATATGGTGGGCTCATCAGCAGGCTCTTCCCTGGCACTACTGTCCAGCCATGCAGAAGCAAGACCAAGAACCGCAATCCAGTGGTTCTAAACTGATGGTAGTGCCTAACTGATGCCAATAGCCACACTTGCAACAAGCACAACATCTTTCAAGATAACCCATTCTGGAATTTAAATTCACTTCCAGTTCAAATGAGGAGAGTGTCATTTCTTCCTTTATACTAAAATATAAAATATAATCTAGGAGAGAAGGCTCATGATCAAGCCAGATAATGTTTTCTAGGATTGTCCACACCTTCATAGTGTGGCCAAATAAGATAAAATGCAATGCCCAGGGTCAGGTCTAGGAAAGATCATAAATTCTCAACTCTTCTGTAATGCTCTCAGAAGCTAGGTCAGGATATGAACCAAGGGGATGGGGTGGGGAGAAGTCCCTAAATACCAGGTTACAAAAATGACAATGATGATAACACAGTCATATTGGGGTTAAAGTTCAAATTCTAGCTAATTATCACAAATTTTAAGAGCAAGAAGAAGTCTTAGAGATAATGTAGTTCAATCCACTCATTCTACAGAGGAAAAAAAATGAAAGCCATTGAGGTTGGTGTCATATATGAATCAATTCAAGTCACACCTAGATAGAGGAGAGCTGGGACTGGATCCCAGGTCTCCTCCCTCCTCAGGGCTGCTGCAGTGGCTGTGGCGAGATACGTCTCTATCAACATCCATGAGGTGGTATATATCCCCATATACATTCTCTGGGTGAGACTTCTCCTTTTCAGGGAGAAGAGTGAGATGATATGCTTTTCTGATAGTGCTCTCTTTATGGGTAACAATTGTGCTGCCGAATCATCACTAGTTTGGCCTCTGTAACTAATTCCGAGATTACTGGGTCAATGCTGCTATTCTGTGTTTGGGCCTTAGCCACGACATTATCCTATGATGATTCATATCACCATGACACCTCTTGAATGATTCATAACAGCAATAATAATCCTATCATCTCTCTTTTGTTTTGTGTTTTTCAGTGAGCGTGTTAATAGGTGTTTTTACCTCATTATCTGTCTGATCTCCAGAACAACCAATATGAGTAGTTAAGTTAAATAAGAACATTTCCAGTCAACATTAAGAAGACTAAGACCAAATTAGGTTGGATGAGACCCCTGAGGTCATCCAGCGAAGAAAGGACTTGACTGGGACTCGAAGGAGAGTCTTTTAACTATAAGGCCAATATTCTATCCTTTGTTTACACATTCATTAAAGGGAGCTTCCAAAACTATGTTCCTGGCTCTGCTTCCCTTAAATTTGAGTTTAAATACCACATTTAGCATCAATCACCAGCCTTTAGGTCCATCGTACTTCTTGGCAGTACCTCAGGCAGAGAGAATGTGATTCTTAGAACCAAGGGAATGTGCAGTCACCAAGGGGCAGTTGGTGGGTTTATAATTGACAAGAGAGGGCCTGCCTTTCCAGTTAGAGATATTAGAAAGGCTCAAAATGGGCTGGACGCGGTGGCTCAGTCTGTAATCCCAGCACTTTGGGAGATTGAGGCAAGAGGATTGCCCGAGGCGAGAGGATTGCCTGAGCCCAGGGATTCGAGACTAGCCCAGGCAACATGGTGAGACCTCATCTCTACAATAAATCAAAAAATTAGCCGGGCATGGTAGCATGTGCTTGTAGTTCCAGCTACTTGGAAGGCTGAGGAGGAAGGATCGTCGGAGCACACCAGCCTGGGCGATGGAGTGAGTCTCCAACTCAAAAAAATAAGTAAATAAAAATAAAAGCTCAAAATGTGCAAAAGAGAACTGATAATGCAGCAAATGCAGAGAAAACCATCACTTTTGCTTGGTCAACACAGGAAAGACTTAAAGCAAAGAGAAGATCAATGTCAAACACCAAGAACTATATGATAATTTGCTTTTCTTTTCCTTTCTTCCATGCCATTTTTCTTTCTTTAAATTATGGCTTTTTAAAATAAAATGATAGTATTGTAGGTGGGAATTTATTTTTAATATTCATATTTGTTTTGAATTTTTTAAATACAGAAATATGAAGAGCAAAGCAAATACCTATGAACTCACTGCCATCACCCAAAATGAACAAATACTACTATTATGGTCATTTTTGCTTCAGCTATTTCTTATTAAAAAAAGTAAAAAGATAAAGTTAAAGTCTCTTTTGAGACTCTCCTCGATCCAATTCTACCTTCATCTCCCCAGTGATATCCATCTGTGATGTGTGTCTATCTATACGTATATCTATTTGTTATCTACGTAAAGAAAAAGCATCAAAAATGAAGGATTTTTTTTCTATATATCTATGCGTTCATAAAACAGCATGTCAGACTGCTTTCACCAAAATTTCTCCTAAGAAACAAATTCATATCGTCCCAAGTTTCTTCTAATACACTGAAGGCTGAGAGCAGCGTGATGGAGTGAAAAACTATGAATTGGAAATCAGAAGACCTGGGCCTGGCCCCATAGCTCCTGTCTACTCCCCATGGGACCCTAGGTCAGTCAGCTTTCTTGGATCCCAGGGAGGTTTTTTTTTTTTTTTTTTTTGCAAAATGAGAAAGTTGGATGAAAGGATCTCCGAGGTCCCTTCCACCTTTGAAATCTGATGACTCTGTTCAGTTTCCTTGTATGTCAAATGGAGATCATCATGTCTGCTCCATTCGCTATAAAGATCAAACATGATGTGCATGTGTTCTGCAAAGCACGATAATAAAATTAACTATCATTGTCATTACTCACAAATTAAACTATTTTAAAGCTCCTGGGAATGCTTTTATAGAAATCTTTGTGATATATACAGCCATGCACCACTTAATGACAGGGATACATTCTGGACAATGCATCGGTAGGCCATTTCCTCAGGCCAACATCACAGTGTATTCACACAAACCAAGATGGTATAGACTACTCCACACCTAAGCTATATGGTCTAGCCTATTGCTCCTATGCTACAAATCTATACAGCATGTCACTGTACTGAGTACTGTGGGCAACTGTAACATAATGGTAAGGATTTGTGTCTCCAAACATATTTAAACCTAGGTAAAATACATCTAAGATATGGTATTATGGCTAGTCGTGGTGGCTCACACCTATAATCCCAGCACTTTGGGAGGCCAAGGAGAAAGGGCAACATAGTGAGATCTCATCTCTACAAAAAAAAAAAATTAGCCAGGCATGGTGGTGTGTACCTGTAGTCCCAGCCTCTCAGGAGGTTGAGGCAGAAGGATTGCCTCAGTCTAGGAGGTTAAGGCTGCGGTAAGCCATGATCATGCCACTGCACTCCAGCCTGGGTGACAGAGTGAGCCTCTGACTAAAAAAAAAAAAGGTATGATAATTTTATGGAACCATGGTTATATATGTGGTCTGTGGTGGCACTTTGTAATTACTTGGGGAATTTTTAAAAATATCGATTCTTGGGTTCCACCTTCAGAGATTCTGGTTCAACCTGGGCATTGGGATTTTAAATAGCTCCACAGGAGAATTATTAAGAATAAATTAATAATAAGAATTAAGAATAAATTAATAATTATTATTAATTATTAAGAATAAGAATAGAGTTGATCTGTTCCTTACTACTTGGTGTTCCATAAGCCATTTCTGTCACTCCAAACAGTATGACCATTTGTCCTAAATTACCCTTAAGAAAAAACACTAAAAAAAAATTTTTTTTGGAGTTGGAATCTCACTCTGTCACCCACACTGGAGTACAGTGGCACACTTACAGCCACCCCAGCGCCAACCAGCTGGGCTCAAGAGATCCTTCTGCCTCAGCCTTCCAAGTAGTTGGAACTACAGGTGCACGCTACCACACCCAACTAATTTTCAATTTATTGTAGAGATGAGGTCTTGCCAAGTTGCCCTGGCTGATCTCAAACCCACGGGCTCAGGCGATCCACTTGCCTCAGCCTCCCAAAGTGCTGCGATTACAGGTTGAGCCACCCAACCTGGCCGAAAAAACACTAAAAGTTTTACAAGTCCACAAAGGATCACACACACAGTGGGCAATCAGTCAATATTTCTTAGTTCTACTGATGTACCTTTCATGCAATTCAATAAATATATATGTTCTTTTTTGGGACAAGACATTCCCCAGAGTACACAAACTTTTTTGCTGCAGAAAGCCATGTGAGGTTTGCTGCAGGAGAACTTTGCCTTCCAAATTATAAGCACCTTGAGGACATCATCCCCATCTTTACATCTTTCAGACTCCCAAGTGCTCAGCACTGGGCAGGTTAGAAGCACTGACCAATTACTTGTTCAACTGACTTGAATTATGATTGTCTCTAAGCATATGGGAATGTATATCTTAGCAGAATACTGCCTCCTCATAAAGTACCACGTATATGTTTCTGTGTGTATGTTGAAAATGTGCTTGGTTTAATTTATTTAAATTCTTTAGACTAAATGAGAACATTAATGTTGGAACTTTATAAAGCTACCATACAACTATACAGAGGAAGCATTAATTTCCTCAAGTGAATGGAAGGTTTCTGGTGCCTTAAGACACATACCTTTCTGACATATAGCCAACAAAACACAGATGCCACCCAAGGCAGATAATGCTACATATGGGTTACTTCTGGCTTATGCCACTATCTTACAAAGCTATGGCTGTAAGAAAGTCACTGTAGAGTGGAGATAAAACAACGGTTAGAGAGAGAGGCCCATCTCTATTACATTTGTACATGCCATTCTTGATATTTTCTCAAAACACCACATACTAAACCTGTGGTTAAGATCCATGTGGATTGAGAGCTGCCTTGGCTGAGGCCAGAAAGAATGGTTAAAACTGGGAAGCTGATTTTTCGCTCGAAACTTCTCTCCTGTGCTCTCCCTGGCTACCCTCATCCATTGCTAATTAGGAGCAGCCAAGACTTGACATGTACACAGTTCTCTATGGTAAAATTGATTATAATATCACTATGGAAAATAAGGAAGTCATTTTGTTCGAAATATCAAATTCCACAAAATCATACATGGCAGCTGTTAGGGGGAAGGGCGAGTGTGTGAAAATATTAACTCTCTCCCCCTTAGTTTGCTGACATCGTTGCAGATTAAAAAAGAGAGAGAAAACGAAAAGAAAAAAAGAAAAGATCACAATGCATATAAGGCAGAAACCACTGCCATTTTATGAGTATAGACTTGCTTTTACACTTGTGAGCAGAAACCCAGTATTCCTCTACCAAGAGTGTTGAAGCTACTTTTAATTGCATCAGATAAAGAAACGAGGTGAGTCATGTTCAGTGGTGCTTGAGCCTGCTCACGGATCATCACATCCATGTCCAAATATGTCGCCTGAACCTCACTACGGAAGTTTACACACCTCCTTGCTTCCTTGGGGGCGAATAAAATACTTTTGTTTACACAATGAACTTTTCTTAAAGATACCTAAGAAATTCATATTACGGCTACTCCAGAGGTGCTCAGAAGCAATTCCCAAGCTCTGTTTCTTGGCAAAATGTCCCTGCTCATGAATTCTAACACGGCACTCCCCTCCTGGTCCAGAAAGAGTCAGATTCTGTGCTCAACAAGACATTTCAACATCTTTACATTCATTTACCATCGCTGACAAATGACAGCAACTAACACAAAACACCACAAGCTTAAGAGACCCCATCATTTATGAAGAAGGGGGTTTTGAATGCGTTTCCTTCCATTCCCCCAGATCTGGTGATAACGCAATCTGTTTTCCAGGAGTCATGCGACTTTTCTTCATAAGAGTTTAGTAATCAGCTAAAAAGAGCATCTAGACTTTCTGACATTGGGATCGCTGATTTTACTGGGGTCATGGGGAGCTGTTTTAGGTCACATGTTAAACTGCCGTTGTGAATCATTTGTCATTTTTTTTTTAAAACAAGAGGGGGTGGGGATGCAGACAAATCGCATACTCATGCACAAATTCTTAGCGCCCAGAACATGATTAGAGGTGCCGCCTAGACTGTAGAATAACAGTTTTAAAAAACCCTTGATGTCCCCCTTGTGCTGGGGAATGGTAGGATGACATCATGCAACCTTACCTTTCTGAAACAGACCAGGGTGCCTGGCATGGAGCGCTGACCTGTGGCCACCAGAACCCGGAGTCATTTTGGGTGTCGCGCATGTGCCTCCCTAGAAAATTCCAACGACATTCTACCAGCTTTCTGCGTGCCAATCATGACAAGCCTTCCCTTAAACTCTCCCGAGTCTGGAAAGGGGCAGAGGAGGGGGGCTGCAGGCGAGGGAGCGAACGAAAGAGAAAGAGCTGTCCCTGAGCTCTGCATGCCCGTCTGGAAGGGCAGTCACATGCCACCGGGAGCCATTCCTGCGGCATTACACACGCTGAGTGTAAATGGCAAACAATATCAGTCGATGTTTATACCACATGTTCTCAGCCTCTTCACATATCAACACTCAAGTCAGCCCTATGCAGACGGGCCTCTTGAGAATGCTTAAAGAGGGGGTCTTGGGCTAATCATGTCGGCCATTTTTAATAAAATTTCAAAGCCTCCTGGCCTGGTTTGCTTCCTTATTTTTTGTTGTTGCTGTTGATGATGTTATTAGTGATAGTCTGTTTGTTTGCTTGATTTTTATTCTGGGTTTTCACTGCTGACGATTTGGTCCTGAAGGTACCCAAAGAACCTTAGCAACATAGCTACATCAGACAGCACCAACAAATTGACTTCCAAGTAGCAGAGCTCCCGACCTACCTGCCCCTTCTTTTTTTTATTTTTGTGGGACAGGAGAGGGAGTGAGACAACCCATCATTTCTCCAGCCCAGCGATAACTGCAGTACATTTCAGCAGGAAAAGCGGATTCTCTTTTGCCCTAAGCAGTGGCTGGGGGAGATGGGGCATCTCAAAAAATTCTGAAGACAGTTTATTGTCTGAACTGAGGGAGTGGGGTGTAACTAGCCATTACTGGGTAGAGACCGGGGATGCTGCTAAAATTCTACAATGCTCAGACAGCTCCACCAAGAGAGAATTATTTGGTCCAAGATATCAATAGTGTCGTGATTGAGAAACGATGCTCTAAGGCTAACACTTTCAACCAGACTTGCAGAAAATATAACATATACACAAAAGCCAAGGAGCCCCCCTCTGTGAGGCAGTGACTAAAGTCCCTGGTTACCGCTTTCATAATTACTTAGAAACATGCTCACTTTTCTTCCCAGGAAACACCATTCTCCTCACTTTTTTTTTCCTCTTTCTAAATCTCACACTCATACCTAAACAATCAAATCAAGCTAAACCTTTGTATAATTTTCTAAATCAAAATCTGCTGTCATAGGTACCTTGCTGCCAGGTTGTACAAAGCAGCCATCATTCCAATTTGTTCTGTCTGAGACAGTCTGATGACAGCCTGCAATGCCTAGTGTCCACTATAATCCCCTCCCCAAATTATTCAATAAGGTATGCCTTTTAAAAGGTAAAACCTCTACCTAAAAGCTTATACATGACTTAGTGACTAAAACCTACTAAGTTCTCCTATTCTACTTGGACCCTTGGAGTGGAGGGGATATGAGGGGCAGATCACTTCCCACCTGACACCACCATCCACGGGGGGATACACTGGCATCAGGGGGGCTTCCTTCTTGCTAGGACTGAACTGGAACTCAGTGTGCAATGTTTCTACCGCCCACTACAAAGTCAAGGGGAAAGCCAGTCAGATGTGGCCGAATAGGTTGTTTCCAGCTGCCCATCCAAAGCCCCATGTTCCCCTGCCCTAGTGAACTTCTAGGAGAGCCCAAGGGCTCCTTCTTCCTAATTTAGTCACAACTCACAGGCTGCCCCAGGCTCAGTTTGGCTCCAGGTCGCTGACTCAGTCACAGACACCTAAAGGCACCTCCTAGATTCTGACCAACAATAACAAGCCAACCTGGCCACAGCTGTATTTCTGCTCTGGCCTTGGGTCCTTCCCACGATCTAGTAGGTTTCCACAAGGTGATAGACTCAACTCCGATCAGTGACTGCACATTTTGCCCTTCTTCTCTGTCTTCCTTCACTATGCCCAGGGCTTTTCTAGGACAAGTGTGTACTAAAAAGCAATCCACCATGCACATCTCCCCCAAACCTGTGTAGAAGGTTCTGCTCCCACTTACTCCGAGGAGAAGCGATAGTGTGTAGGGGTTAAGAGAAAAGGCTGGAAGCTGACAGCCACAGCCAGCCACAGGCAAGGGGGATGAGGACTGTACCTACCTCTAGGATTATGGGAAAAAGTGTGTGTCACCTGGTGTAGTCAGTGTCGTATATCTGCCATTGTGAGCTCCATAATGTGACATCCTGAATGTGAGCTTGATTATTAAAATAAAATGCACCCTGATACACGGCCTAGAGTGTGATTCCCAGGAGGAAAAAAAGGCAGCACTTCAAATGGGCCCTTCAAATTGCATAGTCCTCCTAACTCTCACTCAGAGACCAGAACAAAAACTCCAGGAGCCGTCTGGAAATGAAGAGGCACAAACTGACCCTCACAAGTGGAAAAGTAGCTCAATGTAGCAGACATGTATTGAGCACCTATTCGATACCAGCATTGTGCCAGGCAAGAAAGGAACATGAGGTTATATTAAGAGTGAATGTGCAAGGCATTATGCTGCCTGCTTTACACACTCTCTTGATCTTCAGAAGTCTTAAAACATTAAAATTACTATCCCCACTTCACAGGTGACAACACTGAGGCTCCACATGACTGAGTACCTTACCTAAAGTGTCGAAGCTAGTATTTGCTCATTTGAAATAAGGTCTGTTTGATTCCAAAGACTAAAAAAATCTCCCAGTGTGTGAAGTGAGTCATAAATTTAAATAATATAGTAAAATGAGATGAATTCTGTCAGTAAGGTGTGTTCAAAATATAATGAGTGCAGGTCTGAGTACTTGAGAAGCCCAGTGGAAAATGAAAATGCAGGCCCGGCCGGGCTTGGTGGTTCAGCCTGTAATCCCAGCACTTTGGGAGGCCGAGGCAAGTGGATTGCCTGAGCCCGGGGGGTTCAAGACCAGCCTGGGCAACTTGGCAAGACCTAATTTTTTAATAGATTAGCCGAGTGTAGTAGTGCATGTCTATAGTTCCAGCTACTTGGAAGGCTGAGGTGAAAAGATCACCAGAATCCAGCAGGTTGCCACTGGGGTGGCCATGAGCGTGCCACTGCACTCCAGCCTAGGCGATAGAGTGAACTCCAACTAAAAAAATAAAAAAAAAAAGAAAAGAAAATGAAGGACACTTGTCTGAAACTTTTTAAGAATGTCAAGATGTTGGCAGCAGACCAACCAAGCACAGGGCCCTTCACACAGGACCCTGTATGAATTTAGGCCCATGAAGCCAGTCCTGAATGGAAAGGAAGAACTCAGGGTGGTTGAGAATGGAGAAGACATCTTCCAATCACCCTGAAAGCAGCAGATAAGAGAGCACCACAGCCCTAGAGTTGTTGCTGGGTATTTAAACCTGTGTTTCCTTCCTTGAATCCCTTTTCTTGCTCCAGAGTTAGTATTAAGGCGAAAGGCAGAACTTGGGTTGGGTGAAGCAAGAAGCACACTTGACCCAAATGAATACTGTTTTTTTTTTTTTTTAAAAATGGTATTATTGGTGTCTTCGGGCGCCATGATGGAAGGAGACAATTTGGCCTCCACTCTTGGGGACAGATCCTGCCGCAGATGGTAAAGTAATCCTCAGCAGAAGTGTAAGAGGGCTTTAAACATAATAATGTAAGGAGGAATGCAGCTGGCAGGCGTATACCAACCATGTGTGGGGAACGAAGGTAGAGAAGGTTAAGATCTAATGAATATAATGAACATTTACCAAGGGGTGAAAGAAATGGGCTAGACCCGGTGTCACCATCCACTCACTGTGTGACATCCAGTCACTTACAGAGTCCTTGTGGCTCAAGACACCCAAGTGCCAACTACCCAGAATCTTAAGGACATACTATACAGTTATTAAACTGTGGTGTTTACTGTCTACTTACTATTAATGTTAAATTAAAAATCAGTGCACAAAATTATATAAACATATCTATGTGTGTGTGTGTGTGTGTGTGTGTGTGTGTGTGTTATGGTTATAGTCATGTAAAAGGCAAAATAACATTTCAAGGTAGAAATACTACTAGAGAACACAGCAAGCTGTTAACAGAGTCAGCTGTGTTTAGATGTTAGAATTATAGATAATTTTTCCCTCCTCTCTCCTTTTGTAAATTTTCTAATTTTTCTTTAATTAACAAGTCTATTTTTCAGTTAAAAATAACTTTTATAAGACAAAATAATTCAGTTGGGCTAATACTGTCCTATCTAGCTTATAAGCCCTTCCAATGAATCCTCCACATTAAATTGTTTAAGACAGCCCCTTTCCTACAGCAGAAATTTCTTTCCTGGAGAACCACATGCTAAAAGCAATGGCAAGGCACACTTGCCATAATGGATGAGAGGTGTCTACGTGAGGCACTGCCACATTTGTCTGCACACCAAGGTGGCCAAGGCACACGATTCAGATGGGTTTTCACAATTATGTTCCAGGGAGGCTCTTTGCAAAAGGAGGTGGAACATGCCAGCACATTGTTCAGGGATCACAGGGGTTCATTTTATGACCTCAGACTTCTTCACCAGAAGGATCAAGATCATCGATATCAAGACAACTTCCTGGTACATGCCACAGCTTGAAGTCAACAGCCTATGCCCTTGCCCCTTATGCCCTCCCTACCCCCACAACCACCAACGCAGGGCTGAACTAAAGCAGACAGTCAGGTAGGACCAAGGGAAAAAGGCAGGGAAACTGCTCAACCCACAGAGGCAGGCTTAACCTTGTGGTCTCCGATTTAACATGGGGATCCCTTTTGCTCAGTTTTATAGACCTCTCAGGGTTGTACCAGGTAATTGTTTTTTTCTCTTTGGGGTATGCAAGTACAAAGAGAATAGTAACCAGTGGCGGATCCAGGCTAGTCCAGGATTACAGACGCTGTAGCAGAGCCTCCTCTAATCCTCAGCACACTGAGTCAGGATTGGCTACCTCGTCTCTGTTTTTGTCTGGAAATCTTGCTGGAGCAGAATCTCCACCCACGATGGATGGGCAGAGCTGGTCCCTGACATTTCCCCAGGCCCCTACCCACTGCCCCACCACCCCTGCTGGGATAAGCCAGTGGCTGCTTGGAATAGCCCAATTCTTGCCAGAGAGTTTCAGAAGCTTCTGTAACCTAAGAGACCCTAGTACATGGGGAAATCACTGGAAACACTCCTGATGCCTTTCTTTTTCTCTTCTATCCTCTCTTCTCTCCTTTTCTTTCTTAATCCTTTCAACACAAAGCGGCAATCCAAGGTGAAACTCTCTCTAAACACCAGTTTCTCTTCAAAACTAGGGCTGACTCTGCCATCTTTAGTAATGGGGGCAAGGGGGAGACGCTAAGCCAGAAAAGATGAGATCTTGGTCCCTTGGGATGACTGGAAGGTAGAGTGTAGGATACAAAGAGACCGCTTGAAGGAGCAATGATAGAGGGTCCAGCTTCTTGTTACAAGAAGATGCAAGTAGATAACAAAGACAGAATTCGCTCCCAGAATGAGCAAGTCCAGCCTCTGCAAAGGCTACATCCTGCACAGACAAAGGCTGGCCACAGCCCATTAGCAGAGGAAACAGTCAAGAGCTGTGAGTCAGACAACGTGGAAATGAGCCCTCCCTAGGAAAGGAAACAGGTTATTGTTGAGCAGGGGTTTTAATTCCCTTCTGGTTAACTGTTGTTCCTCTGTAGGTTCTCCAAAGGCCCACAGAACAGAAACAGGAAGCATCATTAAAATTTCCAGATTTGCTCTTTAAAGGCTGAGCACTGCTTCCAGACAGAGAGCTCATGTTGGGTCTGCAGGGTGACCACATCCTCAGGACCTTTGTGCCAGCTGTCCTCTCTACTCGAAAAGTCCTTCCTCTAATCTGCACTGTCCAGTAGGATAGCTATCAGCTATATGTAGCTACTTAAATTTAAATTATGAAAATTAAATAAAATTTGAAACTCAGTTCCTCAGTTGCACTAGTCACATTTCAAGTTCTCAACAGCCCCATGTGACTATCTGCTACCATGCTGGACAGCACAGTGGCAAATCGTCATGTGACTCTTTCCCAACCTCGGGTCTCAGTGCTACTGACATCTTCTCAAAGAGGCCACCTCACATCTAGGAATCTAAAGCAGGACATAGGATCACTCTTTGTCCCTTTCCCTTATCCTACATTGATCACTATGAAATTACCTTGTTTATTTTGTGCTTTATTGCCTGTCCCTCCCATGGAATATAAAGTCCACAAGTACAGGGATCTTGTCTGTCTTTTCTATTGCTGTTTGTCCTGTGCCCAGGACAGTACCTGCCACAAGCAGAGTTCAATATTGTTAAATAAATGTCTTATAGTAGGGTCTATTCCATGACTCTGGAATAGGAGGACACTAGTCACCCAAGACAGCTGCAGCTGATTTTCCCAAGATATCTAAGCAGGGGCCCTATCAGGAGCAACTGGAAGACAGAGTGTGGTGGTAATGTTGAGGTAGAAGCAGAGTGGCCGAAATCAACTTTGTCCAATTCTCCTCTAAGAATACTAGTTGCCTTTTCTCCCGTCTATCAATGTACCGCCCTGTGCCCAGCACTTAGCACTGTCTTCCTTCTCTGCTTTTGCAAAAGATCAAAATATCCAAAACATGGTATTAGTCATTCTCCAATGTGGTGTCACTTTTCTTCCACATGTATGTACATGAGGGGATCGACCCTCAGTTTAAGGAGTTGGTGTCTTAATGCTTTGCATACTCTGTGAGTGCTATCTGATGCCCTCTCTGGAATAGGAAGATACTACTACAACTTTGTTTTACTATTTGCTTCAATTAAAATGTGAATGACAAGAGTATTATATTCAGCAAAACATGATCTCCGTAGCCAAACACTAGAGGAATATAAAGATATAAAAGTTGGAAAACATATCACATGTCACATGTTACTGATCTTTCACAACAAACTGAGTACAAAAGTCACCTTTGTTTGGGTTCAAAACACTCAGCAACATAATCAGAGGAGGAGGGCATGGGAAAAGAGTGTGAGCTAGGAGGAGGGTAATAAATAAATATAAAGCAAAATAAAAGCAGATGGAACCCATGCTCTGAACCAAACTAGGAAGGAGTCCTCATAGTTAAGGAAGTTGAGGAGCTAGAAGCAAACAGCTCTATTGTTAGCCAAGAAAGAGCGGGACAGTTTGGGGAATCTTTGGCAGTGCACCCTCTAATTTTTGCTGAGGAACCAAATCTGATTCTAAGCTGTTTTCCCTTAAAGAGCACACAGCAATTGTTTGCTGAGGCTTTAGTTGATCTTTTAGTAGAATTAATTCAGAAAAATGAGTTTTGAGAGAATTGGCAAGAAGGTAATCACTTCAGCCAAGTTTTAGTAACTAAAATTCCAACACCCTTCTGAAATGAGTTTTTAGGATTGGGTCTATTCTCATGCATAAAGTATGAACTAATCATAAGATTGCACAAAACCTGGTGATGGGTAACAAGACTGGTTCCCACCTTCAGGCTTTCTCTATTTGTCTTTTGCCGAGTCTTAAACAGAGAAGCACAAGCTACTGCCATACGCTGACCAAATGATAGTACTCCTCTGGGCAGGAAGGTTGCGCTTACCACCATGAGCTCTGATGTAGGAGGAATGCACATTGAGGTATGAAGAGAAGAGATACCAGCTAGTCAGATCAGCCAAATCAAACCTTATGAGCAATGAGATGACAACCATCACAGCCAGATTGTTCTCAGAACCATCTGCAGTGGCTCCTCTAAATCTCAGGTTCTCTCTCAGGTGGCCATACTTGAGTTCTCTGCATAGGACAAGATTATAAGCATTCTGAGGGCAAGCACTCCACAACACCCAGGGTGGTGCTTTCCCCACAGTAGAAGTCTGCTAAATGTTTCCTGAATCAACAAATGATTTAGAGGCTTTTTCTCATGAAGTTTTAAAAATCTTGATCCGCCACCAACTGGTCAAAACGTGATGTTAAGGGTAAGCCAAAGAATGGACTCATAAACCTGGCCCAGACTTATCCACTGAAGTATCTTAAGCCATGGCCAGAGTCAGGAATCTGCCTTCATTGTCACAGACACACGTTAGAGCATTAAGGGTCAGGGCATGAGGGAAGAGGCTGCTGACTAATGCTGTCTCCACAGCCAGAATCAAAGCCAGCTGCCTTCACAGGAGCCCTTACTTGAAGAGGCTGGACCAAGGACACTCAAGGGCAACTCAGGACCAGGCTGAGGTGTCTGGGAAACCAGCTAGGAGTAGTTTTCCTTTGGTGATTATTTTTTCAAGACAATAATGAAACTTACTGGCCAACCAATGAAAGTTATCCCTTGAGGAAATGACAAGCAAGATGGGTTTTTCGATTTCCTAATGCTAATGTACAACCAGCAAAACTCACACCTTTCCCCCCAAAAGTCTGTCGGATCAGTTGCCCATATGGCTACTCATCTCCTAAAACAAATAAAAACATGTAGTCCTACATTCTTTTGATCTTTCTGCACTTTAAATTTCTAAATTTCCTAAAGACACATAACATAGTTGTTAAACACAAATGCATAATTTTATACCATAAAAATGGAACAGCTATTTCCCATAAGGGCAGGTTAGGTAGGCTGGATAAACCTCTTGGCTAAAAACAACTCTGGATAAATCACCATAAAAATGCTGAAAAGTTGAATAACAGCACAGCCCTATTTAAAGGCAATGACTAGCAAAACAGTCAGTATAAAGAAATAATCAGTCCTATAAGGAAATAAGGCAATATGAATGAGAACCAGTATAAACAGCAGAGAACAGAAACAGACCTGGACTGGCTTCACATAGAAACTTACTACATTTATATAGCTAACCACATGAAAAAGTAAACAAGCTTGCAAATATCTGCGGGGAACAAAAAAAAAAAAACCCTATAAAAACTGACTTAGTAGATTTGGAAAAGAATCAAACAGTACATCTAGAAAGGAAAAATTTAGTAACAAATGAAAATCTTAATTGAAGTGTTTGGTGAAAGATTAAAAACAATAGAAGAGAGAATTAAGGACCAGAGGTTAGAGCACAGAAACTTGTTCAGAATACAGCATCAAAAGCAAAAGTTGTGAAAAACACAGAAGAGTAAACTTAGAATACAGAGGATATGATGAGAAGGTACAACACACATTTGACTGGAGTCTCAGAAGAGAAAAATCGGGATAGGAATGAAGTCATATTGAAAAGATAATAGCTTAGGATGTTCTAGAACTATTGAAAGACACCACGGAGTCCAAAGATCAGAGAATCCTAAGCAAAATAAACATAAGGAAATGAAAACCTAAACACATAATAGTTATCAATGATCACAGTGATTAAAACCAAGAAAAAAAGCTTAAAATGATAAATTATCTTTTTTTTTTTTTTGAACTGGAGTCTCACTCTGTCGCCCAGACTGGAGTGCAGTGGCCGCTCCCGGCCACCACAGCCTCGACCTGCTGGGCTCCAGCGTTCCTTCCGCCTCAGCCTTCCAAGTAGCTGGAATTACAGGCGTGCGCTACCACGCCCAGCTAATTTTTTAATTTATTGTAGAGATGAGGTCTTGCCAAGTTGCCCAGGAGGGTCTCGAACGTGCAGGCTCAGGCAATCCACTCACCTCAGCCTCCCAAGGCGCGGGATTACAGGCTGAGCCACCAAGCCCGGCTGAATAATATCTTTAATATGCTAAAACAAAATAATGGCCAACTTATAATTCTATATACTGATATGGAAAGATGAATGATGGCCTCCATAGATTTCCAGGTCATAGTCACTGGAACCTGTGAATGTTATCATACATGGAAAAAAGACTTTGCAGATGTGATTAAGTTAAGGATCTCAAGATGTGTAGAGCATTCTGGATTATCTGGTGGGACCTAAATGCAATCACAAGTATTATTACAAGAAGGCAGTAAAGGCCCAATTGGTGGCTCAGCCTGTAATCCCAGCATTTTGGGAGGCTGAGGCAAGTGGATTGCCTGAGCCCTTGGGTTTGAGACCAGCCCAGGCAACCTGGCGAGATCAGTCTCTACAATAAATCAAAAATTAGCCAGGCATGGTGGCGCGCACTTATAGTTCCGGCTTCTTGGAAGGCTGAGGCGGAAGGATCGCCGGAGCCCAGCGGGTCGACGCTGGGGTAGCCATGAGTGTGCCACAGCACTCCAGCCTGGGCCTGGGCGACAGAGTGAGAGTCCAAGTCAAAAAAAAAAAAAAAAAGCGGTAAAGAGAGATTTGACACAGAAGGTGAGGTGACATAACAGAGAGATGAAGGTGCTAGAAGGTGGCTCTGAGCTTTGAGGATGGGGGGAGGAGCCAAGAACCAAGGAATGCAAGGAATGTGGCTCTAAATGCTAGAAAAGGCAAGGATTCTCCCCTGGAGCCCTCAGAGAAAGCACAGCTCTGCTGATACTTTGACTTCAGCCCAGTGAAACTGATTTGGGGCTTCTGTCCTCTAGAAACATAGGAGTATGAATTTGTATTAAGTTGCCAAGTTTGTGATAATTTGTTACAGCAACCATAGAAAACTAAGACAATTGCCAAAAATATCCTTCCACAATGAAGGTGAAATTCAGAAGTTTTCAGGCATATAAAATAAAACTTGAAAGAGTTCATCACCAGCAAAGAAAATTCTTTAATTTTATTAAGAGACACAGTCTTGTTCTGTCACCCAGGCTGGAGTGCAGTGATGCGATCATAGCTCACTGCAGCCTCCAACTCCTGGGCTCAAGGAATCCTCCCATCTCAGCCTCCAGAGTAGCTGGGACCACAGGCACATGCCACCATGCCAGGCTAATTTTATTTTTATTTTTGGTAGAGACGGTGGTCTCACTTTGTTGTCCAGGCTGGTCTCAGACTTCTGGTTTCAAGTGATCTGCCCACCTTGGCCTCCCAAGCCACCTCACCAGGCCCAGCAAGGGAGGATTCTAAAGGTAGCACTTCAGGCGGCAAGAAAGTGACCCCAGACAGAAGACTGGAAACACAAAAAGAAATGAAGAGTAAAGAAAGTGACAAATGGATGACTAATTCAAAATATATAAATGTCGACTGTGTAAAACAATGTATTTTGTGGTGTCCTTTAAAATATATAGAATTAAAGCCAGGCTCGGTGGCTCAGCCTGTAATCCCGCGCCTTTGGGAGGCTGAGGTGAGTGGATTTCCTGAGCCCGCGGGTTTGAGACCCACCTGGGCAGCGAGACCTCATCTCTACAATAAATCACAAAATCAGCCGGGCGTCGTAGCGCATGCCTGTAATTCGAGGCTGCGGTGGCTGGGAGCGGCCATTGCACTCCAGTCTGGGCGACAAAGTGAGACTCCAACTCAAAAAAAAAAGTAAATAAAAATAAATAAAACTAAATATACAGAATTAAAACACACCACAATGACAGCAAATAAGTTGGGAGAGTTTAAATATCTTTACAGTGTTCCAAGGACCTTGGATTACTCAACAGCAAATAAAAGCTTTTATAAACTTCAGACTTTAAGTATAAATATTATAATTTCTAGAATAGAAAGAGTATATAACTTTTAAACAAGTAGAGGAAAACACTGGTGGCAAAACTGTAGCGAAAAGCAAGGAAGTTACACAAAAGTGTAACTTTTTTTTTTTTTTTTTGAGTTGGAGTCTCACTCTGTCACCCAGACTGGAGTGCAGTGGCTGCTCCCGGCCACCGCAGCCTCGACTCACTGGGCTCCAGCAATCCTTCCGCCTCAACCTTCCAAGTAGCTGGAACTATAGGCACGCGATACCACGCCCGGCTCATTTTTTGATTTATTGTAGAGATGTGGTCTCACCAAGTTGCCCAGGCAGATCTCGATCCCGCGGGTTCAGGCGATCCACTCACCTCAGCCTCCCAAAGTGCTGAGATTACAGGCTGAGCCACCAAGCCTGGCTAAAGTGTAACTTTTAAGTGAAGGAGGAAGCTGGGGTGGTGCAGGGGTGCTCAGGGGCTTCTGGGTGCAAAGGGCATCCAATTTGTGGACCCAGTGATAGTTACATAGGTGTTTGCTTTCATTGTTAAACTCTGCATAGATGTCTTAAGTATTTTTGGTGTGTATGCAATATTTTACAAAAAAAATAGTTTTATGGCCGGGCTTGTTGGTTCAGCCTGTAATCTCAGCACTTTGGGAGGCCGAGGTGAGCGGATTGCCTGAGCCTGCGGGTGTGAGACCAGCTGAGGCAACTTGACCAGACCTTGTCTCCACAATAAAATAAAAAATAGCTGGGCGTGGTAGCGCGCATCTGTAGTTCCAGCTACTCGGAAGGCTGAGGCGGAAGGATCACCGGAGCCCAGCAGGTCGACACAGGGGTGGCTGTGAGCATGCGTGCCATTGCACTCCTGCCTGGGCAAAGGTGTGAGACTCCAGCTCCAAAAAAAAAAAAAAAAAAATTTTTAAAAATATAACACATACTTATCCCTTTCAACTATATTCTACACTCAGACTTCTCTATCTCAGTCCAGTGTTTATCAGATCAAAAATCCATAGATGTGTTAACACAAAAACCTGCACACAGATGTTTACAGCAGCTTTATTCATAATTGTCAAAACTTGGAAGCAACCAAAATGTCTTTCAATAGGCGAATGGATAATACAAACTGTGTCCTCGATAATGGAATATTATTCCACACTAAAAAGAAATGAGCTACCAAGCCATGAAACAACATGGAGAAAACTTCAATAGACATTGTGAAAGAAACCAGTCTGAAAAGGCTACATACTATATAATTCTGTCATTCTAGAAAAGGGAAAGCTACAGAGACAGTCAAAAAGGCCCAGGAGCTGAGGGGAAGAGGGATGGCCAGGAGGAGCATGGAGGATTTTTAGGGCAGTGAAATTATTCTGTGTGATGCCAAATGATGGATATATGCCATTATGCATTTGTCCAAACCCATAAAATATCCACCACCAAGAGTGAACCCCAATATAAACTATAAACTTTGGGTGATAATGATGTGCCAATATAGGTTCTTCGATTCTAACCAAACTACACCTCGGTGGGGGTTGTTGATAATTGGGAGGGCTATGCATGTGTGGGGTTGGGGGTGTATGGGAAATCTCTGCACCTTCTCAATTTCGCTGTGAACCTATTTTCAAAAACAAAGCTTTTCAAAAAAAAAAAAAGAAACAAAGTTTGCCTTAGGGAAGCATGTATCCTCTCCCAAGTTCCTTTCCAAAATCCAACATCAATGATTTTTTAGTTGCACTTTGTAATTTTGTGGCTTTCACCCAAAAAACTCTGATTCTATTTAAACAAAAAGTCCATAGACAGGTTTTCCAGTGACTGTCTCATCCAGCATCTGTCTACAGATATGTAAATTATTATTATGCCTAGTTTATGGATGATGTAACTGGGGTCTCATGAAGTTAAATGATTTACCCAAGGTATGGTCACCATGATGTTTGACTAAAGAAAAATGTCTCTAAAGAATTAAAGTTAATTTTATTTAAAAAGTCTTGTTGAGGGCTGTAGACTTGAGGACTAGAGCCAGGGAGAAGTCTTTTAGAGAGGTTTTGTCATAAAAATATATTTCGAAATAATAATATAGTTTATTAATAGGTAGTGGAGGTTTAGTACATGTAGAATTATATTAAACTTACTCAGAAGTTTTATTAAAGTAGAATTATATTAAGGTTAGGGTATAAGAGCATATTTGGTTATAGATTATAGAGGAATCATTACTAATTTTGTCAGACATTATTATTATTATTATTATTTATTTGAGTTGGAGTCTCACTCTGTCGCCCAGACTGGAGTGCAGTGGCCGCTCCCGGCCACCGCAGCCTCGACCTGCTGAGCTCTGGCGATCCTTCCTCCTCAGCCTTCCGAGTAGCCGGAATTACAGGCGCACGCTACCACGCCCGGCTGATTTTTTGCTTTATTGTAGAGATGAGGTCTTGCTGCCCAGGCAGGTCTCAAACCAGCGGGCTCAGGCAATTCACTCACCTCAGCCTCCCACAGGCGCGGGATTATAGGATGAGCCACCGAGCCCGGCTGGTCAGACATTATTTTATTTATAGAAAAAGGCAAGGATCAGGATCATTTATCTTGTAAGGAATATAGTGACTTAGGCAAGAGACATGGGGAATTATGTGTTTTATTTTGCTCTGTCTTTAAAGTATATTTTTGGAGAGTCAAATGTAGTCATAGAGGGACTTTGAAACTATATTGGTAATGAGCAAACTTTTTTTTATGTTTATCACCTTGTCTCACAGTCTCTTAAAATTCATTCCTACAGGCCATTAGAGAATGCTCTGCCTTTCAGCTCTGGCTTTCTTGTTACCTAGCACCCAGACTAGCTTTACAAAGACATTCTGTAAAGTTTCAAGAATCTGTCCACACACATAAATTACTTAAGATGACTGAGACCCTGTTTACACTCCCTGCTTGGACTAATAGCAATAGTTATAATTATAAATACCCAACCCCAGTGGAAAACCATCCTGCCCTCCTTGTTTGTCTTCCAAGCCCTCTCTCTGCCAGCAAGAAGGAAATGATGCCCTGCAACGATGTGGTCTCATCCAGTCAGCTCCATTTCACAGATGAGAAAACTCAGGCAGAGAATCAACAGGTCTGCTGGTACCTCCCTAGAGGCCCATCACACCCTTCCTTCTCCCACTGCGCCATACTAGGGTGTATTTCTTGGCTCTTTTTCAGGTCTCATGACTTCACACCAGTAATAGAGACCAATTAAGCTGGTATGCCAATGTCAACGGCACATTCCAGCTAAGGAGGACTCTCTGCCACTTGGTAGGGAGAACACTTTTCCCTAAAGGGCACCTAGCTCCATCATGTCAAGAGAAACAGAAAGATCTAGAGCTTAAAAGAAATTAGGCAGGGGCTATGAATTAAGAAGTCAGTAAGTAGGCATGTGGTGATAATCGCTTCCCTGCACTGATGTAGAACTCTATGCTCCTCCCATGCGGTCTCCCTTCCCTGCTCCTCTAGCAGAGAATCTGTCCCTCGGAGACAAGAGAAACTGTGAGAGCTGGCGAGGGAGGAGGATCTCAGCAAGGAGCAGCCCAACCTTTGTTTTCCAGAATGCTCAGCCTCCAAGAGGGTTCTCACCCACAGACGGAGCTTGCTGATGGCAGTGCTGAGACCACAGTCAGGCACTTGGGTCTGGCAATTTCCCCCTATACAACTGCAGCTTCCACATTTCATGCTGCGGTTGATAGTCACTTTGAGTTTCCTTGAAAAATTTTTTAAATACAAAAATACGTTTAAATATAAAAAGGTTTTGTGTTCCCACCATCCAGAATTAACCAGTGTTTAACATTCATCATTTTTAACATTATGGATAAAGTCAGTGTTTCCTGTCCCGTCATCTCCCCTCTCTCTCTGTCAAGAGGCAACATCCTTGTGAATATATTTAGGCCATCATCTTATGCTACACATCCATAAACAATCAGTCTTTTCACTTCTGAGTTGTGTTTTTTGGATCCTCCCTCCCTCCCTCCTCCTTTCACTCAGTTGCCCAGGCTGGAGTGCAATGGTGCAATCTTGGCTCACTGCAGCTCCCAGCTCCTGGGCTCAGATGATCCTTCCACCCCAACCTCCTGAGTAGCTGGAACAATAAGTGTGCACCATCATACCCGGCTAATTTTTAGGCTTTTTGTAGAGACGGAGTCTCATTATGTTGCCCAGGTTGGTCTTGGACTCCTGAGCTCAAGAGATTCTCCAGCCTCAATCTCCCAAAGTGCTGGGATTATAGGTGTGAGCCACTGCAGCCAGTCCTTCTTTTTTAGATCTTTTCTGAGAAATTCTTTTGAGAACCCCTGAGGTCATAAAGACACTCTCCTGGAGTCATCTTCTAACAGCATTAAAGTTCAGAATCTCATATGTTGGTTTAGCTGAGATTTATCTCTGTGTACACTGTGAGATACATATCTAATATTTTTCTACAGAAAATCAGTTGTCTCAGAACAAGTCACTGACGTGCTCAGTCTTCTCCAGTGGTTTAGAATGCACAGCTACTCCATGCTAAATTCACAGTGATTCTTAAGTTTGCTTATCTGTTCTCTACTCTGTTTATTGACCCCCCTTGTTCTTTCTTCAGACATATCAGACCTATTAATGTACCATATTCTTCCAAGTGAATTTTATTTTATTTTATCTTTTTTTTTGAGTTGGAGTCTCACTCTGCCGCCCAGACTAGAGTGCAGCGGCCACTCCTGGCCACCGCAGCCTCGACCTGCTGGGCTCCAGCGATCCATCCGCCTCAGCCTTCCAAGTAGCTGGAACTACAGGCGTGCACTACCACGCCCGGCTAATTTTGATTTATTGTAGAGATGAGGTCTCGCCAAGTTGCCCAGGTGGGTCTCGAACCCTCGGGCTCAGGCAATCCACTCACCTCAGCTTCCCAAAGGCACAGGATTACAGGCTGAGCCACCGAGCCCGGTTCCAAATGAATTTTAGAATTGGTTTGTGCAATTCCAAGGGCAATCCTCTTGGAATTTTTATTAGAATTGTCTTAAATAAGGTGCTTTTTACACTACTGAGTTATCCTATCTATGCACATATCATGCTCCATTTATTATATACTGTGATGATGTTTTAGGATTTTCTCCATTAAAATTATGTGCATGTTTTATCCAATTTATTTCTCGGTATCCTATAGTTTTACTGATATTGTGAATTTTATCTTTTTTCTATAACATTTCATATAGGTTATTGCAGTTCATCAGAAATGCTATTGCTTTTTATGTTGACACTGTATTCTACAATTCTGCTTACCTTTCTTATTATATGTAATGCTTTAGAAAATGTTTGGACTTTGAAAGTGCATAATCATATCATCTTCACATAACAAGAATTTTGTCTCTTATTTTTAATCCCTATGCTTCATTTTTTTGGTCTTATCGCATTGGCTAGGTTCTTCAGCACAATGTTGAATAGTTGTGGTAATATCTAGTATCTTTAGCTTATTTCTGACCTTAATTGGGAGTGCATCTAAGATTTTCCCAGTAAGCATGATGTTGGTCAGAGGCTAACCATTTTTTAAAATGTTCTCCGATTGCATCTTCCCAACTAATAAGCTCCTTCAGAGCAAGGCCTGAATCTCATACATTTTCCCATCCACCACCATCCACCATAGAACAGTGCTTGACACACAGTAGGTGCACAATAAATGTTTGCTGATTGCTTATACACTTCCAAATTCCACAACTGTGGTGTTTGTTTTACTGACACTTCTTGCTTCTCTGCCCCTAGCAAACATGGTGAATCTTAGGGCAACATTTGACTAGATGGATTTAAGATGAGTGTTCTTTGAGAGAGAGAGAGTGTGTGTGTGTGTGTGTGTGTGTGTGTGTGTGTGTGTGTGTGTGTGTGTGTGTGTGTGTGGTGTGTGTGGGTACTTACATACTTAGCTTTATGGTGATGGTAGCTCATTTAGTCAGTTTCTGGGGTTTCATGAAAAAAACAACAACAGTGAATTCTTTCAGGGATTTGGGATTCAATTACCCTCTAGAGACTGTTTATCCTCTTCCTCCTTGTTTAATCCATATGAACAAGGATTTATTAACGATTACTGGGCCCCTGAATGGGTCACTGACTTTTTCAGATACAGAGGGACCCATTCCTTTGTGCAGAGCAGCAGCTTCAGAGGGAGGAGGAGGCTGCTTACACCATTTAGTTGGAGTAATCTCACCCACCCTGGCCTTTTTGAGAGAATGAAATTCCCAGAAGTGTGGCCAACACAGTCCCCCTGAGATGGTGCACACAAAAGAACTCCTTTTAGGCCTGAGGGGAAAATGCCTGTGGTGAGGAACAGAGAAAGTAAAGCTCCTGCCCATGCTTCTGTCTTATGCTCAAGGCCTCCTGGAAAGCTCCTACTCCTTTGACCAGGGCTGAAACACTGGCTGAGGTGGAAAAACAGGCTACCTGGCCAGTGCTTAGCTCACTTGCCACTGGCACCAAGGTGGAAAAAAGATGACTGGCGTCCAGGACTCAGAGTCACTATTGTCCCCATCCCAATCTCTTCTCAGCCTTGGCCAGGCAAACAGCTGGAAAGAGGGGAAACTGAAATAATGCTGCACATTTGGAGCAAATCAGAACAACTGGAGGCAGTCACCCAATTCTCGCAGCAGAGTGAAAAGGTCAAGTGGCACAGAGAACACACTCCTCTCAGAGTCAGAAGGTCTGGGTCCAAGTCTCAGCCTCAAAACTCACTTGCCATATCATCTAGGCAAGTCTACAACCTCTGTGTACCTCATCTGTAAACTAGGGATAGCCACTACCATCCCAAGCAGTAGTCCAGCATAAGGGACAGTCTGGTTAGTTCCTGCAAAGTCCCAAGGCTCCTGAAGGAAGTTTCTACTAGGTCTAGAGATGGAAGTTGGACAATCCCTGAATGGTTGGCTTGAAGGACTCAAGAGCAAGTTGAAAAAACTGGGGATAAGCTCCTGGCCGGGCTCTTCCAGGAAGACCCATAAAGCCTTTCCTTGTCATGTCATTTATCACTTAGCAACCTGTCTTGGGACACATCCAGCTCAAAGTAGGACAAAGCAGAGAGCAGGGAACTGAACTCAGAAGGTCTCCTGCTGAATCCCTTTGGCCCATCTTCCCCTCGCCTCCCTCAGTCCCACATGCAAGTAGAGGCAGAATTCTTTTGAGTCAGTCTCCATCTATCTACTCCTTGATATTCCCACTGTGAACGCTCCAGTCAGCATTCCTGCCTGGATGATTGCAGCTGCTTCCTAATCTGTCTCTCCCTCCTAAATGCCCCTTTCACCTCATTCCCAGCCTCAAATTAAACTCCATAATGCCACCAGAGCTGTCTTCTTGAAGAACAGCATGGAAGACTCCTCTGCTTTCAAAAGCTTCAGTGGCTCCTACTTGCCACTGAGTACATCCAGACTTTTCAGAAAGGTACTCAAGCTCTAAGGGTTCATTTTCCCCTCATCTCCCTATAGGCCTTAGGAGAGGTGTCAGTCATCCTGGCCACCTGCATTTACCCAGACACACCAAGCACCTGTTCACCCATGAACTTAGGGTCATGTTGACACTCCTTTCTGCATCACTAGTGTCATTGACTACTATCAGAATTAACTGGATGCATGCCTCTCTTCTCCAGCAGACAAGCACTCTTATGAGCACGAACTATTTTATTTTTTGAGTCATGCCCTGCAGTGCCTTTTACATTGTAATTTTTCACAACATAAAACTGGATCTGAACAACATGGATGAACCTTGAAAATATTATGCATCGTGACAGAAGCCAGACACAAAAGGCCATCTATGGTATGATTCCATTTACTGGAAATATCCAGACTACGCAAATTCATAGAGACAAAACCAGATTGGTGGTTACTAGGGAGGGAGTGACTGATTAGTGGGTACAGGGTCCCCTTTGTGGGTAATGAAAAGGTACTGGAGTAAATAGTGGTGATGGTTGTACAACATTGTAAATGCACTTAATCACACTGTATTGTATACCTTCAAATCATTAAAATGGTAAGTTGTGTGGTATGAGTATTTTACCACAAAAAAACCCACAACAGGTTGAAAAGATATAAATGACTAGTCCAGAACACATGACTAGTAAGTGTGATTATAAGAACCCAGTTGCAGGAATCAACAGATATCTAACCCCTACATCTCTACATTCAGCCCAAGTCCAGTACATTCTCCCTGACACCTCTTCTGGGTGATCAGGCCTCAGCAGCCCTGTTTCCAGAAACACCCATGGTACACACCTTAGTAAGCCTATCTGCCCTCTGTCATCCTCCTGACTGCTTCTTGCATTTGGTTTTAGCTCATAACTAGCTCCACTGTGAGCCCTTTGAGGGCAGGGCCTGACCTCCCACAGGGCTTACTGGCTTGGCTGCTGTGGTGAAAACCGAAAAGCATGCTGAATGCTTATTTATGTTTTTCACAGTTTTAAAGTTAAAACACTTCAGCTGAAACATTCCCATGTTCTTGCGGTCAGCAAAACATAACAGAGTCTCCTTTTGCCATTGATTCAATCTCAGGAAATGCCTTTTTGCCACAGAACTACCAAACCCATTGCCACCTATTGTTTTCCCACTGTTTAAAAATGAAAAAACACTGTTTTTATCACTTATTCATGTGAGAAAGTTTCATTTCTCTACTTTAAATACTGCCTGAGCATTAAAAGGGGCTATGGGTTGCATTTTAACAGAGCAAGCCAGTAAATAAAAGATGTGAAATTACAGCTTAGGAGTTTAAACATGTAGTGTTTACAACAAGTTTTACTTCAGTTGAAAAAGTTTTTTTTTCCCTTTTCTCTTTTTAGTCTATTTAGGAATTGGCAAGGAAAACCTACATTAAAAGTCAAATCCAGTATTCTAGCCTTGGGTGTATCACTTACTTATGGCAGCAGGCAAGTTTCTCACCTCCCCTGAGTTTTTCTATCCACAAAATGGGAATAAACATGACTCCTGTAAGCCTTGAAGCAGTGCTGAAATAAAATTAAGACAACAAACAGGAAAGTACTTAGAAAAAGGGAAGAGTCCTGAATATGTGGAAGAATGTTGGAACAGAGGCTCTCTGAGTCCAGAAGAAGGAAGGTGGTACCAGTGCACTTCTGCTTTCTCGTCCCAGTTCTCTGCACTACTGACCAGCTGGTTTAGGAGGTGCTCTCTGCCTGGATGAGGTCTGTGGAAGTGGCCAGCAGATCTGAAGAGGAAAGAGAGCTGGTGCTACTCTATCAGAACAACCAAAACAAGGTTTTATAAATCAACACTCAACTTCTCTCTTCTCCCAAATAATAATGAAAATAACCAGGTGGAGGTTATTTTTAAGTGAAGATTTTTTTGGTTTTACTTTCAATGCTGCAATAATTACAGACTCGCAAGAAGTTGCAAAAATAGTACAGAGAGGTGTATGTCCTGATACTCAGCTTCCCCCAATGGCAACATCTTATATAGCTACATTGCACTATCAAAACCAAGAAACTGACATTGATGCAATACAATGGACTAAACTACAGACTTTAATCAGATGTCTTCCGTTTTTGCACGTACTGTTGACTTGAAGTTTACAAACAACTACAACGGTGCAGGAGGTAAAGAAAGCACTGGGATAGAATTATTTACATCATTGTAATGAAATCGATACAACGTAATTTCGATAGGCAACTCGCGAGTATGCAAACACTGCCTGATTACAAACATTTCTTTGTGGTTGTGTCCATTGTGGTGGTGTTTGCAGCATCTTACCCCAGTCTCCCATTCCGGGAGATGAAGAGATCTCATAGATCCATGTCCCCACAAAAGTTCTAGAAGAATCAGGAAGAATGAGTTGGTGTTTCTTTTCCAGAGGGGCACCCAATGCCCACTTGAATCCTCATCTCAGGCTCTCTCTGACTCAGGCAGTCAGCACTGCCTGCTCCTGATCCACACACAAAAGCACAGAATTCACACAGCTTTTAGGACATCTCCAGGTGGGGCCTTGAAATACTTCAGGTCGACTGATCAATGCCACCATCTAGTGGTCAGACAAAGAACCGAGGAAAGCATGGACAACTCCTCATGTCTTAACAACTGAGTCAGCTTTAAATCTACTCCAGGAGGCGCTACTTACGGTACACTCATAGTGAATATTGTAGTAAAATGTTTTGTAATGAGAACTACCACTCCGCAGCAGATTAAATGCAACCACAGATTCCTTGATGCCCCTCCCATTAAGAGATGAGTCTATTTCCCCATTCTTTGAATCTGGGCTGGGCTCCCGACTTGCTTTGAAAAAGAATACACAGGAAGTGATGCTGTGTAACTTCCAAGCCTCCACCTCAGTTGGCCTCAGAGGTTCCCCCTAGCCCTCCTGGAACACTGCCATTGTTTCCTCCAGCAAGCCTGGGCGAGCCTCTTTGAGGATGAGACTCAAGTGGAAAGAGAAAGAGAGGCCCAGCTGTCTCAACCATTTCTTCGGAGGCCCGGCCCATGAATCCCAGCTGAACTGCTACCAAATGTAGCAAAGAGTGAGCCCAGGCAAGACCCTCTGAAGGCAACTCAAGTCATAACCCACAGAAGGTTTAAGCCACTAAGTGCTGGGGTGGCTTATAATGGGGTTATAGATAACTGACATATACTCTCAAATTTATGTTTTTTTTAAAATTGTATTCTGAGATATAAACTTAAAGTTTATTATTACTATCTTAAATTGGTTGGGGGAGGCAAGGCATATACCAATATTTCCACAAGGTAAATCTTGACCGTTGCACAGATTTTGAATATGGCATATTCTGATTTGCCTATGCATTTCAGCCCTCGCATATTTATCATTCATTCATTCATTCATCAAACAGAGCATATTGAAAGTGATAGCTACTGAAGTAGGGGCTAAGGACTTGACATTGAATTCAACATGATGCCTACCCTTGGGAAGGTTATGGCTGTTAGAAAAGATACACGTGCAAATCTATCATAATCACTAACTGATTACCTCCCAAGGGGAGGGAGGCCAGGGGCTATCATCGTCAGGACCCAATTAAGAAAAGAGAAAACTTTCCAAATTTCCTCAGAACAAAGAAAATTTAATCCACGAAATTTGTTATACTGGTGAGAAGGCAGAGAAAAATAGTGGACCCAGGAGTGGGAGTAGAGCCCTGGAAGATACCCAGTCATTGTCACAGACCCAGCAACTGCCGCAGACCCAGCCAAGAGAAAGAGAGGGAGAAATACCCTGGCGTCTCCCTTCCTTCACCTTCCAATCTCACCCCAGTGCCTTGTACTGGTCAAACCCAGCAGGAGTCTGGCTGCAAGGATCAGCCCCCTGGGGTGTGGAGCATAGCAAGGGAAGGGCATTTTGTACTAGAAAATCTTCACAGCTGAGGCAAGGGATGAACTTTGACACTTAGAAAGCTTTGACACTTAGAAAGTCTGACTCTATCTGGAGATACTTTGCAGACACATTTGGGCTTGCCCAGAAGGAACCAGATGAGAAGGCAAGGGTTTGTGTTCAAGTAATTGCTTACAACATTGCAACACTGGCCCAAACAACGTAGCCACCAGGACAGTTAGGATGAAAGAGAAGGGTGCTGGCCCAGGGAGAGGAAGCACTGGAGCTCCTGAGAAGCAGAAATAACCTCTGGCCCAGGGCTCTTTTTGGTGCTAGGAAGACGGTGAGGTTGAGGCCATCTCTTCAGGTGTCCTGGACAATGGCTTCCTGAGCCACGTGCTGGTCACTGTGTTTCACAATGAGCCAAGCAAAGGACCAAGGTGGATTCCTGCCCCCGCGTAAAATATAACTGAGGCCCCCTACCAAGGAGTTCTTTCTTTCTCTTCTTGGTACAAGTGTACCTGTCTTTAAATTTCATCCTCAATAGCTACTTGCATAGCTGAACTTATCTGAAATAAAATAAAGGACTGGCTCTTTTAAATCCTGAAGTATGGCCGGCCTCAGCCTGTAATCTCAGCACTTTGGGAGGCTGAGGCAAGTTGATTGCCTGAGCCTGCAGGTTCAAGACCAGCCTGGGGCCGGGCTCGGTGGCTCAGCCTGTAATCCCACGCTTTGGGAGGCCGAGGTGAGTGGACTGCCTGAACCTTAAAGTTCGAGACCCGCCTGGGCAACTTGGCAAGACCTCATCTCTACAATAAATTAAAAAATTAGCCAGGCATGGTAGCATGTGGCTGTAGTTACGGCTACTTGGAAGGCTGAGGCGGAAGGATCGCTGGAGCCCAGCAGGTCAAGGCTGCAGTGGCTGGGAGTGGTACAGTGCATAACAGGCAGTTTCCTGTGATTCTCCTTAGACTGTCACTAGCATTTCCTCTTCATGAGGAAGCATCTGAGTCTCCGAGAGGTGAAGGAGTTTGCCCGACATCACACAGCTGGCAAGTGGACGAGCTGGGGTTCAAACTCAGGAAAAGTGACACCACCCTGCTGCTGTATTTACTTGACTTAAAGACCACCGCCAGGGATCACTGAAAAGAAGTGAGCTCTTCCAATAAGGATCACCTAATAAAAATTAAACAAGATAATGAGAGCAGTGTGTGAACTCTGAATCAGAAGGCTGAGAGAAGGTGAGAAAAGGGACCAGCTTTAGAGTAACGCTGACCAGAATTTAAAACCGTTAGTTGACAAATAAAAAGTATACATACTCATCATGGACAACATAAAAGATACATATCATATTACATTTATCATGTGAATGAACTGTTAAAAGGAAAAAACCCTCAGTTCCACAAGTAGCCTCATGCTCCTTGACAAGTCACCAAATCTCTCTGTACCTTGGTTTAATTATCTGCAAGATAAACATTTATTTACCCAATTGGAAGTTTAGAGAATAAGTGAGATAATGAATATGAAAGCCTCTATTTAGCAAATAAGCCTTTTTTCCATTTTTGGTAAAATGTATATTTCATAAAATTTACTACTTTATATAAACCTTTTAAAAATATTTGAAAAAAAAACAAGACATTTTGTCTTTGTTTCTCCAAATAGGGTAGAGATTAAACCCTGAGGTTCTCAGAACGCTCCCAGGCTTGTGCTCTGAGTGATGGCTTGTGTCAAGCAGCTCCTGGGCGGCCCAGACCTCTTCGTGGGGTCACACCTTTCCCAGAGCCATGCTCACCAGGAAGTGGGTCTTTCAGGGTAGGGGACAGAGGTGAAGAACGAGGTTGAAGAAGATGGAAATGAATCTTTTCATGTTTCTGACATCCAGTCCTCTACGTAGGAACCAGAGGAGTCTCTGCTTTCTGCAAAGGCAGCTTTGGGAGTTTTGCAACATCCCCAGAGTCTCCCAGCTCCTACCTAGGTGCTTTTGAAACAGAACATACTAAGATGAGCTATTAAAATATAGTGACTCGGCCAGCTATGCCTGAACAGTTCAGCAGTAGTCGCTGGATTTGTGTATAAGCTTTGGGATCTTTTTTCTTTTAATATGTCTTTTGTAAAAGAAAGAAATAGTGTTATGAGAAAGTAAAACTTCTGTGCAAATAAATAGGCGTGAGTAAGAAAAAAATGCTGTGTTTCTAACTAGTCTTGTTGGCTTTAACAGCTCCAGGAAGAGTCCAGAGTGAGCACACTGCAAAGGAGTTGGTCCAGACCCCACACTCAAGACCAAGTTCCAGGGCTCCATGTTGCTGAGGTTCTAGAGACTTCAGTGGCTCATGCAGTAACACTGTCCAAGTCCTCTGTCTTCTTCTCCTAGGACATGACAGGAAGATTTGTACAGGGGGGACCAGGGGAAAGGCCTTCAGTCTGGAAGCTAAGAAAGGATGGCTCAGGAAGCTAGTGAAAGGTGAAGGTCTTTCCTGTTCCCAGCCCTGACTTGGGAGTGGGCAGTGCAGAAGGTTCCTCTGATGAGAAAGTACAGATGGAAAAGTTGAACCAGAGCCAGCAGATACCCACTGGCAATTGTAGAACATCAGAGCAGGGAGGGACTTTGGAGCTCCTCCTAGATGCATGGAATAAAAATTTTTTTTATATGGAGCACTCATTGGGTGGTTCCAGGGTATAGGGAGAACATGGTGTCTCAACTCTCAGTCCTGTGTTTCCCTGCCTCCCTCAAAAGAATTGGACAAAAACAACTTTGGCCACTTTGAGGCTCTGCCTGTCCAGGAAGGGGCAGGTCTGTAAGCTTATCATCCCCAGCTGAGGGGGGAGGGAATTGGGCATTCTAGAGGAGCAAGAGCCTGGAAGAGGCATCACCTGGGGAGAAAGAGGAACACGTGTAACTTTAGTCCAGGAGGGCTCCCTAGAGGAAGTGAGGTCTGATCTCAGGTTTGATGAAAAAGTAGGACAAAGCCTAGAGGGGATTGGCCTGGGGGGCGGGTGGAGGGGATTGAGGCACAGGAAATAGCACTTGCATAGCTACTGATAACTGAAAATTTCAGACTTTCTCAGAGTTGTGAGTCAACACATGGCAGAAACCTCAGTGGGGCAGGCCTGGTGAGCAGATAGTCAAAAAAAAGTTAGGACTGAAAGTTGGCAGAATTTTGTGAGTGAAGGGATAAGGGTATAGGTGAGGGAAAGGAAGGAGTCCAGGATGACTTGTGGGTCTCTCTGGCTTCCTGAGTTGATGGTGGAGTTACAAGGGACACAGTGACTAAATTTGAATGTGCTCAGATTGAGACACTTGAGGTTCTTGGTGCCAGAAGGCATAATGTAGAAACTGCTGCAGGTCCTTGGCTATGCACGCATGAAGTTCAGGAAAGACGACAGAGCCAGAGACCTGTATCTCCCTACCAGTTGTGCTTTCTGTGTTACCACTGCAGACTTCTTCTTCTCTTACCTGTATCCACCTTAAGGAATGTTGAATATTTGTGCCTTTTAGCTTATTCATAGGCACTTCTGGCCTGGAAAGGAGTGGAAGAGTTCCCAGGTGCAAATGGTATGGGAGGCAAAGACAAAAGATGTGCTAGTGGGGACGGGAAGACAGCTGAGAAAGCAAGATAAGCTAGGGGAAATGTTGGGAGCTGCTGATGGAAGCTCAGTCTGACAGAGATGGGGGCTACCATCTTGAGGGTCAGAAAGTGAAGGAAAGCCCAGCTGAATGCCACGGAATCAAAAACAAAGGACACATGCAGAACCCTAGATAACGAGAGCCACACTTCCCTGGACAGAAGCACCCAACACCAGAGATCTCTAAGGATGTTCCCCCAGGCTTCCGCATCCTCTCTCTGAGCTCATGAAGATGTGAATGTCTATGCATCTGCTGAACGATGCCCTCTTGAGCGGATCCCTCTGCCTGTGTTCACACAAATAATGATGTTATTCTATCTGCAGCCATCCTCCTGAGTAAGAGAATGAATGAAGGTGAGAAAAAGCCAAGTCACCTTGGCCCAGGAAGGAGTCCCCACACCACTTCAGTGAAAGCCGAGGTGGCTATAAACTTGCTTTCCCTGGTCCTGCCAAGCCCTAGTGGAAAAGGAAGATGTGGAAGGGACAGGAGAGCCGGGGGTTCCATCTCTCTAGCAAATCCATAACCCAGTTCTGCACAAAGGCAGCTCCCCACACCAGGCTCCTACTAGGTCCCCTGCCCTCCCTCTCCTACTGGGTCTTGACCTAGCTTCTCTTCCCAGTCCCCTCCCTTGCCCATGAAACACTCAGACCAAACCAGTACTAACCCAGGGGCCCAGTTCTGCCCAACCCATTAGGGTATGGTTGATTCAAAAACACCCCACCTCAAAAAAAAAAAAAAAGTTTTCTTTCTACCATACACACCTCATGACCTACACTACGTAGTCTCATCAGAAACAAAAACATCCTTATCTTCCAAGGTCAACATTACTCCACCTCAACCCACAGCCACAGCCATCAAACACACGCCCAGACAACACATTTTAACAAAATTATAAACAGCCTTTTTTCCAAAACTCTGGGGCGAGCCACCCTGGGGGCTCTGACTAGACTTCCTTCCTTGGCCCTGGCCTTGACAATGAACCTGTTTCAGCTCAGCAGTTGGCCCGGAAATGCCAAGCTGCCTTGGTGTCCAAGTTCCCAGACAAGTCTGCATTGCTGAGGATCAAGGGAGGCTGGAGCAAGTCTGGGCACTTGGGAAAGGAGCGAGAGGGAGACAGCACAGCTGTGGCTGGGAATGCCCAGCGAGGGCAGTGGAACCAGACTGGCAGAGTCGCTGTGGTGGCTTTCTCACCACTTGTAGGTGTAGCAATCATGCAGATTGTCCGGAAGCCTCATACCACGACAGCCACTACAGCCACCCAATACCCAGGCCAGGGATGTGACCAACTTGATCTCAGTTCATTTTCACAGTTCAGTCCTGCAGGTGGGAATTGTTAATCCCCATTTTACAGATCAAAGTTGCTCAAAGTGGTAATGCTAGGAAATCAGCCAGCTGGGATGTTCAGACTGGTTCTGGTGCGTTCACACTCCACTCTATCTCCCCCGTCACGTCAGTCCTCAGGTTGAGATCTTTCTGGAAGGCAGGAGAAAACTGGTTTCCACCGTTCAAATTGTACAATTTCTTTCTCCCTTATTCCCACATGTAGGTACTTTTCACTCATGTAAAATAGTTCTCTGAGGGGTCAAGAGATCTGGCAGCTCAACAAAACAATCTCATTTTGAGAAATTATGAATAAACACAAGCATCATGAAGATGGAGAATTTTGTCTGTTTTGTTCACTTTGAATCCCCAGACACATGCTGACACAGAGCAAGCACCCAATAAATATGTGTTGATTCAGTGCTCTCCCAGATTGCAGATGGTTGCAAAGTTTACATGGTTGACTGTTCAAACTCCCTTCTAAAACAAAGCAACATTTCAGCAGTCCTCAACTGGACTAAAGTAGCTACATATACACAGCACAACTCGGACACATGCAGGCCTCAGTCCTCAGGGGACCCGCTCCACTCTGCAGACAAAAGACAGAAGTCTGATTCCTGTGCCCAGTCAGAAAATGCCATCTGCGACAGTTATCACCTAGTAAGGACACTGACAACTCCCATACTTTCTTAGTTACAGATCAACTCCCTGAAGGATTTTGAGCAGTTGTGGAACATTTCAAATGCTTCCCACTAATTCTTGCAGCAGAATGAGCTCTTCCCACTCTGCTGTGATCTGGATCTTCAAGGAATGCAGGATTTGGAGAGTTCTTAGACCAGACACCCAACATACCACACCACAGTGCTGTGGGTCTGGGCTCCCATCTTGGGCACAGAGGCCACAGCCTCCCACCCCAGTTTCAGCTCACCACCTCCCCAAGCCCAAATCTTGGCTGTGTACCCTGGTCACCCTGCCATTCCTTCAGTTCCAGGAACATGCCCCTTGTGCTCTTCCAGCTTCCTGGAAAGCTTCTTCCTTCCCATGCCCTTCTCATCCTTCCAATCTGAGCAATGTCACTTCTTCAGGGAAGGCTTCCCTTCCACATCACCCACTCCTTGAGCCCAGATCCATTTGCTATGTGATATGGTCCCCTGGGATCCTGCCTCTTTCCTCTTTGACGCTTACCCCATGGCAATCACACCACCTCCTCTTGGTGTTTGCTTAATGTCTGTGCAAGAGCAGAAACTTCCTCTGCTCAATACTATTCCCAACACCTCACACAGTGCCTGGCACATGAATGAATGAATGAATGAATGACCACAGAGAGTCCAACAGTAGGCAAGACCTAGGTCCTTCAGCACCTGGGAAGGTAATTTAACAACCCATCAATTCTACCTCCAGGTGTATACCTGATAGAAATGTGTACATGTGTTCTCCAAAAGACATGCACAGAAATGCTCATGGCAGCATTATTTGTAATAGTCAGAAACTAGAAACAACCTATATCCATCAGCAGTAGAATGAATAGATAGTAGTATATTCATCTTTTGGAATACTACACAGCAGTGAAAACTAAGTATACTTACAATGTGGATGAATTTTACAACATGGGTGAATTGCTACAACATGGATGGATTTTACAAACACAATGCTGAGTAAAAGAAATTAGGCACAAGAGTATATGCTATATCATTCCAAGTATATTAGATTTTTTAAAAGCAAACTGAAGTATAGTCAGAGAGATCAATATTGCTAAAGCTCTTTGGATAGTGACTGGAAAAGTGGTCACTTGCTTCTTGGGTGTTGGCAGGATTCTGCCTTTTGAACTGGGTATAGGTTTTTAGGGATATGTTCACTGTATGAAAATTTATCAAGTTGTTCATTTGTTATTACTACATGTTATACTTCAGCATCTTAGTCTCTTCAGGCTGCTATAACAAAATACCTTAGACTAGGCAATTTATAAATGGTAGAAACTTATTGCTCACAGTTCTGGAGACTGGGAAGCCCAAGATCAAGACACCAGCAGATTCAGTGTCTGGTGAAGGCCAGTTTCTCATAGATGGTGCCTTATTTCTGGGTCTTCACATGGTGGAAGGGGTAAACAACTTCCCTTGGGTTTCTTTTATGGGGGCACTAATCCCATTTATGACTTTGTGACCTAATTTCTTTTTTTTTCTGAGTTGGAGTCTCACTCTGTCGCCCAAACTGGAGTACAGTGGTCGCTCCTGGCCACCACAGCCTTGACCTGCTGGGCTCCGGCGATCCTTCCGCCTCAGCCTTCCAAGTAGCCGGAATTACAGGCATGCACTACCACGCCCGGCTGATTTTTTAATTTATTGTAGAGATGAGGTCTCGCTACCCAGGCGGGTCTCGAACCCGCGGGCTCAGGCAATCCACTCACCTCAGCCTCCCAAGGCGCGGGATTACAGGCTGAGCCACCGAGCCCGGCTGTGACCTAATTTCTTTCCAAAGGCTTCACCTCTTAATACTATTAACTTAGGGTTAGGTTTCAGCATATGAATTTTGGGGGGATACAAACATTCAGACCATAGCATTCAGTAAAAAGCTTACTGAAAAAAAAAAGAAAGAAGACAATTCCTCCATTTGGTGGTGATTCATCTCAACAGGCCAAGAGGATATTTTAGCAGGGCTGGAGCACAGCCTCCAACACTGTAGGCGTGTTTCTGTATTCCCAGTGCACATGGACACTTACAACTACCATGTCCCTTTTGTGTCTGTCATCTGGGTTGGCTCCTCTTCTTCTTTTTTTTTTAAAGATGGGGCAAATATTTAAACTTGCTTTCCCAAGAAACATCAAATACAAACATGATCATTGTTCAACAACCTAATCCAAAAATGAGTGAAATGTAAAGCAAAGACAAAACAAAACACCTTATTCTATACAGATGTAAATGTGCTGACACACTCATATAGTGCGTGATTGGGAAGGGAGGAAGGAGCAAGTAATGAAATTCAGTGCCAACTGGGTATATTTTGTGCAAACGGCATCATAGAGAAGTACACATGTGACTGAGAGTGTAAATTGGGAAGATGGACTTTACCTCTTTAATTTTTGAAAAAATTGCATTATGATTTCCTTGCTTTAAGCAATTCCTTCCCAAGCCCACTGGTTGCAAGATGTGATTCTGTAATCTTAAATACAGGATTATTTAGGATTTACTGCCAAAAAATTGAGCTTGATCTTCTCCAGGTCTGAAAGTGTGACGATTCTGTACAAAAAAAAATACATTCATGTTCTCTAAGAAGACAGGCTGGCACTTAGAAGGGTTGGTTTTGCCCACTGCCTAGTTAGTCTGCCATCAGGAGGAAGAGTGGGGGATAGCGTTTTCTCATACCCCAAGTTTGTGGTTAATTAAGTTCCAGAGTCTTTTACTCTTGGGATGAATGCTCACCAGTGTAGCCATGAAATTAGGAATCCTGAACAAATACCCCAAACTTGTTCTAAGATGCACGTCAATTAACAACTTTAACTTACATATATTTTGTACATGGGTGAGTGTCCCGAGTTCTTTGGGTACAAGCATGTGCTTAACTAGAAGGCATAAAACTTCGAAATGATGGCAAACTGGTGGGGCAGACAGGTGCTTTCATACCCTGGATGGTTATTTTTATTCAAAGAAAAAATGAATAAACCTTTCACCCAGAAATCCCACTCACAGAAATGCATACTTCCAGTGGACTCACATACACACACGCACAGATGCAGGTGCAAGGATGCTACTGCAGCACTGTCCGGAACAGAAAAATGTTACAAATGACCTAGATCAATAGGGGACAGAGCAAATAAATTATGGTAATTTATACAATAGAATACTATTCAATCAAACAAAAGCACAAGGTAGTTTTCTGAGTGCTGACAGGCAAAAATCTCTTCAGAGGTATCTTGTTAAAACAAAGTTAAGTAAGGCAGCTAAATGCTGTGCATAGCCTGTTCCTTTTGTTTCAAAAAATAAACAGCTGCCGGGCTCGGTGGCTCAGCCTGTAATCCCGCGCCTTTGGGAGGCTGAGGTGAGTGGATTGCCTGAGCCCGCGGTTCCAGACCTGCCTGGGCAGCGAGACCTCATCTCTACAATAAATCAAAAAATCAGCCGGGCGTGGTAGTGCATGCCTGTAATTCCGGCTACTTGGAAGGCTGAGGCGGAAGGATCGCCGGAGCCCAGCAGGCGAGGCTGCGGTGGCCGGGAGCGGCCACTGCACTCCAGTCTGGGCGACAGAGTGAGACTCCAACTCAAAAAAAAAAAAAAAAATTAAAAAATTAAAAAAATTTTAAAAAAGAGTTACAAATGGGTATGAGCTCTTAGAGCCAACTCAAGTTTATTTCTATACTGTTATGGCTATATTTGTGGACCCGATTGTCCTTGTTTTAATCTCTTTGCCATTCCTCCTCCTTTTCCTATAATCTCACCATCCATTTGCACAGTATCTCTAAAGACTGTATGACCACCTGAAGAAGCACAGGTCAGTCTTTCTAAGGACACAAATGAGACCCATTTCTCACACGCTATGACAATCTAAAATACAAATTCAATTGAGATGTTATTTTAAAATTAGAATGCTTCTTTCAAGCTCTTGCCCAAAGATGCATAATTCCAGACAGAATGTTGACCTTCAGTGTTTGATGATAATTATCTTCTCATTCAATGGAAAAAAGGGGCTGATTTTATTTTTACAAAAAAAGTGAAGAAATACATTTAGCGAATATGGTTTAACAGACATTCCTGAGTATAATGAAGAGATAATAAAATAAAAAGACAGGCATGACTAAACATCACACCCACACAAGCTGGTTAGCTGAAGTCACATGTTGGCATCTGTGAGACTGTTCTTTTGAGAAAGCACTCAGAAGCGCAAACCAAATTGCTGAGGATAAAACATGTCCATTACCTTGCTTTAGAGGCGATAATCTTTAAAGTGAGAGTGAAAGTAGCTGAGCGAGCCGTTCCTGGGCATTCTGCAACGTCACGGGCATCAGAACATCAAAGACTGCCAGAAAGTGCAGAGTCACGCAAGTGTGGGCAGACGGAAGGATAGCCCTGCCCCGTCTGACTCCAAAGACCACACAATGCTGCTTCCCTCTCCTGGGCTAGAGAGAGTCCTCAGGACTGGAACTGGAGGACATGTGGAAGAGGTGGGAGCATTCTAGAATTGGACACCCAGCAAAGGGGGTCAGAGGAACTCCAAGCCAGTACTAATGAGGTTTAAACAAGGAGCCGCAATTTGCATGTTCTGAAATCTTTGCCATAGAAACTGCCTTAGGCACAGTCAGGAGAATACAAGCCTAGAAAACCATGTCAAGTGTGTTACAAGCAACCAACTAACTGCTGTCTTATCCAGGACACTACTTGTTCCAGGCAGCATGCAGAGCTAGCAGACAGGACAGAAAAGTGTCTGGAACTTGAGACTTGTCTCAAAAAGGAAAGGAAATGATACTACCCCAGAGAAGGGGTTCCGGAGAGTGCCTCTAGAGCATTCCAACATCCTATACCGGGCACAGAGGAGTCAGTCTCCCCAGGCCTGTCTGCACTGTAGCTGACGTACAATGGCCAGTGTTCTCTACAATGCAGGGGTGTGGCTGGGAATCCACCTGGACCTCTAAGAGATCCTACCTGGCACTTAGGTTTGCATTGTAGCATGCCAAATCTGGGAGATATGATCTCAGCTTCAGTCCTCATGGGGCTCATAGCCTAGCAAAAGAGACATATTAATCAAAATGTCAAATAATTGTGAATGTGTGGGTGGAGAAATGCTTCAAAGGAAAGGGTAAGTGAAGAGGTGTGAACTTCAGCTGGGGTCAGGAAGTTTCTGGGATTTGAAGGACATGTAAGGGCTTACTGGGTGAAGAGGAGAGGCAGGGAGGGCAGAAGAGAGAGCCAGGCATCAGGACCCGAAGGTAAGGGACATAACCTCACAGAGGGAGTTTTGGAAACAGCAGATATTGTTTTATAGACTAATTAGGTAATTATCTGGCAGTTGTCTAAACAAGATTAATGACTAGGTCACAAATTGCCTTCTCTGTATTCAAGATATCTTCTCCTGAATTTCTCATATGCCTACAAAATTCTTGAAGAACTTATTGCTATCATTGTCGCAAAAGAGTAATAACAGTGAGCAAGTATAATGATTAGTACCATCAGCTAACAGTACTATAAGCCTACACTTTAGATGCTTTAGCTCATGAGATTCCAAAAACAATCCTGTCGAGCAGGGGAGTAATGAAGGAACCTGCCCATGATCGCACAGTTCGGGTGTGGCAGGGACCAGGTCTGAATCCAGGTTCAGTGCTAGTGCATCAACAGAGCAGTATCGCTGAGGAGGTCAGCAGAAAGAGGTGGATAGATGCCCAGGGACCGCCTATTGTCAGCCCTGAGACTTGGCAGTTCAGTAAGCCTCCTATGACATCACTTACCTCGCCTGCAAAATGGGGATAATGACACCTGTCTACCCACCTCATAGGGTTGTTGTGAGGCTCAAACAATTCAAACATGTGAGCCTGGCAGTTTTCAAATACTGCATGAATGAGAGGCATTATTATTTGGCAAAACCACACCTTGGCATTAACTTCAAATAGGCAGAATGAGTGACACCCTCCCAAGACCACAGACATAATTAAAGAGAAGGGGGAAAAAAAAGAAAATTTAAGCCACACCCATCACCTTGACCCTGGGGCATAAAAATGAGCACTGACAGCAATTCACTGAAGTCTACCATTTACCAGGAGCTGTCTGAAGCACAACCCTTGTCTCACAAAGAAATAACTTGACCCAAAAGAAGTCTGGCTTTTTCCTCCCCTGGTCTCTGAGAGGCAGCCTCAAAGCCCTTGGCTTGTACTTCCTGATAGGAGTGGGGACCTTGGGCCACACAGATAGTCAAACAATGTGATTTATGGTAGGGGCCCTGGGTGGTACAGCTTCAACTTCATCTCCAGAGAGGTTGGAGACTGAAATCCCATGTGGTCACCAATCAGTGTTTACATGAGCAAGCCACAATAAAAACTCTGAACCTCAAGGCTCAGGGGAGCTTCTCCAGTTGATGATATTCCATGTGTGTTGTCATGCACTGTTGTCAAAAGTTAGTTATTTGCACAATTCCGCTTGTAGACAACAACTGGAAGCTCCATGCAGACAACTCTCCTGGTCTCTGCCTTTGGTTTATTTTAAGTTGTATCCTTTTGCTGTAATAAATTATAACTGTGATTATAACCACTTCCAGTAAGTGCTTTAAGTCTTTCTAACAAATTATTGCACCTGAATATGGTCTGAGGGACTCCTGAACTTGCATTTGGTGTCAGAAGTGAGGATGGTCAGCCGGGCTCGGTGGCTCAGCCTGTAATCCCACGCCTTTGGGAAGCTGAGGTGAGTGGATTGCCAACTTGGCGAGACCTCATCTCTACAGTAAATCAAAAAGTCAGCCGGGCATGGTAGCGCACGCCTGTAGTTCCAGCTACTTGGAAGGCTGAGGCAGAAGGATCGCTGGAGCCCAGCAGGTCGAGGCTGCGGTGGTCGGGAGTGGCCACTGCACTCCAGTCTGGGCAACAGAGTGAGACTCCAACTCAAAAAAAAAAAAAGGAGTGAGGATGGTCTTGGGGACCCCCCAGACTTTGTAGTTTCTCTGCAATGTCATTTAATCCTCACATATACCCCAAAAAGGTAGGTGTTAGTCCCAATTCACAGACAAGGAGACTGAGTGGCTTGGAGGGCCATCACTCGCCTATGATCTCATATCCAACAGGTGAAGGAACTGAGGTTATTTACCAAGTGAACACCAGTGAAACTCTCACCGGACACACAGTGGCTCTGCCTCCATCTGCTATCCTGAAAGTGGCCGACAGGTGAACAGAGGGCCTCACTCATACTGATACTTTGAACAGCAGCCCATGCCATGGGAGGATCAGGGGAAACCTTAGAAAGTGCTTTAGTAGGGGGAAAAATATGATGCTGAATAGAGATGCTGGGTGGTATCATGACATTACCATCTCCAAATCTGAGACAGGCCACCTAGAACAGAGACACCCACAGCAGCCCTGAAACCCAAACCTCAGCCCTTTCGTAGTTAGAGCCAAACCAGCCATCAGGAGCAGAGGCTGAACAGCAGTGATGCAATGCCTCCTGGGACAGAACACTCCACCGAGAAGGGGAGGCTAGTGAGAGTCAGGGAGCAGGGAGGGGTACCCAGAGAGAAAAAGTTCAAGCAGGGGGGGCAGATGGGGCAGCCAGCAGCGCAACTGCACCCTAAGATTGGGACGGGGCTCATCTGCTCAGCACCGCCACCTGCCAGGACTAGGGAGGGGCACAGGAAGGAGGCTGCGCACGCAGCAGATTCCACCCCCAGCACGGAGACCAAGCTGTGGCTGTCAATCCTGCCTCCCGTCTCAGGGATTCTGGCGTGACCAATGCTCTCGGCTTCCTGCACACACGCCGCCCCAGCCATGTGCCATAAAATTAGTTTTACAAGAGTAGCAGATTTAGCGCTGCTCCCCCAACAGCCCTGTGGGCTCTTCAGCCCCCAAAATACACACCCAAGCAAGATGGCATACCTAAAATCCAGGTTTATGTGCTTTGTATATTTTTTCAAAAGTCTACTCCTCTGTAATTGTTTTTTATTTTATGCTATACATGTACACGAAAGCACGAGAAAAATCTAGTCAATCAGATTATCTTGCTTTTACTGTATCCGTAGAGTTCATAAATCTAAGTAATATCTAGTCTTGAGGCATAGTTAGAAAGTGATTTTTTAAGAAAAAAGTTTTTAACATAGAAATTACTGAGAAATATAGTATTCTTAATAATAGTCATGTGAATTATTAGTAACGTGATTATTCTGGGACTTTAAAAACATACTTCAGGGAATAAGCTGGTGAAACACGTGTTATTAACATACATATCCCCGCAGGGGCCCATGGATGGGTTTCAGGATGTTTGTAAAAACTGTGAAATTGAAATTGTTTGCAAAATCATGTGGATGCATACTCTGGCATAATTTTTCTGATGTGAAAGTCCAAAGCTTTCATCAGGTCCTGAAAAAGATCTCTGATCCCAAAATGTTAGCGCTACTAGTACATTCACTTCTGACCCTCATTTACTCCCAAGACATCCTTGTGAATTAGACAGGATAAGAATAATTACCCTGCTGTGCAGATGAAAAGAGCAGCAATTGCCCAAGTTCACAGAGCAACACGTCACCCTATCAGTAGTTCAGGGACAGTATTTATCACAGTTATCACAGTCCTTATTGCAGTAACTTGGTGATCCACGCATGTTTTTCCACCCAAACAGAGACTGTGCCTCAACCTCGAAGACCCAGCACATGCTAGGCATGCCATCAAGTCTAGTAGATCAAGTTCCTGGGGAGAATGCAGGCAGTCTAGAACCAAGGTTGGTGGGCACCACCTTAGTAAGCCTGGTGCATCTACAGTAGGTGCTTAATAAATGCCTTTCGGTGATAAGGATGATCCTGTCTTCCTTGCCTGCTATTCTCATTCTTCAGAAGATCAACACACAGCAAAAATATCCACTTTGGCTACAAAGAGAGAATGTATCTTCCCTAAGTCTTGTGTTAGACCTTCATCAGGGCAACAATATGACCCAGCACACTTATTATGGCTGCAGGGACATTACTGGGCATTTCAAGGTGGCTGATTGGGAGGAGAAGCCAATGGAAGATTTCAGTGGAAGAACACCGGGCAGTCTGAAGAACTTCTCTCCACTTACAGCTCTAGCACGATTCAGTGAGCCAATGATCCCTCCTCTTCCTCTAGAAACAAAACTGAGAAAATCCTGATTAAGCTTGTTTAGGAAGCAGCAGGTAAGAGGTGAGACCTCAGGAAACACTGTGAGTATTCCTCTCTCAAAAAAGAGGTCACAATTTCACTGTTAAGCTACTTCAGTACCTTCACTTTTAAGTACTTCAGTAGCCAGTTCCTGGCTTTGAGCAATTTCAGCCGAGCAACCTGCAACCTGTCGGAGCAGATGTTTTACACATAGCCTGGTATGGTATGTTCTGAAGTATCACAGCTTGCAGTCCCAGCATCAGCTCTTTTTTTTTTTTTTTTTTTTTAGTTGGAGTCTCACTCGGTCACCCAGACTGGAGTGCAGTGGCTGCTCCCGGCCACCGCAGCCTCGACTGCTAGGCTCCGGCGATCCTTCCGCCTCAGCCTTCCAAGTAGCCGGAATTACAGGCATGCGCTACCATGCCCGGCTAATTTTTTTATTTATTGTAGAGATGAGGTCTCGCTGCCCAGGCGGGTCTCGAACCCGCGGGCTCAGGCAATCCACTCACCTCAGCCTCCCAAAGGCGCGGGATTACAGGCTGAAGCATCAGCTTTTTAAACACTGTTGCAACAACAAACCCATTCTGCACACACACTGGCAGATGGGGTTTGTTTGTCTATCTCTTTTTTACCACATTGATGGCAAAGTAGAGAAAAGAACACAAGCTCTAAAGTCAATAGACCCAACTTGAACCCTGGCTTGGTCTCTCATCAAGTATCTTTGGTCTAGTAATGTGACCTTTCTTAACCTGTTTCTGCAGAGTTAGAAGAGCAGAGTCTACATACAGTGTCTGTCACACACCAGATGCAAACTAACGCTGGACTATTATTATTTGGACATGGGAGAGGAGATAAGCCTATTATCAAAGTAAAACTCAGGTTTGACACTTGAGGAATTTCATATTAACCAAGAATCACATAATCCTGCTATCCCTGTCCACTGCCACAGAAGAAGGGCTATGCTCAACTGTACAACAGTAACAAACTCAACAATAAAAAGACATAACCCAATTAAAAATAGGCAAAGGATTTGAATAGACATGTCTCCAAATAAGATATGCAAATGTCCAACAAACACATGAAGAGATGCTCAACATCATTAATCATTAAGGAAATGCAAATCAATGCCACAATCAGATTCCACTTCACAGTAATAGAATGGATACAATAAAAAAGACAGTAAATAATAAGTGTTGCAAGAATGTGGAGAAATTGAAATCCTCATTCATTGGTAGTGGCATTGATGTAAAATAGTATAGCCACTTTGAAAAACAGTTTGCGCCTCAAAATGTTAAATTTAAGGTTACCATATGACCCAGCAATTCCACTCTTGGGTCATACAGTAACTTTGACCCAAAAGAACTAATGATATATGTCCACACAAAACTTGCACATGAATGTAGACAGCAGCATTATTCATGACCACCCAAAAATGGAAATAACCCCAAAGTTCATCAATTGTTAAATGGATAAACAAAATGTCATCTGTCCATACAATTAATTATTATTTAGCCATAAAAAATGAAGTACTAATACAAGCTACAACATGGAAGGATAAACCTTGAAAACATTAAAGGAGACTGTATTTATATATTATTTGCATAATTAGAATGTAATGTTATCTTAGGGCAGTGAAACTACTCTGTATGATATTATAATGGGGTGGATGACGGCCATTACACATTTGTCCAAACCCACAGAATGTACAAGACCAAGAATGAACCCTACTGTAAACTTGGGATTCAAGGTGATCACAATGTGTCAATGTAGGTTCATCAGTTGTAACAAATGTACCACCCTGTTGGGGGATGCTGATAAAGGGGGAGGCTGTGCCTGTGTGAGGGCAGGGGGTTTTCAGGAAATCGCGGTACTTTCCTCTCAGTTTTGCTAAGAGTGCTCAAAAAAATCAAGTCTACTTTAAAAACTGTTTCAAGCCGGGCTCGGTGGTTCAGCCTGTAATCCCGAGCCTTTGGGAGGCTGAGGTGAGTGAATTGCCTGAGCCCGCGGGTTCGAGACCCGCCTGGGCAGCGAGACCTCATCTCTACGGTAAATCAAAAAATCAACCGGGTGTGGTAGCGCATGCCTGTAATTCCGGCTACTTGGAAGGCTGAGGCGGAAGGATCGCCGGAGCCCAGCAGATCGAGGCTGCGGTGGCCGGGAGCGGCCACTGCACTCCAGTCTGGGCAACAGAGTGAGACTCCAACTCAAAAAAAAAAAAAAAAAATTGTTTCAAAATGCCTGCTATTATCCTTGAAATACATCTTCCTATAAGTCACTTAAACTGTCTTGTTTAACAACCATAATTAAACATCATAGCAGCTAAGAGCCGGGAAGTCTCTATAAAGGAAACTGCCATCAAAGGCAACAGTCATCTATAGTACAATTAACTTAATTGCTGGCTGGGCTGGGTGGCTCAGCCTGTAATCCCAGCACTTTGGGAGGTCGACGCAAGTGGATTACCTGAGCCCACGGGTTCGAGACCAGCCCGGGCAACTTGGCAAGACCGCATCTCTACAATAAATAAAAATTAGCCAGGCGTGGTAGCACGCACCTGTAGTTTCAGCTACTTGGAAGGCTGTGGCAGAAGGATCGCCAAAGCCCAGCAGGTCAACACTGGGGTGGTTGTGAGTGTGCCACGGCACTCCGCCTGGGTGACAGAGTGAGGCTCCAACTCAAAAGAAGAGAAACAAAAAATCTTAATTGCTCTAAGCTACACTCCCCCCAATTAACCAAAGGCGGAAAAGGAGCAGTGATCAGAGACAAGGAAAAGGGGCAGGTGCTAAGGACAGAGCCCTCCCCTCCCCTCCCCAACTGGGAGAGGAGATAAAGCTCTGCACCCGCCCCCACCACCCCAATATGCCTCATTCCAACATCTGAGAGCTCAGGGTGGCACCTCCTCACAGACTGCTCTGCACTCATGTGCTCTGGACCTAGGTGAAGTGAGGAAGGAGGCCTTGCAATAAGTGGCCTTAATCTGCTTATCACACCTATTTTTAGGCCTTCATTTTATAGCTTGGTGAAATGAGAAGGTGCAGAGAGAGCCAAGTACCCAGCTACATTAAGATGTTCCATCAGAAATGAGACGCTTTCACAAGCAAATCCGGAGTCGGAAGCCACAGGCTGTTTTTGAAGATGACACCAATTAGGGCTGCAGAAGAGCTTGCTGATCTGCCCTTTGGTCATGTGAAAAGGCATGGTCTGTGCAGCGGTGATTTACTGCTGGAAGGACTATGCCTGGACAGACCCAAACCCAGACAGGCATGCACACACTCATCTGTGCTGCCCAGTTCCTCCATGGCAGAACCTACCAGGGCCCATGGGAAACAGCATGAACAAGAATAAATATTCACACTGCCCACTCCGTGGCTCACAAGTGAGAAGGTACCCAAGCTTCTAACAGCAGGCTTGGCCCTCATCAGAAAGAGTCCCGATTTGACATTTCTACATTCACTCAACAAACAGATAAGGGAGTCAATAGGTTGGATATCTCTAGGGGCTGGAGATTCATCTGGCAGGGAACAAAATAGTCTTTCTTCTCATGAAATTATACTCCAAGCCAGGCTCGGTGGCTCAGCCTATAATCCTACACTTTGGGAGGCTGAGGTGAGTGGATTGCCTGAGCCCGCGAGTACGAGACCCGCCTGGGCAACTTGGCGAGACCTCATCTCTACAATAAATCAAAAAATGAGCCAGGCGTGGTAGCACATGCCTGTAATTCCGTCTACTCGGAAGGCTGAGGCAGAAGGATCGCCGGAGCCCAGCAGGTCGAGGCTGCGGTGGCTGGGAGTGGCCACTACACTCCAGTTTGGACAACGGAGTGAGACTCCAACTCAAAAAAAAAAAAAGAAAAGAAAGAAAGAAATTATACTCCAGTAGAGGAAGGCAGACAAATCTACAAATAAATGTATAATGTATTAGGCAATGCTAGGGGCAGAGAGGAGGATGAAGAAGGAAAAGGAGACAGAGTGAAGGGGGCCTGGGGCTGCTTGAGACAGGTCCAGGGAAGGCCTCTCCACACAGTGGCAACTGGATAGGTGCCTGCATGAAGAAGGAGCGAGCCCTGCCGGTATGTGGCAGGAGAGCAGACAGCCGTGGGATACCTGACAAAGAACAGGGTAGCCAGTGAGATTAATGTCAGGAACAGGACAGGAAATGAAATAGAGGCCCCTACTGTGAAGGCAGTGGAGGCCGCAGAGGCCATGGCGGGACCTCTGGATTCTATTCTGATAACATATGAGGGTCTAGAAAGCTCTGAGCAGAGGAAGAAAATGACTGGACTTGCATTTTAAAAGGTCACTCTGGCTGTTGTGGGAGAGCAGGACCCAGGGGCATGGTGGGACGGGCACCTCAGGGATCCAGGTGAGAGAGAGGCTCCGTGGCCTGGCCCAGGTGGTAGCACAGGAGGTGTTGAGAGGTATCAGATTTTGACTATGCCTTAAGGTAGAGTTGAGGGGACCTGCTGATGGATTGGATGTGGGGAGAAAGATGAGAGTCTAGGATGACACCAAGGTTTTTGGCCCAAAACTATACTCAAGGCCACAGCTGTGCTGCAAAATGTTGACAAAACAGCAGATATGGGAAGTGTGACTTTTCCAGGAGAGCAAAGGTGGTGTGATGTCCCGAGCACTCCCAGGAAGCAGCTAATCACCTGCTGGTGGCAGAGTGGACACAGGATTCCCAGATATTGTGCCAAATTCCTTGACATCAAAGAAACAGCCCTGAGGAATTCACTGTAAATGAAGTAGGCTTGGCAACGCAGATTGGAAAGGTGGGCTGAACCTTTGAGTTCCCCTGAAATTCATGTGTTACAACCTCACTCTCAATGGGAAGGTATTAGGAGGTAGGACTTTTGGGGAGTAATTGCAAGTCATGAAGAAAGAGCCTTCATGAATGGGTTTAGCACCCTTTTAAGAGAGACCCATCCCAGTCTGGGCGATGGAGTGAGACTCCAACTCAAAAAAAAAAAAAAAAAAAAGAAAGAAAAAACTGACAGACTTGAACTCATAAAAACTGAAAATGGGCTGGGTGCAGTGGCTCAAGCCTGTATTTCCAGCATTTTGGGAGGCTGAGGTGAGGGGATTGCCTGAGCCACGAGTTAAAGAACAGCCTGGACAACTTGGCAAGACCTCATCTCTACAATAAATCAAAAAATTAGCCAGGTGTAGTATCGTGTGCCTGTAGTTCTGGCTACTTGGAAGGCTGAGGTGGAAGGATCGCCTGAGCCCAGCAGGTCGAGACTGAGGTGGCCGTGAATGTGCCACTGCACTTCAGCCTGGGCGATGGAGTGAGACTCCAACTTAAAAAAAAAAAACTGAAAATGCTCAATCAAAGAAAAACAAAGACAAACCTAAAACTACATACACATATACCTGTGAAACAAAACCGAAAGCAAAATAAAACCCATTTATAAAGAAAACTAAAAGCAAAATGTGCAACATCAACAGCATGGCATCGAGATCTGTAAGGCATAAAGAATTTATCCAAGGTGATAAGGAAGACAATCATGTCCTTAAAAAACAAAAACTGTGACTATCAATTAACAGAAGGGGAAATACAAGAGACGAAGGGTGCCCGCCCCTGCCTGTATTCAGAGGGATGCACGGGAGAGCAATTTCATGCTTTCCATTTCCAGGACTGGAAACACTGCAGCATGCTCACCTTCAGTGCTGCTGACATAGTTGGAAAACAGACACCCTCCTGCCCTGCAGGCAGGACTGCAAATCAGAACAGTCTTTGGGGAACACCATGTAGCAAAATCTACCCCAATGTTTAATGTGTATGTCCCATGACTCAGTCATTCCATTAAAAGGCTCGGTCTATAGATAAATCTCCATACATGGGCAAGAAAACACGCACACACCTCCTCGCTGCAGAGAGAGACAGGGCAGTAACAACTATATGTTCATCACTGGGGGATTATTTAAGCAAATGATCCATGCTGTCAAATCTACAAACTCTTTAATAGGAATGAAATAGAACTATATGTCCTAACATCAAAGATCTCAAAAATAACACTGAAAAAAGTAATAGCACAATACATGTAATTTGCTGCTCTACACATTAACATATAAAATAAATTATATATGTGTGTGTACATATATAGGGATGTAGATGCAAAGAAATAGGGCTGGAAAGGTATCCCCCAAACTGCTCTCAGTGGTGACACATTCGGAGAGAAGACTCAAAGTGGACAGGGCGGTTGGGGAAGCACTGAGCCCTCACTTATTACTCGGTCATCTAAGGAAATACTAAGGTATCTGGTTGTCTACAATTATTAATTCATATATTGCTTATAAAATTTAATGTGTTTTAAAAACTAGAGGATGACACTTGCCCTCAAACTCTTTTAATTGCATATGACAGAAACCCAACTCAAAGTTGCTGAAACAAAAAAGGGGACGTGCTGACTCCTCTGAGAGTCAGAAGCGGTGCCGATGCCAGGCACAGCTGCACGTAGGGGCTGAGGCCAGGCAGCCAAGCCTCTGTACCCTGCTCTACTTCTCAGTTCTGCTTGTCTCTGTTTTTCTTCAGTCTCAAAGGATATCGCCACATGTCAGACAAAAGGGATGCCTGCAGCTCCAGACTCACATCCTCTCTGAGAGCAGCCCTATTAGTCCCAGGGAAAATGCTGATTGGGGTTGCTTGAGAACAACACCCCTCCCTCACTCAGTAAGTGGGGCTGATGCAATGCAGTACTGGAGGGATCACCCGCCCTCCAGTGAGTGAGGAAGAGCCTTTCCTGATTTCATGATTGACAGCCTCCAAAGGACTATGTGGAATGGGTGAGGAGTTCCCCTAAAGAAACCCAAACCAGAGGAAATGTGACAGGCAGATCAAGGAACAGATAACATAATCCACTCCAGATCAGAAATGAACAAGAGCTGAAGTGATGACCCAATGTTGCACAACCAGTCAATGGCAGAGATGGGATTCAAATCAGGAGTGAGAGACTTCAAAGCCTGTACCCTCATCACATCACACTCAGGGCCATGCTAGGTGGCCAAGGGACATTAATCGCACTCTATAGTAAGCCCTTTATATGTGAAGGGGATTTTTGGGGTCTGTTACTCGAAAACTCAAGTAAGCCCATCCTATTCCTTAAAGTTCTCAGCAGATTCTCATCATTAGAACACAATGGAATTCATACAGATGGAATTTTGCTGGCAAAAGGGAGGGTGATGAGGGAGGAGAGGAGCAGTAGAATATTTATGAGGCTGAAAGTCCCAACAGTACTTCTAAAGAATAGAAAAGTATGAAGGTGCCATGATTTAAATATGAAGGCATTCACCAACCTCATCATTATTAAACACGTTATTTTGCATTGCAGAAGGGGCTTTGAGAAGAAAATGTAGGAAGCAGACATCACAAAGCTATTTCTTCGAAAGCCTGCAACTGAGTGGCCACCCCAGCGCAGGCATCAGGCACAAGAAATACAGACAAGACAAACATGACATCAAACTTATCTTTATGCAGAATCCAAATAAATAATGAAACAAGCTTAATCAACTGATGTTCAAAGATACAATTCCTGGAAGGAACCAGCACAGTTGTAAATTCAAATTTTCATAATTTGTAATCCTTTTAATTCCATACTCCATCCACTTATTCAACAAGAATATGCTTACTCAAATACTCATTGCCGCCGGGCTCGGTGGCTCAGCCTGTAATCCTGTGCCTTTGGGAGGCTGAGGTGAGTGGATTGCCTGAGCCCGTGGGTTCGAGACCCGCCTGGGCAACTTGGCGAGACCTCATCTCTACAATAAATAAAAAATCAGCCGGGCGTGGTAGCGCGTGCCTGTAGTTCCAGCTACTTGGAAGGCTGAGGCGGGAGGATCGCCGGAGCCCAGCAGGTCGAGGCTGCGGTGGCCGGGAGCGGTCACTGCACTCCAGTCTGGGCGAGAGAGTGAGACTCCAACTCAAAACAAAAACAAAAACAAAAACATACTCATTGCCTTCTAAATCCTGACCACTCTTTCTTGTATTCTCATTCCAAATTAGGATGTAATCTACACTCACAATATTAAATCACCCAGATTACCCCAATCTCAAATCATACTCTTTCAATGATAGTTGAATGAATAAATGTAGACAATATGTTTTAAAGTATGCCAGCTGCAGCATAATTGAGACCTGGTCAATAAGCCTCCACCCAGGCCCACCATAGAGCAGAAGAAGCCAGGTGCTCTGGTGCTCAGGGTTGCGGGTGGTAGGTAGTACAGTCATAGGACTCGTTTCACGGTGGATAATGAGGTCAAGCCATGCCCTGAATTGAAGCATCAGAGGCCTGCTCAGAGGGATGTTTCTGCCTCCGGTTACCCACCTGCCATTCTACCTCCCCATTACTAGGAAAGGGATAATATAGAGACCTTCACCCAGAGGATTCCTTAACTACTTATTATTAGTCTTTTCCAAACAGGGTAATAAGCTATATATCCTTCACTTTTCATCACTCACATTCTCTTCCTTTTACAAATGAAGAATGTGAGACTTCCTAAGACAACGTTGTTCCAAGTCAAAGAAAGAACCAAGAACATAATAAAACTTGTGTAAGAGACTTCTAGTGCTCACCCTCATTCAGTTCTTCTCCTGTGGGCACACAGGAGGATTACACTTCCTGGTCCCCTTGTAGTTAAGTGGGACCTTGTGATTATCTCTGGCCAGCGGGCTGTGACTAGAAGTCACCTCCAGGCTGAGCATGTCATTGCTGGCGCGAGTAACTCTCTTTCCCTGTTTCAGTGATCAAGAAGGCCACATGTTCCAGTTAGTGCAGCTATGAGATGATGGAACTTCAAGTAACATGGGTCCCTCAGGAACTGTGTGGAGCAGCCCCCCCCCAATATTCACCCAACCAAACCATGCAGGACATGTGAATGTAAATTTTTGTTGTGTTAAATCTCTGGGATTCTGTGGCTGCAGCCTAAACATAACCTATCACAATTTAACAAAAAAGCTTTCAGTCGAGTGGAGGGCTAAGACATGTACACAAATGAGTAAAAGACAATGAAGGAAAACTGACATCAGCCTGACCCACCAAAGATACTCTGCTAATGGCTAGTGAAAGACTGTATGACTGGATGACATAAAAGTACTGTAGCTGGGCTCGGTGGCTCAGCCTGTAATCCCGCGCCTTTGGGAGGCTGAGGTGAGTGAATTGCCTGAGCCCGCGGGTTCGAGACCCGCCTGGGCGGCGAGACCTCATCTCTACAATAAATCAAAAATCAGCCGGGCGTGGTAGCACGCGCCTGTAATTCCAGCTACTCAGAAGGCTGAGGCGGAAGGATCGCTGGAGCCCAGTGGGTCGAGGCTGCGGTGGCCGGGAGCAGCCACTGCACTCCAGTCTGGGCAACGGAGTGAAACTCCAACTCAAAAAAAAACCCAAAAAAGTACTGTAGAGAGCACAACAGGAGATGAAAACACTCGTTTCCATTTGGGAGTTAATCAGTGAAGAGTGATAGAAGGCTGAGTGCAGTGGCTCACACCTATAATTCCAGCACGGAGGCTGAGGCAGGAGGATTGCTTGAGCCCAAGAGTTCGAGACAAGCATGGGCAACATAGCAAGACTTCTTCTCTACAAAAAAATAAAAAATTAGCCATGTTGTGGTGGTGCACACCTATAGTCCCATCTACTCAGGAGGCTAAGGAGGAAGGATTGCCTGAGCCCAGGAGGTCAAGGCTACGGTAAGCCATGATCATGCCACTGCACTCCAGTCTAGGTGACAGAATGAGACCTCAATTCAAAAAAAAAAAAAAGAGTGATGGAGCAGAATAAATGCAAATATTAATAGCATAATTTTTTCTAACCTGTTGGATTACTGATATTATTTTCTTCAAGTTCATCTGGGATGGCAATTCTTTTTCCCCTGGGCCACCCCTCTACCAAGTGACTTGAAGACCAAGTAATAATTCAAGCCAGGTGGACTGAGCTTCTGGGTCTTCAACCAGGTCAACTAAAGGGAAAGGATTCTTCTCAGAAGATAGGCCATGTTGCCTCTCCTCAAGAAGTCTGTGGGACTGAGGACCACCAGGAAAGACTCTCCAGCCTGGCATTCAATCTGCTGCTCCCACTGGTAGCTCCTGTTGGCCACGGGCCACCCACAACTCCCAGCGGCTGTTCCTGCTCTCTGGGGTCAGTAGCTCCTTCTGACAGCTAGCCAGCAGCTGCTTTCATCAGCAAGTCTCCCAACAAGTCCTGGTAGCAGAAGTTGCTGCCTTCAAGTAATGTGATCTTCCTTGGGTTGGCAGCTTGGGGTCCTCAGTGTCTTACCCCTCCAATAGCTCCTAGAAGCCTGCAGGGCCACATGGCCAGCTCAGCATGATTGCAGCCTCTCAAAGCACAGCTTCAGGTGGACAGTGCTGTTAGCCTTCTTCCTTGCAGCAATGGTGCTAAAGACAGCTGCCAAAGGATAGTCCCTTATAAAAACCTTTTTATTGTCCGCTAAGAGCTGTGGATATGGTTATATTTCTAGCTTTCCAGCATGAACAAAACCCAGGTTCATGAGCCTCTTGAATCAAGGAACACCCTTTTCTTTCTTACGAGTGTCTCCCATCATTCCTCAATCCCAACGACGCCAAGGTTCAAGTGTCTACTCAGTAGGCTTGGCAGAGGGCCCAATGTCTTCTTCCCACATCTCAGGTGCAGGAGTACCACCAAGACTTAAACTCCAGGCACAAACCTGTTTAGCCAGATCCTCGCAGTAGATGGGTAAGCTTCATTCTAATAACGTTTCTAGGTGATGATCTTGTGGGACATGCATCTTCTAGGGATTAAGATGTCTAAATATCATCAGTCTTCAAAAGGAGTATTTCTTACTGTTCCCAAACTTCCAAATGAGGCAGCCAGCTCTTAGTGAGTTGAAAAATACATTAGCACAGGAATAAGCAGCCCAGGATTCTGGTTCCAGACCTGCCATTAACTAGCTGGGAAACCTGAAAACATAACCACCTTCCCAGATGGTGTGGTGGCATGGACCTGTAGTCCTAATGACTGTGGAGGTTGAGGCAGGAGGATCGCTTGAGCCCAGGAGTTCAAGGCTACAATGAGTTATTATTGCACTACTGCACTCCAGCCTAGGTGACAGAGTGAGACCCCCACTCTAACAAATAAAAATTAAAAACCACCTCCCTAGCCGGGCTCGGTGGCTCAGCCTGTAATCCCGCGCCTTTGGGAGGCTGAGGTGAGTGGATTGCCTGAGCCCGCGGGTTCCAGACCCGCCTGGGCAGCCAGACCTCATCTCTACAATAAATCAAAAAATCAGCCGGGCGTGGTAGCGCATGCCTGTAATTCCGGCTACTCGGAAGGCTGAGGCGGAAGGATCGCCGGAGCCCAGCAGGCGAGGCTGTGGTAGCCGGGAGCGGCCACTGCACTCCAGTCTGGGCAACCGAGTGAGACTCCAACTCAAAAAAAAAAAAAAAAAACCACCTCCCTAAGCTTCAGTTTCTTCATCTCTAAACTGAGGACACAGTCGTGTCTATCCCCACGACAATTCAATTGGAACAAAAAAGAAAAAGAAAATGCTATTTCCATGCCTGAATGCTATCATCTCTTACGAAGTTACAATTGTCAATGTTAATAAGCTTCCTGTATCTGAAAAAAATGCCAGCACTTTCTTGTGGCGTAGGAAGAGTTAATTGCCACTGCAGCTCAACAACATTATTAGCTTACAGCATAAGTGAATAAATGAGTAACATGTAACGAATAACGCATAAAATGGATAACAACATTAAACGAATAACAACAATACACAGAGGTGGGGGCAGACAAAGAAAAAGAGATGATCCTTGTCTAGGAAATCAGAATCTGTGTAGGAGGAAGAGAGCACATTTGTAAACCCTGGACTCCTGGGACCTAGCATGCTATGATGCAGGTGATGCTCGTTAAGTCTTATGGTATGAATGAATGAGTAAATGAATGATTCTCCTGGACCAGACTGATAGATAAAGGGGACAGGCTGATGGGAGAGTCTGAGTTCACTAAGTAGAAACATAGAATGCTTTCATTTTTTACATAACTGCCCCATCTGGGCAATGTCAACCATTCTCCATCTTTCCCATTGGTGGGGCTTCCTTAAAGACATCTTGACCCAAACTTTTCAGTCACTTGCAATTATCTAGTCTCATTTAGATGTCTAAGATTTGGTTCAGTTCATTCCATAACATTGGTCTCATAGCTGATTCAAAGCTCTTTTTCCTCCCTTCCTCCCAAGCCAGGCAAGAGCTATCATGGTGGCTTGGAGGGAAGGAGCACTGGTGGCCTGTCCTTCCCACAGCTCTCCCTTCCTCCTGGTCTCCTTCCAACACTGCTGGATAGGGGCAAGCATAGTCACCAGGCTGATCTCTAGTCACACACTCCCCAAGTTCTCCATGGTTTGGGGCTCAGTAGCACTAACAAGAGCCTTCTGCTAAGCCACTACTGTAGAGGACCCTTGGGAAATCTGGGGTCCCCCCAGGGGTGCATCTCATGACTACCTTCCAACATAGGAGCCTTCTTGTTCCCCAAGCAACAGCAGCCGCAGCAGACTATGGCCCCCATGTCACCTGCCCTCCTCCATAACTCCAGGGCCTGTGGCTCATGTGGGACCTGTCCTTGAAGTGGAAGTTCCTACTCTGACTTCTTCTGTGCCAGGAGCCCAGGGCAGACAACAGTGCCTGATGATGTGCATATCCAACTAGATGCTGGGTGCTCCATCTTCACAAGACACTTTGGGAAAAAGAAGTCCCACCCCTTGTCCCCCAAAGGGGAAGGGGGACAAAATGCCAGGGTCATCCTCTGCTTCTTTGACTCTAGGTCCCAGCTTTTAAATCCTAATCATTTCACAAGCAGCAGGCATTTCACAAGCAGCTTCTTTTTAAGAAAACTACACTCCCCAAAATTCGAGTTTCTCTCTCCCTTCTCAGTTCTTCCCTGTTGGGGCTGGGAGTTTGACCGTGAATCGGAGAACTAAAGATGGAAAAGTGGCTCTCTTAGGCGGTCCAACAGTATAGCCCTAACATTCAGCTGTTCTCTAAACTTAGAGTTGGAGGTGCCATGAAGCGAAAACTACAGCACCTACCTCCTGTGAGGATTAAATAGTGAACACATGGGAAGTGCTTAGACAAGTACTGAGCACACAGAACATGCTATTGAAGCCTAAAATAAATGTTGATGTAATTGAAGCAGGTCTGGCAGGCATGGTGAGAGTGCACCCTCACCCCACCCTGTCCCCTTGCAGCAGTCCCTGGGGCTCCAAGGGACATGGGTTCAAATATATATATATATATATATATATACATATATATATATATATATATATACACACACATATATATACAAAATATTATAAATATAAAATATATATATAAAGGAATACTCAAAAAAACCAAGATTTCATTATTTAAAAAATGTGTATCTATCCTTACATGTATAAACTTCAGTCACCTTCAAAGTACTCTTCGTTTGATGCAATACACCTATCAAGACGCTTTTTCCACTGCTCAAAATAGTTTTTGAACTCATCAATTTTGATGCCTTTTGGTGCTTCTGCCATTTTTTGTTTCACCTCTTCCACATCGATAAAACATTTCCCTTTGAGGACTTTTTCATGGGGGAAACAAAAAAAAAGTCGCCCAGGGTAAGAACAAGTGATTAAGGAGAGTAGGGTACAGGGGTCATATGATTTTTAGTCAAAAACTGTTCAACACTCAGAGCAGTATGGGCAAGTGTGTTGTCATGATGGAAGAACCAGTCACTTGTTTGCCACAACTCAGGACATTTCTTCTGCAACACAGCCTCTCACAACAATACTAGCTGGTACACTGATGCCAATGGATTCCTAGAGCTCTCACCTAGTAGGGGAAGCCTGTACTACAAGGAGCCTGCCCTCCAAAAGATAATTCTGATTTGGGGGAGAGGCCCCCCTCTTAATTCTCTTCATGGGTTTTGATTTGGTTCTACTTATGATTTTTGGCATTATAATTTATCTTTTAAATCAAGTTTAAGATTTGCCAGAACCTTGAGCCAAAACATTTCTGCCCACAGACAGAAAGACAAAAGATGGCCCCTCCTCTCCAGTGTCAGGACAGAAACTCTCCTTAGCAGAGGGGCCAGGCAGAGGCTGGCCAGAGTGGGCTGGCCCTAGACTGGCCTGCTGCCCGCTCCAGTGTTCCCAGCACGCCTGTGGGGTTGCCCTCTCCGAGGCAAGCATCCAGCATCAAAATGCCAGAGTCATCCTCTGGTTCTTTGACTCTGGATCCCAGCTTTTAAATCCTAGCCATTTCACAAGCAGCAGGTGGGCATTAGCAATGCCACATTGTACAGCGGACTTGAGATGTCAACAAGGGCTTTTAGAATTTGAAGCTGTTTAGCTCACATTGAACCTGACCCTGCTTCAGAAGAAGGACAGAGGGCTCTGTCCTGGTTCAAAGAAGAGTTGCGGCCTTGGCCAACAGTAACACGTCTGACCTGCTCTTGTGGGGTGAGGGAGATTGGGAAAGAAAAAGAAGAAACAAGAAACAAAGAAACACAGCAATTCCTAACCAAGGACTTGAAAGGAAATTCCATCAGTGCCTCACATAAAGTTGGATGCCAGGTCCAGACTATGCCCAAGTTTACAAACACCCACTGAGTGTTTCTGCACAAATTGTTCCGCCCACCCATGGCCACACTCAATCGTGCTGAGCCTCTTCTTGAACTTCACCAACTTTTCTGTGATCGTCCTCAAGAACAGGAACCCCAAGGTCTCCAAGGTCCCAAGACTGCCTTCCAGAATCAAAAACAAAGGAATGGGATTTTTTGGAGTTTTTTTTTTTTTTTTAAGGAACAGGGTTTTTTGTTTTTTTAAATCTTTGTTTCTTTTTTCCTTCTAAATTACAAAAATAATTCCTACTTGCTGTAAAAAAAACTGAACTATTTAAAAATTTATAAAACTTAGAAAGTCCCCTTATCAACAAGGGTGCATATCTGTAAACCTAATCCTTAACTGTACCCCACAATTTTATTTTATTTATTTATTTATTTTATTTTGAGTTGGAGTCTCACTCTGTCGCCCAGACTGGAGTGCAGTGGCCGCTCCCAGCCCCCACAGCCTTGACCTGCTGGGCTCCGTGATCCTTCCACCTCAGTCTTCCAAGTAGCCAGAATTACAGGCATGCGCTACCACGCCCGGCTGATTTTTTGATTTATTGTAGAGATGAAGTCTCGCTGCCCAGGCGGGTCTGGAACCCGCGGGCTCAGGCAATCCACTCACCTCAGCCTCCCAAAGGCGCAGGATTACAGGCTGAGCCACCGAGCCCGGCTTGTACCCCACAATTTTAAAATTAAAAATTAAAAAAAAAAACTTAGAAAGTGAAAATCCTTTGAAACCCCAACCTCAAGCAATAGCTACTACTAATAATTTATAAATAATTTGACAAAGTTTTATTTCACCTGTTTTTAATCTGGCAAAAATATGTGGAACCTACATATTTAATAAACACTGGTAAAAAAAAAATAGGGTCTGTGTGACTGTACAGATCACCAGCCAGGGAAGCTGACCCAGTCCATGCCCATTAATTTAACCATATAACTATTCTCTTTTTTTAATCTATAATTTTTCATTATTATGGGTACATAATGGGTGTATATACTTACTGGGTACGGATGATGTTTTGATACAGTCATACCATGTGTAATAATCACATCAGGATAGTTGGGGTATCCATCCCTTAAGTATTTATCATTTCTTTGTGTTAGGAACATTCAAATTTCTCTCTTTGGTTATTTTAAAATTTATACAATAAATTATTGTTGAATATAGTCAACCTGCTGTGCTGTCAAATACTGGACCTTATTCATTCTATCTAACTGTATTTTTCCACCCATTAACCATCACCACTTTTCTCTTCCTCCCCACTACCCTTCCCAGCCTCTGATAATCATCACTCTACTATCTCCACGAATTCAATTGTTTTAATTTTTAACTCCCACACGTGACTGAGAACAGGGGAAATCTACCTTTTTGTGCCTGGCTCATTTCACTTAACATAATGTCCTCCAGTTCCATCCATATTGTAGCAAATAACAGGATTTTGATTTTTTAAGCTACATAATATTTGTAAAGCTTCAGATATCTCATGTTTGCCTTTAAAATCATTCATTTTGTTTTCTGAAACCATTTAACTTTAAGAAATAAACTGGCAGGATGATAGTAGAACCAGGAAAAACATTTAAAACTGTATTTTAACTTGACATTGAATAAGTTATAAGCTTTCTGATGTATTTTCCAGCTAAAATGCATTGGCTATGCAGCTAATATTATAAAAATATAACACATTCTGGAATATCAGGTTAGCAAAAATAAAATCTTAAGCTCCATTTTATACCCAACAATCTACATCTGGGATTATTTACAACATGAGATACTTTTCTAGCATAAATTTTCTAATATGCTTTCAATTTTTTAAATAAAGAATAAGCTTTCTTCCCAATATTCCCAATAAGCCGTCACTAAATAGATTTTCCTTAAAAAGAGAAAAGAAAACCTTATCACTTGGCAGATTAAGCTGTATAAAATTAAGAATTCTCTTTAGCCCCTTTAAAATGCAAGGTTCATCTTACAATACAAAATTACTATGTAAAGTAGTCATCCTAGAGCCTTCCTGGGTCATTTAAACATATTTCCACATTCAACATGAGCTGTGTCATGCATAAGAAGAGCTTGATATTTTATGCACGATAAGAATACCGAGAATTCTTTCTTAACTGCTATAAAAGACTCCCCCAAACCACAAAAGGCCTGTACCACATTTTTTGGCAGTTATCAGTATGAGGAGGAGGCGGGATCAAGACTGAGAAATGGGGAAAGTGACTCTTAAACGGCCTCAACTACAACCAACCCTTTTCAATGAAGAGAAACAGCTGCAGAATCTCTTCTCCCTCAAGCCAAGGAGATTCACTGTTGTTTCTGAAGTTTACTCTTCCATCAAACAGCTCGACACACTGTGCAGAAATTCCCCACTCTTTCAGCCCAGGAGAGACTGCTATAGCTTTCCCCACCCAAGCCTGCATTCTGATGGACACATCTCAGAACGCCCAGAGTTTATTCAAGCTTCCGTTGGGGTTCAGTGTCGTCACTCAATGAATGTTGCTTAAACAGAACTGCTGCATTTCCTGGTGGATACCAGAAAGAGGACAAAAAAAGGAGGCAAGTCTGTGACTGGTCAGCCTAGACTCCTTCCTCAAGGACAAGGGCTATCCCAGAGACACACACGGATATTGCCCATTCCAGATGGAGAAGGGAAGAAAACTCACATTTCTTAAGAACCTACTGTGTGCCAGGACCTACTGCAGGCATTGTGTATGGATCACATTATTAACCCACACAACAGTCTACCATTTTGCAGATGAGGAAGTGGACTGCAGTTTTTAAGGTAACTTTCATAAATTAAGGTCATGCAGCTACACAAACTGGCAAGGGTGGGCTTCAAATTTGGATCAACCAAACTGCTAAATCCCCTGATCATTCCACTATTTTAGTAGTGAAGCCCAACTGAGGCTATCACAGTGCAGGCAATAAGGTAGGAATCTCTAGAAAATGTTTAAACAATAATAAAACCAATAAAAGTAATCATCTTTTTCTTCTCATCAAGCATCAGCAGTTCTAAACAATGTCAGAAGGAAGCTGCTCTTTTGGGAAAACAATTATTTTGTTGGTTTAGGTTCTAAACAATTACTACAGCTACTTTTGAGCTTAAATAAAATATATGTAAGCTTCAAATCAGCATATTTATATTACTTCTTCTTGCTTCTTTTTTTTGGACCCTCATTTGGTTGAGTACTTATCCTTTCTATAAGCATGATATTTACACGAAAGTTACTTGGAGAGCTCCTAACTTTGCAACTGCCCATGCAAACTCAGACTCATGTCCACACACAGACTTACAAAATAAATTCATACGAGTTCAGAATCTTTCTATTCCACTTCAGACACCATTTGTGTCTCCCATCCTTGCAGTACTATAGATTCTTGGGTTTAAACAGATTTAAAACAAACAGTAATAGCACAGTGATCATAAAAAATAAAAAAAGAACAAATTTTAATTCAGATGTGAAATATTTTATTGAATTTGAGTAGTATCTTTAAAACTTACATGTATTCTTCTTCAATCATCCATTGTTTACAAACTAAGAAAAAAATCAAGAAAATAGTATCTGCTGGTTACATGATTTTTATTGAAAACAATTTTGTCATACAGAGGATAGTAATGTGAAAAATATTCTGTTCCAGTGTCAAACATGCTAGGTGAGCTTTCACTGCATGCCACCAAACTGACTCAATTCACAGAAAGAACCAGCCTCCTATAGGAGTCTGGGAAAACCAATGAGCCAGGAGTCTAACTTTTGTGAATCCAGTCTGTTTTCTAGCATTCCCATGCTTCCGTTCTTTTCTTGTAAGTAAAGTATGTCCTTTCAGGAACACTTCTACACCATTGGTGGGAGTGTAAGCTAGTTCAACTTTTGTGGAAAGCAATGTGGTGTTTTCTCAAATAACTAAAAATCGAGCTACCATACAACCCAGCAATCCCACTTCTGAGACCAGATGCCCATCAAAAGTAGACTGGATACAGAAAATGTGGTACACATACATGATGAAATACTACACAGTCATAAAGAAGAACAGAATCATGTCCTTAGAGGCAACATGGATGCAGCTGGAGACCATCATTCTAAATGAATTATCACAGAGACAAAAAAACTAAATACTTCACGTTCTCATTCATAAGTGGACCCTAAACATGGGGTACAGGAGCACAAAGGCCAGAACCACAGACACTGGGCACCACTAAAGTGGGGAGGGAAAGAGATGGGGCAATAAGGGACACATAACCACCCAGTGGGGGCCATGTCCACTACCAGGGAGAGAAGTCTCGCTAGAAGCCCAAACCTCACCTGCATGTGGCAAATCCTCACGTGTACCCCACAACTCTAAAACAATTTTTTAAAATGCCCTTTCAAAGATATTTATGACCTTCCAATAATTCTTACCTTTAACTAAAAACATATAATACTCCATGCAAAATTGGTGGCTTTTCTTCAAATATTTCCAAGTTTTTCTCAAATGCAAAAGACCAACAAAGTCCCAGTCTCAGGTATTAGGTGTCACCAACATTGACAACCCTTTCCCAAATCTCCACTCTGTCCCCAACCCAACCCCCACCCCGCTGTCCACTGGACTTTTTCAAATCTTCTATAATTTGGCCACGCATAGTCTAATGGCTCTTCTTTTCAGCTACTCAATTCTCAGAGCAAAAATTAGAATTTCTTGAAGACCAAGTACCATCACCACACCATCTGACTCTCCTCCTTCCCTTTTCTCTTACACAGTCCTGGACACATTGTAGAAACCAGTGGTCTATTTTAATTTATCTAACAAATACTTATAAACTACTTACTACAAATCAAAGAGTGGAACATAAGTTTATTTTTTGAGGTACAAATTTAAATAACGAAGTGTTATTTTATACCTCTTAAAGTAGTAAACCTAAACATGCAATTATCACATGGCCCAGCAATCGTATTCTTGGGCATTTATCCCAGAAGAATAAAAACTTATTCACACAAAACCCAAAACCTGGACACAAATGTTCATATCAGCTTTACTTGTAATAGCCAAAAATGGGAAAGACCCCAGATGTCTTTTAGTAAGTGAATGGTTAAACAAATTGTATTAAGTACTAAGCCAACAACATACAAGGAGGGATTCAAAAAAAATCTGGAATTCACTTATAAAAAATTTACTCTTACATGTTTCAACTTCAGTCACTTTCAAAGTATTCTCCATTTGATGCAATACATTTATGGAGGTGCGTTTTTCACTGCTCAAAACAGTTTTTGAACTCATCAATTTGATGCTTTTTAGTACTGCTGCCATTTTTTGGTTTCATCTCTTCCACACTGGCAAAACGTTTCTCTTTGGGGACTTTTTTCATCCGGGGGGAAAAAAAGTCAGTCGGGTGAGATCAGGTGAATAGGGAGGGCGGGACATGGGGGTTCATGCCGTTTTTGGTCAAAAACTGCTGAATGCTCAGCTCAGTGTGGGCAGGGGAGCTCATAAATCACCCATCATGAAATGGGCAAATGTGTTGAAAGAATCTCCAAAAACAGCTGCCGGAGAGGGTGTGGTGAAAAGGGAACACTTCTACACTGTTGGTGGGAGTGTAAACTAGTGCAACCTCTGTGGAAAGCAGTGTGGCGATTCCTAAAAGCTCTAAAAACTGACCTTCCATTTGACCCTGCAATTCCCCTACTGGGAATATACCCTGAAGAACACAAATCACTCTATAGGTGAGTGGATTGCCTGAGCCCGCGGGTTCGAGACCTGCCTGGGCAGCGAGACCTCATCTCTACAATAAATAAAAAAATCAGCCAGGCGTGGTAGCGCATGCCTGTAATTCCGGCTACTCGGAAGGCTGAGGCGGAAGGATCGCCGGAGCCCAGCAGGTTGAGGCTGCGGTGGCTGGGAGCGGCCACTGCACTCCAGTCTGGGCAACAGAGTGAGACTCCAACTCAAAAAAAAAAAAAAAAAAAGATACCTGCACACGCATGTTTATCACAGTGTTGTTCACAATAGCAAGAACCTGGAAACAACCATGCTGCCCATCAAAAGAGGACTGGATTAAAAAAATGTGGTACATATACGCGATGGAATACTACGCAGCCATAAAAAGAACAAAATCATGAATTTCGCAGCAACCCGGATGGAACTAGAGTCTATAATACTGAGTGACCTCTCACAGAAACAAAGATCAGAATATCACATGTTCTCACTCATATAATGGACCTTGAACATCCAATGTAATACTATAAGAAAATGACTGACGGTACTGGGAAATTATGGGGGGGGATGGGATTAACAGTAGCAAATATCTGTCTGGGACTGGGAAAACACCTCTTATCAACAGGGTGCCTGAATGAAACGTAATTATACACCTAACCCTTAACTGTACCCCACAAAACCATAATAAAAAAATACTGATTAAAAAAAAAAATTAACTGAAGCGGAACGTAGCCTCTCACAACAATGCCAGCCGGTATACTGATGCTGATGAGTTCCTAGAACACTTACCAAGCCGGGAATTCTGTACCTCGAGGTACCTGACCTCCAAAATTCTAGGGGTTTGGGGGTCCCCTTTGTACATACCATGGAATATTATTCAGCAAGAAAAAATAAAACATTATTGATAGACTCAAAAACTTGAGTAATTCTCCAGAAAATCATGCTGAGTGAAAAAGGCTAATCCCAAAAGGTCACAAACTATATGATTCCATTTACATAACGTTTTTGAAATGACAAGATTTTAGAAATGGAGACTAGATTAGTCCTTGCCATGGGTTTGGGGAAAAGGAGGGAGGTGGGTGAAATTATAAAAAGGCACCATAGGGAATCACTGGGGTGATGGAAATGTTCAGTATCTCAGTTATAGTGCTGGAAACATGAACATACACATGTGACAGAAGTGTATAGAACTAAATACATACACACATACCAATGAGTACAAGTAAAACTGGGGAAAACTGAATAAGAGAGCATATCAACGTTAAAATCCTGGTTATGGTATTGCACTATAGTTTTGCAAAACATTACCCCAGGGACAACTGGACAAATGATACAAGGACAGGGGAACTTCTATTATTTCCTTTTTATTGTTTTATTTTTAACTGACACATTCTAAATTATTTCTTACAACCACATCTAAATCTACAATTTTCTCAACAAATTTCACTTAGAGAAGTATTAAGTCAACAACAACAACAAAATCTCAAGTTCTTAATACTTAAACATTAAACAAACCCTGAAATGGTTCTCACTAATTGCCAGGTACCATTTTAAGCACCTAAACGTTAACTCATTGACTTCTCCTAACAACCATTATGTGGTACATACTATTATAATTCCCATTTTACAGATAAAGAAACTGAGGTACAAAGAGGTTAAGTAACTTGTCCAAAGGCTTCATTGTGAGTAAGTAATAGAACCTGACTCTGGCACAGGCTATCTGTATCCAGAACTCTTCCCTCTGAGACCCCTGCGGACTCAGAAGGCTAAAGGGATGTACAGGTGCCTGAGACCCTGAATCCTGGCAGCAGCTCTTCTAAAAGAGTCCCCAAATCCAGACAAAAGTATGACAAATCCTTCCAATCATAAACGTGTTTTCAACTTTAACATAGCAAAATGATTGAATTCTAATGTGAATTCAATTCCCACCGGGTGGGAGGGTGAATACTTTTAGCACCTGAGAGCAACTTGACCCTTTTGACAGAAGAGTTTGGAATAAAGAGACATGACTTGGGCACTTTTGGGAGCACATTTCAGATGGAAGAGTGAGGAGCCATAAAAAGCAAAATGCAGCTGGGAGTGGATAAAAGGGCAAAGCTGAGGCAGGCTGAAACGGGACCGTGTGATACGTCCTGCTTAACACACAAGTGCTCTCGAAGTCCTGCTGTTCTGTCACCCAAGGATCTTGTCCCTCTCTCTCAGGATGGCCCCCTATTAGCTCTCAGGCCTTGTCAGCTTCAAGCCCACAGGCTCCTGCAGATGCCAGCCAATGTGGGCCCTGGGGACCCACACTCAGAACCTACGTGGCATTCCAAGTTGCAGGCCGATAGCAAGACATTCTGGCTGCGGAGATTTTCAGATGATCAAGAGGGAAAGAAAGGAATGTCACGGCCTTTGTGGGTAGGCATAGGGACATTCACCAAAACAGCAGCTAGCATGAAATCACTGTCTCCCTTTTCCACTGGAACGGTGCAAGGCTAGGGTATGTGCATATGCGTGAGTGTGGGGACATGCATGTATTCAAACTGAAATTGTTTTAGCAGAAAACCATTTCCTAAGATAGGACAAAGGAGGGCTAGAACTAAACTTTTCAAAAGACAAGCTCCCAGCCAGAAAAGGGCACTGCAACTTCACACTTAATAGTGAGATCTCCAGCTCACACAGTTTTCACTGGGTAAATGATATGAACAGAGTGTCCCCCATGGTCCACCAGGTTGATGCGATACACCGCACAGAAAAAGGGAATGGGTACTGGGGAGTAGGGAACAGGCTTTATTGGTTTCTAAGGCAGAACCCTTAGAGATTCTCACTCAATTCTTGGCTCACTCATTGAAAAGTAAGCCCAACGGTAAACTCTCGGCTAGAAGAAACTAGGAGGAAATACAACTCTTCACAATCCATAATTTCGAGAAATAACCGTTGAGAATGGACTTGAGAAGGGTCACCAGGAAATAGAACCTCAGCTCACTCTGTCACAGATAACCCAAAATGACTCAGCTCCCTGTGTGTTTTCACATTTAAATATTTCCTTTGTAACAAACATCCAAAAATTTATACTCCCAGATAAGAGAGAGGCAAACAAAGAGCTTTTGCTGCTATTGTTTCAGACCACCACCTCCCGCTTCCTGCTTTGGTTGCTGGCAGCTGTGTACATGATCCTGGGGCCTGTGTCAGCGCCCTGTGAAGAGGAGGCCACAGGCATGAGAACGAAAGCATAATGGAATATGGCAAGGTGGAGGAGTGGAGAGATCCTGAGTCTCTAAAGACCCTCTTGAGCCACCAAACCACACCTGGACCATCTGCCCTGAGACTTCATGTTGAGAAGATGACAAATGTCCCCCTGGTTTAAGCCACGAAACCAGGGTTGCGTTTGCCATTGGAAGTCAAACATTTCTGAATAGGTACGATTGCCCCATAATTATTTTGCTCAACAATCCTATCATAGTTGCCACTGTCACACTCCCTAACTGGTGCAAGGCTGAATTTGGATGAAACCTGCTGGTCTCTTTATCCCATTATCTAAATCTGAAGTGCTGAGGAAAAATATGTAGCACCTATGAACTTAGTCAACCTTGTCACCTGGAAGTCTGGTGTTCGTGCCAAAGGCATAGCAGATAAACACAAAGACACAGAAATGTGGGAGGAGCAAGAGGGGGAGAGGGGAAAAATAGGAAGGGATAGTACAGTAGTACCCCTTTATCTACAGTTCTGTTCTCCAAGGTTTCAGTCACTCACAGCCAACCACAATCTGAAAGTTTACATGGAAAATCCTAGAATCAACAATTCATAAGTTTTAAATTGCACACTGTTTTGAATATCATGATGAAACCTTGCACTATTTCACCCTGCTCACCTGGGATGGGGATCGTTCTTTGTCTGGCATATCTACGCTGTCCACACTACTTGCCTGTGAGTCACTTTGGAGCTGTCGCGGTGATTAGATTAACTGCTGGGGAATTACAGTGCTTGTGTTTGTCATTCTTTTATTTTGAGTCAAAGACTCACTCTGTCATCCAAGCTGGAGTGCAGTGGCACGTCCACAGCTACCACAGCCTGGACCTTGTGGGCTCAGGTGATCCTTTCGCCTCAGCCTTTCAAATAGCTGAAACTTCAGGCATGAGTCACCACGCCCAGCTAATTTTTTTTTTTTTTTTTGAGTTGGAGTCTCACTCTGTCGCCCAGACTGGAGTGCAGTGGCTGCTCCCGGCCACCACAGCCTCGACCCGCTGGGCTCCGGCGATCCTTCCACCTCAGCCTTCCAAGTAGCCAGAACTATAGGCATGCGCTACCACGCCCGGCTGATTTTTTAATTTATTGTACAGATGAGGTCTCGCTGCCCAGGCGGGTCTCGAACCCGCGGGCTCAGGCAATCCACTCACCTCAGCCTCCCAAAGGCGCGGGATTACAGGCTGAGCCACCGAGCCCGGCTCCCAGCTAATTTTTAAATTTATTATAGAGAAGACATCTTGCCAAATTGCCCAGGCTGGTCTTGAACGTGAGCTCAGACAATCCTCTCGCTTCTGAAATTACAGGCGTGAGCCACCACACCTGGCCTTGTCATCCTTATTTTACTTCTTAATGGCCCCAAAGCACAAGTGCACTGTGCTTAATTTGCAAATTAAGCCTTATCATAGGTATATCTGCATAGGAAAAAAAATGGTATATATAAGGTTTGGTACTATCCTGCGTTGCAGGCATCCATTAGGGGGCTTGGAACTTATCCCCCATGGATAATGGGGGACAATTCTATAAGGAAACAAGTAACCTTTAGAATGAACTTGTTCTTAAGGAATGCCCTCATGTTTTTCAAAATCAGCATGCCCTAAGCAAGAAGCCACCTTGGGCTGGATCTCCACCATTACATGGATCTGGAAAGGCTGAGTCCACTCGTGGAGCCCCTCGTCTCACATGGCACAGACGTGTGAATGACAGCTGGCTTCTTGCATTGCCTGTGCATGACTTGGCTGGCCAAAGCATATTTTACATTAGCTTAGGTCCTGACATTCTATCATGTTCCCTGTCAAGAGGCCAAGTGGTTCTTGGAACCCTGCACACACCAAGTGACATATAACAGAACCCTAGCAAATGAGACGGCTCTTTGCCAAGTGCCCTTAAGCTAAAGGCTCTTCTTACCTCTCCCACCTCCATGGCAATGGTCTGGCTGGCTAGGCTGGGAGTGGGAGTCTACCAAAGAAAGGTCACTATCCTTTGCCACCTAACGTACTTTTCAGGGAGGCAATGTCACAAGGTGTGGGGCTATTTGCAATTGAGATGCCTTTAGCAATCTGTATCACTGAGTCAGGAGCTAAAAGTGGGATAGAGCGGGGTGCCCTAAGCCCTCTATGGAGCAGCACAGAGGGCTAGGGGAATGGCCATCAAAATGACACCTTCCCTTTCCAGCTCCACGCTGTCTTCGGCAACCTTCGGCCACCTCAGGGGACGCTGTCAGGCTGTAAGGGGAGAAGCCCAGATGCCACCTCACATGACACTGTCCGGAATGCCTGTGGCCGGGTGGCTGGAGAGTCTGCACCCTCCTTGCAGGGTGTCAACACTCTTGCCTGGATGATGGGTCCTCAAGGACACGCAGGATTCCTACCAGGCTCCTGTCAATGAGCACAGTGCCTGGTGCTCTCCTTTGGGCCTCCCCAGGGACTGCCAGCCACATCTGTTCTTCTGGGGCTCCCCTTCCCTTCTCAGCCCACCTCCTGTATGTCCTGGGTACCTGCTGAACACTCAGAACTGTGCAGGGCATTATGGAGCAATGCCAGGAAGGGTAAGAGCATGTGATATCTAATTGGAGAAACAAATCCTTTTTATTCCTCAATGTGAGGGAATCAGTGACTCAGAACTGATTGTGTGGTGATAAGAGTTCAGAGGAAGGAGGTATCACAAGAGAAGTGGCTGGTCAGCAAAGACATCTTGAAAGAGGTGAGACTTGAGCAGAGGTGTGGGGGAGGGATGAGAGCCAGATGGGAAGGAAGGAGGGCAGTTGGTGACAGCAGAAGTGTAATGGTTCTAAGGGGCAAGGTGGGCTCAGGGGTTAGGAAACAGCCAGCAGGGTGGCACCCAAGGTGTAGTAAGAAGGGAACTCACAGAGGCAGGACTGTGCCACATTTCCGGTGATCTGCACAGCAAGCTAACAACGCATCGGTCCTTCCGCCTGGGACCACTTTTTATCCCAGTGCTTGGCACAGGCTTGGCTCACAGTCAGAGCTAAATACATGCTGATGAATGAGAAAAAAAATATATTACACACCCTCAGCTGTGCTGGAGGCCACAAACTAAGAAACAAAACAATATTTGAGGCAGGGATTGCAAACTCAAATGCAAATGTCCACACGGGCAGACAGGTACCAGAAGTACAGCTGGCTAGGAGTGAGCACGGGAGCATCCAGTACTCCTGACACCTGGACACCTATCTTCAGAGGTATAGTGCCTACCTGACTGTAGCCCAGCATTGCCACTAGGCACATGAGCCCAGTGTTGCCAGAGCTTTTGATTATTATGTGAAATTCCCCAGCTTCTAAGTGTTAGCAATTAACTTTAAAGAAAATAATGTGTGGACCACTCAAAACATATAACCTGAAGCCATATTCAGCCTGTGAACAATCTTCAGCTCTACAGGATAAATGTTTTATTTTGAAAGTTGTTAGTCTAAAAAAAATCCCCCCCAAACTAATCTAGGCGAGATACAGTGGTTCACACCTGTAATCCCAGCGCTTTCAGAGACTGAGGCGAGAGAATTTCTTGAGCCCAGGAGTTTGAGACCAGTCTGGGCAATATGGCAAGACGTCGTCTCTATAAAACAAAAATAAAAAAATTAGCCAGGTGTGGTGGTGCATGCCTGTAATTTCAGCTACTTAAAATGCTGAGGCAGAAGGATGGCTTGAACCCGGGAGGTCAAGGCTGTGGTGAGCTGTGATTGTACCACTGCACTCCAGCCTGGGTGACAGAGCGAGGCCATGTCTCAAAAAAAAAAAAAGAAAGCCGGGATCTGTGGCTCAGCCTGTAATCCCACGCCTTTGGGAGGCTGAGGTGAGTGGATTGCCTGAGCACGCGGATTCGAGACCCGCCTGGGCAACTTGGTGAGACCTCATCTCTACAATAAATCAAAATCAGCCGGGCGTGGTAGCGCGCGCCTGTAGTTCCAGCTACCTGGAAGGCCGAGGGGGAAGGATCGCCGGAGCCCAGCGGGTCGAGGCTGCGGTGGCCGGGAGCAGCCACTGCACTCCAGTCTGGGCGACAGAGTGAGACTCCAACTCAAAAAAAAAAAGAAAAAAAAGAAAGTAAAAGGGAAAAGAAAACCAATCTATGATGACAGTGGTAAGAATGGGGGTTGCCTTTGGTGATGGGGCTGTGTATGAAAGGAGTGGAGGGACCCTTCTTGGAAGCTGGAAATGTCCCATATTTTGATCTGTGTGGTAGTTAAAAGAAGGAGGAGACATCTACAAATTCATCAACTTGCAAACTTAAGAGTTGTACACTCTATGTAGTAATTTAAAAAGTAAAAAGAAGCTGGGCCCGGTGGCTCAGCCTGTAATCCCACGCCTTTGGGAGGCTGAGGTGAGTGGATTGCCTGAGCCCGCGGGTTTGAGACCCGCCTGGGCAACTTGGCCAGACCTCATCTCTACAATAAATCAAAAATTAGCCGGGCGTGGTAGCGCACGCCTGTGGTTCCAGCACTTGGAAGGCTGAGGTGGAAGGATCGCCAGAGCCCAGCAGGTCAAGGCTGCGGTGGCCGGGAGCGGCCACTGCACTCCAGTCTGGGCGACAGAGTGAGACTCCAACTCAAAAAAAAAAAAAAAAAAAGTAAAAAGAGTCCCTAAAGTTGGATAAAGTCCTGTCCAAAGTATGCTTTAAGCCAGGCTGCTCTTTCAGCCTCAAATTCCCCTGGGTCCTCCCTTTCTTCTTCAGCTGCCACTCTACTTGCCCTATCAGACATGGCTCAGGTAGCACTTTCTCCAGGAAGTCCTCCTACCCTATCTAAGCCCAGGGCTGAGCTTGACCCATCTGGTGCTCCCAGATCCAGTGCAGTGAGTGCCACCTTCACCCTCAACCATCATGAGCTCTTGGTCTGCTTCCCTCAGAGCCCCTGAGGGCCTGCAGACAAGGACTGTGCACGATTCACTGTGGCGCAGGCCTCATGCACAGTGGGCATTCAGCAGATGTCTGACATGACAGCTCAATCTCGTCTGGCAATCAGCAAATAAGAGTGTGCCCCTCCCCCACTCCATCTCTATTTCCCTAGAGGTGACTGTGCATAGAAGGTGGAAACATGAGACCTGGAGGGGGAAAAAAGGCCAGGGACCAGCTGAGCCCGGGGTAGGAAGTCCTGGGGGGAGGTGGGAAGGGGTGGGGGAGGATGTGCAGCTAAAGATTTAGACTGTGATTCTCCCACCACCAGCTGTGGTGACTTCCTACCAAGGAGAAGAAATGAGTGTGCATAGTATTCTTAAATCACCTCCCTGGCCCAAGAAACTCTAAGACTGTGGGGCTCAAACTTCAGCAGACATCAGAATCCCCAGAGGGCTTGTTAAAAACACACTCCTAGGCCCATCCCAGAGATTCTATGAGTAGTTCTGGAACAAGGCCTGAGCATCTGCATCCCTAACTGGCTCCCAGGTGATGCTGATGCTGCTGGTCCAGGGACCCCCCTGTGAGTGTCACTGGACCAGACAAGGACACTATTAGCACTTACAAAACATCACAATGCATCAATGTTCTTTCATTTGCTCATTTAACAAACTTGTATTACCGTACCATGTGCAAAGCCATGTAAATGATGCAAACATAATTAGAATTAGTAGCCGTGTCCTCACTTTGGTCACAAGAAAATGGATTGCTACTTCTCAGCGGCTGTCACAAGATTTGCTGTTGGAGCAGAAAATGACACCCATTTTCAGCCACTCCCCCAAAGCTCAAATGGTCTCAGGTTAAAACTCATGACGCTGAGAATAAAAATTTCAAAGTCCATTCCCATCAGTGAACTCATCTGTCTTCCCAAATGCCTCTGATTAAATGAGCCATTTTCCTGGGTTTCCTTCAAAACATCACCTTCTTCATTTAACCAGAAGAAGAATCGGTTATAGATTTTGTACTCTAGGTTGGGCAAGGGGGTAGATAAATCTCCATGGAGAACAAGCCAGTAAAGGGTCTCAGAAGAGTCAGAGGGTGGTGGTAGTTTTCCAGCAGACAGAAAAACACACTGCTCTGAAATAGCACCCTTCTCTGTCCCAGTCAGGAGCTGCCTTCTGACATATTCAGTTACAAGTGAGTGCCTGGGCATTAAATCTAAATGACCCATGATATGGAATGCCTGGGCAGCATGCAGTTGGATTATTTATGCCCTCTGCACCTGTGGAAATGAGATTTAATTAATTATTTCATGTTAAATTTCCAATCCTTGGCTTCCAGTCTGCAGATGAATAAACACCTCAGTTAAACTTCAAGGGACTTTGGGTCATCACTCAGCAGAGGCCAGAAAACTTAAGGATTTCAGCAACTCAGGATGTCATCTCACTCATTGCCTAAGGGTATTCCAACAAAGTTCAATAATGTAGAAGAGTTCTAAGAACCTTTGAAGTAATAATGCCTGAAAAGTTCAGTTCTGCCCTCTCAATGAAAATGTACTCAAGAACCATAGACATGATACCCTGCTAGTATATCTTTCTCAACACATAACGACTTGTTATAGGGGCTACTAGCCTGACTTACTCCAATTCCTTCCTAAATTTGAGTAGAGCATATTTCTTTTTTTTTTTTTTGGAGTTGGAGTCTCATTCAGTTGCCTAGGCTGAAGTGCAGTGGCATGCTGCTCGTGGCCATCACAGCCTCGACCTCCTGGGCTCAGGCGCTCCTTCCACCTTAGCCTTCCAAGTAGCTGGAACTACAGGCACGAGCTACCATGCCCGGCTTATTTTTTATTTATTTATTGTGGAGATGAGGTCTCACCAAGTTGCCCAGGTTGGTCTTGAACCCCAGGGCTCAGGTAACCCTCTCATCTCGGCCTCCCAAAATGCTGGGATTACAGGCTGAGCCACCATACCCAGTCAAGCATATTTCAAAATTGTTAGAAATCTCAAATTAAGTCAGGCATGGTGGCTCATGCCTGTAATCTCAGCACCTTAGGAGGCCAAGGTGGGAGGATTGCTTGAGCCCAGGAGTTCGAGATCAGCCTGGGCAACATAGAGAGACCCTGTCTCTACAAAAATAAAAATAAAAAATTAGCCAGGTGTGGTGGTGCACACTTATAGTCCTAGCTACCTGGGAGGCTGAGGTAGGTGGATCACTTGAGCCCAGGAGATCAAGATTGCAGTGAGCTATAATCCCACCACTATACTCCAGCTTGGGTAACAAGCAAGACCCTGTCTCTTAAAAAACAAACCAAAAAAAAACCTCTTAAGCTAAACTCATTCAGCTCTTCAAGGTGTCTGATTAAAATGCAAGATATGTTCTAACTGACCTAGTTTCTCTCTTATGTCCAGTTTTCTACTGTTGAAAGGCCTGTACTTTGGAAATTGCTATTTCAACCCAAACTATCATCAGCTCTTCACCTCAAGCACAGCTACTTAGAATTGAAAACTCAACTCTCTTCACTTGACTTCAGTAACTTGAGTCTCATCTCCTATTGCAATGAAATGGTTAGATTCCCGTCTTGCTATATTTTATTCTGTAGAGAGAATATCAGTGGTCACATACAATTCTGGAAAGTTTCCAAGACCTTCTTAAAGGTGGTTACTCAATCTTCTGACATAAGAGCCAGCCCAGTCCCAGTAAAGATTATAGTACCTGAGAATGAATTAACTTCCTTAACAGGAATAGGATTAAAAGGTTCTGAACTTAACAATTTAGAAACAGAATCATCTTCTTTTTGAGGACCAGGGCTGCCTTTCAGGTTTGGTTGCATTCCTTGGTTCTTCCAAAGCACTGAATTTGCCTATCTCCTATGTGTCTGGGATACCTATGGTTACACAGTGGCTTGCATATGGCAGGTATTTAATAAATATTTGTCACATGAATGACTCTCTAACAGAAAATACCTGGCCTGAGGACCAGGTGGAAGCATAGAGGAAAGTCACAAACCCATGCCACAAAGATGCTGGCTGCTTGTCTTAGCTCCATCTGACTTAGCTGCTGATAAGAAGCTTGAAAAATCTAAATTTGAGTCAAATATATCACTGGTTCATTCTGTCGTACAACTTAAGTGGGCTAAAGACCATATAAAAACAAAGTCACCAAGTGTAAGGATAGTTACTTAATAATAAACTTACCAAGAGTAAGGATAATTGTCAGTTGAGAACGGTATTTTACCAAAAACTCCACGGAGGCTCTATGATCTTAACTGTGTCACTAGTATGTTGGAATCATTTTTATATAGCCTAATAATCTCTCATACACTTTCTCACTTTTAATGGGTCACAAGACACATGACAAACTATTTTATGAAAGATTTGGCATAAGCAGAACACACATCAACAATAATAAATACAAAACCCTCATGTTCCTTGGTTACTCTACTTTGTAAAAAAAATAATAACATATCATTTAAAATGAGAATTTCACTTAGACAAGAAAGTAATTCAATAAAACAGACAATAGTAATCAACTTTCCAACAGCTCAGTTTTAAAATGGTTGTGGTTGAAACAGACAAATGCCTAGGAATACACAATCTACCAAAACTGAACTGTGAAGAAGTAGAAAATATGAAAAGACCCATAACAAGTAAGGAGACTGAATCGGTACTCAAAAACCTTCTAACAAAAAAATTTCCTAGACCAGATGGCTTCACTGACAAATTCTACCAAACTTTTAAAGAAGAATTAACATAAATTCTTCTTAAATCTTTTTAAAAAATTGATGAGGAGGAAACATTTCCAACTTATTCTATGAGGCCAGTATAATCCCGACACCAAAGTCAAACAAAGACACAAGAAGAAGAAGAAGAAAAAAAAACTACAGTAAACTATTTCTTACGAATACAATGCAAAAATCCTCAACAAAATACTTGCAAACCAAATTCAGCAGCATATTTAAAGAATTATACATTATGACTAAATAAGATTGTTCCAAGAATGCAATGACAATTCAACATTTCAAAAAATCAATCAATGTAACATACTACATTACAGAATAAAGGAGAAAAGCCATATGATCATCTAACTGATACAGAAAAAGCATGACAAATGTAACATTATTTCATGGTAAAAACACTCAGTAAACTAGGAACAGACAGGAACTTCTTCACCATGATAAAGGTGTATATGGAAAACCCACAGCTAGCACTGTACTCAATAGTAAAAGACTGAAAGCTTTTGTCCTAAGATCAGGAACAAGACAAGGATGGCCATTTTCTCCACTTCTGTTCAATATAGTACTGGAAGTTCTAACCATAGCAATTAGGCAAGAAAAAATAAAAGGCAATCAAATTGGAAAGGAAGAGGTAAAACTATTGCTGTTTGCAAATGGCATGGTCTTTTATGTAGAAAACCCTGAAGGTTACACACACACACACACACACACACACACATTTGTTAGAGCTAATAAACAAATAGTAAAAATTCAGAATACAAAAATCACTCACAAAATTAGTTGCATTTTTATACACTAGCAATAAACAATCCATAAAGAAAAATTATAAACATAATTCTATTTCTAATAGCATAAAACAAATAAGTACTTAGGAATCAGCCTTACCAAGGAGATGAAAGACTTGTACACTGGAAACTACAAAACATTGCTGAAAAATATTTTAAAAGACATAAACATATGGAAAGACATTTCCTGTTTATACATTGAAGACTTACTATCATTAAGTGACCTACAGATTCATTGTAATCCCTATAAAAAGCTCAATGCCATTTTTTGCAAAAAGAGAAAAACTTATTGTAAAATTCATATGAAACTTCAAGAAATGAACTCCAAATAGCCACAACAACAACAAAAAAACACCTGAAAGTGAGCAAAATTGGTGAATGCATATTTCCTTATCCAAAAACGAATACGAAGTTACAGTAATCAAAACAGTGTGACACTGGTATAAGGACAGACACACAGATCATGGAATACAATAGAGAGCCCAGAAAAAGAAATTCTCATATACTTAGTCAGTTGATTTTCCACAAGAGTACCAAGACCACTCGATGGCGGAAGGGCAATCTTTTCAACAAACGGTGCTAGGAAAACAGTATCTACATGCAAATGAATGAAGTTAGACCCTTACCTTACAAAATATACAAAAATGAACTGAAAACTGATCAAGGACCTAAATTTAAGTACTAAAACTATAAAACTCCTAGAAAAAAATATAGGGGAAAAGTTTCATAACATTGGATCGGGCAACGGATCAGGCAATGATTTCTTTAATATGACACCAAAAGAACAAGCAACAGAAGAAAAAATAGGTCAATTGAACCTCATCAAAATATAAAAATTTTGGCCGGGCTCGGTGGCTCAGCCTGTAATCCCAGCGCTTTGGGAGGCCGAGGTGAGCGGACTGCCTGAGCCCGCGGGTTCGAGACCCGCCTACGCAACTTGGCGAGCCCTCATCTCCACAATAAATAAAAAAATTAGCTGGGCGTGGTAGCGCGCGCCTGTAGTTCTGGCTACTCGGAAGGCTGGGGCGGAAGGATCGCCGGAGCCCAGCAGGTCAAGGCTGCGGTGGCCGGGAGTGGCCACTGCACTCTAGTCTGAGTGACAGAGTGAGACTCCATCTCAAAAAAAAAAAAAAAATTATACATCAAAGAACACTATGAAGAGAATAAAAAACAATCCACAGAGGGGAATAAAATATATGCAAATCAGGCACCTAATAAGTGGTTAATATTCTGAATATATAAAGAAATCCTACAACTCAATAACAGAAAATCCAATTCAAAAATAGGCAAAAAACTTGAACACACATTTTTCTAGAGAAGTGATACAAGTGGCCAAAAGCATGTAAAAAGATGTTCAATATCATTCATTAGAGAAATGCAAATCAAAACCAAATGAGATATTAATTCACACTTACTAGGATGGCCATAATAAAAATAACAAGTGTTTTTGAAAATGGGAAGTCACTGGAGCCCTCTAGCATTGCTGGTGGAAATGTAAAATGGTACAGACACTGTGAGAAACAGATTGGCAGTTCCTCAAAAAGCAAAACATAGAATGATAATATTTCATAATCAATTCAAATGCCTATAAGAAATTACCATAGATGGGGTGGCTTAAACACACACATTTATTTCTCATAGTTTTGAAGGCACTGACAGATCTGGTGTCTATTGAAGGCAGTTTTCCTGGCTTGAGACAGCTGTCTTCTCATTGTATCCTCACATGGCGGGGAGAGAGAGACAGCAAGAGCAAGATCTCCATGTCTCTTTTCTTTTCTTATTTATTTATTTATTTTGAGTTGGAGTCTCTCTCTGTTGCTCAGACTGGAGTGCAGTGGCATGCTCACGGCCACCGCAGCCTCAACCTGCTGGCTCCGGCGATCCTTCCGCCTCAGCCTTCCAAGTAGCTGAAACTACAGGCGCTCAGTACCACGACTGGTTAATTTTTTTGATTTATTGTAGAGATGAGGTCTCGCCAAGTTGCCCAGGCAGGCCTCGAACCCGCGGGCTCATGCAATCCACTCAACTCCACCTCCCAAAGTGCTGGGATTACAGGCTGAGCCACCAAGCCTGGCCACCCATGTCTCTTTTCATAAGGATACCAATCCCATTCATGAGAGCTCCACCCTTGTGACCCAATTGTCTCCCATAGACACCATCTCCCAATATCATCACATTGGATGTTAAGGTTTCAGCACATCAGTTTTGAGGGGACACAAACATTCAGTCCATAACACATATGATCCAGCAATTCCACTCCTAGATATATACCCAAAAGAATTGACTCGATTCTTTTAAGTCTAGCAGAGACTCCAATACATGTACACCAATGTTCACGAAAGCATTATTCACAATAGCCAAAAAGTGGAAACAACTCATCTGGCCATCAACAGTTAAATAGATAAACAAATGTGATATATACATATAAGGTACATACAATGAAATGTTATTCAGCCATTAAAGAATAACATTTTGATACTTGCTACAAAATGAATGAAGCTTGAAAACATTATGCTAAGTGAAATAAGCCAGACACAGAAGAGCAAATATTATATGGTTTCATGTATACGAGGTACCCAAAATAGGTAAGTTCATAGAGACAGAAAGCAGGCTAGAGATTAGAAGGGGATGTGGGGGGAGGAGATGGGAACAGAGAAATGGAACGTTTTTATTTAATGGATACAGAGTTTCTGTTTGGATGACTTAAAAGTTCTAGAAGACCTCGAACAATTATAGTACTATTGTAAGAAAAGGATTGGCAGTAGCGGGAAACTGCCAGGAGTGGGGTGAGGAAGCGGAATTGACAGTAGGGGAAATCTGCCTGGGGAAGGGGGAGGCATACCTCATCAACAAGGGTACCTGCATAATGAACATTTGTATATCTAACCCTGAATTGTACTCCTCATCTTTAAAATAAAATAAATAAATAAAATAAAAGTTCAAGAAATATTGTGGATGATTGCACAACATTGTAAGCACATTTAATGCCATTAAAATAAAAATTATGTTATACATACATATCACCACAATACAAAAAGTTCATACTTGTTCATTTAAAATAACTTATTTCCAGGATTTTAAAATAACAGATATCACTCAATATATTGATCTGAAGGCCCTATTTAAGTATTGCTTTATTGCCATTTTCTAGAAGCACTTAAAATGAAGTATTTTTATGAGTGTCAAAAATTGATAATCAGATTAAAAAACTCATCTAAATGTAGAATATTCCCTACACCCCACCTCTTTGATTTTGTCATAGCTTCTTGATGATACCAAGAAATAAAACACTGCTACTTTAGACTTAAAATCGGATTTATATTCTACGTCTGCTGTCAGTAAATGCATAAAATGCCATGACTATCAGGAGAGACCCTGCACTGTGGGAAAACAAGCAATAGAAGCAAGACTTTCCATGGAATTTCATAAAACACAAAACCATCAGAGTTTTAAAGAGCCACTGCCAGCCCAGAACAACACCGTGGATTTCCAACATGCAAATAGTTTTTTATGATTTAACTGTATGACACAGATTAAATGGTTACTAGGCACTTGCTCCATCAAAAGCGAGCAGTTGCTCCTACCTTGCCTACTGAGCTGAGAGCAAAGGCTGGTCTAACATGACCAAATAAGCTAAAATCCTGGATTTCTTCCTCTCTCTGAGTGCTCGGTGTGCTTAGTTTTTCTTCATGGCACTTAGTAGCTAATGTAATATTGTCTGTGTGTATTTGCTTCTTCAGTCTGTCTCCTAGAAGCTAAGCTCCATGAGGGCAGGTTTCAGCCCCAGACGCTCTTCACCCCCTCTCCCCACACCTCAAGCAGAGCCCGACCCATGGGAGGCCTCAGTCAACACGTACTGAACCAAGGAGTGCAAGAGTTGGGTTGTGTGAGGGATCTTTGAGCTGATGGAAATGTTCTGCGTCTTGATTATATCAATGTCAACATTCTGGTTAAGATATCAAATTACAGTTTTCAAGATGTTACCATGGGGAAACTGAGTAAAGGGTACACAGGACCCCTCTGTATTATTTCATACAACAGCATGTGAATCTACGATTATTTCAAAATACAAAATTTAACTTTAAAAATGCATGCAAACATACCAAAAAAATGCCTTAAAAACATCTTACAAAACACCTGTTAATCTTTTTTTTTTTAGTTGGAGTCTCACTCTGTCCCCCTGCTGGGCTCCAGCGATCCTTCTGCCTCAGCCTTCCAAGTAGCCGGAACTATAGGTGCACACTACCACCGCTGGCTAAATTCTTTTGATGTATTGTAGAGATGAGATCTCGCCAAGTTGCCTGGGCTGATCTCAAACCCGTGGGCTCAGGCAATCCACTCACCTCGGCCTCCCAAAGTGCTGGGATTACAGGCTGAGCCACTGAGCCCGGCCCTGACTGTTATTCTCCAAAGCTGTAAGGGTTATAAAAAACATGGAAAGACTGAGAAACTACTACAAATTAGGGGGGAGACTAAGTAGAAATGATGACTAAATGCCATGTAGGATCTGGATAGGAATCTGAAACAGAAAAAAGACATGAATGGAAAAGCTGGGAAGATCTGAATAATGTCTAGAGCTTAGTTATTGGCCTTGTGCCAATGCTAATGTTTTAGTTTTGACAAATGTACCATGCTTATGAAAGGCATTAATATTAGGGAAAGTAGGGTGACGAGTACTTGGGAATTCTGTACTTTATAACTTTTTAGTAAATCTAAAATTATTCCAAAATAAAAGTTTATTTTTAAAAAGGTAGGGTCGGAAGAAAAACATTTGATAATGCACCAGGTAGTTAACTAGAAACTACCTGCTTTACTTTGCAGATAAAAATTATATAAACTGAAGCAATAAAAATGTTGCAGCATCTGGGCTCGGTGGCTCAGCCTGTAACCCGCGCTTTGGGAGGCCGAGGTGAGTGGATTGCCTGAGTCCGCGGGTTCGAGACCCGCCTGGGCAACTTGTCAAGACCTCATCTCTACTACAATAAATCAAAAATTTAGCCGGGCATTATAGCGCGCTCCTGTAGTTCCAGCTACTTGGAAGGCTGAGGCGGAAGGATTGCCGGAGCCCAGCGGTCGAGGCTGCGGTGGCCGGGAGTGTGCCACTGCACACCAGTCTGGGCGACCGAGTGAGACTCCAACTCAAAAAAAAAAAAAAAAATGCTGCAGCATCAACTCATGAACAACTGTGTTGTGGTACTAATCCAAAATCCTTGGGCCAGATTTGTTTTGGAATTTAGAATCATCTTTATTTCAAAAAACAAGTATGACATATGTGCTATACATTAAACCTCATAGGAGTCCAGGCAAGCACCTTACCATTAAACACAGGAAGATTTCTTGAGCAAAATGTATAATCATATTATGTGGTATAAAAACTACAAACAAGCCGGGCTCGGTGGCTCAGCCTGTAAGCCCGCGCCTTTGGGAGGCTGAGGTGAGTGGATTGCCTGAGCCTGAGGGTTCGAGACCCGCCTGGGCAGCGAGACCTCATCTCTACAATAAATCAAAAAGTTAGCCGGGCGTGGCAGCGCGCGCCTGTAGTTCCAGTTACTTGGAAGGCCGCGGGGGAAGGATCTCCGGAGCCCAGCGGTGGAGGCTGCGGTGGCCGGGAGCGGCCACTGCACTCCAGTCTGGGCGACAGAGTGAGACTCCAACTCAAAAAAACCAAAAAACAACAAAAAAAAACTACAAACAGCCTCTCATCCTCTCAAGTCAGATTTTGTTGCCAAATAATTCTGCTCAAAACTTTTTTTTTTTTTTTTGAGTTGGAGTCTCACTCTGTCGCCCAGACTGGATTGCAGTGGCCGCTCCCGACCACCACAGCCTCGACCTGCTGGGCTCCAGCGATCCTTCCGCCTCAGCCTTCCGAGTAGCCGGAATTACAGGCACGCACTACCACATTCCGCTGATTTTTTGACTTATTGTAGAGATGAGGTCTCGCCAAGTTGCTCAGGCGGGTCTCGAACCCGCGGGCTCAGGCAATCTACTCACCTCAGCCTCCCAAAGTGCGGATTACAGGCTGAGCCACCGAGCCTGGCTTGCTCGGATCTTTTTAAAAAAAATTTTCATTTTCAGAGCTATTTGGATTTAAAGTTGCAGATAAGGGATTGTGAACTGAACTAATAGAATTCTAAATGAATAAAGCTTTTGGCTTTTAATCTGTTAGCTCTCCAAATTTCTAAAAAATATCATCTCAATTTTTTTGTCTCTTTCTTTTCTCTTTTCTATTTAGGAGTAGCACTGGTGACCCAGAGAGGACAAAAGGGGCTTCTAGGATGTTGGTGATGTTTGATTAATCCAGAGGCTGGTTAGAAGGGTGAACATTGAATGAGATACGCACTTAGAATCTGTGCACTTTTCTATATGTATGTTAAATGTTGATGGAACATTTTTTAAAGCAGCAGTTACACAATTAAAAGTCACAAAATACTAACACATGAAGAAATCTTCTCTCATATGAGGTATGTAGTCATGTCCCTGCATTTCCATAGTTCACTTCCAGTGGTGAAGTGACCTGCCTAAGGTCATATGGCAACACAGCGGCAGAGCCGAGACTCCCAGCTCAACTCCTGGTCTGTTATGGAAAAACATGAGATTTCTGTTTCAAACATTTGCTTTACAGTGTGTTACTAATTAACTGGGAAACTTGTAATACCATCAGATTGGAGTTAATACCCAAACATTTTTTTGCTCGTTTAGATTTATTTTTTCCCATGAAATTACTGAACTGATGTCTGGATCGGATGTCTCCGTTTAATTTGGTGTAACTATGCTTCCCTCTAATAATGCGTAAAACCATCAATGACCATAAATACGAAGTAAGTGTTTTGTCACATCATCTGACTTAATCATTCAGCTATAAATATATCATGGACGATTTAAATCACGTTGATTGGGCTCATCACTAAAAAACACGTTAGCCCTCTAGTTAGCTATGACAATGTAAGAATGGAGAGGAAAACATGACTTGGGCCCCTTTGATTTATATACTTTTAGTATCTTACGACTCTCCCAGTCGTTACCATGTGACTCAGCTCTTCCTTCTGTTTAATTTACAATCTTGCTTTTGATAGTTTATGATCTTGCCAAAGGTGGCGGAGCTGGAATTGGAATTGGACTAGATTTAATAATTTCTTCCACTGTAAAAATACCAATATGCATCAAGAAAGATGCACACAAGCAGAAAATTCTAAATGCCAGGCATCTGTAAAAACCTAGTTCTCCCAGATAAAATTGTAATTTTCATTGTTTAAAAAGTACATTAAAATCAGGTTTTAAATTGCGCTTCAGAGTGTGAATCCTTGGCATTCTATGCTGAGAGAGAGAGAGAGAGAGAGAGAGAGAGCGTGTCTGTGTGTGTGTGTGTGTGTGTGTGTGTGTGTGTGTGAGGGAAGCCATCAGATTCTCAAAGGGAGCCACGACCTTAAATACAGAAGTGTTGGGAAGAATCATCAGCTACAATAAATAAACAGAGGAAAGTGAAGTTTGGCTGTGAGACCCCCAGTTTCTACCACAAGTTTTACATGATATTTAAAGAGCCAGGATGACCGAATCGCATAGTACATTATCTTGTAGATTCACAACAGCACTGTGAGGCAGGAAGGTAGACCTGGCTTCACTTTGCAGATGAGCACAATAATGCTCCTGAGACTAGAGAAACTGCCAAAGTTCCAGGGCTATTCAAAGTGGACACAAGACTAAGGGAATGCAGGTATTTAAAGTAAACCCATCAGAGACACACGTAGGCTTATGCAAGGATTTACATTTTTCCTTAAAAGTTCTGTCATCATCTGCCTGCGCATTGTGTTTTTAAAACAAAGACCTCGGGCAACCCCATTGGGCCCCCTCCCACTGTGGGAGCTTTTCTGTCCTCTCAATAAATAAATAAAGGCAATTTTCAGTGCATGAGTTTCAATTTATGTTTTACACAGTATACAATAAAAAAAATACTGCCTCGATCATAATAGTCTGTTAGCTTCGACCCACCTCCAAACCCTCCCACTGCCCAAGGCTACATCAAATCCAACCTTTAGCCGGGCTCAGTGGCTCAGCCTGTAATCCTGCGCCTTTGGGAGGCTGAGGTGAGTGGATTGCCTGAGTCCACGGGTTCGAGACCCGCCTGGGCAGGCGAGACCTCATCTCTACAATAAATTTAAAAAAAATTAGCCAGGCGTGGTAGCATGCGCCTGTAGTTCCAGCTACTTGGAAGGCTGAGGCGGAAGGATCGCCGGAGCCCAGCAGGTCGAAGCTGCGGTGGCTGGGAGTGGCCACTACACTCCAGTCTGGGCGACAGTGAGACTCCAACTCTAAAAAAAAAAAAAAAAAAAAAATCCAACCTTTATTTTCCATTTTCCTTCCTGCCATTCCCTTTCCAGGCCCTAAAAATGCCAATCCTTCTGTGCCTTCCAAACTTGAAATTGGGAGCCTTTTCCTGCCCACCTTTCCAGTGGCCTCACCTCGCTTCTTCCCCTCTTATTGGTCACTAGGGACTTGTAACCAAAATAGCTAAGAAAAATACATTCCATCGTCCCCCTCTTATCTAGGTGTTTAAATGCCAGCACTATCTTCCAGCTACCCTATGACCATTCTGAAAACCACACAGCTGTCAACAGAAGAGCAGAAAACAAGAAAGTCCCTGCGCGTCTGATTTGACAGAAGACAGTTTTGTCACCAGTCTCCAAGTCGAAAATAGATCACCCACCACTCAGAAGGGCACAGGGCACTTTTCCACTCTTATCTCAGAAGCCTCCAGCAGTCACGTGAAATGTTCTGAGTACTTGATGGAATAAAATGTACAATCAGCGATATGCTTTTGAAATAACTCCTTTCTGACAGGCCCGCCAAGGACAAGATGACAATGGATCTCTGAGGTCACGTGTGAAAATGCTCATCATACACATAGATCACAAATCCCAAAAAGGACGGCAAAGTCCACACAAACAAAAGCAGGTCCAATCACCTCGTTTTACAAATGAGCAAACCCACTCTCCTCTGCATTTCAGGCAGGCTGCTCTCCTTGTGTGAAAGTTTTTGCAAATATATTCACATCTCCAGATGTCAGTAGCCACCACAGTCACCCAGCTAGTTCACCAGCAGTTTCTCCACTTGTCTACTCCTCATCTTTTGTGTGGAAGGGTTGATTGTTTCGGTTTCCCTAAGCTTCAAGAGGTCTACCTCTGACTCAAGCATGTGACTTCATTAGGTCGCCTCACAGATAGGGAAATGGTGAAAAGTCTATGATTCTCCACTGTACATTTTTAAGTATTATGAGTATCTTGACTTTTCATCCAACGCTACAATGGGATGAAATGAACAAATTATGCCAAAATATCATCCAGAATGTTGAATGCAATTTCTCATGATTAGTGGGAACTGGTATGGACCTCCACAGTGTCAAGTAGCACACACTTGTGTGGGGACTGAAGAAGGTAGAAATTAAGCTGCGGTTTATGAGGTTTTAAATTCTGTACCAGGACAAATCAGAAGTTCCCCCAAATGTTTTGTTGTTGGTTTGGGTTTTTTTATTTTAATATTTTGCTCTAACAGCGTCTTGGGAAAATGACAATTCTTGTCTATTTATTCCTTGACACTGCGGAAGAATTCTTTCCATGAATTTCTTTAAAAGTTGAATAAACTTGCCCCTCCTCCCCTTAAAAATCAGTCAATCCTATTTTTAGTCACAGAATGTGCTTTGATTTACAGCTCTTTCTTCAATCATCATTGACCAAAGAGTCCTAAGTTCCTGAATCATCTAAAGAGCCAACACAAATCCAAGAATCCATACTCACCAACTGCTCATATAATCTTCTGTATGGTTACTATAGGAATAATTTTAATGTTAAGAAGAAATAGAAGTCTCTTGTATTTTAGAAAACTGACTCAATATATTCCTTTTATTTTTAAAAGCAAATCAAATAGCTTTTGAAAATGGAATTAGAAGCCTGACTGGCTTTCTGAGGCAAAATCATTTAAACTGACACTTTAGGCTGGGCTCAATGACTTAGCCTATAATCCCAGCCCTTTGGGAGGCCGAGGCGAGTGGACTGACTGAGCCCACGGGTTCGAGATTCACCCAGGCAACTTGGTGAGACCTCATCTCTACAATAAATCAAAAATTAGCCGGACGTAGTAGTGCGCGCCTGTAGTTCCGGCTAGTTGGAAGGCTGAGTCCGAAGAATCGCTAGAGCCCAGTAGGACAAGGCTGCAGCAGCCAGGAGCGTGCAACTGCACTCCCGTCTGGGTGACAGAGTGAGACTCCAACTCAAAAAAATAAAAAAATAAACTGACATTTTACTCGAATCTAGAAATGAGCACACGAACACAATGAAGCTCTATTTGCTTTAGACTCTACACCTAAGCAAGACTTTTCACTTTTAGATAAACTTTCCTAACAAATAGCACAATAAAAAGGAAACTCTTAAAGAGCAGGAAGGAAAAAAAGAGTGAATACCTTGAACCACACTCATAAATTCAGACCAGACCTGGAATTTACAAAAAAATACTGCCAAACTCCTCTTGCATACAAGATGAATGAAAACCAATTACCAGCTCCAACTGCCCTAATGCTGACACTCCCACTGCAACTCAACCAGCTGTGTTGGAGACTGAGATTGTAAATCTGGCCAGTGCTTTGAGCCAAAAAATAAAACTGCCTTCTGCCATTAACAAGTTAATGGAACGCCGACCTATCAAATCTGAGGCTACCAGATGCCCACAGAGTTGTAATTAGAATAAGCTGACTATAAAATCAAGAGGGTGGTCAAGAATTAGATGAGAACAAAAAAAGTAAAAAAGGAGCAACCACTTCAAAAACTGTGATTCTCATAATCCTAAAAGTAAAACAAATATCTAAATCCATACTGACATAAATAACTGATAAATAAATAAATAGGAAAGAGGGAACAGCTCTTCCTTACAGAAGAATTCCAATGAAGAAATATAGAAAGGATGAGCGAAATAGAAAATCACTGTTAGAATATGACGGTGATGACTACTGCAGGCAGGTTCCATGGGTGGACGTTAAAATTAGCAGGCAAAAATTTGAAAAGAAACAGGATATTTGCATAATCCTACAGTAGCCCTCCCCCACATATTCTTAATTACAAAAAGACCCGGCAACTTTTAACTTTACAGCTAACACCACCTTAAATGAGTGATTAAGTGACGCGGTGAGAAGGGTACATCCTTTCTGTGGGATTTGTACTAAAAAATGCATAACCTCCATCGAATCATTAGGACACATCAGGCAAACTCAAATCCAGAAAACTTTTACAGCGGGGGTTGGCAAACTACAGCCCAAGGATCTGAACCTCTGTCATTTTCATAGGTGAACTTATATTGGGATATGGCTATGCTCATTTATTGACTGCTTTTGTGCTCTGACGGTAAAGCTGAGTAAATACAATAGAGACCATATGGCCTGCAAAGCTGAAACTAAATACTATCTGACCCTTAAAAGAAAAAATTGAATAGAAAAAGGTTGATCCCTGTTCTACAAAATAACTGGCCAGTACTCTTCAAAAGTGTCAAGGACATGAAAGACAAGGAAAGACTGAGGAATTGTCACACACTGGAGGAGGTTATGGAGACATGACAACTAATGCTAGATGAGATTCTGGATTGCATCCTGAAAAGATATTAGTGAAAAAAATTTCTGAATCTAAAAAAAGCCTGTAATTTGGAACTAGTATTGTACCAATATTCCTTTCTTGGTTTTTGATCAATGTATCATGGCCATGCAAGATGTTAACACTAGGGGCAGTTGGGTAGAAAGTATACAGGAGCTCTGAGCTATTTTTGCAAATCTTGTGTAAGTCTAAAAATATTTAGAAATAAGTTAAAAAATAATTGTGATGAACTCCTCAGCCAGACCTGAGGCTAAGAGGGAGTAAGCAACAGCTGCCATCTCTAAGCCAGCTTCAACCTTCCAAAATTTGTCTTTATGGGGCTTAAAAGCAACTGTGAAAATAATCCCAATGTCACCAACACTTCAAGCCAGTGCCCTGAAGACAGACAAGATTAGCAGACAGCATTCTTTGCTTCAACCAATACTGCCTTGAAAAATAGATTACAGTGTGGGGGTCCCTGTACTTAAATGCAAAGTACTAAACAAGAGGACAAACTTGGACATCTAAATCTCTCCTATGCCAGCTCTCCAAGCCCAAACTAACCTTAAAAGATAGGTGGCTGCAAAGATTTTCTTGGAACTCTCAGCACGGGGAGGTTTGGTGTGGACCCCACTGCAGAGGACACATGGTCTAACAGCAGAGGGAGACAGTGTGTCCCGAGGATTCAGGGCCAGTTCTGTCACCAGCATCTCAGGCAGCCCTGACAAGGGAGTGAAATGCCTCAGCAGAGAAGTCCCTTTCTCATTTGCTCAAAGGCTGTCCCTGCATGGTCATCAAGGAATGCGAGAGGAGTTACCCTTTCTCTCCTATCAAGCAACCGCTCCTGTACAGCCTCAAGATTTTTCATGAATGATAACAAATCTCATCTATAATTATGCCAGAAGAGGACAGGGTGTGGATGGAATAGTTGCAAGAAAGAAGTGAAAAGGAGAGAGAAGCAAAGGGGAAAATGGTGTGGAGAGCAGGGGGAGCAGGAGGAGCAGGAAGGAAAAGTGTGGGTGCAGCTCACCCCAGCAAGGAGCAGTTAAGCAAGCTGACCCCTGAGAACAACCTGTCTCCCTCCAGCCTTACTGATAGGCCCTGGTCCAGGCACCCCAAAGCTGGGATGAAGGGAATGGTCTCCCCAAGCCCCACCATGGAAGGTGGGCCACAGCCTTCTCACACATCCATGCCTCCCAGCCTGCAGGTGACACGCACTGTGTGCCAGTGCATCGCAGCCCAGGCTGGTTAGCCGCTTGTGTCAGCCCTGGAGCTGGCCAGACATCCTTGGCAGATCCTGGCTCACAGCTGAACACGCGACCCGCAGCCCAAGGCCATTCATCATGCAGAGCCCAGGAGAGCAGTTAAAGACAAGGCTTGGAGAAAGAGGCTCCTACCACCTTTTTAGCTAACCATGCTCCTCCTCCCGCTTTGAGAACCAAATCCCTGAGGTGGGGGAAACCAGGAGGTGGCGGTGCCATCTAGAGAAGGAAGAAGAGGCGTTTTATGAATGGACCATTCAGACAGAAAAACAGCCCTCCGGGCCTTCCCCCAGGCTGGTGCCATCCCTCCCCCTTCTGAAATTCTTTCAGCCCATCTGCTGGGAGAAGGCAACACACCCAAGGAGCAAACCCACCACCCACTCCGGACTTGAACTTCCGCTCCTACTAAGAACATTCCAGTGGTTTTGCCAAACAATTTAATTGCTCCCCCACAGGGCAGCCTGCATGACAACAGGTGTCCAGCTCTAATGCCACCACTCACAGTTTCTGAATTTCACTGTTTTTAATTAGCTTAAATAATTGTTTTCAAAGTCATTTAAAAACAGTGCTTGTCCTACTATGCCCTTCTCTGGAAATTTCAGAAGAGAAGGTTAGAAGGGGCAGTCTAGGGATGAAACTGAGAGTAAGGTGTCCTCCAACCGCCTCTGGCACAAGATGGCACGAGCAGTGAATGACAATCACCAAACGAATGACTGTGGCCAGATGTGAGCTGGGTTCATCTGCCTTGGTGGGAAGTGTGTCTGCATGTGCCTCAGTCTGTCAGGGCTAGAGGAAGGCAGACCTGCCTTCTAGCCCTCGCCCAAGCCCTCTCTCAGGAAACAGCCACGCTGGGGATGGACAATCCTCCAGCCAGTGGCTTTCACCTGCCCAGCCCTTGGGAGAGGATCCAAGGGCTCACAAAACACTTTCACATGGTCACATTTGACTTTCAAACAACCCTGTGAGGCAGGCACCCTAGGTAGGAAACTAAAACGTGGAAGGTTACATGATGCACCCAAGTGAAGAACTACAACAACAGAATCCATAAAATATTAACAAGAAGAAAAAGGACAGTGAGCATTTATTGGACATTTACTATGAGTCAGGTGCTGTGCTAACCACTTTATACAGCCTACATCCTAGTCCCAATCTTGAGAGGGAAAGAGGAACATTTATAAATGAGAAACAGAGACTCCAATTCATAGATTCAAACACTGAGGCTCAAGGAGGCCAAGTTTCCCGCCCATGTCCACAGGGCTACTCAGAATCTGCATGCTCAACCACTACAGAGCTTCCTTATCTCCAAACGTGGGTTACATCAGAGCAAGAATTCATCTGTACTCCAGGCCTCAATGAGCACAAACCAAGTCATTCCAGGAGTCCAAGGTATTGCTGAGCTTGAATTTTCAGACTCCTGGACCAGTGCTCCTTCTACTACATCATACATCTTGATTAGGCATGAAGTGAATATACCCATCTCCTACTGCCCATTGCTTCTCAAATACAATTTTGATCTAGAAAAATCCTGTAAAGTCATCAAGCTCAACCCCTTCATACGCCAGACATGGAAACCAAGTCTCCAAGTCTCAGAGAAGCCAAGATCACGACCAAGGGAGTGGGCGACAGAACAGAGGGTAGACCCAAGACGCCCTAGCCTTCCACACTCAAGGGTGCTTTCCAGGACCAAATTGTACCTTACCAGAAATGAACAATGAGGGAGAAGTCACACAATTGGATGCTTTCAATGAGCCCTGTCTCAGGCGGTTCCTTCTCTAAAGATGCTGCTGTGGGCATGATGCTGCATTAACGCAAGTGAACCCAATAATGAGAAGATTGTGGTCTCAGCTTCTATGTCTTGAAACAGAATTCTGAGTCAGGCAGCATGCCTGTAATCCCAGCACTTTGGGAGGCTGAGGTGAGAGAATTGCTTGAGCCCAGGAGTTCGAGACCAGCCTAGGCAACATAGCAAGGCCACATCTCTACAAAAATCCAAAAAGTAACTGGATGTGGCAGCACACACCTATAGTCCCAGCTACCTGGGAGGCTAAGGCAGAGGTATCACCTGAGCCCCTAAAGTCAAGGCAGTGGTGAGCTGCGATCATGCCACTGCACTCCAGCCTGGGTAACAGAGTAAGACCTCAACAAGAAAGGGGGTGGGGGGGGAGGAAGAAAGAAAAAAAGAGAGAGAAAGGAGGAAAGAATTCAATTTAGTGATTCTCTCATAGCCAGTTAATGGCAAATTAATGTATTTAAGTGACTTCTTAATTATCATTTTAAATGTTTGTTCTTTGTTAGGTTTTTACAGGACTCCGTTTTGAGTGAACAAACTTCTGAGTATTCCCATAGCTCTAGTTCTCCATCTTGTCTATAAGAAAGACAAGGTTAAGAGAAATTCTTTCTTTTCTTTCATAGCATGTCTCTCAATTTGTGCTTTTATAGTTATCTATGTTTTTTGGTTCATGTTTGTTTTCCCCACTAAACAGTAAGCTCCACCCATAAGCATCTCTCCTGTTCTGCTCATTACTCAGCATCTAAGACAGCACCTAGAACATAGTAGGTGTTCAGTAAATACTTATCTTAGTTAAACAAATTAGGAATGAAGTGCCCACGGGTTAGGCTGGGAAGCAGCAAGCTCTGGAGGGTGCAGATTCCCGTTGTCGCAAGTAAAACAATTCAGAAAACCATTATTTTACCAGCCAGATTGATATCATTATCTTTGGGCAGATATTCATTACATGAAGACAAGCAACATGAGATGCATTCTCAAAACCACCAACTATCTAAGGTCCCCTGTTTTAAAATACACCTATTGGAAAATATGAAAAAGTAAATAATAGGTAGTGTTTCAGTTTTTCAAAAATATCAGTTAGCACCATTTAGGTCTGTGCTATGGTTTGAATATTTGTCTCCTTCAAAAGTCATGTTGAAATAGAATCCCCAATGTGGCAATATTGAGAGGTGGGGCCTTTAAGAGGCTATTGGGTTCATGGGGGCTCTGCCCGCACAGTGGATTAATGGTTAATGAATTCATGGGTTATCATGGGAGTGTGGAACTGGTGGCTCTCTAAAAAGAAGAAAGGAGACCTGAGTCAACACACTCAGTCCCCTTGCCATGTAATACCTTGCACTGCCTTGGAACTCTGCAGGCAGTTCTCACCAGCAGGAAGGTCCTCACTAGATACAACTCCTTGACCTTGGGCTTTTCATCCCCATAACTGTAATAAATAAATTGTGTTTCTTTATAAATTACCTAGTTTCAAGTATTCTGTTATAAGCAACAGAAAACAGACTAAGATAGTCCAAGTGCCATGCAGCCTTATTTGAAAACTTTAAAATTCTCTAGTGACTCTGGGATTTTAATAAAACTTTCACATTTTTCAGACAAACTTCATATTTTGTCACTTTCACTTTTCTTTACAGCCTCTTACATCCCAAAATTTCAAAACCCACATTGGATTAGGAGCAAAAAGTAGTATTTGGTGATTCCAAAGGAGACAAGTTTGATAAAATCAAGAATACAGAGACAATAACAAATAGGTTTGTCACAACCAAAGACATTGAAAGTGTTCTTCCTTTTAAACACTCCGTCAATTTTGAAATTCTTGGATGAAGTGAAATAAAAACTCTACGACCCCAGAAGGTCATACAGAGAAAATCTACCATGTAAACAGTTTGAGATGCACAAGAACTTGAGTGAAAGATGCACTAAGGGCTGTTTGCTCTGTAAGTTCTGAGAGTGGTAATTCTAATTAGCATTTCATCTTAAAGCACAGTTTTTCTTCTGCTTTTTTCTTTTGTATGTTTTGTTTAACTGCCTCCATCTTGGTTATAACTGTTTCATGTATCATTTGACTTTATGGGAAATTAAAGATACCACTTTCAAATATCTGTTTTTCCCTGTGTGAGATGTGGGGCACTTAACTGGAGTACGCACCCAGGAAGCAAGAATCAGCAGAATGAGGACACCAATCATTTCAGCAGACCCCGACTTCAGCCCCTGGAATGCATACCTGACACCAGACCCTGTGCCAAATGGTTTCACCCTCTGAGTTTTGGAAAACAAAAGGAAATGCAGTCGGTTCTTGGAGCAATGCAGACCCACATCTGGAATTTACAGTCTGCTCCTGGGATGCTCCAGAAGAAGGAATCAAGCATCTGCTCTCTATGTTGGCTAATTATCACTTCAGGTGACCACCAAAGAAATTCTACCTGAATCATGTCTTAACCTCATTCCTTCTCATTCCAAGAGAGACCTCAATATGGCCCCACGTATGTCTGAGAAATATAAGTCCATAGCAGCAATCATTTTCTGTCTGTTTACTCCCCACAGGACATTTTATGTATTTGTGTATATTATCTTATTTAATCCTCCCAACAAACTGAGGTAAGTATTCTTCTTCTTTCATACATGAGAAAATCAAGAAGTAAGTTCCAAAGTCACAGCTAGCAAATGGTAGAGCCAGAATGCAAACACATGTCTGTCTGCTTTAAAGGTAGGGCTCCTCCAGGACTTGAGGGGGGAACATTTAATCTCATCAGGACCTCTCAACTATTACTAAGAGACAGTATTACACTGTGGTGAAGAACACAGACACTGAAAGCTGTTGGCCTGGTTCAGTCCATCTGAATCCTAGCTCTGCCACATACCAGCTGAAAGTTAGTTAACTCCTTTCTATGCCAGTTCCTCTATTATAAAGTAGACATAACAACAACTACCTGTTTCATAAGGTTGTTTGAGGATTACATAAGATAAAAGTAAAGTCCTGAGAACCATGTTGTAAGCACACAATAAATGTCGGATGCGAATAATGGTATAGCTGATGACGACAGGAGTGGAGGAGGTGGTGGCCTCAAGGATAAGCCTCTCTTATCAATTGAAGGATAAGCCTCTCTTATTAATTGAGGGATAAGCCTCTCTTATTAATTGAAGGATAAGCCTCTCTTATTAAGCTCCTCCCAAACTTAGCCTATCATCTCATCTAACTTTTTGCCTACCACAACTCAACGTAAGTCTTATTCTCCAAAACAGGCTCTCTTTTTCCTTATTCCCACCATGTTATCCTCTGGGAATAATTTCAACAATTCCACTTGTACTTATCCTAAGCTTACTCATTTCTTCAAGGCTCCTCCAAATCCCACCTCCTCTATAATGTCTTCTCCAAACACTGAAGCCTGTTGCTCTTTTCCCTGCAGACAATTTGCATCCCAAAACACTGGGACTTAGAGCACACCAACAATCAACAGTGTACTATAGAATTATATCCCGTCTTGAAACACTTATGAGATATTTCAGTTTTGTTTGCCTTATCCCCACAACTTGGTTGCAAGCTCCTTGACTACAGTATGTGAGACACTTCTACACCCTCTACAGGCAATGACACAGAGCTGGTACACACACACACACACACACACACACACACACACACACACACCCATATAATAGGCATATCCTCTGGTAGGGAAATCCTAAAGTTATTGATTTGAATTATCTGGAATTCCAAGAGTGGAGAACAAAATCAAAAAAGAGCATATAGTCCATTGATAGCATCAGACATACCAGACACTGTATTTGATCTCAAAGACTTAAGCAGTAATCAATCTTAATGCCTGCACTGATTACCAGCTTGTTAATATGCAGGCTTCCTAATGCAATTAAAATTATTTGGATTAAACAGATCCAACACAATTAATCCACTGAGCTTCAAAGTCATCCATAAGACTTGGGAGACATTATTGAGCTTGTATGGGTATTAAAAAATGTCCAGCTACAGATTATATAATTAAGTCTGCCTATCATTTGGAAATGAGATGAGAATTATTCTAAAAAGATGTGCACAACTTGTTTAAACTGTGGGACATTGGAATCCTGCTCAAATCTGAAAGTAGTGAGGCGAACACAGCACTCTTGTGTTAAGAGTTCACTTTTGTAAGCAATGTCCTGTGACCAGGAGCACCAAGTGCAGAGTATGTGAACTGGTGATACGGGTACAGGTTTCTAATGCATTTTATAGTATTCAACAATTGACCATGACTCCAATGCTACACAGTTCCCTAGTTATTAAAGTCCAGTCCTTCCTTCCAATATGTTTGCCGTCTGAACGACTATCAGTGACTTTTCCATTTCTTCCCACCCACCTCATACACAAAGAAACCAAAAAGCATCCTTGAAGAGAGACTTTCTCTCTCTAAGCAGCAGCAAGTTCCGCAAGCAGTTGCAGTGTAAAAGTGCAGGAGGGGGGCTCAGAAGACCTCAGATCTGGTCTCTGTCTCAGGAAGATACATCCTCAGACTATCAAGGGAAAGCCTCTCCATTAGTAGACTAACTGTCCTCAAAATGTTTAGACAGCCAACCCCAAAAAGGTGCACCTCCCATGGAAAATGATATTCCTTTTTGTCTTTTACAGTTAGAGTCTTACTCTGTCACCCAGGCTGGAGTATAATGGCACCATCATGGCCCTGCTTCCTGGGCTCAGACAATCTTTCCACCTCAGCCTCCTGAGTAGCTGGGATATCTTACCACAGGGGTACAACACCATGCCCAGCTATTTATTATTATTGTTGTTATTATTATTATTATTATTATAGTAAAGTCTCGCTATGTTGCTCAGCTAGTCTCAAACTCCTGGGTTCAAGCGATCATCCCGCCTCAGTCTCTGAAAGTGCTGGAATTACAGGCGTCAGCCACCATCTCTCGAGTTCAGAGATCACCAAGCTATGACAATTTTTGACAGTTCTCTACTTTAAACACGCCAATCCAACACAACCTCTAGAAGACTCCAATTCCCCAAACACAATTAAATTTCATTCCTCCAGTTTCCGTACAAGCCAACGTCCTCAAAATGTAGAGAGTTGGAAATAAGTGGGTTTATAGAAAGATCCAGCTCTAGGTTTCAACTCAGACAGGCCTCAGCAGCCAGTACCTGCTAAACTCTCCTTACCTAAGTTCTCACCTGAGACCTTGGCAACAATATCTTACAAGGATTCTCATAACACCGAGTGCTGGTGAGACTGGCCTGAAATACGCACTCGACCACAGCTAACAGGAGTAAAAATTCATGCAAATATTTTGGAAAGCCATTTAAGAATAGGTATCAGCAGCCTTAAAGACATTCTTACTCCTCACCCTACAATGATGGGACTATAATCTAACTTTGAAAAAGATTTAGGCAGAAAGATGTTTACCACAGAATTTTAAAAGAAAAAATCACCTAAATATCTAACAGTAGAATGGCTGTATATGCAAGATAGAATATTAGGCAGTCAGTATATATGTTGATACAATAATATGAAGGGGAAACAGCAAAATTCAAAATTGAGCTTTACAGTACAATTACAACTAGGAAAAAAGGAGAAAAAACTAATTCACGTATAGAAAAGAAGGCAAAGGAACCATTCCGAATAGCAGTTGATTCTGAAGAGTGGACTCTTGAGCGCCCTCCTCTGCTACCCCCACTGTTCTAGAATAAGTACGTGTTGAGCTTCATTTGGAAAACGGGTAAGGTCCAAGCCCACGGTACGACCCAGCACACCGGGGTCACTGGCGCTCTAAAAGAAAGTCGCTTTCCCACTCCGGAAGACAAGACCATCTCTCCGGTGGCTGCTGTGACCCCCAGGCCTGGAACGTCTCCTGTCAGCGGACTGAAGCCGCGAGATGGAGCATCTCCGGGGGGCGCTGGAGAACCGTGCGGGGCGCGCGCGCCGCCCGCGAACGCCAGTGAAGACGACCCTGCGCTGCGCAGCGCACCGGCGAGCCGGGGGCTCCGGCCGACTCCCCCGAGAGCCCCGCCGGCCAAGGGAGGGCGGCAGCCAGCCGGGAGAGGCAGACTCCACGGAGCAGGGACGTAGGGACAAGGGACGAGTGACCCTCGGCGCGGGGAGACTCCCCTTCGACTGGCCCGTTGGGATTTCTCAGGCTTCTAATTTTTGAACACACACAGGGATTGAACTCTTCGGAGAGCTCAGCAGAAACAACCAGGATTAAAAAGGAGGAAACTGATCGAGCCAGAAACTGACAAATGCTGCCACCTCTCCTGCCCTTCGGCCGGGCCGCTAGGGTCCGGCCGAAGTCTCACCACTGCCCCCGCCCGCAGGGTCCCGGCATCGCCATGGCTTGCGCCCCGCTCCACGTGCGTGGAGAAAGACGCAGCGGGGAAATCTTCCTGAAGTTCGCGGGTAAAATCAAGGCCGGACCAAAACCCGGATTCTCCGAGAACGCCATCGGAAAAGAGAGGAAGAGAATCTCTAATAAAGACCCTGAAATACCCACAGGCTCGTCCCTCCGGTGTGAATTCGAATTGTTCAGAGCTGAGTGTCTGCCAGCCTCAGCACCTCAATACTCTGATTCTCAGACCCGACCTTAAAAGGGCTATGAGACTCTTAAAAGCCTAACGAAGAATTCCTAAATAATATAAATAATAATACCAAGATGGGTCTGCTCTGTATTTACATTTTAAAAGATACCATTTCCAAAAAAGATTTAAAAGCAGTGTTTCTTGGAAATGCAGTTAATAAACACATTAAAATATATATATATTTTTTTTTTTGAGTTGGAGTCTCACTCTGTCGCCCAGACTGGAGTGCAGTGGCCGCTTCCAGCCACCGCAGCCTCGACCTGCTGGGCTCTGGCGATCCTTCCGCCTCAGCCTTCCAAGTAGCTTGAACTACAGGTGCGCGCTACCACACCCGGCTGATATTTTTTTTATTTATTGTAGAGATGAGGTCTCGCCAAGTTGCCCAGGCAGGTCTCGAACCTGCAGGCTTAGGCAATCCACTCACCTTAGCCTCCCAAGGCGCGGGATTACAGGCTGAGCCACCCAGCCTGGCTTAAAATATATTTTTTTAAAGTGTTATTTTACTTCTATGAAATTAGCTTTGTTAAAAGTCTTGAAGTGGAGAGATGTGTCTGTTTAACAAGCACACAATGCGTAATCCTTGGGTAGGCACTGTTCTTAACTTATTCCTAATAACCCTGTGAGGTATTTTACAGAACCAGTAACTGAGGCACAGGGAGGTTAAATAATTTGCTCCAAGTCACACAGTTGGTAAGTGACAAGTGTTTGGCTGAAATTCAAACTCAGAGTGGTTCCAGAGACCACAAAGTTATTGTGAAACTAACACCCTCTGTAATTGCTGACTTTTTAAACTGGTACTTTATTGTAAAGCAATATGGTAAATATAGCAAGAGCGATCAAAGTATTCATATCCTTTGACATAGTGATCCCATTACCGGGAAATATTCCAAAACTACATGCATGAAGATATCCATTATATGGATATATGGGTAAGAGCGAAAAACTGGAACCATAATTGTCCATCAGTAGGTGAATAATTATATAAATTTCAGTAGATCAGCTCAATCTGGACCATCTTCCCTGGGTGTTCTCAGGGAGGAGCACCCAAAGGCCAGCTGGGTTTTTCAGCACCCCCAAAGATACTCCATCAGTGGCTTCTGTTCCAGAAGAGACATTTCCAGACCCCGGGGGTTGGGTGGAGGGTGTCACAGTAGCTTTCTTTTGCAGTGTCAATGCCATGAGCTTATACCTTATCAGTGATTAAATTTTGAAAATGATGCAACTGCAAGAAAAATATCTTCACAATGTTAACAGGAAAAATAGAATATAAAATTGTATGCAATCTTTTAAAATATATGCATATGATCAAAAATAAAAGGAATGAACACAAAATAAATAATTGAGCCTGACAAAGAGATTACTGCTAATATTTTTTTCTTTCAAACATTTTCCTTTACGTTGATACGGTAGTGCTGTTACACGTAAAATCTGGAGAAAGAGAAGTATGTTTCAAAGTGTTTACGAAAATAGCCATATTATCCAAGCTGTGAGCATCCAGAAGAAAACTTGCAACAGGGATGATTCTGCCGTATTTAAATGTTCTCTGAGCCGGGCTCCCCCTTGCCAGGAAGGAGGATCATGCTGGCAGCTAGAATTAGCACTGTTCTCAGCCACTGTACTAGAGAACCAAACAAACACTACAGGAATTCCATCAATCCCCACAAATCATAATGACAGTGAAAAAAGCAGAGGCCAATGTCCAGGACTTTTCACACACAGCATACAATCTACAGAAATGCAGTCCAGGCTTGAGAGACTTAGACTCAAATCTCAACTAAAGGGCAATGTGAGGATGGGCCTCATCTTCCGCTTCCTTATCTATCTGTGCCACGAATCAACCCCACAGTCCCTGGAAATGACATAAGAGTGTTCTACACCATTTCTTGGATCAACCCTAAAACTCCAAAGTGTGAACTCTTTAAACTCCTTAAGTGGTCAAGTTGAAGCAAGAAAAAAAAATAACAACAAAACAAGGTGAAACTGAAAAGTTTCAAAGAGATGAATCATCAGACTCACTAAATAAAGTTGAGTCGTGGTAAAAAACCGAAACAAAACTTTCTGGAACAATTAAACAGGATGAAATTGAATCATTTCAAAGAAATGGCATATTACTCTAAATTCAGCAACTCTTTTAAAGAGTTTGTCCATTCACCTAGTTCCAAGCCTTATCCAGAGTCTCCATGTGCTTAAGGACTGTAGCAATGTACACCTCCCCCGCCCCTACTTTTACTAACTGGACAGACCCCAAAATGTCGATTTGGCTAGGAAAGCCAGTACCTTAAAATGTACTGCAACCAAATGAAGGTACAAAATTTTCAAATCTGAAAACAATCTTCTGAGCCTAAAAGTGGGGTAATTTAATCCACAGATTTGTTGAAAGGCACATTAAATCATAAAAGTGGCTTGTTGAACAGCAGGCAAAAGCCCCTAAGAGATTTTTCAGACAGATGGTAGTGGCCTGTAAACACATCATACTTCATTTTGATTGCTTTTAACAGAAAATCCAAATAATATTTGGAACGAGCTGGTTGTTTAAATATCATTCCTAGTTCCCAAAAGTAAAATGACCACCCTGCCACCCCCACACACGTACACATACACACACACATCCCAACTCCTTCCCGGTGCTCCCCTCTCAGACTCTGTCTGGAAACATTTCCATAGTCTTCTAGCCATAAACAACCTGTCCCTCAGCGGGTTAGCAAAAGTAATTGGCATTTTAAATTAATCTTCTGCTTATCCTCAATGATGACTTTGCCGCCATTCCAAAAAGCAGAAGGAAGTTTTCCCTCTGCTTAAGAACGATAACACCTCAAAAGGGGTTCAGGGCAGCATGAGTTGAATGCACATTCACGTAAACGTGCAAAGAGAAACGACATGACTTTAACAAAGTGTACATATTCTGTCACATAAAATCACCATTTTAAAAATCACTTCTCAAAACAAGACAAGAACCGGGACTTAAAATGATCAATAGTCGTTTTTGTTTTTGTTTTTTAAGTGTTATACTGTAAAAAGGTCCACGGGGCACTGTCCTAAAAAAAAGTTCAAGAAAGAACCCTGCTAGTCCCTGCCTTCAAGTGAAACATTAGGCTAAACAATCTTAAGAGTTGGGATCAACTCTGCCCTCTACCCTCCCCTCTCTGCATAGTCCTCAAAGAGCAGACATTAAAAAGATTTCAAAGAGGGAATTTAAGAGGGTTTCTAAAAGGTTTTTCTGGCACTCTCATCACTCATCACAAACTCTGTGAACAGGAATGACACTTGTTCGGTTTTTTTTTTGTTTTGTTTTTGTTTTTTTTTCCCTCTCTCTCCTTCCACCTGTTGTCCTAAGTCTGCCTTGGTATGCCAGGGCCATTCGAACTTTCTGCTTGAATGACAAGGTCTCCCTGGCAATCCAGTGGCTCCCCTTCAACCCAAAAGATTGCTTCTAAACTGGAGCCCCCTAGAAAAATATGGACCAATTACGGCAGACTTGATATCTAAGCATCACAAAAGTGGCCGTGGGTGTGTTTGGCTGGTTGTTTTTCCCCTGTATTTTTTTCAGTATTATGACTGGCTCCACCTTAACCTTTCAGAATAAGTAAAGCTGAGATGGCTGAAGACACACAAACTCAGATGGCAAGGGGTCAGGCTAGTGGTCCCTCAAGTCCCCTTGGGCCTCCATTCGAGATGGCCCCAGCCACAGCACTGGAATTCTGGGCAGGATACTTGGCATATGTAAGTAATTTAGTTAAGGGGGATCTAAAGAAAGACTTCACGTTCACATTCATATGCTAAACTCAGTCAAAAATAGATTCAAGAAGGGCCTGACTTCACTTTTAATTTTAGCCTGGTGATGAACATGCCCTAAAGACAGAAAGTCACCAGGCATTTTCCTGAGTGCAGTGATCTTCATATTTTTATAAAAAGGAAATGCAGCATGTTCTATTAATAAAAGTGCTGTAGCCTCAGTTAAATCTGGACAGTTCGTAAATCAGGGCTCCCTCTGGCTTAGCTTCCCTGTGCAGCTCACTCACACCCAAGCCCCAGCAAGTGGGCAGGTCACATGCATGGGGTGGTGAGGGCAGGGTCAGTGAGCAGGACACCAGGGCCCAGGAACCCAAGGCCGAATTTGCCTGCTTTGTGATCGGCGAGGCACTACAAGCCATGGCTCCCAGTGACCAAGCGACTCAAACAAGTGCATTTGCCCGTAACTCTTAAAGGGCTTATGGAAAGATCCACACAGCCAGAGGGAGCCCAGTGTGTTATGAGATTCAGTGATGAATGAGGGACTGGGTTATAGCTGTAAGAGGTAAACAAGGTAGAAAGGAGAGGAAATGTGATGCTTGCTTCAGGAAGAATAAGAAAGCAACTTCACCTTTCCTTTTTTTCTTTTTTTTTGAGTTGGAGTCTCACTTTTGTCACCCAGGCTAGAGTGCAGTGGCACGCTCACGGCTACCATAGCCTCAACCTGCTGGGCTAAGGCAATCCTTCCACCTCAGCCTTCCAAGTAGCTGGAACTACAGATGCACGCCACCACGCCCGGCTAGTTTTTGTGATTTTTTTTATTGTAGAGATGAGGTCTCCCCAAGTTGCCCAGGCTGGTCTGGAACCCCCGGGCTCAGGCAATCCTCTTGCCTCAGCCTCCCAAAGGGCCGGGCTTACAGGCTGAACCACCACGCCCGGCCTCACCTTTTCCTTCTGACCTCAGAGCTGGCAAAGTTAGAGATGGTCTCCAGCTATCCAGCTATTTACCTTCCTATCCACCCAGCCAGAGGAGATCCTCCTCACTGTTTATGCCTGTCAAGCCACACAGCAAAATAAAACATGGCCAGATGGAAAAATTGCCACTTTGAGAGCACTGAGCCTCCCCACCCAGGTTAAATGATGATTCCAACCTTGGGGGCAAGGATGCCTCAGGTCCCCAAGAAAGTGCTGAAGAATGTCCTGGGGCTGAATGAGGCTGTCCACATCACAAGGCACTTTCCAGCATACAATCCCTGACCCAGGTTTGGGATTCCTCGGATCTTGGTCAACTGCACTTCCACCTTTTCTAAACGAACACTTGAGGCCTTTCCTCTCTCCAGGCACTATGGTAAGCACTGTAGGGACAATTTCATGTAATCTCAACAACCAAATGAGGTTGGTTTCAGAAAACTGAGGTATGGAGCAGTATGGCCACATACCTAGTCAGTGACAGGTCATCCTACCTAATCCATGTCTCTCAGTCTGAAGGCCAGAGTGGTGGCAACAGAAAAGGCCCAACAAGGTTAAGGTGGGAGGTATGCAGTCTATTTCCATTTTCTTGCCTTGTATTTGGGTAAATTTTCCTTCTGTGATGGAAGGTCAGCTCTAATGTTTTGGTTGCAATGTTTGTTCTAGTTTTGCTTTGTCCCCATTTTCCCATGTTTATATTACAGCTGCTTATAAAACTCTATAAATCCTCATTCTGACCTCTCCCACAATAGGCTGAGCTCCAAGAGGAATGTAGATTTTGCTGGGTAAGATAGAAAGACTGTGAGCTTTGGAGCCAGACTGATGTGAGTTAGGATCCCAGCCTTCCACTTGCTGGCCAGGTGTCTTTTGAGAAGGATACACTCAGCCAAGCATGGTGACTCAAGCCTGTAAATTTCACATTTTAGGAGGCCAAGGCAGGAGGACTGCTTTAACCTAGGAGTCTGGGACCAGCCTGAGCAACATAGAGAGACCCTGTCTCCACAAAAAAATCAAAAACTTAGCCAGGCATAGTGATACGTGCCTGTAGTCCCAGCTACTCAGGAAACTGAAGCAGAAGGATTACTTGAGCCCAAGAGGTTGAGGCTGTGGTGAGCCGTGCCTGTGCCACTATATGAGAGCCAGGGTGAGAGTGAGACCTACCTCAAAAAAAAAAGAGTACACTCCACAGCCCAACATTAAATTCAGGGACATCAGAAAACAGGACTGGCCAACTGACTGAGCTGACATTTTGTTTTGTTTTAACTTTTTATTATAGAAATGTCCTTACTATACACAGATAGAGCAAATAATAGAATGAATTTCCACATACTTATCATCCAGCTTCAAAAAGTATCAATCTATGCCCATCTTGTTTACTCTGTACCTCCCCATTCCCCCTCATTATTTTAGATAATCACAGACATATCATTTCATCTATATTGTAGTATATAGCTCTAGAGTATAACAGCTCTAGAGTATGTAATTTTTTTATTTTAACATAATCTCAATACCACTACCACAAGAATAAATAATTAATAAATAATAAAGTAACCATTCTTTTTAATGCTTAAATAACTAAATAAATAATAAATGAATAATTATTTAACCCTCAAATTCTGCCTATTCAAATTTCTTAGGTTAGCTTACACACACACACACACACACAACACATATTCTAGCTGGTTTGTTTGAGCTTTTAATCTACAGATAACCCATCTGCCTTTTTTTTTTTTTTTTTGAGTTGTGGATCTCACTCTGTTGCCCAGGCTGGAGTGCAGTGGTACATCATGATGATCTCAACTCACTGAAGCCTCAACCTCCGGGGCTGAGGCAATCCTCCTTCTTTAGCCTCCCGAGTAACTGAGACTACAGGTGTGTACCACCACGCCCAACTATTTTATTTTTTGTAGAGACGAGGCTTCACTATGTTGCCTAGTCTGATCTCAAACTCCTGGTCTCAAGCAATCTGCCATCCTCAGTCTCCCCAAGTGCTGGGTATTTATAGGCATGAGTCACTGTCCCCAGCCTCATCCTGCTTCTTGTATTCCTGCAACTTATTTATAAATAAATCAGGTATTTATGACCTGAAGAATGTCCCACCTTCTGATTAGCTGATTTCACCTCCATGGTCTCATTTGTACATGTTCCTCTATCCCTTACATTTTCTATAAACTAGTACTTAAATCTTGAGCCTGGTGAGATGTTAAGATTGACCAGTGGGTTTGAGTGTTATTAACCTGATACATCCATTATAAAGTTTCCCAGCTGGGCTCAGTGGCTCAGCCTGTAATCCTAGCACTTTGAAAGGCTGAGGCTAGTGAATTGCCTGAGCCTGCAGTTCGAGGCCCAACAGGGCAACTTGGTGAGACCTCGTCTCTACAATAAATAAAAAATTGGCTGGGCATGGTAGCGCACACCTGTAGTTCTGGCTACTTAGAAGGCTGAGGCAGAAGGATTGCCAGAGCCCAATAGTTGAGGCTGCGGTGGCCGGGAGCAGCCACTGCACTCCAGTCTGGGCGACAGAGTGAGACTCCAACTCAATCAATAAATAAAGTTTCTCATCAGCTTCACCTAATAGCCTAGCAGCCATTAACCATCATGTTGTCTAAACTCATTATTCACTGGGGGTTGTAAAATGGTAAAGTTCATTTCTTGGTACTTATTAGACAGCATTCCTATAGAAACAAGAATTTTTTTCTCAACTATTTAGATGCCCTGAGGTAACCAATAAGAAAGGTCAGAATAAATGCCTAGTTCTTTCTCTTTCTTGATCACTTTTCAAAATAATAAATTGGTTCCCCCGCATCTAGTAGTGGAGACCACTGAATTTTTAGTTCATAGATTTTACATATTTCAACATATTATATGTATGTCAATCCACTGTACTTCTTCTTCTTCTTCTTCTTTTTTTTTTTTTTTTGAGTTGGAATCTCACTCGGTTGCCCAGACTGGAGTGCAGTGGCCACTCCCGGCCACCGCAGCCTCACCCTACTAGGCTCTGGCAATCCTTCCGCCTCAGCCTTCCAGGTAGCTGGAACTACAGGCGCACACTACCACACCCGGCTAATTTTTGATTTATTGTAGAGATGAGAGCTCACCAAGTTGCCTAGGCGGGTCTCGAACCCGCAGGCTCAGGCAATCCACTCACCTCGGCCTCCCAAAGCGCGGGATTACAGGCTGAGCCACTAAGCCCGGCTTCTTATTCTTCTTAATGCTCAAATTATTCACTATTTGGATACTGGGAGTCCCTTTAAGTTGGTTTCTGAGATCTTTGACAGGACGCAGTTGTCTTTCATAGCTTCCTTGCTTTTTGGTATAACAAGATATTCCAGTTCATCTTGTACACTTTCTACCCTAGAATCAGCCGTTTCTCTAAGATTCTTAGTTATTTTTTTTTTTTTTTTGAGTTAGAGTCTCACTCTGTCACCCAGACTGGAGTGCAGTGACCGCTCCCGGCCACCGCAGCCTCGATCTGCTGGGCTCCAGCAATCCTTCCGCCTCGGCCTTCCAAGTAGCTAGAGCTACAGGCGCGCACTACCACGTCCGGCTAGTTTTTGATTTTATTGTAGAGATGAGGTCTCACCAAGTTTTCCGGGCGGGTCTTGAACCCGCAGGCTTAGGCTATCCACTCGCCTCGGCCTCCCAAAGTGCTGGGATTACAGGCTGAGCCACCAAGTCTGGCCTCTTAGTTACTTTTAAATAGAAAGTTGTATTTAGAGAATCTGGATGTTACAGGTGTTTATTGCTATCAGGTTGGTCATTATTTCTAGGCTGTTCAGTGGACAGGGTTAAAATTTTTTAAATTTATTTAAGAGAAAATACACAAGAAGGGAGTTCATACTAATATTTCCAATTCAAATTTAGGATTACAAGGTCTTTAAGGTCTTTGATTGTAAAACTGGTCTTTTTTGAAAATTTTGGTTTTAATGATTTTAACACAATTACATCAATGCATATGTATATGTAGATGTGTGTATATATGTATTAGTTTCAGTACAGCAACATCAATATTATTTTTAACAATATTACTGAACACAGCCCAAGACTTATTTGGAGTTCATGTTAACCTTAAGATATAGTCTCCCAGCCGGGCTCGGTGGCTCAGCCTGTAATCCCACGCCTTTGGGAGGCTGAAGTGAGTGGACTGCCTGAGCCCCTGGGTTCGAGACCCACCTGGGCAACTTGGTGAGACCTCATCTCTACAATAAATAAAAAATTAGCCAGGCATGGTAGCATGCGCCTGTAGTTCCAGCTACTTGGAAGGCGGAGGCGGAAGGATCGCCAGAGCCCAGCAGGTCGAGGATGTGGTGGCCAGGAGCGGCCACTATACTCCAGTCTGGGTGACAAAGTGAAACTCCAACTCAAAAAAAAAAAAGAAAAAAGATATAGTCTCCCTAGGGGTGTGTAATTAAATTATTGTGTTTTAAAGTTATCTAGAATAATTTTCTGTGTGGCTAAATCACCAACTTGATACATGAGTTTTTTAATTTTGGGACTACTTTTTTCCATTTCAGTTTAATTTTTTGTTATAATTACGAGAAACATCCATAAGTTTCCAAAGTTGAATATACAAAACAAATTACATTCAGAGAAGTCTGGCTTCTACCTCTAACCCATGTATCCATTTCCTCCCTCCCAATTCAGGAAGCCATTTTTATTGGTTTATTTTTCAATTTCTTTTAATGACAAGCAAGTACATATGTATTTTTTTAAATAAAAGATAGCATGCCATCCATTTTTTTTTGCATCCTGCTTTTTTTCACTTGACAGTATGCACTGGAGATCACCCCATAGCAGTATCGTCTTTCTTCCTCTTCACCACTGCATAGAACATGCTGTGTGCATATCACATAGGTTACTCAACCTGTCCTCTGCTGATGAATATTTGGGTTATCTCCAGTCTTTTGCTATTACAAATAGTGCCATAATGGAGAAACTTGTGCATGTGTCTTTGTTTGTTGTTGTTTAACTTTTGCCTGTGTATCTCGAGATCGATCTAAAATAGAAGTGGCTAAAAGGTAACAAACATGCAATTTTGCTAGATATTGTCAACTTCTCCTCTTCCATAGAGGTTATATTATTTTACATGTCCACCATGAAGTGATATGTTTTCCATGCTAACTTTTTTCTGATTTTTCTGAAATGTCAGAAGTTTTAATTAAAAATTTCTGAGAAAGATTTTAGTTAAAGCCATCCAATTCAATTCTCTACATTTTGAACAAAGGAAATTTCTTTTGAGAAAGGGTAGTGACGTGCTCAAGGAACTGCCTTTATTCCCTGCCTTTCCTGACCTGACCCAGATTGGTACATGACACATAATTCTCTCTCCCCTAATTATGTCAGAGAAGCCCAGCACAGTATAAAATATTCAGGTTGAAAATATCACAGATTAGTTTAGATCTTTGCGAACTACAAGTGATTCCCTGAATTTGAAAAATGAAAGTTCCTTGGGGTGGGGGTGAGAGGTCTTAGTGCTTTCTCTTTTCTAATCCTTTTATTTTTATTTTATTTTTATTTTTTATTTTTGAGTTGGAGTCTTATTCTGTTGCCCAGACGGGAGTGCAGCGGCACACTCCCGACCACCGCAGCCTCGACCTGCTGGGCTCCGCGATCTTTCCGCCTAAGCCTTCCAAGTAGCTGGAACTACAGGCGTGTGACCACGCCCGGCTAATTTTTTGATTTATTGTAGAGATGAGGTCTCGTCAAGTTGCCCAGGCGGGTCTCGAACCTGCGGGCTCAGGCAATCCACTCACCTCAGCCTCCCAAAGCGCGGGATTACAGGCTGAGCCACCGAGCCCGGCTTCTAATCCTTTTATATCTCTTCTAACAAAGCACAGATCTGATCTGGAATTTAACAGCCCAACAGCCCATTGCTGGCTCCTGTCCACAACAACATGGCTGAAGATCATCTTCTCAAGCAGCCCTTTCCCCATGGCATCCTCCCAGCATCTGAGATTAGACAGCATGTAAACTGTGATCTTCCTGCTCATCCCTACTTCCAACATCTCTCATATTTGGCCCCTCTGGCCACTGAAGCAAATATGAATATTCACCTTCCTCTCATTCCACTTTCTTACACAAAAGACAGCCAACTAATATACATTTTCCACATCCTTCGTAATATATTCTTTAGATTTCTCCATATCAGTACATAGAGATGGTCCATATAGTATTGGGAGGATATAGCCAAATTTATTCACTAATCCCCTATTACTGGACACTAGATTGTCTCAGACTTTTTTAGCCTCTATGTCTAGGGACTGAGCCCAGGCCTGCTGCTCTCCCTCCACCATCACCATCCCTTTAAATACACAGCTCAGATCTCAGCTAACAAGAGTCCAACTAGACTAGCAACTGTCAGAGCCAGGCCATGATAATAGCACCCAGTCACAGATGCTCTGAATGAGTTTACGTCCAAGAATCACACAGAAGCAGAGGTTAGGATCTTCTAACATCTTCCACTTTCAGACTCTTGAAACACAAAACTCAGGTCCTGAAGCCCATGTAGTTCATACCTTAGGTGGGCTTAGTGAAGAAACAAATGCCACTGCATAACAATCAATAAAGCCAGTGTTTTTATTATCAGTTTGCTTACTCATTCAACAAATATTTAGTGAGCAACTTCTAGGTGTTAGGAACTGTTCACAGGTACTGGCAGGTATATCACTGAATAAAACTCCCCTGCAATTATAGTGATTATGTGATGGAGCAGGGTGAAAGGATATGTAATAGGAATAAAAGTATAATAAACAAGTAAAATAAGTAAATTATATAGTCTGTTAGAAGATGACCAGTGGAAAAAAAAACAGAGAAGGTAAGGGAGCTTGGGTGGGAAGGGATGGATTTAGGATACAATTTAAATAGGGTGGTCAGATAAGTCTCACTGAGAAACCATGAACAATAACTTACCTTCCAGGCAATTTCTTTTGTTTTTAAGCTGCCATAAGTCAGCTGTCATGATCACTGCCACAGTAAAACTATCATTATTGCAAATGGCAAAGTAATAATAAGATTGTATCTTAGTGTGGCAGTTGTCTTGAGTTGTGTCATTTAAGAAATTGCTTGAAATAAGCAGAGTAAGCCGGGCTCAGTGGCTCAGCCTGTAATCCCAGTGCTTTGGGAGGCTGAGGTGAGTGAATTGCCTGAGCCCGTGGGTTCGAGATCCGCCTGGGCAACTTGGTAGACCTCATCTCTACAATAAATCAAAAATTAGCCGGGCGTGGTAGCGGGCGCCCGTTGTTCCAGCTACTCGGAAGGCTGAGGCGGAAGGATCGCCGGAGCCCAGCAGGTCGAGGCTGCGGTGGCCGGGAGCGGCCACTGCACTCCAGTCTGGGTGACAGAGTGAGACTCCAACTCAAAAAAATGAAAAATTAAAAAAATTTAAAAAAAAAAAATAAGCAGAGTACTAGCTTAGGGCTTAAAACCCTTTTTTGTGACCCAGAAATTTCTGTCATTGAAAGCTTTGATGCAACAAGTTTGAAGGAGTGTTCCCAGGTATCATTTTCACCATTTCTCCCAGTTGGACAGCATCTCACAGAAGAAATTCAGCCAGGAAATTGCTTGTACTCAACCCGGTTCCTGGCTGGAGATGACAGAGTGAAACAAAAGGTCAGGTTACGTTATGACACAAATACAGGGGGACCCAAAATAAATGGAATTTATTTATACAAAAGTATGTACTTATTAATGTTTAAACTTCATTCAGCTTCAAAGTACTCTCTGTTTGATGCAATACACCTACAGAGATGCTTTTTCCACTGCTCAAAACTGTTTTTGAACTCGTCAATTTTGATGTCTTTTAGTGCTTTTGCCATTTTTTGTTTTACCTCTCCCGCATCAGCAAAACTTTTCCCTTTGGGGACTTTTTTCATCCAGGGAACAAAAAAAAAAGTTGCTCAGGCCAGATCAGGTGAATTGGGAGGGTAGGGCATGGGGATCATGTGGTTTTTGGTCAAAAACTGCTGAGCACTCAGTGCAGTGTGGGCAGGGGCACTCATAAATCATCCATTATGAAATGGGCAAACATGTCGAAAGAATCGCCAAAAAAATTCACTGAAGCCTTACACAGCCTCTCACAATGCTAGCTGGTACGCTGATGCTGATGGGTTCCTAGAACACTTACCTAGTGGGGGAAGGTTGTACCGCAAGGGGCTCGCCCTCCAAAAGATAATCCTGGTTTTTTTGGGGTCCCCTCACATTCAGTACTGTACTCAATGCATTCACATGCCACTGATTGTTAGAACAAGCCGCACGTCCTATTCCCCCTTTAACAAATGGGGAACCTAAGACCCTAAGTTCTTCCCTTCTGGTCACTCAGCGGCTAGAGCCTAGACCAGAGCTCAGATGGTAGAGCCTAGACCAGAGCTCAGGTTTCTGACTTTCTGCATCTCTATCCCCCTTATACGGCCTCTCCAAATGTAAATGTCTGTCTAACCCTTTCAGTCAGGAAGTCCAAATAAAACATAAGTTGGAGAAACCCAGGATTTAGTGTCATATCACTTCTCACCCATGAGACCATCTTGAGTAGTTTTTATCATCACTAAATCAGATCAAACGTTCAGTCGCAGTTAAGTTCCACATTCTCCCAAATATTTAACAAACTATGTGCCAGGAACCCTGCTCAGAGTGAGGATACCAGGATGAACGGCACTGGCCTTGCCTGCAGGGACTCTGCTTGGTCTTTTTGGGAGACAAAGAAGAAGTAAGTGTACGGTAAATGCCACAGAGTACTACAAGAAAAGGTCACTCAATCCCCCCTTCCTGCTTGGGGTCAGGGAAAGCCCCCTGGAAGGTGAGGTCCAAGTAGAATCCACAAAAATGAACTCGAATGTTCTTGTTGAGGAGAGGGAGGGGGAGCAGCCAAGACAGGACAGCAATCCCTGGAGCTGGAGAGCTGCGTGAAGCAGATCTGGAAGGGCCTCCCTGGCAGTCTGAATCTTAATATACAGGCAACCAGAAGCCACAGCAGGGCTTTGACAAGCAGATGACAAGATTAAGGCTGCACTGGTACAGAGAAAAGAAAGATGAGAGCCCAGGCCCAGCAGGAGGCAGTGGCCAGAAGCTGGGGGGCCTCCACTAAGGGAGTGGCAGTGGACGCAGAAAAGGGGGGAGGGACTCGAAAGAAGAGGAGGAGGAGGGCAAGCTGGGAGGAGTCAGAAGGCCTGGCTCTGAGCTTGGGCTCTCCCATCATTGCCTAGGTGACCCTGAGCCACTACTAGTTACTTAATCCCTACCTACTTCACAGAGCTGTTGGAGGATTAAATGGGATAGCCTAGGAGGAAACAAAGTGCCCTCTCAATGCTCCAGCACGGCAAGAACGCAGGGACAGCCCTGCGCGCTCACCCCCAGCACCGTTGCCTCATGGGGAGGAGACATGCGATTACCCTCACAGGTGTATGTGTTTTCCCTGCTCCACTGGACTTCTCTGAAACTTGACTGGCCTTCAGGAAACCAGCCTCCTTTCTGGGCCTGACTTCCTTTCCTATAAAAGAAGAGGGCTAAACTAGATGATCTCTAGGGCCCTTTGCAGGTTGAAGCTCCACTGTTTTGTCGTCTTATTCATCTTGTGTCCTAAGTTCCATGGAATTATTACTTGCCAAAAGAAAAGCTGCTGATGAAAGATTCATCGCCGGGCTCGGTGGTTCAGCCTGTAATCCCGAGCCTTTGGGAGGTTGAGGTGAGTGGATTGTCTGAGCCTGCGGGTTCGAGACCCACCTGGGCAACTTGGCGAGCCCTCATCTCTACAATAAATTAAATATTAGCCAGGCGTGGTAGCGTGCACCTGTAGTTCCAGCTCCTTGGAGGGCTGAGGTGGAAGGATCGCCGGAGCCCAGCAGGTCGAGGCTGCGGTGCCGGGAGCGGCCACTGCACTCCAGTCTGGGCGACACAGTGAGACTCCAACTCAAAAAAAAAAAAAAGAAAGAAAAGAAAGATTCATCAACAGAAGAAAAAAAAAAACTAAGCTAATGAGTGATTGACTCTGGAAACAAACATGAAAAAAACGTGTGTTACTTAAATGCCTTGAAGGGTCACATAAACATGCTTTGTTCAAAAATATAGTAATAACAATTCAAAGAAGTTTCGTCCAAAAAATTATTTTCATGTATAACATGTGTGCTCCTAAAAGGCTAAATTATTATTGACCTAGATATTTACCCAAGAGAAACTAAAAGTTATGTTCAGATAAAGACTTGCAAAGGAATGTTCATATCATCCTCATTTGTGATAGTCAAAAACTGGAAATGACCTAAATGCTCATCAACAGATGAATGAACAATTTGTGCTGTGTCCATAAAACAGAATACTACTCAGCAATAAGAAGGCCCAAACTTTTGATACAAGCAACAATGTGAATGAACCTCAAAATTATGCAAAAAAAAAAAAAAAAAACCCGAAAGGGAGAAAATATTTGCAAATCTGAAAGAGTCTAGTATCCAGAATTTATAAAGAACTCTTACAATTTCACAACAAAAATGTAAACAATCCAACTTTTAAACAGATGATGGAGTTGAGGAGACATTTCTCTAAAGAAGATACGTAAATGACCAACAAGCACATAAAGAGAAGTTCGATAACATTAGTCATTAGTGAAATTTGAATCAAAACCCAAGGAGATACCGCTTCATGTCCACTAGGATGGCCTTTAAAATAATAATAATTATAAGTGTTGGGAAGGGTGTTGAGAAATTGGAACCCTCATTCATTGCTGAAGGGAAGATAAAATGATGCATGGCTTTAGGAAGCAGTCTGGAGGTTCCTCAAAAAGTAAAACATAGACTTTCCGTGTAAGTCACCAATTCAGTCTAAGATATATACCCAGAAGAATTGAAAACAGATGTTCAAACAAAAACTTGTACACAAATGTTCATAGCAGCACTATTCACAATAGTCCATCAATGGATGAATGGATAAACAAAATGTTGTCTACCCATACAACGGAATATTATTCAGCAATAAAAAGGAATTAAGTGCTGATACGTGATATAAAATGGATGAACTTTGAAAGCATTATGCTATGTGAAAGAAGCCAGGCACAAAAGGCCACATATATGATTCCATCTTTATAAAATATCCAGAATAGGCAAATTCACAGAGACAGACAGTAGACAGGTCTCCAGGGATTGGAGAGAGGAGGAAACAAGAAGTAACTGCTTAAAAGGAATGACATTTCCTTTTGGGGTGATGCAAATGTTGTGTACTAAATGGGGGTGATGGTCACATAATACCGTGAATGTACTCGATGTCCCTAACTTATGCACTGTAAAATAGGTAAAGGATACATGTTGTTTTATGTATTTTATCACAATTTTAAAAAATGATATCAAAAAAACCCATTTATGCTGAGTGAAAGAAGTCACACACACACACACACACACACACACACACACACACACACAAAGTACATACTTGGATTCCATTTGTATAAAATTCTAGAAAATGCGAACTAGTCTATAGTGATAGAAAGCAGATCAGCAGTCACGACCTGAGGCAGTTAAGAAGAAGTTGAGTTGTTAAGCAATAGATAAGTTAAGGAGTAGTTGCTTGAGAGAGTTAAGGAGAAAAGGGAAGGATAACTTATAAAAAGCGTGAAGAAACTTTTGTAAGTGACAAAAATGTTTATTATTGTCTCAATTGTTTGATGCTTTGATGATGCTAATGGATGCTTTAAACACGCGCTGCATAGCGTACTTCAATTCTACCTCTGTAAAATGGAAAAAAGAAAAGAAAATGTTTAATGATTGTTAGACCTCTCAATTTTTAGCATTATTGAATTGCTATGTGAAATGAACTGAAGAACTCATGGTTTAAAGGATCTTTACTGTGAATCTTTTCTCAGGTAAAAAGCAAACAATCCTTTCCTGATTTATCGATTCTATTCCCTCTGTTTTTTACATACTACGGTTTCTTTTCTTTTTTTTTTTTTTTTTTGAGTTGGAGCCTCACACTTGTCATCCAGGCTAGAGTGCAGTGGCATGCTCATGGCCACCACAGCCTCGATCTGCTGGGCTCAGGTGACCCTCCCACCTCAGCCTTCCAAGCTGGAACTACAGATGCACACCACCACACCCAGCTAGTTTTTGTGATTTATTATGGAGACAAGGTCTCACTAAGTTGCCCAGGCTGGCCTCGAAACTCCGGGCTCAGGCAATCCTCTGGCCTCAGCCCAAAGTGCTGGTATTACAGGCTTGAGCCATCGCACCTGGACCACACTATGCTTTCTTTCTTTCTTTCTTTCTTTCTTTCTTTTTTTTTTTGAGTTGGAGTCTCACTCTGTCGCCCAGACTGGAGTGCAATGGCCGCTCCCGGCCACCGCAGCCTCGACCTGCTGGGCTCCGGCGATCCTTCTGCCTCAGACTTCCAAGTAGCTGGAACTACAGGCGCGCGCTAACATGCCCGGCTAATTTTTGATTTATTGTAGAGATGAGGTCTTGCACACTATGCTTTCTTAAAGCAAAAGAACACCTGTAACAATGTCTACAAAGACAGTTCGAAAAGTCTGTCTGGCGGAGACTAACCAATCTTGATGTGTCCATCAAATCAGGAATTCCTTGTGCTATTAATAGAGCCTGGGGCACTGTAATCGTTGTCAAATCCTGGTTTTCTGAATTGGTTAAAAAATGGTCAGGTAGAAGCTGGCAGACACTCATTTGGCAAATCAAGCTATCATATCATTATTATTTTAGCACATGCTGGGAGGATTATAAGTGTTTATGTACTCCTTGTGAGCATCAAATTTAGGTCTTGCCTAACATGCATAACAGGCAGAATAAGACAGTGAGTCAAATGCCAGAGTCGGATTTGCTCATGGAATTTAAATTGGGATATAGATTTCACTTTAAACGAAAGGCATTCTTAAAGCTATAAGAAAAAAAGAAAGGGAAAAAAATAGAAAAGTTTTAATTGGATTGTTTAGTTTGTCCTAAATTTGACCTACTTTCAAATTTATTTCAGTGATTTTTTTCTATAACATTTTCTTTGTATGTAAGTAATGAATTTTCTATAAATTATTTTAAGGATATAGATATTTACACAGAGAAAATAAGATCACTTGAATTTATACAGCATTCATTATTCCAAGCCCCACTCCACTAGTTCTTTCATAAATACTATTTTTCTTAGCTTTCCTGAGTCCTAGTAAGGTTGCAATTCAAAGTTTCTCATTTGTAAAATGGGGAGAATAACAGCACTTACCTCACAGGATTAAATTATTAAAAGTAATAAACACACATGAAGTGCTTAACATAGTAGCTGCAAAGAGGAAGCACTCAACGAAAGTTTATTAGTCACTTTATTATTATTGTTGTTCCCTTTAACAGGTAAGAACACTGAGGCCCAGGGTTAGTAGCGGCAAAGCCGAATGTAGAACTTACAGCATACCTGCTCCTGCCTCTTTTCACTACTCCACATCGCTTTCTCCACCCATACATATTTTGCGTACAAAAATAAGAGTACCAAACTGGAACGGGCAAAAATAGCTGTGTAACTTAAATCTAAAAAGCATGAACAAACTGGTAGTCACCGACCAGCCCCACGACTCACCCAGTTTAGGCTCCAGGGTAAGTCATCAGTCATTTTTAAAGTCTGTTTCATACAGAGATTTTGAAAACGGAGATAAAAGATTTCTGCAAAGAACCGACATAGCTTCCAAAGGCTGCCTAAAAAATCTCATGAGCTAGCAAAAATTATATTAGCAACCACTTACTGCCATTCGCATTAAGAGGGATTTATATTTACTCTGTGGACATTAGAAAGCACTGCAACCCGAAATAGAATGCCTCCTACAGGAGTTAAGTGGGGAGTGGCTGGCCGTCAGTACTGTTAAGTCAGGACTGGAAATGCCCAGAAGCTCCAGATAACATCTGCGGGCGAGGACAATGCAAACATAGTTGCAAGGCTGTTTGATATAAACTCTGTGTTCAAATTCTTCCATTTTAAAGTGATATTTATCTTTCTAGTTCTACATATTTCATTGCAAGTGCTTTTTCAAAATTTCATCAAATTAAAAGATAAAATGACTAGATGAAAGTCTGCTGGGGAAAAGGGTATTCAAAGGGTCTCACAGTATCACCCCTACAATTTACTACTAATCACCAAGAGAACAACGTCCCTCTACAATGGAGCAATCTGGTGGTCACCCATGTTAACCAAGGGATCACACTTAGTGAGACACACATCACCCCTATGCTGGATCTGGTTGTGAGGAAACAACAGACACAGTCAGATCATGATTCGTTCTCCAAGACAACTAGCCTGTAATCTTCGGTCTTGAAGAGCAGAAAGCGGTAGGTACACTTGGTAAATTAAAGGATGAGACATCATAAACAAACACCCACAAAAACAGCTATAGGAGACATTTATCTGACAACTAGAAAAAGTTAAAATTCTACTGTTTATTAGAAAAAAAAATTTATTTATTCATTTGGTTTTTGCATTTATTTATTTATTTATTTATTTTGAATTGAGGACTCATTCTCTCTCCCATGCTGGAGTGCAGTGGTGCAATTACAGCTCACTGCAGCCTCCATCTGAGCTCAGGTGATCTTTCCTCTTCAGGGTCTCAAGTAGCTGGGACTACAGGCCCGTACCACCACACTCGGTAATTTTTTATTTTTTATTTTTGTGGTGACATGGTCTCACTCTGTTGCCCATGCTGGTCTCAGATTCCTGGACTCAAGCAGCCCCCCACCTCAGCCTCCCCAAGTGCTGGGACTATAGGCATAAGCCACTGTGCCTGGCCAGAAAAAAATATTTAAATAAGGTTAATTTCCTTAGGTATGAAAACAAAATGATGGTTATGCAAATTACCTTCAAATAGTTCAGGAAAAACAACAGAGAGAGAGAGAGAGAGAGAGAGCACAAGGCAAGCAAGAATGCAAATAGAGTCCCCCCAAAGCAAAGTTTACTTTTTAAAGATACAGTCAGAATTATATCCTTAGTTGAAACAAATGTGAAGCAGAGTGAGTAGAGGATGGGTGGCAGAAATAATAACAGGCATTCCTGTAATTGTCTTGGGAGTGAAAAGTAAAATGTGTTTTGCTTCCTTGTGGAAAAAAATGTTAGTTATGCTTTTATACATTAAATGTTCATCTTTACACCATAGCCTGAAGGGTATCAAGAAGACACTTCTGGGTATGAAAGAAAGATAGGCAATGGGTTTTCCTTATTAAGGAACTGGAAGCCGGGCTCGGTGGCTCTGCCTGTAATCCCACACTTTGGGAGGCTGAGGTGAGTGGATTGACTGAGCCCGCGGGTTCGAGACCCGCCTGGGCAACTTGGTGAGCCCTCATCTCTACAGTAAATCAAAAAATTAGCTGGGCATGGTAGTGCGCTCCTGTAGTTCCAGCTACTTGAAGGCTGAGACAGAAGGATCTCTGGAGCCCAGCAGGTTGAGGCTGTGGTGGCCGGGAGCGTGCCACTGCACTCCAGTCTGGGCGACAGAGTGAGACTCCAACTTAAAAAAAAAAAAAAAGGAACCGGAAAAAAGTAACCCTGCACCAAGAGGAGCAGAGGGAAAAGTGCAATGGTTGCCGTCTGCCTGGCAGGAAGGAGCAGCATGAAATGCCCAGGATAGCCCTTGTGCATAAAATCCTGTGGGCAGGGCAGGATGGGGCAATGTGGAGATACACCCAAGGGTGCTTTTCTCAATCCCCTCGGGGGATGTGAGCCCATAGACAGTTAATTTATGAATGGGTTCCATTTCTGTCTCCCCCATTTCCAGGCCTTATCTAGAAAAACAGAAGGGCTGGGCTAAAGCAGCTCTCAGATGCCTTCCAGGACTAAAATCTAAGATGTTAAAGGGCAGCTTAGTCTTAAAGACAGTGCAGCACCAGTGTGAAATGTCTACTTTTTTGTTCTTAAAAATGAAAATAGTTTTGTTCTTTCTGATTGTGAAAGTAATACAAGTGCACTGATTTTTTTAAATGTTAGAAAGGAAGACAAAAAAATAAAAGACAAACCACTATAATTACCCCACCCTGAGTTAGAACCACTGTCAACATCTTTATGTTTGTTTTTTAGATGCTCTTCCAGGCTTGCAGGCACCGGCACACACTCTCATACGCATCTTTTAAAAAACAAACATGGGCTGGACATGGTGACTCATGCCTGTATTTCCAGCACTTTGGGAGTTTAAGGCAGGAAGACAGCTTGAGTCCAGGAGTTTGAGACCAGCCTGGACAGCATAGTGAGACCTCGTCTCTACAAAAAAAAAAAAATTAGCTGGGCTTGGTGGCACATTCTTATAGTCTAAGCTACCTGGGAGGCTGAGGTGGAAGGATCCCCTGAACTAAGGAGGTTGAAGCTACAGTGAGCCATTATTGTCCTACTGCATTCCACCCTGGGCGACAGAGTGAGACCCCAACTCAAAAAAAAAAGTAATAAAAAATAAATTAAAAGCATGACATCATTGTATACATGCTGTTTTTAATTTTTTTTTAGATTAGAAAATATAGTTTATTTAGAAAGCAAGTTAGAGAGAGAGAGAAAGAGGGACTTCACCTTTCCAAGGTAGGGGAGGGGGCCAAAGTTTAAGAAAATATGGCCTGGCTATAGCTCAAAGAGCACATGGCCACACCAAGGCTTAGCAAGTCAATGGCCTGTAGTTTTTTAAATTAACAATATTATATGGTCCTCATTCCATATCAATAAATGCAAAATAACAGCACATTCTAACGGCTGAATGGTACATGAAATTATATATGCACATTATCCCAATTGAGAAACATTTAGTTTCTAACTTTTTGCTCTTCTAGACAATGTTGCAATAAATATCCTTATGTTCATCCTCTCTTATGTACATAAAGCCTTTAAATCAAGATTTAATCACAGAAGTTTTTAAAAAAATCTTTTCAAGTAACAATAACCTCATGTTGGGAGGACACAGCCGTAGCCCAAGGTGCCCATGTCCTTAAGAGGCTCTGGAAACATTGGTCTCCTGATTCAGTAAGGTACGTGGAAGCCCGAAGCCCAGCTTTGGGACAACTGGGACATCTGCAAGGCTGTAAAGAGGTTTTAGCGCTGGTTGGTTGCTCTGGCCGGTCTCAGCGTCACCACTGAGGAGTCCCATGCGACAGCCGCAGCCAGCGTGTGCTCCAGCAAAACGTTTCTGGGGCTAATGTTTATGGTTTCTGCCCCAGAACCAAGAATGTCACCAAACACACTCCCACCTGCCTGTGTTTGATACAACCCAATTTAGATATATAAAAATTATTGGCTCTGTCTCCTAAATCGAAAATAGCACTCTTTTTGCAAACCCAAGTATTTACTTTAACATTTCAAATCAAAATAATTAACATCTCCCAAAATTATTTTGTATCAAAGAAACAGTTTGGAGATGAGAAAATAGCTTAAAATGTCCTCCTTTTCACTGACATTAGTGTCTATTTTTCTGACTTAAAATTACGTCTTAATCCAAATATTATTTGCAAATGCTAGAGAATTTAATTTTGTGTGTGTATGATTATTGTTCCTTTCATGGGTGATCGATCTCACAAACATGTACTCATGTACTCATGACCATGGCTAAAATTTAACTGACATGGGACATATACTCTATTAGATAGGAGACACAGGATGGAGGAAACATTCTCCATTGGTGATCACTCAGAAATACTGCTGAAAATCCACCTAATTTTATTCTTGGAAGAATCTACCATCGATCATTTCTAATCCCTGGAGAGGCTAGATTAGGAAGGTTAATTGGCTTGTCCAGGTCACCACTCTCAGTCCAGGTTTTTTCTTCTCTGACCCTCCTTGTCAGAAACCCAATAATTAATTTAGAGTCAAGATGTTCATTTGACACTTGGCAACCTCAGGCTGATCTTAAATCGTTCTGTTCAATAATTGATTCAAATAAACCAAAAGAAGAGACTTCGTGAAATGAATGCATCTTTAATATATATATATTACGTCATCTACTCCTGACTCTGGAGGTCAGGTTTAAAGACAGGCCTAACAAAATTTAAAAACATATTTGGGAAAGCCTCAGACAACTGGCAAAACTGAAAAGTATTTAAGATGTCCAGACAGCGGCAGGTGGAGGCTTCCATGTTAGGGCCAGAATGGGAAGCGGCGACTCAGACTGATGGGTCATTTAGCGTGATCGAGAGAAGGCAGGTGCAAGAAGAGGCAGGAGCAAGCGGCCCTAGTACATTCTTAAAGCAAAGATCCACATCAAAGACAGGAAAAGCAGCATGAAAGCCTTCTTCCTGGGGTGATAACCAACCCCACAAACACATGCATGACCCCAGCCTTTTGTTCCTAGACATATGGAGAGATTTATTCAGCAAACTGAGCTTGAGTTATTAACACACCCTCATGCAAGTTGCTTAACTGCTCCCTCTTTGCTCATAAAGTCCATTAAGATCAATATGTGCCATCTCCCCTACGGATCGGCTGTCAGCAAGTTGGAAAAGTTGCCTTATAAACCATCAGGAGATTTACTTATCTTAAAAAATCCAGCAGGAGTTGTAGGAAAGAGGAGCCTAAAGCAACTTGTCTGTAACTCCAGCCACGGCAGAGACTTTATTCTATCAGATGGATACACACAACCTATCCAAGACACACACACACAAAATATCAAGAGGGGGGCGTCCTTTGCTTCCACCTCCTCCTCACACAGCTGGTAGTGACGTGTTGTCCCCACACTTGCTATCTGTTAAACATTGTACAGCTCCTTAATTGGGTGGAATTTAAACAGTGACCACCCATGGAGACAGTCTATCAGCTCACCACCAACAATCCCTGTGGTGGTGTTGGAAACCAAATTCACATTCCTGATTCAAAAAACGCATCTTCTTAATTAGAGGCAGGATTTCCCAGTCTAGTCACTGGTGGGAACAAGCATACTAGGCATTCAGGATAACACACATGTTCCCAAGGTCCAGCCAGGTTCATTAACCAGAAAGGCAACCGCCATGTGCTCCTTTCTACAAGACACTAATTACCATCTTTACCCCAGTTCTGGAATACGGATCACTTTACTTACTGCAAAACTTTTCAACACTTTATTCTAAACACAGCTACCAGTTACTCACACCAGCTGTGGATCCACAGCAACATTCCCTGTTAAAATACACAAAATAGTATCAGTCAGGCCATCCCCAGCTAAATAATTACTGTGGTGGGAAATAAAAATCAGATTAAGTGGGATTTTGTGGTATGGGAGGCTGTTTCAGGCTTTTGTCTGGCAGGAGGACCAGGGTTGATGAAGGGAGAGGGGAACCCTGCTTCTCAAATTCTCTCTGGTTTTCACTCCACTGTCTCAAGCTTCTCCCATTCTTGTTTTCCATATTTAGTTCAGTTCATTTTAATTTCTATTCCTTGGAGAGTGGTTCCCTCTGCCCTCTCCCCCACATATGATAGAGAATATGTCCCAAGTTGATTAAATTTGAGCCATGGGCATAGGTACATGTTTGTGAGACTAATCACCCGTGAAAACAACAATTATCACAAAAAGAGAAATAAATTATTCCTCCAGCATTTGCAAAGACTATTTGGATCAGTGACATAATTTCAAGCAGAACAGTCGACGCTAATTTCTATCTCCATTTCCCAACATGCTGTGTGTTCTTGTTTGTCAAAGCTGTGAACTGAGTTATTTTATTTGAGGACTGGCTATTGTGGGCAGCAAAGAAATATTAGTTTAAACTGGAGTCACGGACCTAAAGCTGAAAGAAAAATAAATCGGAGAGAGGGAGAGAAACTGGATAATGTAGTATCACTTCACTCTGAGTCAATCCTGGTTGGGGTTTTTTCCCCCCTGGTGACTATTAAGGACAGGCAGAGATCTTAACAGATCAGTGTTCACATTCCAATGGGCAAATTTGGGCTTTTTAAACTATTAATATGATAAACTGCTAGGGAGGTAGCAAGAGAATAAGTAGATAGAAAAATAAAAGGAGTGATCAAACTTTTCTTTCTCCCCGCCTTCCAGCACTGGTATTAGAACAACTCCGTGCATACCATATGTATAGTCATTTGCTGTGACTAATGGGAATAGTGTACTACATTTCATAATACTGATCTCTTTGGCAATTTGAGAACAACTCATAACTGGCTGACTATACATACTATCTAAAAATACTTATCACAACAAATCCTTAAGCAAAATAAATTTTTAAAAACGAAAATACCTTTTAGAGGCTTTCTAGAAAAGCAAAAGAACTTTTGAGATTGCTAAGAAAAAAGTCTGCCCTCTCCCCTTTCCTGTTGGGGTAAACGCTTAATCCCCTCAGATGTTTTCCCTGCTGAATGCTTGTCTTACGTGCAGTTTAAGATGGTATTTAAAATTTTCAAAATTCCTTCTACAAGTGTATTCCTATTTCCTCCAAAATTGAGCTCAAACTGATGTTAGAAACTGGCACAGATGTTAGAAATTCCATCTTCATTTCAGAAAGGACCAAATACGAATGTGAGCTAACGTCGGCTTTTTTAGCAAATTCTTATTTCCTCCCTGATTCTGGATGTAATTGTCAGCAGGCTCATCAAAGTGGGTGGACATCATGACAACTTGCCTGGGTATCACTCCCTAATAGCTACCTGAGGCTCCTTCCCGGTGCAAGATGTCTGCAAAATTAGAGAAGAGTCTGTCTATCCTACGTCGGGGGAGCACTTCTCTGAAAACATAGTCAGCCAATGTTCTAACTCTATGCAGAAGACTATAAACTCTAGAAATCAAAGCTGGATTTATGTTTTCATAAGCCACAAAACTTACATGCTGGTGACCCTAGCGATCAAATGCGAAATCAAAATTTTTTTCTATTTTCATAATTGTTTTTTATGCTTATAAAACTTATCTGGAAAAAATAAGTTGTTTATACTTAAATATGCAACCTGATATCATATATATATTAGCCAGAAATATTTTGCTGCAAATCCAACAATTTGGGAAAATCACTTCATAAAAGGTATGTTTTTGTTTGGTTTCTTTTTATCATAATTAGAGGCACACTTTAGAGTTTCATCTGACAGCTAACTTCAACATTTCACACAGAATTAAGTGGCTCCTTTTTCATTCTGATGAGAGTTTTAAAGCTTGCGACCTAAAATTTAAATTTCTGATGTTCATCAAGGTTAGTAAACAAGTTTTTATCAATCAAGGATTAGGTTTGTTTTTAAAGCTCACAATTAAAACAAATAATTTTTAAAATAAAATATCATGAATGTTTGAGGAGATAAATCCTTATAAAACATCCACCGACACATACCAGTCAGTTTTCTTCTGCTAGTATGAAGAAAATATGTATCTTTTTAAGCTCTCAAATTATTCTGATTTCCTAACTCATCCCAAATAGCCTCTTAAGGTGTTATTTATATTTCTTGTTGCCTCCATGGCCTTAATAGCTCCCCATTGACCAATGTGAATGCACATTTAAAGTAAAAGCCTCCAAGATATTAGTTACATGCGTCTATAACAAGGCAGATAATCTTTACAAGTAATGCTAATATTGGTTAGGGGCCGTGGGCTAACAGGAGCAGAAAGGGTCTGGAGGATTCTTAACTGAAGCTGAGAACACAGTGATAAGAAAACTAAATGTACCTGATTAGAACAAAAGTACTCCACAGAAATTAGCTCTAAATGCAGCACTTCATAAGTATTAAATACTGGCTTCCATAAAACAACACCAAAATCAGTCTCTATCATCATACTTCATGTGTTTAGTTACTTAAATATAGGATATAGCAGCACTGTAACTATCAAATATAACGTATGTGAATAGGAATCGTTACTATGGTTTTACCAAAGTCATTGACTTTTTACCTAAAATGAAAGTGATTACCAATAGAAGTCAGTAAACATAGACACTAAGAAGTGAAAAAAATTTAGTAATTCTTAAACGCTATGCAACCTGAAGATGTCTCCATCATTTTGAAAGCGATCAAAACTTCTCTTAGGAATTACATAATGACTTCACTAAAATAACTAGAAAAAAAATAGAGGTTCCATAATAACATTTTAACCGCATTCCTAAGAGAGAATTCCACCCAAAGATCTAGCTCACAGAATCCCCAAATCAACAGGAAGAAAATTCATTTTGCAGCCGGGCGCAAAACCTCCACTCTACGTTTTCTCAAAGATGGCTGACGCAAACAGAACCTCGGTAACTACATAAAAATGGTTGCTCAGATTAAATTATGCAAATGTAGTTTCAAAATAACCTGCTCAAGTTTCGAGGCATTAAAGATGGACCTGCAAAGCATCTGTGATATTACGCCTGGCTCCAGCGGAATTTCATTGGGTACTGAGGAAGGCACAAACTCCAAATCGTCCTTATAAAGAAAGACTGAAACATCAGCACACAGACATCAAATCCTATGGACACATTCACTGGCATTGGACCTGGTCCCTGAACACTGATCTGTCACCAACGAAAAACAAGGGAGAATCATTGAGCGCTTTGAGGTCTTCATCCTGGTATGCAAGCAGAAGGGGCCATCTTTGAAAAGTTCAGTCTTACCCCTTAAAATGAAATATTCCAGAAGTGAAATTTTCAAAATGTGTGATTCACTTAAAGGGTAAATTATTTACGATATGCGGTTATTAAAATATGCTTTAAATGATCTATTTCCCACAAACGGTCTTTATTTTCAACCTGACAGCAATTCATAATCGGACACCTATCTACAAAGATTTTTCTGGAATATAAAGTTTCTAGTTTTCTTCTGCTTAAAAGTAAGTGATAAAAATAAAAAAAAAAGCAAGGCGATTACAATACCAATGCAATTTCAATAAACTTCATATGCAGCCTAATTTCAAGACACTGGTTCAGTAAGAAGTACATCAGGTGTTTCCAAATTAATAATTGGTCAAATGGGATTTTTTAGTAAGTAAACTTCATATTTTAAATCATTTTTAAGAATGACGTATATAAACTATCAATCACGTTTAATATCAGCTGAAATAATTTGCAAAACAATAGAAAAGGAATAAGAATATAAAATATTATCATTTTCAAATAGTTGGAAGTTGTTAGTAGTCAAAAGTTACAAAATATCAAATTAAAGCAAAAACTTGGCACAAATGGAGATTTAGTATTCCACCAGTCAAAAATAGGGGACCATTTTGTTCTGAAATGTGATAGCTGCGTTCTTTAACGTTAAACTTCAATTTTCACTATTCTCTTACTCTTAAGTCAGTCTTCAAAACAGTAAGCATTTAACTGCTATTTACTTCCATTTGCACCCATCACTGGTTATTTCTCTTGCTACATGTTTGTAAGTTTACATAAGTCAAAGCATCAATACAGCAGCGGAAAACCTCTGCTCTGCTCCATAGAATAAGTTTTGCTGTTTTGTGTGTATTCATCTAGTTTTGTCAGTCTCCAGGAAGCACTCCTCATTCCCTTTCCTACACTTCTCAAACTACTTTTGAGTACTTTGTGACAAACTGAGTAAACCCTCAGGAGAATAAAGATCCTTCAAACAAACCAACACTCTAGGCCTAAAACTGTGCAACAAAACCTCAAAACGAAAACAACACATCAACGTTTTACTTTTACCTCCCCCAAATGGGCTGAAGGAGCCTCTGGGGCCTATGAACCACCCCCGACCTACTCACGCATTGGGAAGGCCGACTCTGAGGATTCGGGACCCAAGTCCCACGGTCCACCCGAGTCACCAGATGGTAACATTAATGGAAAACCGTGGCGCAGCTGAACTCTTCGCAAGGGTCTCTTGAAAAGAGTCTACACTTTCAGGGCAAAGCAAAATACGTTGTTTACAAACGCTCACGTCCCATTTCACCCCAATGTCACCGGTCGGCTTCAGGGGCACCACCACGCGTGGCTTCGTTCTTGGCGGCATTTTACTTACACACCCTCACGTGCGCGCACACACTCACGCACGACCCTCCACACGTTCCAGCGGCCTCTTGGGACTAGAAAGATGAAATATAGTCTCTGGGCCATTTCCTCCCAGTCTGAACTATTTTAGTTCAAAATATCCAGTAACATCCCTGAAGGGAAGAGAAAGGAGATAAGGAAAACAAAATTATTTCCCCCAGGTAACCAGGCTCTCTTCTCCCCAACCTCACGAACAGCCAGAATGACACCGACTCTGCCGAGAGAGGGGACAGGAAAACTTCAAACGCAAGGGGGCCGAGCGAAGTTCAGCAGAGTTAGGAGATGAAGCCACAAAGGGGGCACCCGGGGCGTGTCCCCAAGCGCAGCCCCGCTCCCTGCCCCCCCCTCTTACTTTTGGATGATCCGGGGAAGGCCGGCTTGGGGCGGGGGCGGGGGCGGCGGGGGCGGCGGCGGCAGCTGCATCCCTCGCGGGCCCGCGGGTGCCGGGGACGCCTGGGCACCGGGCACACTGCAGGCATCTCTGTCCGGTTGCTCCGGACCGTTGGGGTCCGCGTCCTGGCTCATGGCTGCTGCTGCCAGCACCCTGCGGGCGAGCCCGGCCCAGGATCGCGGCGAGAGAGCGCACGGGAGGGGCGGTCCCGGGGCACAGGCGCTCACTGGCCGGGGTCCCCGTGCCCAGTCCCCTTGTCCTCCCGGTGGCGCGGGGAGGAGACGCGAGGGGCGGGGAGGAGGCAGTCCCGGCGGCGCCGCCTCCTCCTCCTGCCGCTGGAGCGCGTCCGTCCCGGCCACGCGGGGGCGGGTCTCGGGGGCGTCTCCCGGCCGGCGAGCGGGGCTGCGCGGCCGGGGGCTGCCGGGCGCGCGTCGGTCCTGGGAGCCGTGCCCGCCGAGCCTGGGCGCAGCAGGCGGGGAGAGAGCGCGGCGTCTGCCGCCCCCCCCCGTGCGCCCTCAGGGTCCGGGGCCAGGCTCCAAACGGCGCAGCACCCCGGGAGGAGGCGAGACTCCCGCGGCTCGCGGCCCGTCGCCGCGCTTGCCTCTCCCGGGAGCCCGGAGGCCTCTGGCTGTCCCCGGGGCCGGCGCGCGGCCTCTCCGCTCCTGCCGAGGGGGCGACGGAGCGCGCCTGGGCGTCCGCGCGCCTCGAGGGTGCGAAGTGCGCGGGGTGGGCTGGAGCCCCGCCAGCGGCACTCGCGGACCCGAGGGCCGGCGGCCGGGGAAAGCCGGGACCCTCGGGCCGGCCGGTGGGGCCTGTAACCCGGGTCTGCGAGGACCGAGCCCCGGCTTTCCGAGCTGGCAGCTCCAGCTGCTGATTTCGGGGTCCCCAGAAGCAGCCAGTGGGGCCGCCGTGGGTCTCTGGTTTATTTTTCTCTTGACTTAAAAGGCTCCGCCACGACCCCACGAGCACGAAAACAAAACCAGGCATTGGTTGTATTTTTGTGTTTTATTAGCCAAACCTCTGTGGAAATGTGAAGGACGGAAAGAAAAGGATTCGCCCGCGTCGAGCCGCCGTCGTCGCCGCCTCGGACGCTCTGCTGACCGCCCAGGCCCGGCGAGCCTGCACAGCCCGGGTCACAAAGCGCGGGAAAAGCGCCTCGGAGAGCTGAGGCGCCCCCGCACCGCGCAGCCGCGGGTCCTGGCGTGTGGGGGAGGGTTTCAGCGGCACCTGATCCCGCAGACTCGTCTGGGAGCTCAGCAGAGACCGGGAAGAGCCAGGAGACCTGACAGGCAGGCGTGCGGGCGTTCGGGAGTCCTAAATCCTGACACAGCGTCCCCGGGAAGCGGAGAAAATCGTGCCTTGGATGCCTTGGAAGCCAGAGCGCACGCCAGGCTGGCTGCTCCACGGCCTGGAGTCTGCGGAGGTTCCGAAGATGCCCCGCCCTCCGCCCGCAGCCACGCGGGGGAAAGTTCTGGAGATGGATTCTCTGACACCTGGCAATAATTGAACTCCCTGACAGATGCTGTCTTCTTTCCCCAGACTGCGAGCTTCCAGCCTCGGAAACTACGCCTACGCCTCCCTTGATTTCTGTCATCTGCCTAGGGAGTCGGGGTCTCTCAACACCGCCCCCCCACCTTCCTCCCCCGCCCCCCCTCTTCCTTCCCTCTCCCTTTTCTCTTCCTCCCTCCCTCTGACGTAAAATAATACTATCAATTCCTTGTATAAAGATAAGAGCGTTACAGAATTGACGTCTTTACTCCCTTCTCATTACTGCACCTGACTGGTTAAAACAAAACAAAACACGAATAAAGACTGTTAATTGTTTCCGTTTCACAAATGGAGAGATGATTTGCTTAAGAAGACATGGCTAGTGACAGGCGGTAGAGACTAGTCTTGTCCCTTCTCTGAATGGTGAGTTCATCATCTTTAGTTTCTATCACTAAATTCCTGAACGTAGTTTCCTTAAAACCCCATCTTTCACTCCCCACCCCCGCCCCAGATTTCCTTGGTGAAAAGAAATTGCCCAAAACTAGCATGACAGCCTTCCCAGAAATTAAAATTAAAACTTTGTATATGTTTGCACTGAAATCTCCCTCTGAGAATCCTCCAAAACCTTGGTGGAAAGAGCTCTGTAGTCCAAATGACAGACTTGTTTTTTTTGAGTACAGACTTTGCAATTTACCAGTGGAGTGACTCAGCCTCTGTGAGTGACAGTTTCCAAATATGTAAATTGGAACATCTGAGACCCTGGCTTGCACGGTGTCTGTTAAGGTCAGGATAATGTGTTTTGCATATTTGGTGCAGAATCTGTTCAATCAGGCAGTTACTACAAACATGTTCCTCCATATTCTCACCTTATAGCCAAATTGAACAACAGATCTCAAACCCCAGAAAGCTGAGTGCCTAGAAGTCACAGTATTGATATAATCTATCCCTGTAATATTTTTGTTGGCAAAAAAGAAGACCATGTTCTATGAATGCAGCTCTCTGAATCTCTCATACAATGTGCTAAATAAAAAACAGTGGATAAACCGGGCTCAGTGGCTCAGCCTGTAATCCCAGCGCTTTGGGAGGCTGAGGTGAGTGGATTGCCTGAGCCCGCGGGTTCGAGACCCGCCCGGGAAACTTGGTGAGACCTCATCTGTACAATAAATCAAAAATTAGACAGGCTTGGTAGCGCGCGCCTGTAGTTCCAGCACTTGGAAGGCTGAGGCGGAAGGGTTGCTGGAGCCCAGCAGGTGGAGGCTGCAGTGGCTGGGAGCGGCCACTGCACTCCAGTCTGGGTGACAGAGTGAGACTGCAACTCAAAATAAATAAATAAATAAATGAATAAATAAAATAAGAGAAAAACAGTGGATAAATCTAGATATTCATTGGTCTTTTCTTGCATTCTTTCTGTAAGTGTGAAATTTTCAAATTAAAAAAAATTGGAGAAAAAGAAATACAGGGTGTTTTTCAGAATCCCATCTCCATGATTATAGCTTAATATTTGCAGTGGGCATGTTCTGTAGTAACCAGAAATGGAATCGGAGCAGATTCCAAGAGAGAAGAAGGCAACACTGCAGCAGAAACCCAAACCCAGTTCGTGTCCTCCCTCAGCTCAGCTCCTGCTCCATGTTTTCAGAATGACATTGAACAAACATTTCCACTTTGCAAGCCAAGCATTAAGTGTATTAAAAAGTTCCAATTAAAATATTTTTTACATGTATATTTTCTCACTTCTTTCCAGGAGGAATGAAAAAATGCCAAGACCCCTCACCAGGTTGCAACTCCTGTTTAGTGTGCCTGGCGCCCTCACCATCCCCTCCCCCAAGGGTGTGCTTCACAGTGACAGAAGCCAGAGAACTGCTGTATGAGTCACACGACTTGACAAATGGGGAGTGTGACTGGAGGTGAGGGCTGGTAACATCTCTCTTTGTTCCACTCTGCAGAAGCATCCTGTCCCTCCTTGACCTGCAAGCAAACTACCATCAGATGGTGAGGCTGTTATGGTTTATGAATACAATGATCATTTAACCAGAGTCAGCTGCTAAGAACTTTCATTGTTTATCTTACTTTATTATACTTATAGTAATGGGGTAGCTACAGTTTTTTGTTGTTTTTTTTTTTTTAGTTGGTGTCTCTCTCTGTCACCCAGGCTGGAGTGCAGTAGCACATTCACAGCCACTGCAGCCTCGACCTCCTGGGCTCAGACTATACTTCTGCCTCAGCCTTCCAAGTGACTGGAACTACAGGCCTGCACTACAATATCTGACTTTTTTATTTTTATTTTTTTATTTATTGTAGAGATAAGGTCTCACCAAGTTGCTCAAGCTGATCTCGAACCCCCGGGCTCAGGCAATCCTCTCACCTCTGCCTCCCAAAGTGCTGGGATTACAGTCTTGAACCACGGTGTCTGGTGGGGTAGCTACTGTTATATGTAATTTTTTTTTTTTTTTTTTGAGTTGGAGTCTCACTCCGTCGCCCAGACTGGAGTGCAGTGGCCGCTCCTGGCCACCTCAGCCTCGACCTGCTGGGCTCCGGCGATCCTTCTGCCTCAGCCTTCCAAGTAGCTGGAACTACAGGTGTGCGCTACCACGCCCAGCTAATTTTTGATTTGTTGTAGATAAATCAAGTTGCCCAGGTGGGTCTTGAACCCACGGGCTCAGGCAATCCACTCACCTCGGCCTCCCAAAGTGCTGGAATTACAGGCTGAGCCACCGAGCCCGGCCATTATCTGTATTTTGTAACTGAGAAGACTGAGGCTCAACTGGCTATAAGAACCTGCTCAAGGCAACTCCCTCGGGTCCCCTCCCACTGTGGGAGCTTTTCTGTCCTCTCAATAAATCCTACTTTTAAAAAAAGGGGGCCGGACTCGGTGGCTCAGCCTGGATGATGGAGTGCGACTCCAACTCAAAAAATAAAAATAAAGAAGTGGAACTGAAAACACCCGCCTGCTTTTGCTGTGATGCCCCCTGCATTCTGCACTCTGCCACCCATATCTATTCAGGTCAATAAATTGATAGGAGATATCTAAATTGACACCTTACAAATAAGAAAATCCAAATAAACAAAGCAAACTGGAGGGAGGTAGTAGGAATTATAGGGAATAGAACCCGGGTATCTATTATACTAGGGTCATTCTCAAACTTGCAGGGAACTCTGGCACTTTGGTTTGCTTCGTAATATTAATATATGTTTACTGGGTTCCAGGAGCTTTCTCATGCTTTATTTCATTTCCTGTCACCATTTTGCAGACAAAGAAGCTTGAAGAATCTGCACAGGTCACTGGAATAATCAATAGCAGAGTTGAGGTTCAGACCCTGGTCTGAATTACCGTGACCCTCTATCTTCTCTTCAAAGGGGAAACAGCCCACCTCTCGGGGTGATTGAGAGCACTTATCTCAGCAGATGAGATCATTTCATATGTGCTGCTCTTCCACATATGTGTGTACTTTTATTGCTATTTTTTAAAAATAACAGTTTACTTAGTAGATTATAAAGTTTGATGACACAGACATTCTCATATACTGTGTGTGTCAGTTTTTGCAGCCTCTTGGAGGTGACTTGGAACTGTTTATTAATTTTTTTTTTTTGGTCTTGGAGTCTCACTCTGTCACCCAGACTGGAGTGCAGTGGCCACTCCCAGCCACTGCAGCCTCGACCTGCTGGGCTCCGGTGATCCTTCCGCCTCAGCCTTCCAGGTAGCTGGAACTACAGGCACGCGCTACCATGCCCGGCTAAATTTTGATTTATTGTAGAGATGAGGTCTTGCCAAGTTGCCCAGGCGGGTCTTGAACTCGCGGGCTCAGGCAGTCCACTCACCTCAGCCTCCCAAAGCTGAGAAAGATAGATCTGTATACATGGGTGGGAAAGATTTCCAAGGTGCGTTATCAAGAAGAAAATGTGGCTGGGCTCTGCCTTCCGAGTAGCTGGAACTACTGGCGTGCACTACCACGCCCGTCTAATTTTTTGATTTATTGTAGAGATGAGGTCTCGCCAAGTTGCCCAGGCAGGTCTCGAACCCGCGGGCTCAGGCAATCCGCAGGCTCAGGCAATCCACTATTTGAATTTTTGCATATGAACATGTTTTCTATTATCTAATGGTAACAAAACTTATTGATTTGTTTTTTTCAACTAGTAATCATTAACAACACATTTAATACATTAATAGGTTGCTTATTTTTATTTTTGTAATTGTATTTATTTATTTATTTTTGAGTCAGCGTCTCACTCTGTTGCCCAGGCTGGAGTGCAGTGGCATGCTCACAGCCATCACAGCCTTGACCAATTGGGCTCAGGTTTCCAAGTAGCTAGAACTACAGGGGTGTGCCACAATACCCAGCTAATTTTTCTTGATTTATTATAGAGCTGAGGTCTCACCAAGTTGTTCAGACTGGTCTCAAACCCCTGGGCTCAAGTAATCCTCTCACCTTGGCCTCCCAAAGTGCTGGGATTATAAGCGTGAGCCACTGCACCCAGCCAGGATGCTTATTTTTAAAACAAAAATTTATCTGAAAGAATGAAGGAGAAATACACTAGAAAATGTAGTGTCCAGACTTCAACACTATCCTTTTAATATCCTAACAACCCCAACAGAAAAAGTCAGATAATTAAATCATTAAATTTTCAGCAGTCATGTTAATATCATCTACTAGTCTGGCTTATACACTGTTAATGGGAGTGTAGATTAGTATAGTCTCTATGAAAAGCAGTATGGAGATTGCGCAAAGAACTAAAAGTAGATCTACCATTTGATTCAGCAATCCCACTGTTAGGTATCCACCCTAAGGCACAGAGGTTGCTGTGTAACAAAGACTTCTGCACCCACATGTTCATCACAGCACACTTCACAATTGCAAAGATGTGGAATCAACCTAAATGCCCATCAACCGATCAGTGGATAATGACAATGTTGTATGTATACACCATGGAATACTCCACAGCTATAAAAAAGAATGAAACCATGTCCTTTGCAACAACATGGATGGAGCTGGAGATCATCATCTTAAGTAAACTGACTCAGAAACAGAAAGCCAAACACTGCATGTTCTCACTCATACGTGGGAACTAAATGGTCACAAGGATGGAAAAATAGACACTGAGATTACCAACATGGGGGGAGAGGGGAGGGGGTTAGGGTTCAGAAACTACCTATAGGACACAATGTTCACTATCTGGGGAATGGGCCACCTGAGACCCAATCCCCACCACTCCACAATGTATCTATGTAACAAATATGCATGTGTACTCCTAATCTAAAATTTAAAAAAAGCCGGGCTTGGTGGCTCAGCCTGTAATCCTACGCCTTTGGGAGGCTGAGGCGAGTGGATTGCCTGAGCCCGAGGGTTCGAGACCCACCTGGGCAATTTGGCGAGACCTCATCTCTACAATAAATCAAAAAATTAGCTGGGCATGGTAGCGCGCGCCTGTAGTTCCAGCTACTTGGAAGGCTGAGGCGGAGGGATCACCGGAGCCCAGCAGGTCGAGGTTGCGGTGGCCGGGAGCGTGCCATTGCCCTCCAGCCTGGACAACAGAGTGAGACTACAACTCAAAAAAAAATTAAATTAAAAAAAATAATCTATTAGTCTGATAATTATGAATACATATGAAGCAGTCTATTACATATCATCTTAGCCATGAAACATTAACCTTTATCTGGATATTAATAATAAGTTACCATTTCTTGAGTGTCACCCTGACAGGCTGTGTTGTCAGCACATAGTATTCCTCACTCAGTTCTCACAATCACCTTATTAGGTGGTTGGTTTTAATGTCCATTTTACAGATAAAAAAACTAAGGCTCAATGAAGTTCAGTCACTTTACCAGTTAATAAGTGGAGGAGCTGTGGATCTAACCCCAGTCCTGCTCCTAGAATTGAACTTTTAACTACTCTGTATGGTGTTTCCTGATGTGATGGGGTTGTTTTGTTTTTGTTTTTTTTTTTGAGTTGGAGTCTCACTCTGTCGCCCAGACTGGAGTGCAATGGCTGCTCCCGGCCACCGCAGCCTCGATCTGCTGGGCTCCGGCGATCCTTCCGCCTCAGCCTTCCAAGTAGCTGGAACTACAGGCGCGCGCTACCAAGCCTGTCTAATTTTTGATTTATTGTAGAGATGAGGTCTCACCAAGTTGCCCGGGCGGGTCTCGAACCCACGGACTCAGGCAATTCATTCACCTCAGCCTCCCAAGGCGTGGGATTACAGGCTGAGCCGTGATGGGGTTTTTGAGACTGGACAGTCCTCTGCTAAATCCCCAGAGTTTGACCCTCTCTGCTGTCTCCAATATCCCATCCTTTGGTTTTGCATCTCTCCATACTCCCTGGCTCTTTTCTATCCACCTGAGGTGAGCTTTATCTATTTGCTGGTTTCTGTCTCAGAACCAGAGTGTGTGTGTGTGTGTGTGTGTGTGTGTGCGTATTTTTTTTTTTTTTTGGACTCCACGAAATTCCTGCAGATGTTTGAAAACAATCACAAAATAAAATCCTGTCCCGGCTTCACAAAGGATCGTCTGTGTCTGAAAACTCAGGAGAGACAGTGGCTGTAGGATGCTGTTTAAAAATAATGTGGTTACTCATGGTACTGGATGTACATCTGAATTTGAAGGAGACATTCAGGGAACTTTAGCTGAGGAAAAGTGAGGACATGACCCATGAGGTTCTTTTCTGCCCAACAACTCACTGAGGACGTCCCTCATTGGCTGTAGCGAAAGGCTTAGCGTCCATCTCTCTGATCAGGAATTCATCAGCCAAGCCCCTTGCCCTCTAATAAGGACAACAGGTATTGTATTGTAGTCAAAGTAGCAGGTGGTTGGGAATCAGGAAATCCAGGTTCTAAACCATTAGGTATAACCAGAGTCCCTGAACAGGAAAGCAGTTATCTCAAACCAGGGATGACATCAGCATCTCTGCTTCTGCTAAAAGCATCCCTGTTCTAAGCCCCGGGTGGCTATAGCTCTGTCCTTCCACCACTTGTTCAGTACCTGGCAACAAACCAGCAGCTGCAGACTGAGTCCAGAATGCCAGGCGCTCAGAGCAGCACAGGGCAGATTTACCTGGGCATGGCTTCCTGGAAAAGTGGAGATTTGAGCTATGTCTCAAAGGATCCAGAGAATGACTCTCTCTCATTTCCTGTTTCCAAGAGACAGCAAGGCAAGATATCAGATTTTTGTGTGTTATAAAACAAGTTGCAGCTTAATTTTTTTTGGAGGGGGTTGGGAGATGATGGAGGTATTGGATGAATGTGGGAGAAACGTTAGCCGGTAGCTAATTGCATGATTTAAGTTCCGTGGGGCTCTGCACCCCCTGTGGAGACCCAGCTTCCAGACAACGGCTTAATCCCTGGGGAATGTCACTGTCATTCAGAAGCTGGTAGTGTGATCCAGGCCTCAGCCAAGCAAAACAGCTCTTCTCAGAGGCAGGGGATTCCTGTCTCCAGCCCCTCCCCCAGTTGCTTCCTCTGTCATCTCTTATCATCCGGCCTGTCTGTCTTTCAGGCCAGCTGGTCATCAGAGAATAAACATCACCAGCTTCGGGATCAGGTGACCATTATGGATGGCAACACTGAAGGGCTTTGCATGCCAGAGTGACGCTGGGAACAGTGAGAGCCTACGATGTGCTGACCTCACTGAGTGGGCACCCATGCAGCTGGCCGGGAGCAAGTTGACTGATGCCACTCCCTGCTGCGGCCCTTTGGCCATCACAGGGCCACCCCATACAGGATGCCCTGCCCAGCTCCCTCTCAGCACAGAATGTGAAGTCAGAATGGCTGGATTAGAACCCCAGCTCCATGGACTGCTAGCTGTGCGACATTGTTGAAGTTATTCTACTTCTCTGAGCCTCAGTGTCTCCATTTGAAAAATGGGAATAATAGTGTCCACACACTGAAGATTTTTTTTTTTTTTTTTTTTGAGCTGGAGTCTCACTCTGTTGCCCAGACTGGAAGCGGCCACTGCTGCCTCTACCTGCTGGGCTCCGGCGATCCTTCTGCCTCAGCCTTCCAAGTAACTGGAACTACAGGCGCGCGCTACCACGCCCAGCTAATCTTTTTTTTTTTTTTTGAGTTGGAGTCTCACTCAATGACCCAGACTGGAGTGTAGTGGCTGCTCCTGGCCACCACAGCCTCGACCTGCTGGGCTCCGGCAATCCTTCCGCCTCAGCCTTCCAAGTAGCTGAAACTACAGGCGCGCGCTACCACGCCCAGGTAATTTTTTTTTTTTAATAGTAGAGATGAGGTCTTGCCAAGTTGCCCAGGCGGGTCTTGAACCCGCGGGCTCAGGCAATCCACTCACCTCAGCCTCCCAAAGGTGCTGGATTACAGGCTGAGCCACTGAGCCCGGCTCACACTGAAGATTAAATGGAAAGCATCTGGCATATGTCTGCGGCTCAATAAACTGTCATTAGCTGTTTTTGATGATTATTGATTCTCCCATTAGAGAAGTCCAGCAACCATAATACACAGTCTGCTCTTGAAAGGCGTAAGGTTGCTCTGATTCAGGAGATCAGTCACCTTCTGCACATGTGAGTCCCAGGATGAAAAGATAACAATTGTAAGAACCACCTGGAAGGTAAACAAGGGAGAAGGGAGTGTATTGTCAAAGGAACACACTGTAAGAAACCCACACACCTGGTTCTGCCCATTGCCAGTGCAGTGATTGTGAGCATATTATATAAATTTCCTGCCTGTTTCCTTAACCATGAGATGGGATCAAGAAGTCTTTCTTTCCCTATTGTTGTGAGGGCTGAGCACAGGCTGGTCCAGAGTTCCCGCTCAGCACACGTGGCTGTGATGATGACCTTGTGTTTGCTCAGTCCTACACCAGTTGGCGCAGAAAACTTGGATATATGGCAAGAGCAGCGGGATGCCCAAGGGAGTGTAGGGGGTGACAGCTGGTTTTGTTTGGATTTTCCAGGTGGAAGATTCAGTGGGGGTGGGAGACTGCCTGCTCTCGAGAATATTTCCCTGAGGAACTTGATTTCTGATCATTTAAAGAATCCCAAGGAAGATCTGTCAATATTGGGGTACATGTGAAAAGTTACATGAATGGAACATGTAATGATCAAGCCAGTGTATTTGGGGTGTCCATCAACCATATATTTATCATTTCAATGTGCTGGGTACTTTCAAGGCCTCTCTTTTGGCTATTTTAAAATACCTGTCTAAAATACGTTAACTGTAGTCACCCTATTCTTCTATCAAACATCAGAACTTATTCCTTTTTTTTTTTTTTTTTGAGTTGGAGTCTCACTCTGTCACCCAGACTGGAGTGCAGTGGCCACTCCCGGCCACCACAGCCTCGACCTGCTGGGCTCTGGAGATCCTTCCGCCTCAGCCTTCCTAGTAGCTGGAACTACAGGTGCGCGCTACCACACCCGGCTATGTTTTTGATTTATTGTAGAGATGAGGTCTCGCCAAGTTGCCCAGGCGGGTCTCGAACCCGCGGGCTCAGGCAATCCACTCACCTCAGCCTCCCAAAGGCGGGGATTACAGGCTGAGCCACCGAGCCCGGCTTATTCCTTCTTATAACTGCGTGTTTGTACGCATTAACCAACCTCTCTTTATCCCCCAGGATGAGGGTTTTAACCTTTGCCTGTTTCACTTTCCTTCTCTCTCCCCAGGGACCTACTCAAAAAAGAGTTAAATAAGCCTGTCTCCTCCATCTAAGAGACGGTTGAACTTGTTAGGGTATGTGGATGGACCAGGTGAGGGTGGAGAGGTGTAGGGAGGCGCGCAGCACTGCCAAGGCCAGCAAGCTGGAGGTGTGTGCCAGCAACCCAGAGATCCGAGTAAATTGCAAAGAACTGCAACACATAGAGGTGAGAAAAGAAAATATTTATTTGAAAAAAGTTCACCCCCCACAGTCAGGGAGTGGGCCTACACTCTAGGTGAGTGTGGCCTCGTAGCTCCCCAAGTCTTGGCTTAAATCCTTTCCTTGGAGATGTTGCTCGTGACTGCCATGACTGCTGTGACTTCCTGGTCGACCACCTGTGGATGTCTTGGAGATCCTGTGACACAGAGACCCATTAATCTCTGCCCACATTGTCACAGCCCCTCGGTGGCTCAGCCTGTAATCCCGCGCCTTTGGGAGGCTGAGGTGAGTGGATTGCCTGAGCCCGCGGGTTCGAGACCCGCCTGGGCAGCAAGACCTCATCTCTACAATAAATCAAAAAATTAGCCAGGCGTGGTGGCGCATGCCTGTAATTCTGGCTACTCGGAAGGCTGAGGCGGAAGGATCACCGGAGTCCAGCAGGTCGAGGCTGCGGTGGCCGGGAGCGGCCACTGCCCTCCAGTCTGGGCGACAAAGTGAGACTCCAACTCAAAAAAAAAAAAAAAAAAAGAAAAGGGCATGACAAGGATTCTAATTCTCCTGCACCTTCCCAAACGACATTCCTTAGACCTGATGGAGGGTGTACCTCCCCTTATCTCGTAGGCATTCCCAGTGGGTAGTTTCGGGGGGATGCTTGACTTCCCTGTAGATAGGGCCCAATTTACTGGAAGATCAAATCCCCACCTGCTTCCCCCTGAGCAGTTATAACTTTTGTAATTACAAGTTTAATGACTTTTACAGTCCTTGCCCAATGCATGATGTCCTAGGCCTTGTAAATTCCCTTTACTCTTGGCAAGCTTGATTGCCACTATGAGATACCCCTGATACCTGGAAGTCTGTTTCTGAAAAGACAAAGTCGGTAAAGTTAATTATACCCAAAGTGTGCATTTCTCCAAAAGCATAGCTTCTACTTTCTCATCATTGTGTCAGGGTTTAAGAACAAGACGAAAAATGGCTTCCCACTCTCAGTCTGTTCTTTCAGAACTGTATCCCCAAATAGGATAGGTTGAAGTCCTGACCCTTGGTACCCTGAATGTGACCTTATTTGGAAAAAGAGTCTTTACTGATGTAGCCAAGTTAAGATATGGTCATTAAAGTGGGCCCTAATCCAGGGTGACTTTTATCTTACAAGAAGAGGGAAATTTGGACACAGATACACAAGAGAGTGCCATGTGATGACAGAGGCAGAGATTGGAGTGACGCAGCTGTAAGCCAAGAACATCAAAGACTGATGGTGTCGCCAGAAGCTAGCAAGAGGCAAGGAGGGCCTTTACCCAGAGTCTCAAAGGGTGCATGGCCCAGCTGCCCATGGGTCTCTGATGTCTAGCCTTCAAAACTGTGAGACGGTTCTTTTTTTTTTTTTTCAGTTGGAGTCTCACTCTGTCGCCCAGACTGGAGTGCAGTGGCCGCTCCCGGCCACCGCAGCCTCGACCTGCTGGGCTCCTGCGATCCTTCCGCTTCAGCCTTCCAAGTAGCCGGAACTACAGGCATGCGCTACCATGCCCAGCTAATTTTTTATTTATTGTAGAGATGAGGTCTCTCCAAGTTGCCCAGGTAGGTCTCGAACCTGCGGGTCCAGGCAATCCACTCACCTCGGCCTCCGACATGCTGGGATTACGGGCTGAGCCACCCAGCCCAGACAGTCCATTTCTATTGTGCTTTGCTAAGGCAGCTCTGAGAAACTAACGCAGGGAGGAAAGAGACTGGGGAGAGAGAGAGGAGCTGAGGGATTTTGTGTCCTTGATCCGAGAGCCCAAAAAACTGGATAAAGGAACGCACAGCACATCCCAAGATGGCTTGAGCTCCATTCCAGTCCCAGGGCCGCCAAGTTTCCCTCCAAGGAAGGCCAAGTGAGAAACAGGCAGGGTGGGGCTGGGAGACAAGGATCCACGGTACAAGAAGGAAGAATTCTGACACCCAAACTTCCCCATTCCCCATCCAGCCCTGCAGGCTAGAAGCCTCTGAGCTAAGGCCTCTGGCCAGGCTGGGAAAACACCTGTGCCTTCTCCCGCCTCTCCCACTCCTTGTCTGTTGTTTATTGAGCTCATGGTTGGTACATCCCACTTGGTGGCTTGGCGGCCCCTGGTAAATCACACACATTATTTATTTATTTATTTGTTTGTTTGTTTGTTTGTTTGTTTATTTATTTGAGTTGGAGTCTCACTCAGTTGCTCAGACTGGAGAGCAGTGGCCGCTCCTGGCCACCGCAGCCTCGACCTGCTGGGCTCCGGCGATCCTTCCGCCTCAGCCTTCCGAGTAGCTGGAACTACAGGGGTGCACTACCACACCCGGCTAATTTACATTTATTATTTATTATTTCTCCCAGCCACCGCAGCCCCGACCTGCTGGGCTCCAGCGATCCTTCTGCCTCAGCCTTCCAAGTAGTTGGAACTACAGGCACGTGCTACCACGCCCGGCTAATATTTATTAATTTTTTATTTGCATGCATATTTTATTTGACAATGTGATCCCCTTTTATTATTTCTTCATTCAATTTTTGTGTGTATCATGCTTTGTTCTCCTGACCAGTGCTGCTTTGTTCTGTTATTGGTAATGCTAAGTTGTCTCACTTGGTGAAAGCAGGTCTTATGTCTCTCCCTTCATAATTATAAATAATCTTTTTACTTATACTTCAAGACTGTGTAAGTGTCCTATTCACCAATAATCATTTACCCAATGCTTTTAGTATCCACTGAAGATTCTTGCTAGGAATTTTGTTTTTGTTTTTTAAACAAATGAAGGTTTTCTAGTTGTATGAATACTTCTACAAATAAATTAATCTTTCTATAAATAAATCCTTCTACTAATAAAAGTTGATTTCTTTTGTAAAGAAAGTGCTTACATTTTTTCTCCGGTCTTCTCTCTTTCTTGTTTTCTTTTTTTCTCTTACCTTCTCTTCTTCCTCCTCCTATAGACTTAAGAGTTCTTTTTTATTCACTGTGTTCAAAATTCAGGATCATCATTATTCCTTCAAACTGTCCTAAATGTGGCCAGGGAGAGATTCATCAGGTTTCTTTTCATACTTCCTTCATTTTTGCCTCAACATAATATTCCGGGCTCACTTTATACTTTCCCTGCTCCAAACCTGGAATCAATATTCCTCAATAGAATTTTTTTGCTCCTTTTTGTGGGAATGGTATTTGGAAACCACTGTCTGGGTACTAAACGTGTTTGTTGCTACTGGGGTGTCAATGTGTCAAGCCCCATCAGTGGACAGATTTAGGAAATGTGTTTTTATCATGTGTTTGTATTTCTTTCTTTTTCCTACCTTGGTACCCAAAAGTATAAATGCATTTACTCGGCCGGGCTCGGTGGCTCAACCTGTAATCCTGCGCTTTGGGAGACCCTGGTGAGTGGATTGCCTGAGCCCGCGGGTTCGAGACCCGCCTGGGCAACTTGGCGAGCCCTCATCTCTACAATCAATCAAAAAATTAGCCGAGCATGGTAGCGCACCTGTAGTTCCAGCTACTTGGAAGGCGGAGGCGGAAGGATCGTCAGAGCCCAGCAGGTCGAGGCTGCGGTGGCTGGGAGCAGCCACTGCACTCCTGTCTGGGTGACAGAGTGAGACTCCAACTAAAAAAAAACCCAAAAAACTAACTAAATAAATAAATGCATTTACTCACCTGTGCTATTCAACAATGCCACAAAATGGCTTCTGAATGACTATCAATACTACTTCCAAAACAAACCAACTTAGTAAAGTTCAAGATTTCTTTTTGTTCTTACTAAATATTCCAACTGTGTACAGAGTAGAGTAGCAAGTTCAAATGTTAAATTAATTTGTTTCTACTTTGTATTCAAACTAAAAATTTACTTTTTTATCCTATTTGATTTCATTTTGTATGGTTCAAAAGCGAAAATTACATTAAAAAGTATACTTAAGGAAGTCTCCCATCCTTCCATTCCATTGTCCACTCCTCTCTTCTTTCTCATTCTTTCACAAGAGTTTTGTCCTTTTGTTTTCTTAAGAGATGGGGTCTTACTATGCTGCCCAGGTTAGATAGTAATAGCTATTTACAAGTGCAATCATAGTGCACTACAGCCTCAAACTCCTGGATTCAGGTGATCCTCCCACCTCAGACGCCTGAGTAGCTAGGACCACAGGCTCACTCCACCATGCTCTGCTAACAAAGGGTTTTTAAGGACCATGTATATTTTTTTCAATGAATTGTCTCTTTTGCTTATTTTTATACTGGATTTTTGGTTTTTTCTCCCCTCAATTTTAAGAACTCTTTTTTTTGAGTTGGAGTCTCATTCTGTCACCCAAACTGGAATGTAGTGGCACACGACCTGCTGGGCTCAAACAATCCTTCCATATCTGCCTTCCAACTAGCTGGAACTACAGGCGCCTGCCACTACACCTGGCTAATATATATTTTTTCAATTGTAGAGATGAGGTCTCACCAGGTTGCCCAGGTTGGTCTCGAACCCATGGGCTCAGGCAATCCTCTCACTCTGCCTCCCAAAACGCTGAGATTATAGGTGTGAGCCACGATGCCCGACCTAGAACTCTATATAGTAAACCTTGATCTCTGACATGGATAGAAAATATTATTTGTCTTTTGTTTATTGCAGATTTCGCCAGGCCAATGTTGTTTTATTTCTATGTAGTAAAATTGATCAGTGTTTTCATTTGTTCCATCTGGATTTTGAATCTGAGTTAGAAAAAGCTTCTCTACACTGAGATTACCTTTTAACTTCCCATGTTTTCTTCTAGTACCTGTATAGTTTTTTTTTTGTTGTTTCTTTTTTTTTTTTGATTTGGAGTCTCATTCTGTCACCCAGACTGGAGTGCAGTGGCCGCTCCCGGCCACCGCAGCCTCGACCAGCTGGGGTCCGGCGATCCTTCCACCTCAGCCTTCCAAGTAGCCGGAATTACAGGCGCACGCTACCATGCCCTGCTGATTTTTTGCTTTATTGTAGAGATGAGGTTTCACCTGCCCAGGCGGGTCTCGAACCTGCGGGCTCAGGCAATCCACTCACCTCAGCCTCCCAAAGGCGCGGGATTACAGCTAAGCCACCGAGCCCAGCTGTTTCTTTCTTTTCTTTTCTTTTCTTTTTTGAGTTGGAGTCTCACTCTGTTGCCCAGACTGGAGTGCGTGGCACACTCCCAGCCACTACAGCCTCAACCTGGTGGGCTCTAGCAATCCTTCCACCTCAGCCTTCCAAGTAGCCAGAACTATAGGCACGTGCTACCACCCCCAGATAATTTTTGATTTATTGTAGAGACAAAGTCTCACCAAGTTGCCCGTGTGGGTCTCGAACCTGCGGGCTTAGGCAATCCACTCAAAGTGCTGGGATTACAGGTTGAGCCACGGAGCCTGGTTTAGTTTTTTGTTTTTTCAGTTTGATGTCTGATCCCTTTGGGGTTTATTCTGGTGCCCAGTGTGAGGCATGGATCTGATTTTGTCATCCAGTTGTCTCAACACCACTTATGAGAAGGGCCAGCTTTTCTTTCAAGATATGGGATGCCCTCTTTATCGTATGCTAAATTTCCATATGTACTTAGATCTAATTCTGGACTTTCTATTTTATCCTGAGTCTGCCTGTTCACTTGCCAGTTTTTAATTATAGATCTTTTATAATATCATTTATTATTTGACAAGACCAGTCTCTTGTCACAGCTCTTCTTTCTGGGGGTTTTCAAAGCTATTCTTGCATGTTTATTTTTCCATATGAGTTCTGCCATCAATTTCTCTAGGGAAAAGGTGTATTTTTTATTAGGGTCATGTTAAAACTATACATTATCTAGAGGAGAATTAGAGTTTTATGAGGTTGAGAATAAGAATAAGGGATGTCTTTTGCTTGGTTCAAATCTACTTTTATGCCTTTGGGGTATGTTTTAAAGTTTTCCTCAAAGAAGTTTTGATGGTTTTAGTGACATCAAAGAAAAAACTTGATACTCTGGTTGATCAAAGCAAAAGTTTTATTACAGAAAAAGTGATACTAGAAGGGACGACAGAGTCAAGCAAATCACCACACTGACACCAGCTGCCAGACTCATAGCCCAGAGAGACAAAAGCCATGGAGCCAGATGGGCAACCAGCCAAGCTGGAAGGTGGCATCCGTGGGCTCCCCTGGGATTAAGCATCAACCTCATAGTACCTGTGCTTATAAGACCCCAAGGATTCCAGATTCATTATATGGGCAGTTATTGTTAGAGCCACACTTGACCAATATATACCATGTTCCTTATTTATGACTATATGACTCATTTATTAGAGGCTTAGTGCCATGTTTTGGGTAAACAACCCTCCATTATGATAGAATTCCCAAATAGTTCACACATTTCTTCTGAATTTTATTCTAAATATTTTATGATCTTTTGTTTTTAGAATAAATAGGGTTTATTCTTTCATTATCTTCTCTAACTGGTTATTTTACATAATTATAAACATATATTTGCATAATTATATTTTTATATTATCTCTCTATATAATATTGTGCATGTATGTATACCTAAAGGATTATTTTGCTTGTGTTAGTTTTATCATTGCAATGTTTGAGTTTTCCAGATATATTATCATGTAATCTACAAATAAGCAAAGATAGTTTTCCTTTTTTTTTGGAGTCAAGTTCTCACTTTGTCACTCAGGCTAGGAAGCAGTGGCACAATATTGGCTCACTGCAGCCTCAAACCCTTGGGCTCAAGCAATCCTCCCACCTCAGCTTCCCAAAGTGCTGGGATTACAGGTGTGAGCCACCACACTCAGTCTTTTTTCTTTTTAATTTTTGTGCCCCTAATAGTTTTATCTGGTTGTACAAATAGCTCTAATATCATTTTGAATTGTAGTGGAAATAGTCCTGACCTCATATATTTATTCATTATGTAAGATCCTGACTTTCATAATATGTAAATTTATTATATATACATATACATTTACATATATACAGTATATGAAAATGAACTCATTAGTTCTTGTTTTTATTTAATGTTTTACTCATGAATGGGTATTTAATTTTGTCAAAAGAATTCACAGTATGAAGGAGGACCCCCCCCAAAATGAAATTTTTTTGGAGGGAGGGTCCCTTGTGGCACAGGCTTCCTCCATGAGGTAACTGTTCTAGGAACCCATCAGCATCTGGCATCAGTGTACTAGCTAGCATTGTTGTGAGAGGCTGTGTTCAGCTTCAGTGAATTTTTTGGGAGATTTCAACACATTTGCCAGTTTCATGGTGGATGATTTACAAGCTCACCTGCCCACACTGCACTGACTGTTCGGCAGTTTTTGACCAAAACCAGCATGACCTCTGTGCCCCACCCTCCCTGTTCACTCAATCTCACCCCAAGCAAATTTTTCTTCTTGTTTTCCCAGATGAAAAAATTCCCAAAGGGAAAAGTTTTGCCAATGTGAAAGTAGTGAAACCAAAAACGGCAGAAACACTAAACGGCATCAAAATTAACAAGTTCAAAAACTGTTCCGAGTAGTGAAAAAAGTGTCTTGACAGATGTATTGCATCAAACAGAGAGTACTTTGAAGGTGACTGAAGTTTAAACATGTAAGAATAAATACATGTTTTTAATGAATAATTTCTGGGTTTTTTGGCTCCCCCTTCATATGTATAGCATAACCATATAGTTTTTCCATACATTTATTACTATGAATAATTATATTAATGAACAACTTCAAATCATCTTTGTCTTTTGATATCCTGTTAAGGTCTGTTTGCTATTATTTTATTTAATATTTTTGCATACATATTTATAAGTAAGCATGATCTGTATATTTTCTTTTTTGTGTTTATTGCATTTAGGTATTGATGTTATGAGTCATTTAAAAAAGTTTGGAAGTTTTGTTTCTTTTTCTATGCTCTAGTATTATCTGGTTCTGAAGGAATGTCTAGTCTCTAAAGAATTAAAAGAATTCCCCTGTGAAATCATCTGATCCTGTTGATTTGTGTGCGTGCACGTGTGTGTGTGTGTGTGTGAGAGAGAGAGAGAGAGAGAGAGAGAGAGAGAGAGAGAATTAGGTAACATTTTCTGTTACTTTTGTGAAATTGGTTCTCAAGAAGCCTGAGGACTCCAGGGTTCCTCTAACCCTTCCAGGATGACTGCAAAATTCTTCTTTATGACTACATATCTACATTGGGTTAAATTTTCTTTAAATTCTTCAAACCAAGCAACATACATCAAGAGACTAAATGCAGAAGCAGATATAAGAATCTGTTTTGTGTTATGCCGAGCATTGAAGAGATTTGTAAAATATATAAAATAATACCACTCTTCTCACTACATTATTTTGTGGAAAATGTAATTATTTTTTCATAAAAATGTGTTATTTGTGTTAACATATAATGGGTTTATTTGTTTTCAAAAATAGATTGTTAAATCGATTGTAAATCTCTCTGTTAATGTCTAATACAGTAAGTAATAACAAGTACAATGCACAAAGCTTTTGGGTGTCTTCAAACAATTTTAAAAGTGTAAAAATGGGCCGGGCTCGGTGGCTCAGCCCGTAATCCCAGCACTTTGGGAGGCCGAGGCGAGAGGATTGCCTGAGCCTGTGGGTTCGAGACCAGCCCTGGCAACTTGGAGAGACCTTGTCTCTACAATAAATCAGAAACTAGCCGGGTGTGGTAGCACGTGCCTGTAGTTCCGGCTAAGGCGGAAGGGTCGCCGGAGCCCAGCAGGTTGAGGCTACAGTGGCCGGGAGCGTGCCATTGCACTCCAGTCTGGGTAACAGAGTGAGACTCAAAAAAAGTGTAAAAATGTCCTGAGACAAAAAAAAAAAAAAAATAGAGAACTGCTATTTTATGGGAATCGTTCTGTTTAACTTTTCTATCTTTACTACAGATAATTTTAGTCAATTGTATTTTGGGGAAAGTGATGGATTTCGTCTACATCAAGTCTATTCACAGAGTTGTGCAAGGTTGTCTTATTTACTTATTTTTTTTCTGAGTTGAAGTCTCACTCTGTTGCCCAGAGTGGTGTGCAGTGGCATGAAGGGGCGTCAGCTTTGAACATGGCCCTAACAGGGAAAGGATTCTGCAGTAAGTCCAGGCTAGGTGCGCATAATCCTGATGCCTGTGCCATGTGACAAAGAAGAACCTCTGATATGAGACAGATGTATGGAAAGAAAGATATTATTGAATAAGCCCCACCAGGAGAATCACGATGTAGACACTTGCGTTCTGGATCAAGCCACGGCATGCACAGCAGAGAATGTACACCATTTGAAAAATACCTCCTGGTGAGTGATTTGGCCCTGGCAGAGACAGAGCCTTTTATCTCGCCAACCATGGAACATCAAGTGACTAGGTGGCCAGAGCTACTATATTGTATTTCTGTTGTGTGTAACAAATAATTATAAATATAAGGGCTTAAAGGAACACAAAGTTACCCGTTCACAAGTCCAGAACAGTTCACCTGGGTTCTCTGCTTCGGATGTCACAAGGCCAAAATCGATGTGTTACCCAGGCTGAGCTCTTATCTGGAGTCTCTAGGTAAGAATCTACTTCTATCTCACTCGGCTTGTTAGCCCAAATCACTTCTTTGTGGTTGTAGGACTGACGTCCCCAGTTTCTTGACTGTCAGTGGAGAGCCTCTTTCAGCTTCTCATAGCCACTGTATTCCTTCTCATGTGACTCCCACCATCTTCTAGCCAACAACAATACATCAAATTTCCCCTTGTACCTCAAGGAGACTTGAACTCATCACTAGCATCTTTAGGGTAAAGCCAGCATACTCTTTTACTGCTCTTCACAGTCTAAATGATACTACTCTTGTGGTTAGAATACTGGCTCCTTCTGTATTTATTAGCAGGCTGAGCTTCAACAAGTCAAGTCATCTAATCTCTCTGGTTTAGTTCCTGACCCAAAAGAAAGAAGGTAACGATATCACCTTATACAGCTATTGTGAACATCTAGGAAGTAACACTTATAAAGTACTTGATACATGGAGATGCTCGGTTAATAAAAGCTGTCAAGGGCTAGGCACGGTGGCTTTCACCTGTAATTCTAGCTCTTTGGGAGGCCAAGGTCAGGAGGCCTTGAATCCAGGAGTTCAAGACCAGTCTGGGCAATATAGCAAGATCTCATCTCCACGAAAATAAAAAATCAACTGGGCTGGTGGCATGTACCTGTAGTTCTAGCTACTCGGGAGGCTGAGATGGAAGAATCACCTGAGTCCAGAAGGTCAAAGCAACAGTGAGCCATGATTGTACCACTGCATTCCAGCCTGGGTGACAGAGTGAGATCCCAACTCAAAACATAATAAAATTAATTAAAAGCTGTCAAAACCAGCACCTCCACCACAATCATCATCATCGTTATTATCATCAACATCATCATTATAATAGTGCGTGCCCGTGGTTCCGGCTACTTGGAAGGCTGAGGCAGAAGGATCCCCAGAGCCCAGCAGGTCGAGGCTGTGGTGGCCGGGGGCGTGCTACTGCACTACATTCTGGGCGACAGAGTGAGACTCAGACTCAAAAAAAAAAAATCATTATAAGAACAATAAAGACATGAATATTTTAAGCTGTTTTAGGCCTTTTTGGCCTAGGGAATAACAGATAAGCCCTTGGTGAGATAATCATGGAATGAAAACAATTTGGAACTCCAAATCCTAATGTATCTGAACTCCTGGCATCGCCAGAGTCTTAAGTTCCATCAAAGTATCACGATGCCTTGTGTTTGGTGGCCCTCTTTGTTTTTTTGTTTCTTACAACAGAATACCTGAAGCTGGGTAATTTATAAAGAAGGGAAATTTATTTCTCACAGTTCTGGAGGTTGAAAAGTCTAAGTTCAGCCAGGTTCGGTGGCTCAGCCTGTAATCCCGCGCCTTTGGGAGGCTAATATGAGTGGATTTTTTGACGAGACCTCATCTCTACAATAAATCAAAAAAAATTAGCCGGGCGTGGTAGCATGTGCCTGTAGTTCTAGTTACTTGAAGGCTGAGGCGGAAGGATTGCTGGAGCCCAGCAGGTGGAGGCTGCGGTGGCCGGGAGCGGCCACTGCACTCCAGTCTGGGCAACAGTGAGACTCCAACTCAAAAAAAAAAGAAAAGTCTAAGTTCAAGGGGCCACATCTAGTGAGGGCCTTCTTGATGGTAGGGACTCTGTATAGAGTCCAGAGGTGATGCAGGGTGTCATATGGTGAGGGGGCTGAACATGCTGTCTCAAGTCTCTCTCCCTTTTCTTATCAAGCCACCAGTCCTTCTCCCATGATAACCCATTAATCCATTAATTCATGAATGGGTGGATCCATTCATGAAGGCAGAGCCCTAATGACTCAATCACCCCCTCAAAGGGCCCACCTCTCAACACTGCCATATTGAGGATAACATTTCAGCATGAATTTTGGAGAAGACAAATGTTCAAATCATAGCACCATCTTTTGGCTTGCATATGGTAGATTGGTGGCCATTCAAATGATTCTACTCTTCTAGAGTGAACTTCCTTGGTCTTGACAGCTATCCTGACATTGTTGGAATGAGGAAAGCTCCCTGCTTTGTGTTTCTACTGCATCCAGAACTACCCACATCACCATCCTGTCTTGTAATTGCTTCTTGCTGGCTACAACCCTATGAGAACGTGAGCACTCTGTGAAGACAAGAGTGTTTTTGTCCTATTCACCGTTGCACCCCCATATGCAATGCAGCACCTGACAGCATAGCAGGTACTAATTAAACACTTGTTCAATAAATGAATGAATAAACGTCCCCTTGCTCTTTTTTTTTTTTTGAGTTGGAGTCTCACTCTGTCACCCAGGCTGAAGTGCAGTGGCACGCTCACGGCCACCCAGCGTTTACCTGCTGGGCTCTGGCAATCCTTCCACCTCAGTCTTCCAAGTAGCCGGAACTATAGGCACATGCTACCACGTCCAGCTAATTTTTGATTGATTGTAGAGATGAGGTCTCGCCAAGTTGCCTGGGCTGGTCTCGAACCCACAGGCTCAGGCAAACCACTCGCCTTGGCCTCTCAAAGTGCTGGGATTACAGGCTGAGCCACTGAGCCTGGCTCCCTAACTCTTTTAACCATCATACCTAGCAAGGGGAAAGGAATTAAGTGAATTAGGAGCATTATTAGCATGTAGCAATTAAAAATGATAATGTAAGCATTATATGAAAGCTTAAGAAAATATGTGAGACTGTTAAGTGACAGACAAGTTACTTAAATTTCTTTTGGCCTCATCTGGAAAGTGAGGCTATTAACATCTCTAGTATCAGTTTGTTGTGATGATTAAATGAGAGAAAAACAGGTAACATGTGTATCATAGTGCTCACCATGAACATGTGTCTGATAAATAGTAGTGATTTTGCTGTTGTTTACAATAATAGTAAGTGAAAATAAAAAAGAACAAAAAATTCTTTTAGGGCTGGTGGAATTTTGACTACTAAAACAACAGATTCTTAACCATTAATGTAGCTAAGTACTGCCACTTTATTTTTTTTACAATTTCAAACATTTTTGATTAAAGTAAAAGTGACCTGGGTTTATTACCAGTTCTCTGAGCCTCATTAATAAAATAAAAAACAAGTATTATGCCCCATTTGCTTTACAGGGCTCCAGTGAATCAAATGAATTTCCAAATATGAAAATGCTTTGAATCTACTTGCCTCCTTTTTTTCCAGTTCTTTCTTTCCTGCCTTACTTTTCCCTCTGATGTCCTTGTGAGGGGCGTACCATAAGGGAGAGCCTAAACAAGAGGGTGTCCATGACCTCAGGAAGTCAGGGCAGCCAGCACTGGAGGGGAGCTGGAGAGCATCCCCGGGGAGTGGACATCCCCAGAAAGAATCTGGGCCTGACTGGGAAGTGGAGACGAATCCACCATGCTGGATCCAAGGTCTGGAAGAGCCGAAGAAAATGACGTTAGGACCCAGGAATATGGAAATGAGGCTCAAGGGGCGCATCCTCCAATCCTTGCCAGGACTCAGCCGAAGCATTTCTGTGCTCACAGCTAGCAATGGCTTCCCGCCTCCCATGCCTAAGCCACCCATAGGCTCCAGCCCATTATGACTACTTTCTGTTTGGATCTGAATGACCCGAACCTTTGACTCTATCTCTCCAGGCTGAGAAAAATATGGGTCTTGGCTAGTTAATATCTGCAAGCTTTCAGAGTTACAGCAACAGATCAACACCAGGAAGGTTATTCCTGCTGCTGGATGTGCTATTTTCTAGCTCCAGAAATAGCCCACTTTCCTCACCTCTGTGAGTTCTGCCCACTCCCTTTGAGAACACACGGGCAGACATTGTATCAAGGGACCACTCACGCTAAATGTAAACAGTTGGGTGTATTTGGAGTCCTTTTGTTTGAAAAGTCCAGCAGCCTCCTCTGTACCTGTTGGCAGAGTACCAGCTTGTTTCATTCATGCTGGATGAAAGGGCCAGTCATACTTCACTTACATAGTCAACAACATTTGGGAAACTCCGACAGGCGATTTCACTTAATCCTCAGGAAACCTCTGCAAGGTGGGTATTGTTAGGCCCATTTGGGGGATGAGAGAACTTGAACAGGAGCACACAGGAGAGCGAGGATGCAGAACGAGGGCTTTGACCGAGTTCTTTCTATGGCACCAGAGTATATAGAAATAGAATGTTGGACTTTAAAGATTGTTCTGGCCGGCTCAGTGGCTCAGCCTGTAATCCCAGCAATTTGGGAGGCCAAGGCGAGTGGATTGCCTGGGCCTGCAGGTTCAAGACCAGCCCGGGAAACTTGGCAAGAACTCATCCCTACAATAAATAAACAAATAATTAGCTGGGCATGGTAGCCATGCCTGTAGTTCCAGCTACTTGGAAGGCTGAGGCGGAAGGATTGCTGGAGCCCAGCAGGTCGACGCTGGGGTAGACGTGAGCATGCCGCTGTACTCCAGCCTGGGCAACAGAGTGAAACTCCAACTCAAAAAAAAAAAGAGATTGTTCCATAACTTTATACTTTGAGGTTCTATTGCTGCTCCAAATACATAAGAATAATAGATGAAATATTTTTAAAGTAATCTTTTCTCAAAAGCATAATGAACATCTCGATGGACTACTTAAATTGAGCCTGAAACCTCCAATTTTTAAGCAAATGAAGAAATCTAACCCTAAGAAAAAGTCAATAAAATTAAACAACAGGTAGGAAAATTTAATATAGATAAAACTGAAATAGTAGGATCATCTGACAAAAATTTTTAAATATATTTAGGTTGCTCAAGTGAAAGAACAAGATGTATAAAATAAAGAGCCAAAACAGGCAGGAAAATAAAAAAATAACAGGTGACTAATGAAAAGGAACTAATTAGGAGGCCAGGTACAGCATCTTATGCCTATAATCCCAGCACTTTGGGAGGCTAAGAGAGAAGATTGCTTGAGCCAAGGAGTTTGGGATCACCCTAGGCAACATAGCAAGATCTCGTCTCTACAAAAAATCAAAAAATTAGCTGGGTTCGGTGGCAAGAACCTGTAGTCCCAGCTACTTGGGAGACTGAGGTAGAAAGATCGCCTGAGCCCAGGAGGTTGAGTCTGAGGGAGCTGTGATCATGCCACTGCACTCCAGCCTGGGTGACAGAGTAAGATCCTGACTCAGGGGGTGGGGTAGGGGTAGGGGGAGGGAAGAACCAGTTAGGAATCTTGGCCAAAAAAAATAAAAAATAAAAATCTGAAAGAGGAGCCGGGCTCGGTGGCTCAGCCCGTAATCCCGCGCCTTTGGGAGGCTGAGGTGAGCGGATTGCATGAACCCGTGGGTTCGAGACCTGCCCGGGCAGCGAGACCTCATCTCTACAATAAATCAAAAAATCAGCCGGGCGTGGTTAGCGCGCGCCTGTAATTCCGGCTACTTGGAAGGCTGAGGCGGAAGGATCGCCGGAGCCCAGCAGGTCGAGGCTGCGGTGGCCGGGAGCGGCCACTGCACTCCAGTCTGGGCGACAGAGTGAGACTCCAACTCAAAAAAAAAAAAAAAATTAAACAATATTTTTAAAGACATTTGGCATTAGGCAACAAATATGTGGGGTTAAAAAGTACCTGGGAAATCTTTGTATCTTTCTCTCACTTGTGCTGTGTATCTAAAACTGCTTTAAAAATGAAGTCTTATAAAAAGACCTACTACACACAGGAACCAAGAAAAGGATGCAGATTTCTCGATTTCTCTTCAGAAACGATACAAATGAGAAGACTTAGAGTAACATCATTAAAGTACTGAAAGAAAAATAGGTCAAGCTACAATTGTACATCCAGAAAAAGTACCTTTCAAAAACGAAGATGAAATAAAGTCATTTTCAGATGTACAAAAGTTGAAAGAGCTCGTCATCACAAGACCCATACTACAGGAGATGTTAAAGCAAGTTCTTCTAAGGTAGCCTAGCCAGTTAGTGGCACAGCTAGTAGTTGAAAACAATTTAACCACAACAAGCATTCAACAAACATTGGCTTATTGAATAACTAGGAACATTCACTTAATCTTCACAACAAATAAGTAGGGTAGACACGACTGGCCTCATTTTATAGATGGAGAAACTGTGGCCTGGGAAGGTGAAGGAACTTTGCCAAGGGCACACACAGACCAAGGTTTAAGTTCAGTCCTGTCCGAATTTGGAGGCTGGGATATTTTCTTGGCGTGCTAAGGTCTTGAGGGCACTAGCAAAAAGAGGGCCAGAGGGCCAACCTCTCCCTGGGAGGGCACTGGCAGCTGGAGATCTCTGTCTGGCCAGCAGAGAGCCCAGATCCTTGACTGGTCAACCTGAGTCTTCAGGCTAAGATAGTCAGTGAATGAAACGAAAAAGCTGAGCCCACTCTCCAACAGGTCTGCAGGTAAGCCCAGGCCCCACAAGCTGGAACCACAGAGGAGCTCATAGAGGGTTACTTCTACCCCTCCCCCAAGAACAACTCGTTTCATTTCTCCCAGATCTCCCTCTCTAATACCCAAGCAATGGGGGAGCCAACTGCAACAGCCCCTTGGGGTCCTGGAAGCAGTGCTTCCTTCATTCTGCATCCCACTGACAGATGTTGGCTTTCTTTGATGGCCCTAATAAAATGTACCAACAGTAATTTGGTTTGCCTTAATTAAGAACGCCTATGTGGGTGCAGTGAGGAGATGACCCTATGCAGCCTGATGATCATGCTCAGGGTTAAAGCTCCTGGCTCTCTGTCACCCCGGCCCTCACACCTCTGAACTCTCCGCAACACCTTCTCTCTCTGTCAGGTCCTGGAGTTTTGTTTTCACAGCAGTGTCCGCTTCCATTGACTGAAAGTCTCCTCTGGACCAGGCAAATGACCTACTGTCTCGTTGATTCCTCACTCCACGCAGAAGAAAAGTGCCATTATTACGTCCATGACCCTCACAGAGATTCGGTGACTTTCCCAAAGTCACAGCAAGTATGGGGCACAGACTCTAACTTGTATGTGTCTCCCTCTGAGCCACACTGTCTTGGTCAGCTAAGAGGGAGCCAGGAGCCCTTGGAAGTCAGACAAGGCCTCTACCTTGGGTCAGATGTTCCTGGCTTGAGAAAGTCAGAGTCACCTGCTCTTCCCTCTGGGCTCTCTGGCACAGAGATCACCCTCATAAGCCTGGAGCCCAACCAGCATGCAATCAAGCCCAGGCTTTGCTGTGTGACCTTGGGCAAGGTACTTAAATTCCCTGATCCTCCACTTCCTCGTTTGTGAAATGAAGAAATAACAGCCGTTGTTCAGTGCAGACTCATAGGGCTGGAACTGATTCCACTCATGCTTCGGTGTTATCAAAGGAGGCTCTTATGAACATGCCACAGTATGGCAGTTACTCTGGAGACTGACCTCTCGAGTTCAGATCCCATCTCTGTCACTTACTATGTGACCTTGGACTGGTAACTCAGCCTTTCTAAGCCTTAGGAAGAACATGGGAGAGCTGGGCTCGGTGGCTCAGCCTGTAATCCTGCGCCTTTGGGAGGCTGAGGTGAGTGGATTGCCTGAGCCCGTGGGTTCAAAACCCGCCTGGGCAACTTGGCGAGACCTCATCTCTGCAATAAATAAAAAAACTAGCCGGGCGTAGTAGCGCACGCCTATAGTTCCAGCTACTTGGAAGGCTGAGGCCGAAGGCTCGCCGGAGCCCAGGGGCTCAAGGCTGCGGTGGCCGGGAGCGGCCACTGCACTCCAGTCTGGGTGACAGAGTGAGACTCCAACTGGGAAAAAAAAAAAAAAGAAAGAAAAGAAAGAACATGGGAAACTATTTCTTCCCCTTCCTTCACCTCCCTTCCCTTCCTGAACAATCCAAGGAGTGGAAGGACACTGTCATGGCCCATTGCCTGAGTAGGATGGGGAGGGTGTCCATTCTGGAGCTGGCAAATCATGGGATTCAGAACAGGAAGTGGACACGGAAGTTGCCCTATGGAGGGGCAGCCCAGCATGAATGATCAGAGTCTAAGCAGGGTGAGAAAGGAAGTTGCTGGTGGGAGCAGCGATGGCCCAGTATGGGGAGTCGTAGACCAATGGGGCCAGGAGGGTATTCATTTGGAAGGCAGAGGCCCAGCCTGGCGTGGGGTGTCAGGGCATCCATGTGGGGGCAGCCTTGGGTGGGAGGCTAAGTTCCAAGCTGGGTGAGGAGAGCATCTCTGCATGGGGACAGGTGCCTGGAATGGAGTCAGGGTCCAAGCAGAGAGAAGAGTGTCTGACAAGTGAGAGATCAGTGGAGGGCATAGACTGGGGTGGTGGTGGTGAGGTGGGTGAATCAAATAAGGCACTATGTCAAGGATAATGGAAACCAGAGTTCTAGCCACTGGAGAATGGCGAGATAGAGAGGGAGACAATGCGAATAAGTTCTATGGCGTGGAACTGGAATTGGAGCATTCAGCGTGAATTTCTTTTATTTTTTATTTTTCAGAGTTGGGATGTCACTCTGTCATCCAGGCAGGCATCTCCTATGTTGCTCAAGCTGGATTTGAACTCCTGGACTCAACTGATTCTTCTGTCTCAGCCTCCCAAGTAGCTGGGATTACAAATATTTGCCACTGCTCTCAGCTAGAGCTATTATTCTTATTTTGAATTTATTTTTAATATAGTTTTTGAATAGGTAATACACTTATGTGGTATGAAAATATTTGCAATATACAGAAATTTGGAAATTAAATAGCACAATTCTAAATAACCCTTGAGTTATTTAGAAAGAAGAAATTATAAGATAAATTAGAATATATTTGCAACTGAATGAAAATAAAATCACCATATATCAAAATTTGTGGGATGCAGTTAAAGTGCTGCTTACACGAAAATTTATAGCATTAAATGATCATCTTGGAAAGATCTAGAATCAATTATCTAAGCTTCCATCTTAAGAAGCTACTCAGCTGGGTTCGGTGGCTCAGCCTGTAATCCCGCACCTTGGGAGGCTGAGGTGAGTGGATTGCCTGGACCCATGGGTTCGAGACCCGCCTAGGCAACTTGGTGAGACCTCATCTCTACAATAAATCAAAAATTAGTCAGGCGTGGTAGCGCACACCTGTAGTTCCAGCTTCTTGGAAGGCTGAGGTGGAAGGATCACCGGAGCCCAGCAGGTGGAGGCTGCGGTGGCACTGCACTCCAGTCTGGGCGACAGAGTGAGACTCCAACTCAAAAAAAAAAGAAGCTACTCAAAGAACAACAATTTATATCCAAGGTACGCAGAAGAAAGGAAATAATAAAGATAAAAACAGAAATAAAAGAAATAAGAAATGGACAAATAGAAAAATATTACTGGTCAGGCACAGTGGCTCAAGCCTATAATCCCAGCACTTTGGGAGGCCGAGGTGAGTGGATTGCCTGAGCCCAGGGGTTTGAGACCAGCCTAGACAACATGATGAGACCTCATCACTACAATAAATTAAAAAATTAGCTGGGCGTGGTAGCACATCCCTGTAGTTCCAGCTACTTGGAAGGTTGAGGCAAAAGGATAGCCTGAGCCCAGCAGGTCAGGCTGCAGGGCTGTGAGTGTGCAACTGCATTCCAGTCTGGGCGACAGAGTAAGACTCCAACTCAGAAAAAAAAAAAAAGAAAAGAAATAAAAATTACTGTGAAGCCGAGCTCGGTGGCTCAGCCTGTAATAGTGCTTTGGGAGGCTGAAGTGAGTGGATTGCCTGAGACCGCGGGTTCGAAACCCGCCTGGGCAACTTGGCGTGACCTCGTCTCTACAATAAATCAAAAATTAGCCAGGCGTGGTAGTACACGCTGAGGCGGAAGGATCACCAGAGCCCAGCAGGTTGAGGCTGCGGTGGCTGGGAGCGTGCCACTGCACTCCAGTCTGGGTGACAGAGTGAGACTCCAACACACACACAAAAAATAATTACTGTGAAAGGATCAATAAAACTGATAAAACTCTACTTGGAATTATAAAGAAAATAGAGAAGGAGAGAGAAGACACAAATTACCACTGTTGGGAATGAAAGAAAAGACATCACTACAGATACTGTATACATTAAAAAGATAATAAAGAAGCTGGGCTTGGTGGCTCAGCCTGTAATCCCGCGCCTTTGGGAGGCTGAGGTGAGTGGATTGCCTGAGTCCGCGGGTTCGAGACAAGCCTGGGCAACTTGGCGAGACCTCATCTCTACAATAAACCAAAAATTAGCCGGGCGTGGTAGTGCGCGCCTGTAATTCCAGCTACTTGGAAGGCTGAGGTGAAAGGATCGCCGGAGCCCAGCAGGTCGAGGTTGCGGTGGCTGGGAGCGGCCACTGCACTCCAGTCTGGGCAACAGAGTGAGACTCCAACTCAAAAAAAAAAAAGATAATAAAGAAATATCCTAAACAAAATGACAATTAATAACAATAAATTGGCAACTTAGATAAAATAAATTTTATTAAGACACAAATTAACAAAACTACTAAAGAAATAGAATATTTGGCCGAGCTCTGTGGTCAGCCTGTAATCCCGGTACTTTGGGAGGCTGAGGCGAGTGGATTGCCTGAGCCCGTGGGTTCGAGACCAGCCTGGGCAACTTGGCAAGATCTCATCTTTACAATAAATTTAAAAAATTAGCCAGGTGTGGTGGCACACACCTTCCAGCTACTTGGAAGCTGAGGTGGAAGGATCACCTGAGCCCAGCAGATCAGAAGTGCTGTAGCCATGAGCAAGTCACTACACTCAAGTCTGTGTGGCAGAGTGAGAGTCCAAAAGTGCAGACAAATTGGAAAGAAAGAAGTAAAATTAGCTTTATTCAAGGAGAGCAAGATTCTGTAGATGGAAAATCATAAATAATCTACACAAAAACTACTAGAACTAATAGCACAGGATAAAAGCTCAGTTATAAAAAAATAGTCAATTGTATTTTTATATGCTAGCAAAAAAGTTTGGAAAAAGAAATTCTAAAATTAACATTTACAATAGCACTGAAAATATAAATTTCATTAATTTAATAAATATGTGCAAAGTAGGTACACAAAAAACGATAAAACATTGCTGGGAAAAATGAAAGAATAGTCAAATAAATGGAGAGATATATAATATTCATGGGTCAGAAGTCTCAGTATTCTTAAGATGTCAATTATCCCCAAATTGATCTATAAATTCAAAGTAATTCCAATAAAAATTCTAGAAGATTTTTTGTAGAAATTGAATTCTGACTATAAAATATGTATGAAAAATTAAAAAATGTAAACTAGCCAAAAACACTTTTGATAAAGAAATTTGGAGGACCTGCACCACTTCTAGATTTAAGAGTTACTGTGGGGGTGTGCACTCAGGCGGGGCGTGCTTGGCTAGCATTTCCTGTGAGGCTGTGGCCTGGCCGCTGACCATGGTTGTGGCCCTGGAGGAGCTACAGAAAGATCTAGAAGAAGTAAAGGAATTGCTGGAAAAGGCCACTAGGAAAAGAATATGTGATGCCCTCACAGCTGAAAAATACAGGATTGAGACAGAAATCAAGAACAAGATGCAACAGAAATCACAGAAGAAAACAGAAGTCCTTGACAATGAAAAATCAGCTGCTGGGGTCATTCCCATTACAACAGGATACACAGTGAAAATCAGTAATCACGGGTGGGATCAATCAGATAAGTTTGTGAAAATTTATATCACCCTAACTGGAGTTCATCAGGTTCCTACTGAGAATGCACAGGAGCATTTCACTGAGAGGTCATTTGGTCTTCTGGTAAAGAATCTCAATGGGAAGAGTTATTTCACGATTGTGAGCAATCTCCTGAAGCCTATCTCTGTGGAAGGCAGTTCCAAAACAGTCAAGATATACAGTTCTTATCTTATGCAGAGAGAAAGCAGAAAACACTAGGTGGGACTACCTGACTCAGGTTGAAAAAGAGTGCAAAGAAAAAGAAAAGCCTTCATATGACACTGAAACAGATACTAGTGAGGGGCTGATGAATGTTCTAAAGAAAATTTATGAAGATGGAGATGATGACATGAAGCGAACCATTAATAAAGCCTGGGTGGAGTTGAAAGAGAAGCAAGCCAAAGGAGATGCAGAATTTTGAGACTTTGAAGTTTTTTAGGAATTGTGATGTGGAAATACTGATGTTTCCAATATGGGTATGTTGGTGAGCTGCACATGCAAAGTACTATTTACATAGCCTTCTTCTAAGTAAAGGCTGTGAATTCTCCATTTTCTACTAGAGGATTTCTGAAAATAAAAGATGCTTATCAAAAATAAAAAATAAAAAAGAGTTACTGTGGAAGCCTGAGGTAGGAGGATCGCCTGAGGCCAGGAGGTGAGCCATGATTATGCCACTGCACTCCAACCTCTGTGATAGAGTGAAACCCTGACTCCAAAAAAAAAAAAAGAGTTGTTGGGTTACAGTAAGGCATCAAGACAGTGAGGTGTCAATGAAAGGATAGATATGTAGCTCAATGGATGAGAATAGAGAAATAAGCCTGTGCTTTTCTTTTTTTTTTTTTTTTGAGTTGGAGTCTCACTCGGTTGCCCAGACTGGAGTGCAGTGGCTGCTCCCGGCCACCGCAGCCTCGACCTGCTGGGCTCCGGCGATCCTTTCGCCTCAGCCTTCTGAGTAGCTGGAATTACAGGCGCGCGCTACCACGTCCAGCTAATTTTTTGATTTATTGTAGAGATGAGGTCTCACTGCCCAGGTGGGTCTCAAACCCGCAGGCTCAGGCAATTCACTCACCTCAGCCTCCCAAAGGTGCGAGATTACAGGCTGAGCCACCGAGCCCAGGTAGCCTGTGCATTTTTAGTCAACTGGTTTTCATGGTGCCAAGATAACTCATTGGGAGAAAATATAGTCTTTTTCACAAATATTTGGCCAGATGAGGTGGTTCAAGTCTGTAAATCCCAGCACTTTGGGAGATGGAGGTGAGGGGATTGCCTGAGCCTATGAGTTCAAGAACAGCCTGGGTAACTTGGCCAGACCTCATCTCTATAACGAATCAAAAAATTAGCTGGGTGTGGTAGTGTGCATCTGTACTTCTGGCTATTTGCAAGGCTGAGGTGGAAGGATCGCCTGAACCAGCAGATCAACGCTGGGGTGGCCATGAGCATGCCCCTGCACTCCAGCCTGGGTGATGGGGTGGGACTCCAACTCAAAACAACAACAACAAAAACCCAAAACCAAATGGTACTGGATCCAATGAACAGCAATATGAAAACAAAAACCTTGTCACTCACCTCATATCACACACAAAATTTAACTCGAAATGAATCACAGGAGAAATTGTAAATGCTGATTTATAAAACCTCAAATAAAGAACACAGAAAAAAGTCTTTGCACAAAATTTGAAAAGTGATAAATTAGCTTTCATCAAAATGTAAACTTCTGGGGCAACTCCCTCAGGTCCCCTCCCACTCTGGGAGCTTTCTTGTCCTCTCAAGAAATCTTGCTTCCTATTAAAAAAAAAAAAGTAAACTTCTGCTCCTCTAAAGTCGTCATTAAGCCAATGAAAAGACTTAGTTGAGCATGGTGGCATGTGTCTGTAGTCCCAGCTGCTTGGGTAACGGAGGCAGGAGGATAGCTTGGCCTGAGAATTAGAGGTTGCTGTGAGCTGTGATCATGCTACTGACTCCAGCCTGGGAAACAGAGCAAGACTCTGTCTCAAAAAACAAACAAACAAACAAACAAAAAAAACAAAACTGAGGACACAGAGGAACTGGAATTTTCATACACTGCTGGTGGGAATATAACATGATACAACCACTTGGAAAATTATTTTTAATAAAGTTAAAATATACTTACTATACAATCCAGCAATTTCTCACCTAAAGAAATTAAATTCCTCCAGAAAAATGTAAAATATATCCACACAAAGACCAGTACATAAATGTTCATAGCATCTTTATTTATAGCAGCGAAACACTGGAAACAATCCAAATATTCATCAGTAGTAAATGGATAAACAAAATTGTGGTGTGTTTATATGATAGAATATTACTTGGCAATAAAAAGAAATATAACAGCATTGACGAATCTCAAAGACATTATGTGGAGCAAAAGAAGCAAGATACAGAGGCATACCTAATGCATTATTCCATTGATTTGAATTTCTAGGAAAGAAAAATATTTTATTTATGTATTTATTTATGTGGGTGTAGGGCTCACTCTGTCATTCAGGCTGAAGTGCGGTGGCAAGATCATGACTCACTACAGCCTTGACCAACTGGGCTCAGGCGATCCTTTCGCCTCAGCCTCATGAGTAGTTGGGACTGCAGGTGCATACTACCACACCCAGCTAATTACAAAAATTTTTTTTTTTGTAGAGACAAAGTCTCGTTATGTTGTTCCCCTGGCCGGTCTTGAACACCTGAACTCAAACAATCCTCCCACTTCCCAAAGTGCTGGGATTACAGGCGTGAGTCATCATGCCTGGCCATAAAAATCTAATTTATATTGACAAAAAGTAGATCAGTGGTTTCCTGAGACAAGTGGGACTTACTGCAAAGAAGCATAAGAGAACATTTTAGGGAAGATGAGAAATGTATTAATTTTTCTGAGGTATGTAACTATGCAAAGAATTGCCAATCATAGGATAGTTATATGTTTTCATTTTATGAGACCATCAGACCTTTCCCCAAAGTGGCTGTACCAATTTACATTCCCACCAGCAACATACAAGAGTCTGGGTAGCTCAATATCCTCATCATTACTTTATATTGTGAGTCTTTAATTTTAGAGACTCTAGTGGACATATAGTGGCATTCTGTAATTTTAATTTACATTCCCTGAAGACTTATCAATGTGTAATGGTTTTTGGAAGTACTTGTTGAAAGTTTTTGCTCATTTTAAAAATTAAAATTGGGTCCAGGCACAGTGGCTCACAATGGGAATCCCAGTGCTTTGGGAGGCCAAAGCAGGAAGATCTCTTCAGCCCAGGAGTTCAAGGCTGCAGTGAGCTATGATCGCACCACTGCACGCCGGCCTAGACAAGAGTGAGACCCTGTCTCAAAATAATAATTTGTTTGTATTTTTCTGATTATATTGTAGAATTTCTTTGTATAATGTGGAATTGATTACTTGTCATATATAAATGTCAATATAACATGTGTATTATTCTTTTTATAAGTGAGGTTGAACATCTTTTCATTTGGTTAAGATTGTTTTTTTTTTTTTCTTTTCAGAAAACCATCTCTTTTTTTGTGTTGGAGTCTCACTCTGTTGCCCAGACTGGAGTGCAGTGGCTGCTCCCGGCCACCGCAGCCTCGACCCGCTGTGCTCCGGCGATCCTTCCGCCTCAGCCTCCCAAGTAGCCGGAGCTACAGGCATGCGCTATCACGCCTGGCTGATTTTTTGATTTATTGTAGAGATGAGGTCTCGCTGCCCAGGTGGGTCTCGAACCCGCAGGCTCAGGCAATCACTCACCTCAGCCTCCCAAAGGCGTGGGATTACAGGCTGAGCCACCAAACCCGGCAGAAAACAGTCTTTATCCTTTGCCCATTTTAAAAAATTATGTTTTTTCTTTCTTAAAATGACTAGAAGCTCTCTATATATTGTGGAGATTAGCTTTTTTACTTAATATCGGTGGCAACTTTCTCCCAGATTATAGTTTATTCTTTGTCTTTTCTTATGCAGTTGAATTTATCAGTCTTTTCTTTTATAATATGTAGTTAGTTTTAAGTTCTATGTCCCCTTGAGTCCCCCAAAGCGATGATGTCTAGCAGCATTCGGCTGAGCCTGCAAAAGAGCCTGAGCTGGTGGGGACAGGGACAAGGGTTAAAGTCCACTTCCTGCTACTTATTAGCTGTGGATCTTTCGGCAGATTTCTTTACCTCTCCTTGGCTCAGTTTTCTTTTCTGTAAAATAGGGATAACAGTGACCACCTTATATAGTTGTTGTCAGAACTAAACGGGATAGTGTATGAAAGCTCTTAGCACATCCTAGCACTGCGCATAAATCCTCCATGGAAGGTACCTGTCTGCTCTGAGGGATGTGTGTATGCAACAGGTGTCAACAAATCGTGTGCGTGCGTGCGAGTGAGTGGGGGGAGGCAGGGCCCGGGTGTGGGATACAGCACATGGTGGCTCAATTACTCATGACTTCACAGTTAAAAAGCTGCTCCAAGTATTTGCAGGTCCCAGGATCGTTCCAAACCCCACAGCCTGGCTCCAGGCCAGAACCCTCCTTGTCCACCCTCCTCCACTGCTGGCTGAAGTCTGTCTCTCTCAGTCCCTCCCCAGAGAGCCCGAGGGTGCCCAGATGATCTGGGGCTCCAGGGTGGTCCCGAAGGGCAGAGACTGAGAGTGTGGTGGCCTGCAAAACTTTCTGGAGATCCCCATCCAGGCTGCTTGCCTGCTCCGGGGGCCTCTCGGGTAAGGAGATGAGTCTGGAACCAGTGAGCAGAGGGATGCATGGCCTGGACCTCTCCCTGGTACCCTCAAGGCACTGGAGTTCACAAAGCAAGTGGGGCTTAATGAAGTGGTGTTTCTGAGAAAGGGTCAGGAATTTCCATTTTTGTACGCCCATTCCTGTTCTGGAGCTCTGCGAGAGCTGGCAATTTAAAGGAGTCCTGCTGTGGATTTTCTAAACAGACCAGCCACCTCTTCCTACTGAGCTCTGTAAAGTTGTTTTTCTGTGACTTCGCTAAAGATGGGAGGCACACAGACGCCTCCGGGACTAACTGGAAAGTTGGCATGAAGCCAGGCAGGTCTCCCTCAGTTTCCCCAGCAGAGTCAGCCAGCAGCTAGGAAAAGACTCATGGGCAGCACATCTAACCACCTCCTCCTTCTCCCCTTCGGGGAAATGGGTGTCAAGAATAGACGTGACTTGCCTGAGGTCACTGCATCAGAAGCAGGTCCAGGCTAAGATCCAGAACGCAGAAACATGCTCTCACCTTCCTTCACGTTCTCAGCATCAGATGTAGGGCTTTTAGCGTCATGGGAGCTCAAAGTGGTGGTTGACTGGATTCAAACACAGGTTTCCTGATGGCCGATTCGGGACTCTTGCTGTACCCCCAAAATGGCACTGGTAAAGATCTATGCAAAGAAATGCCTTGTAAGATCTGTTTTGAGGGTAACTGTATTAGATTAAAGATGGCGGCAAAATCTCGGCCCCTCCTCCATGGAGAAGTGGGGAGTTCCCCTCCACTTGGAACAGGGCTGGCATCAGCAACTTGCTTGACAAACTGAATGATGTGGAAGTGATGTTCTAGTCGTTAGTTAACACCCTCTCTTGCAACCACGAAATTCCATATAGGAAGTCCAGCCTCCCTGAGACCGCCAGGCCAGAGGACTCATTTGCAGGCCTCTGAGTCCAAACTTCTCACCTCTCCTAAACGCACACCAGACGTGGGCTTTCCAGTCCATCTACCAACTCCATTCCCTCTTAAGAAACCACCACTGATACCACATGGGGCAAAGAATCGACTAGCTGAGCTCTGCCTGGATTCCCTACCCTCGGAATGATGAGCTATAATGAAAAGTGGTTGTTTCAATCTACCTGAGTTTTGGTGTTGTCACACAATAATGGATGACTATATGAAAAATGTCCTTCTTGAAGAGTTGGCTGGTGAGCCTGTTCTAGAGTGAGAGCACACGAGCTTACCTGACCCCAGGTATTACAAATGTAATGGGCACAAAAAACTAAACTAAATTCTCATGGAGCAAGCACTGAGTGCAGGGCACTCGTTCACATGTAATTCTTTTTTTTATTTTTATTTTTGAGTTGGAGTCTCACTCTGTCGCCCAGACTGGAGTGCAGTGGCCGCTCCCGGCCACTGCAGCCTCGACCTGCTGGGCTCCGGCGATCCTTCCGCCTCAGCCTTCCGAGTAGCTGGAATTACAGGCATGCACTACCACGCCCGGCTGATTTTTTGATTTATTGTAGAGATGAGGTCTCGCTGCCCAGGCGGGTCTCGAACCCGCGGGCTCAGGCAATCCACTCACCTCAGCCTCCCAAAGGCACGGGATTACAGGCTGAGCCACTGAGCCCGGCTTCACATGTAATTCTTGAACAACCTCTTTAGATCGTTCATGCAGTGCCTCCATTTTACCAGAGAGAAAATGGAGACAAAGGTTAACAGATTGCCCATGACTGTGCGACTAACATGTGACAAGACTGGGAGTCAAAACCCAGGTCTTTTTCCGGAGTCTGTGTGTACTGCCCCCTCGATGGGTGGGAGCTTCCTGGGGCCCTCCCACCAGGAGACATCACGCCCACCCAGGCTGTGTTGATGACACGAGGGACTCTGGGACAGACAGGGGAGTGAGGGTTGCAGTGTCCCAAAGAGCTGCCCTCAGGATGACCAGTGAGCCCATATCCCAGGCCCAGTCTTGCTGCACCCACCCAAGACCCCTCCTCAGGCCCCTGCCACAACTGCCACCAACATAGCCTCTGATCCAGTTACAGGCCCCCAACCCCCTTCCCACCTTCCGCCTCTTCCCCTCCTCTTCCTTCCAGGCCACAGGAGGCAGAGACCCATCCTTCCTGGGAACAGTGCTAAAGCTGGAGCACAGATCTGCCAAAGGCACTGCCAGCTGCTGTCATCACTGTGGCCCCCGCCTGCTGAGCTAATTCCCTGGGGTCCAAGGCAGCTGGTGCTAAAGAGGGACAGGAATGAGGGCCCTGCCGTGAGGATATGTGGAGTCCTGCAGTTGCCTTTGTTCAGAAGTGTCACCGTACCAGGCTGGCTCTGCACCTGCTGCTGGAGGAAGTCACCTCCTACCTCCCATCCATTGGGCAAATGTGTGCGTACACAGTGTCACCTCCACCTCCGGCTCAGTGCATGCTCACACACACACACACACATACACACACGATGTCACCTCTACCTCTCAGTGCGTGGGCACGCATGCACACACACACACACAGTGTCACCTCCACCTCCGGCTCAGTGCATGCTCACACACATACACACACATACACACACGATGTCACCTCTACCTCTCAGTGCGTGGGCACGCATGCACACACACACACACAGTGTCACCTCCACCTCCGACTCAGTGCATGCTCACACACACACACACACACACACACACACACACACACATGATGTCACCTCCACCTCTCAGCGTGTGCATATACACACACAGTGTCACCTCCACCTCTGGCTCAGTGCTTGCACACACACACACACACACACACACATACACACACACACACACACACAGTTCACCTCCACCTCTGGCTCAGTGCTTGCTCACACACACACACACATACACATGCACACACAGTGTCACCTCTACTCCTGCTCAGTACTAGCTCACACACATGAACACATACAGTGTCACCTCCACCTCCGGCTCAGTGCATGCTCACATACATACACACACATACACACACGATGTCACCTCCAGCTCTCAGTGCGTGGGCACGCACGCACACACACACACACACACACACAGTGTCACCTCCACCTCCAGCTCAGTGCATGCTCACACACACACACGTCACCTCCACCTCTCAGCGCGCACATACACACACACAGTGTCACCTCCAGCTCTAGCTCAGTGCTTGCTCACACACACACATACACATGCACACATACACAGTGTCACCTCTACTCCTGCTCAGTGCTAGCTCACACACATGAACACACACAGTGTCATCTCCACCTCCCACTCAGTGGCCTCCCACACGCCGTTGGTTCAGGAGACACAGGTCTGGGTTAACTCTGGGCTTCACCACTTAGTTTGGCCACTCTGAGCCAGCTCCTACTCTAAGCTTGCTTCCTCATCAGAAAAATTGGTTAATCATAGCACCTAACCTCACCAGATAACTGTTGATTCAAACCAAAGTGCCATTCCTAAATCTCCCCATTCATTCCCCATGGTGCAGATCCCTAAGCCCACTCCCCACGCTTCCCCCGCCATGCCTGCCCAGGAGCCTTGCGCATAGTTGCTCTTCACCTGGCCTCCTCCCTTCCACCCAGGGAATCCATGAGCTGCTCGCCTCGTGATCATGCTCTGAGGCCCGAAGTGGGTGGTCAGAGAAGCTTCCCGTGTTTCAACAATGTATCCAGGGCTTGGAAAGAAGGTGACAAGTGCACTGGATACTCTTTCAAAGCCACACTAGAGCATTGCCCTCAGGGCCATCTCACTCTCTAGGAAAAGCAACTTTGTCTGACCTACTATTTTCTGGTCAGGCCCAGACTCAGCAAAATGAGATATGAATGTATAGAGAAATAGAGAGTTGGTAAGCTGGAAGTGATGCCTGTTGGCTACAAAGATAAGCCCAAAGGTTATTGCCCTACAGAACTTTTGTCATCCTCTGGTTCCCTCATAAATGAGACAAATAAGTCTCTGACACATGCTCACCATAGCTTGTCTGAGAATCATATTTTCAACTTTTCAAAAATTATGCCTCAGCTGGGCTTGGTGGCTCAGCCTGTAATCCCGCGCCTTTGGGAGGCTGAGGTGAGTGGAATGCCTGAGCCCGCGGGTTCGAGACCCGCCTGGGCAGCGAGACCTCATCTCTACAATAAATCAAAAATTCAGCCGGGCGTGGTGGCGCATGCCTGTAATTCCGGCTACTCGGAAGGCTGAGGCGGAAGGATCGCTGGAGCCCAGCAGGTTGAGGCTGCGGTGGCCGGGAGCGGCCACTGCACTCCAGTCTGGGCAATGGAGTGAGACTCCAACTCAAAAAAAAACCAACACAAAATATATCTTAACACTGATATGGTTTGGATGTGTCACCTCCAAATCACATTTTGAAATGTGTTTATGGTGGGGCATAGTGGGAGGTGTTTGGGCCACAGGGGTGGATCCCTAATGAAGGGCTTGGTGCCCTCCCTGTGGTGATGAGTGTGTTCTCGTTCCAATAGTTCATGTGAGAGCTGGTTATTTATTTATTTATTTATTTATTTATTTTGAGCTGGAGTCTCACTCTGTCACCCAGACTGGAGTGCAGTGGCCGCTCCCAGCCACCGCAGCCTCAACCTGCTGGGCTACGGTGATCCTTCCGCCTCAGCCTTCCGAGTAACTGGAACTGCAGGCGCGCGCTACCACAATTTCTTGATTTACTGTAGAGATGAGGTCTCGCCAAGTTGCCCAGGCAGGTCTCGAACCCGTGGGCTCAGGCAATCCACTCACCTCAGCCTCCCAAAGCATGGGATTGCAGGCTGAGCCACCGAGCCTGGCAGAGAGCTGGTTATTTATAAGAGACTGGTACCTCCTTCTCTTGCTTCTGCTCTCGCCATGTGACACACCTGCTCCCTCTCTGCCTTCTGCCACAATTGTAAACTGCCTGGGGCTTCACCAGAAGCCCAGCAGGTGTCAGCACCATGCAGAACAATGAACCAAATAAACCTATTTTCTTTATAAATCGCCCAGCCTCTTCAGATATTCCTTTATAGCAACACAAAACAAACTGATAAAAACACAGATCTCAGATTTCAGAAGCTGGGCAGGAGGACGAACCTCTACGGGTAGAAATTGGGAGGAAGAAGGTTGACGCTACTGTGAAGGATGACACAGGGTGGAGAGAAAGGCTGAGCTTAGGGCAGGAAGTGACCCTGTGCCCCAAGTAAACAGCAATTAGGATGCTGTTGATAACATGTGGGCGTAGGGGAGGTGGGGAGAAGCAGGCAGATAGAACTTGAAGGAGTGATTGCTGAACAACTGTAATGAAGAAAAGTGCAGTCAACCCAGGAGCTCACTGGTCTTTCTTCCTAAGTCTGAGAGAGGAGGTGGATGAGAAAATCTTGTCTCCATCAGAAGAGGCTTTCAAAGATGAGTAACCTCACAAAAATCCTCAGGGAGTAAAATGTAGGTTCTGGAAACTTAGTGATATAAGGTTTTTGGAAGAGGTGGGGTGAATGTGGAAGATGGCAGACAGCAAGATCCTGCTCTTTGGGTCCAGGAATGAAGGCAGCAGGGGTGGGAAGCCTTCTGGAAGGGAAGCTGAATCATAATGAGGCCTGTGTCAGACTGACCAAACCTGAGACTTCCTTCTAGAACAGGGCCTGGTGTGGATTCAGGGGTCAGGGACGCTCTGGGTCTGGATTCTGCATGCTGGGCCAGGGCCACTGGGGCTATTCTTGGTGGTGGCACTCACGCTGGCTGGGCTCGAGGGACAACCACGGAGCTGGTCATGCTCATGTCGGCTCTCAGCAAGTTCCCTAGAACACACTGGTGTACAAGGAAGATACAGAGGTGGCAGGGAGCAGCCTTAAGCTCCCCTCCACCCACATAACTGTACCGCCAGGACGGTGATTACTCCTCACCCTACTCTCAGAGGTGCCGCGGGCACAGGCTTCTCAGGTCCCTTCTATTGAGGAGTGTGAGCTTCAGGTCCCTTCTATTGAGGAGGCCGATGTGCCAGACTGGTAAGTCTAAAATACTCCCCCCTCAAGCTAGGAATGAGCTTAATGGCCCTAAGGAAAATGGGGGCAACAGCAGCACACTCTACTGTGACTGGCCAGGACGAAGGAGACCTTGGCTTGCTCATCTCTGCAAGCCCAGTCCTCTAGCATGGGGGCCTTTCTTTCTGAAGTTCTGCAGTTGCAGGCACACCATCTCTGCACCCACTTGCTTCCCTAAGTAAAGATAAGTTTCACTTTCCTATTGGATAAAAACAAAACCAAAAACTCTGGTGCTTTCCTTTGTATAGATACCTCAGAAAGGATTTCTCCCAGGTTCAAAGACCATCCTTTTTCCAAAAGTCAAAGGTTTGAGCAGGCCTGACCCCCACTCTTTGAGGTCAACAGATTTCCCCGGTCAGCGGGGTCTTACCTGTGGCCCTCTGGTCACAGACCTGCTGGTTTAGAATCTCCAAGGGGAGAGATTGGAGAAATCGCTTTCTCAAGAGAATTTGATAATGAGGCAAGGACTGGGTAATACAGGTTTGAGCTAGAACCATTTTGGTTTACTAACACGATAGTGTATGGACTCCTGCATACATGTCTAGACAGAGTTCTGGCTCAGCCATTTCAGAATCTTACCTAGCCACCAAGTTCATCCCGGGTGTGTGTGTATGGGTGGGGGGGCTGAAGTGGGCCCCTCAGAATGCAGCTTCTCTCTGGCACCCATTCCTCATTTGGCCACAAGGAAAACCTAGTTAAAAAGAAACACAGCTAGCCAGGCTCGGTGACTCAGTCTGTAATCCCAGCGCTTTGGGAGGCTGAGGTGAGTGGACTGCCTGAGCTTGAGGGTTCAAGACCCGCCTGGGCAACTTGGCGAGACCTCATCTCTACAAGAAATAAAAAATTAGCCAGGCGTGGTAGCATGCGCCTGGAGTTCCGGCTACTCGGAAGGCTGAGGCGGAAGGATCGCCGGAGCCCAGCAGGTCGAGGCTGCGGTGGCCGGGAGCGGCCACTGCACTCCAGTCTGGGTGACAGAGTGAGACTCCAACTCAAAAAAAAAAAAAAAAAAAAAAAAGTTATGGGGGAAAGTTCAGGTTCAATTCAGGTGCCCTTCCCTTAGACTCAGTCTGTTGGAGCAAGAATAGATTATAGAAGCCCCCCAAAAGGGCACCCTGCCTTATGGAGACTGCAGAGCTCTCACCTTTGTGGGACCAAGAATGCTGTTACCATTGGGCTTGCCCTAAAATGTCTTGTAGCTTGGTGACCTTCAACTGTTCTTAGTTCCATCAACTTCCATACTTCTACCACAGATGTCCTGAGTTTTTCCTTAAAAACCCTCCTATACTTGCAAACTGCAAAGCAAGCACAATGAAATGGATGTGAAAGCCAAAAGACAAAGGGGGGAGGGGCACAGAGTCGCAGTTCTCTTCCCAGAGGGAAGACACAGCAGAACTGGGCCAGGCTCCTCCAGGAAAGCTGGGCTCTGAGTGGCAAGGCCAGGGAAGGGCCCGGGGCAGCGGCAGGACTGGGTATGAAGCTTTTTCCTTGTTTAAACTGAGAGAAGAGATGAGGTTGGACCAGGTGACAGGAGTTGAGAGTGAACTGCCAGAAAAATAGAATCCAATGCACTCGGCCAGCCACCTACCCACTCTGCCAAGACGCATGTGGGTCACACGGAGGGAGGGGAAAAGGGGCTCCTGGTTTTGGATTTGTCGCACCTCAGGTAACATCTGAAAGAGCCTCTATTACCCAGGATCTTGTTACAACAAAGCCTTCTGCTCCTGTGGCGTGGCATGGCATTCCTAGGGGCGGGGGAGGGAGGAAGCAGGAAAGAACAAAGCTCCACAAATAGACCCGATTTGTAAACGGCTTTGGAACCAATTGGCTCGGAGGTGCCTTTTGCCTTGCCCTTGCGGCTGCTCTGTCTGCAAGAGCTGGCACTGACTTCATCTAGAAGTTAAAGGTGGCAGCCAGAGAGGCCTGGTGGAGTAGGATAAACCTCTTAGCCCCACTGCTTTCCAGCAGGAATTGTTAGACAAGTAACTTCGCCCTCAAGGAAACTTAGTTTCCTCTTCTGCACACGGAGGTTAAGACCACCCACTGGAAGTTGCTGCACTTAAGTGAGATGATAAAAGGGCCTACGGGGTACCTCACACAGTTAGCTTGTTTGCATCAGTTTGCAACCTTTTTTGCCCCAGGGGATCAAGAAACCACTAGAAATCAAACGTCTTCTTTTCTTCTACCCAGCTAGATGGACAGACGTCGCAGAAGCATGTCCACAGGAGAAAGAAAGAAAAACAAAGGGGAAGAGTCACTGGAAAAGCCTCTTTGGTACCCAGCTTCAGCGGTCTCTCTCTCGGAGGTTCCTCAGAACTTTAGTCTCACAATTGAGATGAAAGACTGATGCCTTCATCTCAGAAGTGAAATACCATGTTGCTCATTGACTGACTTGCAACTTAGACTCCTATCCATCACAAGGCTGTGCTCATTGCCAGTATACTCTCAGGGTCATGGAGGATGAGGTTTCCCCTGCCAGGTGACCCCAGCTGTCAGGGCAGGGCTCCTACATACTACTCACCGCGGGGAGGAACCCTTTACTCTTAAGCAGAATGGAAACTGGACTTCTGGAACAATCCTAAGGGGTATAATAGTGCTTTCTCCAAGGCTACTGGGATTCTTTTTTTTTTAATACCTGGTTTGTTGGGGAAAATTCATAATGAAAACTTAAATTACTTATTCTGCAATCTACAAAATAGCAATTTGATATATAAAATGAGTTGTTTTTCATTATGTAAGTATAAATGGTAAAAAAATAACAGAAATCCATCTGATAGATCATATATCGGGGTGCCAAAAAATGTATACACATTTTAAGAGATGTTGTCTATGTATTAATTTTGAAGTTGAATTACAGTGGCAATGATGATTGCCTCTTGTAATTGCAGAAGTCAAATGTGACTTGTATTCATTGTTTGCTATCAATATATATTGAGTGTTACAATTTTTTTTTTTTTTTTGAGTTGGAGTCTCACTCTGTCACCCAGCAGACTGGAGTGCAGTGGCTGCTCCCGGCCACCGCAGCCTCGACCTGCTGGGCTCCAGGGATCCTTCCGCCCCAGCCTTCCAAGTAGTTGAAACTACAGGCGTGTGCTACCACGTCCGGCAGATTTTGATTTATTGTAGAGATGAGGTCTCGCCAAGTTGCCCAGGTGGGTCTCGAACCCGCGGGCTCAGGCAATCCACTCACCTCAGCCTCCCAAAGGCGCGGGATTACAGGCTGAGCCACCGAGCCCGGCTAATTTTTTTTTTTTTTTTTGAGTTGGAGTCTCACTCTGTCGTTCAGGCTGGAGAGCAGTGGCATGCTCCTGGCCACTGCAGCCTCAACCTGCTGGGCTTAGGCAATCCTTCTGCCTCACCCTTCCAAGTAGCTGGAACTACAGGTGTGCACTATCACGCCCAGCTAATTTTTTGATTTATTGGAGAGATGAGGTCTCGCCAAGTTGCCCAGACTGGTCTTAAACCTGTGGGCTCAGGCAATCCTCTCACCTTGGCCTCCCAAAGTGCTGGGATTATAGGCAGAAGCCACTGTGCCCAGTGAGTATTACAATTTTAATAGTTTTTTACTTTCTTAAAACGTGTATACTTTTTTTGGCACCCTCTGTTATGCTGTGCAGAGAAATTCACATCCCTGTATTCTCCTGTTGCATATTTTACATCAGACATCTTAAATATGTTTACCAAGGAAGACCAAGTTTGTAACTATATGTAGGTTTCTGCTTACACTTGCAGTCTCTCAGAAGTTGTGTCTAAATAATTAGAGCTCAATTAATCCTGAAATGAAAAAAAGAAGCAAGACATTTCTTCTCCTTGGGCTGGTTTTTTTTTTTTTTTGAGTTGGAGTCTCACTCTGTCGTCCAGACTGGAGTGCAGTGGCCGCTCCCGGCCACCACAGCCTCGACCTGCTGGGCTCTGGCGATCCTTCTGCCTCAGCCTTCCAAGTAGCCGGAATTACAGGTATGCGCTGCCATGCCCAGCTGATTTTTTTGATTTATTGTAGAGATGAGGTCTCGCCTGCCCAGGCGGGTCTCGAACCTGCGGGCTCAGGCAATCCACTCACCTCAGCCTCCCAAAGGCGCAGGATTACTGGCTGAGCCACCGAGCCCAGCTTTTTTTTTTTTTGAGTTGACATCTCACTGTGTTGCCCAGACTGGAGTGCAGTGGCACGCTCTTGGCCATTGCAGCCTCGACCTGCTGGGCTCTGGCTATCCTTCCACCTCAGCCTTCCAAGTAGCTGGAACTACAGGCGTGCGCTACCACGCCTGGCTAATTTTTTTTTGTTTTTTGTAGAGACGAGGTCTCACCAAGTTGCCCGGGTGGGTCTTGAACCTGTGGGCTCAGGCAATCCTCTCGCCTCAGCCTCCCAAAGTGCTGGGATTACAAGCTTAGCTCTCCTATTGTTCTCCTATACAACCTAATCAGATCTATCTGTCATGATAAAGCAGACTCAGTCCATCTGGACTTATACTGGTTCTGAACATGCAGGCACAAAAGAGTACAGATCTATTAATACAACACTTTACCATACCCCAATCATATGAAGAAGTTGAAAAGAGAAAATTTCACCTAAACGTTTCACCATTTAGAAGGGGATGATCTTGGAATGTAGCAGCCAGGGCAAGGAGGCCTTCAGCCACTCTTAGGAAGACCAGCATCTGGGGTCCACAGAGGACAAAGAGAGGATGAAACCAACCGACCAGGTTGACGAGGCCGCAGAAGAGTGTGGCAGCGGCCGCTCTGTCTGTGTGTACTCCACGGGGCTCTGGCAGCCTTTCTCTTAGGACCCTCTGTCACCACCCTCATGGAAGCACCTACACCACAATGAGGATGTCTGGATGTGGTCACTTGACTGCAGCCAGCCATGGCCGACCAGTGCAATGATGGAAGGCGTTGACACAGAGCAGGAGAAAGGGGCACCTGCAGGGCTCGCAGGCCAGGCCACAGGGCAGCATGCTGACCAGCCCGGAGCCAAGTCCTAGAGTTCTAATTAAACAAATCAGGCCAGGTGTGGTGGTTCACACTTGTAATTCCAGTTCTTTGGGAGGCCAAAGTGGGAGGATTGCTTGAGTCCACGAGTTTGAGGCCAGCCTGGGCAACGTGGCAAGACCTCATCTCTACAATAAATCAAAAAATGAGCCATACATGGTGGCACACACCTGCAGTTCCAAGTACTTGGAAGGCTGACGTGGAAGGATCACCTGAGCCCAGCAGGTCGAGGCTGCGATGACTGTGAGCGTGCCACTGCCTTCCAGCTTGGGTGGTGGAGTGAGACTCTAACTCAAAAAAAAAAAAAAAAAGCCAAACCCAAAAACCAAACAAACAAAAAACAACAAAACTAGTAGGGGTGTTGCAAAAAAAAAGGCTGCCATTTTGTTAACAAGATCCCATTACAACAACTGCTGCATAGCTTTCTACACAGCAACCCAACCTGTTGCAAGCACTAGGTACCTTGGCCAAAAGCACCAAATGTATGACTGAGCTGTAAGCAGTTAACACTTAGCTCATAAACTCCTATAACAGGGAAATCTCAAGAATATCACACCTTGACCATCTCATTGCTCCTGGAACTCTACTTAGGAGAAACCAGTTTGAAAAACCAGAGGTTGGCATGTGTCAAGGGCTCCCTCTAGTGGCTCCAGGAAAAAATGTAGTAACAGGATTTAGGGTGCTGGGAGAAAAAGTTGCAGCGTAGATAATACTGAAGCAAGCCTCAAACTTACCAGACTTTATAGCCATCGTTTCTAATCCTGAGGTGGTGGGACAGATCCCTGTGTTTGAAAACCTCTCCTAGCAAAGGCCGCTGCTTTAGAAGTGCCATGGATCTTTACTATGTTCCACATGAACAGCCTCTGTAACCTTAGTCTCAAATGATTTTGCCTTAAGTCCACGTCCTTCAAATTCCACTTTCTATGGTGGTTTTTTTTTCTTTCTCAAATATATGTACTTCCATATTTCCAGTCATTTTTTAGTTAAAAAAATTTTTGTTTTTGAGGCAAGGTCTGGCTCTGTTGCCCAGGCTGGAGTGCATTGGTGCGATCATAGCTCACTAGTCTTGAACTCCTAGGCTCAAGTGATCCTCCCGCCTCAGCCTCTTGAGTAGCTGGGATTACAGGCATCCCATCACATCTGGCTGTGACTATCATTTTTAACAGCTGAATAATTTTAGGCCTAATTTACGAGGCTAAGGCAGGACTTGTTATCACTGCACATTTTAATGTTTCTGTTTGATAATCAACTTGCCAGGCGCTGATCTGAACCATACAGAATCCATAAAAGGTAACAGTCCAATTTTTTTTTTTTGAGTTGGAGTCTCACTCTGCACTCTGTCGCCCAGACTGGAGTGCAGTGGCACGCTCATGGCCACCGCAGCCTCGACCTGCTGAGCTCCGGAGATCCTTCCGCCTCAGCCTTCCAAGTAGCCCGAACTACAGGCGTGTGCTACCATGCTCGACTAATTTTTTATTTATTGTAGAAACAAGGTTTCACCAAGTTGTGCAGGCTGGTCTTGAACCCGCAGGCTCAGGCAATCCACTCGCCTAGGCCTCCCAAAATGCTGGGATTACGGGCTGAGCCACCGAGCCCGGCCTAACAGGTCAATGTTAATGTCTCTGTGCAAGACTTATACCAACCAATGTGAGCACTTGAGAGAGGAAACATATCCATGTGCTCCTTGCAAACCTAATCTCTAGGCTGCCTCATGTCCCTGTGCAAATACTGGCTGCCACAAGGGCTCTTACACCCAGGATACTCTCTGACTCTAGGAAGGGAAGAGTGAGTGCCACATGGTGGCAGATTTATGGAGCAACACTGGCATCTTTCATGCAGAAGACTGGCAGCCAAGAGTAATCCAGTCCCCTAGGACATTGAGACAAGTGACCAGAGTGTACCTAAATAGGTGAGGTCTAAAGAAAATGGGAGAGTGGGGAGGGAAAGGGCAATGAAAACCAAGGATGATGGCAACTCACACCCTTAAAATCTGTTTCTATGTGTAATGTGGAGGATCAATCAACACAATACTACATTCCCCCATTTTCATAGTTAACTTGAGAGAAGCAAAGAGCTGGTGTATTACCAAGTCTGCCCTCCTAAAGCAGGAAAGTCAGGACTTGGTTCTGGCTCTTGTGAGTTACAAAGTTATAATTTAGTAACTCATACGTGCTCACTCATTTGGGTCACTTGCCTCATCTGAGCTTTAAAGGTCCTCGTCTGAAAAATTCAAGTATTAAACTAAAAAAAAAATGTATCTCTGAATCTAAATGTATCCTAACTGTAAAGTCCTGATATTTTCAGCTTAGACAAAGTGTAGACATGAAAGCTGTATTTAAGATGACATGTATTGCAAAATCTGTGCTCTTGTCAAAATAATGTTTCTTCTAGAAATGTTAACTCAACCTACTTTACCAAGTACTTCATGTGACCAAACTAAAGGCTGTCACACAAGATGAAAAGGAAGAACTGTTTCTCCCAAAAGATGAAACTAAGGGAACAATGGCACCACTACAATCACTATTGCTTAATCTTTTTTTTTTTTTTTTAAAAGACAAGGTCTTGCTTTGTTGCCCAGGCTGGAGTCTTGTGGCATGATGTTTGCTTACTGCAGTTGTAACTCCTGGGCTCAAGCAATCTGCCTGCCTCAGTCACCCAAGCAGCTGGGACTATAGGCACCATGTCAGGCATTTTTTTCTTTTAGAGACAGGATCTTAGTATGTTGCCCAGGCTGTTCTCAAATTCCTGGCCTCAAGTGATCCTCCTTGCCTTGGCCTTCCAAAGTGCTGGGATTAAGAGCATAAATTGGCCGGGCTCGGTGGCTCAGCCTGTAATCCCGGCATTTTTGGAGGCCGAGGTGAGTGGATTGCCTGAGCCTGTGGGTTCGAGACCAGACCAAGCAACTTGGCGAGACCTTGTCTCTACAATAAAGTAAAAAATAGTCAGGCGTGGTAGCACTTGCCTGTAGTTCCGGCTACTTGGAAAGCTGAGGTGGATCACCAGAGCCCAGCATGTCGAGGCTGCAGTGTCCAGGAGCATGCCACTGTCTGGGCAACAGAGTGACTCCAACTCGAAAAAAAAAAAAGAGTATAAATCACTACACTCTGGCCACTATTGTTTAATATTCACACAAAAATAGAGGATAATCTCTACCAAATTACATATAAAAACAAAAAAACCTTCAAGTAAAAAAGCAAAGACCCTCCCTAATTTCTAGGTAGTAGGTTAACACTTTGCTGTCATCATTTTTAGCTGCATTAATGTGCAAATGGTTTCCATTTACTCTTCCCCTATTTAACGTGTCAGACTCAGCATAAGTATACACACGTGGATGATTCATGTGCAAAGATAAAGAGATATACTTGAGTGAAATCTAAGAAAGATAAAGAATGGGCCAGGTGTGGCAGCTCATGTCTGTAATCCCAGCACTTTGGGAGGCAAAAACAGGAGGATTGCTTGAGCCAGGAGCTCGAGCATAGCCTAGGCAACATAGCAGAACTTGTCTCTACATAAAACCAAAAAAATTAGCCAGGTGTGGTGGTGCACACCTGTAGACCTAGGCACTCAGGAGGAGGCTGAGGCAGAAGGACCACCTGATCCTAGGAGGTCGAGGCTGTGGTAAGCTGTGATAGTGCCACTGGACAACAACCTGGGCAACAGAGACCATTTAGCTATAAGAAAAAAAAAGAATAAATACTATTTTACTATTTCTATTATCACAAATCCTTAAAACACAAAATACTCTGTACCTCTGTGGCAAGCTTCCAACAACTGGAAGTTGTGCCCTGTTGTTTTTGATGTGGAGTCTCACCCCAGGCTGGGGTGCAGTGGCACGCTCACGGCCACCGCAGTCTTGACCTGCTGGGTTTAGGCAAACCTTCCATCTCAGTCTTCCAAGTAGCTGGAACTACAGGTGCGTGCTACCACACCCAGCTAATGTTTTGATTTATTGTAGAGATGAGGTCTCACCAAGTTGCCCAGGCTAGTCTCGAACCTCTGGGCTTAGGCAGTCCTCTCACCTTGGCCTCCCAAAGTGCTGGGATTACAGGCTTGAGCCACTGCACCTGGCCAGTTGTGTCCTGTTTAAAACCATTAACTGGGTAACAGTGAAATCTAAATACTGTTCATCTTTCCTAAACACCAGTATTTTCCCTTTGTGGGAAGCTGAATGAAAGTGCTAGCTCCTATCTGGAGAGTTGCTAGACAAGAAACTTATTTTAAGAAATAACCAAATCTTTTAAAAAACAGGTTTGCTATTGCTTAAATATTTCTAAGAAGGAAGAAATTCTGCAAAAGTCAGCTTTCATCCTTTTCCACATTTCTATTTTGACTTTTTATACTATTCATAGTAAAATCATTGTTTCTATAAATTGCATCGTTTTCTTTTTCTTTTTTTTTTTTTGAGTTGGAGTCTCACTCTGTCGCCCAGACTGGAGTGCAGTGGCCGCTTCCGGCCACCGCAGCCTCGGCCTGCTGGGCTCCGGGATCCTTCCGCCTCAGCCTTCCGAGTAGCCGGAATTACAGGCATGTGCCACCATGCCCAGCTGATTTTTTTTGATTTTTATTGTAGAGATGAGGTCTCGCTGCCCAGGCGGGTCTCGAACCCGCGGGCTCAGGCAATTCACTCACCTCAGCCTCCCAAAGGCGCGGGATTACAGGCTGAGCCACCGAGCCCGGCTTGCATCGTTTTCTAAAAAGTATAATGTTTGCTCAAAAGATGACATTAATTAACAGGACAGGTAGAACAGTCAAAGAAAATGGTGGAAGAACGGCTGAGCAAACATCACAGTACACATTGCTACTGTAATTTAATTCAAAAGTAATACACAGATAACATCGCTTAAAATGTGTATGCATTTTTTTGGCACCCCATATATATATTTCAACTCTACTATGGTGAACGCACTACATTGCAACAGCATTAACAAAATCTTCAAGCGAAGAATCAGTCTTACTCTGAGGAAAGGACTAGCCAGTCACAGAGCAACACTTATTTAGATTTTCTTATAAATCACTGGCTAATTCCTTGGGTAAATTTCTGTCTTTCCTCCAAGTTTCTGGGTTGACTAAGTATGCCCAGAATTTTCACACTTTTCTGTTCAATTTCATAGAATTAATAATTCGCAAGACCTCGTTGTCATAATAAAAAAATGAGTCGGGCACAGTAGTCTGTGCCTGTAGTTCCAGCTACTTGGAAGGCTGAAGTGGAAGGAACACCTGAGCCCAACAGGTCGAGGCTGCAGTAGCTACGAGTGTGCCACTGTACTTTAGCCTGGGCAAGAGAGTGAGATTCCAACTCAAAAAAACAAAACAACTCAAGACAAGATACAGCAAATTAGTTTTTAAGAGCATTTGTTGTCTCTTATTTAGGTGCTTTATAGTTATACATTCACAGGAACTTCATTATACTAATGTCCTTGGGGCAATCCTTAAGAATTATATTAAGAAGTTCTGAACTGGGTACGGTGGTTCATGCCTGTAATCCCAGCATTTGGGGAGGTCAAAGTGGGAGGATCGCTTGAATCCAGGAGTTTTGAGACCAGCCTGGGCAACATAGTGAGACTGTCTCTACAAAAAATAAAATTAGCTGGGCATGATGGCACACATTTGTAGTCACAGCTACTTGGAAGGCTGGGGTGGGAGGACTGGTTGCACCTAGAAAGTTAAAGCTGCAGTGAGCTATAATCACTCTATCATGGATGACAGAGGGAAACCCTGGCTTAAAAAAAAAGCTGGGCTCAGCGGCTCAGCCTGTAATCCCAGCACTTTGGGAGCACACGGGTTAGAGACCAGCCAGGGCAACTTGGTGAGACCTTGTCTCTACAATGAATACAAAACTAGCCAGGTGTGGTAGCACATGCCTATAGTTCCGGCTACTTGGAAGGCTGAGGTGGAAGGGTCACCGGAGCCCAGCAGGTTGACTGTAGGGTGGCCATGAGCATGCCACTGCACTCCAGCCTGGGCAATGGAATGAGACTCCAATTAAAAAAAAAGTTCTGGAATGATGCTATGACTTTAACACCCCTTGAACTGAGTTTTAGATGGAATTTACACTAAATTCTGCATTATAAAGAGTTGGTCATATCAGAGCAAACCTATAAATCTATATATATATCAACCATTTCAGTCTCCATAGGTAAGGACTAACAATGAATATTCTTAGGAAGATGTGTAAGAAACATGGTAGAAATATTAGAAAGACACTATGGTTACATAATTCTTTGGAGTTTGGATAGAACATGTCTTATACCAAATTATCTATTATATAGGATCATTATAGCAAAGCTATAGAATATAAATAATACACTGAACATTTAAACCGTAGATTCAGTCAAACTCAAAGTGAATGCACATTTTATTTTGTTGTTTTATTTTGACTTGGAGTCTCACTCTGGTGCCCAGGCTGGAGTGCAGTGGCACACTCCTGGCCACCACAGCCTCAGCCTGCTGGGTTCCGGCGATTCTTCCGCCTCAGCCTTCCAAGTACCCGGAACTACAGGTGCACGCTATCACGCCCGGCTAATTTTTTGATTTATTGTAGAGCGAGGTCTCCCCAAGTTGCCCGGCTGGGTCTTGAACCCGCAGGCTCAGGCAATCTACTCACCTCGGCCTTCCAAAGTGCTGGGATTACAGGCTGAGCCACTGAGCCTGGCCAAATGCACATTTTAAATTAAAGTCTCATTAATTATTTTAAACGTGCTTCTTTAGGTATTTCTGGTTTCCACTAATGGAAGAGTTGCTCCTAATAAACAAACTCTCCTGCAGATAACAACTAGAAACTCTGGGGGTAAAGGAGGAGATGGGAGAAATCATTAAGAGAAAAAAACTAAAGGTAAATATTCGCTGGGCTCAGTAATCCCAATACTTTGGGAGGTCGAGGTGAGTGGATTGCCTGAGCCCCCAGGTTCAAGACCAGCCTGGGCAACTTGGTGAGACCTCATTTCTACAATAAATCAAAAAATTAGCCAGGCTCTGTAATGCGTGCCTGTAGTTCTGGATACTTGTAAGGCTGAGGTGGAACGATCACCAGAGCCCAGCAGGTTGATACTGGGGTAGCTGTGAGCATGCCACTGCACTAAAGCCTAGGTGACGAAGTGAGACGCCAACTCAAAAAAAAAAAAAAGGTAAATATGTTGAAAGGAAGAAATAAAACTCTCTTATTTGCAGATGATGATTGTCTATGTAGAAAATCTCAAAGAACCTACCAAAAAACCTACTAGAATAAGAGTATTCCAAGGTTACAGAAGCCCCATGTAGGCTGCATCTAAAGTCTTGCTTTCAAAGAAGAGAATATAAAAAATGGAAAAAATTATATCTTTACAATGAAGAAACCTGGCAAATACGATGTTGGGTAGGTGACGAAGTTGAACAACATCAGTGAGAAAAGCATGTTGATAATATGTATGTAATATAATGTAATGAGGACATTTCACCTCTGTGGTGTTACTTAACCCCATTCTAACCATGAGAAGAATATCAGATGAACCCAAATCGAGGGACATTTTATATAATATCTGAGCAGTAGTCCTCAAAATTATCAAGGTATGAAAAACAAGATAGACTGAGACACTATCATAGAACAGAGAAAACATAACAACTAAATGTAATAGAGTTATCTTCTGTAGGATCCTAGAAAAGAAAAAGGGCATTAGTGAAAAAACTAGTAAAATCTCAGTAAGTCGGGCGTGGAGGTTCAAGCCTGTACTCCCAGCATTTGGGAGGCGAAGGCTAGAGGATTGCCTGAGCTCAGGGGTTTGAGATAAGCCTGAGCAACTTGGTGAGACCTTGTCTCTACAATAAATAGAAATATAAGCCAGGCGTGGTAGTGTGTACCTGTAGTTCCAGCTACTTGGAAGGCTGAAGCGGAAGGATTGCCTGAGCTCTGCAGGTCGAGGCTGCAGAGGCCGTGAGCGTGCCACCGCACTCCAGCCTGGGCAACAGAGTGAGACTCCAATTTAAAAAAAAAATCTGAAAAAAATCTGGAATTTAGCTGATGGTGATATACCAATGTTGGGAGATAAACGTGCCATTGTGGGGGCTGATTTATGTCACCCTCCCCCAATTCATATGTTGAAGCCCTAACCTCCAATACCTCAGAGTTCTAACTGTATTTGGAGTTAGGGTCTTTAAAGATAAGTTAAAATGACATCATACATTCAATCTGATTAATGTTCTCATTAGAAGAGAAAATGACAAATGAAAAGCCACATAAAACACTAAATTAGTCATAAATCCAATTATTTAATCGAAGCTATAAAAAAAGAGGCAGTATAACTGATAAAATAATTAGGAAAGGATATTTAGCATGTTTCAAAAGATTTAAAACAAGAGCAGTACACTTTACAAAAAGTTGTGCAGGAAATAAAATTCTTAAACTATAAGTAGAAATGTAACATTACAGAGTATCTTATAAAATACAAAGACAGGAATATAAAAGGACTATGTATACTTTAAGTCTGAAAACTATTAATAATGACCAAATATTTAGGTTTAAATTTACAGTTCCTGGATATGAGAATCTCATTATTATACACATCTTCCAAACCAGTGGGCAGTATTTTCCAATTAACCATGTGTAGTATCATCTTCTACAAAGTCTTTGGCCATCTCTGCTGTGATCACATCAATATGACTAACCTGAAGAACAATTAATATTAAAAACAAAATCTGTTAAGTCTTAAATAAATATATCAGTGCTAGCACTGTACAGGGTAACATTTAATATACATAGCCTATCACTTATTTATTTTGCACATAAAGTAAAAATGATTCTGAAGCACTGACTGGTAAAACTTTTATCTACAGTGGTGTTTGTTCAATGCATAGGTTTAAAAATATCTGTAGCTGGGCTTGGTGGCTCAGCCTGTAATCCCACGCCTGGGAGGCTGAGATGAGTAGATTGCCTGAGTCCGCGGGTTCCAGACCCACCTGGGCAACTTGGCGAGACCTCATCTCTACAATAAACCAAAAAAAATTAGCCAGGCGTGGTAGCGCGCGCCAGTAGTTTCAGCTACTTGAAAGGCTGAGGCAGAAGGATCGCTGGAGCCCAGCAAGTCGAGGCTGCGGTGGCCGGGAGCGGCCACTGCACTCCAGTCTGGGCGACTGAGTGAAACTCCAATTCAAAAAAAAAACAAAAAAAAAATCTGTATTTTAATGCTCTGAAGACAAAATTAGTTATGCCTAAACATTTAATCTACCTTTTTGCTTACTTTCTATTACTTTGCGATTTCACTAATGAATCTTAAGGTTGGAAGACACCAGGAAAACCTGTGTAGTCCAGCCAAATAAGATGTATGTATATAAATGTTAAACACCATGCATTAGAGAAACATTGAATAGACTGAACGGAAAGTTTCTTAATTTCAATGAAAATAAAAGCAATTAAATGAGTGCTATAAAAGTGCTAAATGTCATTGGTATTTGAAGAAAAGGTTGTTTTTTCTTTACAAAGATATCATTATCAGGTAAGCAACAACTTTCTAAGTTTTCCTTTACTATTTAAGTAACATAACACCAGAATTCAACAAATATAATGAATACCAACAAATTTAAACTTTATGTGAAATAAAATTACCTTATTTCTGAACTTAACACCATAGAACTTGTCAGCTGACTCAAGCAGTTCAGGCCTAAAAGTAGTTGTAATAAATTGAGCATGTACAGCAAGTTCCATGATCATATCTGTAAAAAAAAAAAAAAAAAAAAAAAAATATATATATATATCATAATTTAGCAAATTCCTCTTCTCATGAGATCTGCGTATTTTAAAAGCAACGATCTTTACTATTACCTAAAATTTTTAACTGTCAAGATAGCCTGTGGCTTTTATATTTCATATATACATCTACAAAATTTACCAACTTAACTTCTTAAATTAGGTATAAATCTCACAGATGTTCTATTTAATATAAAGGATCAGCTGGGCTCGGTGGCTCAGCCTGTAATCCCGTGCTTTGGAAGGCTGAGGTGAGTGGAATGCTTGAGCCCGCGGGTCTGAGACCTGCCTGGGCAACTTGGCAAGACCTCAATCTCTACAATAAATAAAAAAATTAGCTGGGTGTGGTAGCGCGTGCTTGTAGTTCCAGCTACTTGGAAGGCTGAGGTGGAAAGATCATCGGAGCCCAGCAGGTCGAGGCTGCGGTGACCGGGAGCGTGCCACTGCATTCCAGTCTGGGTGACAGAGTGAGACTCTAACTCAAAAAATATATATATGTTATATATAAAGGATCAACTTCTAGAAGCATTAGAAATAATGTCAGAACAAAATTAAGTTTTCTCATACAAAAAACAAAAGCAACCTTCCTTCTGCTACCCATTCCCTCAAAGATTTTTAAAAACTTACTCAAGAATATATTACTTTTTTTAAGTAGAAGTCTCACTGTTGTACAGGCTGGAGTACAGTGGCATGCTCATGGCCACCGCAGCCTTGACCTGCAGAGCTCAGGGGATCCTTCCGCCTCAGCCTTCCAAGTAACTGGAACCACAGGCACGTGCCACCATGCCCAGCTAATTTTTTGATTTATTGTAGAGATGAGGTTTTGCCATGGTGTCCAGGTTGGTCTTAAACCCCTGGGATCAGGCAATCCTCTCGCTGCCACCTCCCAAATTACTGTGATTACAGGTGTGAACCACCACACCTGGCAAGATTAGATATTTTAAATACAGAATTAACATTGTTTATGACAGTGACTAATCTAATATAAAAAAAAGTTTTAAAATGAAAGTCTTGGCCGGGCTTGGTTGGTTCAGCCTATAATCCTGTGTTTGGGAGGCCGAAGTGAGTGGATTGCCTGAGCCTGCAGGTTCGAGGCCTGCCTGGGCAACTTGGTGAGACCTCATCTCTACAATAAAAATAAAAAAATTAGCCGGGTGTGGTAGCACGCATCTGTAGTTCCAGCTACTTGGAAGCCTGAGGCGGAAGGATCGCTGGAGTCCAGCAGGTCAGGATGCGGTGGCCGGGAGCGGCCACTGCACTCCAGTCTGGGCAACAGAGTGAGACTCCAACTCAAAAAAAAAAAAAAAAGACTTTTGTATAAAATTTTAATTGGAGTACATTTTCAACAGATTAAATAATTACATCTGTTTCTCACAAAACTAAGCTGTGTAGTCTAAAACCTGTTAAAAGAGAATGTATTTTATTTATTGAATATATACCCTGTCTAGTCCTTCCAAATATCTCAGGCAACAAGAAATCACTATGAAAGAGGTAAGCTACTATTTTTAAGCAAGTTCTCATTGCTAAGTACAAGAGTAAAACTTTACCTGACACAGCCTTTCGGTGCTGAGCATCCAAAGCCTGGTCAATCTCATCAAACAAGTAAAAAGGAGCTGGGTCACACTTCTGAATGGCAAAAATCAGAGCAAGGGCTACTAAGGATTTCTGTCCACCTGAAAGCTGCTGCATTTCTCTCATTTCACCTTGTTTTCCTGTAAATGAAACCTAAGAAAACATGTTATAAATTTAATATCCCAAAGGGGTAGAATCACCATCTCCTCTTGACAGACTGTTGCATATAATGTACCAATTTATTTTATTTTTATTTTTTAATACACATACACACACATACATTTTTTTTGGAGCCAGGTTGAAATGCAGTGGCATGATCATGGCTCACTGCAGTCTTGACCTTTTGAGCTCAGGTGATTCTTCCATCTCAGCCTCCTGAGTAGCTGAGACTATAGGTACATGCTACCATGTTCAGCTAATTTTTTATTTTTATTTTAGAGATGAGGTCTTGCTATGTTGCCTAGGTTGGTTTGAAACTCCTGGAATCAAGCAATCCTTTTACCTTGGCCTTCCAAAATGCTGGGATGACAGGCATGAGCCACCATGCCCAGCTTTATGTACCCATTTAGATTTGCAAAAGATTCTATAAATTTTACCATGGTAATGCTCCTAGGAAAATGGAATGTAAAGGTATTTTACCCTAATTCCAACTCCAGTGAACTGATCAACTGATGGGACACTGCTTTGTGAGCCAGAACCCCTCTCACTTTCACCACTCCCTTCTCCTTCATCCTGAGACTGACTGCCCTCCACATCTCCTTTCTTCATCACCAAAGTAGCTTTGCCTCCAGGTACTAACTTCTGAAATACTTCACTGAAGTTCTTGGATACCTTAAAAAAAAAAGCATCAATTCAAATATAAATTTTGCTAGGTAGAATTTATACATATAGTTGCTTAAAACAAGACAAATATTGAAAAGCAATCCATCACTGTTTAATCTTAGGAACAAGAATAACAGACTGGATCCTTTTAACAACTGTGTAAAATATTCAAGTTGCTATAAGTTAACCACCTATATGTTGAGTTTATTAATGTGTATTAGATCACCTGTTAATGGGGGATAAAGTTTTAAAATCCTTACAAACTAAATAAGAGCTGAAGCTTTTATCCTTTGTGTCTGTGTATTAACTATAAATAGGATCATACCTGTTTGAAAGTTAACTGAATAGCTTCATATTTTCGAAGTTCGAGTACATTCATCAGTTCCATGATCGATTTGTACCCCCTATCTAATTCTTCTTGTCGTTTTATTAACTTTTCTTTCTGCTCAGAGAAATTTACAAACTGATCCAAGGCTTTTTTATTAACATGGCTATACTTCTTTAATTCTGTGTTGCACTGTTCAAGTTTTCGAAATAACTGTAACGAGAAAACAGTATGTATTAAGCAAATTCATATGCAGAGCAATTTGCAGTAACACTGCAAACTTAAAACCTTTTAACAGGCTTTACCTGTTTGAGGCTCAGAGTCTGGTACTTTTCAAATGCTTCCTGGGGAAGTGATCCAAGTTCTCGAATTTTCTTCATACATTCTTCTTTCTTCTTCAGTAGCATGCCTTGACGATTTGTCATCTTTTCCAGTTCTTTAGTATCGTGATTTATAGCATCCATATGTTCTTTTTCCATATTTTTCCAGCGCTCCATGCTCTTCTGAAGCTCCTTAATTCCAGCTTCTGTTTTATCAATAGAATTGTCCAAATCTAAAAGGGGGAAAAAACAAAATTAGGCTATAATGACTATTTTAAAGCCAGTGTTATTTTAGCAAACATTTTAATGGTCAAATCTACCAAAATAAGTAAGTCTTAGGCTCTGTATTTAAATTTTACTGTGAAAATTTATGAACCACTTAAGGCAAGATGAAATTAGGAGTGTAGACGAATCACTCAAGCATATAGTTTTTTTTTGTTTGTTTGTTTTGAGTTGGAGTCTCACTCTGTCACCCAGACTGGAGGGCAGTGGCATGCTCCTGGCCACCGGAGCCTCGACCTGCTGGGCTCTGGCAATCTTTCCGCCTCAGCCTTCCAAGTGGCTGAAACTACAGGCGTGCTACCACACCCGGCTAGTTTTTGATTTATTGTAGAGACGAGGTCTCTCCAAGTTGCCTGGGCGGGTCTCGAACCCACGGGCTCAGGCAATCCACTCGCCTCGGCCTCCCAAAGTGCTGGGATTACAGGCTGAGCCACTGAGCCTGGCCTATAGTTTTCAATTACTGTTCATGTTTATAAAAAAACTAAAACCATTATTTTCTCCTCAGCAACTAAGTAATAAGAGAAATCTGATTCAGTTATTTCATACTTTTGTCAACAAAATGATAATTTATGGTCTCTAATAAAATCGTCATAAAGATTTCAACATGTATGAGGGGGACCCAAAAAAACCCCAGAATCAATTTATAAAAAAGTTGTGTATTTATATTTATTCATACATGTTTCAACTTCAGTCACCTTCAAAGCACTCTCCATCTGATGACACCTATTGAGACACTTTTCCACTGTTCAAAACAGTTTTTGAACTTGTCAATTGTGATGCCTTCTAGTGTTTCTGCTGTTTTTTGTTTCACCTCTTCCACATCTGCAAAACGTTTTCCCTTGAGAACTCTTTTCGTCAGGGAAACAAAAAAGTTGCACAGGACAAGATCTGGTGAATAGGAAGGGTAGGGCATAGGGGTCAGGCCGTTTTTGGTCAAAAATTGCTAATGCTCAGCACAGTGTCAGCAAGTGCACTGCCATGGTGGAAGATCAAGTCAACTGTTTGCCACAACCCAGGACATTTCTTTCGAGAAGGTTTGTAGTGCAACCTTCTCAAAACTTCCAGATAAAAACTTTGGTTGACTGTCAGAGGAACTAATTCTGACTGTATTACAAGGGGCCCACCCTCCAAAAGATAATTCCAATCTTTTTTTGGGTCCTCCCTCATATTTATATAGTCAACCTACTGAACTCCAATTACTATAAACTGTTTAAGATAATAAAAACACAAAAATTACTTTTTGCCTATTTGGATATTTAATTTTATAGTAAACAAAAACAAGCTAAATACCAAAAAAAATTTTTACTACATAAAAATTCACCTTCTGATCGTGCCATAGTATCTTTTACTCTTTTATTGATGGCTTCAAGTTCTGATGTTGTGGCAGTAAGAACAGTACCTCCTTCTGTCTCTCTCAGTTCATTAAGTTCCTGCAATACAAAAGGATTTATGAGCATTAAAATATAAAACACTAACTTTATTAGTTTAAAAATGTTATGACTTCCAGCAGTTTCTATAATCTATTTTATTTGAATAGCCATTCCAAGAAAATAACAAAATACATATGTTTCATACAACTGCAAATTTTGTTTTTTTTAAAGTTGGGAGTCTCACTCTGCCACCCAAGCTGGAGTGAAGTGGCATGCTCACAGCCACAGCAACCTCGACCTGCTGGGCTCAGGTGAACCTTCTGCCTCAGACTTCCAAGTAGCTGGAACTACAGGCATGCGCCACCACACCCGGCTCATTTCTTGATTTATTGTAGAGACGAGGTCTCACTATGTTGCCCAGGCTGGTCTCAAAGTCATGGGCTCAGGCAATCCTCTCGCCTCTGCTTCCCAAAGTGCTGGGATTACAGGTGTGAGCCACCATGTCTGGTCAACTGCAAATTCTTAAAGTACCCACTGCGGGGGGGGGAATAATAATATAATTACTAGAAAATTTCTCAATATCTAACTACTGCTAAGAAAATCTTAACTAACATTTACTGAGCATCTAGAATATGCCAGGATAGCAATCATACAAAACAAGTACAATTATACTTATCTAAGACTTAAAAATTTAAATGACTTGCCCAAAATTGCACACCAGGTGGCAGTGGTAGAATTCTAACCCAATGCCCATGGACAGTTTATTAGGCTTTCTGTCCCCAAAGCCCATGCTTTCAGTCAGAGCCTCTCACATAACCACTTTCATTAGGTTATGGGCATCAAGGAACCCTCAAAAAAACCACACACCTGTTCTACTTGGTCCAAGCGTTTTCTCAGATTCTCATTGAGATAAGTCTCTACTCGAGTAATAATGCCTTCTAATTTAATTCTTTCATTTAGCAACTGTCTGTTTTCCTAGAATTAAGAAAAAAAATTAGTTTTCTGCATAAGCACGCACACTTTACACATAGGAATGCTGCTGATCTGCTGTCCTTTCCATACCTGAGCTCAAATTAGCTGAAATGCTTTATTTTATACCCTTCCAAAAAGCTCTATACTTTCTTTCTTTTTTTTTTCTCTTATCTATTCACAATGCTAAAGTTTTGTGCCTGGCTTTTTTTATAAAGCATGTTGTCAAAATAGTTTCTTTTCCTGCTTTTCGTTTTTTGGACTCAGTGTTTGCTGTTTATATCTATGTATTAAAAAACCAAATATTATTGAAATGTTTAATGAAAATAATGTAAAAATATATAAAGATGGTCAGATTAAGAAATATAGCAAAGCTAACAAGATCAATCTTGCTAATAAGAATAAGATGTCTAATAAGTAATAAGAGTTAAAGATGAAAGAAAATGAAGATTTCCCGTGTAATCCTAACATACCCAGAATGGTTTAAAAATACTAAAATCTTATTTACTCTTATGTGTATTATAAGCCCAAGTCTCATTTTTATACTTTCTCAATGTCCTTTTCTTTCACATTCCTTTATTTAGCAAGAAAAGTACTTTTCACAACAATTTTCAGTGAAAATTTTTTTTCCTGTTAGTTGTACTTGCCTGTTGAAGTTGACGAATTTCATCATTCAGTGCATCTACTCTCTTCTGATCTTCCAGACTAAGTTGAGAAAGCAAATCAGTTCCCAGTTCTGCTTTCAATGACTCTCTGGTAGACTCCATAGCATGCAAACTTGCCTCCAAACTTTGTAAGCTACGTTGCTATATGACAGATTATCCATTAATTAATAAAAGTATTAGTCATTATACTAATCATAATAACGAAAAAGTAGAAACAGATTTCTGTGATAAACCTATACAAAAATCTTCAGGCATGTTCATAAAGACAAAAAGTTGCCAGAATGTGTTGGGTGCTTTTTTATTTTTATTTTTTATTTTTATTTTTTTGAGTTGGAGTCTCACTCTGTCGCCCAGACTGCAGTGCAGTGGCCGCTTCCGGCCACCGCAGCCTCGACCTGCTGGGCTCCGGCGATCCTTCCGCCTCAGCCTTCCGAGTAGCCGGAATTATAGACATACGCTATCACGCCCGGCTGATTTTTTTTGATTTATTGTAGAGATGAGGTCTCGCTGCCCAGGAGGGTTTCGAACCCGCAGACTCAGGCAATCCACTCACCTCAGCCTTCCCAAAGGCGCGGGATTACAGGCTGAGCCACCGAGCCCGGCTGACTTTTTTATTTTTATTTTTTTTTGAGTTGGAGTCTCACTCTGTCGCCCAGACTGGAGTGCAGTGGCCGCTCCCGGCCACCGCAGCCTCGACCTGCGAGGCTCCGGCGATCCTTCCACCTCAGTCTTCCACGTAGCCGGAATTACAGGCATGCGCTACCACGCCCAGCTGATTTTTTGATTTATTGTAGAGATAAGGTCTCGCTGCCCAGGCAGGTCTTGAACCCACAGGCTCAGGCAATTCACTCACCTCAGCCTCCCAAAGGCGCGGGATTACAGGCTGAGCCACCGAGCCCGGCTGTTGGGTGCTTTTTAAAAAAATTCTTTGTTGTTTTAGAACTACTGATGTACTAAAAAGAAAGATATGTCAAAACGACTTCAAGTTTACCAGACCAGTAATATATCATCACTTATTAGCTTACTTTCTACTCATTTTAATATAATCTGGACAAAATGCAATCAAATAGTCAACAGCATGGTGCATACAGACAAAAATGGTTACTAACAAATTCAATATTGACCATCTGATAGTACTATTATGCCATAGCTTAAAATGTCTATTTGTCCAATGAAGACAGAAAGTCTTAATGCAATCGATAACAGGAGACTCTGGGTATTCATGGGTATAAGGATAGTATAGATAGATACAGATGTCCAAAAGTGTAAGTCCAAACAAAAACAGAACACATAAAATTCAAGGATAACCCATATAATTTAGGATCCACCATAAATGATCTCTAATAGAAAATATACTTACGAACCTTAGGCATAAAGGTTTTCTCTGACTGCTGCCTCTTCTCTTTTAGCATCTTCATTTCTGATAATATGCTGTCTCTGGATGCTTTGAATTTCCTTTGCTGGGTCTCAATCTGTTGCATTTGGTTCATCAACTGATCAATTTCATTATTAATCCATATAGAAAGCTAAGGAAAATTCTCTCCTGGTCTTAAATATAAGTTTTAAGTTCACATAAACACAACACAGTGTATCCCCTTTTGCTTTACCTTTAAATAATAGTTATATCCTCAAATTTAAGGACCAAAACAAAGCTGAACTATACTATATTGTACTATTCACTACCCAAACACGTTCAATCATAAAAAAAAGCTTTGAACATTTCACCTCACCATTTCACTCCCAAAATAACACGTACACTATTTTACTAATAGCTATACAAAAAAACTGTTGAAAAACCTTAATAGAAGCTAACTGAAAATTAACAATATTATGTATTTTAAAATGTCTTTTCATTCAATACATATTCACTGTGTTGTCTATTATGTTTAAAGGCACTATGTTAGGGATTATACATGAAAAGCAAGTCTTGCCCAATGGGGAAGAATATTCAATCTAGCTGGATTAACAAATATAGGAAGATAACTAGCATATACTGTCAACATCCTTTTTCTTAATATTTCTCCATACTCTGTGCTAACATCGTGGCAAAGCTAGGCGATTCTCAAAGTATGATTACAGACCTCTGTATAGTCAAAGCTAGGGTACTTATTTGTCTTTTTCTGTGCTTGTACTGATGGCACAGAGCTATAAACTTGCTATTTTTTAAAAAAATGGTAGTTTCACTCAAGAATGCCCTTGAAGTAGCAGAAATCATTCTTGATGCTCAAGTACCTGTATTTTTCATACTGTGTGACAAAACAGGAAGCACACATAAGGTACTTTTGCCTTGTACCAAAGTACCATGGTTATTTTTTTAAAATGCACATGCACAATTATTTCAGTTGTGAACTGAACTAGCTACTCCTCATGTAACACCATTTTTATGTAAAAGAACAATGGCTAGTCAGGCTTGGATACTTGATGGCCTTCTCTTCACAACACTAAATCTGTGATGAATAACCTCAAGATAGTAAAATCTAATGAACGTTTTTCAATCCTTATTTTTTACATTACTGAAAACGATCTTCCTTGAAACACTATCTTCCTTGAAACACTAGCCAGGTGTCCTTTTGTGATTCACTGTCCAGTCCTTCTCAGTTTCCTCTTTGCCTGATATAACCTTTAATGTTGGTAGTCCTTGGACTCTTTTTCACTGCTATCAGCTATTTATCTGTTAAACAAAGGATCAATATTAAAATAACTTTTAGTTTTTTCCCTTAGTCTTCAGAAGATAAATAGAAAAACCTAAGCCCCTGCAGTTAAATAAAGGTCAAAGTAAAACACAAGAAAATTTTTATATATATTAAAAAACAAACCCAACATGCAAAAAATTATATATGGCAACGAAAATGCAGTTATTTCTTCACAGTATCTATCATCATTCACAAAACAAAAAGATATTTTCAATATTTCTGCGCAGGTTTTCGTTGAGCTTTGCTTCAAGTTCACCTAGTTCTTCTTCTGCTTTTCTAACATCTTTTTGTAATTCAAGTCGAGACTTCCTTGTGTCATAATAACCTCCAGTTAGAGCACCTCGATGACTGACTTGGTCACCTGTAAACAAAACATAAGAAGGGTAGTAATTCTGCATGACAACTTTATTCAATGATAAACTGACTTATAATAAAAAACTGATCTAAAAGCTTTAACTACATAATGATAATTGAAAAGTTAAGAATTTTTTTTTGAATTGGAGTCTCACTCTGTCACCCAGACTGGAGTGCAGTGGCATACTCCCGGCCACCACAGCCTCGAGCTGCTGGGCTCCAGCGATCCTTCTGCCTCAGCCTTCCAAGTAGCCAAAACTACAGGCGCATGATACCACGCCTGGCTAATTTTGTGATTTATTGTAGAGATGACGTCTCGCCAAGTTGCCCAGGTGGGTCTCAAACCAGTGGGCTCAGGCAATCCACTCACCTGAGCCTCCCAAAGTACGGGATTACAGGCTGAGCCACCGAGCCCGGCTGAAAAGTTAAGCATGGCTGGGTGTGGTGGCTCAAGCCTGTAATCCCAGCACTTTGGGGGGCTGAGGAGAGAGGAGTGCCTTGAGCCCAGGGGTTCAAGACCAGCCTGGACAACTTGGCGAGATCTCACCTCTACAATTAAAAAACAAAAAATTAGCCAGGCATGGTAGCACGTGCCCTACATTGAAAGCATGCTGGGGTGGCCCTGAACTTGCCACTGCACTCCAGCCTGGGTGACGGAGTGACACTCCGACTCAAAAAAAAAAATTAAGTCATCGTGAAAAAATTTTGCTTTCCAATGCTAAAATTTGCAGGTTTTTTTTTTTTTTTAGATGCCTTTGAGGTAAGCCTGAACATCTGCCAGAAGGCAAGTAAGTGCTAAAGACTACTGAGGACACGTCAATAGGACACAGGACCTAGCTTGGAATTTCCACTGGCCATATTCAGAAAAATCTGAGCACCAAAAATAATGACAATGTGGTAACACACTGAATTAGAAAAAAGAATCCATTAATCACAGTAATACTTTTTTAAAAACGAAAGGAGAAAACTCTTCTTTACATAAGAGCTACAGCTAATAAATACAGAGGTAATGATAGGATTTAAAAATCACCAGTATGAAACCCCCATTGTAATAACTGATTCAGCCAAGGATCAAAAAAGGATGCTAAAACAACTGGTAAAAAGTTGTTAGGGTGGAAGGCTGAGGCGGAAGGATCGCCGAAGCCCAGCAGGTTGAAGCTGCGGTGGCCGGGAGCAGCCACTGCACTCCAGTCTGGGCGATGGAGTGAGACTCCAACTCAAAAAAAAAAAAAAAAAAGTTGTCAAGGAACCTGACATTTATGTATTCTTAAAGAACAGTTCCATATATCCCTCATTAATCACAAAGGAGGAAAAGCAACTTTGCAACTGAGAAGTCTGCTATTGATTAAAATTGGTATCACTAACAGTGGGACATACTATATGACACAGTAAGTTTACATCATTCATACTGCATTCATGCCAAGAATGTTTAACCTGAATCTAATAATGAGGAAGCAATAAAACAAACCCAGAAAATGAAACTTTCTATGAAAAAATCAATTAAAAAAATTTTAAAAAAAGTTTTAAAAAGGCATGGAGGCTCATGCCTACATAATCCCAGCACTTTGGGAGGCTGAGGTAGGATGGCTTGAGGCCAAGAATTTGGGGCCAGTCTAGACAACACAGCAAGAACCTATCTCTTTTTTTTTTTTTGAGTTGGAGTCTCACTCTGTCACCCAAACTGGAATGCAGTGGCCACTCCCGGCCACTGCTGCCTCGACCTGCTGGGCTCCGGCAATCCTTCCGCCTCAGTCTTCCAAATAGCTGGAAATACAGGCGCGCGCTATCACACCCGGCTAATTTTTAATTTATTGTAGGGATGAGGTCTTGCCAAGTTGCCCAGGTGGGTCTCGAACCCGCGGGCTCAGGCAATCCACTCACCTCAGCCTCCCAAAGTGCTGGGATTACAGGCTGAGCTACCGAGTCTGGCTCAAGATCCCATCTCTATTTAAAAAAGAAAAAAAATCAATTTCATGGAGGACTGGGAAGGAAAAGGAATGGGGGAACTGTCCTATATTTAAAGATTCTAGCCAGGCTTGGAGGCTCAGCCTGTAATCCCAGCACTTTGGGAGGCCAAGATGAGTGGATTGCCTGAGCCCATGGGTTCGAGACCAGCCCAGGCAACTTGGGGAGATCTAGTCTCTACAATAAATAAATAAATAAACAAACTATCTGGGCATGGTAGTGTACGCCTATAGTTCTGGCTTCTTTGAAGGCTGAGATGGAAGGATAGTCAAAGTACAGCAGGTTAATGCTGGGGTGGCTGTGAGTGTGCCCCTGCACTCCAGCCTAGGTGACAGAGTGAGACCCCAACTCAAAAAAAAAAAAAAAAAAAAAAAGAAGCCACTGCATGTATATTTGACTGGATCCTAGATAGAAAATATTTTGGGACAATTGAGAAAAATTGAATGTGGATACTATTTAGATGGCATTATTGGGTCAATGTTACATTTTTTAGGTGTAACAATGATACTGCAGTTATACAACAGAATGTCCTTACTCTTAGGAGATGCATACTTAAGCTTTAGTGATAAAGTACCATGGTATTTTAAAACTTATTCTCAGATGGTTCAAAAACAAACACAACAAAATGTACATATAGTGAGAAGAAAAAACAAAAGGTAAGACAAGTAAACCTATACTGGGAGTTCTTAACCTGGAGTCCACAGATAAAGTTCAAAGAACCTGTGATGTGAGTGGGAAAACATTTATATCTTTAGTTTTACTAACCTCAAAATAAAATTTAGCATTTCCTTCTATAATGAGAACAAGAACCACAGTAGTGTTATTAGTGATTTTGCTACCAAGATAAATAATAGACAATTTTATAATAATAGAGCTGTTTCATATTAAATTCCACTTGTCACAGATCTAAAAATATTGTTTACATACATCAGTACTTTAAAATTATGGTAACTGTTAGGCTCACTACTGAATCTTGTTTGTGAATACACTAAACAATAAATTACTACATCATACTTTTTTTTCCTCTGAGACAGGGTCTTGCTCTGTAGCCCAGGCCAGAGGGCAATGAGGCAATCAGAGCTCACCACACCTGGAGCTCCTGGAGTCACGCAATCCTCCCACCTCAGCTTCCCGAATAGTTGGACTACAGCTGTGCACCACGACATCCAGCTACTTTTAAAAAAATGTTTTGTAGAAATGGGGTCTTGCCATGTTGCCAGGCTGGTCTCGAACTCCTGGCTCCGAGTAAACTCCTTGGCTTTTCAAAGCTCTGGGTTTATAGGTGTAAGCCACCATGCCCCAGCGCCTGTATCATATTTTTTAAAATACTATGATAACCATGACAATATATTTGGCTTTCTTTATGATCCAAAGTATTTTATTTTATGCATTTAAAACTTTTGAGAAAGAGTCCATAGGCTTCAAACAGCCAAATGAATCCACAGTGCAAAAAAAGGTTAAGAACCTCTGCTATAGACCAAATGATTTCACAGAACAGATATTAACTAAATATCAAGTACGGACCATGTTTAGACTTTCACTTGAACAAACCAACTATTTAAAAGATGATGAATAATTGAACATGAATTTTCAAACACACTTAAAACTAAAATGACTCTGAGTGGCTATACAAGATATACTACATCAGGCATGCATACAGCTCAAATGACATATTACACAGATTACGCATATTAAATGATTCATGAGAATTTATCTGTGCAAGTTAAGAATTACTATTACAAGCCGGGCTTGGTGGCTCAGCCTGTAATCCCGCGCCTTGGGAGGCTGAGGTGAGTGGATTGCCTGAGGCCGCGGGTTTGAGACCCGCCTGGGCAACTTGGTGAGACCTCATCTCTACAATAAATCAAAACACTAGCCGGGCGTGGTAGCACGCGCCTGTAGTTCCAGCTACTTGGAAGGCTGAGGTGGAAGGATCGCCGGAGCCCAGCAGGTCGAGGTTGCGGTGGCCGGGAGCGGCCACTGCACTCCAGTCTGGGCGACAGAGTGAGGACTCCAACTCAAAAAGAAAAAAAAAAAAAAAGAATTACTATTACAAACCTTCCAAAGTAATGCAGTCCATAGTGAAAGCACGGGCCAGCTGAGTTGAAACTTCCATGCTACGACAAATAAGTGTCTTCCCAAACACATGTTTGAAAGCTTTGTCAAATCTGGGATTGTACCTCAGTTTACTGATCATAGGAATAGCATCCTAAAAAAATGAGTATTTTGTCAGCAAGCAGAGATCATAACACAGTTAATTAAAAACAGCAGAATTATGAATTACATCTTTATGAAATATGAATAAACACAAATGCCATTATATTCCAAAACTAGTGGTTTTTATACTGAATAAATTAGAAGAGTTATTCTACTAAAATATCATAGAAATCGTGTTTATGTAATCATCAAAGTTTTCAATAGTAAAGCATTGTGACAGTTAGTAACTGAAGCTATGATGCCCAAGTTCAGATCCCAGTTCCACTATTCATCAGATGTGTGCTCTGGACAAGTTGCTTAACTTCTCTTGATAAGTTACTTTATCTACAAAACTGCGATAATAATGTATCTTCCTTAATAAAATTGTAAAGACTAATGAGTTAATACATGTGAAATACTTAGGACAGAATTTCTTATAGAAGGGTTAAATATAAATAGAATTTCCTTAAAATGTTTTAATTGTATATACATATATGTCTCTCTAATAAGATACTCAGAAAATTTTTTTCAGACAAAATTTATTTACATTTTTCCTCTCCCCTGAACTGTCAGAACAGGATTTTTAGAATTTTTAAAATTATGAAACATATCCTACATAAAAATGTAATAAATATATTAAATTAATATATATGTATTAAGTTAATATAACACCAAGGTAACTACCACACAGCACAAGAAACAGAACACTGTTGATACCCTAGAAGTCACAAATGTGCTCCTTTCCTAATCACACAGTGGTTATCTGCAGTGGTTACCTGCTGGGTGACCACTACCATGACTTCGTATGCTAATCACTTCCTAGTTCTACCATCTTACTTTTGTTTATGTAGTGTAAAGGGAACCATGCCACATGTATTCTTTTGTGCCTCATTTCATTCATACCTTGTTTGTCAGATTCCATTTTTCTTCCCAAAAACTTCAAAGAAATTTTGTAGATTTGATTAAAAAAAAAGCCAGACCCTTTAGTAGCTTATAAGATTATTAATGTTCCATTTAAATTATTAATCAAAATAGCTGCTACTATCATCAAACATTCTGAAGTCAAGTACCTCAAAGCAATTATATTTTTTCAAGAATAATGTCTAAAATATATTTTTAATCCATTTAATGTGTATTACTAGCTAGTAACAAAAGCAACATAATGCTTTCAGTCTATCACCTTGCTAGGCATCTTTCACTTAATTTATAAAATATTTTAAAAGTATATCCAGAAAACTTTAAAATATTCATTTATATGAGTTTTTCAGGAATACTTCTCCAACTCCCTAATCTTAATTCTGTCACCTCCAGGTACGATGTCAAAGTATCCTTATGTATATTTATATATACTTTATATATCTGTAATGATTTATTTCATGTCTTGGCTGTGACTTTTTTTTCCTTTTTGTAGAGATAGGCTCTTGCTATGTTGCTCAGGCTGGTTTCAAACTCCTGGGATCAAGCAATCCTCTTGCCTTAGCTTTCTGAGTAGCTGGGATTACAGACAGTACCAACATGCCTGTTCGGCAGTGACTCATGTCTCCCTCCCGACTCCACCCAGCACTAATTATACTCCACAGGAGGGAGCGCATATTTATCTTATAAACCAGTGAATCCCAATGCAGTGTCTGGGCACTGGTATGTGTTAAATAGACTATATGATTAAAAAAAAATTAACTTAATAAAAGAGAGCTAGACCATAACACACATTCACTCACATTGGTTTCAGGATAGGCAGTATCCCTGACATCTAATTTGTTAAGAGGCAGAAACGTGACCTCTCCGGGAAGATTCATTTTATTAAACTCCATTAAAATCTTTGTGCTGACTTCATCTGAATCAACAATGTGATAAAATAACCTACATATAAACAGAATAAGACACATCTTTATTATTATTATACTTTTTTTTTTTGAGACAGAGTCTTGCTACGTTGCCCAGACTGGTTTCAAACTCCTGTGCTCGAGCAACCTTCCCATCAGCCTCCCAAGTAGCTGGGACTACAGGCAAGTGCCACTGTGCCCGGCTTTACTGTTAGACTTTAAAGTGTTATAAACATTTAAGTATTAATCAATTCACTTTTCTCCTATTCAATCCAATTTGTTTTGGAAAAAAATAAGAGTACTTAGAAAATTTTAATGATAGAAAAGGAGAAAACTCAAAAGAATAAAGTTTTACTTTCTATAATTAGGAACACTTAGCATCTACTTCTCTCATTAGAAAGTTAAATAAGGAACCAAGGCTGGGCACAGTGGCTCACGCCTATAATCCCAGCACTTTGGGAGGCTGAGGTGAGAGGAGTGCCTTAGCCCATGGGTTTGAGACCAGTCTGGGCAACTTGGCGAAACCTTATCTCTACAATAAATAAAAAAATTAGCCAGGTGTGGTGGCACATGCCTATAATTCCAGCTACTTGGAAGGCTAAGGAGGAAGGATCACCTGAGCCCAGCAGGTCGAGGCTGCAGTGGCCGTGAGTGTGCCACTGCACTCCAGACTGGGTGACAAAGCAAGACTCCAAATCAAAAAACGCACACACAAAAAACAAATAAGGAACCAAGTATACAACAAGATAATGGTAGCTACGTTGTACTGAAACCACAGAAAGCAGTTTCGCAGTTTATCTTTACTCTCCCTTCCCTCAAAAAATGCTAAATATCAAGAAAAAATTTCACCTGTTTCCAGCAGTGACTTCCACACATGTGTAAAAAGCAGGCTCACACTCAAAGTTATTCATCACAATGCCATGATAGCCATTTTGAACATGCTGGTTTATTCCTTTTCGACGAAAGTGGTCTAGCACTTTGTTTATGCTGTCAATTCCATTTAAAATGGCCTGTAAATTGTTAGAAAAGTAAAATATTAAAATAGTATTACCAATGGCACTCCTGAGAAATGAGCCCATATCATACATTTAAAAATATACCAGAGATTAAACAACCTCCCCAACATATTGCCTCCTGAAATATGTTAATTACACATAGCACCTTATATTACAGGTTCTGCGCTATGACACTAATTCTAAAAATGAGGTCTTTGTCTAAAAATCAAAAGTGCTATCATTAATATAGCACAGGTAGTACTAAGGCGGCTTAAATAATCCCTATTGTTCCATGCTTATAGGAAAGGTGATTTGGATTCTACGCTATTATCTGGAACCAACAACCTACAATTTAAAAGTTAATAAATTAGTGTATACTAATGACTGACTCAATGACTCACTGTAAACAGAGGCAATAAAAAGAAGCTGCCCACCTTTCCTGTTGCCGCTCTAAGAAGTTGCTGCTTCTTTTCAAGATCTTCTCTTTTAGCAGCAAGTGCTTGCTGTTCTGCATTCTCCTCTCTCCACAAGTAACTAGTCAATAAAAATTAGACTGCCTTTAATTTTAAAACACATAAAAGATCCACTCACAGACCATATTTAGAATACTGAAAACAAACTTGAACAGTTAATATACAACTTAAAAACCATGTAACAACCAGTAACTAGAATTACTCTAAAAAATTAAGGTATATTTTAGTCTATACTAACTTTCTTTCACTTTGTAATTCATCTTTCTTATTTTTTACTTCATAATATTTTCTGTCCAGTTCTTCTACTCGAGCTTTGACTTCATTAAGATCCTGGTCCAGTTTCTATGAAAATAGAAATAATTCCAATTTAAAATTCAATTTCATCAAACTAATCCATAGTAATAGAAAAGAACACTAGCTGTGAGGATAGGGGAAGGGGACAGAAGGTGAGGGAGGGAGGAATTACCAGGGAGTACAGGAAACATTTTTGGGTGATAGACATGTTTATTATTTTAATTGTGGTGATGATTTTACAAGTGTATATGTATGTAGAACCTCATCAAATGATACACTTTAAATATAGATAATTTATTACATGTCAATTATACTTCAATGAAGCTGTTGAAAAATCCAATTTCAATTTTTAAAAGTTGTCTTTAGGCAAAAGAGCATATCACCAGGAAACACAAACCATAAAATGAAATACCCTAGAAAACACTGCTAAAATAAAATTTGTTCATTAGTGAGCTAAACCTTACTATTTCTATAGTATACACTCTAAAAGTTTAGAAGAAAAAAAATACATTATAAACTTTCAAAATAATGCAGTACATACTCTTAATATTGCCCCTTCTCTGTACCCCCATCAGAGAATACAAAAAATATTTTCTACTATTTTACAATCAACAATGAGCCAGAAAGTATTTAAAACGCAGAATTTACTAGAAAGTAAGATGTGGCCGGGCTTGGTGGCTCAGCCTGTAATCCCAGCACTTTGGGAGGCCAAGGTGAGTGGATTGCTGGAGCCCACGGGTTTGAGACCCGCCTGGGCAACTTGGCAAGACCTCATCTTTACAATAAATAAAAAAAAAAAAATTAGCCGGGCATGGTAGCACACGCCTGTAGTTCCAGCTACTTGGAAGGCTGAGGAGGAAGGATCGCCGGAGCCCAGCAGGTCAAGGCTGCGGTGGCCGGGAGCGGCCACTACACTCCAGTCTGGGTGACAGAGTGAGACTCCAACTCATAAAAAAAAAAAGAAATATGTTATGTCCTTAAGGATAGTTAATAAACTGTATTCATTAATTTATTAAATAACACTGAGTTGAAAAACCCAATATCCTCTTTGAGAGAGACCATATCTCTACCAAAAAAAGCTGGGCTTGGTGGCACGTCTTTAGACTGAGGTGGGAAGATCACTTAAGCCCAGGAGTATGAGGTTACAGTGAGCTATGATCACCTCCCTACACTCCAGTCTGTTAGACCCTGGCTCTTAAAAAAAAAAAAAGAAAGAAAAGTATTAGTCCTTAGTAGCAACATGACTACTTTGCTCAAATTTTTGTTAACTGATTTATAAAATCATAAAATCTTGGCTAATTAGAATGACTCATAACATCTTGGATAATTAAATTCTCTTACTCTACACGTAACAAATTTGGGACTCAGTATACAAATCCAAATCCCCTTTGTAAAATTTAACTTTTCTGCAGCAGTGGCTTAATTTGTCCCCAGACTATCTGATAACATACTGGAAGAGTGTAGTTCTTGAACAGTTTGCTTTCTAAATTAATGTTTCACCTTTTATAGGCATACGTAATTAAAAGACTATTGTGTTATTAACTATCATTACAGCTTAAAGTATTTCTAAAATCCCATTCTCTTTTTTTCAGGTGTATCTGAACACTAATGGTTCCCTTTCTGAGACATGATACTTGACACCAGTAATAAGGTAAGCTACCTATATTAAATTCTGAAATAATATGTTTTGTAGACTTTACTGAACAATGCATTACAGCCTTAAGGAAAAGAAAGAAAAAACGTAGTAACACTGCTCCATAGCAGTCACTGAGGCCAAGATACTACTATCATCATTTTGAAAAATCTAAAAACTTAGTTTGATAAGCAAGTAGGATTTGTATTACATTAAAAAAATAAAGCATAACAAAACCACCAAAAAGACACTTAATTTTCATACTGCAAGTGTTAAAAATAAACTGTGGAAAAATTAATCTAGGATTTTATCAAAAAGCAAAAGGCAATGCAATCAGCACTGTAAAATCATCTCTGTCCAAAATAAATGAAAGGCTTCAGCTTAGCCAGTGTTCATTTTGACAAAGATGTAGCTTAAAATAATTTAATTTAATTTAAAATGTGCATTTGGCCAGGCTCTGTGGCTCAGCCTATAATCCCAGCACTTTGGGAGGCCGAGGTGAGTGGACTGTCTGAGCCCGCGGGTTCGAGACCTGCCTGGGCAACTTGGTGAGACCTCATCTCTGTAATAAATCAAAAATTAGCCAGGCGTGGTAGCGTGTGCCTGTAATTCCGGCTACTTGGAAGGCTGAGACGGAAGGATCGCTGGAGCCCAGCAGGTTGAGGCTGTAGTGGCCGGGAGCGGACACCGCACTCCAGTCTGGGTGACAGAGTGAGACTCCAACTCAAAATAAAATAAAATAAAATAAAATGTCAAGTCACAAAAAGTCAAGTAAAATGAGAGACTAATTCAGATAAAGCAGATAAAAAAATGACAACTATATGCAACATATAAGGCTAGAACACACACAGTTTTCTTTAAATGTTACTCAAGTTATTTTAGACTTGTGTATCTTGTTAAAATTAAAAATATATTAGGGACACACTACCAATTCATAAAAATGCTTTACAATATACTCTATCTACATAAACACTCACTGACATGGATAAAATATCCTTAAAAAAGAGAACTATGAGCCGGGCTCGGTGGCTCAGCCTGTAATCCTGTGCCTTTGGGAGGCTGAGGTGAGTGGATTGCCTGAGCCCGCAGGTTCGAGACCCGCCTGGGCAGGGAGACCTCATCTCTACAATAAATCAAAAAATCAGCTGGGCATGGTAGCGTATGCCTGTAATTCCGGCTACTTGGAAGGCTGAGGTGGAAGGATCGCCAGAGCCCAGCAGGTTGAGGCTGCGGTGGCCGGAAGCGGCCACTGCACTCCAGTCTGGGCGACCAAGTGAGACTCCAACTCAAAAAAAAAAAAAAAGAGAACTATGTATATGAATGTATATTAAATTGTATTTTTCTAAATAAGTACCCATAATATATTTTAAGAGCAGCATATAGACATGTTTAAAATATAAAACTTAAAGAAGTAGTTAAAACTGTACATTAATCTCTTCTGATTTTTTTACAAAGCAGATATAAAAGTTCTTACATTATACTGCTCCAGATTTTTCTCTTTATTTGCCTCAGTGTCCTCCAAATCCTTATGTATAGCAGCAATCTGTCTTTTCTTATCATTAATAGCCTGATCTAAAGACTTGAGTTCCTTTTTAATCCACTTATCTCTTTCTTCTTTTGATGTAAACTGGCTTCCTCGACCCTGCTTTGCATAAAGATCTGTTCTTTCCTGGGTAGCTTGAGCCAATCTACAAAAAATAGAAGAGAATGGGTTGAAAAGAGAAAAATAACCAAGTTTAATTGCAACCAACAATGTCAACTCTACATAGAAACATAAAGCTATTTTTAAAGATGATATGAAAGGCCAGGCATAGTGGTGTGCACCTATAACCCCAGCACTTTGGGAGGGTGAGGCAAGAGGATTGCTTGAGGTCAGAAGTTTTAGACCAACCTGGGCAACACAGTAAGTCCTTCATCTTTACAAAAAAATCAGTCAAGTGTGGTGATGCATGCATGTAGACCTGCTACTAAGGGGGCTAAGGCAAAAGGATCACTTGAGCCCAGGAGTACGAAGTTGCAATAAGCAATGATTATGCTACTGCACTGCAGCCTGGGTGACAGAGAGATCCTATCTCAAAAATATATATGCATATTAAAAAATAAAGTGATAAACCAGGCTCAGTGGCTCAGCCTGTAATCCCGCGCCTTTGGGAGGCTGAGGTGAGTGGATTGCCTGAGCCCGTGGGTTCGTGACCCGCCTGGGCAACTTGGCGAGACCTCATCTCTACAATAAATCAAAAATCAGCCAGGCGTGGTAGCGAGCGCCTGTAATTCTGGCTACTCGGGAGGCTGGGGCGGAAGAATCACCAGAGCCCAGTGGGTCGAGGCTGCGGTGGCTGGGAGCAGCCACTGCACTCCAGTCTGGGTGATGGAGTGAAACTCCAACTCAAAAAATAAAAAATAAATAAAATAAAATAAAATGATATAAAAAAGAAATTAAGTGTAAAAAAAAAAAAACTACTATAGTATAAAAGAGCTCCCTGGACTACCTAGTTATATATAACATTATGTAGAAAACTGAAAGTGTTGATGAAAAGTCCCAGACCTAGCAATTCCTCGTTCTTCTTTTTCTTTTACACTGTTGAATTTAGGTTCTGTCTCTGCCAGTTCTTTCTGCTTTTCTTCTATTTTTTCAAGCAGCTTCTGCCTCTCTTTTAATAAACGTTTCTGTAAATTAAACAAGATAAGTGAAAATGCAATTAGCTTAAAACATTTTGCCCAATTTACAAGTCTAGCAAAAAATGTTTTCTCACAAAAAACTCTTGAGAAAACTGACCCTGCAACATACAATAATTTTTTAAAACTTGAGAACAGGCCAGGCTCGGTGGCTCAGCCTGTAATCCCAGCTTTGGGAGGCCGAGGTGAGTGGACCGCCTGAGCCCGTGGGATCAAGACCCGCCTGGGCAACTTGGTGAAACCTCATCTCTACAATAAATCAAAAAATTAGCCAGGCGTGGTAGCGCGCGCACGCCTGTAGATCCAGCTGCTTGGAAGGCTGAGGCGGAAGGATCGCCGGAGCCTAGCAGGTCGAGGTTGTGGTGGCTGGGAGTGGCTACCGCACTCTAGTCTGGACAACAGAGTGAGACTCCAACTCAAAAAAAAAAAAACCAAAAAACAAAAAAAACTTGAGAACAAATTATTTTAATGTGGTGAATTTATTTATAAAAAATTCAAGCACACAAAGGACTTCTGTAGTTCCTACTCATCTGAACATTTATGTTTTTCATTTTTAACATTCTAACTTACCCTTTGTTCACTATTGCCTGCCAATTCATCTTGTAAATCCTTGGCTTTAAGTTCCAACTTAGTCCTCTGCTTAATTTGTTCTTGTCTTTCGGCACTGAGCTGTTCTTTTTCTTCTTTCATTGCGGAAATTTTTGTTTTCAATTCTCTAACTTGGCGCTCAATATCCTATTCAGAAAGTATTGAACAGAAAATGAGTCAGTCAATTAGAAGTACAACAGCAGAACTGGGACACTATGAATTTTGTCCCTTTTTTTCTTTCATTTACACTTTCAGTACTACTGTCTTTCCAATATTCAATCCCTGTGATTCTCCCCCTTATAGTTGTCATTCCTTAATTTTTGTATAAAAGGCTTTGTGATAGTCAAAAAATCTAAGTAAACATGAACCTTGTTTATAATCTTACCTCCATTTTGTCTCTTGCATCCTGCTGGGCATCTCTTAATTGTCTAGATTTTTCTCCACTAGTCTCTCGCTTAGCAGAAAGCTGGAAAAAAAACAAGCCAATGTCTCTAATTCATTTTGTATCTACTTAATATTTCATAACATCTAGTAAAATTTTTTATATCTGCTAAAAATAAATGTAACCACTCACACTTTTTTTAATACAAAAAAATGGTTTCCTTTAAATAGAAAACAGAAACATCACCTAAATAAGTTTTTGTACAAAATGTCAGCAATACCAATTAAAAAATAAACTCTCAAAAGCCCAGGGAAAAAACCCAAGAAGCCTTCACGGTGGCTTTCCTCTCATATGGTCTACTGACACTATCATCTGATTATATTTCAGATAAAATTTCAGCAAAGATCACATGACTTTAGGCATTTTCCTTAGAGCAGACGGAAAGAAAAAAACTTGCTAAGAAATTCATTGAGACGTTTTAAAATTTTTAGATTTTTATTTAAAATCACTGAAAAGTATAAATATGGCATGAGTTTAACATATTCATAAAGACAAAATTAATCTGATTTTAAGTGTCAAAGGTAAATATTTTACCTCATCAAGTTTAGCACGAGTCTCGTTTAGTTCCTGATTGTAAATGGTATATTCCAGGGCTCGTCTCATTTTATCCCACTTCTGATACTGAGCTAGTTCTTCCTTTTCTTCCTCTAAAGTATGCAATCTCTCTTCAATGTATTTTAACAACTCATTGATTTTTTCCCGTTTGCCCTCTTAAAAAAAATGGGGAGAGGGATGGAATAATTAAATAAAATTTGTTTGTAATATCATTTCTCAAATATACCATGAATTACTCTTAATTGCAGCATCATTTCTTTGATATTATGTGGCAACCAAATCTATGGTACTAAAATGGCAATTAAAATGCTTACGAAAAGCATCAGAGAACAAATTTACACAAGATGATAGATTCTTACATTACATGTGGTTAAAGGCCTCAGTTTAAGCTTCCTTTTTAAGTCAGTATGTCTTCCTACAATATTTCTTAAAAAGCTAATAACAACATTGGTGTTACAAATTATCAGTTTTTATTAATAATAGCATTATCCCAGCCTGGGCAACATGGCGTGACCTTGTCTCTACAATAAATTTAAAAAGTAGCCAGGCACCATGGTATGTGCCTGTAGTCCCAGCTGCTTGGAAGGTTGAGGCGGAAGGATCACCTGAGCCCAGCAGGGCATGGCTGCAGTAGCGGTGAGCATGCCACTGTACTCCAGCCTGGGTAACGGAGTGAGACTGTGACTCAAAAAAAGATGAGATGAGATGAGATAAGATAAGAAGGAATAAATAATGGCATTATCTATAGCTGCCATATGTTGAATACCTACTATATTCCTATCATGGATATACTTTGATCCTCTATTCACCATAACAATCTATAAGATTTTACAAATGAGGAAGCTTTGGCCCCAAACGATCAAGTTTAAAGTCATAATGTCAGTTGATTATTAGATTCTGAACCCAGGATAGTCTAACTAAGCCATTATAAGACACAGCACTTATAAAACAAACTACAGTATCCATAATAAATGTACTAATGAAGATTTAAAATTCAAGGTTTTATATTTACTTGTTCCTGAGCAATTTAAAATCTACTGTCATCTGATAATCTTTTTTTTTTTTTTGAGGAAACACATACGAATTTGCTGTCCTAACAGTAACAAGGAAGCTACAGGCAAAAGGCCCTATTACTGTATCTAACAAAAGCACTTCTTTATTCAAAGAGATGAATTATTAGAAATCTCAAACCTTAAACAGCTGCAAACGAATTTTCTCTCTATTCACTACATAGGCAAATTATCATACAATATATTCTCAATAATAGACATAACTCATTTTAACTGTTACAACAAATGACAATAATTTGCAATAGAAAGAAATAAGGCAGAAACACATTTATCTCACCTGTTTCTTTCATTAAGGAGATGCTTTCCTCTTTTCGTTCATCATATACTCTAGTACCAGCTACTTCTCTTAACAGCTTTAGTCTCTGAGAATCTGGTGCTGTTGCCATCTGGTTGATCTAAAAAACATTTAAAAAATAATCATTACGTAGCTATAAGACTGCTCCATAAGAACAAAAACTCTGTAATCCCAGTACTTTGGGAGGCCAAGGCGAGTGGATTGCCTGAGCCCGTGGGTTCGAGACCAGCACGGCAACTTGGTGAGACCTGTTTCTACAATAAATAAAAAATTAGCCAGACACGGTAGCATGTGCCTTTGGTTTTGGCTACTTAGAAAGCTGAGGGGGAAGGATTGCCTGAGCACAGCGGGTCGATGCTGGGATGGCCGTGAGTATGCCACTGCACTCCAGCCTGGGAAATGGAGTGAGACTCCAATTTAAAAAAACCCAAAAACAAAAACTCTAACTTGAAGGGTTTTAGTATAGATACAGGTTGAGTATCCCTTATCCAAAATGCTACAGATTTCATATTCTGGAATATTTGCATTTACTGGTTGAGTGACCAAAATATGAAAATCCAAAGTGAAATGCTCCAACAAGCAATTCCTGATAGTTTTGAACTCCGAAACATTTCAAATTTGGGGTTTTTGGATTTGGGATTTCCAATCTGTACTCAGATGCAAAGTTTTAAGTAGATTATATTTTGGCAAATGTAATTTGTATAGTATATATATCTACAGATCTATGTCTCCTTTGCTTAAATGAAATTTCCCTAATAAAATCCAAACAGAAATGATATTCATAAGTTTCAATTATGAATAAGATTAACAAATAAAGGAGTATTTCACACTACCAATTTTCTTAGTCAATATGACAAGGTATAAAAGGTGAGTTCTATTCTCAAAGAAGAAAGTATTTTTACAAGGGAAAACCATCACTAACTATACATTTAAAAAGCTATAGTAATATTAAGAGTATAATAGTCCCACGGTATCCATGGGGAATTGGTTCCAAGACTTCTTGCAGATACCAAAATCTGAGGATGCTCAAGTCTCTTAAAATGGTATAAAATCTATGCACATCCTCTTGTATACTTTGAATCATTTCTAGGTTACGTATACTACCTAATACAATGTAAGTGCTATGTAAATAGCTGTTATACCGTTCTTCTAAGTTTGTTATTTCTTATTATTGCATTTTTTTTTATATTTTCAATCCACGATTGGTTTAATCTGCAGATGTAGAACCTGTGGATAAGGAGGGCTTACTACATATATAACAAAAAATGGTATGACTTAAATATAGAGAATAGTACAACTTAACTGCTATGCAATTTAATATATAGCAAACACTAAAGTTGAAATTAATATCATTGCATTAAAAAATTGAAGTAGGCTGGGCATGGTGGCTCAGCCTGTTATCCCAGCACTTTGGGAGGCCGAGGCAAGAGGACTGTCTAAGCCTGTAGGTTTGAGACCAGCCTGGGCAACTTGGTGAGACCTCATCTCTACAATAAAATCACAAAGACTAGCCGGATGTGGTGGCGTGCGTTTGTAGTTCCAGCTACTTGGAAGGTTGAGGCAGAAGGATCGTCTAAGTCCAGCAGGTGGAGGATGCAGTGACCGTGAGCATGCCACTGCACTCCGGCCTGGGCGACAAGAGTCAGACTCCAACTCAAAAAAAAAAAAAAAAAAAAAAAATGAAGTGATTGTTACTTTAACATTTTCACATAAATATAGAACCGACTCTAAGAAAATATGGTCTATCTTGAACAATTATAATACTATAACAAAGTGTTTGGCAGGAATGGGAAACTGTCGGGGGGGAGGGTGGAACTGGCAAGTGAAGGAAACTGCTAGGGGAGGGAGGGGCATACCTCATCAACAAGGATACCTGCATAATCAATGTTTGTATACCTAATCCTGAATTGTACCCCACATCTTTATAATAAAAAAAATTAAAAAAAAGAAAATACGGTCTATTAAAACTATACACATCAAAGAATTATCCTTCAGATTCTCATCACTGGGCACCTCAATTAAACATGTTAATTCATCCTATTTACTCACTTAAAAGTATCAAGTAACTGCAACACATGTGCCACTCTGCTGGGCACTAGAAAAAGACCAAAGAACAAAGCAAGAAAGACCCTGCCCTCATGGAGCTTGTATTTTAGTGGGAAAAGATAGAAAACAAGCATAACCCAACAGTATAGTTTAAGTGTTACACAGAGAAAAAAAAAGATTAAGGAAATAAAACATGAGGTTGAGAGGAAGATGATGTTTTTAGGTAAGGTAGTCATGGTGACTTACCTGAAATGAAGTAAAATGGAGAAAAACTCAGGTGAGTGCTCTTTCAAATCAATCTCCATTTTCAGAAATTTCTCTCTCACAAAGAATAAAGACAGGCTTTTTGACAACTTTTTCTTCCAGTACCACATTGTCCAAAACTGAAACTCCATACTCTTCCTAGTCACTTCTTCTGAATGTTACCTTTCTAAAACATCTTTTTTTTTTTAGTTGGAGTCTCACTCTGTTGCCCAGGTTGGAGTGCAGTGGCACACTCACAACCACAGCAGCCTTGACCTGCTGGGTCTCTGGGTTCAGGCAATCCTTCCGTCTCAGTCTTCCAAGTAGCTAGAACTACAGGCATGTGCCACTATGCCCAGCTCATTTTTTGATTTATTGTAGAGATGAGGTCTTGCCATGTTGCCCAGGTTGGTCTCAAACCCCTGGGCTCAGGCAATCCTCTCGCCTCCACCTCCCAAAGTGCTTGGATTATAGGAGTGAGCCACCACGCCCAGCTCTAATACATACCTTTTTTTTCTTTTTGAGTTGGAGTCTCACTCTGTCGCCCAGATTGGAGTGCAGTGGCATGCTCACAGTCACTGCAGCCTCGAACTGCTGGGCTCCAGAGATCCTTCCATCTCAGCCTTCAAGTAGCTGAAACTACAGGCATGCACTACCATGCCCGGTTAATTTTTGATTTATTATAGAGATGAGGTCTTGCCAAGCTGCCGGGGTGGGTCTCGAACCCGCGGGCTCAGGTAATCCACTTGCCTCGGCCTCCCAAAGTGCTGGGATTACAGGCTGAGCCACCAATCCCGGCCTTTATTTTTCTTTTAGAAAAATTTATTGAGAGGACGGAAAGGCTCCCACAGTGGGAAGGGACCAAAGAGGGTTACTCTCTAATACATATCTTAAAAAGCCTCCAGAAGATAACAACAAGTGAACATTCAAGAATGTTCTCCAGACAATCCAAGTATGTAAGGAAGCAGCAGAACAATCAGCTAAAGTTTATAGTTTAGCTGCTAAAAAAAGGAATCTCTATAAGGGAAAATAATATGTGACATTATGGTCACAGATTTCTGGTAATGTAAGTTTTTCAGAATTTTTTTTTTTTTTTGAAAGCAAGATTTATTGAGGAGAGAAAAACTCCCACAGCGGGAGGGACCTGGAGTGGCTGCCCTGCTTTTCAGAATTTTAATTCTTTTTTTGTTTGTTTGTTTTTTGAGCTGGAGTCACACTGTCGCCCAGACTAGAGTGCAGTGGCCGCTCCCAGCCACCGCAGCCTCGACCTGCTGGGCTCTGGCGATCCTTCCGCCTCAGGCTTCCGAGTAGCTGGAATTACAGGCATGTGCTACCACGCCCAGCTGATTTTTTTATTTATTGTAGAGATGAGGTCTCGCTGCCCAGGTGGGTCTCGAACCCGCGGGCTCAGGCAATCTACTCACCTCAGCCTCCCAAAGGCGCGGGATTACAGGCTGAGCCACCGAGCCCGGCCAGAATTTTAATTCTGTGATACATAGCAGTAATTTTAGAAAGCAATTTTTTTCAAATGTGATTCTTACAGAATTTCTAAAATATTCTTAAATATGATCACTGCAATTTCTATAAGCCAATAATGACTTCCAGTACAGTGCACCTCAGTAAGTAACACAGGTCACTAAGAAAACAAGATCTGATTAAACAATGGGCTGAAATACTTCTATCCCAATACGCAATGAATCTATTTGGTACTTTTTGCCCATGTAAAAGATAATACTAACTTCAATACAAAGTAAATCAATAAAAACAAAAGACAGTAAGGTTCATTTTTGCCTCAGCTTAACCACTAGAATCAGTAAACTAAATTCATTATTCAAGTGAAGAATTACTCAGAAAACAAATTTTATAAAAAAAAGGACATATAATTGTTTTACCTTTCCTTGTTTAACAATATAATAAGGATTGCTTCGAGAAAAACCAGCACTTTCAAGGAGGTTCATCACATCATTTTTCCTGTTGATAAAACATTGAAATTATCTTTCCAGGTAAATAATTTTAAAGCACTCAACAATAAGCAAATAATGAGTAGGCTACCTCCTGGGTTAAGTAGTAGGGAGTGCTGACGAATAATTAAACCATTTGTTGTATCAGCCTTGGAACCTTCTGATTCGTTTTTTTTTTTTTTTTGAGACGGAGCCTCACTCTGTCGCCCACACTGGAGTGCAGTGGCATGCTTCTGGCCACCGCAGCCTCGACCTGCTGGGCTCTGGCAATCCTTCCGCCTCAGCCTTCCAAGTAGCTGGAAACTACAGGCTCGCACTACCACACCCAGCTAATTTTTTTTTTTTTTTTAAATTTATTGTAGAGATGCGGTCTCACCAAGTTGCCCAGGCAGGTTTCGGTCCCGCGGGCTCAGGCAATCCACTCACCTCAGCCTCCCGAAGTGCGGGATTACAGGCTGAGCCACCGAGCCTGGCTGCCTTCTGATTCTTATGTTTATGCTATAAATACTGATTTATTGAATGAGGCAGGCATACCTCATATATGAGGTAAGTAAAAGAATACTTTTATTCTTTTGTAAAAATTATAAATGTAAATAAAAATACTTACGTGACCATCTTCTTGTCTAAGAAATACTGATCCTTTTTGGCTCCAATAACTCTTCGAAGTGAAACTTCCTCTTTATCAATCTAAGAAAAAACACAAAAGTTCAAAGTAAATTTGATAGCAAAGTAGAAAATATTTTAGTTAAATAAGGTAATTTATTAAAGACTGGGCACAGTGGCTCAAGCCTATAATCCTAGTACTTTGGGAAGCCGAGGCGCGTGGATTGCCTGAGCTTGGGCAACTTGGTGAGACCCCATCTCTACAATATATCAAAAAATTAGCTGGGCACGGTAGCGCGTGTTTGTAGTTCTGGCTACCTGGAAGGCTGAGGCGGAAAGATTGCTTGAGCCCAGCTGGTCGACGCTGGGGTGGTTGTGAGCATGCCAATGCACTCCAGCCTGGGCGACAGAGACTCTGACTCAAAAAAAAAATAAATAAATAAATAAAAAAGGCGAATTTCAAAGTCCTTGTCCATAACTATTTATTTTAAAATTTTTTTTACCTCACTAAACATAATGCTACGAACAGTCAATACTCATAATAACAAAGATATTTCTTTCACAACAGCTTACATATCCCCTTTTTTATTTGAGGCAAAGTCTTACTGTGTCACCCAGGTTGAGTGTAGTGGCATGATCATGATTTACTGCAGCTTTAACTTCCCAGGTTCAGGTGATCCTTCCACCTCAGTCTCCCAAGTATCTGGGACTACAAACATGTACCAGCACATCTGACTAATTTTTAAAATTTCTTCTGTAGAGACAAGGTCTCACTGTGTTGCCTAGACTGGTCTCAAACTCCTGAGCTCAAGCAATCCTCTCATCTTGGCCTCCCAAGGTGCTGGGATTACAGGCATGAGCTACCATACCCAGTCACACTGCCATTTGTTATTTACCAGAATATTCATTACAATTTTAAGACAAAATCTATATGTATACCGAATAATTATTTTAGCATGAGCTAAATTATAAAAGCTTAAGTAGAGCTACAAATGTTTCAAAGCGTGAAAAATATCTACATCAATGAAATTCTCAACATTATTACTTTAAAAAAAGTTACTTACTGGTAATCGGTTGTCTGAATTATCAAAAATAATCTCCACAAAAGCAGAGATAACACGAGGACCAGTACCCTCCTAAAAATGAGAGAAAACGAGAAATTTGCCATTTAAGTGGTATATTCATAGTCTTTAAACATGACTAGTATACATCCCTCTTGCCAAAAACAGCGTAGACATAAGATTAGGATAACAAAACTTCCCAACCAAACAGCTTTTGACTGTGAATAAAAAATAAGAACTATGAAAGAGGTGTCAAAGTTAAACATACTTAGATTTTATTCTGCAGACTACTTTATTAGATCACCCAAATGGGGCAACTTAATTCTACCTATTTGCTAATAATATCCGCTACACTATGAGGTTCTTCTCTTACAATCTTGTTTTAATGCTGGGGGAAAAAAGCTTTAAGAAATCAAGTGCTAATTACTAAAAAGTTGTTTTGTTTTTTAACATGAGACATTCTATATAGCTTTTTTGTTTGTTTTTGTTATTTTTTTCTTCTATGTAGTTATAAAGCTATTATAGAAATACACAACACATGTCACATTTAGACCAATCTATGACACAACTATGTACCAATCCTAGATAATTTCTAGATTCCAGAAACTGTTATTATGTAGTGGGTTCAATACAATGAAGAACTATACCAAAAATGTTATTAATTCTTTTAACACCAATCTTAAAAACCTAAAAAGAATTCTGCTATAGAGAATCGGTCCTGATTACTGGGCTGCAAATTCAAACTAAAGGAAAAGAAAAGATAATAGTTATAAAATAAGAATTTCCTAAGAGATGCCTGTAAGATATATTGATGAATTTCATTTTCTAGTCTTAAAATTAATTATGAGCATAATTCAAATCAGAAAGACAATAATTATATTATTTTATTATAGTCTTTTATAAGTTTTTATCCTAAAGTTACTTTAGTTCATTATTCGTAATTAATAAAATATTCTAACCACTTACATGACTGTATATATATATACATTATCCCTGATTTACAAAGGTTTGACTTAACAATGGCACAAAAGCAGTCTACATTCAGTGGAAACCATACGTAGAATACCCATACAATCATACTTTTTTTACTTTCAGCACTGTATTCATTAATCCTTGCACTCAAATGTTCCCTCTGAAGCGACATCAGAAATCTAGCAAACCACTCGGATATCCCTTCTCAGGGAACATAGAGATTGCTAGAGATTACACAGGACAAACTTGTGTGCAAATTTTTCTTTCTTTTTTTTGAAGTTTTCAAACAAAGTTTATTAGAGAAAGAAGGGAGAAAAGAAATGGAGGCATAGCAGAGTTGTCATGGGCGAAATAAATACACTGTTGCAAACTTTTCAAAAATGTATGTTTTCTTGAAGTTTTCATTCAAATTGCACAAAAAAGCAAACAGAGATGGAATACATACTAAGATATAAACATCAGTTGAGAAGTGGTTTTTCAGGAATTATGAGTGCATCCTCCCACATCTTCGAACAACAAAACAAGACAATAAATTACATATTAATAATGTGGGAGAAAGAAAATAAGATTTTACTGTCTGCTTAAATAGAAAAATAACAAATGAAGACATCAAATAAATTACTGTTGCACAACATGTATCAATGAACCTGCAAGGCATGTCAGTGACTGTTTCACACATTACCGTGTGTTAGAAAAATGTAAGATTAAGATATAAAATTTGCTGGGCTCGGTGGCTCAGCCTGTAATCCTGCGCCTTTGAGAGGCTGAGGTGAGTGGATTGCCTGAGCCTGCGGGTTCGAGACCCCCCTGGGCAGCTTGGCGAGCCCTCATCTCTACAATAAATCAAACATTAGCCGGGCGTAGTAGCGAGCGCCTGTAGTTCCGGCTACTTGGAAGGATGAGGCGGAAGGATCGCCGGAGCCCAGCAGGTCAAGGCTGCGGTGGCCGGGAGCGGCCACTGCACTCGTCTACAACTCAAAAACAAACAAACAAACAAAAATATAAAATTTTAATTTTTTTGTCATAAATAAGTTCTTCAATGTCCAAAATTCCACTATAAGCCAAATAGCATTACAATAAAAGAACTGGTTCCAACGCTATACCATTTTATAAGTGACTCGTCTTTCACTATTTTGTAAAAAAGTGTGGTCAAGTTGCTGGTAGATGATCCTGAGAGGAGTTTTGGAGTGCAAAGGGTTAAAAGACAAAGAGATTCAAGGCTTTATTATAAAATAGGCTTTGTGTTAGATTATTGCCCAACTGTAGGCTAATATGCTCTAAGCATGTTTAAGGTAGGCTAGACCAAGCTATGATGTTCAGTCTGTTAGGTGTATTAAATGTATTTTCAACTTATGACATTTTCAATTTACAATGCATTTGCCAGAATATAACCCCACTGTAATTCAAGGAGCATCTCTACTATTTTTCATATTGGAAAATGTTACTACGTAAGTACAAATATGGTTAAAAATAACAACAGACAACTTGTATGTTGCTTAGTTTGCAACAACTGTTCCTTTTCTTTTTTTTTTGAGTTGGAGTCTCACTCTGTTGCCCAGACTGGAGTGTAGTGGCATGCTCCCAGCCACCACAGCCTCAACCTGCTGGGCTCCGGCGATCCTTTTGCCTCAGCCTTCCAAGAAGCCGGAACTACAGGCACGCGCTACCATGCCTGGCTAATTTTTGATTTATTGTCGAGATGAGGTCTCGCCAAGTTGCCCGGGTGGGTCTCGAACCCGCGGGCTCAGGCAATCCACTCACCTCAGCCTCCTAAAGGCACGGGATTACAGGCTGAGTCACTGAACCCGGCAACAGCTGTTTCTTTATGGCCCCAATTAACTTTGGGATTACGAATCTTAAAGTTCCTAATACTCAATCTCAAACTCTTCTTTCTTCTCTGCAAACCTTCTTCTAAGCCTTACCAGATCACATCCTTAAAGAAATTTACAAGAAGACATATTCAGCTACAGGGAAATCCTACAATTTTCTCCTAACCATTGTATAAAAATTAGTCCTTCATCTGGCATTAATATTAGGCTAAATTTCACAGCAGAATAGCACATTTATGAGATAGATTGTGTCATGTTCACAAAGAATCTGAAACTTGAACTATTTTTTTTTTTTTAACCAACATGGACAATGTATTTTAAAAAATATATAATATCAATAAAGTCTTAAAGCGGTTTCACTCACATGCAACAATGCCAATCGCTGTTCTGGACGAAGATGACTAAACTCATCACTGAGTACAAACTGAATCGCTAGAAATACAAAAATATAACTATTAGTACAATCTAAAAAATGGTTTATGACTTATAATTTTCCATATCATAATAGACTACAATGTGTCAGGTAATGAACAATAAAATAAATTACCTGTTTTATATAAACAAAAAGAATATACAAAATTTGCCTGCACATCAGACTAGCCAGGTAGGAAGTGATGAAACAATATTAAAAAGTTTTCACTGAAACATTTAAGGTAAGAAAATAGAGAGAAAATACCGAGGTACAAAGAAACAGACAAGTAAAACTAAGGTCTACTTCTTGATCAAAGTATGCACTGACCGGTTTAATTAACACTATACTTGCTTTTCTCCCCACTAGACACAACTGATATAAATTAAAATATTTTTTAACAAAATAGGATGTATTATGACAATATACTTAATCAGACATTTTTTCAAAGTAAATAAAACTAAGGAAATAGAGGGATATGTTTCAGATTCCCAACTTCTACTGCACTGCAGGCACTACCAATACTTTCTGTATGAAAGGTCCATTCATACTTCCATATAGAACAACTAACTCAACCACCCTGCCCAACGAATAGAACTCTTTACTCAGCTGTCCTGGTCCCAGTTCACCCCAGAGACATCTGATATTTTATGTGTGTGTATCTGAAAGAGAAAGCTCACGCACAAGCATTAATGTGTGTGCTGAGGGGCCCCTCAAACTGCTTTCATCCTCCTGGAGAGTCTAAAATACACACTGCCAAACTACAACCACCACAGGGTACACAGGCTATAAAGTACCCTTCAGATTTGTGTGCACAGAAGGGACAGAACCTTTGCTCTTACTAAACCAGTTCACTAAACACCCCTTTACCTCAAGAATTATACAACTAAGGAGTTCAAACTTTTCAACCTACTCCTTGTACAGTCTAATTATGTTAAGATGCTTTCCTCCTCAAAGGATTTGTTAACAGAGGTATTATTATACTTAAGTGTATTTTACCTTTAGAGAGAATTTTCAAACCTCTGTTTTCTATCTTCAAACTGACAATAATCTTTGTTCAGTCTCAAGTGTTTTATACCTCTCCATCCTCTATAAATATGTTTAGTTTAGAAATTTTCAAAAGGTGAAAGAGAAAGATAAACAATTTTCCAAAACAATACTATCAACTATTCTACTGCATTTATATGTTTTTAAATGTATGCATTTATAACATTTAGACACTGCATTCAAGTGTAAAAAGCACTTTCATACGTACTATCTCATTCAATTCTCACAACCCATCTAAGATTGACAGAGCAAACAATTCCACTTTTAAAGCAAAAAGAAAAATTTGAGAGGTTAAGTGTTTTGCCCAGTCTCATATAACTAATTAGACACTGAGTACAGAGTAAAATCAGATCCTTACACTCTAAACCCTCTACACTAAACTGCAAACCTGTATAAAGTATTCCTTGGGTTTCATGCAGACATAACCCCAGAAAACCAATGATTTTAAAACACAATCTTAAGACACCTAGGTCTTAATACATTTGGAATTCAAAAATCAATACCTACCATAAAAAAAGTTGCTTTTTCCAGATCCATTTCTGCCCACTATAAAATTACAAAAATTAAAAGTTATTTTACATAAAAAACAGTAAAATTAAAATTGTTTACCTTTTTTAAATACCCAAAAGTTTTAAAATCCCATTTTTAATACGGCATTTTAATATCTGAAATTAAATACACAGAACAGTAAACAAAAGAAGCTAATAAACAAAACAGCTTTAATCACCAGTTTTTGGATAGACTGCAAATAGTTTTTTTTTTTTTTAAAGAGATTTCATTGTTGATTCTTTAGCTCTTTCCTGATAGTTTAAAATTAGTAAAGTAACTAAACAAATAACTAAGCCTGGTTTTTCTAACTTCTATTACAATGGATGTATGATTTATTTTAATTATACATACAATTTTTAAGAATCTAAAGATTCATATATTACTAAAATTCTAAAATATCTAACCATTTAAAAATTTTTCAAAGCGTCCTCATGTTAAACTGTTTACAGTCAACCTTATATATTATATATAGGCTCACAGAACCACAAATGTATAGACAATTACAGGGTATTTTTTAAATGACTTGAATTCAAATATAAGTAATTCTATACTAAAAAGATGTCAAATGTTTTTTATTTAATGAGTTCATCTGTTTAGTGAAATTTTTGGTATTAAAGGTCATAAATAACTATGTCAATCTCTCTCAAACTTGAACCAAAAACATCCTGAACAAATCAGCCCCAAAGTTATCACCTTTAGTACAAAGTAAATCCCAGAAAGATCATTTATTGTGCCAGAAAGGGAGTATTTAAAAAAAAAAGTCATTCAACAGACACGGGAGCCAACTTGGAGGGGGCTTTCACCAGCTAAATCTAGAGTGATCTAAGTACAAAAAAGACTAGATAAATTATAAATTATTAGTGGGGAAATAATCCATGAGTTCATACTGATAATAATAAGATAAACAAATAGGTAAGGAAGGAGGGTTACTGCTTTCAGGAGAATACCAAGTGCCAAGTGGCAAATACAAAAGGAATGCTGGAAATGAAAAACAATCACTCTGTAATCATCAGAATCAAGGCAAGAGTTATCAAGAGACACTAAATCTAAGAGGAAGGCTTGATAAGGAGCACAATATTTGCAAGGTCCAAAAGTAATCTCCTTGTATTATTTATTAGTGCAAAAAAACAATAACTATACAGTGGAAATAACAGACATCCCCTTGACTGGGTGATCAGAAGTAATAGTTTCAGTAAGAGGTAGATGAACTTCTTATGCTTCCAGATGTAATACCCTGAGAAGAACACAGTGTTATTTATCTAGTATTTTTTTTTTTTTTGAGTTGGAGTCTCACTCTGTTGCTCAGACTGGAGTGCAGTGGCCACTCCCGGCCACTGCAGCCTTGCCTACTGGGCTCCGGTGATCCTTCCGCTTCAGCCTTCTGAGTAGCTGGAACTACAGGCGCGCGCTACCACGCCCGGCTAATTTTTTAATTTATTGTAGAGATGAGTTCTCGCCAAGTTGCCCAGGTGGGTCTCGAACCCGCGGGCTCAGGCAATTCACTCACCTCAGCCTCCCAAAGGCACGGGATTACAGGCTGAGCCACCGAGCCCAGCTTATCTAGTATTTTTTTAAAAATAGCAGTGTTAGCTGGGCATGGTGGCTCATGCCTGTAATCCCAGCACTTCAGGAGACTGAGGTGAGAGGTTCCCTTGATCCCAGGAGTTCCAGACCAGCTTGGGCAACATAACGAGACCTGATCTCTACCCAAAAAAAAAAAAAAAAAAAAAAATCAAAAAAATTTAACCAACCATGGTGGCAGGCACCTCAGTGCAGGCACCCAGATACTTGGGAGGCTGAGGTGGAAGGAACACCTGAGCTCAGGAGTGACTCTGTCCCTAACACAACGACAAAAAGAATACTTCTGGGTCGATCAACATAACTGTAAAATAGGCAGATTTTTGTACCAGTGGTAAATTTACTTAAGCTGTCAACTGTGCTGTGATTACATAAGAAAATACAAATTGAAGTCAGAGATAAAGGGCCTTGATGTACATAACTTATTCTAAGGAAAAAAGTGAGTGCAGAAAGTATAAGAACAAGTGTAAATGGCAAAACAAGTGAGGAAAATGTTAACAACAGGTGAATGTAGGTAAAGAGCATATGAGCAGTCTCTATACTGCTCTTATTGGGGCACTTATTCTGTAAATTTGAAACTATTTCTAAATAATAGTTTAAGAATGTAATTTATTGTTAAATGACTATAAATAGATCAAACCATAATCTATTCATAAATAAGTAACTGAAATTTAAAAAATTTTCCTGTAAGAATTTACTCTTCTCCATAGAGTGGAACATATTTTTAAGGGACGATGAATATTTTAAAGGACAATGAATATTTAATAAGATATTTAAGACTTATTCTGAAGGAGAAGAAAACTAGTAGATTATCAACAGATGGCATGATGAACCCATTTTTATGTTTACTCACAGAGATAAAGCCTAGAGATGTATTGAGTAAACCTACTTTATATTTGCCCCCAGATTCACCTGTCTCAACCCAGGCCTTGGCTTCCAATCAGTGGAGAGGCTCAGTCTCTAAATATCTCTGGTTGCTTCAGCCTATCCTGGGAATACACTGCAGGCAGATCTGTGAAGACCCAAAGGAGATTATAACTCCTTGACTACTTTAGGGAGGTTAGTTCCCAGAGCAATACAATCCAAAAGCTTGAGGAACTAATGCCCGATGACCAATGAAAAGACAGGTGCCAACAGACAAATCCCACTCCATTCTGACATTTCTTTTTTTTTTGAGTTGGAGTCTCACTCTGTCACCCAGACTGGAGTGCAGTGGCCGCTCCCGGCTACCGCAGCCTTGACCTGCTGGGCTCCGGCGAGCCTTCCGCCTCAGCCTTCCGAGTAGCGGGAATTACAGGCATGCGCTACCACGCCCGGCTAATTTTTTGATTTTATTGTAGGGACGAGGTCTCGCCTGCCCAGGCGGGTCTCGAACCCACGGGCTCAGGCAGTCCACTCACCTCAGCCTCCCAAAGGCGCGGGATTACAGGCTGAGCCACCGAGCCCGGCCATTCTGACATTTCTAAGGTATGGTGGGTCCACAAAGTCTGTCTGGAAGTTATCCAACAAGACCACAAACCAGCTGTGTCTCCTTTATAAACCAGCTGTGTCTTTATAAAACTGTGACCTCCCCTCACTCTTGCCCTCAGACGGCACCTCCCATTAAAGGCATAGCAGCCAAACCCGGCTGCTCTTTTCTAGGAATCAGGACTAACAGGACTAACACAAGCGTAGGCTATTATATTAAGAATGGTTATCTTTGGGTAGAAGGATTACAGTTTATTTCAATTTTCTTCCTTTTTGCTTTTATGCTTTTCTATCATGTTTCATAACACGCATGTATTTTTCTGCTAAAAAATCAGGGGGAAAATTATAAAGGTACATATTTGATACATACTAAACATCAGCACATGAGATTTGACGTCAAATCTTGATTTTTTTTTTTTTTTTTTTTTTAGGGGTGAAAACCCAATGTTCATCATCTAGAGAATGGGCCACTAGAGACTCAATTTCCGCCACAACACAATATGTCCATGTAAGTAAAATGCACGTGTGCTCCCAGAAACTAAAATTAAAAACATTAAAAAAAAAAAAAAAAGGTGAAAACCATTAGACATCAAAGCAGTGGGCTTTCACCAGATAATTTTAAGGTCAATCTCAGTACATACTACTTTTGGTCTTTTTTACATTATTATGGTACTTGTTTTTAAAACATGTTTAACTACTGTGTGTGGTAGTGGCTCATGCCTGTAACCCCAGCACTTTGGGAGGCGAAAGAGAGAGGACTGCCTGAGCCCAGGGGTTTGAGACCAGCCAGGGTAACTTGGCGAGACCTTATCTCTACGACAAAAATAAAAAAAATTAGCTGGATGTGGTGGTACATGCCTGTAGTCCCAGCCACTTGGAAGGGTGAGGCGGAAGGACCTGTTGGGCCCGGCACGTCGAGGCTGTGGTGGCTGTTAAGCATGCCACTGCACTCCAGCCTGGACGACAGAGTGAGACTCCAACTCAAAAAAAAAAAAAAAAAAAAAAGAAATAAAAAACATGTTTAACCAATAAAGTTAACTTAGGTTCACTTGTTTTAGTTAAAACAAAGAAAAGAACACTTGGACAATTTTCCTTTGTAACAAAGACTGTTAACAATTCTAATGTTGCAGCCAAAGTAGTAAAACAGCTATCTAATAACAGCTAAAACAATAACCTGTGATGGACCTTATAGGCATATGATCACTCTAGATAATAATAGTACCATTTTACAAATCACTTATAAAACCATACAAATGAATTAAGATATTTATCCATTTTAACAAGTAAACTCAAGAAATTATATAAATCTGAGGTTTTTTTTATATTTCTAAAGATTTTCTGATTGATTAAAATAGAAAGTACCTGTATTCAAAATGTAAGTAAAATGGCAGTACAATCAAACTACCCTTGATTATACCATTATGGCATATCAATTTAACTAACTGACAGTTCAGTAAATAGAAGGGGGAAAAAAGTATGCTTTCTTTATTCCCAACTACAAGGCTGCAACTGATATACTGAAGGCAGAAAAAAAAAAAAAACCTGCCCTCAATTTTATTATTTTATACAAAATAAAGTATGATTCCAGAAGAATCTTCTGGTAACATTAGCATTCAGTATCCCCCTTATTTTCCATATCATTCTCACCTTGTGCTATGGACTAAACTGTGTTCCCTTGAAATTCATATGTTGAAACCCTAAAACCCAAATGTGATAGTATTTGGAGATGGGGCCTTTGGGAGATAATTCAGGTTATATGAGGTCACGTGGGGCCATGTGAGCACAAAGCAAGTGGCAGTTGTTCATAAGCCAAGAAGACCACCCTCATCAGAACCTAACCACGCTGGCATCCTGATCATAGACTTCTAGCCTCCCAAGCTGTGAGAAAAAAACCTATTGTTTAAGCCACCAGTCTATGGTATTATGTTATGGCTGTCCTAGCAAACTAGTATACCCCTCAATGAGGACACCGTGTAGCATAACTGTGTCAACAGCAGTCAACATGTTTCTTTTCTGGTGTCTAAAAGCATTAGTTTCATCTATCCTTTAAAAATCCAGCAGACTGTCACAAAACGCTTTTGTCAGGTGTATCAGCAAAATGGACATTATAATCTGAAGAATCAAAAATTACTAAATACTATTAATGGTACTCACCATTAGTCCTTTATCCTCACACTTACATATACTTTCTCATTTAATCTTTTCAACAGCCCTGAGACAGGTATCATCTCTACTCTACATACTTCAGACAACTGAAGTTTCTCAGAGAGTAAATTAGAAATATTGAGCCAGAACTGGGATTTGAACTCTATTCTGTTATGCTCCAAAGTTTACACTCTTCCATCCAGGCTACACCGTCTGTCCTCAAATACTGAGAGGAAAAACAAAACAAAACCTGAGAACAATCTAACTTGTGAATAAAGATTTATCATCATTGAAATAAGGAAGCAGTGAGCATTTTATGTCAAGTACAGAATAGCTCAAACACTAAATTTAGTGTCATTCACTATAAACTGAAAGCTATTAAAACACACTGGCACCTTATCCCAAACTAGGCAAAGTAGGGACTAAAGGGAGGCCCAAACTTCACCTGTATGATGACCACTTATGTACCTAATCCTGAATTGTACCCCACATCTTTAAAATTTTAAAAATAAAAAATAAAATACACTTGCACTCATAAAAAAATATGTAATTTGTGACTGTCTTATTCAAACATTTAAAATTTATACAATAAGCAATTCATCAGTGTCATAGAAAACACAAAAGTTATTTCACACAGAAAAAGATAAATTTACTTAATATTCAAAGACAATTATTCTTCAGAAGTGTAGTGAAAAGTTTTAAAAAATTATTCAAAGACAGTCCTGTCTCTTAAGCCTATACACAGGAGGACAGAATTCATATATCTGTATAGATTATACATCTTATCTAGTAAACCAGGAACACTTACCAATAACATTATGTTTTGAACTGAAGGGATCTACAATTGTTTGATCTCTGTAACTTCGAAAACCTTGGATAATCACCTAATAAATACAAGATATTTTTGAGAACACACCCCAAAATCCCCATACGTTAACATTTTTCTTTTCCATTTCTTTCCTTTGCTTCTCACTTAACACAAGATAGAAAACCTATTCCATTTAAGAAAAATTCATTTTAGAAAACAGCGATTAAAAGTCTACTAAAAACATTTCATTAGCAACCTTGCCAGTGCAGTGTTGCTTTAAAAAAAATTTCTTTTAAAGCAATTACAGTTAGTAACCTGGTAAGGAACGCTCAAAATCAAGAAAGAGCACTGTGTAAGGTTCACTGAACACTGAACCCTGCGGGCTCCAGCAAGTCTACCAAGCAGGCAGCCTGGCTCTGGCATTCCCGACTCCAAGGCCAGCCACACGCTCCAGTCAGCCAGAAGGAGCCCACGATCCCGAAGAGTGCTCAGAGGCTCACATACCCAATAGAAAAATCTTCCCAAAACAGTGTCAATGGGTTCATCTTTACGGACTCTCGCGCGGGAAGACCACTTGGGCAGAAGCGGGCACAACTGAATGAGGCGGCGCTGCCCATTCTGCCAGGAGGAGGGTCCTTTCCACCGCGCGGGCTCAACGCGGAGGGGAAAGCCCCCGCGGCTGCAGCTGACACTCCCGCCTGTGCCCCGAGGGCGCCCCAGGCTCAGGGAGGTCGCCTTTCCACGCTCCCCACGCAAACGGCCCCTGCGAAACCGTCCCTGCAGGACAACACAGCCCTTCCCGCCAGCTGCCGCCCCCGGCCCCGCCCCCGGCCGCTGTCCCCTCGGGTCGCCCAGTCCCTCCAAGCGGCCAGCCCCGCCACACCTCAGGGAAATGCTGCCCCCTGAGATGAGCGCCCCGCGGGGAGGCCCGGGCGGCAGAGGCGCGCCCCAATTCTCGGTCGCCCCCACAGCCCGGCGCTCGCAGGGCTGGGGGTCTCCCCTCCCCCACAAGTCCCTGTCCAGCCCGGGTCCACCCTGCGGGCAGAGGTGAGAGGCCGTGGGTGCTACCGCGACACCCCCGCTTCAGGGAGCGGTCCTCGCCGGCCCATGAGGGGTGGGCGGGACGCGAAGGTCTTACCTGCTTTATATACATTGTTCCGCGCCCCCAGCCGAGTAGAAGACCTCCCCCCGGAGCGGCGACAGCTCAGCCGCAGGGTCAGGTGAGGTGCCTACGAGACCCCTCCCCCAAAACGCCGCTCTCTCCCTTCCAGCCAAACAAAATGGCGGCGCCCGTGGAGGCGGAGCCCGCGCTGCGGACGAAACCACCTTCGCAGCCCGCGTAGAGCGCAGGGGGAGTCAGGTTCTGGCCTGTTTTTTTTTTTGGCAAAACAAGTCTTATTTGGCTGTATTATGTGAGTTTTATTTTATTCTCATTATCTGTAGGTAATCTTTTCCTGAGACTTAGTCGGAGGCTCCATACAGAGAAGTCTTGACCGTAAGGTTGTCCCCTACCATCTCCGAGCAGGGAGCTAATGGTCGCGTCCACAAGGGGGGAGAGGTTCGGCGCCAAAGCCTAGTGTGAGACTCCGAGAGCCAGTAGCAGCGCGAGCCGGTGGCCACGTGATCCGGGGCTGTTTTAAAACATACTGCGTCTGTCCTGGAACCCGCGGAATGCTGGTTTTGACTGAAATTCTGTGAGCGGAATTCCTGCTTCTCCATTATCTCTCTCCCTAGGATCCTTTACAGTCTTAGAACGCCCCCCACTGGTTTTGAACCGCTCACTTGCAGCATTCCCTTGGCGATACTTATGGACGCTCGAAAATGTGTTTTAATAATGTGATAATATCCCGGGAGCTGTTACTGCTCTGCCTTGTGCTATACATCTAGGAAGGTCTGTACAATTGCAACAAAAGAGATTTAGATGAGGTTAAAAGCTTTTAGCCTAATTTCTTTTAAGCAGCCTGAAAGATATTAGGTACTAGTGGCAGCTCTCGGTATCTCATCCATGTTAGTATTGAGAGAAAAACATTTGTTTAGATTCTGGATCTATGGGCCGCTCCCTAAAATTACCTGCTGGGAGGAGAACAAAATAACTATCTAAGTCGCCGTCCTGTTACCTGAGGCAATTCTAGTCCTAATTATTTCTAGATTGAGCTTTTAATAGCTTCTTAACTCTTGTCTGTGTTAGCCAATTTATCTCCCCTAGGAGTACTTTATCTGAAGCGCAGGTCAAATCCTACCCAGCCCTTGGCTTTAAAAGAAAAAACTTTTACTTGGGGATTAGCGTCTCTACCTTCTCAATTTGTATTATTTTAGGCATATTTAGGCTGGGGGCCGGGTGCGGTGGCTCACGCCTGTAATCCTAGCACTTTGCGAGACCGAGGTGGGAGGATCACTTGAGGCCAGGAGTTCAAGACTAGCCTGGGCAACAAAGTGAGCCTTCGTCTCTACAAAAAATATATTAAAAAATAAGCTGGGCGTGGTGGAACAGGCCTGTAATTCCAGCTACTCTGGAGACTGAGGCAGAAGGATTGCCTGAGCCCGGGAGGTAGAGGCTGCAGTGAGCTGTGATGGTGTAACTACTGTATATTCCAGCCTGGGCAACAGAGTGAGTCTCCGATTCAAAACTAATAAATAAATTTAAAAAATGAGGATGATGAAACCTTTCATATGTAGAATTTAAAACAGGATGTATAAGTTAATCTTATTTACCTAAAATTATATATACATATGTATGCACATATGTGCATATGTATGAAACTGTGGTCACCATAACATTTATGATTGCTTTCACAGTGATGGAATTTTTACTTTCTTCCTTAGGCTTTCCCATATTAATGAGTTTTATACCATTAGCTTATAGAATTTATATAGACAAAAAAATCTGATGTAAAAATCTAAAATATCAAAAAGTGACTGAAAATTTAATGCGATTGTTTTATTTATATTTGTGTATTTATTATCTGTCTCTAATAGAATATAAATCCAAGAGAAAAGGGACTTTGTTTTGTTCTTTTTTTTAGTAACTAGTTCACAGAAAGTTCTCAATAAATGCTTATGAATAAAATGCACAAAGCAAAGTACTTACCAGTGTTCAGCTCATATATGCTAGCTATTGGTATTTAAAGGCTCCCCATGTCTTCTTTCCACCCACCTCCCATGCCCCTCGGGAGCATCATTCTCTTCTGGGAAGTATGTTGCAGTAGAACATATCGACATTCTTTAACAAAGATGAATAGTTCATCAAACCTATGAACTATTTGGGGCAAAAGGACATTCCCAAGTGAAACTGCCACCATAAGGCAGAATACCAGCTACACAGTGCCTACTTGCTCACAGGCAAGCAATCAAGAACGGGTGCAGCCTCTTTCTCTCTCTTTCCTCCTGCCCTCCCTCCCTCCCTTCCTTCCCACCATCCTTACTTTTTTTCTTCTCCTTCCCTCCCTCCCTCCCTCCCTCCTTCCCTTCTTTCTTCTTTCTTTCACTGTTGCCTAGGCTGGAGTGCAGTGGCATGATCGTAGCTCACTGTAGCCTTGAACTCCAGAATTCAAGCAATCCTCCTGCCTCAGCCTCTAGAATAGCTGAGATTACAGACGAGTCACCATGTCCAGCTAGCTGCAGCCTTTTTACATCAAAACGTCCCATTAACACCACATAGCATCACTTCCTTGGTGTTTTTACTTCTCTTTCCCAATCCAACTCAGATTAATTAGCATGATCCTCAGACACACTAGAGTGGGAGGCAGAAAAGAGACACTAAGCATAAGTCTTCTGCAAATGGAGTTTCCTGAATACCCAAAGCACAGACACGCAGCAATCATAATCTCTTATGTTCTTGTAGCTTATATTTACCAGCTTCAAAGTGCTGCCATGTGTATAATCTCCCTTACATTTTTCCCATTCTGTGAAGAACAAGGGAGGGCGGTTACTATTTTACATTGGACTGGAAGCCTCTAGGTCTTCTGCTGACTCCATCTTACAAATTCCATGACTTGGAACATGCCATTTTACCACATGGCCTTAGTTTTCCTATAAATATTTCTGGGAATATTTTCTGCCTTTCCAGGCAGCAAAGATGCAGATAGAAATCTGCCCCAACAAGGGGTCAGTGCTGACAGCCCAATTTTGGGAGGCCTGAGTCACATCCCAGCTCTACCACTTGCTGACATGTATGGCCTGAGGAAGATTTACTTCTTGGAGCCTCTGTTTCCTTATCTATAAAATGGGGATTGGACAGGTGTGGTGGCTCATGCCTATAATCCCAGTACTTTGGGAGGCTGAGGTGGGAGGATTTCTTAAGCTCAGGAGTTCTAGACCAGCCTAGACAACATAGCAAGACCTTGTCTCTACAAAAAGAAAATAAAAAAATTAGCTGGGTGTGGTGGCACGTGCCTGTAGTCCCAGTTACTCAGGAGGCTGGGGTGGAAGGATTGCCTGAGCCCACAAAGTTGAGGCTGCAGTGAGCTGTGATGGTGCCACTGCACTCTAATCTGGGCACCAGAATGAGACCCTGATTCAAATAAAATAAAGTGGGGATTTAATGATACAAGTTTCTGTGTAGATAAATTGAGATAATTTATGTAAAATTTAACTGCTATAAGCAATATTAGCTATTTTTGGTATTTGTTCATAGCCAAATTTGTATCCAGCAAGTTCCTGGGAAAAAACAGCAAAGAGCTAAATTTTTCTTTTTTCTTTTTTTTGGAGTTGGAGTCTCACTCTGTCACCCAGGCTGGAGTGCAGTGGCATGCTAATGGCCACTGCAGCCTCAACCTGCTGGGCTCAGGTGATCCTGCCGCCTCAGTCTTCCCAGTAGAAAGAGCTAAATTGAAAGGCCAAGGCCAAAATGCCAGGAGAAAACTGACCAAAGACTCCGAGATCTCTTCCACATTATTCATTCATTCAACAAATATTTACTGAGCACCTCTGGCATGAATGTGTCTCAACAGTGTCGAGGAGAGAGCCGGGCTCGGTGGCTCAGCCTGTAATCCCGCCTTTGGGAGGCTGAGTGGATTGCCTGAGCCCGTGGGTTTGAGACCCACCTGGGCAGCAAGACCTCATCGCTACAATAAATAAAAAAATCAGCCTGGCGTGGTAGCGCGTGCCTGTAATTCCAGCTACTCGGAAGGCTGAGGCGGAAGGATCGCCGGAGCCCAGCAGGTTGAGGCTGCGGTGGCTGGGAGCAGCCACCGCACTCCAGTCTGGGCGACAGAGTGAGACTCCAACTCAAAAAAAAAAAAAAAAGTGTCAAGGAGAAAGAAACTTTTTCTCTACTCTCTTATGTTCATGATTAGGGGCCTGTGAATTAAACTCAAACTGGCATATTAGCAAGGGGAAAAAACAGATTTTAATCACATACATATATGTGGGAGTTCACAAAGAACTGTGACTCAAAAGGACAGTTAGAATTTGGGGCTTATATACTATTTTATTTTATTATTTTTATTTAATCTATTTTTTGTGAGCTAATAAAGGTAGATTTATTAAGGAAAAATACATTGTGAAAGGCATCACAGGCAGGACAACAGCAAGAGTGTCTGCTGTCTGCTACCTATATATTATTTTAATAGGTGAATAAGGAGAGGGAGAAGGGCACTTATGGGAAAGCAAATAACTTTTAGGAAAGACAAAATGCAGAACAGATTGGAAGCTATGATAGTGTTTTGTGGCAATATCTGTTTAGGTGTGATGTGGAGAATTATTGTGTCTGGTGATGAGTCCATCTTCCCTGGTTGTTCCAGGGTAGATGTTTACAACAATTTAGTTCTTTTGAGTACTTTTGGAAGGCTGTTTCATGAAAGAGTCATATATGCAAAGCAACCCCTGAAAGCAGAAGGAACCAAGAAACAAAGAAATGAGACAGTCAAATCCAATTTGTTGGTAGAGGGGGATTTATTGGGGAACTTTTGGATAGAAGGTAGATCTTCACACTGTTAGCCCCCAAACCCAAGGGTTATATACCATAAGGAAAGGGTACTCCAGCAGGGCAGTTAAAGGCAATCTTTAACTGAAGAGGCAAAAATGCTATATGCCTCATAGCCTTCAACTTTGTGTGATAACATCAAGTCCCCACACTAGAGGTGGGAAATAAGCAGAAATCTAGAGGCATCCTGGAGACCAGGGTTAAGCAGACATCAACATGGTGGGCTAGCATTCAATGGAGGCACTTTTATCTGCACAGAAGCTCTGCATTTAACAGGTAAGAGATTTCAGGAACTCAAATGCCTTCAGCTCAGAATAATTTTTACACCACAATGATGTTTTCTGGACCCCTGCACGAGGGAATTCAGGGTACTTGCCTCTTCCTCCTTCCCAGGACTGTTAAATATGATATTATCAATATAGTAGACCAGCATCATATTCTACTCAATGACCCAATCCATCCGATTTTTGCAAGGACCTAAATGGGGATGTGATGGAAACTACCACCTTTAAGTCTTTGAGAGTACACACTGTCCACCATTCTGCCCAAGAAGTGGTTCTGCTTCTGATTTACTGTCTTGGCTGGGCCTAAAACAGCTTTAGGGATTACCACTTGGCCTCTCCTACCACAGCGGGTCTTGGTCCACAGGACTGGAGACTAATGTCGGATTTCTGACCATTGCTAAGAATGTACATCTTGACTGTGTGACCGTGGGTCAGGGAAATGACCACAGGGTGGGTTTGTGGACCCATTGAAACTAATGTGAAGCTGTACATCTCCACTCCATCAGGGAAGCCATAAATGTGTTTGAGCTCCCCTGGTATCAGAGCCTGTATCCAACAGCATTTGAAAGGTCTGGGTATTCCCCTTTGCCCAGGGTTCAGTTACTCTGATAAGTTTTAGGGTCAGATTGGAGGAAATGCGACCGAATATACCTAAGGAGAGACTACACCTTTCTTAGGACTCAGTCTTCCCTTCAGCTGATGGGTGGTGGTGTGACATCTGGCTCAGGTCTAGAAACAAGATGAGGGGTTGTGGTTTTCCATTGTGGTGACTGACATTAGCCTCTGCTTACCCAAGCTTAGTCTAATTTGGAATGTAAATGAATCATCAGTGGTATAGCCTATGTATCTTACTCCCAGGAACAACATGGTTTATTACCCATAGCCACAGACCCCTATGGATTATAGACTTAAAAACATGTCATAAGACAAAATTATAACAAATTTAGTTTGGAGATCTTAATTGACTTTTATCTGTGATTCTAGAACGAGAGAGTTGAGGAATCTGATGAGTTGAGCAGAGGAGCTTGGCTTTACTAACAGAAAAGGGCCAAGAAAAGCAGATACAGAAAACAAAATGTGGATTGGTTGTTTCATAGTCGCTTTCTTTGTAAAGGTTAAAGCAAAGGGGACTTCCTAATCCTGAGGGCTAAAACAGGTCTGTCTGGGGATTTGAATATTCTCTCTCTCTTCTGATTTCTTGGAAGGTCAGATAAACAACTTAGTTCTGGCTTGGAGGTGTGGAACTTTGGTATGAGTGACTCCATTTTGGTTTGATCTGTGCAGAAGCTCAGTCTAAACCAATGGCTTTCCATGAATTCTACTTAATAAACCTAAGAGCTAGCTGGGCTCGGTGGCTCAGCCTGTAATCCCGCGCCTTGGGAGGCTGAGGTGAGTGGATTGCCTGAGCCCGCGTGTTCGAGACCCGTCTGGGCAACTTTGAGACCTCATCTCTACAGTAAATCAAAAAAAATTAACTGGGTGTGGTAGCACGCGCCTGTAGTTCCAGCAACTTGGAAGGCTGAGGAGGAAGGATCGCCGGAGCCCAGCAGGTCGAGGCTGTGGTGGCTGGGAGCAGCCACTGCACTCCAGTCTGGGTGACAGAGTGAGACTCCAACTAAAAAAAAAAAAAGAAAAAAAGAGAAAAAATAAACGTAAGACCTAAAACTATAAAACATATAAATACAAACATTAGAGTAAATTTTTATGAACTTGTAGTTGGCAATGATTTCTTAAATATAAACCAAAAGCACAAGTGACAAATAAAAATAAATTGTACTTCATCAAACCTTCTGTGCATCAAAAAAGAGGAAAAGACAAGCCACAGACTGGTAGAAAATATTTGTAAATTGTATATCTGACAAGGATTTTGTATCTAAAATATATTTAAAAACTCTTACAACTTAACAATAAAAAGACAACTTGTTTTAAAAACGAGCAAAGGATTTGAATATACATTTCTCCAAAGAGGATAAACAAATGAACAATAAACATACACACGGATGTCCAACATCATTACTCAGGGAAATATGAATTAAAACCACAATCAGATACCACTTCAGTTCCACTAGGATGGCTAAAATAAGAAGACAATAGCAGGTGTTGGCCAGGATACTGATAAATTAGAAGCTCATGTATTACTGGTGGGATTGTAAAATGGCGTGGCCACCTTGGAAAATATTAGGCAGTTTCTCAAAATGTTTAATAGAGTTATTTGACCCATCAATTCCATTCCTAGGTATATACCATTGGTGCTCAGAAAGCAATACCCCAAAGACTGGTGCTTCACCATGCTGAGAGGTCTTAGAAGCTGCCTCAGAATCAAGATCCCTCTAACCTTCTCTTGCCCACTCCCACAGCCCCCAGGAACATGGAGGGACTCTCTTATGAACTTTTTAAACTGACCTAGAAAGCTCCTTTCCAAAAGATATGCAATCGTCTTAAACTTCTTCATCAAATAACCAGGAAAGATCAACCACCTGGGAAGGAGAGGGGAGGGGAGACATTACCATGTCCAGACAGACTTTTCATCTATATTCCTGAGGCAGCTACAAGTGATTACCTGAGGTCTTTATCTGCACAGTAAGACAAACTTTTTTCCCATGCATCTCCGTCTCGCACCTTCCCTGTGTCTGCTTGCATTCACTCTCCCTAATGATTTATTGTCCCTCAAAAAAATTTACATTCTCCATCTTCCCCTTCCCCTAGGAAAAAGAATATATAAGCTTCTTTACAACACTGGGTTGCTGAGTAGTCATTCTCTTGTGATTCCTCCATGCTATGCATGTTAAAATAAAACTTCATATGCCTTTTCTTCTATTACTCTGCCTTTTGTCAGTTGATTTTTTTTTCCCAAAGAATCTTCAGAGAGTAAAGGGGAAGTCTTTCCTTGATCCCTAAAATACGATTTCAAGAGAAATAAAAACATACTTCTACATAAAAATTTGTTGATGAATGTTCATAGCAGCATTATTCATAATAGCTAAAAGGTAAGAGCAACCTAAATGTCTATCAACTGAAGAATGAATAAATGCAAAGTGGCCTATCTATACAATGAAACATTATTCACTAATAAAAAAAGAATACCTAGGTGCTGCAACATAAATGAATCTTGAAAGCATTATGCTGGCTTAGCCTCACTATTCATCAGAGAAATGCAAATCATAACCACACTGTGATACCACCTAACCCCAGTAAGAATGGCCATCAATAATAAAACAACAACAGGTGCTGGTGAGGATGCAGAGAAAAGCGAACGCTTCTACACTGCTGCTGGGAATGAAAACTAGTTCAACCTCTATGGAAAACAGTGTGACCCATATGACCCAGCAATCCCCCTACCAGGAATATATCCAGAGAAACTAAAATCATCTTACAAAAAAGAAGCCGGGCTCGGGGGCTCAGCCGGTAATCCTGTGCTTTGGGAGGCTGAGGTGAGTGGATTGCCTGAGCCCGCGGGTTCAAGACCCGCCTGGGCAACTTGGCAAGCCCTCAACTACAATAAATCAAAAATTCGTTGGGCGTGGTAGCGCCCACCTGTAGTTCCAGACTTGGAAGACTGAGGCGGAAGGGTCGCCGGAGCCCAGCAGGTCGAGGCTGCAGTCTGCACTCCAGTCTGGGCGTCTCACTCCAGAGTGAGACTCCAGCTAAAAAAAAAAAAAAAAAAGATACCTTGCATACGCATGTTTATTGCAGCACTATTCACAATAGCAAAAACAGGCACCAACCGTGCTGCCCATTGAAACGACTGGATTAAAAAAATGTGGGCTGGTGGCGCAGTGTATGGTGCTTGGACGCGGGCTGATGTCCAGGTACCGTGACTTGCAGGGCCCGCCAAGAAGCCGGAGCAGATGCTGAAGGGTCAGACGCAAATTGCAGAAAATCCTCACTCCCAGTACGGCCTCACAGACAACTGTCGAGGTAAGGCTCCCAGTTCCCACGCCTCATCCATGTGTCTGCGGAGCTGGGGGAAACTTGGAATTCATTTTTACTAGGTTGCTTTGCCAAGGGAAAACTTTGTTGCCATGAACGGAATAGCATTCCATTATGAGCAACATGTCTTACTAGCGATACTGACACCCCGTGGTATACAGACGTACACACTGGGTTTGAGGCCAAGAGTGCACTTTGTTTTTTATTTTTTTTGAGTTGGAGTCTCACTCGGTCATCTAGACTGGAGTGCAGTGGCCGCTCCCAGCCATTGCAGCCTCGACCTGCTGGGCTGCAGCGATCCTTCCGCCTCAGCCTTCCAAGTAGCTGGAACTACAGGCGTGCGCTACCCCGCCCGGCCAATTTTAAAAAAATTTTGTTATAACTGGGCTCGGTGGCTCAGCCTGTAATCCCGCGCCTTTGAGAGGCTGAGGTGAGTGGATTGCCTGAGCCCACGGGTTCGAGACCCGCCTGGGCAGCGAGACCTCATTCTACAATAAATAAAAAAATCAGCCGGGCGTGGTAGCGCATGCCTGTGATCGCCGGAGCCCAGCAGGCGAGGTTGCGGTGGCCGGGAGCGGCCACTGCACTCCAGTCTGGGCGACAGAGTGAAGACTCCAACTCAAAAAAAAAAAAAAAGTTTATTATAGAGATGAGGTCTCGCGAAGTTGCCCAGGCGGGTCTTGAACCCGCAATCCACTCACCTCAGCCTCCCACTCACCTCAGCCTCCCAAAGGCACGGGATTACAGGCTGAGCCATTGAGCCCAGCTCAAGAGTGCACTTTAAACAGTGCTGTTAAGAAACATTGGCCGGGTGCGGTGGCTAAAGCCTGTAATCCCAGCACTTTGGGAGGCCGAGGCGGGTGGATTGCCTGAGCCCTAGGGTTTGAGACCAGCCTGGGCAACTTGGTGAGACCTCATCTCCACGATAAATCAAGAAATTAGCTGGGCGTGGTGGCACATGCCTGTAGTTCCAGCTACTTGGAAGGCTGAGGCGGAACATTTGCCTGAGCCCAGCAGGTCCAGGCTGCGGTGGCCGTGAGCGTGCCACTGCACTCCAGCCTGGGCAACAGGGTGATGCACTGACTCAAAAAAATAAAAATAAGAAAGAAACACACATTACCAAGGCGACTGTCAGAATAGTTTTGCTTGGTGGCTGTTGATGCATCTGTTGGGATGTTGCTACATAAAAATTCATTAAAATTAAAAAATAAAAAAAGTGGTACATATGCACAATGGAATATTATGCAGCCATAAAGAAGGACAAGGACTCTGCAGCAACCTGGGTGGATTTAGAGTCTATAATATTCAGTGATCTATCACAGAAACAAAGAACAGAGTACCACATGTTCTCACTCATAAGCAAACCCTGAATATTGATCATGAGAAAGTGATTGGCAGTAGCAGGATACTGCCCAGATGGAGGAGGGAGGCACAGCATCAGTAAGGGTAACTGATCTCAAACCAGGCAAAATGGGGACCAGAGGGAGGCCCAAACTTTACCTGTACAATGTCCCCTTGTATACCGAATCCTGACTCATATCCCACATCTTTAAAACAAAATAAATAAAAAAGAAATAAAACATTATGCTACATGGAAAAACCCAGTCACAAAGGAGCATATATGTATGATTCCATTTATATGAAAGTTCCACAATAGGAAAATCCATAGAGACAAAAAACAGGTTAGTGGCTTCCTGGAGTTGTGGATTAGATGGGAATATTTAAAAGTGGAGCACAGGATTTTTTATTTGGGAGGGCAGGAGTTGAAAATATTCTAAAAGTAAATTGTAGTAAATGACTGCATCACTTTCTGAATATAGAAAAAAACCATTGAACTGTACACTTTGAGTAAATTTTATATGTGAAATATAACTCAACAAAGTTGAATAAAGCTAGGAAAAAATTTCAACCATGAATCTTTAAACAATACCAATATTTAGACTATGTACAGATTTATATAATGTACAGATTATCTGGGCCATTCTAGAACCATTTCATAAAAGATAACAGTGATGCATATCATTGTAATTGCAAATATGCTATTAAAGTCTCACGTTTAGATCATCTTTACACAAAGCTTTAGCTATTTTGGTTAGTGCAGAAATTCAAATTCTGGTATAGAATCAAATATGCCATGCTCCAAATTCCCAGTTTTGCATTTTTTAGTAACTGTGTCACTACAAAGTTAATTACAAAATCACATTTTTAAACAATAACATAAGTTGATATATTTTCCAGTTTAGTTGGTATTTTAAATTATCTTTATTTTATTTAGAGACAAGATCTTTGTTGCCCAGGCTAGAGTGCATGCAGTAGCATTATCATAGCTCACTGTAAAACCTCAAACTCTTAGCCTCAAGTGATCCTCCCACCTCTGCCTCTCAAAACACCAGGATTACAGGCATGAGCCATCACATCTGGCTCTAAATTATCTTTTATAAGTTAAGAGACATTTAATACAAAATCTTTAAATTTACTGTATTTTGGGGAAAAAACCATGAATTATTTACTAAGAAGATGGAGGGTCATCCCTTCCCCCCCTTTTTTTTAAGAACTGGAACTTTTGTTATAGGAAGATTTTAAAACTTTAACTTCAGGTCCAAGATTCTTTCCAATTCCTTGACTTTAGCTCAAAGTTAAAATTCTCTTTGTCAGCTTAAAACTCAGCTAGAAAAGAAGAATTATTGGTTTCAAAATTATTTAATGCAGACTTTGTGTCATATGTTTTTCTGACTAAAAACAAGCAGATAACACCATATTTAGTCATTTTCTCAAAAGCAACTTCACATCTTATGCCTTTCACCAAACATATTTTAGCTGTTTGATGCCTTTCCAGAGACATTTCTCAAGATTCCAAAATCCCTGAACATTTTAAAATTTAACATAATTAAGATTTGTATTTATAATACTATACACCTATTAGAATGGCTAAACTAAAAATAAAACACTAAAGGTCAACAAAATCTTGGAACAATTGAAACTCTTATACATTCATGACAGGAATGTGAAGTGGTACAACCATTTGCAAAAAGTTGTAATTTCTTATAAAGCTAAACATACATCTACCCTGTGACCTAACAAGTTCACTCATAGCTATTTGCCCAAGATGAAAATTTATGCCCACATGACCTGTACAAAATTGTTCATAGCAGCTTTATTTATAAAGGCCCCAAAGTAGAAACAACCCAAATGTCCATCCACTGGTGACTCAATCAATGAATTGAGGAATAGCCATACACTGACAATATAAAGAAATGAACTACAGATATATACAGTGATGTGAATGAATCTCCAAAATATATACTGAGTGGAAGAAGCCATTCCCAAATGAAGATATACTGTATAATTCTATGTATATGAGGTTCTAGAACAGGTGAAACAAATCTATGGTGGAAAAAAAAAATTCAGAAAAGGGATCGCTTCAGGGAGGGTAGGAGGGAACTGGTAACAAACATAAAAGAACTTTCTGGGCATGATGGTAATGTTCTATATCTTTACAGGGGTTTGAGTTCCAAGGTTTATCCATTTATCAAGACTCAGTGACTATTCACTTAAAAATTTCTTTTTTTCTTTTTTTTTTTTTTTGAGTTGGAGTCTCACTCTGTCGCCCAGACTGGAGTGCAGTGGCCGCTCCCGGCCACCACAGCCTCTCTACCTGCTGGGCTCCGGCGATCCTTCCGCCTCAGCCTTCCAAGTAGCTGGAACTACAGGCGCGCGCTACCTCGCCCAGCTAATTTTTGATTTGTTGTAGAGATGAGGTCTCACCAAGTTGCCCAAGCGGGTCTTGAACCCGTGGGCTCAGGCAATCCACTCACCTCAGCCTCCCTAGGCACAGGATTACAGGCTGAGCCACCGAGCCCGGCTTGCATTTCATTTTATGTGAATTTTATACCACAAGAAAGAACATAACTATTTTAGTTAATTATATGAATGCCGAACTATTTGGGGGGAAGTATACTGATTCTGTAACTTATTTGAAAATGCATCCAAAAAATTAGATGGATTAAAAATTAGACGGATAGACAAATGGACAGATGTGAGGAAGGACCTTTTGTAAAACATTAATGGGAAAATTGTGTGGTAGGTACGTGGATTTCACTGTAAAAATTTTAAGGCTTTTTTATATTTTGAAAATTGTATAATAACATTCTGAGAGATAAAAGCCCTATGTGATCCTAAACAATCTAGCTCATTTTTACCTCTCTGATCTCATATCCTTCTGCTTCTCTCCTCAGTCCTACATTTTGTGCACCAGGTGTCTTCTGTCTCTGGATATTGCACTTGTTCTCCCTGGTGCCTGGGATTCTCTTCCCTCATACATCTATTTGACTTTCTCCCTCATATTCCATAGCAGGCAGAATTCTGAGATAGTACCTAAGACTTCTGCCCCCTTGCTGTACATAACCTGTATAATCTTCTCCCTTTGAGTGTGGATGGAAACTGCAAATATGATGAGATATCATTCCCGTGATTAGGTTATGTTATATGGCAAAAGTGAAGAGACTTTGCAGCTATAATTCAGATCCCTAATCAATTGACTTCTTTTTTAAATTTTTTACTTTAAATATGTGGAGTACAATTCAGGGTTAGGTATATAAATGTTTGTTATGTAGGTGTCCTTGTTGATGAGGTGTGCTCCCCCTCCCCTGGTGGTTTCCCACTACTGCCAATCCCTTTCTTATAGTTTTATAATAGTTGGTCAAGGTCCACTTATGAGTGAGACCATATGATACTTGGTTCTTTGTTTCTGTGATAGATCACTCAGTATTATAGAATCTAAGTTCATCCAAGTTGTTGCAAAGTTCATGATTTTTGTCCTTTATGGCTGCATAATATTTCATCGTGTATATGTACCACATTTTTTTAAATCCAGTCCTCTTTTGATGGGCAGCATGGTTGGTTCCATGTTTTTGAAATTGTGAATAATGCTGCAATAAACATGCGTGCACAGGTATCTTTTTCATAGAGTGATTTGAGTTCCTCTGGGTATAGTCCCAATGGGGGACTGAGGGGTTGTATGGGAGGTCGATTTTTAGATCTTTTAGGAATTGCCACACTGTTTATCACAGAGGTTGTACTAGTTTACACTCTCATCAACAGTGTAGAAGTATTCCCTTTTCACCACATCCTCTCCAGCATCTGTTGTTTTTTGTTATTGATGATGGCCATCCTGACTGGAGTTAGGTGGTATCTCAGTGTGGTTTTAATTGCATTTCTTTGATGACTAGTGAGACTGAGTATTTTTTCATGTATCTGTTGGCTGCTCGTATGTCTTCTTTTGAGAAGTGTTTATTCATATCTTTTGTCCACTTTGTAATGGGGCTGTTTGTTTTCTTCTTTTCAGCACATTTAAGTTCCTTGTAGATCGTAGATGTTAGACCTTTGTCAGGTATACAGTTGGCAAATATTTTTTCCCAGTCTATGAGCTGTCTCCTTGCTCACTTGAAGGTTTCTTTAGTTTTGCAGAAGCTTGTCAGTTTGATGAGGTCCCACTTGTCTATCTTATCTCTTATGGCATGAGCACCTGGGATTTTGATCAGGAATTGATTGCCAGTTCCAATTTCCATAAGGATGTCTCCTGCATTTTCTAAGGCTCTTGTAGTTTGAGGTTTTACTTTTAGGTCTTGGATCCATTTAGAGTTGATTTTTTTATATGGTGATAGGTAGGGGGTCTTGTTGTAATCTTCTGCATGTGGTCAGCCAGTTTTCCCGGCACCACATACTGAACAGGTTCTCCTCTCTCCAGTGGTTGGTGTTTGAGGCTTTGTTGAAGAGTTGGTTGAGAAATTGAGGTATTGCTTCTGGAATCCCTATCCTTTTCCATTGTTATATATGCTTGTTCTTGTACCAATACCTGGCTGTTTTGATTATGGTAGCTTTATAATAAAGTTTAAAGTCTGGGAGTGTGTTGCCTCCTGCTTTTGTTTTTTGTTTTTGCTGAGGATTGTTTTGGCTATTTGTGGTTGTTTATGTTTCCACACAAATTCCTGTATTGTTGTTTCCATGTCTGAGAAGAATACTGCTAGTAATTTAATAAATATTGTGTTAAGTCTGTAGATTGCCTTGGGTAGGATGGACATCTTCACAATGTTGATTCTTCCAATCCATGAGCATGAAATATTTTTCCATTTGTTTGTGTCATCTTTGATTTCTTTGAGCAGTGTTTTGTAGTTTTCCTTGTAAAGGTCTTTCACTTCTCTAGTTAGAAAGATGCCAAGTTATTTCATTTTTTGTGTGGCTATTGTGAATGGGATTGTGTTTTTTTTTAATTAGGGTTTCTATTTGTTTATTGTTGGTGTATAGGAATGTAACTGACTTTTGCACGTTGACTTTGTACCCCGAGACTTTGCCAAAATCCTTTATCTGTGCAAGGAAGTTTTTAACAGATTCTCTTGGGTTTTTGAGGTATAGAATCACTGGGCTCGGTGGCTCAGCCTGTAATCCTGCACCTTTGGGAGGCCGAGGTGAGTGGATTGTCTGAGCCCGCGAGTTTGAGACACGCCCGGGCAAGTGAGACCTCATCTCTACAATAAATAAAAAAATGAGCCAGGCGTGGTAGCGCGCGCCTGTAGTTCCGGCTACTTGGAAGGCTGAGGTGGAAGGATCGCCAGAGCCCAGCATATCGAGGCTGCGGTGACCGGGAGCGGCCACTGCACTCTAGTCTGGGCGACAGAGTGAGACTCCAACTCAAAAAAAAAAGAATTATGTCATCTGCAAAGAGGGATAACTTAACTTCCTCTTTTCTTATTTGGATCCCCTGATTTCCTTCTCTTGTCTGATTGGTCTAGCTAGGACTTCCAATACTATGTTGAACAGGAGGGGTGTGAGTAGACATCCTTGTCTTGTTCCAGTTTCAGGGGAAATGGTTCCAATTTCTGTCTGTTCAGCAGTACGTTGACTGTGGGTTTCTTGTAATGGCTCTTACTATTTTGAGGTATGTTGCCTCTATGCCTAAATGTTCGAGGATTTTTATCAAGAAGGAGTACTGGATTTTATCAAAAGCTTTTTTCACGTCTAATGCTATAATCATGTTTTTGTCTGTTAATGTATTTAATTATGTTTATGGTCTTGCAGATGTTGAATCAGCCCTGAATCCTGGGGATGAAGCCTGCTTGGTCATGGTGGATGATTTTTGAGATGTGTTGTTGGATCTGGTTGGCTAGAAACTTGTTGAAAATTTTAGCATCTATGTTCATCAAGGATATTGGCCTGTAGTTCTCTTTCTTTGTTGGATCTTTACCCAGTTTGGGTATCAATGTGATGTTAGCTTCATAAAATGATTTGGGGAGAGTTCCATCTTTCTCAATTGCCTGGAATACTTTCAATAGGATTGGTATCAACTCCTCCTTGTATGTTTTGTAGACTTCCGCTGTAAAGCAATCTGGTCCAGGGCTTTTTTTGTAGGTTCTTATGACATAGTCGATTTTCTTGGTGGTTATTGGTCTATTTAGGGTCTTGATTTCTTCTTGTTTCAACCTGGGGAGGTTGTGTGATATCAGGAAGTCCTCCATTTCATTGAGGTTTGCGAGTTTGTTTTCATTTAGGTATACATAGTAATCTCTGACAATCTTTTGTATTTTTTCGGGGTCAGTTGTGACTTCAACGTTTGCATTTCTGTTTGTGTTTATCTGGGCTTTTTCTCTTTTTTTTGGTCAGTGTAGCTAGGGGTCCATTAATCTTGTTTATTCTTTCAAAAAAAAGCAGCTTTTGGTTTCATCGATTTTTTTTTTTTTGTATTTTATTTTTGTCTTCTATGTCTTGAATTTGGGTTTTTATTTTGGTGATCTGGGATTCTTCTGCTGGAATTAGGGTTTTTGTGGTCTTGCTTTTCTAACTTCCCTAGGTGATTTGTTAGACTGTTAACTTGTGATCTTTCCATTTTCTTCATGTGTGTTCATAGAGATATGAATTCTCCTCTTAGTACTGCTTTCATAGCATCCCAGAGATTTGGGTAAGATGTTTCTTCATTTTCATTTGTTTCCAGGTATCTTTTAATCTCTGTTTTGATTTCTGTGTTGACCCAGGAGTTGGTTAGCATCATGCTGTTTAGCATCCATGTCTTTGTGGGTTTTGGGGGAACTTTGGTGGTGTTGATATTTATTTTTATTCCATTGTGTTCTGAGAAGGTGCATGGCATGATTTCAGTCTTATGGAATTTGTTTATGCTTGATTTATGGCCGAGAATGTGGTTGATTTTATAGTACGTTCCATGTGGTGATGAGTAGAATGTATATTCCATGGTTGTTGGGTAGAGTGTTCTGTAGGTATCAGTTAAGTCCATTTAGTCAAGCATCATGTTGAGGTTCCTTATCTCCTTGTTGACTTTTTGTCTTGATGATCTGTCTAGGGTTGTTAGTGGGGTGTTTAAGTCCCAAACTATGATAGTGTTAGAGTCAATATCTTTTTTAGTTTACCTAGAAGTTGTCTTATGAAAGTTGGTGTTCCTATGTTGCATCTATGTTTAAGATGGATATTTCTTGTTGATGGATTGAACCTTTTGTCATTATATAGTGACCTTCTGTATCTTTTTAAATTTTTGATAGCTTAAAGAATATTTTGTCTGATATTAAGATCGTGACTCCTGCTTTATTCTTTGCTAGTAAGCCTGAAATTTTGTTTCCCATCCTCTTACTTTGAGTCTGTGAGTGTCCTTTCTGGTGTGATGAGTCTCTTGGAGACAATATATTGTAGTCTCATGATATTTTCTCCATTTTGCCATTCTATGTCTTTTCAGTGGTGCATTTAGTCCATTCACATTCAGGATAATTATTGAAATGTGAGAGTTTATCCCTGTCATGAGGTTCTTATAGAGTTTGTTATTGTTGCTGCTGTTTGTTTGTTTGCTGTCTTTCTTTTGATTTTTGGGTTGATTCATGTTTCAATCTTTTTCCTGCATTCTTGGGAAGGGCATTGTCATTCTTTTTTTCCTTTCTTCTGTGTTTAGTACTTTCTTTTTTTTTGAGTTGGGGTCTCACTCTGTTGCCCAGACTGGAGTGCAGTGGCCGCTCCCGGCCACCACAGGCTTAACAAGCTGGGCTCCAGTGATCCTTCCACCTCAGCCTTCCGAGTAGCTGGAATTACAGGCGCGTGCTACCATGCCCGGGTGGTTTTTTTGATTTATTGTAGAGATGAGGTCTCACCAAGTTGCCCAGGTGGGTCTCGAACCCACGGGCTCAGGCTAATAGTTTCTTAAGTGTTTCTTGTAGAGCTGGTCTACAGGCAGCACAAACTCTTAGGGATTGAATGTCTGGGAGGGATTTTAACTCTCCATCACTGATGAAACTTAGCTTAGCTGGGTAGGTAATTCTTGGTTGAAATTGTTTATCTTTGAGAACTTTGAAGATTGGGCTCCAAGCTCTCCTAGCCTGAAGTGTTTCTGTAAAGAAGTCTGCTGCTATTCTAATCAGTCTTCCCTGGTAGGTAGTCTGAACTTTCTCTCTTGCAGCCTTTAGGATTTTTTCTTTTATACCTCTTTGTGTAGGTGAATTACTATGTGTTTAGGAGTTGGTCTTCTCATTTGTTGTCTTGCAGGGTTGTCTGAATCTCTTGTGTTTGAATGACCACTTCACTGATGAGATGAGGGAAGTTTTCTTGGATAATTTCATGGAATGGTTGTTGCAGGGTGGTCTCTGTCTCTCTTTCTGCCTCAGAGATTCCAATTAAGCTTAGGTTTGGCCTCTTGAACTAATTGCTTATCTCTTGAAGGTTTTGTTCTGTATTTTTGAGTTTCTTTTCTGTTTTTAACTGGGTTAGTTCCATTTTTTGGTTCTCAAGCTCTGAGATTCTTTCTTCTGCTTGGTTAATTCTGCTTTCCATGCTTATCAGATTGTTATTTATTTCACTCACTGTATTCTTTATTGCTGTTATCCCAATGATCAACTCCTTCATTTTTTCCTCTTGTCTCTCCTCATTTCTATTTATTGTCTCTATTAATATCTTGATATCTGGGTTTTAAGACCAGTCATTCTGGGGGCTCTTCATTGTTTGAGTTCCAAAGTCTATATTCAGTAGCTGACCTCCCAGGGGTCTGTGAAACTCATATTCTTCCTTTGGGTTTTCTTCATTTGTATAGGCTTTTCTCCCCCCATTCCACCCTTTTTAAAGAAAACACCTCTTCTTTAATTCTGTTGTTGAGTGATGGGGGGTAGCTTTTATATCTGTTTGCTCAATCTCCTGTTCTTCCCTATGTAGATCCTCTGGTTTTGTTCAATCCTGAAGCTGTACTAGGGGTGGGGGCCTGTGCTTTTTGTAGTTTTGAGATTTAGTTAAGGGGTAGATGTGGTTCAGAAGCTATCTGAAGATCCCAGGATCCACTGAGAGGTGTGTGGGCCCCCTGGAACCCACTTCCCATTACCTTATAGTCTGTCCATACAGTGGGGTGTCTGTTTGCCCCCTGGAAGCAAAATGAGATAAGAAAAAGGAAAAGAATGGAAAAAAGAAAGAGGAAGATGAAAGGGAAGTGGAGAGAGAAGAAGGGGGAAAACAGACAGGCATACCAAGTAAGCAATAAACAGAGAGACAAAGATAGAAAAAACAAAAAAGACAAAAACATACAGACAATCATACAAACAAACAAACAAAATCCCCTGTTGGTGTACTCTCCCTCAAAAATACCCATACACAGACAGAAAATCTAAAGAAAAAATTAAAATAACAGAAACAAAGCAAGGACAAAAAAGTAAAACCAGAAATAAAGAGAGAAGGAAAAAAAAGCAAAAACTAAAAGAAAAACAAACAAGAGATTAAAAAAACAAAACAAAACTAGCTTTGTGGCCATTTCTGCAACTCCAGGTTCCTTTCAGGCCTCTACCTTAGGGAGCAGCTATGATCTCCAGTCCCTCCCCTCTGTCTCAGCACAGGCTAATAGGGTTGCTCTCAGTGCCGGTCACACGCCCCACAAACTACTGTGGGAGCAGGATGAATCAGATCACCCTATGCTGCTGCTGCCATCAAGTCTCCCACTCAGATCTGACATGTCTGTGTCTGTTCCAGCATGGAGGAGGGGCATCTGTCTCTCCAAGTCTGATGAGAAGATAGCCTCTGGGTCCCAAGATGGAGACTGGGCAGGGCAATGCAGGTCTCTGGCTGGTTCTGAGACTGAGAAGATGGAACCTGGTGGAGTCTCCTTATCAGCATTGGAGCTTTATTCCAGATTTCCATGGCCTGTCTTCTCCATGGTTCCTCCTGCTGGTATCTGGTCTGCTGCTTGCCAGTGATGGTGTGGGCTGGGTGCCAGGTGGTGAGGGCGACTGTTCTCTGCTGCCTCCTCTCAAGCAAGCCCAAGAACAGCAGATTATCCTGTGTGCCCAGGTCTCCAATCTCAGGGTGGTGGTGGGTTGCAGTCACCTCTGGAGGAGAGCCCCAGGTGCATGAACCTGAGTCTCTCCTCAGGTGGACTTTCACTCGTCCACCAGCACACACCCACTCATGCAGAGAGTCTTTATGGACATTCGCTTTCGCTTTTGCAGAGACTCTCACATTCTTACCTGTTCTGTCACCATCTTGCCCAGAAGCCCTCAATTGACTTTTGAATGAATAAAAAAGGAGATTATTCTGGTGGGCCTGACATAATCAGGTGAACCCTTTTAAAGAGGGTGTCAGAAAGAAAGTTGAGCAAGAGAGATTTGAAGGTAGAGATGTTCTTCTGCTGGCCTTAAAGAAGCAATCTGCTATGTTATGAAGAAGGCCCTGTAACAGGGTATGACAGGTGGCTTTAAGAAGCTGAAGGCCTCAGTCCTACAATAGCAAGGGACCAATACTGCCAAAACTAGTGAGCTTTAAAGAGGTCCCTGAGGCTGAACGAAATTGCAGCCTGGACAACACCTTAATTTCAGCCTGATGATGACACTTGAGCAGAAACCCCAGTTACCTGTGCCCAGACTTCTGAACATATTTTTAAAAATTCTGAGGCCATAGACTTTTCCACACAACAATTCAATGTAGTTTACAGTCTTTCATGCAATAAAGACTCCAGGAACAGAGAAGGTGAGGTACAGGACAGGGGGTCAAATGTATACATGTTAAGACCCTTGATATCATAGTTTCTCATTTCCTTCCTTAGATCCCCTCTACTGCTAAGGGATTCCATGGTAAAGTCCCATCTCTAAACTGTTTTCAGTTCAAAATCTTTTACCTTCTTAGGAAGGAATCATGAATTGATTTTATTTATCAATCTCTATGTTACTCCTCCCCACCTCTTAAAAAAAGATGTTTTCCCATAAAGAAGGACAAAATTATGAACTTCACAGCAACTTGGATGGACTTAGAGTCTATAATACTGAGTGATCTTTCACAGAAACAAGAAACTGAGCATCATACATTCTTACTCATAAGTGGACCTTGAACAATTATTGTACTACTATAATAAAAGAATTCACAGTAGTGGGAAACCGCTGAGGGTGGGGAACAAGATTGGCAACAGTGGTAATCTGCAAGGGTTGGGGCACACCTCACCAGCAAGGGTACCCTCATAACGAACATTTTTATACCTATCCCTGATTTGTACCCCACATCTTTAAAATAAAAAAAAATTTTAAGATGTTTTCTCTTGTTTTTATGTGCACCTTTCTTCAGTATAAGGCCAGACAGACTTTCTGTGGGTGCTCCCCAGTCCAGCAGTGAACAGATAGCTCACTGCTCAGTTCCTAGTAAATTGTTATGGTCCCCCAGAGGTGGAACTGACACCCCAGAGATGTTCTCAAATTATAGTTTTCTCTTGGTGACTCCTAGGACCATAAATCATCTATGGGAAAGCTTAGAAAACTCCTATTCTGGCAAGATGGAAGTGTAAAATTTGTGGGAAGATGACACTTAGAAAAGAAAGACAGAATCTTTCACTATTTCCCTCACAGATACATAGGAGACTTTGCAAGACCTCTTTAGGCACCTTAGGGAAGAAATTTGGGAAGAAGACTTTTCAGATGTCTGTAACAAGCTCCCAAAACTAAAGACCAAACCCTTATACCTTACAGGAAATACAAGCCCTAGTCTCTCCACTGGATGATGTTGGGGAAATTGTCATTGGAGAAACTCAGTCTTTTTTTCAAAAAGCACCCAAGAAACTCTCAGTAAACTTTATTTTGCTTCTTTACTTCAAATTACTTTTATGCCATATTTTCTTTTTTTTTTAGATTGTCCTTGATGAAGCGGTTTCTCTCACCCATGCCAACTCTGGCATGTTTCCCTTTCTTTCCTCTTTTCTTTCTCTAATAAACTTTGTTTTAAAACTAAAAATAAAGAATGTCTTTGATGAATCAGTAAATATTATTATTATTATTATTTTGAGTTGGAGTCTCACTCAGTTGCCCAGGTGGAGTGCAGTGGCACACTCACAGCCACCCCAGTGTTGACCTGATGGGCTCCAGCGATCCTTCCGCCTCAGCCTTCCAAGTAGCCAGAACTACAGGCCTGTGCTACCAGGCCTGGCTAATTTTTGATTTTTTGTAGAGATGAGGTCTCGAGCCTGCGGGCTCAGGCAATCCACTCACCTTGGCCTCCCAAAGTGCTCAGATTGCAGGCTGAGCCACTGAGCCCAGCCAGTAAATATTATAATTTTACTTTATTTTATTATAAAGCTATGAGGGGCAAGTCAGGATTAGGTACTTAAGTAATCTATATGCAGGTGAAGTTTGGACCTCCAACTGGTCCTCACTTCCCCTGGTTTAGGATCAGGTACCCTTTGTGTTGTTCTGTCTAATTCCCCAGGCCCTGGCAGTGTCCCAGGACTGCCGATCCTGCTCTTGTACTATTGTGATAAATGTTCCTGTCCCATTTATGAGTGAGAATATGTGGTATTTGATTCTTTGTTTCTGTGATAGATCACTGAGTATGATTGTCTCCAGCTCCATCCAATTTGCTGCAAAGTCCATGATTTTGTCCTTTTTTAAGCCATAATTTTCAATTTTTATTTTTATTTTTAAATACCTACATGAGCATGTGCATAGTTTGATTTGACTTACTAATGAGGGAATCAGCAGGATGACCTGGTTTACAAGAGAACTTAAACAGAAATTTCTCTTGGCATTAGGAAAAAAAGAATGCTAAACTCATTCCTAGGTCAGACACATGACTAGTAAATATTCTAAAGGGTGATAAACTGTCACCTTTAAGGTTATCTTTTCTAAGGGTCAAAAGAAATGAATCACATCTTATCAGTTTTCTTCCAGTTTCTACAGAATTGTAAACTATTTGGACTCTAATCAATTATAATTACCAGGTTGAAAGGACAGAGTGGGAAGCCATTTTTTCATCTTGTTCTTAAACCCTGACACAATGATGAGAAAGTAGAAGCTATGCTTTTGGAGAAATGCACACTTTAGGTGTAATTAACTTTACCGACTTTGTCTTTTCAAAAATAGACTTCTAGGTATCAGAGGTGTCTCATAGTGGCAATCAAGCTTGCCAAGAGTAAAGGGAATTTACAAGGCCTAAGACATCATGCATTGGGCAAGGACTGTAAAAGTCATGAAACTTGTAATTACAAAAGTTATAACCGCTCAGAGGAAGACAGGGGATTCGATCTTCCAATAAATTGGGCACTATCTACAGGGAAACCAAGGACTCCCCGAAGCTACCCACTGTGAATGCCTACGAGATAAGGGGAGGTACACCCTCCATTAGGTCTAAGGAATGTCATTTGGGAAGGTGCAGGAGAATTAGAATCCTTGTCACGCCCTTCTCTAGGGGCTGTGATAATGTGTGCGGACATTAATGGCTCTCTGTGTCACAGGATCTCCAAGACATCCACAGGTGATCGATAAGGAAGTCACAGCAGTCATGGCAGTCATGTGCAACATCTCCAAGAGAAGGATTTAAGCCAGGACTCTGGGGGGCTACGACGCCACACTCACCTAGAGTGTAGGCCCACTCCCTGTCTGTGGGGGGTGAACTTTTCTTAAATAAATCTTTTCTTCTCTCATCTCTGTGTGTTGCAATTCTTTGCAATTTACTCGGATCTCTGGGTTGCCGGAATGCACCTCCGGCTTGCCAGCCCGGGCAGTGCTGCGCGACTTGCCTTGCCTCTCCACCCTCACCCGGTCCTTGCTGTACCCATCCGTACCCTAACACAGGTCATTAAAATTCTTACTTTTTTGGGTAGTTCCAAGTTTTGCATTTTTTGCTGAATAAAGACCTTGAGAATAAAAGAAAACTTAGATATATACATTCTTGATAACCTTAAACATTCCATACAAACAGAAGACCAAGACCTCACATTTTAGAGGAGGTACAAGTACTGTCACTCCACAGAATCAATCCCTGTGAGAAAATTGCAACTATTATAAAAGACTGGTCATTGGAAAAACAATTGACCCATAGCCTTCATAGTCCATATAAATGGAATCATACAAGATATAGTTTTTTACATCTGGCTTCCTTCACTTGGAATAATGTTTTCAAGATTCATTCATGTTGTATCATGTATCTGTATTTTTTTTTTCTTTTTTTTTTGAGATAGGGTCTCGCTCTTTTACCCAGGCTGAAGTGCAGTGATACAATCATAGCTCATTGTAGCCTTGAACTCTTGGGCTCAAGTCACCCTCCTGCCTTAGCCTCCTGGGTAACTGAGACTACAGACACACACCACCGCACCTGGCTACTATTCTTTTTTTTTTTTTTTTTTAAGTTGGAGCCTCACTCTGTCACCCAGATTGGAGTGCAGGGGCCAGCAGCGGCCACTGCAGTCTCGACCTGCTGGGCTCCGGCAATCCTTCTGCATCAACCTTCCAAGTAGCTGGAACTACAGGCGTCTGCTACCACGCCCGGCTAATTTTTGATTTATTGTAGAGATGAGGTCTTGGCAAGTTGCCCAGGCAGATCTCGAACCCGTGGGCTCAGGCAATCCATTCATCTCGGCTGCCCAAAGCACTGGGATTACAGGCTGAGCCACCGAGCCCGGCCTACTTTTCTTTTTTTAAAATTTTTTTGTAGAGACAGGATCTCACTATGTTGCCCAGACTGGTCTCAAACTGATGGCCTAAGGTGATCCTCCTATCTCAGCCTCCCAATGTGCTGACAGTATTCTTTTTTTATTGCTAGATAATATCCCATTGTATGGATAGACCACATTTTGTTTATCCAATCATTATTCAATGAACATTTGGGTAGTTCCTACTTTTGGGCATGAATAAAGGGCTATGAATATTTGTGTGCACACTTTTATGAGGACATACATTTTCAATTCTCTTGAGTATATTCCTAAGTGTGAAATTGCTGGGTCATATGGTAACTCTATTTAACTTTTAGAGAAATTGTCATTATTATCCAAAGAGGCTACGCCATTTTATATTCATACTAACAATGTATGAAGGTTCCAATTCTTCACATCCTTGACAAAACTTGTTATTGCTTGTCTTTTTATTTTAGCCATCCTAGTTTGTGTGAAATGGCATCTCACTATACTTTAGTTTTTTATTTCCCTAATGATTAATGCTGAGCATCTTTTCATGTGTTTAATGTCAATTTTCATCTTTTCTTTATGGAAACTACTCAAATGCTTTGTCCATTTTTAATTTAGGTTATTTATCTTTTTACTGTTGTGTTGAAAGAATTCTTATGTATTTTGATACTAGACTCTTATCAGATACATAATTTGCAAATATTTTCTCCCATTTCTGTGGGTTGTCTTTTTACCTTGCTGATAATGTCTTTTGAAGCACATACATTTTTAATTGTTTTTTTTTTTTTTTTGAGTTGGAGTCTCACTCGGTCGCCCAGACTGGAGTGCAGTGGCCGCTTCCGGCCACTGCAGCCTCGACCTGCTGGGCTCCGGTGATCCTTCCACCTCAGCCTTCCGAGTAGCTGGAATAACAGGCATACGCTATCATGCCCAGCTGATTTTTTTGATTTATTGTAGAGATGAGGTCTTACCTAGTTGCCCAGGCGGGTCTCGAACCCGCGGGCTCAGGCAATCCACTCACCTCAGCCTCCCAAAGGCGCGGGGTTACAGGCTGAGCCACCGAGCCTGGCACATTTTTAATTTTAATATTGTCTAATTTATCCATTTTTTCCTTGTTTGTTTGTGATTTTGGTGTCCTATTGAAGAAACCATTGCCTAACATTTTGTCTAGTTTTCATAATTGATATCTGTGAAAAACTTCACCTGACCCCTTCACATTGCCTAGAAAATGCTTCTATCACATACCCCCAAAGCTAACTTCATTTAGGCTTTGCTCAGCTGTCACCATATCAGGAAGATTTTCTCTGACCACCCTATCTAAAGTAACGCCACTCTGGGTCACTCACCAGATTTTGCATCGCCTTACTTTTCTTTAGAACACTTCCCATCTGACACAGGGAGTCATTTTCATTTATTTTTCACCTGTTGTGTTATTACCACCACCTGGTCCCACCACTCCTACTCTCTTCACCTCCCCTCCACCCATTGAAGTGTATGCTCCTGGAGAGAAGGAATTTTTGTTTACTTTGTTAACTGCTAGTTACTCAGTGGCCAGCATAGACTCATGATAGGTGACCAATAATGGCTTGTTAAATTAATGATTCCTCACATCCTCACCAACACAATGTTAACAAACTTTTTGATCTCTGCCAATCTGAAATGTGAAAAATATTGTAATGCCTTTTAATTTGCATTTTTATTCTTGTGAGCAAGGTTTAGCACCTTTCCATGTATTTTAAAATCATTTTGTTTCTATCTCTATAAACACCATTGTTGTTGATAGATGTTATCGTAATAAATGAAACATATGCATCCCTTCCAAAGGGTGAAAATTGTTACAGTGGCATTTGACCATTTATGCTTACTGGGGCTGAGAAAAGTACATCTCGAATGAATGAAAGATGAATACCAAAGGACAACTTCTAGAAGCCGAAGACAGGCTTGGTGAAAGTTCTCAATGTTTCAAAGGAGTTCTACATGACTGGGAAAGGCAAGGCAACACAAGCAAGGTTTTTAAAATTGTAGGAATGTATTTAAAATTACATTATTTTCTAGTTAACTTTTCACAGAAATGTACAATTTGGCATCTTTTTAGTTAACAACTGGATAACTGGTTTGACCTTTTTTTTTTTGAGTTGGAGTCTCACTCTGTCGCCCAGACTGGAGTGCAGTGGCCGCTCCCGGCCACTGCAGCCTCACCCTGCTGGGCTCCAGCGATCCTTCTGCCTCAGCCTTCCAAGTAGCTGGAACTATAGGCACGTGCTACCATGCCCAGCTAATTTTTTGATTTATTGTAGACATGAGGTCTCGCCAAGTTACCCAGGCAGGTCTTGAACCCGCAAGCTCAGGCAATCAACTCACCTCAGCCAACCAAAGCATGGGATTACAGGCTGAGCCACTGAGCCCGGCTTGGTTTGACATTTTAAAAAGTTGTATGAAAAAGAACAATTTTATTATAAGATAAGATGTAACAAAAATCTATTTAATTAATCAACATCAGATAAATTAAGACTGAATTTTGACTTATAAGTAAAAAGCTGGAGAAAATTTTTAAATACCCCCCCACAAAAAGGAGCCCTCATAATTGTAGGAGATGTCCTGGGCTAAAATGTGAAGAAAGGGTATCTTACTTGCAGCTGCCCATGGGCTTTATATTGGTTCCCTCTACAAGTAGAGCCTGAGATAAGTTTTTGGGTGCAGGTAGTTTGTATGGGAGGTGATCTCAGAGAGCAGAGTAGGAAGAGTGAAACAGGGAAGAGAGAATAACCAATAACCTCTGTTCTATTGTACTGGTTACTTGAGCAGAAGCTAGGGATCAATCTCACAGGGAAACTTCTGAGGAAGTGTGCATAACACGCTTCAGAATTGTCCCACCAAAGCATAGGGAAACCGAAGCATTCATCTACCACTTCCCATCTGACTGAAGGTTGCCCTCAGAGGCTTAACCCCCCGATGCTTTGAAATTGCACCTGTGTTTGGCTAGGCAGTCTTCCTTGGCCTCAGAGAAAGAATGGAGGCAGGAAGCAGGCAGCTGTATTGGCACAGCACTTGGGCAGGGAGTTTGTCAACATGCATGGAAGTGTCTATGGCCTCGTTGTACTGAGAGCATGTGTGTAGCTTTTCTTTTGATAGTGTGTTTATGAGTCAGTGTTTTACTGCGTTGCCCGTGCTGGAGTACAGTGGCACGCTCATAGCCACTGCAACTTCGACCTGCTGGACTCAGGCAATCCTTCTGCCTCAGCCTTCCAAGTAGCTGGAACCATAGCACGCACCACCATGACTGGCTAATTTTTTTGATTTATTGTAGAATCGAGGTCTTGCCAAATTTCCCAGGCTGGTCTTGAACTTCAGAACTCAGGCAATCCTTTCACCTCCGCCTCCCAAAGTGTTGGAAAATGGGCATGAGCCACCACGCCCAGCCTCACCTGGATTTCACACTCCTTAAAGATCAGACTATTGGTCTCCTTAAGGTATATTATACGGTCCTTGGAATTACATAGTGACATATGCATTTCTCGATTGTTTTAGCCACAAAATGTGATAATCATGGTTCTGCAAAAAAGGAAGGGGTATTTATACTTGGCTAACCTTGCTTTTTGTTGCCCGGAGCGCTGAATTTACCTTCTTCCCCGCATTTGTGCATCCCAGAGAAGGAACTAGACAGGACTTATGAGCTCTGGATCAGATAACCCATTAGCTACCGGGATGCATTGAGCTAAAGAGTTGGAAGTCTTGAAATAAAATTTCTGATGTCTTCAGATCATGTCCAAGGTCATAGCTACCTTCTGAACTGCTTTGTTAAGGGATAAAGGATAGTCGTTGAGGGTCCTGATTATATTATCTTAACTGAGTTTTTTGTTTTGTTTTGTTTTTGTTTGCTTGTTTTGTAGAGATGAAGTGTCACTAAGTTTCCCAGGCTAGTCTCAAATTCCTGGCCTCCAGCTATCCTTCTGCCTTGGTCTCAAAGTGCTGGGATTACAGGCATGAGCAACCGCACCAGGCCAGCTAGTTTTATGGTCACTGTAATAACTTTCCTGAGAGGAAAGCTAGTGATTCTATTATCTGGAAGGAAAGACTGCATCTCAGGTCCAAGGCTTCGTCCTGGCTAATCAGGACAATACCACATGTACATCCATGTAGACTGCACTGCATAGCTCCCAAGTGCACCATTCCCAGAGTATTGCAATATGAAGACCTGCAGATGAAGGTCTCACATGGAAGCTTCTTCTCAAACAGAAAGGGACTGAGAAAGAAGAGCACTGGTGGGTGTCTATGCTCGTGAAGGGTGATCATTAACTGACTCTTACCCCCATGGTTTTGTCCTTAGGAAGAGAGTGAAGGCTGGGAATCTGTGGTTGGCAAGATATCAGTCTCCCTTATACCAGCAAGTGAGTAATAGTCATGGCATCTACTCTGTACCAGGCTCTATGCTAAGCACTTCCCGTGGATGATCTCGTTTAATCATCTCAAAGGCCCATTTAATAAATGAAAAAACTGAGGGAGAGTAGGACATGCAGAGGGCATTAGACTAAGAGAAAGGTGGTCCACCACTTCCTTACAAGTGGACCTTGGCAAGACACTTAGCCCTTCTTGTCAGCATATTAAAGTGTACTCCATGGATCCCCGCAGTCCACAGACTGTGTATTACCAGTTCATAAGGAGAGCAGCACAGAATTGAAAGTAGGCATGTAGAAGCTTTTATAGCAATTTGACATTCAAATGTGTGATTAGGGAACCCCTCTCACTGAACAAGAAATAGACCAGTTCAGGAGTTGTCCATGAGTTGTGTGTGCAGTAGGACCATGCAATAATGTGTGTGTTTTTAAGGTTAACTGGTCAACTATAAACCAAAGGCATGGAAAAATCTGAGAAAATAAAAGCATTTATTTATTTGATAATTTGTTATTTTTACTTGTTAAATATAACTTATTTTCATTAAATATGTTTAACTTATAATTTTAAAATATTATCTAAATTAGCAAAGCAGATTATCATTATTTTTTACTGTAATTTACAAGTATCAAAACAAACTTCATTAGACTTTTTTTTAATCAAGAAAATACACGCCCGTACTAATATGCAGCAGCAACAGCAATAGTAAAACAAATGATTACCATGGAAGTGATTCCAAAGAAATGAAAACCAATAGGGTTTACACTAGTTTTGCACAGAAATATGATTTCTCATGTATTGAGTTCAGTTTTGTAGCCATAATTGACACTAACATGCTAAAACAATAGGGTGTTATTTGCAGAGATGTACTAATTAATAAACCTAAGCAAACCAACAACCCTAGAAA